>CM072163.1:15889462-17311874 GCA_036850595.1 Rhyacichthys aspro
AAGCTAACATCCATCACCTTTTAAGTTCAGTGCACAGATGTGGCGCTTTCCTGCCAACGTTTAATACAAAGATTAAACTGCTGCATTAAACATTAGACTGTTCCTGGTTTATTCACAACATTCCGAACATTAAATTCAGAAAGCTGCACCGCTTTCCACCATTTTAGGGACTCACTAATGCCACAAGTTCAGTTTGTTTTAATGCTATTTAGACAATCAGTGCAGTTTAAATGCACATATGACTCTCTACAAACACTAGCTTTATTTTTCGGAATAAAAAAGTATTCATTTAGCCGGACTTACTAAAACACTTGTTGACGCTTGTTTTCGCTTCAGGAAGGATTACCTATTGCCCAATTAGCACACTGTTATGTTTTTCTGCTACATATTTTACTGACCCGACCGTTCTGCTACAGAGGAAACAAGGCTTAAGGGAAGTGCCCTACAATAGTTGATAACATTGTTCCAAACCTTCCTTCTTCTGCTACAACTTCCAGCTAATTTATTCCTTAGGTCTTTATTAAGTTATGTTCTATATCATTTGCATTATTATTAGATCAATTTTCCACAATTTTGTTAAACTTTGACTTGATTGAAGAAAAAAAAAAAAAAAATGCACCACAGCTATTGTCTCCTTGAGCCCCATCCCCAGTCTTCAGCAAAAACCCATATTGCAGCTAAAGCTCTCACAGATTTTAGACTTAAGATCCAAAAGCTCCAAACATTTGACTCCCCAGAGTAGCAGCAGCAGCCTGAGCCAGACACGCAACTGTTTTCAGGGATGGCTAGACACTAAGTAGCAGTGTGACGTACTATTAATGCAACATCACACCTTTGATCCTGCAGCGTTGAGTTCAATCCGCGCCGAGTAGGAGGTAAGCACGGTGTAGAGGGGGGAGAAACAAGAGAGGTACGCGACGTCGTTGTATCGCTTTTCTGATGATGACTCAATAAATATCCAAGGAACACAGCCGTTGCCCTTCGTTGCATCATGGATACGGCGAAAAGATGAGAAAGAAATCAAACTCGGGGGGGGAGGGGAAGGTAAGAGTACAGCAAACTCTTCCCTCCTCGACATAATGCATTTTGTGTTCCACTCCCTCGGTTGTTGTACTCACCTTGTGTCCTTACTTAACTCTCCTCCCTCAGGCGCTGAACTACTGTCGGATCGCTCTCAGCTCTAGTATTCATTTTTTCATTCATTTTCCATTACAAAAGGCAGCCGTGTTGCATCATGGCGGTCTGCAGATAATATGTTCTGAAGGCAGGGATTGGACGTGCTCCTAATGCAATTACGCATACTATTAACGAATTGTTATTTATAGACTTTTCATTAAAGCGCGATTTCCGCTCCTGATGTAATATATTTTAACCAGCCGTTGTTCTATATTTATGCTTGGCCTGTACATAAAGGCAGTAAAGAATGCAGCGACTGTGTATTTTTGGCATCTGTCTGCCACTGTTTTTATTACAAGGACTGCCTGAGTCCCTAGAGTCTGCAGTAATGAAGTTCTGTGATAAACTATCATCATAGCAAATTATTCACTAAAACTCATTATTCATTCTTGGCAGGTTACAGTTAATTAGTATATTGTAGAAAATAATAATATACACATTGTCAGAGTAGGTGAGAAAATCTGTGCGGCGCTTTAAAGAAGATTTTATTGCAAACAGATCAGTAAATAAACCTAAATTGGATGTAGGCTGCGGTAAAGTGATAATAATAAAATGATTTGAAAATGTTGGCAACAGCTTCAGTGTATCATCTTAATACATGATGAAAAGTGTTCTCTCATAACTCCTAAGACGACGGAAGGCCTGAAGGAGAGATAAATATGCTCATTACACAGGGTAATTGACAAAGTCGTGAATAATTGCAGTGGTTGCATAAAGCACCTGAGGGTGAAGAAACCTATGCCCGAGGTTGGTGAGGGGCTCGCTCATTCAGAGGAAAGTAAATGCAATGTCATTCTCTTCCAATTATTTCCACACAGCACTGGAAACCCTCTCTAAAAACATCTTATCCTGTGTGTACAGCTAATGCGTCACTGAACAACAGCCCATCACTCACAGTCTGCACAGCTCTATTTTACATCCAGTCGGAAACTTTGACAATTTAAAAGTTTTATATTAAGATGATCGTTCATATGTGTGAAATTGAAAAGAAGGATTAACAAAGCCTGCAGTCTCCAGCCTGTTCCTGTTCTGATTCTGCCTGAGATTGTTCACACTGTGCTTCCCCCACTTCTGTCGGACCTGCTGCACTTCAACGCTTTTATGAGAAGTGTGATTGTGAGAGTGAGCTTTAACTTCTATCACTTGGCCAACTCTCAACCTATAAGACTGCAAAACTGCCTGACATCGCAACTCTCCCTCCAAACACAGCGCGCGGTGCAGATGTGCGTGCGCAACACCTCCGTGCACAAACGAGTGTACCTCCATGCTTGACAGGAAGAGGAAATGGCTTTTCTCCATTTGGAGAGCCACAAACAAGAGGTGCTGCCGGCCCATTTCAGATAGGAGTCCCACTTAAGCAGCCCCATCTGTCTATGAATATGGAGATGAGGATTTAGGGGTGAGGGAAAGGGGGACAAGGGGTAGAAATCTGAGGGAGGGAAAGATCAGAGAGTGAAAAAGAAGGAGCAAAAGAGAGATTCAGAGTCTCAGAGGTGCTGTTCCCTCCTGCCCTGTGGCCCTTGGCTGGATTTACGCACTGGATTTAGAAGTGTATTTGTGTGTGTGTGTGTGCGGCGCAAATGAGATGGTCTATTTAGACACGTTGCCAGCGGCGACGGGTCAGAGAGTAATCACACACAGACAAGCCTATGGTCATGGGACACAGATACTCACCTTAATCAGCTCCACTCCATTCATTTATTCCCTCGTTCAAACGCACCGACTCCATCTTCTTCACTCTGTTGACCACATGTGCACTCACACACAGCAGCAACATACAGGCCATAGAACAGTGCATAAGGTGAGTGCACGGAGCTATACTTCTCCCTCCGTTCATCCCTTCATCCAGTGCCCAGCCAGCATACGTTGCACCTCAGATAAGCCCATTCGCTTTTCCTTCCTGTTCATTTATATGCAGGTCTCCGGCAAAACAAACAGCAGAGTAAAGCTGATAGTATCTCGGTATCGCCGTGCGGCAGCTTCTACCGACGGCATGAATTATGGATCGGTGTAAGCGCGAGGCTGAGGTCACACCGCAGTGACCAAGGGCACTCACTTGGGGCTTCATCGGCTGACGTCACTCACTGTAACTGATCATTTTCATTATCATTGTTTGCTCTGTGGTAATGAGGAAAACACTCAAGGCCTAGATGTGAGTCAACGAGAACCCGACCTTTGAACTCATCGAAATGGGATTGAGTTTGAGTCAATACATCAGCACAATTGTTGGCATCAGTGTCAGTACAACAGACTAGAGAATGATGGCAAACGTAGAAGAATTAATCAAAAATAAGCCAGTATGAAAAGAAAACGTAATCTCCAAATGACAGAAAAGGGCACAGAGCGTTTTAGCAAAGCCCTTGACTACAACAGTATGTCAGACAAAAGTAAAAATGTGGAATTCAATTGGAAAGAAGAAGAAGGGGAAAAAAAAGCCACCGACTTGAAGTTCACCGGCGAAGTTATCGCTGAGAAGCAAACCAGAAAAGTTCCTTAAGTTGACACTCGGGAGGCAAAAAGTGCTAACATCAGCTCACAGACAGACAGCTGCACCACATCAAGACCTCCCTAAACACTGCACACTTCACCTGAGCGCCGCGCACTACAGAGTACACAGTGTGCGACCACACCGGAGCAGACAGAGAAAAGTCGACTTGATAATGCTGCCAGTGTGAGCAGTCTCCAGATGATAATATAGGGAATCTCAAAGGCCCTGACACATTCACTGTGTACAATATAACGTCACTGAAAATAAAATGTGAAATATAAACACTGTAAAAAGGCTAGTGCCTAGTGCACAATATATCTAATTGAAATATTTCTTGTCCACTGTCACACAAAAAAATGCTCTTTAAACATATAATAAGTACCATTATTAACTTCAGTCCTCACAATAAATATTTATGAATTTTCTGAAATTTCAACCCCTTAAATGATTGATTCTGATCAATTTCCCTTGTAAATAAATTCAATTAAAATTGCAATGGTAGTGCATTGAAATTGGGAGTTGAAAAGGGCATAGGTGGCATTTTAGATAAATTTAGTTTAAAAGCCATATGAAAGACTTTTTTTTAAAAAAAGTCATAAAAAATTTAAATTCACACCAAAATATACAACTTGGCCAAATTGTATGCTATCTGCATCAACATAGCCAAAGTTATGCAAAAATAAAATAAAAGAATAAAACACACAAAAAAACAATGTCCAGGGACCCAGGATGGTTAAAGGGTCTCACCTGGCCACTCATCCTAATTCTTTTACTATTTAATGTAAAGAATATGTCTGGTGTCTGTGGATTTGAGTTGGATTTAATGAGACACTAAAAACCAACACAGAGTAAACTACCTCTGGATCGCATCAAGTCTTTCCCACTGGGAACTAATTCAACAGGTACCAAGTGGAAATGGCTGTAAAGGGAAGGGGTTCCAGACCTATTTACTGGAGTTAATGGGTGTGGCTGGCTAGACCTACTGTCTGCTTCGTGAGAGGCTTCTGAATCTTTGCATTTCACGTAAAATGGCGACAGCTTTTGCAGATCTTACAAGTTAACACAGTTTTATCACGATTTTGACTCACATCATTCAGTCCAAGTTGATTTTGCAGATTACTAGATAACTAACATTTTTGCTTTACTTGGCAAGTTTTTTTAATGCCTTCCAAGATGGAGGTGTTTTTATGCTGACTTTTTGTTGCAGGATATTCTGGTCTTTCTCGGATCTTACAGGTGCAGTGTCATCATGCAGGGGTAAAGTGCTCCCATCTTTATACCACATCACAGACACAAGATAGATCAAGGTATCAAACATCAGTAACTGTGTGGCTCTGTACGAAAAGCGCCCTGAAAAATTAAGCTTTTTAAGGGAAGCCACAAAGCATACAGTATTTCGAGCAGAGATTTGAAGCTAGCCCATGGTTACAACCAAGAAACCACCACTTCACTGACACATTCTCTGCAGGACACTGTAATGTTACATGTATGAAGGTAATGTGAAATAATAACAGTATTATTCGGGTACTGGTATTGAAAACAAGGTACAGTTATGGTGTTACATGAAAGTGATGTTGTAAGGTATGTGCATTCTAGTAAAAAACAACAATATAATATAATAAATAATTCAAGCAGAGTGTAAATCTTTCAGTGTCCAGCGATTCAATTCCGATTTTTTTCTTGGGGATCCAGATTTGATTCAGAAACAATTTTTTTTTTTAAACAAATTTTTAATAAGCACCATTCTTTTAATTTGATTTAGATATTTTGTTAAGTCTTGTTTTCTCAGTAGTCCTTGTGCCAAATTATTAGTCATCCTTAAAAATTCCTTTATTTTGGTCGAGTAAAAGCAGTGAGGGATTTTTAAAGTCTACGTTTCGATTCGATCCGATTCAGCCTTCAGAATCTCGATTTTCCAATTTTTTGTTGCACCCCTAAATACAAGTTTATTTATTCAATGTGCTTTTTGGTTTCGACTTCACATAACCCTTATTTTCCATGCCGTTTGCCTCGTGAAAAGAGCTCATGTGGCTTGGACATAATGAGACGCACAAAAAGGCAGTCCGCTTTTTCACACAAATCAGGACGCACTATTTTCTGTGTTGCCTGTGGACTATAATTGGCACGAGGCTAACCGAGACGTGATATTGATAAATCCACACATGTTGCTTATTGGGTAATGAGCACGTGCCTTTGTTAAAGACAGTAACAACCGTCATGGCGGATGTGTACCGTTTTCAGAGTCCTCAAAATATCTGTGTACATATGGAGTGAGGCTAAATTTCATTAAAGTGCCGCCCTCCTTTGTGACCTTACACAGGATAAGCGAATGGATTGATGGACAATTAGCAGAATTGACAGCCATGACAGTGTCGTCCCATTTATCATCATCTCCATCACTGTAATCATAATTCTAATCAGGATAATCAGCCTCAGACCGGTATCCTCATCCCATCATCCATCTCTCAGAGGATGTACGTAACATTATCTCATTCAGCGTAATCGCCGCGCTAACGGTCACCGCGCTCGCACCTTCATCGCCGACCTCCTCTTCCTGGTCCTGTGTGGTTTTCCCGATCCCGTCAGGTTTCATAATGACAGCCATAACCATTACTGCGTGAAGGCTTCCTGTTCCAATCCTTTACTTTACCAAATGACTTTCTCCAGCCCCGGCTCCATTTCCCAGTCGCCCGCTCTAATTACACACTGTTTGTTTGGCCTCCTGGCTGGCCCTAATGCAGAGCGGAGACGTCATTAAAATGATTTACAGATGTAATCCCCCGTCCTCTTCCTCTCTCTCTCGGTTTTACTTTGGAGCCAGAGTCCCACCCCATGGCACCCCCAAATATAACTCGCCCTAATACGACCAGCGGGATTAAAATCTCCTTCCATTAATCCCTTTAGCTCGCAGCCTCTCTCCGTTCACACTTCCTCTCTGTTCTGCCCTTTCTGCCTCAGCAACTTTCTGCCCTTAACTCGCTATTTCAGACCTGTTCAAACTAAGGTCACATGATTCTGCCTCTTCACATACAAACAGAAAAAACTGTGGAAATCCCCTCATCAGTGTTGCCTTCCACATTTCTTCATTATATTCTCACTGTCTTGCCTTATTCCTTATTCCTAGTTGCTCATCCTTCCCCTTTTTATTTATTCCTTCCTGAATCCTTTCTATTCAACATTCTATTCATACTTCCATCAAAGTGACAATGAAATTTAGAAAAGAAATTGTCTCAAGAACTATTTGTGACAGGATACATTTACAAGACAGACTTCTGCTATGACAAAAAACTCGCTTTGTTCACTAAAATGTGAAATCAGTTTTATTTTGACAACTGAGTTTCTGAACCATTGTGATGCTCCCCCAGTGTTACAGCTGAGTCTGTTACATTGTGACATCATAAAGTCACAGAAAACTATACTATATTTCAAAAAGCACTACTGAAAATACAAACAAGTGTCTCAAAGTGATTAGTTGACTTTAATTTTGCCAGACTAAACTTTTTTTGTGACATTCTGACATCATAAACTCACCTTTTTCTAAGTAAGAAGTAAGAATTTTGCAATATTGTGATGCTGCCCAATGTAACATAAGAGTCTGTAACATTGTGACATCATAAAGTCACAGAAATACATACTATTAAAAGGCACTCTTAAAAACACAACATGTTTTTGGACATTGTGATAGCTTCTTCACTTTAAGAAAACATTACAATCTAAACTCTTTTCTGGAGTAATTTGAATATGTATTATAAAAAGAAGCCTGCATTCTGTGACACTGTGACATCATAAAGTCACAGAAATACTTTTCAAACTGTATTTCAAAAAGGCACTGCTGAAAATACAGACTTTTGAAGTGTGTTGGTTATCAGTTAGGGTCCAATAAGTGGCTATAAATAAACAAAAGATTGACTCAAGAATGGAATATATTTATATAATAGTCTTTTTGTGACGTCCTTAAATTAAAAACATGAAATTCTTTTGTCATAAAGTTATGTAAAAATGGCTTGAGGTGCATTTATTTCCCACACAACTGGACTTCTGTTGTGTCACAAAGACTAATGTGTGACAATGTGAAATCATAGTTACTAAAAATTCTGACTGTGACATCATGAGGACTTCATTCTGACTGCATTTTGTGACACAGTGACATCATAAAGTCACACCACTATTGACTATGCTGCATCTAAAAAGGCATCATGGCACTGCTCTTCCATCTTTCCTTTCCCCTTTATCACTCTCTTGCCTCCTTCCTTCCTCTCATCTCCTCACCTTCCCTCTCACTTCCTCCTTCCTCCTTTACTCAACTTTTCCAACTCCTCTTGCCCTCGTTTGACCTTTTGAATAAACCCACACACCGACCCACGTGCACACACTTTTCCGCACTAAACATATGCACAACATATACTCACAAACAGGGGATTAAAATCACATTCAATTAATCCCTTATTCCCATTGCCTCCTACTCAGAAATGCACTTTTTCCACATCACTAACTCATTTTATCCCACAAACCTTATCTTCTTAAAGTTCAAATGCAGTTTTTTTTCTTTTCTGAAAGTGTTTATGTGTATGTGTGGGCAGGTAAATATTTCTTTCCATCTCGCTGACTTAGTGTTATCTCTCGTACCTGTTTTTTTTTTTTTTCCCACACCCCCTCTCGATGCTTTTAATTAACACTCTTTATTTCCTAGCTCTCTCTGTTAATCTCTTCATCGGAGGCCCGTAGCACTAGACGCTGAGCTTTAACTCCCACCCTTGGCTCTTTCAAAACACACTCGACAACAACAACAAGCCCGGGCGTGCAGATGCACCGCAGGTAGACCCACACAATCCCACCCACTCACTCATCTTGAAACGCATTAATAGACTCAAAAAGAAAAGGTAAAAATATCTCTCATCTGATGCGGAGCGAGAATCTCTTTCGGGGCGTCTTTGTGCGGCGCGTTTCAGGTGCACAATGCCCACGTCTTTGCACTTTGGGGGCGATAAACCGATGTGTTACAGCTTCAGATAAAGTGGGTCACCTCACCACAGCCAAGGCCTGCAGGCTCTCACTCACGCTGATCTGTGATAATTGTGCGGCTGGGTGATTATATTTGTGTCTGAAAGCCGATAAACAGCCAGCGTGGAGTGCCACGTTCTCAATGCTGCAAAATGAGCTGGATTTATGTCGCAGAGTCATCCATATAAAAGGTATTCAATCTTTGAGGTACAAACTGGAAAGGAAAGTTTGAAATAAAGTGTTGTGGAACTTTTTTTTTTTTTTTTTTTGACAAATGAGAGGCCACCCAATTCGAATGTCGAATGGACATAACAATTTTGCAATAAACTTTGACACTTTACAACAATAAGTATGTGTGCACCCCCAAAAAAGCTTTGTGACAAACCTAGTCACAGTTCTATCTCATATTCAACAGTAACCAATTTGATTCCTATTTATTGCAAGTCATCTCCTCTTTATTCAACACCCCGTTTGACCAAAAAAATCCATTTTAATGATCTTTATGAATGGTTAAATCACTCAAGGATAAGCCTATTGAAGTGAATATCTCAAAAGACAAAATTGTGCGTCATCGACACCATGTAACTATCAACTAAAAACATTCCGAAATGTATTAAAGATATTTAACCTTTCTTGTAGAATCATATAGTTTGTCCACTATATCATCTAGTGACAGGACGTACCACAGTCTCTCTTGAGATATAGCGGCCCAATTTGAGTTTAAAGCAGTAAAACAATGAATTTTAAAGCAGAACTGTGGTACTTTTAGCCAGTACAGGGCGCAGATCCCTCGACAGACTCTCTGTGTTAAGATAGTAGAGACTATCCAAGCGGCAAGTTTGGAAGAAAAAACATATGTTAGGGTCATTTTAGTGTATTTTGAGCAACTCTGACTCCTAAGGTCCAGTGTATTAGCTTATTTATGCAACCTCTATTTGAGCGCCACTCACATAATCTGTTCCCAGGGACAGTTATATTGGAAGTTCCTGTCCTGCTGAGGGTACTGTGTCAGTGAGATAGACATGATTCTACTGAGCTCATGTATAAGAACCATCAAAATGATTTTTTAGAATATATATTTTTGGGCTAAAAGTTACACAGTTCTGCTTTAAAAAAGGGGGAAAAAAATCATAAATCATAAATGTCATAATCTATATATTATTGACACAGAATTTTAACCAGTCTGCAGTAGTAAGTCCTGTATAACCCGTTTTTTTTCTTTTTTCTACTGCATTTAAAGAAAACTGTAGCATACTGTAACAGAAATTGTCTGTAAAAAAAATTTGATCTTACGACGTCATCTTTAACAAGTTTTAGCAGATGTCAATTTTCAGACACCAGAAGCTTGAGCCAATCACATGCTCACTTTCTAATAATGGACACTCCCATTGGTCTAATGAGGCAGAGACCATTGTCTCTAAACTTTGGCTCGATGTAATGTCTCAGTATTTTGTGGTTCAGTTTTACTTTTAGATCAAAGAGAAGCAGGAAATGTGGCTTTGCTGTTACTGAGGATGAGTGGTGCTTTAAGACGAGCTAAAAGTGTTAGATAGAAATACCCCACTGATAAATGTTTGTCTTTTGGTGTGGATTTAGCCTCACTGCTTTATGTTCAAGTCAGAAGTTCAAGTTGTGCCATTAAGATGATCGAAGAAACGTACTTTGACAAATCTAGGTCTTATGACATAGCTTTGACTCATGTGAACCCAAAAACAGGAAGCATTTTGGTTTCTGTATGAGTCACTTTAGGTCACTTCTGTCAAAGACGGGTGCAAAGAGTGCCTTGTTTTCACTAAAAGATAAAGTATAAGATCACAGTCAATGATAATATTCTATTAATGTTTGCTATGTTTTAAAATTATACATAGCCCAGTAATTCTGCAGTCATTTCCTGACAATTGACTGATTAGATGAAATAAAGAAGTAGTTGAATGCATGCTTTATAGTGTGCTTTTCAAAGGCCTTGGTGCTTTGAGTCTGAAATAGCAATGTGGCAAAATGAAAGATAGGATCAAAGCATAGATTTGTGCTTTGGGCATTATTCGCCGCCTTAATCTTTCCCACAAATCAACACATACCCAACATACACTAGCCGGGCTAACAGTAGAAAATGATCCAAGTTTAACATGATTGGAGCAGACAGATGGACATACAGTCGGCACATAAATGTAATCGGGGAATATCAGTGTGAATATGCAGGAGATGGCCCTGAATCCAAAAATACTCAAAGGAGGTGAGATTAAAGACAAAACCAGTCTGATTTAGTGTCTAAACAAGGTCAAACAGGAATTTGTTGACATCCATTTTCTGATAATTGTCTGAACAGGCATTACGCTGTTGTCCTTGAGTTACATTTCCCACAACATTGTGTACACAGAGGTTAATAATCCTGTCAGTTTGCGTATGCAGATTCCCACACTTGCGTATTCACCGGCTTTTTATATCAGAATAATTTAAGCCCCAGAGCGCCTACACTGCATATGTCTCCACCTGAAAAGACCTGCAGGCTAGATTCATCAACGCTGACAACAAGACTTTGTGCAAATGGACAGCCGCACTCGGGGATCGGAGCTGGGTAAACTTCTCTCTCAGTAAACAAGCTCTCAGGTGTGCTCGACAAACGCTCTCATTAAGCCTCAGGTCAGACTCGTCTTCATGACAGGTATTTACAATGCACAACGCTTGGCTCGTGGTTGCTACGAGGGACATTTCATCCAGCGAAAATCAAGTAAAAGCACTTCGAAATGTTTTATCCCAAACTACCGCAGCCTTGTACAATATAACCGCTACACTTAAATCAATGTTTTCATCATCAGACAATCCACTTTTATGTTTTCGATTCTTTGCCTTTAGTGGTGCATTTCTCCTTCTGTGGCTCAGTTAATGCAGCAAGGTGCAGAAGTTCTATTGTTACGATTTCTGCACTCTTTTCCAATCAAAAGCCACTGAGGTACCCTGAGCCAGAATGTAATAAAAGTGTCTGCAGGTTATAGTCTTCCACAAGTCATTAATGGTGGCTCGGGGAGGCCGGCGATATGTCAACATGTTCATATTTGGCTGCACTTCAGCAAGAAGCACTTTTTGTTTTCTAGTAAGTGTGTTTCCACCCAACCTCCGATTTTGTGTTACCTGTGTGTTTTCTAAATGAGAAGCAGAACAATAAAATCTGATGTTTGGTGCACGTCCTGCCGAAGAGAAAAGGCTGCTAAAACAACACGTAAGGATATCTTGAATTCACAGACTGGTTTGTGGAGAGCTTTTGCTTTATGGCTGTTCTCACCTTATTGTTTCAGGATGAAATTAGCATATTTGGACAAAAAGAGATTGGAAATGGAAGTATAGTCGCCCCATACAAACTAGCAATGGTTCTGTGAAGCTGCATGGATTTCAAAAGGATGCATAAAGAGGAAAGGATGACAGTTGCAATTAGCAGTTACTAGCCAGCAATGCTAACTGCAACTAAAGTAGAACAAATCAAAGCATTTGTGGAACGTTCTGACGAGAAAAGACTCCAATACAACAACACATCACCAAATCTTTTTAAGCTATTGGCACTTCATTCATAAACAATGACACAAAAATACTGATAGAAAAATTGGAGATATAAGATTGGAGTTAGGTTACTTGGTGTCAACTCTTACTGTTGCTTTCACTTTATATAATCCCATAGGAATATAATTGGTCCTATTTAAATTACCATGTAGTAGTGTTGTAGTCAGGACCGCATCGACTGAGACTGAGTCAAGACAAAGACTATGTCAGGTTGAGATTAAGACAAGACCAAGACTGTTTCCGAGCTAGACCTGCTCAAAACCGGATCAAGACCTCTATACAATACACTGTAATAAATACAAGGGAACAATTAAAAAATCTAAACAATCCAAATCCAGTTTTTGGTCAAGGGCAGACTCATGAAGGTTAGTGTTTGGTGAAGGAGGCAGAGTTAGAATGTAATGTTTAACTGAATGTAAAATGATCTGATCTGATCCCGAGAGGAGACAAGATATGTGGTCTTGGTTGGTTTTGGTTGGTCTTGACCTCTGAGACTGAAACAAGTATGGATAAAAATGAGTTCAAGACCAAGACAAGACCATGACCTTCACAAAAAACTCTTCAGACCAGTCTCAAGTACTACCAAACTAATATGTAACATAAAAAACTGCACTTCTGCTTTTTATCTCAAACAGAAATAACCCTTGTGAATTCTGTAATACAATTCAATTTGGTTATTAAGCAGTTATGTGCACAAGTCAATATAAGCTAGATAGGTAAACAATGCAAGCCAATACAAAACACATGCGTCAACACCAATGAATCCAAGCTCTGTAAGTCTGACTAAGCAAGTAAAGAATGCTATTATGTGGCCCATGTCATTGTACTAACGGTATTTGGACAGAAAAAAGAAAAACTTGCAAACAGCACAAACCATAGTGAGGGGTTAAGAAATGTAAGCCGTGAAAAGAATGTCACCAACTGTGCTCTAGCAACTTTTGTATTGATTTATTGCAGAACTAACAGGAACGCATAGCTACACTGAGGAAGGTGAGGAAAATATGAAGCGTCGGCGATAACCTGCGTTGAACCAACACCATGCAGATGATGCTGTGTGACGGCTTAGCGCTATCCATCTCTGTCATCCACCCTTGAGACGTCTTTATTACAGAATCCCACCGCACCGCCACTGTATTTACACAAGGGAACCGCATCTCATAATTGAACAACTGTCGCACTCTGATCCAGACATTTGTTAAATGTAAATATATGCAATTGCCAAAACGGCTCAGTTGCAGTCGTATTAGTGCGTGAATTGTTATGTATTTGCGCTGCGGGCGGAGGATAACAGTCGAGTTGATTTCCGAGGACTCATCTGTAATATTCTGAAAAACAATGTTCCATCTGAAGAGCTTCAGTGTGATGTGAAGTGGAGGGGCCGGGCAGTGGTGCAGAGAATATAAACCCACCACCTTTGAATGAAGACATTAAGTGTGTAACGCTCCTTCTTTCCCCTTATGTGCCACTTTTAAATGTACTGCGACAGTCTGCTCTTCACTTTTCCGCCTGGCTCTGTATTATAATATGTTTCCTATAGGTGCCCCAGGAGACCAGAAGAGAGGGGCAAAAAAAAGGAGATAAAGTAAGGCAGAGACCAGAGAGATATAATGAGGATAAAAGTGGAACTAAAGACAAACATATCTAACGGTGAGGAGATGGGAGCTTTTGGCTGACTTCCTTTCCCGTCCTGGCACATTCATATTTCATCTATTGTTGCACATAAAAGGAATTCTGTCCGACTTTTCGGTTCTTTTGTTTCAGCTGCAGATCGGCCTTTTGATTTTCTGCATGCTGCAAGCACCTTCCCTCCGTTAAGCCAGTTAAATAACCCTCATTACGGGGCAACTTATGATACTGTCTGCGCCACACCAAGCCGGTCCCGTGCCCTGTCCCCTTCCCGGCTCGTTTAATTTCCCTTTTAGCTCGCCTATTGATTCCTCCCCCCTCCATTATCCTTTTATTAATAACACAAAGCAATAACAAGAGTGTCACAACTGCGATTTTTGCACGAGCAGTTAGAAAGATTAATCTAAAGTCGGCGAGTGTGGAGTTGTCATGGTCTTGGCGCCGCAGGTCACTCACTGTCAACCGGGTGGAGTCATTATATTTGATTTAGTAGTGGGGCACTTTTTCTACAGTTCTCACATACTTTGTAGAATTCTAAGAAGCAAATTTAAAGTTCCACAAGTCGATTTTCACTCTCCCCCAACAGCGGCGTAGTAAGCTTTCCTGCTTCTTTTATTTAAAAAAGAAATTCAAACCAGACCAATTTTTCATCACAAAACACTTGCACGTTACATTAAATCGAAGTTTAGAGCAGGAACTGTCGCGATCTTGTAATCTTCTCCATTCAATTTGCTGCCCTTTACTCTATTTTTCATCTTTTTTGAGCTGCTTCACTGTAAAGTAAGGTGTATTTTGCAACGGAATAACCTATTTCCTTGGTTTATTTCTTTGGTCATTCATTGTTCCTTGTTTTACATCAGTTTCAACCAATGGGAGCGCTCCTTTTTTACCAAAGCGAGCTGTGATTGGCCAAAAGTCTGGGCTGATTATTCTCATTTATTAAAATCCTTAATCATAAAGGCTAACTCACGTCTTAAGGTGTCATTTTTTCACAGATGATTCCTGTTACAATAAGCTCTTAGGTGATTAAACTAAATTCAACAGTAAAAAAAGAACTTTTAATGCTGACTAAATATTACATTTTATTCATTTGAGCTCAGTACGACCCACTTTGTGAGGATTTCACTGCATTGTTTTTTTCTAGCTTTTGGGGGAGTTTCGTTGATTGAAAAGAAGGTAACATATAGTAAGAGGAAAAGGGAGTTTCTGGACAAGTACAAAATAGTTGGATTTGATACAGAGCTTGAGCAAAAGAGACTATGACAAAAGTAAAAGGAAGCCGAGAGGAACTAGAGAAAGAAGACAGAAAGAAGAGGAACGAGCCGGATGGGAGTAATGGAGGGAGAAATGCCAAGAGGCAGGACTGGGCAGTAAATTCAACAGAGGACAAGGTGGAAGGAGGAGAGACAGAGGGGTGCAGGGTGTGCCACAGGGAACTAAAATTAATAAAAGATGGGAGCAGACAGATAGGAAGGAGAGGTGGCAGGGGTGAGTGAGAGAGCTGCCGGAGCTATTAGATTCTCAGTAGGAAGTAGCGCCGTTGGTGTGAGTGTAGTACGCTGTTATCAGGTCGGGCTTGGTGTGACGTTAGCGCTAATGTATCTAATAATCAGCCGCAGTGTGACAGGAGTGCGACACCGCTAAGTGCTCATTCATCGCCCCGCATCTGTTTGTATTGTACGTAACGCCGCACGTGCAGAATGACGCCTGCCACATTCATCTCGACGTGAGCCGGATGCACTGCCAGTGGGTTTACGTTGGGACTGTGAGTGCAGCTGTACCACAGAGCTCCGAGATCCCAGATTTTAGCGCTGACAGATACATGCGGCGGCTTATCAGCTTTATACAGACACACTTTTGATATGTTTTTGGAAGATTTATGTTGGTGAGGCATTTGATTGTAGGCAGGTTGCAGAATACGCAAAAAAAAAAAAAAGCACAAAACTGCAGTGCAAGCTTTTGGATTTAATAGCCGTTTTATTTAGAAATTGGTCATCCGCACTGTCCAAATACAAGGTCTCTTAATGATGATACAAAATCAACATCTGCCAAATAGATGCAAGCGATAAAATGGCTGATTTCATCTTGAAAGTGGGGCAATATCAACATAAGTTTTTAGTGAAGAACATTCAGAAAACAGTGTGCATTTCCAGGGCAATTTATCCACATTTTTAAACCCTTGTATTCCTTCATTTTTTGCCACATCCTTTTCTGGTAAATGTGAAGCAGTATATGCACCTAGTAGCACCGTAAAGCTGCTACCGGACAATCCCATAACTACCCCTTTTTGCCTCTGGGTAAACCACACTCTTGCATTCCACTTTAGGTTAAAACATTTGTAGGTTACTGCATGAAACTGATAAAAAAAGAAAAAGAAAAGTTTGAAACCAATAGATAAAACTAAGATGCTATCCAATATATATGTCAAAGGTGGAAAAAAATGGCAATAGTTCACATTTGATTATTTTGCCCAAGTTTGGTGTCACGTTAAGTAAACTTGTAAGACCAGAATATATATAAATATATTTATATGTATGAGAAAGCAGCCTTATGTAAATATCGGCGCAGCTTCAATAAGACCTTTGGCCTTCACCTACAAAACACTGTGTGGGCTCTTCCATTATGTCATGCATAGAATATCCTCCACTTATTACTAAAATTAGAAACAGCACATATGATAAACCTGTTACAAAAAGTGTCATTGCATACATCACTGAGGTTTTGATCGTTGGCCACAAGTAAACCTCACACAGATCTGTACTGTTAAAATACAATTAGCAAATCTCAAGAGAATTCTGTAGTTAAAAAGAAAGTAGAAACAATGATGTGGCCCATTCTGTCTTTTTTTTTTTTTTTGTCTCCAAGGCTTAGTAATTGTCCCAAGTTTTAATTAATGGAGCCTCAGCAGACTTTCTAAAAGACTTTAATGAATAGTGAACAAGGTATTTCTTTGATTATAAAGTTTGTGATAACGTGACTCTGATTACTGGGATGGTGCTGATGATAAATAGTTTTCCTCATCACTTTGAAGGAGCATTACGTTGAAGTCAGTGCTGTGTGACAATGTGGAGGTGCAATGCTGTGAAAACACATACAGCCCATTTAAAGAAAGCGACCTGTGTGTGAGAGAAGCTACAAAGAGCGCTGGGACAACAGATGCATCCTGGGAAAATGATGTTCTACTTTGTAAGATTATGTTGCTGGCCCTGTAGAGTGGAGACTGAATATGTGTGTGCTCCAGTAATAGTCAATTGTGTGTGTATATATATAGTGCTTTACTGAGGGGCTCAAATGGATGTGGCCTGTTATCTTCTCCCTCTGCCTCCTACACTCTCTACCAATCCCACCTTCCCCGTCTTCTCAGTGGCAGGTCCATGTAAAAGTCAGTTACAGCCACATCATTTCCAGGAGCGTTTTTGCAAGTTCTGCCTCCCACTCTCCCTGTCCATTCAACACCCCTGGCCATCCAGCACTTCACAAGCGGATGAGCAAAGCGCTATAGCTACCTGGCTCTGTGATTGACTGCAGTGCTGCTGAGCGAGCCTCACTGTATCTGTGTTTATTGCTTTTTTCACCTTCGCCGTAATTGAGTCCCTTCCCCATGCGAAATATGCACCGTCAGACGAGCGGATGTGTGTGTGTGTGTGTGTGTGTGCAGAGTTGACTGACAGGCTACATAACTCAATTCAGCTATTCTGAGGAGGCCCAATGGCTTAATGTGCGTGCTAGTGCTGATGTGCAAAGTGTGGGACTAACTGACAATGTCTATTGTATATGAGCTATACAGTGTGAGCTCCTATAGACTGACTGTAGAGGCCAAAGTAATTTAGAATACTGCATTATGCTCAATTGGATGAAGCATATGTAACTGTTGACAGGCAGCCTCATCATTTTACATGTACAACTCTGGCTTGAACGTCTATCTAATACAAACACTTCCACAAACACGCTTTTTACTTTTATGTTATGCCGTTAACTCACTTAGATTTGTTTGCTTTTTTCTATTCCCTCGTAAGCTATTCACTAATTTATTTATTTCATGCACAAGGACAGCTCTTGTCGAGGCGGCGCAATATTGCAATTTCTTGTTATTGCATTTTCAACAATCACAGTTTCCACAGCGGAGAGAACAGCTTGAATCACAACAATATACAATTCATGCTATTATTATGTCACACTATTACTCAAATATCTAAGATCGTCAGACGCTTGACACAAATTCAAACTAGTTCAAATACCATGCAGCTCTAATATTGTGTTTTTAGAGTTCTAATGGTATAAAGGCACAGTTATCACTCTGCTGGACAGGTGGCCAATAGTAATGGTCACTGGCTTGTTCATAAGTAGATGATTAGTATTAATAGAGCACATACAACATACTCCAGTGACCCAGGTTTCATTCCGGCTCATTTTTCCTCAATGTCATTCCCCTTCACTCACTTTATTTCCTTTATATCCACACTGAGTCTATCAAATAAAGGCTAACCCCCACCCCCACCCCCAAATAGTGGGTGTTGGTCATGAGTGGTAATGGGTGTTGTGGAGTAAACCTTCATGTGTGCTAATTAATGAGCAGATGCTTACTATAAACCTTTTCTTATCTGTGGTTGTATTTTGGCAACAAACAAAGTGCATTAAAATACTTCTTTAATAAACTAAAGGGCATTAGCCACAAATAAAAAGCAAAACAGTAAAAAATGATTTTGGAAACTGTTTGGCCACAAGTGTGTGCTGTTACTGAGTGAAGAGAGAACATATTTGAATTGAATTTGAATTTGTGTTGGTATTTGTCTACTCTATAAATAAACATTCAATCAGCATCAAACCATAAGCTAAAAGTCACTGTTGGCACTGTGTCATGCTCCATTTCCTTATGGTAAACAATACAGCAGCCAACATATTTAAGTAGAATTTGAGTCCACCAGTTGAATATTGAACTTTGACACAACTAAAGATTAGACTTTCTGCATTGGACAATGAAAATTGCCCCTAGTGAATGAATATGAGAGTGTCTGTCTAAGTCATTGTCCAGGGTGTACCCCGCCTAAGCCCCAAAGCTGCTGGGATAGGCTCCAGTCATCTGTGACCCCTAACGGGAATAAGCAGAAGAAGATAAATGAATGCGTTCTTGTAGAGAGGGTATATTGTGTATGAGATTATTAAACCTATTTACTCAAGTTACAGCATAGTACAATTGTCATCGACTGCCCAGAGCCCAGTCTGCTGTGATTGTGAGAGCCAAGTCAGCAAGGTGTTTAAATCAATCAGTCAATTAGCCATTTACTTCTCTACAGCGAGCAGAAAAGATTAAAAAGGGCTCTTCAAAATCAATGTCCCCTTACTCACTTTTATTTTATCGTGTGTTCAAGCCAGTCTCTGATGTCTTTGGCGTGACAAAGTCGGGAAGACAAGATGTATGTGTAAGCGCTGGAGTGTGAATGCAACTCACAACCACGCACAAACACACACCGGACACACACACAACAGTAACAGACCAATATGCCAAGAGCACTGATGTCAGGCCAAGTAGATGAGTGAAATCATGATTTAAGATAGATAAGTGAGATTAAGCGCCACAGAGGTCGGGGCAGACGGATGAAAAAAAAAAAAAAAAAAAAACGGAGGAAAAGAGTGATGAACTGTGTGTGAGTGGAGGCTGCCTGACTCACGGTAAGAAATTGGTAGGAAGTGTATGACGGAATTAAATATGAAGGAGCTAATATCTCTTTGCGGGGGAATAGGAAGTTATGCACAGGCTTCAGGTCAAATAAAATGAGTAAGGGGTGGAGGGGGGTGAGTTAAAAACAGTGGCAGGACGGAGAGAATATGTGTGGGAGATGAATGGAAATGGTTGGAGGTACGGCCCGGTCTCTGAAGTGCACGTATGGTGAAAATAAGCCTCCACCTTCAGAATATTGCAGAGCAGCATATAAGTAAAATGCACAGTTCAGCAAGCCCAGAGCAAGACAGATGGGCAGGGGAGGTAAATCTGGGAAGGCCAATTGACTATAAAAAGAAAAAGTTGAAAGAGAAAGTATAGTGAGTGTAACTTATTCTGAAAAAAAAAGAGAAAAAAAAAGAGTGGAGACAAAACTAATATTGAGAATGAATCGACAGGGAGTGTGTAAATGGGAGTACGACTGAAAGAGAGTGAGGCAGAGTGGAAAGCCATTTTATCTATGCAAATGAGCCAGTGCAGGCGTTCTGACTGGCCACCTGGGCCCTGTCAATCTTCTTCGCAACATCTACAGCTTCACACCTGGCCCTTGTGTCCCCATTGCCTCTAGCTACAATAAAAAAAAAAAAAAAGCCAAGAAAGAAGTGGAGAGAACACGCAGCGGGGAGCCATGAACAACTGTTAGCTACGAGATCCAACTGCAACTGCAAGAAAGACTGAAAACTAAAAAGCTCCAGTTGACCAAAATCTGTCTGGAGTTGATGTCAAATAGGACACAGGCAGTAACAGCTGGAGCACATTCAGGGGCCTCATCTACCTGTGCTTGAAAAATACATTCAAGACAGGCTCAAAAGGAGGAGTGGGCAGATAGAAAAGAGGCTCTGGAAGATGTGGAAATATAAGTTGTGTTCAGATTTGACAGTCAAGGTCATTTTTCATTTGCATTTGATTTTATTCATTACATAAACATACCGAAATAACTGTAACATAAATATCTAACGTCGATGCTCGAAGGGAAGTAGGAAGAAGTGCAAACTTGTGTAATCCTTTCCCCTGGGATTTGTTCATATATACCTAGGGCTGTGCAATTAATCGAATTTCAATTTAAATTACGGCTCCCAACGGTCATAAAACCTATGTAATCAAGAAAAAAAGGATTATTTATTACTTATTTTTATTGCCTCATACTTGTGCGCTACATTGTTGATCTTATTTATTTATCTTAAATAATATTTCTGTTTATTTTTAAAGCTGCTTATTCATACGTGTGAATATATAATTTATTTTGAGGAGAATTCACTGTTTTGTCAATGAGTAATCGTGTAAAATCATTTCAATAATCAACATAATAATAGTGATTATGATTTTTTTCCGAGCAGCCCTATATATACCTATATAAATGCATGAATACACACATAAAACATGAGCATTCACCTAACACATACCGTTCTAACTATACAAGAACACTGTATTGGTCGTTGTCACATGTGCATACATATACACAAACAGATGTATTCACACAATAGTCTTCAGTGTGTCCTTGTGTGCTTACAACAAAGCCTGTAGCACTAATCTCTCACCTCTAAAGTAAACAGAGGCGTATTACTGCTGTGTGGAACTGTATATAAATAGTCTGAAAAAAAGAAAAGAAAATGAATATCTGTTTATGTCTGCAATGATTACTAGTGGAGTTAGGCATGTACATATAAATCAGTGTGTCGATTGATTTAAGAGGAGGAGGTTTGACAAGGTTTGTAAAACTTGGAGATGTTCAGATGAAATTCACTGTAGCCATTGGACTATATTCTTCCATTCTCCCTTTGTGATTGAATCAGATCTAAGTCACATGTGATAATAAACCTCTGAACATAGCCTGAGTCACTGCTTGGGGCCCATGAACTGGTTTGACACTGGTTTGACTGGAGGAGAATCCAAAGAGCGCACAGAGGGAATAAAAGCCATTTTGTATTGAGCGGTGAAAGAGAAAAGACAGACAAACGCACCATTGAAGTAAGTTTGTTTCGGAACAAAAGGCAGAAAGCACATGTGACATCGATACAACACACGGACACACACCGTCGGCAGGTGTGTCCCTCCATTCACTGGCTACAATATCCCGGGGAAGCTTTCAAGGCTACCAGAGAGGAAACATGGCATTTAAAAAGCACAGAGTGTCAGAACACCGCACGCTGCAGTAAACATCTTTGGAAACTCTAAAGGTCTCGACAGTCTCCAGTGTGCAGTACAATGTTTGCATCCTTGCACATAGAAATTGGTGCAGGTATGTGAGCCAAAGTGTCTGTCTGTCTGCGACGCCACTGATTTGTGCAGCGTCTGAAACACAGCCAGAGATTTATACATCAGTCATCATTTGGGATCAACCTGCTTTTTAATTACCAATGCTTTATGTTTGTTTTTAATTTTCCCCATAAGCTCATAAATCGCTTTGCCCACAGCACAACTCCATTCCATCACTCTGGTAAATAAGCATCAGTTATAATTGCTTACGCAGCCGGGGCAGGGACAAAACTGGATTTGACCTCGGGTTTTTTCGTGAAATGAAGTTGAATGGTTTGCGAGGGGGAAACAAGAATATATATGTACATAAAATAATGGCAGATATACTATCATTTTAATTATTATTTCTCCACACTCAACTAAATTGGATTTCCTTTTAATCCGCCTGTGTGAAATTACCTCCAGTGGACTATGCCTTATTGATTTAAATGTATGGCCTGGTTACCATTATGTACAGCAATTACATTTTGTTACATTTAAAGTAAAATTGGATTAAAGTGAGAAATTATTGTGATGTAATTAATGGCAGATTCTACCAAGAGATAAAAAAAAAAAAAAAATGAAAAAAAAATTATTCAGTTTTCATACTCTTTATCTTTCTGTGCCATTGTTGTCCATTTACAGACTGGAGTTGTTTTTGATTAGAGAACAATAAAACTGACTTGCTGACCAAAAGTGTGGACAGAATTGCTGTGATTAGGAGAAAGACAGATGGCAGCCATCTTGGCCCATGGGAAGAGAAGAAATAATCAAGAATGAAAGCACATTCCCCCACAGCTTTCTTTTATTAGTTTCTTCTGCAATAAAGCATGTTACACTATGCAGTGCTGTGCAGG
The DNA here is from genome assembly GCA_036850595.1 of Rhyacichthys aspro. Taxonomy (NCBI): domain Eukaryota; kingdom Metazoa; phylum Chordata; class Actinopteri; order Gobiiformes; family Rhyacichthyidae; genus Rhyacichthys; species Rhyacichthys aspro. The sequence goes on from CM072163.1 coordinate 15,912,117, forward strand.
CGACAGGGCCTCACTGTGTACACTGCAGAGATCTCCAGATCGGAAGATCAGTATTGCAGACACAAAAACCACTTGCTGTCCATGTCTGCAGAATCGACAAAAGCTAAAAATGACTTTGGTAGCAACGACAGACCCCCCTCTGGCCTCTGCAAGCTGCTTCACAGCCCAATTTACCAGTATAGCCCAGCCAGTGGCAGTCACTGTGAACCACGCTTTACCCACAACTGAGCCCAATCCCTAAGGCCTGTTTCAAACATGGTCAGTATCACAGTCTGCACGGCTGTTCCCTCCTCTGCTCTAACATCCAGGGAATAGAGACACACTCCTTCTGCAGTGCACGATAACATTATTCACCCACAGATGGACACAGTGATAGAGACACGTCTGTGGACATGAGTCAAGGCAGCTCAGTCTGCTGTGTGCGTCGTAGGTGGAGAGACGGCTTGGTGGTACTGCTTAGCAGCTATAAGGTGAATCAGCAGTCACGCACTTAAATGCCCCTCAGCCGCTTGGGAGAAAATGAATCCTGGGAGAGGATCAGCTCCAGCCCTCCTCAAGGTCATGGGTGCTTGGTCTTTTTTTAAGTGGCCTCGCCAACTGTAACAATCTCAGCAGAAACAATCGCAGCACCAATCCAATTTGGCTTGCCTTCTTCCCCTTTTTCTCTTGACTTCAATGCAAACGGCTGCACGGCCTCACTTTTGTTTTGCTCCACTGAAAGCAGAGCATGAATTGATGACCTTATGAATCTCAAAAGAGTCCAGCAAATCATTGCGGTAAATCTTGCCCCAGCGCATTAAACATGACCGCAGGCTTTTTCCTTCAGATTTGTCTCTTTTCCTTTTTCATATCTCATCTTTCTGCCTCTCTCCTTCCCAGAAGTACTTGAGAGTCTTTGAGAGCGGCCAACTATTTGAGGATTGTTTTTCATGTGCGGCTAATGAATTGCCACTAATTAATGGTTGTTTACGGTTTATTAATGAAGTGGTATCAAGCTTAATACTCCTCAGCGCTTTTGTCTTTGGCCGGAGAAAGAGACTGCAAACAGAACAGACAGAGACAGTGTAGAGGCGGACAAAATACAGCAAGAACTATTCTCGATTTTCTTCCCCTTTTTTGAAAGTTGTCTCAACAATCTTTTGGCATGTATCCAAAGGAGAGCTGGCCGATCTCCGTCTGATATATTGGCAGCTGCTTTTATCTCTTGACTGATAGCTGTTGTGCAAAAGCTGCACAGAAAACAGAATGTGCGCCGTTCTGTTGCAAGGTGGTAGATAATCTAAATCTTACTAAATATAAATTGTAATATGATGAGACACTTGCTTTACAGAGGAATTATTGCACACAGGGGCTTTATCTACGCCAGCCACTGCCACTTCTGAGAGGGGGCTTTTCGAGACTTTTCTCAGATAGAAACTCATCTGAGACCTCTCGCATTGTTGTCCGCCTTCTGCAAATCTCCATCTGATTTCCCTGAAGATACTGCATGCCGCTTTGACTGGCAATTTTCAGCATCCGACAATCTCATCAAAGCAAACATATTAATGGAGATGATACCAAGAAGCATTCCAAATGGCAGGCGGAAGAATAGCCCTGCGCTGGTGTGGGCGTTTAATTCTCGCTGAAAGTTTAAGGAGGACTGACTGAGAGCTAGCGGAAAACAGCGAGCAGAACTTGTTGCGCTGAGGGTGCGCCCACGTACGGCGACCCCATCCATCACCGCGGCCTGTCTCTGCGGTGTGGTCACCTACACAGCGCTCGCCCTCCTTGCCGTCTTTATCACACTGTATTGCCATCAATCTCTCTGTCTTCCTCCACGCCCTTACCCTGTACTTTTTAGCTCCAGATCCACCTCCTTAATCTCAAACTTCCTTTTCCTCATTTTTTCCCCTCTCCTAAATCTGTCATTGGGCACAGCGGGGGGCTCTTTCTCCACAACTCCCTTGTCTCTTCCTCCCCCTGTACACCCTTCCATTTCGGAGTGAAAATCCTGCAATCATTCAGTCGTTTGTTGGACTCCTCTCTGTCTGACTTTCTCCTCTGCTCTGCTCCTCACTGCTCCACTGATCTGTGACGCTACCCAAGGCGCTATCCCTCCCCTTTTCCTTGCTCTCTTTTATACACTGTGCAGCCAGCCGTCGCTCTCCCACTGCCCTTCTCTCCTTCACTCTTCCTCTTGACCCCATCAGTCCAGCGGTGCCCCGGTTAAGCCTGGTCACTCTTCATCAGCTCGCCTCCACTGGACACACAGACCTCCCAAGGGTAAAGGCGAAAGAGTGTCTCGTTGGCGACCTCCGTGCCCGCCATTGACCGTCTCACTTTTACGGTTTAAGTCCGTTTCTGATCCTCCTCACCCCCGGATGAACACCTCATTACAACTCCCGCTCCGATCTTTCCTCCCTCTTGTCTCCTCATCAAGTTCTTCCAGATGGAATGTGTACTTGTTTCCACGCGGGAAGAGTACACAGTCTTCAATTTTTAGGTACTTGCCCTTTTCAGCTCAATCAGCCACCCGCTCTCGTCCAATGGCAGCCAGCGAGGGGCTTCATTCCGGTGCCAGAGCGCGGATAATCACCTTGGTTACCGGCGTTAGCAGAGGCCGATGTCTGGCCACGTTAGCGCCTGGCCCTGCGGGAGCTGCTAAAGCAGGTGTCACAGCAGCGAGGGAGGGTGTTAAACAAGCTCTGGGCCAAGCGGGAGGGAGAATCGTTTACTTTTGGTCATGGAAACTATGGTAGCAATTGCAAGGGAATGTTCACCTCGTGGCTTTTGTGTTTTAATGTGTTTTCACGCCGGGGATGCCTTTTTGTGTCAATCTGCATCGCTATCCCAACTTCAGTTGAGCTTTGACTGGCTTTACACAAGGACCCTTAGCTTTTGTGTAAAGGATCCATAGCAACTGTTGATATTAAGGGCTCAAATCTTCACAATGGCACAGTTTGGTACGGGCAACTCCTGAAAAGTCTTAGGTTTTAGAGGTGTCTGCTACTTTAACATGACAGAATACAAGTTATGTTTCCGTAGATCGTATTTAAAGCAAACTTTCAAAACTTAGATGACATTATTTCGAGTATATTAACTTTTTTGATCTTCCTCCTGAGCCTTTGTCAGTGGGGACTGTATAGTTCCAAAGTTTATCTTTTGGACAGTGTGGCTCCTCCTTTAAAGGGCCCAGACTGTGGAAGTCTCTTCCCACTGACCAACAACTGCATAACACAACATAATCGTATTTAATAGACACCTAAAACAATGGCTTAAGTCTGGGCAGAGTTGTTCATACAAGAACTTAAATATGTGAAAATACATCTTGTTTACACTGGTCTAACCCCCTTTTAATGCTTACAGACATACTGTTCACATTAACTTTTTTTTGTTTCTTTTTGTTTTTTAAAAGCCCCCTATGGATAGGTGTTGAAAACTACCATGTGTGCTACAACACTCAAACAATGCATCTGGTTTGGTCCAGTGTATTGTGTTGCCCATATTAAATAAAGTGAATAAATAAAATATATAGAAGAGAGTGTTTTTCCTTTTGCTTCTTATTTTGGACAACATACCTTACTGATGGAACCAAAAGGTGAGGCATTACCAAATGATATGCTATGTCCCACTTCCTACCCTTTTGGTGATGGAAACTCACCAGTACAGAACAGAAGGCTAAGGCTAAAGATGCAAAGGAGAGACTTGTCATTTGCCGATGCAACACTCCCAATGAAGGGCAGACAAACAGGTAGTCAGGTCATGGCCTTGAGAAGCTGCTCGCTCAGGGGACATAAGGTTACTTCTGAACTGTGCCAGTGCTGCCAGGCGGAGTATGGGATTGATTGGCAGGCTTCACGTGCCAGCTAACGGAAGACACGTCCTTGGCATCCTACTCAGCATTTCCCCAAAAACTTTTACGGACAAAGTTGGTGAAACGCCAGTTGTTCTCGAAGAGCGACACATAAGGACGACATAGATCACCATTATGATAATCACAAGCTGCACCGTCAAGGGAATAGTAATGGGAAGGAGATGAGGTGGCAGCTATAAAGAGTGTTTCTACATTAGCGCTGGACTGATTAGATTGACAGAAGTTTCACTAATGGACAATTAAACAAACGGTCAAATGAGATATAAGGCTCCAAGTACCAATTTTTCTTAGTGCACCCCTGTTAATCATTGTGCCTGAAGCGTCCGGTTTATACATTAACCTTTTTAAAACTCCCCCAAAACAACATCACGCTGTGAACGGAATTTTAAAAAGGGGAATATGTACCAGCTATGTCACATTATGTGTCCACGCGCCAGAACAAAATTACATCCCCACTTCCCTGTTGCTCTGCATAACTGAATGTTAAAAATGAAACTCTCCCTGGACTAGGTCTGCGGAGCTGTGGGGGCTTATTGAGATGCAATCATGGAGCGAAACAATTCAAAGCAGGGAGCTATAGATCGCTTTGAAGACTGGGGGGCAGATTAGTAGTACATAATTACTGTAAAATACATCACCTGCACTAAACGGTGGGTCTAGGAAGTTTCTGCTTCTGAGTAATGGACCAATAAAAGCCCACAGGAGAATAAAACCGGCCCCACACTATAAGGTCTGTAACTCGTATAGATATGACTTGCCCGAGAAGAAGCACGGTCCAATTTGTTTATGCGCAGACAGCTGTTTAGAAGAGATAATGAGCCGCACTATATGGAGCCTTTAAGGGCCAGTTTAGACCGAGCTTTTGATGATGTGATCACAAGTCGCCTGTTAAGACTGTGGAAGATGCAGTAAGAGTAAATAATCAAATAGTCATCATTGCTGCTAAGGGTCCAATCATGAGTATCTGATATCTTGTCTCCTTTTTATCCAGTCAGAAGCAAGAATTTCCCAAATAGGCTGGGCTATAGGCTTTGAACAATAACAGCAAAAGCAAAAGGTTAGCACAGCCTTCAAAGAGCATCTGTTTTACTCTATCACCATATTTGTTTTTAAGGTTAGGCTCATGGTGTGTGTCCGTTTATTATAATGCTTTTTAATTATTGTACCGGATAAATGGCAAGGCAAAATGTCACGCTGACTGCAAAAAAAATGAAAAAGAAGGCAGGTAAAATTACTCAGATGCTCCTGATCTTTGTTTCTGAAAATTGTGAAAAGGTTAGCTTGGTCATACAACAAAAACGAACAAAACAGCTTCAGAATTTACACCTTGAACCAGCAGGCCAGACAGTTTAAAGACAAAGAGTAAAGAGATGTTCTACTCCAGTTAATCATTTCTTGACAAGTGTGTTTTATTTGGGAGGTGAAAAATATCTCGAAGGTCTGGATCAAAGAAGAGAACTTGCTGGTGGCGAAGCCGCTGCAGCGTATAATGGAACAAAGAAAGATGCTGAAATTGCATACTGTGTGCGATGTGTGGGAAAGAAACTCTGGTATGATGCAAACCGGGTCTGACATGCATCGAAAAGTGGAATTGAGTTGTTGGACAAACTTTGCATAAGCAATCGTCTATCAGAAGAGATTAATACTACACAGTCTGTCCGGATCTATGAGAACATGTGATTCTACGTCTTTCTCCGACTATATTTTTATATTTCGCGAGTACAGCGTTTCCCTTGATGTTCGTGTTTACGCGTCCAAACATCCCTCCTGTGACTCACCGCGACATTGATTTATGCAAGGCCTCTGTGTGCGCTTGTCCGTGCATGCTCGCACACATATACAAGCTATAATTGGTATTCAAATCTCCTCCCACAAGTACGTCCAAACTGCTGCCGTTTTTCAAGCGCCAGAGCCCCAGCCAAGGTCCAAACACCGTGATGGGGAACAAGCTCAAACGGATGGCTCTCATTGCACACATTCAAACAAACAAATGGAGGTGATTTAATGCCCACAGCGATAAGGCAGGTGGTGACGGTGCCATACAGGAGAGGAAGTGGAAGAATGAATAGAGCGAGGGATGGGCGGCTGCGATTAGGAGGCACGCCAGAGAGAGGCAGAGGTGGAGACAACAGCATTTGTAACTGTATGTGGGGTGCAACTTTGGCCCACAGCTGCCGCGGATCTGTCGCCCCCACAAAGTCATGCTCTGAGCGCATCAACCCACAGCGCTGTAATCCTACATATGTGTGTGTCCCCCAGGCCTGGCCCTCAGACACACTGTGAAGTCTTTCTGCCTTTCTTCTCCTTCCCCTCCTCTTTTTTCTCCTCCCCACACCTCTCCCTTGCATCTTCCCATCCCTCGGTGTCTACAAAGACGTGGCCCGCGAGTCCCACGGCTGTGCCATCTTCACACAGCACCCTCTCGATCCGCGCCGCTCGTCTAACCTCCCAATCAATCTGTCCAACGCAATCCGTGCATGATAACAAGCCACCAGCCCCCATCCCCTCCCCATCTTTTGTCTCCTTATTGCTCTCCTCCAGATTAGCTAAGCCTGTTTGCACTGGGACCATGAAAAGCTGATTTCAGAAATAGACTCCAGATGTGTTCGAGGGTGTTCCAAAACAAAGCATTCTTAGGCTTATTTCCACAGAGCGATATTGTTCGGTTTAGTAGACATGATATTTCTGTTTGCTTTTGAGTTGTCAAGCATCACATAATGTAGACCCTTCCACATGCATCATTAAAAAAGATAAATGCCCACTGTGGCAACAAAAAGAGCAGTTTTTCTTTCAACAAGCCCGTATGTCTTAACGAGAGGCTATTCTTCTGGACGTCAGCGTGCTTCATCTCAAGTACGTTGGCTCCTGTGCTGTTTACCATTAGCAGAAGGAGCAAGAATGCTAACAAGCTTCACGTATTCGCCGTATCGTATTGCTGCACAGCCCTCAAGCTGCATATGTGTGTCACCAAATGGGCATTTTACACATAGCCAGTTGCTTGCAATTGACTCAAGTCTGATTGTTCATCCAGATTTTGTGATTTTTGGTGACTCTTTCGTGCCCCTAAAATACAGGCTTGTGTTGTTTACAAAAAGTTCTGCAGAATTTGTGATGACAATAGAGGTAACAAATGTCAACAAATTGGTATAGTAAGTAGCCGTAGTTTGAGAGAACTGTTATTTACGTGCAAAAACGATAACAATGGCAACCTTTTCTAGAAATAAAGAAAGATGAGAAGATCATAAAGTGCTGTATGTCCTCCACTGTTGCCCTTTGAATTTTAAGTGGCTAAACTATCCATTGTGAAAGCCTGATGCCTCGGTCTGCAAATGAGCCATCAGCAGTGGAGTTTTCTTGTGATTTTAATCATTTGTTCTTTCATAAATGGCATGATGATTTGCTTTGATTTTGTCTGCTACGGCATTGCTCGTTAATCTTTCACTCCTCGTCCTGCAAACCCAGCAGTGCAAACACAAACCAGATTATGTCACATCATAACATCCAAACCGTACCATTATGACCTGAACACAGATTTGTGAAAACACAGCTTACATTTCCTCATCTCTCCCCCCTTTCCCTTCAGCCCCCCTCCACCTCCAGCCCCAGCATCTCTCCCCGGCCCCTGTCAGTGGCTAGATTAATGACAGTGATCAGTGAGCAGCCCCCAGCAGAGGTTGCCTGCAGCTCAGGCAAAAACCCGGCACTGTAAGCGGCGCACTGCACTCCCACACAATTTACATACGCATCACACTAGTGTATTCCTAAACGGCCGTCCAGACGCGCACATCTCCTCCACTTAGACCGGGACACAAACGCCTCGCCGCTCTTGCATTTAAATCAGCCCTTCGTACTCCGTTGTTGGAGCAGACGCACACACACACACGCGCTAACACAAGGGAAGGGATCAATACACAGAGAATGAGGGGGGTTGAGAATGGAGCAATGTGTACAGCAGCCTATGTACAACATCACAGCACAGCAGAGCCTGACTGTGACAATAGGCGACCTTAACGCTTAACCCCTTCCCTGCTCTGGGACGCTTCCACAAATCCTCCACCAGAGATACAAGTGATTCTGTGTGCGCTCCCTCGTTGTCATTCCCTCTAAGTCCAAACCTACCCGAGCTGAATCTGGAATTTAATAAGCTTCATTATGACTTTATATTTCAATTCATACCCAAACACATGCCACAGTTTGAGCCAATTCCACATTCTCATTTTCTTTTTCTTTTTTTTTTTGCAGCAGAAGCAACTTGTTATATGTATATATATAGGGTAGTGACCTAGGGAAGAGTGCCAAGCTTTGTGTTCCAGTGAAGGGGGAGAATAAAGCACACAAAGCCACTGCAGGTGCCATTACTACGCTCTATAATAGATTGTTAGATGTTATTGTGTCTGATAAGGTGAGGTCTCAAAGGTCCTTTCATTCACTTTACACTCTAAAGCAAATGATTGGATTCCTCTGAAGTGGACATACTTTCACACTTGAGCCAATAGACAAACACAGGCTTGGCTGACATACACAAACACTACCGCATAATGTGAAAGCAGTTCTCTAACTGTGACCCTCGCCTGGTCTGGTCCACTGCGGGCATTTGTTACGAGCGCTCAGGATCTCCAACCCAAACAGAAGCATGCACTCTCTTGTGATGCTCTGGACTGACACGTTCAAGTGACCAAAGTGACGCCACTAACGCCGTTTACTTTTGTTTTCACTCACCACCGCCTAAAGCCTACTGTGTGTGTGTGTGTGTTTCTGGGGTCTTTCCAGCGCTCCATTTCCGCGAGCACACAATGACTCACACTAAGTAGCGTTGTGGATGTAGTCCAGGTTTGCGCAAAGGGGACGCAAAGATGAACACTGACCACTAGCAGCAGTCCGTCCGCAGCCACGCTTGTAAAACTGCCTTATGTGCACGTGTTATCGCCCTGTGCACTCCTCCAAGCGCATTCGGAGCCAGCGTCGGGACTTTGAACAAACTTGCAACCCCACGAATACATCCACAGCCACTTTTCGCATCATGCATGAGAGGTTTATGGAAGAGGGCTTACCGGTGCGCACCAGGCAGGCGACGGTTAAGATGGTAAGAGGGACGCAGTAGTTCCACACGTTTGAGAAAGCCATTGCTGTCTTCGTTGATTATTCCCCTCTGATCTCTTCCTCAGTATTCCTCTTCCTGGGAGAAATTAGAGTGACATGAAGCCAGCAGGTTCACTCGCCGACTGCGCCTTCAGCGAGTGTCTCTATGTGTGTGTGTGTGTGTGTATGTGTGTGTGTGTGTTCAACGTGTGTGAGAGAGACAGACCCGTGTGTGTGCGTACTGTCAAAGCGCTGAGTGCGTAACAGCAGCTCTTTACATACTAATGCTCCACCTCACACGCCCACTTTCCCAGCCTCGGAATGTGTGTGAATAGCCTCGGATTCTCGGCGACTTTACAATGTAAATATATTTAAAAATGCTGTCAATAGGATGGGCCATGTGCGCGCTCTGGCCAATGGGAGCGCGGGAGAGCAGGTGGAGGGGCTGTGCGGATGTAAAGGGGCGGGGCTTGCGCAGGAGGAGGAGGAGGAGGAGGAGAGCGAGGGGAGGGCGCACAGGACGCGTCTTCCAATTAACTTAAATAATTCCGCTGTAAATGTGATGGATGGCGCGTGTTCATTTTTCTGACGCAAATAAGCGATTTGTTTAAGAGTGAGCGAGAGCGAGAGAGTGACGCAGGGGTGAAGACGATGAAAGGGAAGCAGATGTTTATTGTTTGAAGAGAAATGACTGTGTTGATGGATGTTTAAGTGAGGGAGATGGGTTTGTTTTAGCGCTGGACCAAAGGGCTGTCAAATTCCACATCAGATCAGGTCAGAGATGGATGGGTTCAGTCCTGGATCTGAAGTTTTTTTTCCTTTCTCTTGTTTTGCTTTAGTTTTAGATTTAGTGCTGCTTTTAAACTTGTTTTGTTGGTTCTAAGTTCTGAGAATTAGACGTTTCACTGCTGCTTTAGTTCTGCTCTTGTTTTAGTTACTTCCTTGTTGGTTTGGACCAGGATTAGTGTGTGGATTGATCTAGTCCTGTCTGGTTTGGTCCTGGGTTTAGTTCTGGGAATAGTCTTGGGGTTAGTTTAATCTTCAAGGGTTATTAAAAACAAAAAGTCTTGATAAATGGCTCTATAATGTGGAATATTATGGTGTGTTCTAGCTATATTGTAATACCACCTGGTTCACCTGAGATCTGAGGACACTGTGGCCCAAGTTGCTTCATCTACAAAAAGAGCACATCAAGAAGAGCAGACCTGGCTCTACAATGACGCTAATGGCCCGTAACAAAAACTTGTAGTGGTCCGGCCTGTGCCAGCATTGCTCATCTGTAGTCAGGGCCTATTAGGTCCCACTAAAGGAGCTCTTTAACTTTAGCCTCATGCTGTGGCCACAGTTTGCCCATAATTGTGTTTTCCAGTCAGAGCACACTGCTCCATTATGAAAATTGTTTCTCTTTTCACATGTCCTTTTTTTTTTTTTTTTTTTTCCTCTCTAATCTTTGTTGTACCAGCCTTTCAGGTGGAAGCTTTGGAGACTGTGTCTTTGGCGCCTCTTTCAGGTCATAATGGGGATAACACCGTGCTTTGACTGGGGTCTGACAAGATGCTTTTGGTGTAAACATTCATGTAGCAGTATAATGAAGCACGAAGAGGAACCAGCTCTGTGATGCCAACGTGTGCCATATTGAATGTTGTATGTTGCTCCTGTGTATCTTTATTGTACCATGGATTCTTAATGATATTGTGAATTGTCTGTGTGTGTATTGTTTTTCTTATATGTTATTCTTTCCAACCTGCCAGGGACTACAGATGAAAAGTAGTCTTCGGGTATATATACATTGATATGTTTATTAATATGCACGGTCCCCTTTAAATGAATAAATAAAAAATAAAAAAATACATTTAAAAATAAGAAGGTGGGTGGTTTTAGATTTAGATAAAGGTCATTGTTCATATTCTCACTTTACACAGATACTTGTTATTGCACACTGGAAATCTCGTGCAGATTATTGCGCATGTAATTGATGTACACAGCTTATATTAATCCTCCTTCATATGGTTTATATACTGTTATGTTCAGTTTGTTTCACAGACTTCAGCATTCAGTGTGGACAGCAGAGAAAGAATTTCATTTCCCCGCATATAACAATAAAAACATTGAACCTTGAATCAACTTTTTGATCAGATTGATGACAAGAAAAGGACAGAATCATTGATGTGTTTTCTGCCTTGGAAAAGTCAGCTTATTATTACTATTTATTCAACATTTGAAAATTTCTTGAGTCTGGTCTGGTTTTGGCGTGGTTTTAAGTCCTGATTTACCCCTTCTGACCTCACATTAGGATTTCATTTAAGTTTTGGCCTGGGTTTAGTCGTCCTAGCTTTAGGTAAAGTCAGATTATCGCATATGAAACTACACAGACAAACGTTTTTACTTTTATCTATTTTGCTTTGCTGGCATCAAGTATATTAATAAAAACTAATCAAACACCTGCATTCTGAAGTCCTGTTTGGAGCCACTGCAGCTTTCAGGAAGTATAGCAGAAAAGTAAAGTATGATATACAGTCGTAAAGTACTAAAACAAACCGGCCATAATCTTTTATTATGTCTTTTAAGAGGGCGTTATCCTGTATCTGACCTTAGCCGTACATCTCTGTGTTTCCTTGTCTTGGCAGAGATCACGTCCAACTCTCTCTCTCTTCTTCTTTCCCAGTTCCCATTCTGTCCCGTTCCTCCCCGTCGGCCTCCCGTGTGAATGTTTGTTCCTGGGTTGGCAGGGAGTCGTCGTCGGTGGCAGCGGCAGCTCCTCTCTCGCACCAGATGGGACATTGTCAGGAAGTAATGAAGGGAGAACACCTGCTTCTCCTGAGATCTCCACTCCGTCATTTCCAGCCCGTTTCACGCACAACATATGCGGGGCGTGCACACGGAACCAAGTGACCATGACCACCACAGCGCCGCAGTCACATTCAGATGCGTTACTCATTATCAGAAGTCATGTTCAGTGGAATTCACCTGTGTATGTATACATCGTTGGACATACTTCTTAGGGATAATTTGGAAGAGGACTCAATTAACTATAACAATGTGGGCTGTTGCAGTGTACAAGTCATTGGAGGAGAAGAATGTTGGCTGCTGGGATGAATATACTTTAGTGTGGTGCAGATAAATGGACGTGCTTCAAGGATACAATGGTTTGCGGTCGCTACTTTTTCTATTCTTGCTTGTTTTTTTTACCGTTAGCCTTGCATTTTACCTTTTACTATAACCATAATAGAGTGCAGTTGATACAAGTGGACCACAGATAATATAGCTCAATAACTCTCTAAATGCTGGATTTAATATCTTATTTAAGTCCTTCATCTATTTCTGACCTCAGATCTGAATTTCATTTGGGCTAGCTTCAGGTAAAGTCAGATTAGTATTAATTTGCCATTTTAAAATGCAACTTCCTGGCCTTTTTTAACTATTACCAAACATTTTTACTTTTATCTATTTGCGCTCACTACTCTTTCTATTCTTGCCTTGCATTTTACTTATTTATTTAACCTGATTCCTGTTCTGATTGGATAAAAAGTGTATGAGATTCTGGATATTTCTTCTGCAAAGGGATTGGACACCTATCTTACTGAATGAGCACTGTAACACTGACATAGTGACATATAGACATCTGTGCTCAGTTTACTCGTTTTGGAAAAAATCAGTATTGGGACATTGCCATCAAAATCACTTCATTTCAGGAGTTACATTTATTCTTGGGACGTCCTTCACATCCTAAGAGCCATCTTTTCAGAGCGCCATGGACAACACATTATTGCCACTGATTAATTTCCTTGCCCATCCACCTGAACACCACACGCTCTTCTTTGTATCCTCCTGGCAGCTCTGTTATTTGCCCTAAGCTGGTGTCCATGAGGCACCATCAAGGTCAACAAATGTCACAAAATGTCACTGTAAAAACCTTCCAAAACACTTCATTTTCTACTAGAGCCGTGCTAAACCTCAGGGACACATCCACTAATACATAATGTTGCTTTTTTACAAGAAGACGCCGATCCATTTCACTCACGACAGACTTAAAAAACAAAACAAAATGGAGTTTGCTAATATTTCACTTCTTCATTCACAGCATTGTTTTATTTTCCTCCAGAGCGTTTAGTCTTTTTGTTTTTTGGTTACAGTTTTCCTCGGGCTTGACCTAAAATACAAAACGAGCACAACTTTGTGAAGTTAAAGAGAAGGAAGCCGGGGAGTGTGTTAAAATCCTGCAGCGGAGGCGAGCAACTCCGAGGGTGGTGGTGGGGCCTTGAATAATCAGTTTAATAACATTATCCTGGCTGTGCTCCGTGGCGCATGCACCCGTTAATGGAGTGTCATTGTTAAACTGCCGCTTCACCCATTATTAACGACGGCCTACGGTCAACCACACACCGATAATAAAAGCCGCATAAAACCCTACATAACTTCTGCAGACAAGCGTAATGAAATTCTCGGCATTATGAGCACAGTTATGGTAATAAGCAGCGTTGGCTTGGTGTTAGGGGTTACAAGGCAGCAGAGGAGAAAATTAAAAAGATGAAGTTGTAGACTCTGATGGTTGTTTTAGAGAGATCTGGTCTGGCTACGAGGCAGGAGCTCAATCGGCGCGCCCGTACTAACGGCTGGGTTTTCAAGGTTAAGCAATTGTGTTTTTACGTGTCAGTGAAGGCAACTTACTACACATGTGTTGGCTGAGCTGAACTATGAGCTGCTTTTGTGCTTACCGGGAGGAACGCGGTTCACTTTGAGTAAAGGTCAGTGCCTTCGGAGTCCGGACTGAAGAGAAAGGTTGGTAAACAAACTGGTGTGAGACCTAAGATGGCACTGAAGATGACACACGTTGTCAATACTCCCCGCGGTCTTTTGTATCTGGAAAAATGAAGCAAAATCAATGACACACGGGAGGACGGCAAATGTTTTTCAAAGCCGTTTAATGTGTGCAAAAAGAACAGTACAGTGGATTAAATAGTGCAATGTGCTGCTCAAATGATTCTACAGAGAAAAAAAACAACAACAAAAAAACAATCTCGCAGATGTTTCAAGCAGGTTGTGCTTTGGAAAAAAGGGAGATTGAGAAGGAGGAAAATCAGCTAAACAACCCCCCGTCCTATCACGTAAATGGCTCATTCATAATCACAGTGGAGCAATTATGTTTGCCGCAGAAAGGAGAGAATTGCCAGAGTCTTTACCTCTTACACTCCGCAAGACGACTCGCCATTTTCCACGCTGCAGACTAAATGAAGAGAAAATTGCCCATCTTTTTTTGTCCGTGATGCGTAGCTGCTGCTGCATCCCACACCCATAAGCAAAGGGCCTCTAAAGCAATCATTTGCCCTTCAGCTTTTTTTTTTTTTTTTTAAACCTAGATTGTTGCTGATTTCGATTTTGTTCTCCCTACGCTCTCCAAATATCCTTCTTTTCTCTGCTTTCCTCCCCGGCCATTCATAACGTACACACCCCCTGCTCCTTTAAGTACCCATTCTATTCCATCCTTCATTTTCAGACCACCCACTCCATCTTCCTCCTATCTGCCTCCATCTTCCTCCCCGCTCGTCATCCGTCCACCTGCCCACGTGCCGTCACACAAGAGGTTGTTTGTCTCCGCAGGTGGAGGGCAGGGACTCGGAGCTGGATTTGTAGATGGGCTTTTTCAGAGAGCGGTCATCACTGGAGAGAAGGAGAAAAGGGGAAAGACAGAGGAGCGTGATTATCTGTATATCGACCTCCGAGTAGGCACAAGAAAGGTATAAGTGAGGAAATTATGGACTCCTACTGAGAAATGGAGCCACACTTGGCCTTGGATGTAAAAAAAATAAGACCATTCTCTTCGAGCTTTTGCTACACACACACAAAGGTCTTACACACACACTTTTCCAGCTCGTACAGACAGGAAGTTAATGACCAAAGCCATGTGGGGTTACAGTGCACATTACAGCTCTTGTTCGGTGCTTGCATTAATGTGTGTTTTTTTGCAGAGAACATGTGGCCTGCTCTTGTTGTTTTGCTCACTCCTGGTATGTGTCCTTTTGTGTCACACGTGGACACCAACCCCATTTACAATTAATGAAACAAACATTCCATAAATGCAAAACAATACGAATTAATGAAAAATCGTACGTAACAACACAGAGTTATACAAACGTGGTGGTGGTGTAGAGGGTTTGACGTCCTTGTTGTTGTTGTGGATGTCTGTTAAAGGACTCTTTCAGATGCAACGGACTTTAAATTTGATACAAAAGCCGTGCGACTCGCAGTGTTTGTGTAATTTTGGCGATTGTTAACGTGTGTGTAACCTCTCTGTATCAGTTAAAAGCTGCGGGCTGCTGCAAAGAAAGTAACTTGCTGATATTTTGCCAACTGTTAAGTGTTGCTAGGCTATTTTTCGGCGTGTATCCACCGTTTGTTGATCCGGCACCTTTCACACAACAATCTTGTAACAGACACAAGCTTAGGTTCACACAAATGTTATTTACCAAGCATGCAACGTTCCAGTGTTATGACTCTTTTCGGTTGTTTTTGGCTATGGTGGGGCACATTAGATCCTAGCGGGCTCTTTAATATGGGAGGGGGATTCACCACAACTTTTACGGTGTGTGTTTGTGTGTTAAAATAAGCTAAGGAGTAAAGTGTTACATGGTACAGGACAGTGTTATATATTTACCTCCAAATGTCTCTAAACGGCCCTCTGTAAGTCTTTGTGACACTGATATATTTGCAATTTATTATGGCCATAAACAAATACCTTTTATTTATAGTCTGTAGAGTGTTTTATTGCAGCACTTCACACTCCATAAGGTAATGCATTTTGAATCCACACAGTGATCCTTTATTTGGGAAAACATCAGGATCCTGGATTTCATAACTGTGAAAGATTGATGCTAATTTTTTTAATGTGACACCCCAAAAACGAATGCCTAACTCAGCTTTAAATGTTTGTAGAAGAACTTTAGCCATTCCTCCATGTGTCTCGAACAATCAGATGGGAGGATACATTCAGGATTTATTTTAAGCCAGCTCTAAACTGGGCCTTCAGCATGCTCACAGCAGACGAACTCAGTAGGACTTTCTCTAATCATCAGATCACTGCAAATAGCTTAGTTTGTGTAAGAAAGTACACATCAGCTTATTTGGTCAGGCAAAAAAAAAAAGAGATCAAAGATAGGGTCAAGAGGGTGAGACCTGCAGAGCTCCACTTTGATATTTAGTCTAGTCTATTTGAAATGCATAAAAGCAGATGTGCGCCGCTCTGCATGCAGCGGTGAAAGCTGTTCTATGGAAAGCTTGGCATCATCACACACAAACACGGTGAGTGCGCCAAGGTGTACTCTGGCACACACGTACACTGTCTGGCCTTGCTTGTATCGCATGAGACAGAATGAAATATTGCAGCAACAGCCATATTCGTAATATAGAGTCAAACAGCAGGAGGGAAGAATGTGGCTGAGTTAGGGAAAACAGTGGCGGGTGAGCATAAACCTCGGCGGAACACGATCAGGACGCATAATCCATTTGAAGATGATTTAGGCTGACAATAATAAGTGAAGAGAGAAGTTATGTGGCGTTATAAGACCATGTCGTGTCCTTACATGGGCCCCTTGCTGCTCTTGATGTTCTTGGCCCTGCGGCAGAAGAACACGCTTACAGAGAGGATAACCACAAGGCAAGCCGCCGCCGCCGCCGAGGTCATCAACATGAGACGGCCATCGCTGGTCTGGTACCATGGGGCATTCTCTGCGGGACACATCAGTCAGAGATAAAGCGGAACATGCATCACACAGAATGTCAAATCAGCCAAACTACCAGCTTCCCGCCTCTGGGCAATACTTCTAAAGGTGAGCATCAGTTTGTCTGGAGGTCAGAACGCATTTCAAATCGACAAGAAGCCCTTAAAAATGTACTGTTTTGTCTTTGTTATCACTCAATTTACAAGCATATAATACATTAAGTGATGGCGAGATGTTTTTGAATAAATGCTTTCTTACGGGATTTTTTTCCCTTTGGGATTGTAAAGCGAGTGTAGTTAATCCAGAGCAGTGACATGCGACATTTGCTCACTGCAGCGTCAAGGATGAGCAAACATTATTCCAATCTTTCGAAATTATTACCTTTTTTTAATTAGTACATGCTCTTTTGATAAGATACTAGAAACGCCGCCGAGCACAATGACCAATGAGTCAGCTGCGGCAGTACTAAGATAACTCTACCATAATAAATAACACGCATCCGCTTAATTGCATTTTTAGAGGTTGCATAATTTAAAGTATTGAAATGGCGCAGTGCGAGAATCCCTCCGGTTACGAGGCGAGTGCGGCGTTTAAGGAGCTGCAGTGCATTAACGGAGCGCCGTCATCTCACAGGTCAGTGATAAACGTGATGAAGACAGATGAATTGCTGTAAATGAGATTAGCCGTAGATGTGGTAATGGAATTAGAAACAATGATCAGATGAGCAATGCAAAGTTGTCAAACAGAAACGCATTAGAATTGACATTAAGAAAAAACATTAAGAAACTCATCTTCAGTGTTTTTACAGCTAAAATCTTTGCAGTGATTTTAATTAAATATGGCTTTGCTCACTAAATACGAACATAATATAACAAGAACAAATGCTTTGTCTCCAAATGACTTGTTTATTTTACCCATTAGCTCAATTAACGATATATACACTGTTATATTCAAATGTAACAACAATTAGTTTAACCTTTAATGTCATTGAATACCATCTTTATCACTTTATCTCTATTAATAACTCTTGTTTATTGCTACGGCTTTACAGTATATTAACCTTTACAATATTACTGCAATATAAAAATATATGGATTTATTCATTGTTGTGTATTTTTTTCAATGATACGTAAGGAACTTAAAGAGACATAAATAATTTGCCACCTCTACGTCGCACCATTTTGCACTATTATTTGTTTATGCTTTAATGTTACTGTACATTAATGGCATAATCAATGTACCTCTGCTCTTGTTCATATGGACTACAGTTTGGCACTGTTCTGTTGTGGAACAAAAAAAAAAAAAGCCTAGTTATTGTCTAAATGTCTATTGGTATTTTGCTGTTTCTCACTTCTGTAAATGCAAAAGTGCGTTCTTTGCAATGGCTGTTTTCTTATGTACCACACACAGCAATAAGGAAGTGCATTTGAATCCAACCTCTAATGTCCCTAAGAAGTAAATTAGCTGTTTGGCTCCAGGACATAGGCTCTCTATATATTTTTATATATTGCATTGAAACGGGATGCATTAAAGGCTATTAGTACTATTACTTTTAGGTTAATTCATTAAAGAAACAGTTTACAGCACACTTCTGTTTCATAATTATCAATGAGTTCTCAGTGGTTTAAACTTAGTGACATTTATAAGCTACATTTCCCAGCAGTTTCAGTTCATACTGCAGAGAAAGAGGAAATGTTAGCTCCCTGTGAGAAAGAGAAGCTCAGGATGTGATATGAAGTGGGTGCTTACTGGACAACACATTGATGCTGATGGTGTGCTTCTTGCTGAGTGAGGCGATGGAGGGATGCTGGGCCGAGCAGGTGTACTGTCCGTCATCGGAGGCGCTCACCTTCTTCAGAGTGAGCTGAGAGGACGGCAGGATCCAGTCACTGCCCTGAAGGAGCAACGAGATGAAGACAAGTGAGAAACAACAGAAGCAGAGCAAAATCAGAAGACATTTTATGGACTGGGTTGGTGGCAGGTCTGCGAGAATTAAATAAATAAGAAGGATGAAGTGTGGACACTGCTGCTTAGTTGGAACATCAAAGCTACAAAGACAGAGTGAACAACAGAAAAAGGGAGTAGTTGTGTTTGAATATTGCACAAAGTCAAATTTGAAGAGCTGGAGAAAAAGAAAAGGCATGTTTCTAACAACTGTAGAGACTTGGAGTATTAAAAACTATACTGCTTAAGTAGAGGATGCAAGAGGAAGCAATCACAAATTGCAAATAAAGTGTTGATTTGACTGATAGATATAATTTCCGAAATGTATGTGCCCATAGGACTTTATGTACATCAAGTAAAAATACACCCACAAACTCATGTGGGTGTATTTTTATTTTTCACCAATTTATGACTAAATATTTGTTTTTGAAAACTTGACTTGAAATCCAAAAGTTTATCTCTGATTGAAAAACAATGTCAAGAAGAATGAAAAAAAAACACATAATGTTATGTAAGTGAAGTGAGGTCCTCCGAGAACGATCCCAAAGCCCCAAATGCCAAGTATTTACCTGAGCAGTAATCGCGTGAATGAACACACATCAGCACAAGTCAATAACCCAGATAACACCATCACCCGCAAAGAAGGATGTGGCAACCATACACTGTTAACACAAGGCATAATGAGATGGCAAGGGAGCGGGATGAATTGTTGACATAAAAATAGCAGCACTATTATGAGATACAACCCGACATGAGGGAAACAAATAATAGGCCAAACACAAGGATTGGAAAACAAACGAACGAAGAGGAGGGGGTACAAAAAAAGACATTACACCATGCAAATGATTTGGCTCCTGGGAGCTGCAGTTCCTGCCAAGAAAGTCCATTTCAATTTGAATGGATCTGAATTAAGAGGATTTCCCATAAAGGCCAGGTCTGGCCAAAGCAGCATTTTGTATGCAAATCCACTGGCTCCCAAAGCATTGGCCTGTTTCTGCCTCTGTCCTGCTGTCATTACCAGGGGCCAATGCGCCTACAGCGGCTGTCTGTCAAAGTGGGACTCTCTCTGCTCCATATCCGTTCCTGTCAAATGTACAGTGAATACAGCTTACTTTCCATAACCCTTCTACCAAAAAGTCAATCTAATCATTTCATTTTCTTGTTTCATTCCACCTTTCTAAAGGTCATGTGACTTGATGCAAATTCAAAACCAGTGGCTTGACACACAACTCATCTCACACAACGTCATGTGCACGTATTATTGTAACACCAGATAAAGGAAGCTGCTGGCTTACAGAATAATTGACATGAATGAGTGCGTATGATAATATGGAGGATAAAATGTATTAGCAGTATAAATTCCACTGAATTGGATTTTGGGTTGTAAGCCCATTTAAAAACAGATTAGCAGTGACCTTTAAACAAGCATATTAACCCAGAGCTGACTTATCTGAAGAAAAACAAAAGGAGAAACTTTCCAATTATGTCTGCCTGTTCCCAAAATGGTTTCTTCTTTCATGGTGTCATCGCACCTGTGGCTAAAAGTGACAATAGACATTAAATAACACCTCAATGTGTAGTGGCATATTGTCTCCACAAGGGCACATCGTCTCCTCTGACTTATTAGCTTCCTCTTGTTCGACATGACTGCTGTCACTTTGGCATTTCACTCGGAGACATCTTAATTTCCCTGGGGCGTGGGCTTCACAGCTTAGAGAGGAGACCAGTTGAATAATTCAATGATGGTTAACTAAACACTAAAAAAATCATTAGGAATCTATCCACATAATTGTTTTCAGGTTGACTGGCTCTTGTCTAGACCTCATTAAACTATTAATCCTCTGTAAGTGGGCAAGCTGCAATCCCCAGCGACTTGTGTGCCTAAGCCAACCGGTCACTTAAACACAGCACAACACTTGAGTGGAGGAAAGAGGAAGCACAGGAAACAAGAGACTAGGGAAAATGAGAGAGGAGAGAGAATGTTTAATGTCCATGTAAAATATTTGCACTCTAAAACATTCAGACATATCTGTAATATCCCTGGAGTGTTCTGTATGCCAAAAACTTCTATGAGATCAATAGGTTTGAATTGGCTGAAAAGGCCTGCAGTATAATTTTGTACCACTAGATGGAAATTGAGATTAAGAAGTCAAGCTTTTTCAGAAACAAAACTAAAACTCACTCCCAGTGGAACAGATTTCAGGTTTTGTTTTTTATGAATATAAATTGAGTAGCAAACTGAATTGTGTAAATGTTAACATAATTCAACAGGTGGCTGTTTTAAGTGCGGCTATTTGGCATTAGCTCTGCTGTTGTCATTCCTTTTATTAGTTTTATTTTTATTTTCTGATAAAACTGTCCCAAAGGAAAACATTTGTTATGTTTTCACATTTATACATAAAGACAAAAGACATTTTTAATGCACTGAGTGGTGATGATGATGATGATGAGTAACGCCCTTCTTCTACTGATACCTTTTGTGAACTTTCTGTACACTACTGTCTGTACTTCCCAATGCCAGTGAAAAGTCAAAAATACCAAAGGCTCCTTCAAACCAAGCCAAAACAAAAAGAAGACAGAGAGAAGAAAATAAAGAGGTCACACAGAAAGAGGAGGAGGCAGAACAAGGGAATGTCAAGTTTCCAAAAGCATAATGAGGACACTGCCACTGTGCACATTCCCGAGGCTTCCTCACCTCTTTGTACCAGGAGTAGATGGGCTCCTCTGACGAACTGGCAGAGCACTTCACCACCACATCAGACCCAGCACGCACACTCAAATCCTGTGGAGCACGTAGGTAGCTGCTGTAGCCCACCCTGGACAGTGACAGCTCTGTCATATCTGATACACAGGGGAACGCACAAGCATGGCTGGGCATTAATGAAGCAGTAAATATAATGTACGCCTCGGCTACATCTTGAAGAGTGTGGGCGTGACTGAACATATGCTTTCCAGTGGTAAACACTCTGATCTTTTAAGAATATCTGAGAGCATGGGCTTTAGCATGAATGCCTGCCAGTGGCAGTGACTACACAGAGCAATCAATAATGATGATAATAGGCTTCATCTTATCGAAGTCTTTAGAGAGGCAGTGTTGTGAATAATGGCTCATTTTGTCCTCCATCTCAGGAGATGGCCCATGTCCATCCAACTCCTGGCTCCTCTCCCCTCATTCTCCTTCAGTCCTTTAGTCCATTCTAATCTTTGCCTCGTATTGATTCCCCCCATGAGGCTGAGGAGCCTATCAAACAGCATTATGGTCGATTTGATGGCTACTGAGAAGATAGAGGACACTGATAATCTTAGCTTTGCCAAGGATAGCGTTTAAGGCATCCTGCACAGATAGTTTCAAAGAGCCCACCAGGGGATTGTGTCTTTGTTTGCTTGGAATAGAAGAAAAAGTCTGAAATGTTTACAGCCATGAAAAAAAACTGCTCTGGTCACTACTTTTTTTCGCTTTCATGTGTACTTACTAAAGCAGGATTGCATAGATATGTCTTATTAAATATTAATGTGTTTTTCTATTCCAAACTGTGAAGAGAGCTGTGTCCACACTGTCTGATAGATTGCCTTTACCTCTGGCTGTTTGGAAATAAAGAAAAAATTGCAAGGTGTCTGTGTTGTTTCATCCTCCCTGATTTGCCCCTTTGTCATCCAGTTACAGTCTGTTGTAAGGCAGTCGGACGTTATCAACATGTTTCATATTGAGATCAAAAATAAATAAATAAATAAAGGAATTGTAAACATGGGACTTAGAGTTTAAAATGAGTTGCAAAACTTTTCTTAAGACCAGAACTCACAGTGGACTTTAAAGTTGAATGGCTCAGTAGAGTTGTCCGGCGCGGTCACATTGGCGGCATCCAACACACAGCGGTAGGGTCCCTCGTAGAACTTTCCGGCGTAAGGAATGGTCAGGACGAGACGGTCAGGCGTCCGTTCAACAAGCATCCGACTGAAGCACCGAAACCGTCCCATGATGTTCGTCCAGCGCTCTAGGTACTGAGGAGGAAAAAATGTATAACACGCAATCAACAAGTTACACTGGAAAATTGCAAAACCAGGAAGTCAGCTTCAAGGAAAGTCTCTGTTTGTACTATGTTATGCAATACTGAAGATAAATAGGTTTGATAGAGGAAGTAAATGGACTTGGATAAGACAGTGGTTTGCCTAAATGTGTTATACAAAGAGTTCATCAACCCAAAAAAATGATCTATCTTACCATGGAGAAGAACTCAAAGTGGACCTGGCTGATGTTGTATTCGGAGTCTGACAGCAGGCATTCCAGTGTAACGGCGTCTCCTTCTACAACAGGCTCAGTCGGCCCACTAATGAGCAAAGTGGCTGCATGTGGACAGAGATTGCAGAGGCAGGTTATCGATCACACAACATAAAAAGGCGAGGGGCACATTACTAAGGACACACATGATCTACACGGAAGGGATCTGCTCTGTCCGAGGCTTTGTAAACAACTTCTCCCTTTTCCTGACATTTGTATGAGGCTACTGGAGGGGAAAGTACCCATATACCTGTAGTCGAAGTCCACATTGGAGCAACAGGTTTTTCTACTTCAGACTTGAGGCTTTACTTACATTTTCAGAAGTGGTTAAAAAGTAGTGGTCGCTGCAGAAAAACAGTCCCAGTCTCTAGACAATTCTTTAGACAGCTCCTGTTTCATTTACATATTATTAACGCCAAGGGGAATATCATCAGTGTGACAGCACAGAAAAATAATGTTTTCTCTGGAGGACAAATGTACAGACAGAAATGGAGGCACGCAGGTACACAAACACACACTTTAAATCCCAAGGCAGACACTGAACAATATGTGAGAAAATAGGCTACCACAAATAGACATGGAAAACAAGGGCTCATTACAGACAAGCGATTAAATAAAATGTTTTTCTATTACTATATGAAAATATATAAATATATTTACCACAGCTTCCGTGAATCAATGCGACCACCACGGTGGCTAGAAGTATTTTCATGGCTGTAAATGACAAACACAAACTTGAGAAATTGTCGAGTTCAGTCTTGCGCAGCTTCTATCTGAAATGAAAGTTTGCTCTCTGTTTATATTGAAACAATTGTAGGAGTGGCTTTCGTTTTTATTTTTTTTCCAGGAAGTTGGTAAATTTTCAGAAAACGCCAGCAAATTACTCATAGTATTATTTAACTAGCTTAAATTTCAGCAGGCTAATGGTCAATTTGGGCTAACAATAGAGGAATAATTTGCATTGACCGTGCAAAGACTAGCCTTATGGAAAAAGTGGTGGGCCAATAATCAAATAGTCTCCCACGACGTCACTTGTTTCTAAGGAGACATTAGCTGCGCACCTTTTTGGAACCTGATCTTGTGAAGAGGCCGCTACCTGAGCTCAGCAGGAAACAAATAAATTTATTTTAAAGATGAGATGTTGTAGGTAGTAGACAGCATCCATCGGCCCATAACACCGTGCCGCCAAACATTTTACGCTTCATAAACTTCGACCTGAGATTGATTAGCTGTTAATCTGAGCTGAATTTGCGACAGAATCGAAAGAGATTTACACACAAGATGATGTGTTTTGCTGACACAGAGATGTCAGTTAAGTCATAAGTTACGTTTCCCCAGTCTACAGCATTTTTCTCCACACATTATGTGTGTACTAGAGATACATTTATTAGCTTGTAGCTGGTTTCAATATGTTTACAATATTACAGGCTCTTATCTAAATAAATGTAGGCCTATACCGCGACAAACTGTCAATGAAAATTTATATCATCTGTAAAAATATAATTTTGTCCGATGTAATAGTTCAACTAGAGTAAGCGTTTTATAAGTAGTTTTGCAAATCAACCAGCAGAGGACAGAGAAGAGGCAAAAATACCACCGGAAGTAGATTGTAAGTAAACGGAAGTGTCGAATAGCAGACTCGATGCTTTCTCTGGTTTTCTAGCATCGATTTAAGGATTATCTCTGATACTTCAACGCAGTTAACGCAACTTCAACGAAACATGGACAGATAGTGTTTATCTTTTGGTAAGGTGACAGCAGAGGTCGCACATTAATCTTATAGATTACTGTGTCAGATTTCCCGTAAATGTTAGCGTGTGCGGCTAATGCTATTGTTTTTAGCACAAATATTAGCCACGTTTTCTGTTTTATTTGTTTGTTTCACTGATGAAAGCTGTGCGATGGTTAAAGTGTTTGTTTTAAATTTTGTATGTGTGGATTTGTTTTATTTCAAAATTAAGCAATACTTAGTTTATTGTTTTGTGCAACTGGCGAAACTACTATGCTCATGCTAACCAATACGATAACTTCTTACAGGTTTACGGACTTCTCCATCTGTACTACACAACCATCACATTACTGCCCGACTCGGACTGTTACCTAGACGTCCAGATTCGATAGATTTGCATCTTTAAAACTTCCAGGGACCCCGGGTATATTGCGGCCACAGCATGGCTAACAGCACCACCCCAACTTTGAAGGTCCTGACAGCCGCTGGTCCTGCGGGTAGAAGTAGCCCAGAGGGGTCTCAGGTCAGTCATTTCTGTAAAATCAAATGAGATTTTAGTCTTGTAAGACCGGTGGTTAATTATATATTAATATTCTGTTTCCTTTAGGTTCTTACCAAGAAGAAACTGCAAGACCTGGTTAGAGAGATTGATCCGAATGAGCAGCTGGACGAGGATGTGGAGGAGGTGTGTGTCGAGTTTTATATTTATTATTCAGCTTTATTTCCAAACTACATTTGACTAATAGATCATCATAAGGTTATATGACATTGCTGTAAACTACTTTTCATTTACTTCTCTTTCTCAGATGTTGCTACAAATTGCTGATGACTTCATTGAAAGCGTAGTGACTGCTGCCTGTCAACTGGCACGCCATCGCAAATCCAACACCTTGGAGGTCAAAGATGTTCAGTTACATCTCGGTGAGTGCCTTGTTCATACTGAAAATGCGTACATTGAGAAAAAATATATCAATAAATTTGCAATCAACAATTGTTGTTCTTTAACATATACTGTACTTGCAAGAGATTTTTGATTGTTTACAGGATTTTGCCATAGTACAAGTTTAAAAATGTCAAAATCTAAATTAACTTTCACTGTTGGAAGTGTACTGCAGTTCAGGCTTTGCTCATGTGGTGCTGTGTTTTCTAGAGCGCCAGTGGAACATGTGGATTCCTGGTTATGGATCAGATGAGATTCGACCATTTAAGAAAGCATGCACCACAGAGGCGCACAAACAGGTAAGATGGATTGGGCTTCATGTGCTGTATTTTACTGATAAATGTTCTATATATAATCTGGACACACCTTTAACAGCCAAGAATCTTCTGTGATTTCCATACTAAAATATAATCCTTTATTTTATTTCAGAGAATGGCACTGATCCGTAAGACAACCAAAAAGTAGCGTGAGAGTGTACACTGATGTGTTGTACTTATTGTGTATTTTTGTATCTTAAGTTTTTTTTTTTTTTCTCAATCTGTTTTTTTTTTAATAATGAAGACAAATATGGTTTGGGTAGGATTGTAATATTTTCTTTAGTTTTTCATTGTTCAAAATTTAATTTGTGTTTGTTTTGCACCATTACACAGTAGTCATGCCTGTGATGTATTTTAATTACATTGAGCCTGACAAAACACAACACAAAATGACTGCATTTTTGCCAATAAACATTTACAAAAACTGCTTTTGGTTCTGACCTGTGCCTAATTCCATGTAGAATGTAATATCATTCACATCAGTATCCATTAAAGTCCACACAATTATATTTATTAAACATTACTTAAGTAGAATTTACAAGCAAGTGGAAAAACCCTGTTATGGTGTCTTTTGATGCAGAAACGTACATTACAGTTGTTTTACCAGCTACACAGTGGTACAAGTGCACAATCACCAACACAAACTATTAGAGGATCTTTAAATTACCAAAATATATATATTTCACATATATTTTATTTTTTCACAATTGCTAAAACACTAAATACCATTCTCTGAACTGATTCACTATTTTGTCAAAACCTTAAACACAGTTTACTGTTTAAACACACTTTACAAAACCCTTTCACAAAACACTGAACTCATTCTCACTCAATAAAGCACATTTGACATTCTTAGACACCTATGAGTCAAAAGAAGTCAGACACAAAATACTGCAGTCACAACTAACACAACAACTCAAAGCTTAAACTAAGGCCCTATAAAAAACAGTTCTGAGGTTTGTTATTTAATTTCTGATTTTGTACTGGCAACTGTTTTTTAGCAATTGTCAAAAAACTGTAAATATTAACATAAATGTCTAATGTCCTGGCTTTGAGGTCGATAATGAAGCACTTAACAAATATATGAGAAAATATCAATTTCTGTAAAGTAAACTAAGGCTGGTAACAGTCTTTCCAAAACATTATTCTTGCAGCCATCTGATGTAATAATGTAAGAACCTCATCGGTTCTTGTTTTTTTTTTACTTTGGCCCCATTATCACTGAACTGAAGGCTCATTATTATAAGTGCATTTCTAAAGGTTTTCCTGTTATTCAGATCAGATTGATGGCAGGTCACAGTTTAAGTGCAGCACTTTTTGTCCTTTGGAGTTGTGCTGGATTGAGCCATACTGGCTCTGCGTAACTGCAGAGCCTGTGGAGCAGCACACTTTACACCATCCCAACCCTCCTGCAGTTCTACTTCACCACTCAGAAGTCCCTGATAGACCCGCCGGCCTAGGATCTCAAAGGCCTCCCTCACATTCTGACCTGTTTTAGCAGACGTCTCCACATAGGGCATCCCCAACTGTCCGGCCAGTTTCTCGGCCTCCTCTCGACTCACAGCTCTCTTCCCATCACTGTCCCTGTCATTCTTTTGGCCCACCAGCACAAACAAAACTTTGTGTGGCTGCACTCTCTCACACACCTCACTGTACCATTCTTTAATATGGTCAAATGAGGCTCGGTTGGTCATGTCAAACACCAGCAGGCCTCCAGCTGAGTTGCGGTAATAGGAGCGAGTCACTGACCTACGGAAGAGAAGATGTAAAAAGAGATCAAAGTTCAGAAGAAGACAAACTTTTGGTCACACTGTGCACTAGATGTAGATCAGTAGAGTGTTGGGAAATTCATCTATATAAAGATCTGAAAAGCTGTGTTTATCTCATCCCAGTCATAAGACATGGATTTCCATTAGTCACTAAATTGCTAAATGATTTCCTCCTTCCAACAGCTGAAAGCGCCTGTGCCCCAAAAGTATTATGCAGAACTGGTAAACAAGCAAAAGCAGCAGTTTGCAACAGTTTATTCAACTTGAAAAACAGAATAATCAGTAGGAATAAAACATGTTGCTCTTAGTGACCATATTTGACCTGCTGGCAAACACACACGAGGAGCTCTAAAGTGAAAGCAACAACAGGTGGTAGTTTATTTGGATTGCAGATTTGCATGTAGACCAGGCCAAGACATCATTTGTGTTTTTCTTCTTAACAAAGACACTTAGTAGAACTATTGTTTGTCATGATTTCATAATAAAACAAACTACCTGCTTTTAGAAGTAAGCGTTGACCAATAATATGATTACAGTGTGCTGGAACATTGTCCCTATTTGTCACAACATGGGGTCATCCTCACCTGAACTTCTCCTGTCCAGCTGTGTCCCAGAACTGCAGTTTGACACGGACACCTGGCTCAACTTCCAGGAAGTGGACATAAAAGTCTACGCCTACCGTCTGGTTGATAGTATCCAGGAACAAGTCTTCAGTGTATCGCTTCAGTAAAGAAGACTTCCCCACCGCAGAGTCCCCCAGCATGATTATCCTAAACTGGTACTGCCACAGTGTCAGATCCATCAAGGCTGTTCAATGTACTGCTGCTTATAAAACTCTGAACAAACAAGATGAAAGAATTTTAGTGTGAATTAATTTGATCAAAACAGAAAAACAGGGATAACAAAAGAAGGTAATGTCAAGATAGTAATGAAAGAAAAGGATAAACATACTAACGTCCAAATAGATAACAATTCCAGTGTTGAGAAACAAGTATGCAGCCTCCACTTCTATCAATCTTGTAATCAGTTGAGCGCTGTGTGTCATCCAAAACAAACATGAAGCTCATTGTTGTCCTGAAAAACACTCATTCTTGTCTTCTCTAAACACAGATTCAAAAAATTAAAATAAATCCAAGTCCCAAGGCTGAATTTGACGCATCAACATAGTTTGGAATTGCTGAGCTGAAATGCTACTGAAGGCATGTTAATGTAAGTGCAGTACAGGGGTGTGGACTTCCAAACTTTGCATGCCAATACTTGAGAAAAGGCGGTGCTAGATCACAAGGACACAAAGAGGCCGCCATGTAAAGGGAGGGTCAGACACGGTGAAGGAAAAGAGCAGGAGTTTGAGGAAGTGATGCCTGCATTTAATAATGGAACAGTGCAAACAGAGCAGCTTCCTGTTGGTGAACTGTGGCTACTGCAGGTCCATATTTATTGCAGCAGTGTTGATTGTTTGACAGCCTTTACTACTGAGCAAATGTCATCATCGAAAAGAGGAAGTTGATAAAAATACAACCTTAAGCCCTTGGGAAACATGCAATCGGTCAGGATGTGTACTTCAGGATTTACGCTGTGACATCATGTTCAAATGAGCAGTGTAATTTAAAAATGGGTGTAATTGACAGCTTTTTCAACTACTACAGTTAAAGCTCAAGGCACTGACTTACACAACAAGGAATTTAAAACAAAAATAGTTTAATATACTTTGCATGCGTTTGAAGAAAATACATTTTACATTAGAGCACTTAATACATAAAATCCTCGCAGCACTTAAGGTCAATTTATAATCTCTTGTCACATTATCTGAGACCTTCACATAAAACTGTAAGGTGCTTCATAATTATTATCCAAGATTCACTTTTGTTCAAATGTTACACTGTTTTGGTTTTGTTGTGTGTATTCCTGTGATTTAGTAAACCACGTTCTTAGCCAGATATGTTTCCCTATTTGAAAGAATTTGTTTATATGTTATAGTCATGCACTTCTAACTGGTAGATTCAAAAAGAATACACAAATACCCTGCTTGCACACAGGCAATGAAGACAATACAAAACCTTTCAAAAGGATAAATATTTCAATTTGCGCCAACCTTACGATAAATAGATTCTTTGTCACCATTGCTTAAAAATACACTCACACAGAACTTAATGCTTTTGGGCCGGCTCCATTCTTAATAAAATAATTATAAGTGGTATTCTACAAAGCCACCCATTAACACTTCCATTCCGTTTTGCTTTTTGCAGCAGCTCAAGTTTAAATAACCAAAGAGTAAAACCTTTAACCGAAAACTGCAAGACCAATGCAAAAAAACATTTATCCATAAAAAGAATAAGTTAAGAACCAGTACATTCAACCCATCTGCACGTAAAAAGACAGCTTAAAATAATAATTTTGCAGTGTTTGTTGCAGACATGTTACTGTCTGGCCCTTGAATCTCTTTCACAAACACAATAAAGAGTACATGCAGTTGCACATATTCTCACGACAAAGAGAGAAACTTGAGTTCTGAGATGTCTTCCTCAGGAGAACTGCTGCCACTGCGGTCACTGTAGGTGTCTCTGCAAAACAAGCATCAACACAAAGTCAGAGTCATTATACCCATCAAGCATCATTTCATTGACATTGTAAGTTTACTGCTACACTGAATAAGGACCACTAATGTTGCACTTAAATCTATGTATGTTTTATCTGTGTATCTGTTATTTTTATTTGACATATACTGCTAAACACATGAGATTACTTTATGAAGCTTGGCATTGCTCCACTTTGTGTTTAGGACTCTGCAGTGTCTTTGACAGACTTTAAAAAAAAACTACAACCTTGTGTTTATATACTTGGTTATAGACTTTGCTCAATACATATTACAAATTCATGGCTGTTGGGTGCAGGTCTTCAGCCCAACAGTTCAATATAGTCACTATATATGCAATAAATGCCAAAACATTACTGTCATAGACTTTTTAATAAAAATAAAAAAAATCGAGCATTTTGAAATACCAGGTAAAAGCTTTTTCAGCAGCTTATATCAATGGCAAATTTCTTCTAAGTATAAAGTATTAAGCATTTATTAAGCACTTTTCATTGAACTCTCCATCTACGCAAAGTATTCAGTCAAGTTGCATTTTCATGACTTAATCCAGAATTCAAGTCCTTTGAACATGTAAAAAGAAAATGGGAACCCTGAATCGTTCAACTTTAACAAATAGTAAAAAAGGCTGAACTTCATCCAAGTACTACTGTCACAAAATCTCAGGCATATGATTTAATTAAACTTTTCCTTTGCAATTCCTCATACATAAATGTCAGCATCTCATTTCCAGGAGGTCAGCTCATTGTCTGTTCAATTTTTGACAGGTTTTAGTCAGGGCTCACCTTGGGGAGAGGCGGCAGCCCTTAGCCAGGTAGCTCGGTAGTTTTCCTGCAGCTGCCAGAAGGAGACCAAAGTACGGTGGAGAGGGTTTGATGGGTCTGGAAGTGAACTCTGGGTGGTACTGCACCCCGACAAAGTAACAATGATCTAAGAAGAAAAAGAATATTTGAAAAAGAGAACTATATTGTGGTGCATTCATAAGCAGCAGCACATGTGGGTTTGTTTTTCACCACTTTCTTTTCGGTTCTTCGCACTCACCATCCAATTCAATGACCTCCATCCTCTCTCCATTCACGTCCTGGCCAACAAACTGAAAGCCCTTCTTCTCAAAGTGGTGCTTCAGCTCGCGGTTCACCTGAACACAACACCGACTGTAGTTTGAATAGGTTCTTTGAAAATCAAGTAGCTAAAAACCCACACCGTATTAACATATTCCGTAAATAAACTTAGCTACTGCACCTCAAATCTGTGCCTGTGTCTCTCGTCAACATATTCCACATTGCCATACAGTTTTCCTGCAACAAAGAGATGGCTGGTATCAGAACTTCAAAGCACCGAACATTCAGGAAATCTGTGATTCATTTCGAGGGGCACCCTTACTCATAACACTGTTGGTCGAGGTAAAAATGGTGCGCCTTTTCCCCAACCTCATAGTCCCTCCCATCTGCCCGGAGTTGTGCTCGGGCATGTCAATCACCTGACAACATCAAACGGAGTCTTAATACTATTCTGGTGGAGGCTGCTGCTACGACGGGATATGAGCTGCTTATAAAGAAGATAACCTACCACTGGGTGTTTGGTTTCTGGATTAAATTCTGTGGAGTTGGCATCTGAGGGAGATAAGCAAAACATATCTGAGCTCAAATTAATCAATCCACATGTCTAGACTTCTTTCATCATTAAATTAAACACCAAGGGAATTAGATCTATCTAAGCAGCGTCGTCCGATGACTTGGGTAATCACTCACCTTCCCATCCCAGAACGTTGCGGGCGAACTCGCACACGGCCAGCTGCATGCCCAGGCATACCCCTGCGCAAAACAAGAGCAGCGGGGTACTTGCATAATGAGTGCAATTGTAAAGTCTCATAAATAAAGAAAGACTGAACAACATCCCCACAGTGCACGGCGCTTTCCTGACTAACACTGTGCATTTGCTTCGACAGCAAGAATTCAAGTCTTTTTTTTATGTTTCATTATTTGACAACTTTGAACATTGTAAGCGGGTGCAATTAAGCGTTTGTCCGATAAAACAGTGGTGAGAGAACAGATCTCTACAAATGGATTTTAATTAGCAGACACAGAGGAGCCAATTTGTGTACATTATCAGCTCTTTCAGAGTAAGTATAGTAGTATATGGGCACAGTTTCTATGTAGAATCGGTGTTTATATAGTTGAAGTACAGTTTACTTGTTTGAATAAAATCTGGAGAAATGACCCGACTCTGAGCAGCAGTGTACAACAGTATGAACAATCTATAGTGTGGAGAAAATCGAAATCTCGAATCTTTCCTAAAACAATGAATATCTCTTTGGAGGCATGCTCCACAGGGCTTTCTTACAGTACATTATTCATTTTTGAGAAGGTAGTGTACAGCATTTTACCACCTACAGTCATGGATCCCTCTGCCTGAATAACACCCATCTCATGAAAAAATTATGAATTGTAAGAAACCATGTAGTTTACTGCAAAAATACAGGTAATATACAAACTATAAACAAGTACCACTACTTTAAGAATGCCTATAATATCGTTTTATCGTTAATAAGCTTCAAATTATTTGTTAACTGATGTTTTTTTCTGAATTAACTGCCAGGAGATCCTCAAAAGAAGCAGAAGTAGTCCTGTAGTTTTACCCTTTTAATGTGATCTTCTTATCGACTTAAGCCTTTTGTCATAATTTGCCATGGAATTTTGTAAAAGAATATAGAGTATCTCTTACCTAAAAATGGCTTGTTCTGTTTTCTTGCCCAGTTTATGGCCAGCATCTTGCCCTCTGTCCCTCTGACACCAAAACCTCCAGGTACCAACACACCACTGTAGAGAAAACATAAAGAGTACTGTCAAAGTATCATAGTAAAACTATTTCATTCCAGCAGTTTCACCTTCAAATGTTTGTATAAAGTATTTAAAGAAATCATTATTGTTGACATGACAGGAGAGTTTCTTACAACATCATTTTTTCTTTTTAATGACATTCAGCAGAACTCCCCAGCATCCGTCTAAAGTGTGTGCATAATATTATGAGTGTGTGGGGATTTCAGAAACTGTTACACCTAAAGCTGCATCAATGTCAAATGGAGCGTCTGACTGGACGCCTGTCACTGCTACTTGTCCAATTATGTGTTAAATTCCACTCAAGCACTCCCACCTCCTACTACTGCACTTTTCTAGTTGACAGCATAGCTTGGCTTGGGCATTGGA
Source organism: Rhyacichthys aspro (assembly GCA_036850595.1). Lineage (NCBI taxonomy): Eukaryota > Metazoa > Chordata > Actinopteri > Gobiiformes > Rhyacichthyidae > Rhyacichthys > Rhyacichthys aspro. The sequence goes on from CM072163.1 coordinate 15,945,535, forward strand.
TCTTCTGTTTCTTTTATCTCCATTTTCACGTCAGGCCGTTTTCTTTTCCGCTTCACTTACGGTGCGTCTCTGCTGACACACCACTCGCCAAATCAAAACTGTTTTCGCAGTTGCTGATTTTTGATTTTCCTGTAAGCTCCGACTGACGCGCTGGAAATCGCATTTGCTTTAAGGTTATTGATTTCACTTCTGCTCTGCGTCGAAGGTTCTTTTTGTTGGCGTCTCTCCAGCGCAAATAATTCGACACACCTGTGCAGCGCGTACCCATATTTCATTTTGAACGCATTACCTTTGAAATAAACAAGTGAGACCTGAATCGGAACACATTTGGCTGACTCTAAAGCTAAGTTGATCAAATACCTGTGCTTTGCGAGGCCTATTCTATTACGAGACCATGGATTGGATTGTGTAAATCAATAACATGACTAATCACACAGCTACTAACCAATACTGCAATCTTCTTATGCTGCCGTTTTTATTCATAAAGCTTTAGCTGCCTGCTCCAGAGCTGATTTAAGTCTGAAATCTTTGCCTCAACATGACTCTACATGGCAGCAGAACCTGATTTCACAGGAAAGGTATGTACTGCCCTCATGTGGTAAATGGAAAAAGAGTAAGAAAATGGATGCACCTAAAGTTACTGTAAAATTAAAAACACAGAGGACGATCTTTTACAAGTTGGGCTGATATTTATTGGCTGTTTTGAAATGTGGGTCCCATAAAAAAAACAGCCTGGTAACACGACTCTAATGCGTACTTACTGTGAACTGCAGAGGTGTTGCCATGCTTCGTGATATTTCACTGGCTCCTCTTGCTGAGTGGAAAGCTCTAGGTCTGCTGAGTCGATGTACTATAATTACAACAAACACGCCATAGCACATTAATTAAGTAGACACACATTCCTACAACATGTGGCTGTGGCATTTTAATCACATCTAACACCTACAAAAATAGTCGAACAAAACGTGAACCTGTAAATTGGGTCCTCACCTTGACTTCAAGTTTGTGGTTAATGGCCAGTGCAGAATGTTCCAAGGCTTTGATGACCGAGGTGTAGGAGTCAGACAACTTTGTGTACTTCCCCACAAGCGCTATGGAAACGCGCTCCAGGAGACGGTCAGACCTGAGGAATGAGGGACCCAGTAAATCATTTCAGCATCAACTTCACAGCGGGTCAATAAAAATCAAATCAGCGTTTCGTGATGCATTCTCCAGAGGTGGTTTCATAGATACGACATATTCCATTAGTTGAATTGTGCCACGTACTGCATGCACAAGAACTGTCCATTTTATTTGCCACGTTCAAGGGAGGAGTTATGCGCTACTGCAGAAGGTCATAAAGAATCACTTTAGTAATTAGGTTAATTTGTTTCTAAGGGACATTTGCAAAACATCTATACATCTATAGGCTGCCAAGCTCTCCAACTCACAAAAAAGGCACTACAAGGTTGTTCGTACAGTTAATAGAAAAGCATTTTGCAGTAATCATAGTTGCTCTTGTGATTAAAATGCTTCATCTGGAAACAAACTCTAACAGAAACATATTTTGTGGACGAAATACAAATTCACGGACAAAGCATCATATAAACCTAAAAGAACTGAACAAAAAAATTTCAAACTTGGCCAGAATTATGCATTTTAAGCTATGCAGCCTTGCTACGTTAGGTTTTTGAAAAATGACTAAAAAAAAGCCATCAACTCTCATAAGTCAAAACCCACCACTTCCCCATAAATGCCTCTCCCATCATCAACACAAGATTTGTAACTTAATAAATGCAACCTTGCACAAGCTTATAAATATGATGATTGTGCCATAACTGTGCATGAATGCCAAAACTCTGACTTCGTTAAACATATTTTTTTTTTTATGGGTGGATTAAATTACAAAGCTGTTGAGGTACTAACCACAAACAAGCTCTCACCTGTCAGCCATCTCTTTCCATTTTGACAGCATTTTTCTAGGTCTCATTTCGACAGGCAGGTTGAGCCGCTCACAGAAATAACTCACAACACCCTGCTCCTCGAGCAACAGAGGCACTCGGTACACTGAGGACACATCGTGAACACAGATGACCTAGAAGACATATTACACCATTTACTCATTTTTTTGTTGCTGGCTTGTTAATGCATCTGTAGTTCCAACTCAGCTGTCAACCAGATGGTGACACCACAATGTATAGCAACAGTTGTCACTGAGTTGACATAACTCAAAGAAACATGGCTGGAGTAGAGAGAGACCGAACTGAACTTCACCTGTGTGGGCTCTACGTGACAAAACATGGAAATCTTCTCTTTGACAGCGGTTTCTAGAGGCGTTGTACATCTGCACATAATCTGCAAAAGATTCATAAACAGAAATAGAAAAACAAATGTATCTTGCATGTTGAACTTAATTTCTTCATCAAGAGATTAAAAATGTTTTTTATTTGCAGAGAAAATGGGGCATGGCATATTTATAACTGCCTGCGAAACCTGTAAAGTGCCTTACCAAATCTGGAGACAAGCCCAGTCCTCGAAGCTCTCGAACACTGTTTTGGGTTGGTTTGGTTTTCTGCTCTCCTGTGGTATTAGGCTAGGGAAAAATTATATATTTACAGGATAGCTGTTAAAAATAACCGCAATGTGTTTTGAATTATACAGAGAGCAGTGCTATACCTGTGGTACCAGGCTGACATGGATGTTGCAGAAGTTCTCCCTCTTGACCTTGAATTGAAACTGTCTGAAAGCTTCTATAAATGGCATGCTCTCGATGTCGCCCACTGTGCCTCCCAGCTGTTGACACAAAACACCGGCTTATACCACACAACTGCATGTTCAGCACACTGGATGCTCCTGAGCCCCTGACATAACCTATATGAGCCAGCCCTAAAAGTAAAAATATTGTCAAGTCTATCATACTGTACATAACAAACCTATAAAACTGTCAGAACTGGTTTGAGTAATGCACTACACAGCTGCCAGAGGCAAAGGAATAATTTCATCATGTTTATAAAGATTGTGTTTGTTTATATTGCAAACCCCCAAAGATGAAATCCATTGCGATTTAAGTCGAACAAACACTTGATTTATGTAACTAAGATTAGATTTAGCTATTTACACAAAATAAAGAACCTCTTACACTTTGAAACGGCAACAGAATTGGAAAAAAGATGTTTTTAAATGTCCTCGTCCCTAATGTTATGCATTATATTATGCCTTTTTCCTTTAAATGGTGCATACTGTACTTCCCATTAAGATTATAAACTCTCATTCTGCAAACAATCAATAATATAGAGTCACCAATCCGCTTTCACTTACCTCTATTACACAGACTTGAGGCTCCACACCATCATCATCCACAGAAACCTTGGCCTGTCTCATCACCCACTCCTGGATGGCGTCTGTAATGTGGGGCACCACTGACAAAACAGAGATATAAAGCCAGTTAAAAAGTCAGTTTGAGTGATCTTGTACCATCTTTAATCAAGCAGTTTCTAACCTTGAACCGTCTTTCCCAGATAGTCTCCTCTCCTTTCCTTGTTGATGACAGACTGGTATATCTTTCCGGTTGTAAGGTTGTTGTCTTTAGTGAGACGAATGTCCAGGAATCGTTCGTAGTTCCCCAAATCCAAATCTACTTCGCCACCATCATCCAGAACAAAAACTTCACCTGCAAGACATTTAGACATGACAGAGATTTCTCAATTTACCCACGGCATTTGCCACTATAGACATCAAATTAAATTATTAAACATTATTAAAACAGGTTATGCTAACGTGTTTTACTTCAACCGACATCTAATTATGACAGTTTAAGAATACAAGAGCACATCACACAATAGCTTTTACTTTAGACTCCTTTCTCTGAATACTCTGTGACTCACCATGCTCATAAGGCGAGAAGGTGCCAGCGTCAATGTTGATATATGGGTCGATTTTGATGGATGTGACATGAAGGCCACAGGATTTGAGGATTGTACCCACACTGCTGGCAATGATACCCTTACCAATACCAGATATGACACCACCAGTAACTAAGATGTACTTCATAGTGGTCTTTAAAATCTAAAGGCAAAACACAAGAAGACATATGCCATAAATAAAGAGTTCTGGACTGACAAATTTCATCCTCTTCAACCATATGCTGATTCAAACAAGCATTAATGAGTAGGGGTAATAGAATTGTAAAGAGAAATAACATAAAAATCAGTGATGTTCAATTTCTCAAATATGCATTATTCTAAATATAGCTTAGAGGAAATAACATTTAAAATTGGCGCCCTCCCCAACTCAGGGGTAGTGTGTCATTTCAGAAGGCAATAATGACTAGCAAATAGCAAGCTGAGCAAACAGTTTACGTTGGATTACAAACAAAATAATCAATTGTTCCTTGATATTTCAACACAAATTAGTCAAACTACACATTATAAACTCAAAGAATTGGATGAATCCCGCGCAATTCCACCGTTATTAGAGCTGAAAACATATCATGACGCAAAACATATTGGCGGGAAACATAAGGCACTCAGCTAGTAAATAAAAACATTCGTGTCCGGGTAATTCAACACCTGCTGTAACAGTGGAGCTCGATTCAGTTTAGCTCTCTAGAGACTCCGTTATCCTCAAAAAGCATTAGGCTACAACACTGTTCGGAAAACGCTGCCATGTTTGACATGTTGTTGAAGTCCAAAAATGTGACATGTAAAAGGAAACACGGCTAAACAACAAAGTGGGGCTTTCTTAGCTTATTTATCTACATCTACAACCCCTTTATTCGAACCGCAACCTCTAAATGCACGTAAATGCATCAGAATAAAAGACTTTTGATAGCTCAACCTAACACATAAATAACTGACAACCATGACAAACTCACTTTATCACCGTGGAGAAGACTGCCCTTATGTTGGTTGTGGTTATATCACGACAACAATGTTATAACATTGAAGGTTAACATTCAAATCCCTCCTGCTGTTGCAGAAGCACGTGTAAGGAAAGCTGACTGCTCCACTTCTGTCTTTTGCTTGTACAGTTTATGCCCTTCCGTTTGGATGTGCCGACAGTACATTCTTCCCTCTTTTTAGTCTTACAGGCGGAACACACGCTGCAGAGAGCGGCCCGCCCCTGCGAAATCCACCAATTACTTAGAGGAATCCAGGACCAGCTGCACAGAAGGTTTTCCTGAAAGACAGAAATGTGGGCATGTAATAATAAAACTGTCATCATGTTTTCACCTAGATAATATGGCTTTTCACTAGGGTTTTCGTCTTAAGACAGGGCATTTCAAGGTCATCTTTAGTGTCATCTTTAGTTCGACTCATTCAGCTTATTTCAGGAGACAGACCAGAATATTTTTTGTTTCATTATTGATTTTATTTGTTCTGTATCTGTATTATCTGTAGAGATACATATGTCTTGCTGTAAACGTAATAGTGCATTTCAGGTTGTAGCCTGTTTGGAAGAACATAGGACTCAAAACAATCCTTAGAATTGCCCCATGGATAATATTTCACAGTGTAACCACTAGATGGCAGAAGTGGCATATTTTGCAACATATGAAAATCAAATTAGGTTAAATTGAGCCATTAGCATGTATTGGATCAGATATAATGAACCCAGTGACTCCACTGGAGGTGGATCGTGTAAATGAATGGTGATGTAAAAGTAACTACTTCAAAACATTGTTGTTTGGTAACTAAAGTGGATAGCCTTCTATGTTCTATTGCCAGGTATTACTTTAATTTAATTTCATAAGCTATTCCCTTCAATTACATGTTACAAGGAAGCACAGCATATTTCATCACATAAACAACAAGTCCTTTACTTTTTTCATTTTAAAATAATACAGAGGCATTTTAACAGGACTGTCTCTCACCATTTAATGGATTACAGATGTTTCTAAAAGCACGCCCATCACTGAGTAAACATTTATCTGCTCATATATTGACTATGATAATATCACAGTAAAGACACTCTTTAGAACGCCCTTAACTATTCAGTAATACATATGACCCCCATCATTTACAACAAACTCAAAATAATAACCTAATGAATCTTATAAGTAGAAATGGCTGTACCCAAGTCAGTGTCCACTGTCCAGAGCTTACTTTACCTGTTAGTGTTTTGTTTACAACTCAAACGTTAGGTCTAGACATGCCCATACCCCGAGCCATCAGTCACCTGGGGAGGTTCATTTAAAAGCTCAGACACAAAGAAGCAGTAGTCCACATCCCCTGCACACTACTCACATTATTTATAAATGGGATGGTGCTTTTTTCCTGTCCTCTTTTAGTTTTGGAATGTGAACTATTGATCGGGTTAAGATGGGAGCACAGATGGCTCTTAAGGTAGAATGCAGGACAAAAGCACTTAAAGGAGAAATGAACTCTTGGCCAATTAGTGTCATTGTGGCTGCTCATGTGCTCAGTGGGCTGGGATAAACACTGGCCATGGCAACACAGGGTTATACTGTACATGTGTGTAGCATCTACAATACTTTCCAGTGCTGCACTGAACATGCATGTATTATTCAATGGCTTAAATATATGCTTTGTTTTTATTTGTGCTCAGGTCAGTCAATATACACAAAGAATCAGTAACTCTGCACTGTTCCAAATATACAACTTTTTAATCCTGAGGTTTTCTGGAGCAGTAGTGTGGATGTATGCAAGGATTACCATAATACATTATCAGAAAAAAAAGTGTTTGAAGAACAAAAACAGTGAATTTCTCCATTCTTGTTCTGCTCGCTGTGTGTAGCCAACAGCCAATAGAAAATGAAAACCTTGTTGGCCAGATTCAATAGTTTGGTTTTCAAGTGAGAATGTCATCCTTGTGAAAATATTGTGTAAATGGCTTCTTACAGTAAAACAAAAGGAGGACCTCAGGTGGGCTGTGACCATTAAAAAAAAAAGCAACTGTTAAAGCAGTTTAGCTCTGGATGCTCTTATGCATGTATGTGTATGTATGTAGATATACTACTACAATGGATTTTGATTTTAACTTATTTATTGTTATTATTTATATATATATATATTATATGATTCATGGCACAGCAGCATTACCCTTTTATACAAGACAAATTACTCCCACGGGAGACAAATAAAGAAACTTTGACTTTGACTTAGAAAGGGCCGATGAGAACCGAAAGTGAACAGAAGCGAAGAGCACAAAATTGACCCAAACAGTTGTGCAGTCAGCTGATGTGGGCTGATGCACTTACAGAAGACATAGACTGACTCTATTGTGTAGCTATACTTAGCACTGTCAGTAATATTTAGCTTTTCTGAGCATGTAAGTCAGCAGAATTAACAAATGAGTTGCTCTTTTCAATTCAGTTTATTTCTGTACACATGTCATAACAACATTACACAGAATATGAGCATAAACACAAACAAACATGCACTGAATTACAGACAAGGTGACACATGACAACACAGTCAGAAGTAAACAACAGTCTAAGGCACAAAATAACTTCCATGTCATAACTCTGAGAAAGCATATACCATCATTGTCCTAAACTTGTTAATACTCTGTTTACGCTACATGATGCATGTGCGCTGAACTCTAGAGTGGGAGTGTGACATCTAGTATTCTCATCTCATTGCCCAAGCAGCCGCAAGATATTGAGAAAACAAATGTCAGTTGAAGGGCGTTGTCTGTTTTGGTGTCTGTACTGAGAGTTTCCTGCAGCTGTATAGAGCAAATCTAATTCTATTATGAGCACTATGGAAAAGCTATGGAAGATAAGGGTTTTATTGGATAATACTGACCTAACAATAACTACAGAGAGAGATGAGAAGGAGGCAAATGGAGAGAAATGAAGAGAATTTCCGACAGTGGGATGGTCAGCTAGACTCTTCCCGTGGGAGATGATAGTCTGGAGCCGAGCCCAGTATACCACTGCAAGTCATCTGTGAGCTGCCTTCGACACATATGAAGGCCAGCATATCCTGTGATCCTCTGTTATTATTCCTACTAAACTCCTAGCATGTGGCTTCCTGCTCTCCTCTGATTATTCCTTCTCCTCTCGCTCCCCTTGACCTGTCCCTATCATTCCACACCGTCCCTGTTTACTCCACCTCATCCTGCCTCACTCCATGTATCTCCACGCCAAGACACAGCGAGGGCTTGGGCCTCAGCCACCTCCACCAAAACAGATGACGGTGTTTTGTTGTTTTTTTTCCCTCCCTCTCCACTGCCGCAGACCCCCCCTGCAGGAGAGGTCTGTCTGCTCTGGGAGGAGAAGGGGGAAATGAGAAGGATTGATTAATTTAGAACGCATGCTCTTCACTCTTTTCTCTGCTGAGCCCCCTTTAGGACAACAGACCTGCTCAATAGAAAGATTAAGAGGAAGATCACGGGAGCTCATTCATCAAGCCATGCATTGCATTATAAATAACCTGTGTAATGTGCACACGAGCCCCAGTACTGAGGGCTGTGGCCTTTGACCAGGACCTCTTTTTGTGTTTTTTGATAGTGACAAGATCAATATGTCAAAGTTAAACAAAAATAAATGCACTTAGTAGCATTGTGAAGACAGAGGACATCTTGAACGCTTCAACAAGATGAATGAAAAACTATTTTTGTACAATTTTGGAGTACAGATGTGAACAGAAAGTCAAGATAATGTTTTTAATTGTGTAAATTAGTATTTCTCAATCATGGAAAAATAGACTTTTAATACTCCATGGAACCCAGTTAAAGTTTTTTTGTTTTTACAGCTGCCTTGATTCGACAAACTGAGCACTGCTGGAGGAGCAACACATTTGTGTTTCTTTTTCAACATACAATCTGGCATGAAGGTTTAGGTTGCTTTGCGTCACTTCACATACATTTTGCATTTTATGGTGCAATATATTATTACCTTTGGACCCATATCTCATTTCCAGTGTTCAAGAAATTCAAAATAAAAATGTAATAATAATGTAAAATGTTTTTTTCATTGCACATTGATGGAGCTGAAAAGATCAGAATAATCTTCACTAAATTACATGTTTTTTTGGGGGGGGGGGTTATTGACTTTTAGTGTGTTGTACTTGTAATATTTTGGGTTAACATTAACCACACTGATGAGTTAATTTTACTTATATAAAGGTAGTTTGGGGATATTCTACCTTTTTATCCTAAATTTTTAAAGACATTTTAAAAGGATTTTTAAATAATTGAACACTGCATTATTAAAGTTTACAAACAATTAAATGTCTCCCATTAGGTGGATCTGAAATGAGACATGAGTGAGTGGAGATCCAAGTGTTGCGTGTCCAACAACAGTAATACTCATTGTTGCCTTCCCAATAACTAACACTGCATTCATAACACCCTGCTCGCTGAATACTTCGACCGATAACAGATCATACCAAAGATAGGAGAGAGATGCACCCTGATGCCTTGTGACCATGTGCAATAGCACTTCAAGACCACATGTCATTTTCCAGTCAGATGTTAGGCTGTGGTGAACAAGGAGGCCTTTTATGCCTAACTGAGTTATTCAATTTTTTCAACCTCTTCATGCATTGAAAAGGATCGGTTTCTGAGAGCCATACTTCTTCTGTGCAAAGTCCTCATGAAGGAGAGCAAGGACAATGGATGACTTGATTGGAGGACATATCACTTTGGATCACATGTAGGGAAGAATGCAGGAACATGACCCAGCCAGAACCAATGTGGTTTGGCCCTCGTGGATTGTGAACTGTTTGGTAACAAGTCTGGACGTAATGCCGACTCACAGAGACCAAAGATCACCAAGGTCCACCAAGGGACTCAAAGTGTTGTTTGTAGTCCATATACTGCATGACATATTGGAAACAAGTGGCTTCCTGGGATGTATCTGAATCTTCACACCTCACACGTATTTATTTTGTTCTGGAAAACTATCATTTTTACAGTGTAAAATCTAATACATTATACTTAGATAAGTTTAAGATCTACGATTTAAGTGCAATTACAGCTCCCTCATATTTCTGTTGTTATTATAACTTTAGCAGATGTGTGATGAGCTCATATTAATTATTTAGAATAGTGACTTTAACTACAACAGTGTTCAGTAGTGATGTAGTTCTCCAGACCGGTCTTGGTGTTAAGACTGGTCTCAAGACTATTTTGCAAGAATCTTGGTCTTGTCATGGTCTCAACCATTAAAGTCTTGGACTTATCTTATTCTTGAACTCATTTTTACTCAGTGTCAGACATCAAGACCAAGCAAGACTACAAATGATATATTTGTCTGATGTTTGGATTGAAAGAAAACCTCAAACTGTAATACATTGCAAATGGAGATGTTTTATGGTTTTAGTGTGGTTTAGAGCTACAAATTGAGGCTGAGCGAGCACTGTAAACAGTGAGCCATGCTAACAACTGGCCAAAGAAAACAAAAAAAAAAAACAAAAAAACATTTGGCTTTTGGTAAACAAAACATCTGGACTTTTTGAGTTAGAAACAAATATATGCTCTTTTTGATGCTTTGGGGAACTGCCTTCTGACTTTGTTTGCCGTTGACTGATCAGAATTGCATGCAGCAAGGTGTTTTGGCTATGTTGTCTTGTAATTTTTAAATAATTTATTAGGTTTCTCTGTCAGTTTTTATACTTTATAGAGGATGTTTGTATTTATCTGAATTGAATGCACATACAAGCAATGAAAAAGAGCAAATGCACACAGTGTTTTCTTGTCTCAGGGTCAGTATCAAAGAATCCTCTGTACTCATGCTGGTGTGGGGTTAAGTCTGCAAAGAAATAATCCACTTAAGACTGTTGACTCTGGTGTTATTGCAGCTCAGCAGGTGCTCATGAGTTTGGATCTGACTCATGACTTTTTCTTCATATCTTGGGCTCTGCCTCTATCTTCACCGTCTCATGAAGCATGGCTGCCATAAAAATAACCATTAAGGAAAGATTATCTCCGTCTCACCTCTCTCACCATATCCCTCCATCTCTCGTTGAGTTTGGAATGCTCCAGTGCAATCACCCCCGCTGAGACTAACGCTCATGTTGGGTAATTTGGTCTTACATAAGGGAGAGTATTGCACACAACAAGACATGTAAAAACAACATCGGGCAAGGCCAGAGGGGTAGAACGCAATCCTCAGCTATTTGTAATGGAGAACATGGGAGGGGCGACGGGTGGAAGATGGATGTGATTTCACATTAATTGTTGTGCGTTCACAGCAGAGTGTGTGTAGATGTGCATCCACATGGGGTAGGAGGTGTTAGTGGAATTTCTGAAAGCTGTGCCGAGTTTATGGGCACAGCAGGGACGTCTGTGTTTGTGTGCACATGGAAGCCGGCACAGATGCATGTGAGAGTAGGTGAATACGTGCACATTGTGATGCACATGTGTGTTCAACACTTGGCTGGGGGTAGCAGCGGAATCATCAGAGCGTGATGTTAAATTTGCAGCGTCTTCCAAGTCATAAATGCACTGGCAAGTCTTTCACAAGCCAGCTGCTGCAAAAGCAAATAAGTAAACATTCACTTTTAACTAATATTTGCTAAGAATGCGCATTCATCGGATAGTAAACAACCGTTAAACTGCACTGTTCTGAAGCCTGCAAAGTCTCCTGAGCACTTTATTTCAAACCACAGGCAATAGAAATTAATGCACCAGTAAATTAAAACACCACCAAATAAACTGTCAACTTATCAGTGAAGTCATCAAGAACAGCGGATCTTTGCAGTTTATAGTAATTACTGTATTAGAGAGAAAGTCATAGTTTGAGAAGTGTCATTAAAGCTTGTTGTAATGTGTACTGTTGTTAAATGATGCTAGTAATAGTAACTATGAGACATGTAATGCTGAACTTAATAAGGATTAGTGGAACACTTTGTTTGGAAAAAAAAAAAAAGACTGAACACACCGAAGGAGACCACCGGAAAAGTGAAGTAGTGTTCAAATAAAAACAATTACACTGGATAATGGAAACTCAATAAAGGGGAATTAAAGAGATTCAAGTATCCCTCTGTGTGTGGCACCCACTTGAAACCAAAGTCTGTGAAAGGATTCCTGTACTGTTTCCTGGTGTCTAAAGATGTCCTATCTTGTAACGTCTTGAAAAATAGGTTTTCTATTTTTTCAGCTGCTTTTCAAAACAGCTTCATACATACAGTCCATATGTGAACTTTGACTCCACTTGTCCCAGTCTTACCTCAGTATGGCATTTGGCATGGTATTTATGAGTAAAAGAGCAATGTGATGGTAAAAAAGAGCTTTCTTATTCAAATATTCCACTGTGTGTCTTCAAACCATTTCCCACAGTTGAGTTTACCAACCTTTCTATTCATCTAGACAGAAAAATAATCACCCATTACTGTGTTTTTATCTCACTTAAACCTTTTTGGATTGAGAAACCAAAAGTTTTCTGTTCATTAATCATCTACATGTACATTTAAGCAATGGAAAGTGAACATTAACCTATATCTGGGACATAAGAAGCTAGAGAAAAGCCAAATGGAACAAACTCACTTCATTTCTTTTCATCAGCGTTCAGGCATGCCAACACATACATACTAAAACCCCAGAAAAAGGTGACATCTGTTGCAGTTGATGCTGTTAAACGCTTCAGCACAGCTCGGTGTAGAGATTGCTCATTTACCCGACAGTAGACGTTTATGTGGCACTTGATTCAGACAAACACAAAAATAAGTATACCCAGGTTGACCCAAATACACTGTGACCCAGTAACGAAGGCTGACACACTTTTGGACTTTGATGCCGCTGATGCCAGTCTGAGAGATGTTTTCTGTTTTACGAACAGCCAAAAAAGGCCCTTTGTGGACTATAAACAGCACTGATTAACTGAGCTACAAGAAGTCCAGCTATTCCTGGAATTTAAATACAGAAGTGAAGGACACCTGGCATTTGAGAAAAACAATATAATTTGACCTGATGTATATGTTGGTCCTCTTACATGTCAGTTACAATCTGTAATAATTGTGTACAGAGATTTGAAATGGCATTTATGGCAAGACAAGACATAATCTCTTGGCACTCTATTATCATATTAGCTCCAATTATGCAAATCATAGAAGCTCGTGTTTAACTTGGCTGCCTGTCTGTCCAGTTTAACTCCTCTGTTCTCTGAATCCTCTCGATCCGTCAGTACTCAACTTTATTTCACTGCACATATTTATCCAAACAGCAGGCATAGCCCTAAGCAAAGCTCCGAAGGTCTTTTTCGCCAGCTCCCTTGCTTCATTCAGTAACTTAACATGCACCACTTCCTTGAGCTACAGTTACAGGTCGACTATGCTATTTAATTGGACCACTGTCCTTGTCCCATGCAGGTGGGAGGGAAACCTTTATTGACAGCAATGCCTAATGCTAGACTTTACTGTTACAGATGAATCCTTTTTTTCAAGACAAAAATATTTAACAAAAAAGTATACCATGGGTCATAAACTCTCACTTTTGCACTGGCACTATTTTCTTGGATCCAAAAAAGATGTTGACACGCAGCATGGCTTGACTGTGAGTATGATGTTCAAATGAATTCCAAAAGTGCAGTCACACCTCAGCCACAATCACAGTAATTCATTTTTCTCACATGCCATATAAAAGTAATGCTCCTCTATCACTGCCACCTCACCCCTCTATTTTCCCCGTCGCTGTAGTCGGTCCTCAGCATCAGTTCCACACAGGAGGCGGCTCTGCCACTTTTTCTATGCCGCGTGGTGTGTAATCACTGTATTCCCCTGTCTTCACCTGTTTATCATGATCTCACTTTAAGTAAACACTTGTATGCAGGGTGCATGTTTCCAAGGTTACCGCAGAGGCACTAAATAACTGTGGCAGATGTGGCTGGGGACTTTAGTCAAGCAAAACGATATTACCATAGATACGGGGCGCTAGTAAACAACTGTATTTACTCCCGAGACTTAAGTGGTGTGAAATTGAAAGTCAGGATAATGCTTCAGTTGTGGTGAGAGGCAACATTAGAAAAAAGCATGCAAAAGTAAATAAACACATTTTTTGGTAAGAAATCATTGACAGTAGAAGGAGAGCAAACCAATTTAAAGTCGATGAACCTTCAGATGTCAGCAGAATGGAATGATGGAGATGGAGATTTACATATTAAGCGGAAGTGGAAACTACCATGGTGTTAAAGTTAGACGTAGATGCTAACAGTGGTAGGTTATTACAGGTAGAGACTGTGGGGACAGCTTAGAGTTTTGGAAAAAAGCTATTCATTGCAGATGTTATAATTATGTGCACAGTCTATTTATGCAAATTAGCGTAGTGCTTTTTTTTTTTTGGGCTGCTCTGTTGTTTACATAATACCTTATTTGAAGTCTTTTTTTTTTTTTTTTTTTTTTAATGAAACCCCAACAACAGCACAAAAGAGGACAGTGGCTCATATTATTGTACAGTTGTGCCAACCACAATTACCAACGTTTACAGAGCTGTTCTGTTGATCTTCAATACAACTATTTATATTTCAGAAAAAAAAGTTGTCCATCTATGAATCTTTAGGCTAACAATGCAATCTTGTCTCACATTTATCTACATACGGACTTCAAAACACTGTATTTACACAACACAATACCAACAGTGAGACCAATTGTGTGCTGAAGTAAATGGGGCAGGATTCTTGGAGCCAGCCCTCACCTCTGCTCAGCATCTAATTGTACTGTCTCCTGTTGTTTTTCTACCGATGTGAGAAACCCTAATTCTTACCAGCGTTACGTGTGTGATTATATCGTGGACTTTGTGGAGAGGTTTGCAGCAGTGGAGAAAGCCTGGGTTGTAATCTCCACTGTGGAGTGTCTGTGGCCATCTGTGCTGCAGTGTCAGTGTGTGTGTCTGCTGATCTGTGTGACGTCTGTTCTGCGCCCATGTGGCTAGTGCTGCATTCATCTTTCAGTCACCCAAAAGCAGATGTCACTAGGACGATGGGGAGCAGCAGATTGCCGTGGCGACCAACCGGTGGCAGGTTGAAGGTGTCTCCGCCCTGCGGTGCCCAGCAGATGGAAGCGCAGGTCATTATCTGCTGCTCTGTTCATCTTCTCACACCCGTGCCCTCTCTTCCTACTGCAAACACATACAGAACTATATTGGTAATGCTGTCATTACATAAAAGACGTTAAGTAGTTCTCATTTTGTAAACACATTAAGCAATTTAAACTGTTTACTCTGCTCTCAATTAAAACTCATTACCCACATCGTCTCTGTGGATGTGATAAATTTTTACCTTGTTTACGAAGGCCAAACAAAATAACCGTGACTGCAGAGACGGAAAAAATTCACAACAGCACAGCAGCAGGCAAGTGTTTTTGCCCCCAATTGTAGAGCACCTCCGTTTCCTCATAACCTGCAAAAGTCAAGAAAAAAATTGAAAAACAGTGATAAGTGGCCCTTCAGAACAAATAAACCAACAATTACAGACAGAAAGTAGGGCAGCTTGGAAAGAAGCACTCACTTTGTCACAGCAGGCAGTCGTTCTAGGTTTATTATGTTGCCAGAGTGATAAGCTATAATATGTGAAAAACATGGGCAAAACCATTTTAGTTTACATGCTCGATGTCATGTTCTGTATGTGTCCTGTGCTTCAGACAGCTGTCAGTAACCAAGGGTTTCCCTGACCACTGCGGTATGGAGTGGCTATCTGGCAAAACGAGTGTTGGCAATTATCCCTCAAACCGCTGCAGGCAGCAGTCTATTGAGCAAATTCCACTTCCTGCATGCTCGCCGCTAGTGCTGCACATCCCCTCGCTCCTGTTGGTTTTCTGCACAGTATGAATCAGGCACACGCTGCAATCTGTGACGCTGTGATGCATTATTTAGGCCATGAAGAATTTGGTGTGTTTAAGCACAGTGTTGTATGCAGCTCTGACGTCTGTACAAATGTGCGTGGCGTGTGTGGCGTGTGTGGCTTACTCTTATTTCAACCCAGTCTCAGCACAAAATGTAAAATAGTCACGTTGGTCCACATGGTAAAACGTATACATTTCACAAAACGGGCCCGAAATTTGTAACACTGTCACGTTTTTTTGTTCCATTCTTTTCTATTGATGTCACGTGATGTCAGAGCTGCCGCAGACGCTAGGGGAAAACATGGCCGACTTTGGAGATAAAATGCTATTTTATTGCCTATTTTGAGCACTAAAATCAATTTGGTTAAATTTCTTGCGAGAAGTGTGGTCTTTAATCGTATAATCTTCAACTATTTAATTCATATACACTTTTATTTATGAGTTTAAACGAAGATCTTGTCTCGACATTGTTAAAATTGTTATTCTGTCACGTTTTGTTTCACTGGTTATCTCTATGTTTTTCAGCGTAAAATCTAGGAATTATCTCGTGTTATTATTAATTTATTTTAATAATAAAATAATAAAAATACATCCAGGTGTTGAAATAAGTTTCTTTTTTATAAACTTGCTTAGTACAAAGATGCGAGCTGTGCTTACGTAGACTCTTTAGGAACTAGTTTCATACCTTTATTATTTTGCATACATTAATTAAAATAATTTAGTAAACAAGAGAAGTGGTGAGAAAATGACATTTATTGTTGCCTTTATTTGTGATTATGAGCTTCAACCTTTTACATTTATGAGTTACATAAATTTAATGCATGAAAATGTAGACATTTTACGTTTTTAGTCTTGCCAGCTACTTATTTTATTGTCCATAAAAACATATTGTACAATACAAGAGACAACTAAACAAAACATTATGTGTAAATGTGATTTTATTGTTTGGAACATTTTTACGGATTTCTTTAGTTTATGGAGGAAACATATGCGATCGTTCACGGGCTTTCCAAATGTTTGGAAATTGTAGGTATTTGACAGACGTTCCCATTCAACACTAGTGGGTAGTATAATGCCAATATTTAACAAACTAAAAATTGTACGTGTTTATTCAAGTCAAAATAAAGAAACATTTAATAATAAATGTTTAGTTAGGGCATATTCATATCGTAAAAGAAGTAAGAATGCTAGAAAAGGTCGCTATAGGCACAAAACGTGAAATACCTACAATTTCCAAACATTTGGAAAGCCCGTGAACGATCGCATATGTTTCCTCCATAAACTAAAGAAATACGTAAAAATGTTCCAAACAATAAAATCACATTTACACATTTTGTTTAGTTGTCTCTTGTATTGTACAATATGTTTTTATGGACAATAAAATAAGTAACTGGCAAGACTAAAAACTCCTAAAAAGCCCATAATCACAAATAAAGGCAACAATAAATGTCATTTTCTCACCACTTCTCTTGTTTACTAAATTATTTTAATTAATGTATGCAAAATAATAAAGGTATGAAACTAGTTCCTAAAGAGTCTACGTAAGCACAGCTCGCATCTTTGTACTAAGCAAGTTTATAAAAAAGAAACTTATTTCAACACCTGGATGTATTTTTATTATTTTATTATTAAAATAAATTAATAATAACACGAGATAATTCCTAGATTTTATGCTGAAAAACATAGAGATAACCAGTGAAACAAAACGTGACAGTATAACAATTTTAACAATGTCGAGACAAGATCTTCGTTTAAACTCATAAATAAAAGTGTATATGAATTAAATAGTTGAAGATTATAAGATTAAAGACCACACTTCTCGCAAGAAATTTAACCAAACTGATTTTAGTGCTCAAAATAGGCAATAAAATGGCATTTTATCTCCAAAGTCGGCCATGTTTTCCCCTAGCGTCTGCGGCAGCTCTGACATCACGTGACATAAATAGAAAAGAATGGAACAAAAAAACGTGACAGACAAATTTCGGGCCCGTTTTGTGAAATGTATACGTTTTACCATGTGGACCAACGTGACTATTTTACATTTTGTGCTGAGACTGGGTTGCTTATTTGCTTGCTCTCTCAGTTGAGGTAGGGTTGTATGGGCAGCTTCTACTGAGGGTGAGTTTGAAGTGTTGGGTGTTTACAGGCTGTGTGCACATGTGGCACACAGACGGGCTGATCACCAACTCTCTGGGGCACTGCTGTCTGTTTATGTGCTTCAGGTTATAGAGCTACTGAAATGATCAAAGGTTGTATTTGTGCAAGTTAATGTTCCACAGTGCTTGGTTTTCCCCTTTAAAATCATTTGCCCTTTCTTTATCAGTGACTTGGACCATAAAAAACAATGTCTTTTTCTTTTAGAAATACATGACATACAATTCTTTTATCATTAAAAGTACCATGACTTTAATGATAAAAGATATGTCACTGTCATCACACATAAGTCTTTTGTGATATTTAGTACATATATTTCATAGAAGGATGCCTTAACTCAAATTGCCATCAAGGGATACCTGTTACATGAAGTATGAGTCCTAAGGTGCTACATTAAAGTGTGTTTAATTACCTTTTAAACAATAGTAGCAACACATTAACATTGTAACATAACAGAACAAAAAAAACAAAACAAAACCTGTAATTGAAACCATGTCATTTAACCAATCAAGGATTTGACCTTTGTACATTGGAGGAGCTATGTTCTTGTGTGTTTAGTGTAAGTCTGTATTACACTGGATTTTTCAGTGGGCCCTCATATGGAGCTGCCTGTGTGTGGTGACTGCCCATATCATCCGTAAATAATTCTATTAGGCTGAGGACTGTTTGGTGACCAGACGGAGGCTCAGCCATTAACATAATTCCAGACTGGAAGGCACACTTCAGTCTGTGGTGAGCCCTGTGTTTGTGTTTCCTCCTCCCTCTCTCTCTCTCTCCCCCAAAACAGTGCATCTCAGGGAACCATTTTCAGCCCCTGTAGCATTTTGGAATAATTGTGGTGCTTTGGAGCTCTCAGTGGCACATTTACATGTCAAAACCTCCCCAGACTGGGGATGTAAGGGACCCAATTTGGAATGACAAAGCTCGGACAGAGACAGCTGATCCACAAAGGAGGCCTGGTTAAGTTCTTCCTCCCAGTGACCAGCTGCTCCACTGACCCATAGTTCTCTATTGAGCCGAGCGAACGGGGGAAGAGGATAATGCTGCCTCATGCTCTTATGTGCAGCAACAGAACAAGAAGGGTGCTCCTGCTCCTATAAATCATCCATTATCTGAAATCCATTGTGTAATTAGGACATGCTGCTGTAACAGTTTCACTTGTGACTGAGCCCAGCACATTGTAGGAACTATGTGTACCTGGTCCGAAGGCTGAGGTTTTTTATTAGCGCATGTGTGTATTGAGCAATCTTTTTACAATGAACAACAACAACAAAAAAGCAACCCCAAAGTTTCTATGACAAAAAGGAGACTTATTGTGTTTAACCAATAGGCTCGTTTTACAACATCTTGCCATTTTAATGTGCCCTTTTCTAACTTTTCCTCCTAAATATAGTCTTAAAATAATAATAATCATCATTTTGTAGCCTGTATGATTTTGATGGTTCTCCAACATGAAAAAAGAAAGAAGAATAACCCCACTTTGTGACTCTGAATGATGGGGCATGATACTATCTAATGAGAATAAACATTGTGCTATATAAACCCAACTCTTCAAACAAAGAAAAGAGAAAGAACAGAGCTTTTTATTTATAATCAGCCGACAAGGGGCTCAGGTGTAGCTGATTGCTGATTAGCTTGGTTGTAGTTGACAGCGTTTCTCACAAATACATCATGGCTTTTTGCATCAAACGCCTTATTTATTTATTTTATACAAAGTGTCAGGTGACGTGTCAGTGATTTTTAGCACAGCCCTGTTTGTTGTGCAGCATCCATCACACGGAACACCACTCTATTTGTGTTTGCGACAGACACAAAGTGGCTTGGGGATTTGTCACCTCCCTCCTCGTATTGTGCGCGGAATGACAGGATACTGGCAGGAAGTTGTAGGTCACACCCTAAGTGTTTTTCTTGGGCTTGCACTAGACACTCAAATAAAAACAAGTTGCAGCCACCTCATGCACCTGAGCTCAAAGAATTCTAGTGGAAATAACACCAGGTCTGAGTTTGTAAGACAGACATAAATAGTGGCAGGATAAGGTCCAGATGGTGAGGTACGGCCAGTTTCTGTCTGTGCAAGGCAAAGATTACATAAACCAGTGGAAAAGGGGACATGTTTCATTAACGTCACTGATGCCAGGGCTATATTTGGAGCATGAGCCCCCAGAAACAGACGTACAGGGATGAAAATAGTATTAAACAGCCCGGTTTGGGAGCTTTATTTCATTCTACTCTCCTGCCACAAGGATAGTGACAGACTGAGCACACTCCCCCGAGAACTGCTCTATTCACCCAATCACAGCCCTCCTTTGGGCAGGGAAAAAAAAAGAGGGAGAGTGTGGGAAAAAGGAAAGAGGTGGAGGAATGGGGGATGGATGCACAAGGACAGGATGGTGGCAAGAATGTGCAAGAGAGGAGACAGTTTAGTGGGAGGTTGGTAAAAGTCAGCAGTTCACCTGAATGCAGCAATATTTAAAAGTTTTGTTTTTTTTTAAATTATGCTCATCACAAAATAAGTCTTATGTACTCAGTTGCAGACCACCCATTGGCTCTGTCACTAACTTCACCTGTGGCCAATCACAGTACTGCAATCAAAAAAGATCATCCAGCCCATTTCTCCACAGATCTATAGCTCAACATAAGTTTAGAAGTTGTTTGCAATTTAAAAATGAAAATACTTTTGACGGAGTACAGAGCACAGTGCTGTTTTTACTAGATAAAGCCCCACTGGAAAGCAGGAATAAAAAAATAACATTGTTTTAACTATGATTTACTCATGGGAGAGTCAATGGAATTACATTGTGCTCCAGGCTATATTCAGTTGCAGTACCTCTGGCCTCTGGTGAGTCACTTACAGCGTGAGGAACAGGGTCCATGATGTTTTATTAAAGTGTGGTGTTTTCTGGAGGTACATTGTGTAAAATGTGGTTAGGGTTGAACAAAATGGAACAGTCAAAACAATGTTGTCAGTAGTCTATAAACACATCTTGGAATTTGTCTCTCTTGGAGAAGCAGACCTTTAGAGCTCAAATCAAAGCCAGTTTTTATAGACTTTGTGGTTTTGACTGATTCTCTAGCACCACCATGGACTTTTAAAAATTAAATGGGTTAAATCTATTCTATTATATTATTTATGAAAGCCACAATCAGTTTTTTTATTTATTAGGTTACGCTATCGGCTCAAAATATGTTTCCCAGAAAGCTTTGCACAAGATTCCCTTGTAGCTGACAAGAAACATGTAGTTTTCTTAATCAGATTTGAATAGGCATTAGGGTTTTTTTTTCTTTTTCACAGAAAATATTAAACTAAATCTAAACGTTCATTCTCAAACATACAACTATTTATTCAAATTTAACGTGGTATTTCAACAAAAAGTTAAAGATGTGTCCACACTTTGGAGCGGTTCGTCTGGAGAAGTATGCCGCCGTGCACTAAAAACGCACGCCGACTCCACTTGAAAAGCTACATCTCAATCCATTTCCATCAGAATTTGTTTACTCGACAGCCTCCTGAGAGCGGAAAGAGAGCAGTTAAACAAAACAAGCAGAAGCTCCCTTAAACATCTAACTCCGTGTTTTATAAAGTTATATATTAGCTTGTTACATTCCCACAGCTCAGATAAAAAGCCTATTCTTTACAAAGTCGGGGTCCAGATGTAGCCTCAGACCGGTCACAGTCAATGCTGCTGCGTATTAGTAGGGGGCTGGGCAGGAGTCCATGGTTAAAACTCTATCTCCTCATATTGGGTGCCCATTGCCCCTGAGAATGAAAGGCAGAAACAGGAGGCCCAGCTGTCCTCAACAATGGACCTGCCTCTCACTAGCCACAACTCAAAAGGTCTCATTCAGAACTCTGGCTCTCCAACGGCTGCATCCAGGGACACAAGCCAGGACATGCTTACGTTGAAGGCAGGCACGTCTGACTCTGTTTAGGGAACGTTGAGCACAAGCCCAACTGTGTAAAGGCATGTCAGTATTTACCAAAAATAACCTGACATTTCAAATAAACCAGAAGTCAGGCTGCAGGGTCTATTTTTTTCCACGCACTAAACAATTTTATTGGTGCTACACAATACAGACTTGAGAAATCCAGCAGCTCCAATTAAGTTTATTAGCAGGAAGTGCAGAATGTGTTAAATGCTAACAGAAGTTTAACCGTTTAGATTGCTAGATTTGGTCTAACTCATTGTTTGAAAACTTTTTTGACAATTTCAATATAAAATTGGATTCCGACAATTTTAATCAGAAATCTATAAGAATATCTTGTTGCCTTAGACGTTTGAAATGCATTTAAATATCATATCATCCAGGCAAAATAAATTTCTCTAACCCAAGCTAACATACTAGAGGGATAAGGCCAGAATGATGCATTTTTGGAACTTAAACCTCAGACAAAGTTTATGCTACTATGGCACTGGCTAACCCCGTCACCAACAGTTTAAAAGGAAAAAGCTTGTCCATGCTTATGATGCATCTGAATGATAACTTAGTACAACTATTTATTTTCTGCTATAAACAACCCAGACATAATATTACCCCTCTAACAAAAGCTTAGGGCCACATGAATGCAGCATAAGAGTCCAAAATCGAAAAAAAAGAGAGATTTTGCACTTCCTGCATTGTCTTGTGTTGTCACCTCCGCCTTCTTGTGTGACATGATATTACTTAGAAGTGGGTGGGAAGGTTGGCAGTATTAATTATGCTACCGACTAGTGTTTGCATTCTGCTGTCGTGTAAACAGGCCCTGAGGCTAGACACAGTTTTAATAATTGTCTTCTTTCTTGAGATAACTCGGTCATTGGATCATTTTGTAAAGTCTCACAAGAGTCTATTTACTTCTTCCTATTTCTGTGGCTCTTTTAAAATGAAAACTTATGAGTACAGACTACAGTCTACAGTCTGAGTGTTCTGCTCTTACATTTCACACAATACATATATAATTACAAAACCTATTTAAAGTTGGTTACAATTAAGAGGCATGTCGAGCGCACCACAGTAGATGGACGCAAATACGAGTGGCCACCAAAACACAACCAAGCTTTTAACCCATACTTATATTTTCCAGCAAGTTATTCTTAGGAGACAATAGTAGACAGTGAGTCTATTTTCATGCATGATGGGTTTATTCATTCTCTGAAATTCCATAAATTAAAACAATTTCATTCAGAATCCATGCCCCTACAAAAAAGTCAACGTACAGTTCATGACAATCAATATGTCCTCTTTGCACGTCTTCTCCTGACCAGTCCCTTCCATGTCAGTTCACGTTGCATGCTAGCTCTTCATTGTTGCCTCGGATGACATGTCATGTGATAATTGTGTGCATGAGAGCAAAGAGTTTCGAGTAAAGACATTAGGGGGACTGACGAGAGTGTGTGTGTGTGTGTGTGTGTGGGGTGAGACAAAGAGAGGACGGCGTTGTGCGTGATGCTGTTTTGTGGAGGTGACGCTCCCTTGGGTATTCCCGGAGAGCGAGGTCTTTATATTCCACGCAGCACAAACACAGGCCGCTCTCCACAGGGGAAAGCACCAGTCAGGCAGGCAGCCAGTTCCGTGGCTTTAAGCAACGCCGCCCATCCCCCTCCACAGTGATCGTCCTCGCTCCTCGCACATACAAGCGGACACGGGGACGCATGCGAGCTCCGCGGACGCTCAAAGGCATATTGGAGAACGCTTCCACTTACAAATGCACAGGGCTGGCCTCTTTCTCCTTCACACGCTCAATTGTCCTCAGTGCCCTCTGTGTGATTATTCATGGCGACCCCGGTGGTGATACCATCTCATTCTATCTCAATTACATCAGCCAACTCCCCATCCTCCTCAGCCACAACCGTTTCCCTCCTTCCCTTGCAAATGCTGCCAGCTTATCACTGTTAAGTAGCCAGATCTGCAAAATAAACACCATATTGGAGCGAATGATATACTTTCATTCACACTTAAGTCAACAGGTTACGGGTAAGAGATTGATTGAATACAAGGCTGCGAGACAAATAAAAGATAGTACGGAAACATCCTCTGTGGGAAATGATTATATGGTTGCATTTAGTTGCATCACCGGCTTTGTCATCGCAAATAATACGCCTTACAGGTCGGCCATTATGAAGTCAAAGAATTGCAAAGATGTAATTTAGCCAACATTAGATACAATGCGGCAATAAAATAAGACGGATTACTGAAATTACATCCTTTTCAATGCTTAAATGGAAGCAGTCAGTGCTCTTACCTGCCTTTTGCTTTCATTGTGCTTGACAGGACGACTATAAACTGAAGAATTAGGATGTCAGCTTGTCACAAACTGTTTTTACTGATTTGATGCTTAAGCCGACGTGGCAGCCATAGTTTTGCCCTCACAATGTTGTTTCAAATCACTATTGTTTGTCACAGGTGCCTGGCTGCTGAGAACTGTATTGTCACATCTCCCAATCTACTCTATTGCAGAGCCCTCTATGTAGTATTTCATCACAAATTGCAGTATGGAGTGTCAGAAAAAAGGAGCTTGATCACAGATTGTTCACATCCATGGTACCTTTCATCATTATTCCCTCTGCTGCTTTTGTGGTTTCCTGTCAAACGTCCACAGTGTATCCTTTGGTTAATCAGCAGCTTCTTGAACGTAACCTCAGCTCTGAAGGATTGTGTATAATGTATAGACTTAAATGGACTGTGATCATGATTAAAGTTGCGGTGGTCAGCTCTGAAGAGGATCACCACCTGCCGAGCAAAGCAGTTTCGAACAAATTGTCTGCTCCAAACACTGTCTGGCCCCAAAAATTCATGCACAATCATTGGTTTTATTAAGACACACTTCTAGTGGCATCGTTTTGATAAATCTATGTTATGTCACATTCATTTACAAAGAGTTCCATTAACATTTCTCTAATTTTACTCTGTAATTGATAATGGGAGAGTCTTATATGGTGGGCACTAAGGATTATAGATAATAGTGCATTTACATGACACCACAATGCAAGCTTGGCCAATAGCGTCTCAAGGATATGCTCATCTGTTGGGAAATGCTGTAGTGTGTTTACCAGGACAGTAGAGGCGCTACTGGCACTAGAGGCATTAATACACAAGAAGAAGTAATCCTGGAGTCCCCCTCCAGATACATTAACTTTTTAAACTTGAGGGGGCAGTTATTTTCTTGATTCATTGTCGCACCATTGCTGCATGTTTACATCTTGAGTTAAGGTTGAAGAAAGTGACTAAGGATGCTCCAGAGCTTTCACCCTGTAAACAAGCTACACACAAGTCAGGTTTAGTATGAACATTAACAGTGAATGCTATGAAATATTTATTTATTTTACCTTTTTTTATTTTTTTATCCAGGAATAGATTCATTGAGATTAACAATCACTTTTTAAGGATGTCCTGGCCACAATGAGTGTCAGTACTATGTGCAATGTGCAAACAGTCAAATGATCATCAAACAGATATACACATTACAACATAATCACTACTATGTATTGTCACAGGAATAGATCAAACAGTAAAACATCAAATCTTCGAGAAAATATTAAAACAATTGTGATCCTGCACAAGTAGATGTTAAAGGTGGTTACTAATAATAATTTTAGTTTAAAACTAGACAAAGGGATGAGAGGCTTCAACCTCAAACTGACCTGCAGATCAATCCAGGACCACGGCCCGAAATAGGACAGGCTCATCTTTTCTTACTCTGTCTGCACAATTATGAGTTAAAGACCAAATAAAAGCAGCATTAGTCTGAGCAGAGCACTGGGAAAGTCCAGTTAGATGTCCTAATCAAGCCATGAGCATAGAACGACTAAGCTGTTCATGTAAACATACTGAGTGTCTTCTAATAACTACTCAGCCCAATGATGCACTGACAAATAAATGTGTCCTAATTATTTTATGTGCTAATTCAAAAACCTAACACAAGCAAATAACACTTCACTGCCTTCCAAAATCACCAGCACACACGAAATTAAACCCAGAAAAAAACTGAAAGTCTGCTTTTGAACTTCTGCTATGCAATGACCATTCACTTCCTGTGACAGACAATAACAGGAAGTGGTTAACAGGGTCCCGACAGACATCCCCAGTCATGAAAATGTTGCAATGCCTTCCACACCGTCGTGTCTGTGGTATAAACTCTGGCAACAGCTGTGGGGCACCACTCCAAAGTATATTCTCCTCACATGGAGGCAGGATACACGTCAGGAGCAGAAGGAAAAGGTGAGGTCTCACTTTTGGCAGCAGTATCCAGCCAGCCATGCACAGGAAAACATTATGAGGGGTGTGGCGCACTGTTATGGTTTGTATTTTGTAGGAAACTGCGCCAATAGCCATACAAACCTGACAAACATGTTTATGGGGTATTTGGCTGTAAAAGATTTGAACAGTTGATCAAAATAATGCACAAAAATGTAGAAAAAATGTCAACTTTGAGGAAACGCTTGAATTTGTAGCTTCTATAATAGAGTTCATCAATAGTCTTCAGTTACATTGGGATACAAGGAATGTACTGTAATGAGAGAATGATTCCATTGTAAATTGTTGTACACAGCACATTAGCAATGTTCTATCAACCCAATGTGTTTACCATAAAATGCATAACCTCAGAGTCATTCATAGTATGTAGCGTCCAGTCATTTTAATGGTCCCTGACATGAAAAAAGTAAAAGAACACCAGCTCACCAGATGTATGTTACCCTTTCTTGCCAATAAACACAACTTTCCTTATGTCTTATGCCTTTGACTCATTGTGTGATTTTGGCGGTGGCTACTGGGTGATTGGCAAAATTGTACGTTTGTCTTTAAATTTGAATGGGCAGAATTAAAGACTGTCAGATTCAAAAGTTTGTGCTTTCATAGAGCAAGTCAGCTTTGTGTAAACGAGAGGCCAATCGGCAACAGAATCATTGCGGTTTTAGCAAAACATGTTGCGCCGTAAATGGCCTATTGTAGTACAGTTTTAGCAAATCCGTATTGTAGTATGGAGGTCAGCTCAATAACCATGTCAACAAATGTATGCCATTGACTTTCCCCACGCTCTTTTTGAAACACCGTAAGCCAGTCCATGTCTTTTTACAAACTCTGCTTTGACCATCATTCAAATCAACCCTCAGTGATACAGGCCTGAGTTACATTATGGTCAAATAATCATAAATCGCACAATTGTCAAGGAAATCCACATCGAGTTGCAAGATATTTGCTTGCGACAAGGACTTTGGAAGGAGTGCAGTTGCAGACAAAATTCTTTAGTGGGTGCAAATTCTGAAAAGTTGCAGTTGTCTTTAAACGGGTACACTTGTGTTTACAGTGATATGTGTGGTACAGAATGGGGTCTTATTGAGTCCCTGCCACATGGAATTTGCATACACAGTCTGTTTTTACATGCATAATTAGTCCAGAGGCTCCTTGTATAAATGGGGGATGCCAAACTATGAAAGACAGAGCTTTTTCCTCTTAATTATTCCTCTTTTTTTTTTTTAAGAGAGACCAAAACTACCCACAAACAAGTCAGCCAGGGGCATAGTAGCATAAACACTGTCACTTTGTCATGTCATGTGTGGGTCTAGGTTTGACAACTTTCCCCCTTTGTCTCTCTCTGTTTTGTTTGTTTCTCCTGTTGCTCTCTGTTGGCGCTGTGCAGTGAACTGTAGAGCATGCTCCAAAAGCTCACCTGTATTCATGCAGCACTCGCTTAAGTAAGAGAAATATAGAAAAGTAGGATTCCAGAAAGACTATGATGTCTACAAACATTTTGCTAGTTTGTTTAAGGCATTGATTTGAATTTCTCTGTTGCAGTGTATTGTTGTGTCAAATGTAATTATCAGCTTTGTGCCAACTTTATTCAATCTCTCTAATTTAAATGCTGCAGGTGTTCCTTTATGTTGTCTATTCAAGGACAAGGACACATCCAGTGTTTTCATCTCTTGTTGTATTACATGTAATTGCACCAAAAATGATGGACACTTTATTTCTTGAATATAGTTTGACCCATGGTACAAGAAGAGTTAAGAGCACTCACTTAATGCATTTTAACATTCTAGTCATGCAGGTGCACACTCATTGTGGATTTCATAAACTGCGCTGCACTCAACACACTTAATAACGCTTATTTACGGCGCCAAATTTTCTGCTAAAAAATTGCTTTAAAATTGCGGCTCAAAAATAATTCATTACACAAACAACATATTTTCTGATGGTGCTCTTCAAGGCACTCAAAGAGAATATCTGTTTTCAGGGTGTGGAGCTGTTGGCAGTGGGACTGGGACCATGCTACATCCCAAGAGTGTTATCACATGTCGTCATGGTTACAGTTTATATTCAGCCAAGAGCTGTACCAGACACTACGCACCTGATGCCCTCTTCATCTTATCAGGTATTAGCAGTAGAACAACAGACACAGCAGGATGGATGCTATACTGAACAACATAGACCATCCCCTGCATCTGGCTTTTGACCAAAAGAGAGATCAGTGAGCTGCAGGACAGAATGCTACAAGAACTCCTTCTTCACGACTGTATCATCAATCAGTCTATGGAGGATGCAATCTGAATCAATTCATTTGAAAAGGCTGAACAATTGGATTTCCGCTTGAGGATTATTAAAGTTGAATATGATTGACTATTGTCAGCATTTTTAATGGTTTACCTTTTTTATATTTTACACTATGTGGAGAATGCTTTCTGGTCAGGTGGTGATAGCTTTCATGGTGACACAGGGTAAGGCCTTATTCTATTAAAATTCTATTATAATACTGTGACATGAAAAAATGTTTGATTGTTTTTGTCAAATTTTCTAAAATCAGACACATGCACAGAAAATACATGAGTGAATGTTATAATCATCTTTTTTGGGTGCAACATGTACTAAACTACTAAACTAAATGCCAGATTCATTCATGAAAACAGCCAGAATCATCTGAAGCTAATGATCATAAAGGTAGCATTCAAAAGTGCACAAACCTTAAATCTGATCAATCAGTTGATTTGATGTAAAATGAATATTTCAAAAAGTATAAGCCCACTGCTTTCTGCTTCTGAAGCTCATACATTAGTGAATGCTTGTATTTTATGCTGCGTTGTTATGGGTAGCTAAAACAGAAATGATGCTTCTTTTCTCTCTGCCTGTAATTAATGTTCTTTGGGGGAAGTGTAAATATAGTTGCTCAGTCTTTTAGCCAATTACGCAGAACAAAGACGGCGGATGTCAGCAGAATCCTCGGCGCTCGGGGAGCTCCCAGCACAACCAGGACTGACCTTCAGGCTTTCACTTCATTGCCGCTCCTTATCAGCACGCATTACTTTGTTATTGTCATCCAGACTCACTGCAGACTTCCAAGGACAGTTTGGAGCATGAATTATGCCAGAAATAAATGTCCATTTTTAATGCCTTTTTCCTGCATAATTACCTCTCCAGAAAGAATTAGACGTGGGTGAACTATCACACCGGTCTGTTGTTTATCCCGGTGATTTTGCCTGTGTTATGCAGCGTTATGATTAAAGACAATCACATTTTGCAAGAACGCTTATCTGCGAGTGATTCTACCATTTGATTGTAAATGTTACAAAAAGGTCAAACTCATACTTTAAAAATGCAAATAAAACCAGGTCGTTTTTAAATATGAAAATAAAACAGTGTAATAAGTTGTAAGATTATGTCACTTCAAGCTGCTACAACACTCTTTTGGAGACATTTCCTGCACCAAACTGTGACATACAACTCAAATGTGGATATGTGCCTTTGGAAATGAACACTGTGTGTGTTTGAGTGGTCGGTTTTAAAGACAGAATAAGCATTGTTGCATTTGGCGTTAAGGATGGCCACATTTAAAGCCTTGTTTCCACTGTGGGGTAGGGTACAGCACAGTTATTATGGGTAACCCCTTAAGAGGCACACATTTCCACTCAGCTACGTCTGGAAGCAGATTTATCGAAAACTTAGATGCTTTGTCAATAATTTGTCAATACTAAATAGTTAATAATAGTAAATCTGTTGTATAGTAGTGAGAGGCTGGAGGTACAGTTCATATTTTGCTGCTGTAAACATTAAACTGTTTTCGGCTTTAATCCACATTAAATTCATAGAGCTGCTCCAATTTCCCATCAATTAGGGACTCAGTATTTGAGGCACAGGTTCTGCTTGTGTTTAATGAAGTTTAGACAAAAAATAGTTGAAATTTAAATTCATGAAGCGAGAAACTTTAGATGCCAACTGTTTAAAACTGGAAACAGCTACTGCTAATTAACTTTGTCATTTGGAAAAAGTACAAGATTTAGCAAGATTGACCCGACCTGCACCTTACCTTCCCAGTGGAAACGGGGCTTAAGTGTCTGCTCTGAACAGGATCTTTGGGACTGTGGCCCCCTTCCAACCTGGCATCCACAAAGAGTAATTGGATCTAATGTGGCCGGGTTTAATGCAAGATGTGAATGGACTAAATGCGTCCAGACAGATTGAAGTCTTCATGTTCAACCTGTGTCACTTGTATTCAGATCTTGCATTCTGACTTGTGAATATATGCATTCTGGTTAACTTTGAGATACCTCCTACATTTGCAGCATTGTGTTTTTTAGCCAAAGCACCACTCAAAGGGGCACGCACATTGTTGTATTTAAACTCCTAATCACATTAGGAATTATTAAGTCACTAACACAGAGGTGTCAGCACTTAATATGTGATTATAAAGAGGAAACATTAGAGGGGGCTTTTAAGATTTAAATAGGAAATCACACAGCAGAAGGTGAAGTGCTTGCTGGGCTTTTTATAATCGTACGGTGGCTTGAACAAAGCAAAACTCTCTCTCTCTCTCTCCATATGATAAATGCAGCAGGAGTAAGCGTTCAGAAAAGTGCTGTTGTAAGCAGTCAAGGGCCACTTAAGTTCAACATATGAATGGTAAAAGTTAAAACAGGTCTAATCTGGATTTAGGTGGATGCATGTTAATCCAGGCATGAAAACAACAAGTTGAGCCGGTCACATGACTGAAGATAAAAGACAAATTGAAATGAAAATACCTGAGTGGTTTTGACCATGTAATATATAAATCTAAATCAAAATGCACTATGCTCTGCTGGTTCTATCACTCCAAAGACCCCTCTGTTATTGATTCTGCATGTCACGCCCAAGGATATGTTGCTTACTACACTAACCTAAATAACATACTCCACCCAAATAACTGAGTGAGCACACATTGGCTCCACTGGGACTACAATGAAGATAAAATGAAAAAGGACACACAGACTCTGGCTCTCCTCTCATGGCTTCTTCCCTCTGCATTGATCCATTTCCAGAGTAGCATCCTGCACCGACCGTGATGCCTCAGTGACGAGCAGCCGCCGGTCTGCTCCTGTCCACGGGACTCCTGCGAAGTGCTGTGACCTGTGATGAAGAATCAGACTAGCCATCCGGAGGTGTGGCTCATTGCCTACAGGATGTCTGAAAAATGGGTCACACGTGTGGGAGGACGGATCTTTTTAAGTGAGGGGACAGAAGGATTCATATTTACCTCAGCACGGGGGCAGGGAGAAATGGTGGCCTTCGCTAATTAGATTTAGTCCTGGTTGCTACACCGCTGATGGGGGATGAATGTGCTGTGCAAACAAAGTGGACATTCATCAGTGTGGCCAATCACACCGGACGTGATTAAGTTACACACCCTGTGGCCGCCGCACTCGGGCTAGCGTTACACCGCTCTCCGAGGCAAACACAAGCACACTGCCCTGAGCGGCTCACAGGTCATGAGGTGTTAGGCTGTGTTTAAACAGGGGCGCCCAAAGAGGCCACATTAACATCTAAGTATTACACCTTTGCGAAATTATCATTAGAGTGCCGACCGCATCCGTGTTAAAGGTGAGACCAGTGCTCAACTCTTCAAGTGAACAGTTAACATTGACCTCAAAAGGGACACAACCGACTCAAAGCAAACTACTCTCACATTGAAACTTTTCATTCAGTAAAGTAATGGAATGAAATAAGGCAGAGTTCTTGGTCCAAGGATTTTGTGTTGACTGAAAAGCTTAATGTAAAGCTCATAAAAGCTTTTTAGAAAGGAATGTACGTGATATAGTACTGTGGGTTTTTTTCATGACTATATGGGGATATGGAGGAGACAGAAACAAATGAATAGTCTTTTCTCTTCCACTTGTTTTAAGAGTAAACAGGAAGTATGCTGCATGTTCACGGTGGGGGAGGGGAGACACAGGCTTATGTAGAAAGGACAAGGAATGAAAGGAGGTATATGGCATTTTCAATCATTAATGGGCCTGTAGGGATCTGTGGTATTAACAGCAATAACAAACCGGATACTATGCCAAAGATGTTAAAGAAACATAATGACGTCAATGGAAGAACCAAGCATCCATGCTGAGAAGACAGGTCATATCAGGTTAAACCAGTTAAAGGACTCCTGAGTTACTATGAACAGAAGAGCTCTGCCTGTCTTTGACCGAAAACCAACCGTTACAGAATGTGTAGTCTCCGTATGTTACGAATGACATGTCAGTGTGGTTCAGTTTCTGTAGGAAAAAGGGGCATCATGCAAAAGTGGTGTGGTGGAGTAAAACACTGCACTTTGTTGATTGGATGTTGGAGAATCTTAGCTAAAAGAGCAAACGTTGTATTTCAAGAACTCATAACTTGTGACATACTGAGTCCCTGAAATGGTGCAGTATTCTGAATTTAAAGTAAAAGTAAGATAAGATTTTTTTTTTTTACTGTTTATTGCAGCAGTAAACAGCCTCCAGCCTTTTGCAACACTAACTTGTATGACACTGTTTATGATGCAGACACTCTCCTGAACACAGCCCAGTGGAAACATATGTTACCTGTACCACAGAGTACTCAAGTTAGCCCCGCTACGATGATCTGATTTGAGTTCTGTAGCAGGGGAAAGCCCATAAATCCGTTTAGACAAATGTGATACTATAATAAAGCATTAACTTCAAACACAAGGAACAAGAGGCACCAAAGTATGTAACTCTGAAGTGGCTTTGTACAAAAAGAGGAAGAGGGAAACATTATGTGCAGCACTTTGTTGTTTATCTGTCTGACACATGACACCGAAACGGCACTTCTCTCAGAATTGTTCCTAACGTTCCTACAAATGCTTCGATAAGCGATAAAGAAGCTCAGGCCTGTAATCATTTTCTTCTATGAGGGCTTGTGACCGACACTGCACTCCTCTTACTGTCATGCAACTTGTTGGTTGTTACTTAATTGATTAGTAGCACATATTATCCAAAAAAAAAAACAAAGAACCCCGGCTGCCAGCTTGTCATCGCTTGGCACCGGTGCACCATGTAAATTTCATGACCACAGCATGTCACTGCTGCCAATTCTTGAGTGTGAGTCAGATTCACAAGGACACCCACAAAAGCTGAGGGCATCCATCTTTTATACTGTTGTTTTTGTCTCCATTCGACGCTCTTAATGAAAGATTCAGGTAGATGCTTAATCCTGTGGGTCTGGTCAGGTAGGCCGATGCTGTGTTTGCTGTTGTGTTTATGCATCTTACTCTGTGAGATTTTCCATGACTAAGAGCTTTTCACACAACAGCAGTCCTCTTGGAAACAGAGAAATTGCTCCATGGCATTTTTCAAAGAATCCTTGTTTACAGCTAAAGGAAATGCTGCAGTGTAGATGCCAGGCCAGTAGGTGTGCACATTAGAACCTCATTTTACTCATTACAAAAGCTATTATAGTGAAAGTGTGTTCAGTTAAAACTAGAGCTGGGAAAATGAGCATGTTTTTTCCGCTAATTTTTCCGGTTCAGTGTGTAAAAAAATAACTGCATACTCGAGCTAGCCATGAATAAACTAAAAAGACACGCTGCTAAATGAGCAATTCTGCTTAAAGAGATGACCGAATGGTTCCCTGGAAAAGAGTAAAGCAATATGTGTGAATTTAATTATCACTGTAGTAATTAATTGTTATTGTAATTACACTAGTTCATATAAATTGTTTGAAACAGTCAAAGCCCCGAAGCACAAAGTGAATGTTTTGGTAATGCACTTTAAGTTCTTGTATTTTACAAAGGTTTCTCATTGAAGTTATTTTTAAGTTATTTGTCAAATTATTTTTGCCTTCATAGACTTGGCTGTCATAGTGACTCAGTTTTGAAGTCTGAACAAACTAATTTATACTTTTCTGTGTAAAACTTATTACAATTTACACGCTATGTAAACATTAAAATATGGCAATGTGAAAATATTCAAAATAAAGTGAATTACCTGCTGTTAAATTGAAGATTCAGTGTGTTTATTAAAAGTAAGTGTGTAATTAATCGCGATTAATTTGTTTTTTTTTACCGATTCCCATCCATAGATAAAACATAAACCCCTCTTGTATTCACTTTGTGTTGCAGGATATATCTGTATTTCCCAAATCTAACCTCATTCTAAAATGTTCATTGATGGCATGGTCCTGTCTTCATCTTGCATCAGGAGGCAGAAACAGTGATGGATCAAGATGAGACGTTGAGAATAAAGGGACAGCTCAGTTATGCAGCAAAACTATGAAGTATCAAATGTGTGTGTGGCAGTATATGCACAAGGAACAACCTCAAAAGAATAGTGAGGATACTGCAGCACATTTGTTTTTCTTTTTGCAAATTGCTTTTAGATTTCAATTGCACAAGGGTCTATTTTGCATCAAGACATATTTGTGTAAACAAAACAAACTTTGGCCTTATAAAACTCCAGTGGTTCAGAAATGTAGAACTGGCACAATACATACTTTGTTTAAAATTACGTAAACTACATTATTAGTCAATCATTTATTAGCTATCTATGGTAAGGTTGGGGCAGGGGATGGCTCACAAATACTAGGACTTCAACAGTAGTTTTGACTCTGGAAGTGTAACCAGATTCTCTCCCGGTTATGCTTCAGGAAAAAGCTTTCTTCTGCAACACAATAGACGTTAAATATGCATGTATCCAAGTAAATATTGTATGTTAATTTTCCCTCCGGAGCATTTAAATTCTCACGTAGACACCGTTTGATTTTGGGAGATAGCGTGGGCTGATGAGAGCTGCCGTGGAGGGATGAAGGGATGAGTGAGGAAGGGTGCAGACTGACAAGCAGACAGACAACCGTGGCTCCTAATGTAGCAGGGGAGGGAGGTGCTGATGGCCTGTTGCCAAGGTGACACGGGCCAGCCGGGTTCTGTCTCATTTGCAGATGCAAACGAGACCTCGCAGCTCCTACCGATGCTCGCTAAGCCTCCTCTGGAGACGCACACCGGGGCCCCCTCCCCCTCCCCGGAGAACAGCTCCTGCATACACCTGAGTTAGAGAGGACGCCAACTCTTTATTTGCCTTTCGCGTTTGTCTGTGACGTGCTCCCTTTGTGCCCTGTCTGTCTTGGCTCCTTTGGGAGAGAAAGATTGCCTCTAGTTTTGTCCAACAACCCCCACATTGACGTCTTCCCTCCTTGTCTCCTCTATTTCCCAATGAGTCTTGAATTGGCCTTTTCACAGAGGGCAGCCCTGTTGAATAACCGCCCCGAGCCGGCGCGGTACTCCACCCCAGCGACAACAACAAAAAGGCAGACTCCTTTGTTTGGCTGGAGGTAAACAGCTGGGAACAGATGATGCCGGCTGGGCTGATTTACGTGGCCACGGCTACTGCGGTGACACGGTTTTGTTGTGATAGGGACAAACAGCGCAGAGAGGAGGGAGTGGGGGTTGCAGTCAAGTCTGATTAAAATGAAGGAAAAAATACAACAATGGACAGCAGTTTGTTGTGTGATTGTGAAAGGGAACGCACCTGACAGGAGAGGAGTGTGGACCAATCAATCTTTCAGTTGGATGTCAAATAGATTTAATAGCAGACAACAAACATTAGTCCCCGTTCGAGGGAGTCTTTTCTTGGCTTATAATGTGACAAAATAACAGGATTCTGAAGTCCAAAATACGAAACAAAAGCAGCAAACCTGCCACTTACAAATATG
This sequence comes from Rhyacichthys aspro, assembly GCA_036850595.1. Classification (NCBI taxonomy): domain Eukaryota; kingdom Metazoa; phylum Chordata; class Actinopteri; order Gobiiformes; family Rhyacichthyidae; genus Rhyacichthys; species Rhyacichthys aspro. Next base: position 15,981,330 of record CM072163.1, read on the forward strand.
GCTGACGCGTACTTATGAGAAATGCCACATATGCTGCACAGACTAAATCCAGGATGGTTAAATGGTCATGAATAATTAGGCCATTCTCTCACTGAGCAGATGTCTCTTTTCTGCCGAACGCTGCTTCTCGCAAGAATGAGCGGCTGGCCAAGATAAGCCTGTTGGAGAAACAGTGTGGGGGTCTCACTGGATACAAGGGGAGAAGTGTGGAAGACTGGCTGCTCGGCTCCGTAACACAATACAGCATGTGTGGATAATCACACACACTGGCGTACACACTGGCATATATAATTACCGAGTGGCACTATATGAACACATGTGCTGATCAATGCCTCCAGCCTCCTTTACCCTTCCCCCAGAACACTAGCACGCCGCTCCGACATTATTTACGAGCATTCCTACTTGAAGCCTGTGAAGTCTGGAGAGGTGGCAAGGACCATGCATCTACTAATGATTATGGCCTTGTTGACACGAAAACAAAAAGTTGGAAGAGTGAAGCTGTGCTCTCGATTTGACATTGAAAGTTTGGAGCACAGGGATCACCGAAGTATGTAAAGCTACAACAGTGTGAGCTTTTATAGTGTACACAATTCCAGAAAAAAAAAAGCGTTGAAAAAAGCGTTGAATGCCACACAAGGACATGTCCAAACTTAAAAGCACATGGCTGTTTTAAATACATATATGTGCATACTGTTTCTATCTGAAAACTCCTTCTCTCAGTAACAACACAGCAATCTCCCCGCAAAAATGAACTGATTTGCCTACACAATATTATAAGACATCATACTGAAGTTTAGATGCAATCCCGCAATTGTCTCCATCTCTGTGTGAAGGGATTACCAATAGTTGTGTGCATTTGATACTTCCATTCCATCTTTTTTTAATCTGCTATTTCATTGTGTTTAGCAGTTGTAGCCAGAGCTGGAATAGCCACTTTTCTAGTCGCCATTGATTCAGTGTTACCAAGCTTTGTCGACCAACCAGCCAATGGGAGAGGCCGATATTCAAATTGAAATAATCCCCTTTTATGCAAGCTTTTGATTGGCCACAGCATGCCACCATGGACTGAACATTCTCAACTATTAAAGCCCTTGTTATTATGCTATTAGCTTTCCATATTTAATAAGAACACTGCATACAACGTGCATAATATTTGATTCTTCATTCACACAGGTATCTGCTCCCAGTGCCCTTCTCTACAATGTAATAAAGCACAATGACAGTTTTGACACTAATAAATGGTGTGTCCGGTGCATTTTGAAGCCTGCTGATGTTTTGTTGTCAGCCAAAATGCCATTGTCATGAACGACCCAAACACCGACTAAAACTTGCCATTTTATACAGTTGTGTAAACAGCACCTATGTCAACAAACTCTAAAAGTCACCGAGCTCCTTGACAGGGCAATCACCATCTCAGTGACAGAAGGGGGATGGGCTCACTTCCCTGTTCTCTTGTTTCATGGAAGATTGCACCATTTTATGTAACACTTGTTTTGAAGGAAAAGATACCATTGATTACATAGAAGCTTCAGTTGTTTCCCCTAATCATACATTGTTGCATCAGACTTGTTTTTTTGTTCTTCACATCTCACGGTAAACACGAACCACTCTGATGCAGATGCAAAGGGAAACTGTGTAAATAAGCCAAAAAACAAAACAAAACAAAAACATAGTACCGTTTATGATAATTTCAGTCGCACTATCCACTTCCTGCTTTTAAATTAGATCAAAACTGCTTTTACTTTGTTAGAGCTTTCAAGTGATTGTCATAAAGGCTGTATAAGCAGAAAGTGAGTGTCTTTGAGCAAAGGTTAAAAATGGCAACGCCTCGCTACTGAAAACTCATGATATAGCACTTTTTATGTAAATATGCTCTGCAGATGTTTTATGAAACAGTTTAGTGAAACCCCATCAAACCAGATGCATTAGTGGAGTTTCTGTATAGTGCTCATACATTAAACAGTGCCGACAATGTACACAAATACAACCTCAGGTCTTATGTAACAGAAAAATGTGTGCAAAATGGAGTCTCCCTTTTACTTTAATGAGATTTAAGTGAGTATGTTGTGAGTAGGTGCTGCTAATCACCAGGCCTTGATTGAAATTATTGTCATCAGGTTATAAGGATATAAATTGGATTGTTTATGGTTTTTTATAATATGGTCTGTAAAACATACTGATGCCAGACTTTTTTTTTATTTTTTTTTAAGATTTTTGAACTGCTGCAAAGTATCATGGGACTGTTGTATGTCAAAGTGTATCCAGTATATGCATCACATGAGAAAAGTGAGAGATATGCATTCTCATTAAACTGTGGAAACTGTGTACATTGTGCTCTTCCCTGTTTTGTTACGAAACCATCAAAGTTACATTGTGGTAACACTGTTTTTAGTATTCTGGTAAAAAGTTACAGCCAAGATATTTTTACACACAACAATCAAACCTACTCACTTGCATATGATGGGTTAGCTAATAAATAACCAAACATAACAAAACAAAACATGGTGCTTGACATGATAATAATTAAGACTGCCTTTGTTCTGTATCAGGGTCATATTAACAGCTATAGATAAAATAGGCAATTTTAGTTTGTTTCTACACCCAAAGGAGCATTGGTCCCTTTACACCATGAAGGATTTTTGAAACGCATTTATTACTATCCAAGTCTCAGTTTCAATTACTCTATGCTTCCTGATCTGAACAACAGCTCTTAAATCAGTGTAAACGCTCTGGCTGTTCTATTTCAACAGTTACGGACCAGTGGTTTTATCCTGTACACATGGAGTAATAGTATCTAAAGGTCATGTCATGCCAAGCCCAATTAAATACATCCACTCGCTGTGCACACTGGTGTTGACACCCTCAATGCGAGCGGAGTCATTTCAGAGAGTTGACAGTGTAAAACATACTCGTAACGGCCAGCAGTAGTGGACTGACTGACTTACGGGACCGTTAATGTGTGCAACTCTTCTCGTCAATGTGTAGAATCCCACTGTGGTAAGAACGACTCGAAAAGCTGGATTGAAAACAGAGGAAACAATAATTAGCTGTTATCACGTGTATCCAATTACCCACGCATTCTGCAGATTCGAAGCGATGACTGGCTACAAAACAATTTAGCGCTTGAAGCGTATTGATTCGCGCGGCGTCTAGTGCTGCTGTAGAGATTCTGGAACGCATTGATTTCTCAAGGTAGCGTCTGAATTATGGAGAAGTTTGCGGCTGCTGCTCTTCTGGCGCGTTTGAGTTGAAAACCCGTAACTCACTGCTGCTGCCCGTAAAGTAGAACACCTCTGTGTGAAAGATACCGCCGTTTGACATATCAGAGCGGTCTCGAAAAGGTTTTATCATGCAGTATTCCTGTCGGTTTATCAGTCACATAAAGCTTGATGTCTGACCTACAGAATCGCATACTGGTTAGGCCTAGACAGAGACGGCTGTGACAGATTGTGGGCTGTTTCTGTCATCCTGGTCGTGACTCAGATGCATCACAAGTGAAGCAGTCATGTGCACAGGCTTGGATGTGTATGCCTGTCTGTCACTGAAGTCACTGGATGGACAGTAACAGTTACAGAAAGCATTGCACTTCAGTTTTGTGGTTATCGCCTATTGCGTGCAGGGCTTTGTTGTGTATGTTTAAAGCTGACTAAAAGTGCAGCATACAGTCAAAACCAAACAGCAGACTTGTGAGCTGAAGTGTGAATTGTTGAAGTTAAACTGTTTTCTGAATCTAACAACATATCCACACATTTGTCAGCGTGTAGGTGTTTCAGTTTCTTGTGGCAAAATAGTGGTTGACAAGGGGCACATCACAGCTTTTTCTCCCCAAAAAAAACAAAAAAACCCAGAAAAAAAAGCTACAAAATCTGACTTGGGAATAGCGTTCACTTGTATTTTTCCCCCTCAGCTGAAATGGCTACCTGACCTTGTATAACCAATTTTGGATAAACCTCACACCTTCAGAACTGCAAGGAAGGTGTGAAGTAATTTTATTTCCTGCTCATTTGTTTTGTGAAGCTGTGAAGTGGAAAAGTCACCGCTTGTCATCCACTGGCTCATTTGGCAATATTTCACCCCCTGTTATATAGTCTCCAACACTAATCCATAGAGTCATAGACACAAAGAGACTTTGATTTCATATCTTCAGTCAATGTGTGGATTTTAGTTTATCCGTGTAATGTTTTTTGCCTAAGAATACTAAGTACAAAATGGGCAGAGCTAAGAACTAAGCATGAAGATCTACAAATCATGTGGTAAGATTTAAGATCTTACAAAGGATAAAACTCTAAAAAGGGCCCACTGACATGTATACTTTTTGAGGAGGCTGAAGTGGCCAGTTTCTTTAGCCTTTTATGTGATGAAGAGCATATCTGTCATCTTCCATCACCGTGTAGTATGGGAACTACTCTGCTGCTGACAGGACAGCACTACAAAGGGTGGTAAAATCAAAAAATAACCAACAGCAGCCTCTTTATCCTGGAGGACACTTACATTGGCCGAAGCAGGAGCAGGAGCATGGCCACCTCCATCATGAAGGATCCATCGCAGAACTGTTCACACACCTTCCCTCCAAAGCCATTCATTACTTATGCTCAACCTGAGAAACACATTTTGTTAACCCATTTCTGCATGAGAACATTACAATAAATGTAATCTCTGATAACTACCATGCTAGACAACACACCACCAAACATGCTACAGATGTTAACACCATCCAGTGTAGCTGATGCTACGGCTCCTTTTCTTTCATTATGCCCAATGTCATTCCCCACTCTCTCACCCCAATTCCTGTTTAGCTACTGCTTACTATGAATAAAGGCCAAAAAGCCCATAAAATAATCTTGCAACATTAAATAGTTTGTCCCTAACATATAGGAAACTGGGACAGCTCTATACATTTGGGAGAAATTCCCATCAATATCACAGAAAAGAGCTTGACAGAATTTTAAGAGGGGTATTGGGTTATTTAGAATGCTATATACCAAAAGGCGAAACATGTGAATCTTTTTTATTATTTTCCAACCAACATTTCTGTATTTAAACTGTGCAGAGAATGTTTAAAAATGGTCTCCTCAAGGAGCCTGCACTGCCAAATACAAATTCACTGCTGCTAACAAAATCTATACGACCATGACACGTTTCACCACTCCTCTTAATAAAAGTATCAAAGTAAAAAAGCTCCCTCGAATGAACTCTTGATGCAATGTGAAGGTATTATGAACTTTTTTTAATTTGAGGAAGGAACTGTTTGTAACAGTGTCCGCTTGTGCTTGTTCCAGCCCCATGCTGAGTTCTGCTCTGGCTAAACACGGAGCAGCAGGGTGGAGGTCAAGACAGAGGCAGCAGATAAGAATGAAGGGGTAGACGAGGAGAAAGGGGGAGGGCGTACTCTCTGACCGCAGAGCACAATGTCTTATCTTGTCCTCTGTCCTCGCGCTGCTTATCTCCTGCACATGGGCCACAGAACTGTACGCAGTGCTATCCTGCTGTCATATTTTTCTTATTTAAATGCTTCATAAATTAATTAAAGAAGTCAGATTGGCCGGTAACAGATTTTCTTTGGTATGTTAACATTGCACGTGTTACAAAATACAACTTCAGTCTTTTAAATACATCTTAGCATCTTAGCATGTTAGAAGTAGCTGCAACCAACAGTATGCTACTCTTTTATTCTCATTAATGGCATCTAAGTTTTGAAAGACTGATGTAAATTTGACTTATACCACACACTGAAAAGTGAGCCATCGGCTAAACATCTCTCAAAATTTGTGAATTACAAACTCACAAAAATCCATCTTGAACTGCTCCAAGAAAAGTATATGCAGTCCAAACTTGGCCAGTGTGTCCAGTGATGTGCCAGTACTGACAGATAGCAGACATTTTACAGTAACAAATGTAAACAACATGGCGCTGCTCTGATTGGATAAAACTACGGTTGTAAATCCAATCACCGACCAGCTATGTATTGAAAGTACCTGCCCTTTTCCAAAAAACCTTCAACGGGAACCCTCCCGAATGGTACTGTGCAACAGATTATGCACAGTCCAGCAGTTCGGTTCAATCTGGCAAAGTCAAGTTACCAGTTTCCAGCATAAAAAAAAAAAAAAAGAAGCTGTTTATTCTATTTTCTATTATTTATGCATGTCTATTAATTAATTTACTGAATACAATGCATTAAACGCTGGAACAGTTTCCGACACTAGCATTTAAGGCAATGTAGTCGGTGCAATTTCTGTGACAGATACACTGTAATACCAGAAATTGCTGTTGCTAATAAATCATAGAAATATGGCTGTTTATCACAAGATAGAACGATTTTTAATTTGAGACTACACTGCCATTTGGTGCTTCTTTTTGCTCCTTGTTTTTGTCTGAGTAAGGATTCTCGTCCAACAGGCTTTTGCTCTGTTTTAGATTATAATAGATTATAATTACAAACTTTATTGCTGTCAAAAATAAAATGGCGGTAGCGTGACCCATTCTCATATTCCTTTGTAGAACGATGATAAATCACCACAGACTCTCTTAGCATCTATAAATACGATTGTGGTCAGTGTATGTTGAGACGTACCATTTCAAACACTCAGTAGTCGACCTGAGGGTTATGACTAATGCAGTAGTGTTACATAGGAAGTGTTTTTCTGTCAAGCTGTCAGGAAAGTGCTTGGACTCGGCTCCAAAGAATACAGTCTAAAGTTGACCGAGGTTGAACTTTGATTTATTTTTCTGTCTATAATCCAGGCAGGTACATGAATCTTTTAGAAACACCTTGTCCATAGCTATGTCATCAAAATATCACAAATAAATATGCTTTAGACGGGATCTGGAATAAATTGAGTGTGTCATGGCAAAGGTTTTCTACTTTTTATTCGGTATCTTCTGTTCTTGAATCTTGGCTTTCAACAGCAATATCCAGGGATGAGCCTCGAGTGGATCTTGGATAAGCCTCTAGCCCTTGGCTTAGGTCCCCACCCCCATCTCTCTCCAGAGCTCACTCCTCTTCTCTGTCTCTTTCTGAACAGGCATGCATACAAACACACTCCAAAAGCACTACAGAGGCCTTTGCCAATTTAATAAAGAGGGACTTTGTCATGCGTATCTCTCCCACAGCTTCCTGGCCGGAGTGACAACAGTGTGGGTGAGTGGAAAAACAGGAAACGGACAGCGGGACTACAGGCAGATCTAGTGGGCAGTCAGCTGAGATGTGTGTCTGCGTATAAACAGCATATGTGTTAACCCGCAAAGACATGTGCCTTAGAGGACCTTCAGAGGCACCGGTGATAGGCTCGACAGTCAGGAAGTGGCGCTAGATGCTTCCTGGCAGAGGCGTCCGGCTGTCAGCGCCCATGTAGGAGTGCGTCCGCCGCTGACGGGAAGACCTACTGCAGAGATGATGGTCCATAATCACAGAGAGAAGTTCACCCAGTCAAGCAGCTTTTGGGGAGACTTAATAATGCATGATGTGTGTTTGCTTCATACGTAAACAAGAATGTAGTGGACCGAGGGATCAATAGCATCAAGGGTTGGCTGAGCCTGGCCCACACTGACGACTCAAAAAGATCACAAAATAGTAAACATGTTTTGATACGGGTGATGAATGATGGAGGGGTTAATCAGCTGTCATGTTACCCCACGTGAAGGATGAGCATGTTGTGACTAACAAACAAATAGTGATGTAGAACTCCTGTTGGTTTTGGTCTTGAGATTGGTCTTAACACTATTTTGTAAAGGTCTTGGTCTGGACTTATTTTTACTCAGTTTTATCTTGGTCTCGGATGTCAAGACCAAGCAAGACCACAAATGACATACTTTTCTGTTTTTGGGAATGAATGAAAACCTCAATCATTTTACATTCAATAAAATTGTTGTTCTAACTCTGCCTCTTTCACCAAACATTGACCTCCATGAGTTTTAAATTGGTAAAAAAAAACAAAAAAACTGTTAGACACTGTCTTGGTCTTGACTCAGTCTCGACTTGTCATAGTCTTGGTCTTGTGATGGTCTCGATACTCTCTGGTCTTGGACATGTCCTGGTCTCGGTCAGAAACATGTCAAACAGAAACATGACTGTTTAGAGCACACTACTTTAACATGTCTGCCAGACCATTCCCAATATTTAGCATTGAATACAAATAAATGTCTTACAACAATGTTGGTAGTGGCTGCATCAGTCGCTGAGATATAAGGATACATTACAGTTTATGTCTGTCATACACAGATCTCGCTCTAAACATTTACAAATATATACGAAGATATATAAACATTGTAAATCCAACATCCAGTGGTACTTCCAATGTTCCGCTAGTCCGTGCACTATTTATAGACAATGCTAAAGAGCAATTATCTGAACAATGTAAAATTCACTTGCATTTATTACCTTGTCACACACGAGATGTACTCACAATCCAGGAGATGACAAGTCAGTGTCTTATCAACACGTCTGTAAACATAGAGAGACTGACTTTTGACACCAAGACCTCTGATCTACATAAATAAAGATCTGGCATAATATAAGTGACTGTATTGCTGTGGTAGTGCTCTTACAACTCTGGGTCATAGTCTGTGTTTGCTAGGTTTGTCTCGCTAATGAAAGTGCACACTACAGAAGAGAGTGTGAAATACGTCCTTCAGAGAGTATTTCCTCATTTCTATTTAATCACTGTGTTTTTTTTTTTAATGTATTGATTATAAAAGCACAAGAGAAACTATTTAAAGCAACTCTGAGCCCCAACTGTATTAACATAAAAGGTTTAGCCTACAGTACACATTATTCTAACCATTGTTTTCCAACATTTGGCCACATATTCCGTTCTTTCAGAATCTCAGTGACTTGACAGAAACAACTTTGTGCCAGTGCTACATTGTTACAAACATACTTATACGCTATGATGCTGGCTTTTTCTCAACCAAGATGGCCGTGTCAACAAAAAAGTAATGTGACTAAGAATGGTCCAAACAACACAGTGCCTTTTAGGCCTCATGTGTGCTTTTATTACCACTGCAAAGCACACCAAAACAAACGCTTTCTTTCATAACAGAAACCATCCACTTTTCTAAGTCTCCATTGTTTTCCTCATTCAACCTCGCTTTCCATCCTAATTATTTTGGTGCTGTCAGAGATGTTGTAACCAACTGCCTGAATACTAACTGTCTGTCCAAACACATTTCTGCTGTGAGTGAGTCATTTGGTAAATATAGGGAATGACAGCACTGACTTTCAATTTGGGCTCAGCTGTTTAGCAGTCTACTTGGAGCACACAAACACGATGACAGACAGACGCACACATCCACACAGATGTCAGTGGTTTGGGTGTTGGGGAAAGACATTTGAATTCAGCAGTGCATACATGGTAAGAGGGAGATGGAACGGCACTGCACAAACATGGCGTGACATGAAACCTTGGATGGAAAATAGGTCATACCATAGGTTGTGCCAGGTTTGAACTGCTCCAAGTGTTAGTGCTCCACTGTATCAGAAGATGAGACCTGCTTCTGCTTGACAGCTAAAGAAGCTCCACAGATGGTAAACATAAAATTGAAATCAGACCCAGAACAATCCCACTTCTGCTTAGTGTCCACAGAGAAAGGCGTTGTGGTTCCTGGTTTTTGGGAGGCTTAGCTTTAGGCGGATTTGCCTCTCAACTTGCTGTCGTATTTATGTCTAAAGATTCATTTAGGAGAATCACCAAAGCCAACAGACATTTTTTTCTGCAGATTATAGGTGTTACATGCTATCTATGTATGGTTATATATATGTTTCTACTGATATTTGAAGGGGTACCTAAATCAGCAGATCAAGGCTCATCAGTCAATATGTAAAATACAGCGATATGTTTTAAGACAGACACCCAGAAATGCATAACTCCGTCAAGCTTGACAAGGCAGTATAACTGGACTCCTCTTCTTGTCCAGCAGGAAAACAAACAGCTGAGTCTGTTCTTTTTCTTAGGCCAAGATATCCTTAGCTTTTTCACTTTGATCGTTTTACATCAGATCAATGCTATTGCGTCCTTACACTTAAGCCTTGAATAAGCTAACTTCTAAGATGACTAACTTTAAGAGGCCACGACAACGCACTTGGCCCAAAGCTACATTATTCTTTTGCATTCAGACCATTTGTTGTCACTCCACAAAAATGCAAACTTTGTATCAAAAATAATCTGTTTTCTGCCATGACTTGATCATATCGGTGTAAACTCAATTCGTTTTGATGCTATCTGCGAGTGCATCTTGCCATTGTTCAAACATACTTTTTGGCTGAAGTGCTGCAGTAACTCAGGACTTCCCCTTGTGAAACAAAGCGATATAACAAACATCCTGGGAAATAACTTTTTTGAGACTTCTGCTGAAAAATCTCTTTGAATTACATAAAGTGCGATGGAAAATTAAGGTCACCACTTGAACATATGCCTTGAGCCCGTGTGCCTAGGTGCAATGTTTGTTTTTCGGAGAGGTGTGGAGTGTCACTCTGTCCCTTCGCTCCGCCACAAACCCGACTCCTCCTGACATCTGTGAGTCAATTAGCTGACTGAACAGAAAACATCCCTGCCCCCTCTCCCTCCATCCTCCCTCCCTCTGTGCATCCCTTCCTCCACCAAACAACTCCGAAGCAGCCTGTTAGGTAGCATAAGCGCCGCAGCTCCTGTCTGGCCGGGTTGGAGCGAGGCGCTGGGTGTGTGGGGGAGGGGCGACTAAAGCCAGGGCCAGGGGAAAGACAGAGAGAGAGAGAGAGAGAGAGAGAGAGAGAGAGAGGGTAGTGGGGGTGATGAGGTTGGATGTCAAGAATGTGGCTCATGGTCTGCTCTTTTGTGTGTTTTGTGCGAGATGAATAGACCCATGGCGGGCTGGGCTGCTAGTCGGCTGCAGGTCCCCGTTGACTTGTGGGTTGGAAAAGCCTGTAGGCCCTGAACTGGCCCTCTTGAAATGAGACAGACAGATAATGAAAGCTGCCGGGTGAACAACTTTAACGCCCACTCTGTATAGACATAACTATTTAATATGTGCTATCCTCCTTGACTTATTCTTGTCTCAATATTGCATATGACTTCATTTACTCTTCCATCTACGTGTCCCCTCTGTCAGAATTGTTTGCTAGGCCGGTGTGGGGGCTGTTCTTTTTGTGCCTGGTGTATCCCATGTTTCCCCACTCGTCCCCAATGCCCTCCACGTCCTCAGGCTAGCGCTATGGAAATATGCTTCAGTCACATTGCTAATTATTTAAGAGTCGTCACCTCATTAACAGCGCTGGGAGATAATGAATGATTAATAGGTCATATTCCACAATGACGGCTGAGTTCTCCCACTCGAGCCTTCTATCAGGACGACACGTTTAACAGGTTGCGCCGGATCTTGTTGTCCGTTTAGCTCCGGCCCGTGTGTTCTTGGAGGTAACTGGAGACGTCACGAGTGGCTTTAAGGCAGGAAGTGTAGTGGAGGAGACATGATTAGTGTTTGTGTCGACAATGATCACCTCAGGCGAGTAAACGCTGAAGAATGGTGTTGCCTGGAAATGGAGGCGGTGGGCTTGTGGTGCTGACTGTAAATGACTGACGCGGCTTGGTAATGGGCCAAAACCTGATACATAAAACTGACGGCAGCCCTATTTATATAGCTTTCATTAGGTCATCATTGGAGTGGATGAGTAACATCCCAGCAGCATTGCTTGTGTCGTTAATGCCGGGCATGCTAAGAGGTGTTTTATATGGGATCTCTGTGGTGTTTGTGTTGAAGCTAGTGATGCATCAGGGAAATGTAGTAATTATTGTACAAATGTATTATGTTTTTGGAAGAGAATGCAACTTAAAAATCATCATAATCATCATGAAAATTCATAAAAGCTGCATCACAACTGAATGAGTCATAAATTCATTAGCTTTAATAGGGCAGATTAACAAAATCCAATAGTTCTGCACAATAAAAACGCAGACTTTTTGAAAATGACCTTGAAAGTTTTTTGAAAAGGTTACAGATCATGCATGGCTCTGTAAAGACAGTAGTGTTCTCAGTGAAAACAATGACACTCCAGTTGTTCACAGAGAGCTAACGGCTGCCGGCGCTCAAAACAAAAAAGACAAATACTATACTGCTCCAGGAAAGCTAGGTTTAAAAAAAAGTTGTATGTAGCATTAGCAGTGGTGGGATTCACAGCGCCCCCACTGGCCTGACAGACATACTGCAGTATTTAGAACAGCTGAGTTGGTCTGTGTTGATGCAGATTTGTAGGATTTAAGGATATTCAGGGTTAGATTTACAAAATAATACATTTGACTTGTTTTGAGCATTTCAAGAAACTTAGAGACATCTGGTGATCTGTTTTAGTTTGTGGTTTAAAAAGTTAGTTATCATAAAGGGATAAATAAGGCTATAATAAAAATCATAATGCATGACATCAACCCTCAAACTATGGAGGTATGTTTAACTAAAACATACTGATTTAGAATTAATTAAATAACACAGGGTCATTTAAGCAAGCATAAATGACTCCATGAGCAGTACAAGGCTTGTTGTTTTACACTGACTGAGCTAAATGCAGTAGTATCACATGATTTCTGCGAGGTCATCTCGATAAACAAAGCTCATATTTTATCAATGCTAAAACTAATTCATTCATCCTAAAAATTTCCCAAAACACATTGCACCACATCTTGACAAAGTCCTGTCTGCTACAGAAAAAATCCAAATGCTACTCTTAGATACCATAATATAAAGAAGCATGGCCTGTGTGTTAGTTGTATTTCCTAATGAAACTTCGTAAGACAACTTGAAGTAAATGAACATGCAAAAATGAGCAATTAATACAACTTTTACACATTAAAAACATGTTGTAAAGCTGCTTTAAGTCGGTATGCCCTGTCCACCCCCACTCCACTAAAGCACTACTTTCACTCAAGCCTCACCCCCTACTTATGGCCTTAGGTCCACGAGCTGTAGTTACTAGGTTTCTCCCCCTTCGTTGCCTCACAAAGTCCCTCACCCGCTTCCCCCGGCCTGGTATGTTTGAGTCAGACCCTCCCCCACTCCTTCCCCGTTAGCCTTGACTCAGGCTTATTGCCCTTCTCTCAGCTGCTCGGCTGAACGCTGACTGTTGATTGGTGGGTAGGACCAAGAAGGAAGCCTTGCTAGTATTTATAGAGACTCTCTCATTTACCAGAACAATAACAACCCTCCCCCACAGTGCACAAGAGTGAGTGACAAACTGACTTTTGGTTTCTCATCACACATTGTCAGATAATGTCACAATACATTACACGGAACTTAAATCAAACAACAGGGACTCACTAAAATGCTGAATAATGTCTAATCCTAATTGTGAAAACTGATGTTATGCAATACAAGCTGTATTAGAGCCGGCCAGTTGCAGCTATGAGACTTTATACATTTGCACAACCTGAGCTGGTGGGATTAGCCAGTTAGACAGGATTGAGTCAGAGGCCATTAGTTGTAGAGGATATTAGTTGCCCTCGTGGAATAAAAATAAAAACAGTAGGTCGCAGCACTGTCAACACCAACTACCAATGCAGTGCACTGTAGCGTTTCACTTACGAGAAGCACTGCTTAGTCAAAAGGTGCAGGGCGCTGATAATGGCTGGAGCAATGACACTGCTAAAGACAGCAGTGACGGCTTCGGGTCACGTGAAAAAGACACGACTGGAGCTAATGTACAGTTTTAGCACTTTCACACACTTGGGATGTTAATTGGTGTTTTGCCCTGGTCTGAAGAGTCGCTTCTGAATCGCTGACAGGTGTGCAAAAAAAAAAAAACTGTTTTCACACATGCATCATCCTCCAGAGTCCAAAGGGTTGCATCTCTGAAGGAATATGCTTTTGGATAAAGAATAAATCCATGCAGAAGGAAATGTGGCAAACGGTTTGATTCTTTGCCTCAGCATTGTGCAGTAACAATTGTCTCACACCTTTCTAATAGAAAGACGATTTATTATTTATTATTATATGAGTTTTTATACCACTTGTGTGATAGCCCTGCCATTACCAGGCCCAAAGCAGCTAGGATAAGCAGTCAAATTCTGCTTTATTCATTCATTCATTCTCTTCATTCTAAAAGTGTTGCAGAATTTCTACATTATGAGATTATTGTGGATTTTGTGTTGTTATAATAAGATGAGTTACTGCAGTACATTGAAGCACTGCATACAGCTTCCTTTACCATTTTTTGACATGTTTTAATTATAAATTCTCCACAGCATTAGAGCGCAAATGTTGCATAAAAGTGAAGGTCATCTGCAAATACCTCTACTTCCTTGCTACACTTCATGTGCCTAACAAAGAGCGGAGCTGGAAGTTAACACAACAGGGTCATCAGTCTTCCACTCCAATCCAGTTGGTGCCTCGGCTCCAACGGGACTCTCAGCAAAGCTCTCCACTCTTCTGTAGAAGAGGTTGAGTAACAATGAACAATGGCCAGTGAAGTCTGTCACAGGTTGTGGAGGCACCAGGTTCATGTTTTCAGTCTATGACGTCTCTAAGACATCCTGCCTAACAGGATTTAGAACAGAATAAAGATATACTGTCATCTTCACCACCACCTGGTCAATTCTATCATTGTTATTCACCGGAGACTCATGCAGTAAACAAAAGGAGGGCAAACACCACAATGAGGCTTTTAAAGCATTACTCCATGGAAGGTGTGCTCAAGGCAGTTAAGCTCATGCCTGAAGCTTAGTGAACAAAAAGAATCCATCTGATGGTCTTTTGACTGATTGGATCAATAGCACCGACCAAAACAAGGCAAACTTGTTGCCAAAAATAATTTGAAGAAAAAAAATGCTCTAATCACTTCTCCTTTTGTTTGATCAATGGACCACTGAATTTGAATGAAAAACAAACTGACCAACATTGTTTGGGGTTGATTTTGAAGTGAATGTGTTATTATTATCAGTTACCCATCTGGCTATTCATATTAAAACCTAAACATAAATGCAAACTCACATGTGAGTAATGCAATCAATAAGTGGCTGAAGGCCAGCTCTGTGTTGACACCAGTTACTTGCAATAACAATTTTGAGGTACTTTAAGTTTTGAAATACAAATGTTGTTTTTTTTCTCACAAAATAGCTTTTGGCACATGACTAATTAAAAACAAATTTGCAATAATCATGGATTGTGGCAACCTCCTTGAAAAGCAACAACTGTTGATGTTGATTCTTTTTGTTTGGCCTGACTGGCTGTGTGAGTTTCTCACACCTGGGAGTGGCCTATTAGCACTAGTTTAGACTGGCTGAGCAATGTCAAACAATGACAAAGCCTGCCAGTGGTTGCCCATTTATAGACAAATTCCCTGGACAAAAGATTGGCTCCCTCTCCCAAAGTGCTTCTATTCATTTGCAATTGCAGGCAAGAGGTCGTTGTCCTGAAGTGGGCAATCAGAGACATGTGCATCTGCACAGCAAAAACACACACATGCACACAGTCATGTAGGCATCTGTACGAGGCCAACACATCCAGCTCAGCACTAGTTCCAGTGCTGCTGCAGCCAGTGTGGCCTAGAATAGCATGCAGACTACATTCCTCTGCCCCCTCCACTGCCTCAATGAGGCCAGCAAAGCAGACTGGAGGTCACATGGACCAGCAGTGATCTTGGAGATGAAGACTTTGCACATACCAGGGCAACATTCAAACACACACAGGCCAAATAGATCAGGGGTGGCAACAAGCAGGGGGCACACACAATGTTACCCTGATAATATGCTAAATGACACTACACTACAGTCTCTCTGTTGCAATATCAGTGTGTATACAACACATCAATGTTGCACTGATACAAGCGCATCTGTCTAAATAGGTTTATATATTATATCTATAAACAATTATAACAACTATCTATCTATCTATCTATCTATCTATCTATCTATCTATCTATCTATCTATCTATCTATCTATCTATCTATCTATCTATCTACATGTGCATATATAAGATAAGTAGTCACTTGTAAAGACAAACAAGATGTCCAAATATTCTTTCAAAAAGAAACAGTGGGAGGAGAGTATTTAAACATACAGCTACTGTGTCACTACTCTCCAGCAGCCTTTTTCTCTACGCCCATACACAATTATATTAAGAAGGGCCAATAGGAACAAAGAAGAGGCAGGACCTAGGCTCCACCTCTCCCCGACTGCCTTCCTCTGAGCTTTTTAGATGTACATAATCCCTGAGTTGACCCAGAAAATAGGCAGTCGTTTCAAGATCTGATGCGGCAGTCTTTGTGCACACCGTCCCCGCTTGAGCATGAAGCGTAACCCAGTGGAATATAGAGTCTGAGCAGAGGAGCTTCGTTTTGCAAAGAGGAACTGTTTAAAAGGACGGAGCCAGAGCAAAGAAGCGCAACTTTGTGGAGACGTAACGGTTTTGGGTAAGTGAATGTAATCGGTTGTGATCGCTGATATTAGGGTTTTCGTTTATGGTTGGCGAAGGGTCTGCTGCTCTATTGTTTAAATTTCAAAGTCGTAAATCCCAATTGACAGTTTTTATCCCGACTATTACTATGAATTTGAACCAATCGATAGATGAAATAGGCTAGAGAAACGCCGTGCCGTGTGTTGTACGGTAAATTCCTTGTCAGAAATGTGGAGTATGATGTCAGTGTTCTTTGTTGCAACCTTACGTGCGTAAAATGTTACTGATTTTTCTGCCACAGTTGACATGCATCGTAGATGGAAACTAGACAGTGCGCGTTTTTACTGTCTTAATGTAGAAGGGATCGTGCACGGATTATCGAGCAGTAAAATGTATCCAAACAATGTGCGATGTTAACCTGTAATTTCAACCTGGGCGTTCATTCCTTGGCACAAAGAGGAAAGGCTTGAGGAAGACTAAGCACTCCAGTAATCTGTTTTTAGTGTTTGCTAAAAGGTACCACAATCTTGAATATTGGTATTTCCGGGCGTTTCTTGTTTTTTAACTTGAGGTGGGATTATGACACTTGCTACAGTCAGGTTACATCCCTGTTTTCTTTCTGGAGACAGAGCCTGACCACTTTGACTCAAGTCAGTTGCAACCTTCACAAAGAAAAGAATCTTGCATGGACTCATGGCTGTTGTTTATATTAGAGGGGTCATATTCTAGGCTCCATACATGGCTACATAAACATAATAGTGTCATACTGAACATATGTTGTTATATAGTGCATAAACATGTTTGGCCCACATGGCATTGTCTTCATTGGTGTCTCTCTGCTTTAAGACAGGAGGCATGGCAGACCATCTGATGATGCCCATGAATCACAACTCAGCAGGTGCCGGTCTCCACGGTTACAGGATGGGCATGAACGGCGGCCTGCAGGCAGGTCACCAGCAGCATGCTAACCAGCAGGGCATGCGGCCCATGCCCAATGGCCAGATGATGCACTATGGCAGTGGCCAGGCCAACATGGAGACAGCCATGAGGCAGCGGCAGGGCATGGTGGGCGGGCCCATGAACGGACAGCTGAACGGAGCCCAGATGGGCCACCACCAGATGACCTCTGGAAACATGATGTACAATGGTCAGACTGGGCAGCAGCACCATCCCGGGCAGCAGCACCACCCGGGGCAGCAGCACCACATGCACCCCCAACAGCACCCTCAACAGCACCAGCCACAGTCCCAGCACCCACAGCAGCACCCACAGCAGCAGCAGTTCATGAACGGAGGCCTGACATCCCAGCAGCTAATGGCCAGCATGCAGCTGCAGAAACTCAACACCCAGTATCATGGACACCCGCTCGGACCTATGGCCGGGAACCACATGGGTCCTGCGGCCCAGTATCGCATGAACCCAGCCCAGTTGGCCAACATGCAGCACATGGCCGGACCTGCTCTTGCTCTCAATGGCATGGATGCGGATATGATTGACGAGGAGGTCCTGACCTCGCTGGTCATGGAGCTAGGTCTGGACCGAGTCCAGGAACTACCAGAACTCTTCCTGGGCCAGAATGAATTTGACTTTATTTCAGACTTTGTGAGCAAACAGCAGCCCAGCACAGTGAGTTGCTGAGAGGACCTGATTATATTTGGGCACAAATGGACCGAGGAGCAAGGATTGTCCAGGGTGGATGAGTGCTCATTCCTGCGTTTTATTTTTGTGAGCACCTTTCTGCACAAGGCAGCAGTGCAGGATGCACTGAGGACAGCCCTGGATGTCCACGAGGCACAGGGCAGTGTCTCATATGTGCTAGTGGCCACAGGGGTGGGCTAAAGGCCTAGTTCCAGCCCTTCAATTTCCTGGATGTGAATGTAATAAAAATGCCACTTTGAACATTGCTTTGACACTGTGTAGCCCCAGGTCTGGACATCATCACAATTTACCAGTAAAAGGTGTATTTATTTATTTCTATCTAAGAAAACTGATAAAAAGAACAGCCACCTTCTCTGTTTTGGGAAGTATTTTATTTCTAGTAGACATAAGAGAAAATGATTTAAATTCTCTGCTCATGATTTGTTTAGAAATGCTCAAATGACAAGGTCAACACAGCAAGACTGGATTCTCTATCATTACAGTCTTACATGAACTAAGTACAATGTTATTTCAACGAGAGGATCATACATAAATGGTTCACTTATGCAAAGTGCTGCCTTTTTAGATGTGATGTTCTCAAAGTCTACTGCTTGTACTGTATGAAGCTACAAAGCTGTAATTCAACATGTTGACACTGTTGTGTTCTATTGGAGATGTAGAACCGCCTTAATCACGCAGATTCTTATTTATTGGTTGTTTATATTGTCCCCTTTTTGTGGTCAAGATGGGGGTGTATTCTGTGAAAGGGGTTTGGAGGATCAATAAAGATGGCCTGGATAGAAGTGTGGCCTGCTTTTCCATTCAATGCACTGCTCTTCCCCCGGGCGTTGGAGAGCTCACTTAGTGCTTAGGTTAACATGTGGGTGCAGAGAAACCTCAGCCTGATTGGGAGGCATTTAAACAAATACAATATTCATGCTTCCTGAGAAGGAAGGGGTATATACTGTAAATCTCCTGGGTTTTCCACGTGAGTTCTTTCCTTTATCAAATTCAGTGCACAGTGTCACAGATATAAACGCGATTGACATGTGATAATTACACATATCTCTGCTGATTAGCAAAAGAGCAGCTGTCTTATGGTGTAATCTTAGGCTGTGAAATTGAAATAATAGTTTGTTTTATAGTTAATAAGTGCTGCTGGCAAATGATGAACATGATTCTAATAATGGCAAATGACATAATCCAAAAATTTGGTCTTAAACTAGTTGTTGCTTGTTCTGTGTGTGTTTGTGTGTGGAGCGGAAAGTGTAAGTGACTAAAGAACGCTCACCTTGATGAGGATTAGCTGACTTAAGGTTTGTAAACCCTTATTCGAAGATTTTTTCCAGCTGGTCCACTCACAGTTTTGAATAATAACTTAGAACAATGTATGCAAATTTGAAACAGTGAAACCAGAGCTACTTATAGAGAAGTAAAACAGTTTTCCTCCTATGATTGCATTCATTATGAAATGAGGGTAAAGAGATTCTCCGCTGTGTCTGAGTTTGCTGTATTGTTTTGTGCCTCCAGGCGATGAAAACGCTTGATTGAGGTCATGTTGGGAATGTCATCATCACGTTTAGCTCTTTCCACATTGTCAACAAAGGCATCTTTGGCAACATCATGAGAAACACGGGGGTAAAATGAGAGCGCTGTTAATGCTCACCACAAGTAATGGTGTTTGCTGATTGCAGACTTTTCGATTCATCTCGTTTTCTTGGAGCTGCCTCACGTCATTTCATTCTTCCGATTGTGTAACAGACAATTAAGCTTCATAGTATCAGGATGAGGTGTTGTGCGAGTGAAGTAACGTGGCCTAAATGCATGCGAGTTTCATGTAACAAAGTCTGGCTGTAGGCTGTGTGTTGGAGAGTGTGTATTTTCCTGGTTGTCGAGAGAATAGCTCATAAGTAGGCCAGCAGCCTTGGCACAGTGCTTAGTAACGGTTGCAGGTCTTTTGCCCACTGCCAATCTGGTGAGATGCTTTTCTGTTGTGGCACATGGGGCACACTGGCTTCCTGACAAAGCTCTGTCTCCTTGTATATCTCATAATTGTACACTGCACTGCTTCAGGCCCAATTAAAGACAGAGGTTTTGTTTCTTGATTGTGACGCCATAGAGTGAATTGCCAAGTGTGCCAAACACCGCTGTTTGCTCTCCCAATCCCTTGTTATGACTGCAGCCTACCTCACAGAGACCAGTCTAGACGTAGGCCTAAGCAGGGTGGGACGCGGGGAGACGTTTACAGTTAGCGCTGTTTTTCTAACTCAGCCCACCCACAGCAACTGCTCGACACACGGCGCCGTCTTCCTGTGGCAGCTCACGGATTTCTCGGTATAAGTCACAAACCAAAAGCCGCGCGGTTTTAAAGAGGCAAAGCGAAAGAGACTCGAGATAAGCAGGAGAGAAAATGTAAGGATTTCTATGGTGTGCAATTACAAATCAGTCGAAGGGGTGTTTTTGTTGTAGATGAAGGGGATTTCTCAGCCGGGTTTTCCCTGCACAACTTTATGGTTCTATTGAACACCCTTCAATAAACATAACTTATAATGTGCTAAGGTATCTCCACGAGCCCATGGGTGTTGATTACCTTGGGATTGTGAAGCTATGTTGCCACCACTTATCATTTAACTTTCATCAAGTCGTCCCTGTGATTATTTTTTGAAGTTGTCGTGCTGCAAAGTTAATGAAGTTGAAATGCTGCAAATGAATCTTGTATTAATTTCCACTTAGTTTTTGTAAACTCTGACACATGAATTAATTTAAAATGTGATTGTTTCCTCACAGTTAGAGATAATACTTGACAATGACCACATCGCAAATATTACAGGGTCTCATCGTAATGTGTGCCAGTAACAGCTTCAATAGACACTACTTCAATAACAGACCCAGTTATATTAAAGGTGCTTTTAATCTCTTCTAAGCCGTTACACAAACACAATCAAAATTTAAAATGGAGTATGGTGTAATGTGATGTAATGTAATGTAATGTGTAGTGTATCTTCCAACCTCCCTGTGCCAACATAAAACACTAATGGTGACTTATTGTATTATCATTATCAGAGGATAATATGAACCATTACACAATACAACATTAAAAGGGTAGTTGTAAAAAAGATACTTGGGGATAAGTAACTCACGCTCAAGTTTGGAGAAGCAGACAGGAGCAGTGACAATTTATGCTACGTATAGGGATAATGTAACAGTGTAAAATGCTTCTAAATAATAAGACAAGCTCAAAAGCCTATTGCTTAACTTTAAAAGACAAAAACGACATTGTAACATATTTCTGTGAAGTGACTCATAGCTTGTTTTTGTATTAACTCAAGCAAATAAAACCACAAGCTACAACAGTGGACAATGAAATGCATCAGTTACAGAATGTGTCAAAAATGTCAGGAAGTCAAGTGGAATATTTTTCTGTTATTACCGTACACCACCCAGAGCCTGTAGGAGGTTTGTGTTAATGCACTTACTTGACCGACCAAGGAGGATAGACACCGACTTAAGAGCAAAGATTTATTTTTTTGAGGATTTTTTCCATTTCTCAACTTTCTTTTAATTCTGTTCCTCATTAACACAAGCCCAGAACCTTACATATTCACTTGTACAAGCACTTTAGCATTACCATCTGGACCATCCCTTAGCCTTATACTGTGGAAATATTCTAAAAACAGAAAAGAGACATGGCATAAGTTCAAAATGTTGAGCAATGAAAATCAAATATTTTCCATATTCCATTTACTGCAATATCTATAGTGTAGTCTCTGTATATGCTTCTGTGTGAGTCCATTTCCATGACACCAAGACACAAACACTGCCTCAGTATGGATTTATGGATCTAATACAAAAAAATAAAAATAAAGATCAGAACATGAACTTCTCAAAGTACAAAATACAGTATTTTTTATTTTATTGTTGTTCTTCCAGTAGCTGTCTGGGTGCCTTAACAAAGCAACACTAGGATTCAATAGTTTTGACTGAGTAAATGAGTTATCCAAGAGTATCTAATAGGACCACACTTACAAAATACTGATCTATCCTATTCAACCTGGTGGTATAAGCAGGTTTATTGCAAAAAAATCCTTCTGTTCCAAACCTCCAGGCGCAGTAACAAATGTACGAACTAGTCTAGTGATATTGCTCTGTTTTGTCCTTCTTGTACCTTCCTATAAAACCCATGTATCTATGCATTGGCTACAGTCTCATTTTATTTCTCATCTTGTGCTTGGACCCAGCTGGTGCCAGGCCTGAGCCACGACCGGCCCTACAGCCCCGGTGACGGATAGGGTGTAATTTACTGTTGTCACGCTTGGCCAGGTCTCCTCGTATACACACACACACACACACACAAACACACACACACACCAAGCGGCTCACAACCTGATCAAACAGCCTAACAGGGATACCTCAATATCAGCGTGGAGCCAGACAAAGATAAAGGATTTACGTCTTATCTGTGGTCATTGTGTCTGAGCCATCCACCTACACCTACAGTGTGCTCGGAGATTAAGTTGGATCCATTATTGATTTAAATGAGAAAACCCCAGCAGTGCTAAAGAAACTGAAACGTGTAGCTAATTTTCAAAAAGCAAGAGATATTTTTTTTGTAGCTCTAAAGATGCATAAGTACCCTTAAGGATCCCTGACTAATAACGTTAGCTCTGAATGATAATGAGGGAAATAATGTGAGAAGAAAACTTGCTTCCCAGATGAGTGTTCGAGTTATTTATTGACTACAGGGGCATGTTTCTATCCGTGCGTGTGAGAATTGTGAGAAAGAAAGAACAGGTTTCAACTTGTCTGGCTATAACGAGAGCAGGGTTTCGGAGTGTTTTGTGCTAACCTTTATGTGGTGAAAGTGGTGTAGGAATATTTGCGCCCATAAACAGGCGGTAAATAAACAGAGTGCTCTCTCCAGTGGACGTGTTGCTCGAGCCAAACTTCCTGATTTTCTAACCCAGCGGTCACCTTTAGTGGCTTCTTTTGGCTCTCAGTGGACGCTGCTCATCCTTCCACTGGCTTTTGATGAAATTATTCCAGCTTTTCTCGGCAAATAACAATAGGACTGTATGGGAAAACTTGTCAAATTGGTCATACAAAACATGTGTAACTTTAGGCGCTATTACTAAGTGGTACAGTATGGATTGGCACAGTTAAGAGGCTTGTGTTTCCATTGGGCTGCTGCCAGAAGACAACGGTTTCATATAAGTGCCAGACCTAAAACAGTTTTACAGGAGAAGCAAACTTTCAAAATTCACAAGCATTGATTAACATAATGAAGTGAGTAATATCTCGCACCATAGTGAGAAACTGCATTTTTAATCATATATAGCTGCAAAAAACACCAGCAGAAGATGCTTGTTTACAGTGTATTCCCAGCTTTCTAAACCCAGCATTCTTTCTTCTTGGAATATCATCACAATATCACAAATTAAACATGCTTCATTTGATAAAACATCAATGTATTTCTTTCTCTTATCTCCCAAGTAAGGATTCTGTATCCTTTAATCAACACATTGCACTTTTTAACTCTTTAACGGACCTATACTACCGCTCCAGTGCAAACAAGGCTAAACATTATGACAACACTATTCTCAAAAGAGGCCCAGATCTGTTCTGATCAGCTCAGATGTGTTGATGTTGTTGGTGAATCAGGTTCATTTGTAGTAAACAGGCCAATCACAGTTCAGAGTCTGACTTCTCTCAAATCTTAGACAAACACTCAATTTTTCATTGATAAATATTGATATATTCAATTAAAAGGCAAAAAAAAAAAAAAAAATCTTATCAGGGTTGCTTTTCTCTGCAGCATAAACACTGTATAATAAAATGTCCTACTTTTCACTTTCTTTGATTTATTCTTATGCAAATACAGAAGCTAGGCTCAGGTACTTCTAATTCAATGGCACGTTTAAGTAGGTTTTACATTTCTGCTAAAAACGGTTTAGTTTAGTGTGAGTGCTGCAGAGAGAGCTCTATCTCCACTACCTTGCGGCTGTGGCAGTAAGTGGCTGACTCGGGCATGTCCGGGCAGGTGATACAGAGGTTGCCTAGTGACTAGTGTCTCCTCCTTCACGTCCTCTAACCCCCCTTCCCCAAATGTGGAGCCTGAATGGTTTGCCAGCTCTTTGAAGTAAAACGGGGAGGGGGTGTAAATAATTTATTTTCCTGCACACAGCTGACACTTCTCAGTCGAGTCGGCTGCAGCCTGTGGAGGTGTCCCGACAATGTCTGAAGGTGGTAAATATTTAAGGCCTGTGTGATTTACACACCAGAGCCAAACTAAGCCAAGCCATGGTTTCGCAATAGTGTCAGAACCTCGGTGTTAGCATGTGTCCATTCAGAAGAACTGCACAACTCTATGCAAACTGTGTTCTATAAAGCACATTCAATCCTTAAGGTTGGCGCAATTTAACTTTCCAGTTTTGTACTGGTTAGTAATACGTAATGGTTTAGCAAATGTATTAGTAATAATACATGCTGAGAGTTTGGTTTAACCGTTCTTTTCTTTCTCTCTGCACATGTTGCCAGCTTGATTTGTATTCACACTTGGTATTTACACACATTCCCTTCAATATGAATCAGTGGCAGTTTATTCACCCTAAAGCGCAAAGGTTGTGGTTTGGCCATTTATTTACACAAGGACGGCATTGTCAGTCTGGTCCAGGAGGTGTATCTGGTTAAGGAGGTGTTTCCATTTCACCGCGCCACCCACTCCACTGTAAACTGTAAAGACGACAACCTCAGTGTAAACCGTCCAGGACAGCAATTGGCTGCTGGTTATGCACAGCAAGTAGAACAACAACAACAACAAAGGCATTATACTGTGTTTAGGAGTTTCAAACATGTTTAAAAATATGCTATATTTCTGAGGAGAACTCTACCTTTACCAGAATTTGTGGGATCATGTTATTGCCCCCTCCAATTGGTTGGCACTTTTATTGCAATACTACAATGGCTGTAGTTACAATGGTTGGCTTTTTGACCATTTACTTTGACTACATTTATCATACTGAGAGAAAGAGTTAACTGTCATAAGACTAACTGTACTACTAAGATGTGCAGTGGTGCATCTTGCAACTTCCTGCTGTGTAATTATTTTATTATTAACCATTATTATCACATATTATCCAACTGTGAAACCTTATAAGTCCCTCACTTGTTTACACTCTCTGATGCTTACAAAGTTAAACTTTGCAAAAATAAAACACAGAAAAAACAAAGTGGACACAAAGTGAAACAAATATAGATAGTATCCATGCATTCATGTGCTGAATAATGATACACTTTAAGCATGTTAGTATGTTGTTGAAGGATGGGTAGCATGACAGAAGCGGTTTTCAGTTACAGCAGATTACATGATAGCATATTATTTTAATAGTTACTGACTAATAGCATTTAGAGCATATATTCCATGATGTGTTGCTCCTGCAAATTATGCTGTTAAAACACAACATCATTGATCTTCGAAGAGATATGAATACATGCAGATAGATTCGACCCCAGCCAAACAGTTATGTTATTGATCCCAAGGGAAATTCAGGATGTGTCCTCAGATCCAAAACCCTCAGGACACATTGAGGAAACATTTAGCTTGTTTATTCACACACATTCAAACTGAGGCAGGCCACAATAAATCTGATCTCTCAGTTTGGATTTTAGTGCCAGATCTGGAGACAGCCTTTTATGTTTATATGGTTTCATATTCAGGCAACATGTACAAAGTAATGCGCACAGAAAGTACATTTAAAAAAGAGGTTTATACCTGATGACGCTGACTGTTCTTTTCTTTATGATCACAACAACAAATGTATATGCTCACATGAATAACTTTATGTTCTTTTGCACTATTTATAGTGTGTCTTGTCTCTATATCTCTAAACATATTAATGCTATACACTGTGTGGGAAATAACATTGGATAAGAACACAAACCTGACCGTGTCAACAAACAGCAGCCTCGCAGAAGCAATATTACATTGGAGAGCCTCTTTATCAGATTGCTCTACAGGGAAGAAGCACTTATTGTTTTTTTTGTTGCTTTTTTTACTCGGTGTACTTACAGTTTATTTGACTCTGGCCCGTTTAATAGGAGCAGGGGAATTATTTGGGCCAGTCCAGAAGAGTTACGTGGTTGCAGGTTGGAATAGAGGGGAAAAAGTATTAGCACAGGCAGTGTTCTGTACACAGTGTCTTTGTGAGCAGGGTTTTAAGCCTGCGTGTTAATCTGGTGACAGTGGTGAGCACATGCTAGCAAAGGCACGGTAACAAGCTACAGGCTGGGGGTGGAATTAATACTAGAGAGCAGTCCATGTTAGGCTTTACGAGTCTTATCCTGCTGCTAAAAGCCTCATCTACTACAATGTGTTCACGTTGTTGATTATGTCAGAAAGGATGTGCATTTGTGACACTCGTGCAATTTTTTTATCGTGCACTTTGCCCGTATTTAGATGATATTTTTCAAGCACTTTTGAAGTTATGTCTGTAAATAATACTTTGGTGTGAGGGATGTTCTCTGACCTGCACCATCTGTAAACAGTAATCGTCGAGTCTGACCTCTAATAGATGCAGTGGAGTCCAGTGATCAAAAAGCACTGGAGAAGAGTAGATGCTGCTGTTAAGTCAGGGCTTATAATGACATAGTATCACTGGTCTATTCATTCAGACTTAACAACTGATCTGAGAGAATCACAGAGAATCAGTACAACACCTAAAATGCATTTTTCCGTTTTCATGATCAGATCTTACAAACATGCACCAATTAACAATATGCCAAAATGAAAAAAAAAACCAACAACTTTAGGTTACAGCAGACAATACTCTCATGAAAACCAGACCATTCATTGTATTAAGAAATGCATAATTCTAAAAGTGTTAATTGAAGACTCTTTTTTATCGTGCCAAATCATCAAGTTATCTTTTCATACTTTCTAAATCGTGCAAAGACTTTCCATACTCTTGAAAGTCCAAACTGTAAATATCGTAATGTTCCTTGTAGCAAATTGGAAAGCATTGTGTCTCTGTAACTCTTCACGTGTAATTTGAGTTCAGCAGACAAAACATATGGAAAGACTTGCAAACAAAGAAACACAGAGAGAAAGACAGTCACATTTGCACCAAATCTGGTAATATTACTGCATGTGCAAACATAGACATGTGGCGTAAGGTGGCCATGTGATTTTGTAACACTGCAGCTCCACTAAAGTCAAGTTACAGAACAAACATCTCCACATTTTATCATATTCATGCTAATTGACGACTAACACTTTCGACACACCATTCAGGAAGATTTGTCTTTGGAAAGCAATGAGTTCCTTTTCTCCTGAAACCAAAATATGTAAATGAGTTCCGAGCTGTGCCCAACCAGAAACGAAAGGTCGATGTTGATGCACAAATTTTCATTATCTGCAGAAAGTGAATGCATTCCTCCGTCGAATGAACGTCCAACACTAAATCTCCCAATAATCACAGCTGTAGACTTGCAGCTGAGCGGATTCTTCAGGATTTGAGACATAACAACCTCCGTCCCACTAAAATCACCAACAGCCCAAAGGCATGCTGGGAATTCTGACATAAGCTGCATTCCCTTTTCTTCTCGTACGTTCACATTTGCAGAGTTCAACGCGCCACACTGGTTCTGCGGAGAACGCCAGTGCATGCCACGGCACCTGAAGTAAAGCCGTGAGAAAATAATTGTTTCTGCCAGATTTGCCAGACCACAGAACTTCCTCTCAGATATAGTGAAACTGGTGCTGTGTGTGGTGTGATACAGTCGGGGCAGGGGCAGTGTGTGACTCAAAAACAACACTGTTGGTAAATACCAAACAGGATTTCCCCAGTTTGTTTCGACTGAAAGTGCAGCCAGTCAATACTCATACAGTGTGAATCCATCAACCCAGGTCTATACAAGTGTTTGCCACTGTGATAACATGTGAATAACTAACTGCCTGATAGCATGTGCCATATGAGAGGTTCAGAATATGCTGGGATGTGTGTATGGCATGATTTGGTCAGGGTATAACTTTAAAAAAAAGGCTTGCAAATTGTGTTTCTGTGTAAGATAAGAATTGAATTGAAAAATGCAGCTGCAGTGTCATTAAAGATGCAACAAAATCCTCAAGTGTTGCAAAAGGCTGGAGGTAAACTTTCATTTCTTTCTTTCTTTTTTCTCAACCGCTGTCATGTAACACTTGCTTTGTTTGTACATTTGGGATTTTCCCTTCTTGGCATGACACAAACAAGACAAGCTTTGTTTAAGAAAAAGTTGCTGTTTTGTGTTGACGTTTTTGATTCTGATTTTCACTCAAGTGAGAAATCTCTGTTGTCCAATCAACAGCTCCACCTCATTTGGTCTCCCATAGGGTAATGAAGTTTGATGGTACAATGAAGGGAGCACCTTGGGAGAGTCTATACCAGAAGTGGGAAGAAACAAAGTATTTGAACTTGTAATTAGCTATCTGTACTTTACTTGAGTATTTATCTGGTGACTTTTTACTTTTACTCCCTGCTTTTGAACACATATCTTTGCACTCCTTACATTGACAAAACAACCTTGTTACTTTTACACCCTCCGTGGATGATGACATGACGTAAAAGACATAACAAACAAGAGAGGGAAAGTCAAGTGGGAAAATAAGAGAAGGCATCTGGCCAGTGTGGGGTTTTCAGCAGCGACATGGATGAAGAAAGTGAAACTTTTTAAACATTGAGTTAAAGAGAGAAATAGTTTTGTTGCTGCTTTGTTGCTATCATACATCATCTAATACTATTTGTAGTGATACAGAATGAAAAAAATGCATAACAAATTGCAATTGCAAAACTGGCTCAGTCTTGATTATTCTAACTTGAAACCTAAACTGAAACAGCAGTTTGTTAATGAGTTACTGCAGAGTTATCACAAAAGTATTGCACATCACTGACAGCAAATTTAACTTTTACTTTTTCTTAAGTACATTTCCATCTCTGGTGTATACCACATACTTGAGAGACCTGGGTTTGATTCCAGCTTGGGTCGTTTGCTCAATATCATTCCCCTCTTTGCAATCTCAAACATTATATTACACATTTTAGGTTTTTTCCCAACAGCAGTGCCGGTTAAAAATGTTCTTCTTTTCCAAAACTTGGTGTGTTTTTTAAACAAATACTGAAAAATCCTCTACTCTAACTTTAACGGCTTTAATACCAATATGTCACAATATTTTTGCCATATATATGCTTCGAAAACAAGGGTGTTGAATATTTAGTGTAGCGTCAACAAATCCTACTCAGTCGCCTTATCAACAAGACAAGACTGGCACCTAATAGAAATCCCACTCCAGTGTTAGGAGCTTAAGTGGAATTTCACCGCACGAGCTTCATAAACACAATATGCAGCGCACGGAGCTGTTACTTCTATAAATAGAACCTGGCTTCATGAACAACATACTGGCTACTATTACACATCAACAAGCACAGGCATCAGCCACGAGCTCGGAGCCTGTCACATGTGCCGAGGCATAACGCACAAACACTGCACATATTGTGTATGTGTCAAATGCTCGCACACAGAGACCTGCATTCATACTCATCCTCATGTCAGTTAATATTCACAGGCAGGTTAGGACACTGTTTTCAACCCAGTTCTGTATGTGGTGAGACTCTCTGCCTTGTGCTAAGTCGCTTCACTAGACACATGTAATTTTCGCCCACAAGCCTAATAGCCCACTCGTGTACTGACAGAAATAATGACAGCAATACAGCAGGAACAATGGGTTCACATTAACATAAATGGATGCTCTTTAAATAATGGGAAAATATGTTATCCCAAAGCACAACAGCAGAAATGTCAATGTCACAGCAACAACAAACGTATAACAGCCTGTATCAGAGGCAGCTTCAAGTGGAAAAGAGCAGAGATGATCACGTTGGGACTAACAGATGGGGATGTATGGCCACCCATGGAAGAGCGTGACACTCAGGCCCAAGGAGAAACTGCAAGGAGACTTCACTTGCAGAAAGGTGCTGCCCTCTGTTGGTGAAGAGCTCTAAATGTCTTGCAGATGGGTGCATTCAAGGTGATTGTTATAAAATGTACCTACTGTTGCAGAATTTTAACATCTTCCTAGGTTACCTAAACCTGATTGTGTGCATGATAAATGATGAGATGCAAGTATAGTATATTCTACTCTTCAGGGAAAGGAGCACTCAAACTCTCACTCTTATCTAATCTAGCCTACATAATATGTGCCTTAAGAATACAAAGGATATATACGTTGAAATTGACTTTTTTTCTTCTTACATTTTAACAATACAACATTTTTTAAACATCTTTTAGCATTATTTTTAGAATTTATCTAAAACAATCTGAGAAACCATCAAAACTGTGTGGGGTTCAAATTGGATTGAGTCTGTGGTTAGGTTTACACAATTTTACTCCAGACAGTGTCCAATATTATTTATTTATTGACCAATGTTAAGTATGATCTCTCCATGTATGAACTTGTAGAGTATAAAAATTTGAAAAAGTACAAAAAACAAAGACAGGCATTGTAAACAATATACAGTACAATGGAATTAAAAAAGTTCCTTTAGGAAGTATCTGAAATACATTAATTCTTGTCTTTAATTAATCTTTTTTCCCCAAGTAAAATGAATAATGTGGCAGTTAAAAGTGTGCCTCAAAGAGACTCCAAAGAATTCCCAACTATTGGGATAAATGTGGCAATTTTTCATTAGGGTTTGCGTTTCCTCTTCCTGTCTTTTAGCACAACATAAACAGCTGAAAAAACATCCATATTGCGTACTCATGAAGTATAAAATATGAAATGTACAAAACGAACGTAACACAAGGCCAAAAAGCCTTTTACAGTAAAATGGCCATATCTGACACTTCAAGTTATACTGAAATGAATATGATGACAGGCGGATGATCCTACATATCCCATGCTGCCTTGAGGCTGGATTGTGCTACACAAAAATCAACATTCCCGAGAGGGTGAGGTCAGGACAGAGTATGTATGTGATACCAAATATGGTGATTTATGCTACATGTAATATCATTAAAGTCCAGTATGCAGTGCACAGAGTCCCGGTTCTAGCGAAGAGCAACAAAGTTGGGGTGTAGTGCTTTGGAAGTCAGGTGTAGGCCATCAGCTCGTCTCCTCAAGCACGTTTGAGCTTATCGATGTGGAAGGTGAGTTTGAGGGCAGGACCAAGCTTTAAGCCCATGTATTTCATCATCATGTCACTGCGCAGCAACAGCAGTGCTTTTCCATCAATCTCCTGCAAAAGACAGAAAGGATTTGAAAGAAATGCTCACAAGTAAAGGCAAAGAGGCCAAAAAAAAAAAAAAAGAATCCTCAGTAACTTTACAGTCTACTAAAAAAGCAGCTTTTCGTTGAAGTAGTACAGTCATGACAGTTTTCTGTTTGTCTTGTTGTCATAAACAGGTATAGTCAAGAAAAAAAGAATGACAATATACTATTTCTTTGGAAACAACAGTAATGTTTCAAAGCAAAATCCGTTTTCAGCTTAGCTTCATGTATAAAAAAAAGCATTGCATTCACTATCTACATTCTGAGGCACTAGCATGTCATTACTGTTTACATTACTGTCCTGGTCACCCTCTTAAGGAGTTACCTAACCATGTCGTCACAACCCAACCACTACTGTACCATTGAGTGAAAAGGTGGCTGACCTGTTTCTGATACAGACCAAACCTTATGAACCTGTTTAGGGCATACGTACATGTTTCCTGAAAAGGTCAGCATGTGGCGCCAGCACTGGGTCAATGTCCCTGATATATTGCATGACCTCCTCCACTGTCCACAGGTTGGGGTCCTGACCACTTGGCCTAGGGCTCTCCCTGAAGCTGCCTGAGAATCAAGGAGGAACACCACATGTCAGAGGACTGAGGATAATAAAATACAATCAATCACTACACAGGTGTTTCATCTGCTAGGATCTTCTTTTAAACAGTTTAAAACAGAATTCACAAACTAATATTACTACACTACTACTAATAGTCTCAGTGCTGGGGAGTTTCATTGTTAATCAAACCTGATTCATCTCTGAAAGTATGTATATACAGTAAGAATGTAGCAGTTTTAAAGAATTACATTTTAAATCAAGGCAACCTTCAGATTTCCTTTTTACAGTTCTGTCAAATTCAGTCAAAATCAGTCTATAATATAGACTCTGCCTGTTTTACACTGGGTGAATGTGTCTCTCACCTGTCGAGTTGTGGCGTTGCAGCAGCTTGGAGGGTGACCTCAGGCCAGATGACTGCACTGTGGAGTTTGGTGACAGAGGGCTCTTCTTTAAGTGCTCTGCTGCGCCTACACTGCTTTCAATAAAGGACTCGCCTAATTAAGAGACAGAGTCACTTGACAGAGTCACTTGTATTGAATAATTACTGTGTAAAAAAACACTACTCTTCTACTAAAGACAAAGCAAGACTTTCCCAATTCTTTGAGAAGGCCCCACAAAGAAGAATATTACTCCTCCAAAATCCAATTAACTTGAAGAAAATCAAGGAAAAGATGATTAATTTATTAACCCTTTGCCTGAGAATGACATCCACTCCTGAGCCGAGAGGAGCCAGTGTTTTAATACTTCAATTTAATTTTTGTACTTTATTGGACATTTGGTGATTTTACTTATTTTAAAACTGTCTTACATTAAAGTTACTTTGGATTATCAGAATAAATACTACATAGTGAGTGGAACCTAGTCAGTCCATGTATTCAGATTCTCTACATATAAAGGCTCTGTGCAAATGTACACGTGTATTAGTGTTGTGCAAACATGTCTGTGCTACAATCCTTAAAAATCTCCATGTATTTACTCACTATAATTCAGCCTGTTGTACCATAGCCTTTGAAGTTTCTAAGGTTGTGTGCTAAGGTTTCATTTTAAGCATGCTATGTATCCGATGTATAGCAAAATGCAGTCATCAGCAAGCCTTGCTGTCTCCTACACAGATGTCATGAGTGTGATCACAGTTTGCATGTATTGTGTGCTTGTGTCACTGGTATTTAGTTTCTACACAGTTCATATGCTGTTGGATCACGTTGTAGCAAACGAGCAAACAGTGTGCTTGAATATATAGTACACGGCACAACTGGTACGATGCAAAAATACATATAACATGTTATAAGTAACTTACCATCCGTGGAGTGACGGGGTATTTTAGCCAGTTTCTGGGTTAAAGAACTGGTATAAGACTCTTGAAGGAAGCGTTTGGTGCCTCTGCCTGGACCAGGCATTAGACTGTCTCCAAAACTTCTCCTGTCTGTGAGGAGTATAAGAAAACAACTGATTTAATTGAAGTAAATACAATAGAGATAAAATATTGTACCATTTTCACTCTTGGGTAAGTCAAAAAATTGGGTCTGACCAAAGAACAGTTTAGGTCTTAGATCTTGTTCTAACATGTCAAAGCTATGGCAATGTTTTTTCACTATTAATGCAAATCATACATTTTTAAAGCAATGCAAAACTGAAAGAAATGCTCACACCACACTTACACTGACTATCGAGTAAAGGCAAAGAGGCCAAAAAAAAAAGAATTCTCAGTAACTTTACAGTCTACTTACAAGGGTCAAGTGAAGAATTAAATATAAACACCACATTTATTCAAAGTTTAAACCATCATGCACATGTTCACAGTGCAGTGACCTGTAGTGTACGAGAGGCTGTCGTGGTGCAGGCCTCCTCTGGCTACAGGCTGGCTGCCAAACAGAGGGTCGCAGTGAAGGTTGTGGCAGAGTTTCTCCAAGAAGCGCAGCACATACGTTACACTACTGACAGTGGGCAGAGTCAGAGTGTGCTGCTGCTGCTCAAAGTAGGCTGTATGAGACACACAAGAGCACAATGTTTATTTTCCAGAAAGGAAATACTTTTTTTAAGGTTGCATTCCTAAAACATTACATTTTTTCCCTCTCATAAAAAAAGAACCATCATCTACGAATGACCATTTGTACTTCGACGAGAGTTCAAGCCCTACCTGAAATGACTTCACCGCCCTGACCAGACTTCAGACACGAAAAGACTGTGGCCTGGTTGTGAGCGGAGTCCACACAAGCCTGGACACATTGCTGTAGAACAGAGGAAGCTCGGCCTGGTCCAAAGTGGTCCGGGAGCTTCTGAATGCGCCGCTGGTCCAAATGGGGCCCCACTTTGCAGTACTTGTTTAGGTACACACAAACTAAGTAAAAGCAATGAAAGGTCAGTATCTTCCTTTTTCGTTTTATATAATTACTTTAATGGCCAACTGCAATGCGTAATAGTAGCATCATATTATGAAACTTTATCAGACTTTATTTACTTACTAGTGTTTATCAGTAATATTGGGCAGTACATTTTGGCCTGTACCTGTGGGAGCCTGTAGTGCCGAGTTAGGGATGGTCGCATTGTCCAGAGGCACAGTGCTGGTGTCTGGTTCTGGAGTGCTGCTGGTGGGAGACGTGGGGACTGGATTAGGTACCACACGAGGTTTTCTCTGCATACAAACAACATCATCATACAAATTGTTGTTTAATAGTTTGTTACAAACATTACGGTATTTTTGGCCCATGCAAAAATGAAAGATCAAACGTGCTGCTCATGCCTGTTACTTTATAAACATATCAGTGTCTACAAGAAATAGAAATAGACAGCAGACACATCCAGTATAAACATGAGTAGGAAAGTTTAGCTTCAGCTGTGTGTGTTGGAGAGCTGCACTTCTTAGGTTATCTTTGTGTGCAGGGAGGGTGATACCTTGCTGCCGGGTTTTGGCCCTCTTTTCTTTGGGATCTTGATTAATTCTGCCTGAGAGTGGGCCTGCTGCAGCGCTATCCTCTGTGCCCAGTTGGTAGGTAACCTGCCTCTAGGTCGTCCTGGACCTACGACGGGCCGTCCTGGACCAGCTATGACATCTTCGAACCATCCAGCTTTCTTTGCCCAGCCTAACTGCAAATAAAAAGGCATGCATTAAAGAAGAACGGTTATCCAAGTTTTTTATCCACACAAACACCGTATTACAAAAACTAATAACACCGCAGCATACTTACCCTACTGCCAGGTTTGGGTCCTCGTTTCTTAGGGATCTTGATTGGCTCAAGCTCTTTGCCCGTCTGCACACTATGCTGCCCAAGCCCTGAGGGTTTCTGACTCCATGGTCCTGCCACCTTGGTTTTCCTGCGTCCTGGCTTTCGCCCTCTCTGACCTGGAGGCCTGCCCACCGATGGGGTGGGATGCATGGCTGGGTTCTCTACACTCCTGTCCGTTAGTGCTCCAAGGCTCTTCAGTAACACAACTGCATGGAACAAAATGGGCAAATTTGTGAACAAGGAGAAAGAGCATAGAGTGGTGTCCCCTTTACACAATGTAAAAGGTAAAACAGAATTAAAACTTATTTGAATATAGATTTACTAAAAACGCATTATTAAAATAGCAATACTGCTTAAGTTATTTCTGATAGTACACTGACATGCACAATATACACTATACATATTGAAACACTGTTTACAATATCACTCTATATGGTAATACTGCCATATTGTTAACGTATTGTAACAGTAAAATGGTCGCTTTGATGTAAAATCTACAACACATAACTGCCAGTACTGCCACATAATTGGTTTTGAAATAATTGGCTAACTGACAGTGGTTCACAAGACATTTGGATTCAAGCAAAACAAGATGAATTTTAGGGAGTTTGTGAACTGACAAACAAGAGCAAGAAAACCAGCTGCTGCACAAGGTAAACATGTAGCTGTATGTTATAAGATCACATTTGATAAACCAGTGTGGAGAGCTTTCCACAACAAACATAGAAATTCAGAATCAGAATTCACAAGTCATAGCCAGGAATGCACTGACTTCCAACAAAGTAGTGTGTAAATTCCTTAGCCCTAAGAATCAAAGCCAAACTAAGATAAAAAGCAATGAAATGGTGTTCAGATTTTTTTTTTTGCCCCAATTTAAAATACACATACAGGATTAGCCCAGAACACAAAGCCAAGGGAATTAACACTAAAGGCTAGTGGCTCTGTCAACTCTCTAAGCAATCATTTGTCGTTTTTTTTTTATCATAGAAGTTACCCTAAAATTCCAGCAATGTAAAAACGTTTCAATAATTTACAGAATTCTTACTGATCTGAGGCAGCACTTGTAAATCACAGCAACCATTAACAAGCAAAGCTTTGTTTTTCCCTCTCAACTGAGTGCACTGAGTTCACTGAGTTCACAAAGCCACAGCAACTAGCCTCATATTACAGGAAGATAACTTGTTTTTCATTAATCATCCACACTATATTTCTGTAAGGTTTTTCATCTGTACTCACCTCCTTGGCTACAAAAGTCAAAAGTATGTTGTTGTGTGCACCGCTGTCCTCAAGTTCACCCTGTCTTCTTGCCCTGTCCTCTTTTCCACTCTTCCACTGCTTTGCTCCTCCTTCCTTTTTTTGTTCTTCTCCTCCTTTCTTTCTATCCCCTCCCACCATCTGCTTAGAGTGTGAACTTTCTATCTTTGACAGTGTCTGTCTTTTCTCTTCATTCTATCCCCTCTCTTAACTCATTTCGGTCTGAAATGTCCAAACAGACCCAGTTCAACAGGGTGCCAAAGAGAGGCCTACAGCGGGGCACCCAAGCTCACTCAAACAACGTCATACTCCGTCCCTGCCAGCTGGGTGAGTGCCAGGCCTTCATAAAACACCAGCAGGCGGCACAGCCTTGTCCTGCCTCCCTATACGCGTCCCTTTTCTAGTCTAGTTTACACATTAGACACTGAATGAACCGCTGAACTTAGGGCTAACAATAAATGTGGTATCTACATCTATTTTAGCAATGGCCTTGTTCCCTCCATTACAGTAATTAACCTTCTATCTTCTAACTTTTTCTTTAGGTTTTGAAAATGTATTGTGCTTTAAAATGAAACCTGAAAATTGAACTGCAATA
This sequence comes from Rhyacichthys aspro, assembly GCA_036850595.1. Classification (NCBI taxonomy): domain Eukaryota; kingdom Metazoa; phylum Chordata; class Actinopteri; order Gobiiformes; family Rhyacichthyidae; genus Rhyacichthys; species Rhyacichthys aspro. The sequence continues at coordinate 16,018,242 of CM072163.1, forward strand.
CAATAGTATGCAATGCCTTAGTTTACTCTTGTTTTCATCTGATTCCTGTACAAATATTGGTTAAAAAGACTTATAATAAACAGCTCCAGACCTTTGGTGCCAGGTGGCTGCAGATTGTCTCCAGTCAGGGCACACCAGCCAACTGGGAAGATGTCACGTGAGTCGTAACGGCAGTAATAGTCAAAAGCTCCTCTCCAACCATCGAAGGTGACCAGCACCTCCACCCCACGCAGTGCACCCACAGTGGCTGGGCAGATAAAGTGAGGGTTTTTGCGGTCCACTGCCTCCAGCTTCATGCCTACTTGGAAAAGGTTTTGCTCTGGAGCAGGAGGCTCCTGCTGGGAAAAATGAAGAAAAGGGTCAGGCATCAAAGTTAAGCTGTTAAGTTTATATGCACATGGTAATCCAATTTTTCCAACCACTTTGCCCATGCAGCCTTTACGGGTTTTTAATTACAAGTAAAAAAAACCCCCAAATGTGTAATGTGCTCTAGTTAAAACTATTTAACCAGTTCCATGTTCTGTCACATATGGGAGGACTAACAATAGCATGTGAGACTTGAGCAGGTACCTTGTGAAAAATGCGGGAGGGTGCCATCTCAGCTCCATTTAATGTTTTCAAAAGAAACATGGGCCATGAAGAAGCATTGAGACGAAAGCCTACAGAAAAATATTTATAAAGGTTACACAATACTAACATATTTCAATACATAACAGTTTCATTTGATTAAAAGGTACTATCCTACTTTTTAAATTTTGTATTTCTTTCTTTGGCTTTCTTTTTCTTTAATATGAAAAAAACAACAGTAAAAGTGAGTTACTGACATCTAGTGGACAATAACAAGCAGTATTTTGCAGAAAAGAACATACAAATTGAATGAAATTATGTGCAGGTCTCTATTTAAACATCATTTGTATTTGAGACCCTACCAAGCGGTGGCTGAAGCATGCCCCCACTCTTCTCACAGCTGCCAATTGGCTGAATTTCAGAGGAATCAACCAGGCGCCAGAAGTCATTCTTGTTGTCAGACCCGTCGAGTCTCAGCCGCAGACGTGAACCTGTCAGACCCACCACTGTAGCAATGCATGTTGACGTGGTGTTCCTTGGGTCCTGGGCTTCCAGCTTCATACCTGCCTTGAACTCATTCAGTGGAGGAGTTAGGCTCTAAATGGTAATGGAAAACATGTAAGGAAAGAGTAGTGAAACAAGTCAGACAAATCATAGAAGATTCTTTAGGAAGTAAGAAGACATTTGATGTTGCATTGATACTCACCTGTCTGAAGCAAGAAGTGGGTGCTGCTATGGCACCTGTCTCTTTTAAGTATTTCTCCCAGCTGAAATGACCTTCAAAGAAAGGGTATTAAAATTATAGTACAATGAGAAGCATTGAATATACTAGTTAACACGAGTACTGACACTTTCACTGTGAGAAAAATAATGTAAACTCTCTGATAAATGAAGCACATTCGGCCGTAATGATTAATATCACAATGTCAAATCATGAGATCTTGTTGACTTCTAAGAACTATTTACCTTGATACTGTGGGGGCACCCGAGAGGGCCGTCCACTCCTGGCATGCTTGATTCTTCGGACATCTTTCCACTCTATAGCTGGGAGAGAGGAGAAATGTAAATACTCTCACATCAGCAATACCATATTTCATAAACATGACTTAATGAGAAGACATGTTGGAAACACAAAGTCATTTATATAGTTATAACATATTGTTACCTTTCTGTGGCACAGGCTTCTTCATGCTCCAATAATACTGACCGAGCTCACAACAACACTGGTCTTCTCTCTAAGTCAAGGATAAAGGAAGAAAAAGTGTGCTTTGAATGTGTTGTGAATACAAATTGCTTTGTTCATGTTAACTTCCAATCCTTTAGCAGTGGGGCTGGAAAGGGAAAAAATAGTGAACAGAAGATTTACGTATTTATTTACAGTACTCTCTTAATATGGATATGTAAAAGCTGAATAATCATTTTCACTCCGAGCATGGTGTAATTATCAGAGCCTGATGGAGGTCAGATCAGCAAGTCACCACTGAAGCTTTAGTCATTTAACACACTACTGAGTAATAATAGAAGGCAGAACTTACTGACTTATGCTGGATTAAAATGAATAATACATTTCATACCATCTAAGCACTTCCAATAAAGACCAGCAATGCATTATATTCTATAGCATACCAAATAATAATAATAATAAAACACAAAAGCATGAACATTGATCCCACATAGCCCATAATGTGGGATTAACATTTAACAGACAAACACAAAGGTCAACAGGTCAAAGTGATGAAGAACAAGTGCGTCATGGGTTTGTTTTCAGCGTTAATTAGCTACAATCAAACACTAACTGCATCAATAAATACAAAGGGTCAGTGTTTGTATCAAGCGTATATTAACCCGTCCAGTTGACAGAGCCAGCTCCTATACAAACATGCCACATATTCAAAATAACGGGAGGAGCGCGCTTTTATGTCTGGACTTATATGCGAACAAAACTGCATTATGTAACCGAATATGTTGACTGATTAGACGGCAGCTTAGCATGCATACTTACCTTACAGCTTCATAACCGCTTCAGAGCGTTTTATCTAGTCCGGCTGATTTCCTTTTCAATGGAAGTGCGCCTTTTTCCTCCGCCAAAGGGGGCTGGCGTCCAAATTAAAGCGACCCGCTCCCAGTTTTTTTAGTCTGGGAAAATGACACACACTGGCATTACAGAGTGCAGACACTTCTGTTCTTGTTGTTAACTACAGAGAGTTACAAATTCATCAAGTCCATATGTCTTCTTCTTCTTCTCTAGACATTACTCAAGAAATGTAAAAGAGCCGTGCATTTCTAAAACCAGGAGAGCTTACTTCAACTGACGCATGGGATCATCGACTACTGCATTTGTAGCAACATTGTTTTTTTTAGACAAGAGTATAGATACATTTTGACAGTTGCTACAAGAAGCTAGCGGTTTGTTGCCCAAAGATAAAACGTAGAAATGCGTTAACCACCTTGCAGACTCACATCCAGCATGCTACGGCTACACACGGCTCAACAGACATGCCCACTGCTCAGGAGGCTAACTTAGCATGCTAGGTGGCTCGCTAGCTCGTTCGTATCAAAAGCCAAATTGGGACCGAATAGACATTTGAAGCTAAAAGGACAATAAAAGGGGTTTTATGGTGACATGGGTCTAAATGGACTTGCTGCTCAGAACAGCCGAGGATGTTTACCTTGCTTTAAAAAACGTGTGTTTGTTTCAGGCATTGTCCGCCATTTTTTCTACACGATGGGGAGGGATAACGTTTCTCTTTGGGCTGTCAACAAAACACTGTGGAAGACGGGCTTTTAGCGACTCCTAGCGGCCAAATGACAGCTTTACAAGTCAGTTCAACGGTGAATTAACTTGAATAATAACATGGTTTATGGGTAATACTCAGGCTCATATTTTCCCCAGTTTACAAAAGATGTCTAAAATATGTTTGATTTTCCATCTAAACAATATGTGTCTATCTATAGGCCTATAGCTAATCTAAACTACAGCTATATCTATGCAATGTGTACAATTCACTGCCAGTGTCCTTTTATTCATTTAGGTTTTATTTGCCACTTTTTCCTTACTTCTCATGTTCAGCTTGTGTGAACTTGGTACATCATATTTGTTATTGCTGATAGCTGATTGATTATTTCTTTTATCTATTTCTTTATTTCTTTTTTATTACTTTTATTTTCCAGCCTCTTTCTAAGTCTTATTAATTGAGCAATGACTTTACCAAAATATATATGCAATCATTTATGAATTAATTGTTAATTCAAATGAGTTATTAAAAGAAGACTTAAACGTAACACATTGTTAAATATCAAGAGGTCCCTAAATTATAGTATAGACCTACTGAAATACAGTATAGTGTTAGAGTAAACCTGGCACAGTAAACTCTCTGAAAAAATGTTGCACATAAAGTGTGTAGGTGTGAAAATTAGAAATAGGGGCCATTTGGTAATGCCATGCCAATTAGATCTGGGTAGCAACTGTAACTATGTGATTTGGAAAAACACCCAGCAGTTCAATTGTGTGTAATGGTCACCTGGCAGCGGTGCTAATGCCCATTTCAGCCTACGCTGGGCAGACCATGGCCCAGTGGCCCCCTGCACCCCGGGCAATTATGTTTGGTTTCACACGGTGAAAAGGGTTAATTGGCAGCGCCCACGCGCCTGATTGGACCTGTTTCACGCCTGTCGGCCTTCATCGCATCAAAGGAAGCCCCAGTCCACCAGCACCATTATTAGTGCGCACACAAACACGCACACACACATACCTCCTGGCCAGCACTGTACAAGGGCACTGTACCTTAATGGGGTTTTTCATGATTGTATACATGGAGCAAAATATAGAGATAGATTATTCCTGCAGGTAGAAGGCTAATTACAGCCACACTCATAATTCATACAAAATACAAACATCCATCATCATTCTAATGCAAAGATATCACTGCTGTCTTTAAGCACAAACATATTTTGCATTTGCCTTGATATCAATAACTCTCCTAAGTAACACTAGGGGTCAGTGTTGATTTATAAAGAGCACATGCTGCTCTGCCAAACATTTGCTGCTTGCCTGCATTCATGTCATTATAATGCATTCATGATTTCCACAGAATGCACGACAGTACTTATGCTGCTTATTATCTGTCCTTTCCATTCAACATCCTCTTAAAACCTTTTCAATTCAATTAATAAGGTGTATTTTTAATCTTTCTTTCTTTTTATAATTAGAAATCAACTCTTTAGTGTGACTAATTCACTCTTGGTCAGTGATACAGCTATCGGACCATGTTTAGTGTGGTAATGCTGTATCTATTGTGTGTGGCAGTCTGTTTTTTCAGACTGTCTTTGCAGTTGCACTTTTTAAATGAGAATTCAACCACTGAACTACCAGCAGTCATCAATGTCCATCACTTATTATCCAAGCCAATTTGAGAGGCAAATAATGACAAAGTGTGTTCCATAGATGCTCAAATGGGACACATACATAAAAATGTTAGAAGGTCATTTTATACTTAGGCCTAAACTGGAAGGAAAGTGATGGTTTTATCTTAACATTTTTAAGTAATGTTTGCCAGGATGTTCTTTAGCAATACAACAGATATCCAAGAGCATACAAATCAGCAGCACTTCAAAGAGGTAAATATTGGAAATGTTTAAAGTGCCATATGCAGCCTGCAACTGAATGATAAATACAAGTAAGTGAAAGGTAGGCATCACAGATAAGAAACGAGATAAACCTTGGTTGATATCCTGTAAGAGCTGAAATACGGTGGAAAGGGCTGGCTAAAAGCTTATGCTACACACTCAGTAATACATGCAAATCAATTTATACAAACTGCGCTGCTTGATTTGCAGATGCAAATGCCTTTGATAGCTGTCATCAGAAGAAATTTCAAAGGTAATTTTCTGTTATCTTGTTAGTGAAGATTCGCAGCCACATATTTAAAGCCATAAACGTAGTACAATTTTGAGAACCGTCTATTGTGTCAATGCAAATGTAAGATCTCACATTAGTGTTAGCTCTCTTCTTTTGGCAGCGGCACTCGTTTTTGGTTTGTTTGGAATGTCTTCTTTGCTCTTTTCATTTTATCACTCTAATTGAATCTGGCTTTCATCGCTGGCAATGTGCTTTTTTGGATTTCCAGACATGTGGCTTCAGGTGTCCACTAACCAATGGCGAGGCTCCACTGCCACTGGGCTGTTTCTGCATAAAGACTATACAGCAATGATCTTTTTTCCCTCACAGTGTCTCCTTGTCACTTCCTGCACTCCAACAAAGTCACCCCTCTCACACTCTAGCACACATACTGTACACATGCACGCAGCTATAGTGACATCGCACGTTCCCAAATGTGCCTCAGAGGATGCCGAGTTTGCTTCAGAGGGGGACAGTCACCATCCTGACACACATTTCCCATCTCTGCTGGCTTCCACCGAAAGAGAGAGCACGAGCATATGTCGGGGAGACATTTGTTGAGGGGGAAATTTCGCTTTGGATGTTGTCTTACAAGCTCTGACGGCATGGCGCAGAAAGAAGGCATTTTTTCGTCCAATTTATTAATCCTTTTAGGCAATGTTCTCTGTTCAGAAATGCAAATTGAATCAATCTGAGGCTGACTTTAAGACTTTTCAAGTGGGATTTAATTAGAAGCCAGGGCCTGCAGTTTTTAATGAGAGAGGGGGTGGAGAGATGGAGAAAGAGAAAGAGAGGCATGGGGAGGGAGAGTGGGTTGTGGTTTTGATCTGGGGGTCCTGCTGGAGAAAGGATACACAAACAGCCACAAAACACACACACACACGCACAAACACATACACACATAGACACACACATGCACCCTGTAGAGCAAAATATGAGCCGGATGCCCGCTGCTTGCTTTTTCTCCACTTCCCTCGTCTTCATCTTGTGAGAGTTCAGCCAGGGATGTTGTTACTTCAGTATACATCTCAGGCCTTCACACCCACCGACCGTATATCAGGGACGAAAGTGGTGTTCAGGTGAGGAGACTCAGTTAGAGCACCTCAGGCAGGAATGGACAGCTCCCAGGTGTAAGCCAGAATATATGATGTGATGGAGAGAAACACAAGAAGTCATATTGTGTCAGAATGTGCATATGGTGAGATAGATACGGACATGTCGATTAAACTGTCCTTGTTTTAGAATTTAGATACACATTTGACTGGCATGACATAGCAGACATACTGTTTCATTAATTATTGTTTCTTTGATGTGCGTGATTTGCTCTGGACTTATCATACGGGTCTATTTTCATGTGATCAGTGTGTTTTTGGCTTAAAATAGCTGTGATTTAACAGATGACTTCCTTCACCTCTTCAGATTTTTCAGTTCAGGAATCATCTTCTGTTGCAGCACCACACAGTCGCATCTCCATGGTATCGATACATGCAGCTCCTTGCACCATTAAACCATTACTTGCTTCTTTCATTTAGTTAACGACTATAGACTCACATTTGAAAAAGTTTGCTTTACATTCTACTTCCAGTGCTTTGATCACACACTTAACTGTTACAGATCATTAAACAAATTTAAATATTAGACAAGGATGACTCGAGTAAATACAAAACGTGTGCAATGGCCTCTATCACTGTTGGTGACTTACACAACCCTGATATACCAACCTATATTATCATACTTAGAGGAAATATGGATTTTATTTCATATCACAGCACTTTGCTTCAGGCTAAATATCGCATCACTCTTATTTGGCCACATTCGTTTGCTGCATTTGTTTTTTCATTTATTACACTCCTGACATTGCCCAAACCCATTATATTTGTCATCCATCCTTCCATGCATTCATTCATTTGCCTATGAGTTATCTGTGCAAGTTATAGGGAGCTGGCAGTAGTTTAGGGAACAACATTAAGGACATAAACCATTGGAACACACTGACAAATGACATTACATCATTACAACAACTTTACAAGGACAGTAAAGTTGTGACACTTCCTCAAATATATTAGCGATGTTGCTGACCGTGCTGGATTTTAGAACTTAATATTGTTGTTAAATAGGGTGAGGTTGGCGTGTGGTGTGAGAGTGGTTTGGAGTGTTCACCCTTGACGTTCTCCATCTTTTCCATGTCGTTTCCCATTTAGACTGACGACAAACTGGAGGATACCACCGCGTCGCCATAAGGACTCATGTGACATCTCCATTCTTCTTACACGTTTTCACTTTTGTTCCTCTGTCCTTCAAAAGAAACCGTCAAGTGCTAAAAGCGGGCCCATTCTCAGGCACTTCACAAGTTTACGCTGTGCTGCTGTCTGTCTTAGACGCTGTGCTTTGTCGGCGTAATGAGAAAACTGCAAAAGACAAATGTCAGAAAGATTACTTCGAGCCTGTGAAGCTTAATATAGGTAGGAATAAACATGAAATCATATGCATGAAAACAACAATTTAGGATGCCAGCGGGGTTGATGCACAGTATTGAAGACACAGCAGAGGCAAAAGAGGAGGAAAATATGTAAAGCGATTACTTTTAGGCTGCCACAGAGAGACAGGATTTCAGCCATTAACGTGAGGACTCCAGTGTGCGCCTGGCAAAATACTTGACAACTAGTTGATACCGTCAATGTTTAAATAATACTAATTAATCTCCATTATAGCAACATGTAATTAATCTCTCTCGCCCTCTCTGGCTGTCTCTGTCTCCTTCCATCGCGCATTTAATGGAACATGAAAGGGAAGCCCAAAGAGCGGGCGCTGTGTTGTGGTCCATGCGGGGAGCTCATTGAGGGACTCACATCAGAGGAGAAGACAGGCAGGGAGACAGACACCCGGACATGTTTTTGACAAACAGACAGTTGGTCCAAAACTCCTCCCTGTATCTCTCAGCTCTGAGCCATCTTTGCCTCTTTTTCAGTGTCTTTGAACTCGGGTGTTCATTAACAATCTGCTGATTAACAGGCCCGGGAACATGGGGGGTAGACGGATCAGAGGAGAACAGATAGACGCACAAGACACAGAGAGAGAGATGGGTGGAAGAAGTTACAGTGCGGTCACAGAAAGGGTTTAGACTGACACTGCATCAAAACTGAGAGGATCCTGATTCATTTCAATAGGACTTTTACAACAAAACATAAACAAATCCCAAAACCTGAAAAAATGAATTGAGTAAATCAGGGAAAAAATATATTTTGCTTGTTTAAATCAGTCCATGACAATTGTAGAGTAAATCCATGCCATCATCATGCCATATTTTTCACATGACATGACTCAAAAAACTAAAATTATATGCACTATCTGCACGTTTTTTAAAAATATATATTCTGCTTGTCTTTGTGCACGTAAACATCATAAGCTTGTTTCAGAGCTCCGAAAGAAACCAGGAGACTGTGGCATGTACTGTATAACGCTGTATCCTCATTCGGAAAAAAAAACGGTGCAAGCTGCAATTTTTAGACAGCGACAAAAATCTAACTCAAAACTGTGCTTTCAAAACATCAGACTGTTATTAACCAGGTGATATTTCACGAAAACCATGTGCATTTGTTCAATACTACATCCACTTTCAGGCTTAACACAGTTGACCTCACAGACTATAGCTACAGCTGCTGAAGGATAATGTATTCTTCCTAAAACTTTCTTTTTAGTGCTGCAACCATTGCTCCTTCCTCATCCTGTCCTGTGGAAATAACAGCTCACAGCTCACAGCTCAAAGGTCAACAGGTGAAGACATTATTTAGCTATTTTGTGCCCCTCTTTTTCAGGAAATCTGGTAAATAAGCCATATCTGTTTGCTGTGTATTTGTCCCATTTAGTAAGAATGAATACAATATGCTATAGGGATACATTATAACCGTGTTTCTCTGAGTGTACGTAAACATCACATCCAGAATATGGTCAGAAACCGAGATAAGCCTCATTACCGGGTGCATGTAAACACATTCATTAATAGACATTGCACCCGTCATTCAATGGATTTTAGTCATTCAATTTTTCAATCCAATTCAATTTTCCCAGTATCACAATAACAAAGGCCTGACCGAGAGATTGAAAAAAAAAAACCCTAAAGCTTAGTGATCAAGTGACACAAAATGCATGTATTAAACGAAGGTTGTGCTAATTAGCAGCTAGCTGACATTTAATTTAATTCATAGGTAAGGTTATGGAAGTCTGTGATGGATAACAATGTTTCACCGAGAACTTCTTTCACAAACGGGTTGAGTAGGACCCTTCTTACTACCATTGCCCCCATTTCCAACCCATTGCAGCTGCAGCTTATGGCCTCTTCTCCAAATGGATCACATAAGAGGCCTAGAGGTTGCCTCTTGATAAATATGTAACCATAGAAATCTGTCTGCAATCAAGTCATTGAATCTGAATGTACAGTTCCCACTACAACACATGTAAATAATAAACACAGCATGGTTTATTGCATGTAAAACCTGATCACATTACTATGAAACACTGTACGGCGCAGCAGCAGATGAACATTTCAAGAGATGCATTAGATAGAGATCTCCACTGCAAAATTTCCAGCACAAGTGTCAGTTGATCTCAGTTGAGAAGGAGTGAAGAGCCACGGCGATAGTGCTTCAGACTGAGAGAGACGACAGAGAGCTGATGGACGCGGAGAAAGAGACCGACTGACAGAGAAAGGAACGAGAGGGACGGGCCTCTTCCGAATTAATGACCGCTCTCACTGTAAGACGAATACTGTCCTTCTATCCCCTCAGAACCGCGCTCAAAAAGAACAGACGAATAAGTAAATAAGCCGATAAATAAATGAATAAACGTGATGGAGAGCCAGATTAGTGGTGTACAGCGTGTCAGAGATTTTGTGTTTTTTTTACTGATACGGTTATGTATCAGCGCTGCATGTGGTTTGGCGTGTGCTAGTTTGTGGCTGTAAACATGCATGTTGTAATTGCGCGCTTCCTGCTGTGCACATCTTATATGTAATTGCATTCTTTTCCAAGCAGGGGCTTTTTTTTTAAGTGTTTCTGCCACTTTTGTCGTGGTGTGCGTGAGTTCGCGACAGGCCGTGCGTTGCATGTGGCTTTGTGAATGTGTCTCGGTATTCATTTTTATTAGTATGGAAGTGTGTATGTGTGAGTGAGTGAGTGGGGGGGTGGAGGGGGGGGGGCTCTCTGGTGAGTCTCCTTAACATCAAACAGCTGGAAGTAATAAAATATTTAGGAAGCGCTGGGAGTCTGTGAATATTAATACTGCCTTTTCCTTCTGTCTCTCAAATCTCCCTCGCTTTTCGCCGTCTTTCTGTTTTTCTTTTTTGCCCCCTCCCAGTTACTTCCTCCATCCGAACTGGCTCACTCGGCCTCTTCTTCTCGTTCTTTGCGGCGGTCTCTTCGTTTTCTTCTTCACAAGCTCTTTCTCTTTGACCTTGTTTATGAAGGAGTCGCAGTCACTTTATGTGTGAGTCCGGTCGGGCCTCCAGCACTAAACATGACATGAGGGAGAAGAGCGGAGTTGACCTGTGCCGTTCTGCGGAGCTAGCAGCGATAGCCGAGAGCTCACGGTTTGGGGTTAAGCTCTGTCACTGGTCCTGTGCAGCAGCAGAAAGTGGACAGTGCTTCACTTATGTTCAAAGGAGAAGTCGACCAAGAGGGACAGCATCTTTTGACCTGAACAACACAGGCCTGCAGCTTCAGGCTGTCCTCTGTGACTTTAAGGAACTAGACACTGGCTCAGATTAAAGCTGTGGTAGACAAAAACTACTTCCTCAGTTTCCTCACACACTTGTTTCATAAGCTGATGTAGCCAGCATTGCCTCTATTGATTCCATGTTGACAAGCTGTGTAGACCAACAAGCCAATGGGAGCGTCCCCTATTTGAATATGTGTATGCGAGCATGTGATTGGCCAAACCTACCATCACACACTGAATATTCTCCTCTGATAAAATCCTTTTAGCCTAGATGGCATCTTAAAAAAAGTTGCACAATGCATCTTTGAGGAGTCTAACTATAGCTTAGTTAGCAGATTAGTCAGCAGAGCGCCCAGATCCCTGTCTGTGTATCTGCACTGGCAGCAGCAGGCAGCGGCAGCCATCTTTAATTACAAGTAGAGATGTTTAATACAGGTTTTGAGGAAGAAAGTCTTCTGAAACAGTCATTTTAAGTGTTGGTTTTTTTTTTTTTTGTAGAAATATGACTTTGCTAGGGTCCAGTGTATTGGCCTATTTTCTTTCTTCAAGCTGAGTATGGGTATGTGTCTAAGAGATAGACATGATTCTTTTGATCTCATGACAAAGAACCATCAAAATGATTTTGAGAACATGCATTTTTGGGGTAGAAGATACGCAGTGCTACTTTAAGAAAAGAGTGCATCAGTTTTTATACTTTGCATTAAGAAGCTTTTTTATAACACAACGAATTGTTCTGTAGTTTTTAAATAAACTACTTGAAATTGGCAACATTAAATTATTTGAATTTACAGCATGTCCTCCAATCATACTGAGTCACCAAACTTGTGTGTGTTGTTTGGACGTATTCTCCAGTTTGAAAAGTGTTAAATTTAAAGTGCCAGGTCTGAATCACAACAATAAACTAGATTTTTTTTAATCTATGCCCAATGAGTAGTATGAGTAGAATGAGTACATATAAAGACATTTATCAGTTTTTTCTCAAAATGTCCTTTGTTCTATTACCTGCAGGTTGCAAGTTTTCATTATACTTCCATTGAGTTAATCCGTCCTGTGAATTCTATTATAGGTGTCTGTCTGCACTCGTACTGTATCTGCAGTGTGTTCTCACATCACATCAGGTAAGAGCTCTGAAAGGAATCTCAGTCTGGGCTGAAACCCAGCGGGAGTTCTGCTCTCAAACTGTACAGACGCTAACTTCTGAATACACGTGTTCAAATACAATACTATACATATCCTGTCTATAGTGTTTCTTGGAGTTACGGGTTGTACACTTTTGATACCAACATGTAAAACAAAATGGAACTCTGGGTGAGGTTGTTGCTTTGAACAAAATACAAAACACAGAAATTGGTGTAAAAATGTGCCTCACAGTGTGGCTTTGACCCAAGTGACTCACAGATAGTGTGTTCTATAGGTCACTCATTACAGAAGGCTGCTCAAATGAACTCAAGCTAAGACGGGGACAGCAAATAAACACCACCAGGGACGGCTTGTGAATTACACCAAGGTCAATAATGCTGTTTTCCTCTTCTCCTTTGGCAAAGTCACTCATGTCTGTCCAAAGAAAAAGAAAATAATAAAAAAAAAACTGAATATAAGCAGCAAGAAATTAAGCACATTATCTTCTTCTTCACTCAGCCAGGGGGTAAGCCAGGTCATGGGTTTACGCAGCACAACAAGAAGCGCAGAGAGAGTGCAGACTGACAGTGAGACGGTGAGCTTTGGGAAGAAAGACAAAGAGATGTAGTGGTAGTGAAGGACGGGCAGAGAGGTGGGCCGGCTGTTGTCAGCGTCAATGACAACAACAGCATCGATGTAATTATAGGCTCTTTGATTAAAATCAATCTCATTCCTGCCACTCACTCACACATTGTGCCTCATGAAAAAAAAAAAACTGCCACTCTGACACCTCGGCGGGGTTAAAAGCATATTGGGTAAAGGGAAGTGGCTATCAATGAGAACATTTATGTCATTTTTCCACTTGGAGGATTTTCCTGCTGGTATTCTAGTACAACTCCAGGTGAGCGTCTTCAGACCCACTGGAGGAAGCTTTGTACTCTCTGCTGATTGTTGAACCAAAACTGTTGTCATATTTTTTTGTCAATGACGTATTTTCTCAGTCGAAAACAAAATGAAAACTAAACAAAAAGTAGTTAATGAGAATGAAAACTCTGACAAATCTATGGACACTTTCAGCAACAAAGAAATGAAAACAAACAGACAGACACAAATCGAATCAAAAGGAGGAGGAGACGGGAGGCGAGAAGAGATCCAATCAGAACTTATGTTTTTGAGTGTTGTGGAAGTGATGTCAGACGCAAACATTTGTTAAAGCTGCAGGAAGAAAACAGGTGACGAAAATAGATGGCTATTTCATAGGATGCGTTTACACAAAACAACAATAAAAAAAAGATCCATTCACATGGTTTGCTAGTAAAATGTCTTGAGTTCTAAGCTGCGTTTTCAACACTGAATTGAATTACACTCAAATGGTCTGAGCCTTTTAAACATGTGTAGATAAGGATTACCAGTACATTGAAAAATACAACAAAACAACAAAACAACGGTGGCAGCCATAAACACTAATAAGGCATTTTTTTCCTCCATATCTGTTGTTCTTCCTACGCTTTTCCCTCTACTCTAAATAATTTATAGACATATGATTTTAGTGTCACATCTTCTTTTCTATGTTATTCCTGTTTTCAGTTCAAGGTGTTCAATGCTCAGAGGTCACAGGCCATTCACAAATTTCTCACACTTCAGATTCTTTGTAATTGTTCCGGCACGAGTTTCCTCTCTGTCTTTTTACTTTCACAAGTTTAATAATGACAAATGCAACAAAAATAGCAGGTTTTGCATGACTGCTGCAGAGTTCTCAATGACTTTAAAGGCAAATAAATGAACATGTCTCGTGTTTATTCGAGTTCATATCAAGTATTGAATTCAAATGATGCATTATGTTTTAATTAGCGTGTAATAAAATATTAAATGGAGCAGAGGTGAGTGAATTTTAAAACAAACCTCGTCACAAGTGACAAAAAGGCTTTAACACATTCTATTATACACTGTTAGTAGAAATGTGAATATGTCTCTCCCTGTCATCACAAAGAGCTGACAAATTTGTTCTAATAAGACAGAAATTGATGGTGTTGATTTACTTTTTAACTGCTTGTACATAAACATGACATCAATTTGTTTGTATATGCAACCCAATGTCAGTTATGCAGGTATACAGGTACCATAATTGATCACATTGTATCACACATCACCAAAAGATTTTGCCTTTGCCCTGAATCATGTCAATATCATTTATGTCTTTCTGTACAAGACACATGATTAGTTTATATATTTAAAGTTTGTCCGTTGGTTGTGTCACTTCAACCCAGTCTCAGCACAAACTGTAAAATAGTCACGTTGGTCCACATGGTAAAACGTATACATTTCACAAAACGGGCCCGAAATTTGTGACACTGTCACGTTTCTTTGTTCCATTCTTTTCTATTTATGTCACGTGATGTCAGAGCTGCCGCAGACGCTAGGGGAAAAATGCTATTTTATTGCCTATTTTGAGCACTAAAATCAATTTGGTTAAATTTCTAGCGAGAAGTGTGGTCTTTAATCTTATAATATTCAACTATTTAATTCATATACACCTTTATTTATGAGTTTAAACGAAGATCTTGTCTTGACATTGTTAAAATTGTTATACTGTCACGTTTTGTTTCACTGGTTATCTCTATGTTTTTCAGCGTAAAATCTAGGAATTATCTCGTGTTATTATTAATTTATTTTAATAATAAAATAATAAATATACATCCAGGTGCTGAAGTAAGTTTCTTTTTTATAAACTTGCTTAGTACAAAGATGCGAGCTGTGCTTATGTGGGCTCTTTAGGAACTAGTTTCATACATACCTTTATTATTTTGCATACATTAATTAAAATAATTTAGACAAGAGCAGTGGTGAGAAAATGACATTTATTGTTGCCTTTATTTGTGATTATGGGCTTCAACCTTTTACATTTATGAGTTACATGAATTTAATGCATGAAAATGTAGACATTTTACGTTTTTAGTCTTGCTAGCTACTTATTTTATTGTCCATAAAAACATATTGTACAATACAAGAGACAACTAAACAAACATGTGTAAATGTGATTTTATTGTTTGGAACATTTTTACGGATTTCTTTAGTTTATGGAGGAAACATTTGCGATCGTTCACGGGCTTTCCAAATGTTTGGAAATTGTAGGTATTTCACGTTTTGTGCCTAGTTTTCTATTTTACTTCTTTTACGATATGAATATGCCTTAACTAAACATTTATTATAAAATGTTTCTTTATTTTGAATGAATAAAACATAAGTTTGGCATTATACTACCCACTAGTGTTGTGGGAAGTCTTGTTTTGCACTCTACTCTTAGGTTCTATTGTTAAGTCATTTCATTAAGGTGTTTACATGTGCAGCTGGAATTAGAGTATTCCATTTGCACCTGTTTACATGATAAAAGCATAATCTGATTAAACTAAAAAAATTAATAAATAATGTGCTATCATCTGGGATAATGTAATATTAATATAAGATAAAATATATGTGAAACAGACAGTTAAAACATGTGGCCAATATGTCAATATTTAGTAAAAAGACAATAGTAAATGTAGATACTTTGAACATGGATTACACAAAAATTCCACAGTAAAAGTACTTGATACTATGGGTGGCAGTAGTACTAGAGGTACTTGGTAGATTAGCACAGGTTTCATGTTCTGCTCATGGGGAATATTCTTTTCATTCAACCTCAAAGTCAGCTGATGTAGTCATTTCTCGCTCAAATGTAGGTACTTTGAACATGGATTACTCCAAAATTCCACAGTAAAAATACTTGATACTACAGGTGGAAGTAGTACTCGGTAGATTAGTACAATTGTACACGTTTCAAGTTGTATTTATGATAAAAATGATTGATTGTCCGATTTATTTATTTTTTCCAACCTTACATTTATTATTTATTCATTTATGAATTCATTCCCGTCTGAGTCTCTTTCATATTTGTTTGGGTTTTTTCGCCGTAACAGCGGGCCGAGTGTTACCGTAATGGGCGGTACAAATGAGCACTCGAAAATTACGTGCGGCTCATTTGACCACGGAGAGACGAAAGGCGGCTGGCTTGACCGCAGTAATTTCCAAACATTCGGAAAGCCCGTGAACGATCGCATGTTTCCTCCATAAACTAAAGAAATCCGTAAAAATTAAATAGTTGAAGATTATAAGATTAACGACCACACTTCTCGCTAGAATTTTAACCAAATTGATTTTAGTGCTCAAAATAGGCAATAAAATAGCATTTTATCTCCAAAGTCGGCCATGTTTTCCCCTAGCGTCTGCGGCAGCTCTGACATCACGTGACATCAATAGAAAAGAATGGAACAAAAAAATGTGACAGTGTCACAAATTTCGGGCCCGTTTTGTGAAATGTATACGTTTTACCATGTGGACCAACGTGAGACTGGGTTGGTCACTTTAACCACACAAAGCCATATGAGGATAAGCCTACAGTTCCCCATGGTTACAGTGTACTGATATATTTAAACTATGGATAAGTATTGTCAAAACCCTGATCATGTCTGTATGTGGTACAAGATGTTCATTTAGTCTTCCACAAAACAGACCTGTGTTTTTGAGTATTATACCTTGACATGTTTCAACTGGTATTCTTCCTCAGAAATGGCAGACTTTAGGTTTTCTTGTTCTGCTTTTTGTTTTATGCTTGTGTGCGTGCTCTTTTTTTTTTCTTTTTTGCCATTTCTGAACATTGTAACAAGGAAAACCATTTAATGAACTGGGACAAAGCCAGAATTATTGGAAAAAAGCGCCATCCTTGGGTGAAAGAGGCAGTTGAGATCCAGAAACAAGCCCAGGGAACTGTAACATGTAACACGTGACTCTTCTGAGGATGACCAAACATGTCAGACTCTGAGACCAGTCCTGGAGTTGTGCTTTAGAAGGGTCTCTCTCTCTCTCTCTTTTTTTTTTTTTAAATTAGAAAACCTGGCTTGTTTTTACCAGTATTTTATGTAGTCATTTTATCTTTGTATTTCTTTGGTGTTATGGTTTGGGAATGTATCCTCAAAAACAGAAATTCATTAAAACAGATTTGTAAGGTCACTGATGAGTCACAGTTGAACATGGAGTTCTGTACCAAAGCTTTGTAGCGGCTAAGTAACTCCATTACATCTAATGAAGACCATCTTTTCACTGTAAATCTCAGTTCCGTCCATCTGGTTTTAGATTCACAGTTTCAAAAAAAAGCTGCCATTATTTATATTTACAGGAGAATACGGAGCATTCTGATGTATGAAGCTCATATTTACATGTACTGATAAACACTTTTCTTTCTTCCAGGTATGTTTAAAGCAACCTGAACCCAATGTGACAGCAACCAGAGCTCAGAAGACAAGGCAAATAAGAACTACTTTAAAACAATCCAAATGATCTTTTATGTCCCGTTATTTGCCGTCAGATTTCTGCAGACCATGCTATATGACCCTTCACATATGTTCTACACCAGCATGTGAACAAATACATTCAAAATGCACTCTCTTGGCTCATACAGCACGGACATCTCCAGTCTAAGAGATAAAACCGAAAAAATAGAGTGAAAGATGCAGAGAGAGGCCTTATTGACAGAGAAAGACAGACAGAGAGACAGAGGGAAGGCGTCAGAGTGGAAAGGATTTATGAGTGGGGCCTGTCTGTTGGCTTCGGGCCTAGTCCCTCTGTGGTCCACTCCTCTGTAATGTTCACCACTCCTCCGGCTCCCATGTGTCTGCCTGTGGCTCACATGCACACACGCACGCCCTCACACAACTGCCTATACCGCTCAAATACATACATTGAAGTGCAGAAAGCATCCCATTGCCGTACAGTGACAATTACCCCCATGCGGTGTCACTGGGCCGCCAACATCTGCTTTGTGATTCCGCTCAGCTCCACGTCACGCTGTCCACCTGACTCAGTGTGCACGCACAGGCAGCCGACGGACGCCACAAAACCACAGCACCTTCAACTAGCAATTGCTTTCACTTGACTGTCAAAAACAAAAGAGCTGGCTTCTGAATGGCTGTGAGTGGTTGGCTACATCCCGGCAACACAATGAGATATATTGTGCAGACAGATTCGTCAAAAGTAACCTTTTACAGCAGTGGCTAATTAGTTGGGCCTAATGAAAATGGTGATTTGGTTAAAAGCATGTACCCAAATAGCACTGAGGTAAAGAAGAGTGCCAATGAGTGATATTAAAGTCTGTAAAAGGACTGTAAAAGTTGTTACATAACTGTTTATGAACAACATCCCACCAAACAAGACATTTCTCCCAGTCCCATTGAAAGTGGTGAGAATGTACGTATCCCACCTAAAGGTCCACATAATACCCAACTTCTCAGGGCACTCCTAGATGTGCTCTAAATCTTACTCCAGATGATGAATGATTCAGATAGGCCTAACTGTCTAAATATGTGATTGTGTGGAATAATGTGAGCTTAATAGGGCAAATCTTATCAGAGAATGGTTTTGATACATAGCCCATAACGAAATTCACTCCCCATATTGCCTTCCATTTCTTCCCATAGAGTTTTTTTTTTCAGCCTGGAGGTGTCAAGTCCATGATCATCTGCCACAGTAGCAGATGTCTCTGAAGTTATTTCACTTTGAATGTGAATCTGTGAGTGCCTCATGTCAGGATATGATGCTGACCAGTGCAGGCCGGGTGCGTCACTCCAGAAGGTCATTTGCCTGACACATTTCACACTGCATGTGAAAACATAAAATGTGATGTTGATCCCTAATCAAAACCACAAAATTAAAATGATAACTTCATCAAAATAAACAATACAAAACATGAAAGTGGCTATCTTTTAGAAATATGTGTTATATACTTATATACATTGTTAAAGTACTGTCACTAGATTGTGACAGCTTTTTTTTTTAATGATTATCTTTGGGCTTTTTTTGGAATGACATTGGGTAAATGACCCAAGCTGGAATGAAACCCTGGTCTGGAGTACGTGGTATGCACTCTACAGCTGTTGCTAATGAACATAACCTTTTTTAGCACTTCACATTGTTTCCTCATGGATTATGACTCTTAACACAAGAACAAAACATGCTCCATTTGACAGAAACACGTTTTGCTTTGTGTTTCCCTTTTGATTTTACACAACACCACAGAAATAATTCTTTGTTGTCCAATTATTGGACACCTTTTCATAGCTGCACCAAAGTGTTGGAACCACAGCAGAGACTTGACCAGACTGGCATCGTACGTTACACTTGATGCTGTACTAAACCATAATGTGGAAAAGGGCTTTTGCCGCCAGCGTTGTCAACGATTAACGTTTTTTTTTTTTGTTGTTTTTTTTTACTGTGTCCTAAAATGTATATATCCTTAGTATGTAGACAGTGCCGGAAAAGTAAGACATGTATATCTTTCTTTCTTTTCACTTTTATTTGTTGTACAGATGCAAGCTTCAAAAAGAGAAGTTCTCAAGACTTGTGCTGCTACACATGTCTGTGTTGCACAGACAAGTCCTGAATAGGGAACTGTGACCTTGGTTAATAAGGACTGCCCCGACAGGCTAAAATATAGCCTCTGGAATACATAAAGGAAAGAGGGCAGTTGGAGCATCAGAGAAGTAGTTGTAATGAAGGTCCATCCATTTGGGGAAATAGGAAAAAAATCACTCACAGAGACATTTGAAAAAGGATTTAAGAAATAATAAAGGTGAGGTAAAATTTATAAGGACACTGGGGCTGGAGAGCATGCCTCTGAATCCACATGTTCAAAGACAGTGCATGTGGGATTTGACAATAAAAAGGTCGAGAAGAAAGAGTAGGACTATAAAAAACATCAGTGACATCCAGACAACAAAAGGAAGAAAGACAACTGAGGAGAAACAGAGAAGAGAGGGTGAAGAAAACTTTGGCAATAGCCCATCAAAGAGTGCCTTTGTGTGTATGTGACAGTTGGGTCTGTTCAGTGCCTTGGTCTTGATCAATAATCTGCATACTTATGAGTAAATGACAAACAGCTAAGACAGAGCAAATGTTTGTGGGAAATAAACACTAATATTATGACGTAAATGTGCTGTGTATAGTTTTTGCCATTTCTTACTTTATGTCTGTCCTCTTGTTTTTAACGGCTTTGGATCCTAATAGTGTCGTGTATAGTGAGTATTTTATTATTACATTAACAGACCTAATTTAAGACCAGACAGCCAACATCTTACCCAAACAATATAGTGCAAAGAAAAAGTAGTGGCATTCAAGTGTGTCACAAACATCAGTCACATTGCAGTCTGAGATTTACTGAAGTGAGCTGGCCAGACTCTGCCCGTCTTGTCTCGTCTCATAATACCTCTTCGTATGAGATGAAGCCAGTCACTGTAGTGCCCAGTCTGCCCTCAGTCACATGTGAGAGGAGCGGTCCAGAGGGCACACAGTAACCTTTTGTCAATCATGTGAGAGGACAGGTCGTCCAGAAGAGCAGCGGGAAGTGCGGTGATGGTTGAAGGTCTTGACAAACCATATCTGTCCACAAATGTTGTCACAGCTATGCTTAGTATTTGGTATAATGAAAGTTGAATGTATGTGCTTTCTTTGTTAGCTCAGAGCACAAGCAATGATCATCAACTCAAGTGGCATTAAATAGTTTTTTATGATAGATAACCTTGCTCCATAAGTCTATTAGCTTTTCTTGTAAAGAGACATATACCCAGGTGTAAATTGCCTTAAACTATATATTAAACCCTAATGCCCCAAGTCCATAATTAAAGAGAAACTATCCAATTTTATTTTATTGTAATTGAGAAAAACTGTTTAATCATTTAACCTTAAACTTGTATTGTCCTTGGGGCCATTTTTGACCCCAAATTATAATATATTTGTTTTCACAACATCACGGTATACTTTTATGTAAACAAGGTTCTTTTGGCCCCAAATTCCAAAATGAAAGTAAGACTAAAGCTCTAACACAGAATTGACAGACATTTTAATACTATATGCTTTAAATAACAGTCAAACCCAATGGGATCAGTTTGACCAAGGGTTAATATCATATTGCAATAGACATTATAAAAGCTTTATGGTCAAGGATTTCAATAGATTCTAATGTTTAGCAAAAACTAGAAGGTTTGGCCATTCACATATTTGCATGTTGCAAGGTTTTTAGTTGGGAACTCTATATATATCTATACAATAATGTCAACGAGGAGGCAGTGTGTACTAAAAGTGTCTATTCCAGCACTGGCTATGTCTGATTACACACAAAACTGCACAAAAAAGGACACATAAAAAAAAGGGAACGTTTAATAAGATGGAGATAATAGGTGATGCTGAAGTTAGACCTAGAAGTATAAAGTAAGCTCCACACTTTAGATTGATGTAATGTATTCGTGGTTTGCAGTGACAAATTAGTCCAGTTTTATGTTTTTAATAAAAATTAGAACAGAAAAGGTCACTATGCTGTAGTTGGGGTTAAGGGTTGGGGTTGGAATGATAGAACATTTTGGGTAATGCATCTTTGAATTGTGTTTAAATAAATAAAAATAAAAAAAAAGTCAATTAAACATGGAACAAAACCTGGTGTTTTTTCATGTGCCATGAGTAATACAGGTTATTGCTGAAAAGTGTCTCTCTTTGATTTTCCACTTCTTATGTACTCCACCTTAACATGCTTAACATAATTACAAATAAGCCCATGCTGTGATAAATTGTAATTATTTTAGTTTAAAAGTCAGGCTTCAGGTCATGGTTCAGTGCAGTTTAAAAAATGTTCAATGCATTCTGAACTAAAACCAAATAGATTTTTTTTTACTGTTATCTAAATCATCTTTCATTCACTGTGAATATTACAGTAATGTGCTGCATGTAAGTTAGCTTTCCCTTTTAGAAATAATTAAAGTCAAACACAAAAATCTTGTGGCGTCACGTATTATACAGTACCTTGCTGGTGAATTTAAAGTATTCATCTTTAACTATGGAGCACTAAATTATGGTATTATGGATTAAAGTAACCTACTTTCACTGCAATTCAATAGTATCTCAAGTCTGGAAGCACGGATAATAGTGATGTACAACAGGTAATCCACATATCACTCAGACATACTCATGGTGAGACACACAGAATGCCCTTGCTAAAGAGTCTGTGCTCAGATGTGGCCTTGTGTGATCCGTGCCACTTCCAAACAGCATCAGGAAACAGTGTTGCTTTGGCCGCCAGCCGGGCCGTCGCCATAGGGACCCTATTCAAAGACCCTCTGGCCAAACCATCTGAGAGAAGTGGGAGGGGGGATTCAGAGATGCGTCGACCCTGCGAGAGTGTGGATTTAGTGCTTTAACTCTCCACAAACCACCACCACCCAGCCCACTAATCAAAGCTCTGTGGCTTTTCTTTACTTATGTTTTGTCCCTATGCCTCTGTTTCTTAAATCTCTCTCCTTACGCTGAAACTAAGATGGTAATCCCATTTTTTTGCACGTGTTGACGTCTGTCTCTGCCTCGCTTGGCTCTGTGTCTTATTTCTCCCTTTTCACAGAGAAGAATTCAAAGTGTACTCTTAATGGCTTACATGTGTTTCGATTAAGAAGCTGGCACTGGCTTCACATTTTAATGGGCTTTGTGTGCTCTTGGTTCACTGCTGGGTTAGGTTATGTGGTGGGGATTTGGAGGTAAAGATGCTTAATTGCCAGGCTATGGCAGGAACGCGGTTAGTCAGATGGCAGGAATGTGGCACGGCAGTCGCTCTCTTTTATCAGACACATGCACAGATTTGTGAACAATACGCAATGTCCAACAAATACCCCAACAAGAAAGTATGTGAGGCAATAGGTTAAGTAAGGTAGAGTGCAAGATAACACCTTGAGGTACTTTGCACTTGGGCTTAACACAATTAAACAGTTTTGTGTTGACAAGATGAACATGCTCTGCTGTTTGTTACACTGCAGAATTCAGTTCTTGTAGGTTTACATAACATTTGTACTTTTTTTTACCCAAGATTTCTTCACAATGAGAGATAGTCAGAGTTTTTTGGTTAACCTTTCCTGTTTTGCATATGACTTTTTTTGGTGCAAGGTGCTTAGCGCTCCTGCCTCACAGCAAGCAAGAAGGTCACTTGCCTTTTTTAGAGGCCTTTATGAGTGGAGTTTGCATCTCTCTGGGTACTTCCATAGTCCAAAGACGTGCATGTATAGGTTCATTGGTGATTCTAAAGTGCCCCTAGAGGATGAATTTGAGAGTGATTATTTGTCTAACAGTGTCAGTCCTGCGACTAACTGTTCATTGTCCAGGGTGTACCCCGCCTAAGGCCCAAAGCTGCTGGGATAGGCTCCATCCACCCGCGACCCCCAACTGAAATAACCTAAAAGAGGATGAGTGAACAAAGATATGCCCTTTTTGATTTACACAGAACCATCTGGAAGAGCTTCCACAGAAAGTGTTTGCAAAGGGCAGTACTTTAGATGCATACCTGAAGGTGATTAGATGAACCACCTGTTAGTAAATGCAGTTTTATGCAATCAGAGCAACGCCATATTGTTTACATGATTAATGGTAAAACGGCTGCTTCTTTGTCTAATCAAAAAAATATGCTCATGCCACACCATTGGTCCAAACATGTAGCCGACAGCCAATCAGGCTTCAGGATTTACAGTGCACTATTTACATTCTTTAGTAGTTATATTCATTGGTTGATCAGTTAATCAGTCAGTTCTTTTTCAGAGCAAGAATGAAAGAGAATAGCAACATGGTTGTACTTATTTTTGTGAGTGATTCACACTAAATGAACGACAATCTCTGCATCACTGTTTTTCTCTCTTCTGTCTATCTGTAAAATACTGTGCAGGCCCAAACCGCCCTGTGGTTACAGAAAAGTGGAAAAAAAGACTCTGGGTGTAAAATAATCTCAGGCTTGTAAAATTAGAAAATGGGAGGAAGAAAAATGAGCGTACCCAATGTGGCATGTGAACTAATGACGGGTTGGTGGGGTGTTGGTTTGGGCCGAGGAGAAGAGGAGGGCGGCCATGTGTGTGATGCAATCATCACCTTTCCGCCTGCGTGTGGTTAAAGAGGGCTGTGTCCCGGCAGTTTGCGGTGCACCCACAGGGTCAGGCCAGGGCACGGGTGTGGGTGCTGGCTGGAGGGACACCGGAGAGGGTGGGGAGAGTGTGTTGAGGTGCTTACTAACCACTGTTGGTCCCATCCGATGGCCACTTTCCTCGAGCATAGATCTTCTGAAACAAATCCAACAAATCCAAGTCTTAGGTCGTAAAAATGAAGTGTGTTTTCACCTGTTATCATTTGAACATAACAATGTCTGTTTGAATTCAAATCTATTTATCTTTTGCAACACTTACACATTGTTTTATTCAACAAATCGCTGAAGTAAAAGGAAGAAACCCAACATCTCTGACAGCAGCCCTCTCTTGCTTCACTAAAATATTTACACTTCTGCTGCTGCCAGGTGTATTCACTTTATCAAAAGACCCTAAAGCCAACACAAACCATTTCCGCCACTTAGTCCAGTGCCACGAGATGTGAGCTTATTTCCGCATATTTGACAACATATCCATCTGCTTTAATACAACCAGGCTCATACTGTAACATGCACCCACACAAACACAGCCACCCTATTATTATCATTATGCAAGTGTGACTGCAAATGCCCCCCTGAGCTACAGCAGGACTGAGCAATGAGCCCACAAACAGATATGTGGAGCAGCGTTGGCATTTTTGATGAGGCAGCACACACACACAAACGTAGAAACGCACACATAGCCTCTTCTTTCCCTCCGACCTCTG
This sequence comes from Rhyacichthys aspro, assembly GCA_036850595.1. Taxonomy (NCBI): domain Eukaryota; kingdom Metazoa; phylum Chordata; class Actinopteri; order Gobiiformes; family Rhyacichthyidae; genus Rhyacichthys; species Rhyacichthys aspro. The sequence goes on from CM072163.1 coordinate 16,043,269, forward strand.
CTCTCCGAGGGAAGGCAGCGCCAGCACACAGCCTGCCGTAGGGACTGAACGACAGTGTGCCCAGCTGCATGCCAACTGAGCCCACAGGCTGCCCTAACCCATGCACCCAAGGGAGTAAACAGCATCTCCTGCTCTCCACGCTGCTTTCCTCTCCCCTTCCTCCTAGTGTCCTCCCTCTCAGCCGCTTCACTCTCCCAAATGTCCTGCTTTTGCACCCCTTCCTCTTTAGTCTATTCCCAATCTACCAAATTAAGTCTGTATAATATTTCATAAAGGTTAAATATGTAACTGTCATTGTCGTAAAAATTCTCCATCCCAATTTTAAACCATTTTGTGTAACTTTTTGCCATAAATGCTTCACCTCAAAATTGCTAGAATGTTAAGCCTCAATCATTTGGACAGTTTTGTGATTTAAAATACGAGGAGTAGCCTGTCTTTATAGACACACTGAAGCACGCTGACCAGACATTATACTGTGGAACTCTATACCATATTGTTGAAAACATATCCTACCAAATGAACACAACTTTCCATACATCTTCAAGAATCACATTTGTTTGTTTATTCTTTATTTATCAGGGACCATACATTAACCTCATAAAAAATACTTTGTACCAGATTTAGCTACAAGCTACTTTCTAGCTGCAGTCCCCAAAATTAACATTAATTCAAAGTTAAAATACTTACTACAATTGTTACTATTCATCACCAAGCTGTTTCCTAAAATGGCCTTTTAGCCTAAATTCATTATTAATTAAAATGTAAATATAAATACAGTCAAACTCAGTGTTAATTCGACTGATGTTGGCACAGTTTGTTGAGAATAATATGTTGAAACATAAACATCTTGTCTTCATTTGCAGTGTTGGAAGGAAAACCATTTTAGATTCAACATAAGCAACATTTATAAGCTCAGTGGATTTAAACCACTGCAACTTATGTCGTTATGTAAGACACTCTCAATGCCACTTATTCTTAAACAAAGCCCTTCCTTCTTTCGTTCTTTTGGGCCAAACCAAAAATGTTTACCCTAAAAAAAAAAATACTTTGTGCTTAATCCTTTAGACCTTTTCCACTTTGGGTGTCCTGGGATTGATGTCCCATCCGCCACCCCAACACAAGCAGAAGTGTTACATCGTATGCAAATTCTGTACACATTTTTGTGTTTGAATTATACAATAGTCGGAGTAATATTTGTAAAGCCTCAACTGTATAAGAGTATTTTCAGAGGTTGTCCTCTCTTGAGTCGCTCCTGAGGTTCCTCCCTTTGTCCTGCTACTCTTCCTCATCTGCCAGTCTTCCTCCCTTTTTCTGTACCCTTCTGCCTCTCTTTCTGCCAGTCCTGGAACCTGAGTGACAGGCTGTGAATTGCTCTGAGGCTATACCCAGATAAAAGGCAAGGCATACACATAAGTCCACATGCATGTATTCACACACACTCTCTCACACACACAAACACACACACACACGCACACCCTCACACAGAGGCTCTTCACTTGGAATCACTTCCACTGTCAAACAGATAGACACAAGTCCTGCCATCCCTGGACCAGTGAGAGCGACACACACTGCACACACAGAATGTGGAGTGACAATCTCTTTGTCCCGGCCCCCCGCGTCCCCCCCACCCCCACCCCCATGATGCCCATGTGCCTGCTGGTCACTCGCTGTAAAGCTACTGAGCATCAATCTGTGCGTGTGAGGGGAAGAGAAAGCGTGGGCGTGAGACTGAGGCAGAGCGCGAGAGACAGATCGTGAAAGACAGCGCTTGTGTGTGTGTGTGATGTGCATATGTGTGTTGGAGAGTCTCTCAGTGTGTGGTGTCAGGTCTGGCTGTGTGAGCTGACACTGATTATAGTCTTCACAGCTCACTCCCATCACAGGCAACTATAGCCACGGCCAAAGCCCTATATTTCAAAAAGTTGCAACACTGTGCAGGATCGAGAATTGCTTTTTATGCCTTCAGCAGCAGTTGGGCTATTGGCATTAAAGAGAGTACTCAGGCTTAATGGGAAATGTATGAATTAATGGTGTAATGATGGGGCAACATTGCGGAATGAATTCTTTCAAACTCTATGGTCTAATTTACAAATAGAAACATAAATAGAAACATGAAAGAAAGAAATGTATGCACAACTGGGAGTTGAAACGTCTTGTAATACGTAATGCCTGTAGGATCTGTCTGCTCGTTTAGATGCTGATAAATGTAGTATCTTTGTAGCTCTTCATCAGAATTTTACATCTTCTCATTAGATGTGATTTTCAAACACAATGATTAACCTGTTTGACCAGAGGAGCACAAGCATCTTGAAGTCTGTTCCATGATTTACAGAAGTATAGAACCTGAGATTGACAGACGGATGGGCTCAGCTTCACAATAATGCAGTCGATGTACTGGTCTGTTGTGGTAAAGAAGGAGCTGAATTTACCTGTCGATCTACATTCCACCTCTCACTAAAGGACAAGATCTCAGAGACAAGTGGCCAAATGAGCATTCTTCTGTTGCTGGGAGGTCCCTCAGAGATAGGGTGAGGATCTCACTCAAAAGCAGCTCGGAGTAGAGCCGCTGCTCCATCACACCGAGAGGAGCCAGCTGAAGTGGCTCGGGCATCTGTTTCAGAAGCCTCCCGGGCCGACCTAGGACACTCTATAGGGACAATGTCTCTCGGCTGTCTGGGGAGAGGGAAGTCTAGGTGTCTCTGCTTAGACTGCTGGCCCCGGATGAGTGGAAGAAGATGGATGGATGGATAAACCATCTAATTTCAGTTTCACTACTCTTTCTTTACCCACAACCAAATGGCCACCCAAATTTATATTACTGCTCCTCAACTGATGCATGGTTTACAGTCAAAGGGCCTAAGTGTTCCAACATAAACTACACATATTAATACACCGTTTACAAGTCTTGTCTTGGCACACTAAGCACTCTGCGAACAGTCCAGAGTGCCAGCACCTACAAATGAAAGATCCCAGCAGAACGTACCACAGGTAAGATCGTGATAAATAGACGAAGACCTGATTTTAGACTGGTGGAGGCATACGTAGAAGCACAAACTATTACTGTCAGTTGTTTTGGTCTCACATAAAAAAGAAAATATAATAAATTGTAATTCAGATGTAGTTCAGAGTTCTGCGGGGGAGCTTGGTGTTTTATTAAAACTACGTGAAATGATTTGAAATGTTAAAACTGCATAAAGATGACACTGTACATGGCATGTTTTCATTTCTTCACATAAAAATATTACACACAGTGATGAAACTCCTTTATTGGCAGGGCTTTATATGATCCTGCCAACATCAAATCCTAAATCACAGGCTAAAGTGCCGATGTTGCACATATGGTCAGTATGCTGTAATTAATTTATTTATAGCTGCGGAGCCATTACAAAACCCTGCTCCCCAGCACAACATTTACGTCTAACAGTCCTGGCCTGCTCTTGTTGAAACACATACTCCTGCCTTTTGTGCCAAATGATAGGCCGTACAGCAGAGTGTATAATTATTGTAACAAGCCTTCTGTCTTGCCCCGTGTACACCGATGGAGAGGAAGCATTCACAAAAACAAACATGGACACCGATGACTGACTCCCACTCTTTTCCTTCGAACCATTTAAAGTCGACCAAACTCTACTCCTCTCTTTGTCTGGCTTCTTTCTCGGCCCCTTTTCTGATGTGCTCTCTCTTTTCAGTGTCATTGACTGCTTTATGCCAGATATAAAAAGCGACGCATGGCCAACGGAGCGCATAATGGGCAGATTTGACTAACGTGTCGGTGCAGAGCAGTGAAAAAGTGGAGTGTAGGGGAGAGATGGAGAGAGATGGGGAGGAAGAGAGACAAGGGAGGATGAGATTTTGACTTATTTGCTGGAATTCGGTGCACAAATGTGCTTTGCTCTGCTATGTCCCATTTACACAAAAGAAAGACAGTAGAAAAGGCAATTCAAGGTGAGCTTTTACGCAGCAAACTAACAGACTGGTGTCTAGTGCAAAGTATAATACACACACCTGGCATCCTTCTGTGTTGTTAGGTGTTTTTCTTTTAAAGCAAGTGACTAATAAAGCCAATAATAAAGCAGACATTGTTTCCATTAAGAAATAATACAAAGGTGAAAATATTCAGAAACAAGGGCTGTATAATTGCAGTGTTAATTTTGTCAGCAAATTTTCAGTTGATTTTAGTCTAAGTCTTTTGACTAAAATGCAATTTAGTTTCAGTCATAATTTAGTCGTCTAATCCTTATTAGTTTTAGTCGATTCAATATCCTTCAAATTTAGTCGTATAGCTACAATAGATTTAGTAACTAAAATATAAAGGGTAATGCATTGTCAATGTTTTTTTAAGAAACAATTTCTACCTGAATTAAATGAAACTACTACTAACCTGTTATGCCTAGAAGCCGTTCGCAACTGTTATCACTTCCTCAAGTGAGTCCTGATTGGATCTCTTCTCAATTCATCCTGTCTCCTCCTCCTCCTCCTCCTCCTCCTTTTAATTGGATTTCATGTCTGTCTGTTCATTTTTGTTTCATTTTCAAGTGTCTATACATTTAGCTAGATTTTTTGTTCTCATTTACAGCTTTTTATTTAATTTTCGTTTTGTTTCCGGACACAAAAATATGTTATTGATGAAAACTATGACTGAAATATATACGTTAACAAAATAAACACTGTATAAATGAAATGTAATGAAACTGTAAACATTCCCTAGATGTACTGAAAGAATCAAATATTAGAGTGAAGTGTGCAAAGGGGGTGGTGACATGTGCCCTCGCCTACAGCAGAGGTAGCGTCCTGGCATCTGCACACACAGCGGGCATCAGATGACATGCCTCACGACTCGCAGGCTGTGACTGAAGTGGAGTAGACCGGCACACTCATGCTGAGTAGTGCTGCTGGAGAGGATCTACTGTCAGATAAAGTGACACTATGTCAATGAAAACAGGGTAATAAACTAAGTGGATGCCTCGTCTAAATCAATCCGAATCATGACTGAAGCAAGTATGAGCCAAACACAGGTGGACTCTGCAGTGAATCGAGTCTGAGTCTGAATTAAAAACCCGCACAGTTTGGGATGAGTGAGATAGAGACAAAAATTGAGAGTCTGACCGTGCAGAACCCTCTCAGCCTGGTTTGGATTGAAGCTGACATGGCTGACGCCGTGATAGACCCATCGAGAATCTTGGCTCTGAGCCTGATTCTCTGCTCCGTCATGTGAATCACGTACAGTGTGAGCATATTTGACTCCAGCTGATGTGTGCTGACATATAAGTGCCCATAGTGCCAATGTTAAATCCAGCACTGTGCTTCCATCATCCATGTGTAAAGTTCACACTGTGTGTGTCTACAGTACATTAATCCCTCTAGGAGATGATGTAACCGGTATTCAGCGGAGGTCAAGCATTGTCCAGTGCTAACCACTGGCATAATGTAATAAATACATTAGTTACATCACTGACATCTTTGCAAACTGTAAATGCCTCGGGCTACCTTATATATTATGCAGTGGCAGCATGCATCAGAATTAACTCACTGTGGATAGGGTCACTTGACCTACTTGACTTTTATTGGTGAAGGCTCAGTAATGCGTGATAAACTTTATTTGTTATGAATCTGTAGCCTTTATTAGAAGCCACCTGTGTTGAATTTGCTCCAAGAAATAAATGGGAAAAAAACAAAACAAACAAAAACATGCCTACAGTAAAAATACCAGCTTAAATGAAATGAGTCCAACCTGTTTGCCACATTTCAAAAAGGGTCTGGAAGTGACAACACTGGACGTGGAGCGTAACTCAGAGACAAGCCACATAAAATCAAATATCCTTTCATATAAGAAGAGGTCTTTACATGGATGCCATTAATCAAGCCAAAAAAAATCTAAGCAAACACAAAAACAAACAAACAAACAAACAAAAAACATGAGGCAAACAGGTTTACAAGAAATTCTTGACCACTTGCAACAAAAAGCTCTAAAAAAAGGAGAGGGTGACATTTCAAAATAAAACAGGAAGTAAACATTAAGACTCATGCTGACAAATGCTGTGTCAGAAACCACTTCCACTAGTCACTAGTTCAGTAAAGAGTTCTGTAGTGGTGTCTGAATGTAAAGAGCTTTTAAAAAATAGTGCACTCAAAGGTTCCCACAATGCATTCTAAAACACAGAGAACAGCAATGGTCACTGAGCCGTCAAAATAGACCCTAATCTAACTAAAACCTGTTCAATCCATCTAAAACCTGCTCAGGTCCATCTAAAACCTTTTCAAATTCAACTAAAGCCTGTTCAAATCCAACTACAACCTGTTCAAATCTACCTAACATCTGTTCAGATCTAACTAAAACATGCACCTGTCGAAAAATAACAAAGAAACATACAATATTGGCCTCCATGTATGAAAATATTTTGAAATGCTTTGTCATCTGGGTCATTTTTCGCTGCTCGACAGAAGTCTGTTTTTGCAGATAAATATTGTACCTATTTTTACTCAACATAAATGTTTTCTCTTGTAGCAGCAAAATATGCAACAAAAGCCAAGAGGAATCTGTGTGGGTTGAAAGACACTTGCTAAATTAATTCTACAAAATATAATTAATTTACTGTAACATGTAGTGTATAATCACGGTTACTTTGCAATTCCCTTCTGCTTCAGTTTGAAATTTGGGTTGATGATAAGATATAATGCAAGTTGTCAATGCTATGGCAGCTATACGTCAAATTGCCAAATCAATACTGGTCCATCATTTAATCCTAGCTGGGAACTAATATTATATTGATTTTGTGCATGACAAGAATGCATTTGAATGGATAAGCATCAGTGTAGTGCTTTCACCTCTGATGAACCATTGTGGCCTTGATTGGCTCCAGTTGTCTGCTTCGTAGCCCAGCATTTTCTATGTTTGGCCACTGGACGGAAAATGAAGGAATATTGATTTGTGGACAGATAGAGGGACGTTGTGTGAGCAGGTGTACTCAGCAGTGCAGTCGTCCCCTCCAGCCTCCAGCCCACTGCTGGTTAATGACTGTGGTACAGCCCTCCACTGTGGCTTCTCCCCACCCCTTCTTCCTTTCCGAGCGTTTGAAATGTGCCAGCCAGATGTTCAGGGCTTTACACCTGTAGGAGATACAGTCTTTGACATGGTCTCTATGGATCTGCCATGAACACACAGACCAGAGCACACACGTAAGCACAAAAGCCTGGCTCTGCAGTGAATCCAGATGTATTAGTCGTCCATGTGTCCAGCAGACGTGCAGCAACAGATGGATCTGAAGACAATATGTACACACAGACAGCCACGCACATGTCTTAGGGGTTCACTGGGGTATAGCTCTCTCGATGCCACCCTGGTGCTATACATTTCTCCCACGACTTGCCCTCACGTAGCCTCCTTCGATGTTGGGTGCCATTACGTTGAGCATTTCGTAACTGGAGACCGTCTGTCTGGCTGGTGGAGGCTAATGGAGAGGAGCGAGTGTATGGACATGGTATAGGAGAGACAGTCTTCCCTCCTCGCATGGTGCTGTCAGAAAGCATACGGGCCTGATTAACGACAACAGCCACAATGGCTCTTTATGCATTCTCCCCCACTGCTGGCCCGCTGCCAACTCACCCTCCGGGGGAAGCGGAGGTGCACCGTGTGAGCGGAGTGTGTGGGTGAGGCAGAGGGGGAGACAAGGTGAGGTACGTAATAGGTTCACAATCGGAGAGAGTGTGAAAGGCAGGTGCACGAGGGGGAGCAGAACAATATGATGTTGTAAATCAATTTCACTGTAAAATATCACGGTACTTTTATGTCTTCTTAGATCCACAATGTCCATGACCCAAAGCATTGATCGTATAATGTGGTCAGTTACAGTTAATAAACAGAATTTGAACTGCATTTTTAGATTGTCAGATAGTTGTATTTATTATGTTGTATATTTTATTATGTTGCAATGCACCTTATACACCTTAATGGCGTCAAAGATGTGTAGCCTTATGGCGTGTCACTTTTGCATCAGTTTATCTGTAATGTATCCTTTGGTCCACTATTCTATACCATCTTATGCCTTATGTTTATTACAAAGACCGGCTTCATTCAGTGCTTTTATCAGGTTTGTAATGGTAACTGAGAAAAAACAATGTTATAATGTCACAGAACAAATAATATAATCAATAACAGACAATTTTAAGAATATCTACAAACACCTACAATGAGAGCCCACTGCGCCTTATGTTACTGACTTTGGCTTTGCATCACTCATCCATTCATTTGTTACGGTTTGTCACAGGGAACTGGAGCCTATCATTGGACAATGGCCAGTAATTACATGGGCTAACACATAGAGACATAAACAGACAGCCAATGACACCCAAGTTTACTATGGGCATTTGTGATTCACTGTTTTATGTAGGTGCATGCCTTTTGACAGTGGACATAGAGACTCCACACAGCAAGGTTTTGAATCAACATCAAAATGCCAGTAAAGATACCCCAGACTGTTGTACTAAATATAATAAAACTTTATATCTGTTTTAGGTTCTGGGTCTCTTTATGTCTCTGCAGAATACTAACGGTGGCTGAGTTCACGTCTTCCGAAATACAAGTGTGTGCGGCTAGCTAGCAGCTATCTCCCCTCGCTCCTAACACAGAAAGGTTGAGAAGAGACATCTTTCATCTCCTCTGCATCATCACAGCGTCTGCATTATTAATGGCCCTGATTACTGTAATCAAAAATTCTTATTTATTTGGAGGAGTCGGAGGAGGAGGAGGGCTGGGGGGAGGAGGCTGCGGCGGGGGCTCGGGCTTCTCTTTCCAGACAAAAAACCTTTGGTCTCCAGCTTTAATTTTTCAGAAATAGAAGATGCCGCAGTGCCCTAACTTCCACAACTTTGCAGCGGAGCTAGTTAGGAGCAGATAAACATGCAAATACACAGGCGGAAAGTTTCACTCTTTGATGAAAAATATGGATAACCGCAACTAAAGAACATGTTCACTGAATGTACTGCTTATTAAACATTTAGGGGAGTAGAAATGCAACAATTACAGCGATTGCAACCTCTGGAAAAACCAAACACAGTCATGGCTCTAATTGTCCATTTATTTCTTTGTTTATGTGATACTGCAGTACATACGCCAGAATGTAGGCCACTCTTTTTGTGGGTTATAGTAAAGCGAACTGTTGCCTTGCTTTTTTAAATGCAGCTTTGATGCAATGATGGTGTTTTTGGAGGGTGACTTATAACTTGGCCTTCCTCTTTGAACTTTTGTTGAAGGTGTTGCAAATTGAGCTCCATTGCCACAGGGGAAAAAACAAATACAGAAAAGATAAGACTTGTTAGCTCTCTACTTCAGATCCCCTCAGCGCTCTGCAACTGATGTCACGAAAACAACAACTTGCAGATTTTAGCCTTAGTAGACCTGGTAGCATACCAATGATCCGATCTTCATTTGTGGGGCAGAATATGTACTGTAGAGGAGTCAGTAGCAGGGCTAACACATACGGGCTGCTCACACACATAGCATCAAAACAATCTGCATTCACAAATACATACAATCAGCTGTTGTATGTCTTCCAAACTATATGCGCACTGCTAAGTAATCTATAAATCTATCTATGAATACTAATAATAAGACATAGATTTTTAAAGCACAAAAACATTACGCTGGCCAAGTATCCCCAGTCTTTTTGTTTTCAGTACAAAGAACTAGACTGGTCCATGACGATTTAAGATTCCCAGAGGATGGAACAAATGGGCGCAGATTAAACTACCTCTATATGCAACTGGATAGGCATACAACCAATCAGAATCCAGGGGGCAGTACAACATGTGCAGAATAAACTGACTCTGGACCTACACATCGGAAATAAAAATATACAGTATGAAACACGAACAAAAGATCAGGGAAACAGGGAAACAAAGCATTGCATAAAGCCTGGACCATTTAAGTTAAATGGTTTGTGATTGTTCAGGTCGTATTGAGCTTGGTGGAAGTCATGTTCAGTGGGAGGGGTTCTACTTCCTGACACCAATTTGACCAGTGGCCACTCGAGGTATTGCAACGAAAAAATCCTATATAACCAAAAAGGATTTTCCCCATAGACCGTAATGTAAACATATTTTCACATCCAAGTTTTTCTCTGATAAAAATCCTTAAATTTGCTTTAAAAAACAAAACAAAACAAAACAACTTATATTGTTTTGTGATGTCACCGCTGTCTTTACACCCATTGGTCAGAATGGATCACATGAAACCTGATGGTAAAACACAGGACTGCATGAGCGAGTGCCCTAGTGTACCCACTTTTTGGTGAGCAAAATACATTGGAATTTATGGGCGGCCATGTTTTTGTGGACTCAGTATCCTGTTCTAATACTACATCATACATAATAATACATGGTAGCCAGCAGCAAATAGGACGCCATATTCAGGGAGCTAGAAATTAAAACAGATCCTCGGCTGGATTTGAAAGTTTCTGTTTTTGTGGAATAATAACGCAGTTCTTGCTTAAAAGACATACACAGGCAACCATTTGCACATACATTGATAGTCATTCAATAAGGGCACTTTAAATTCACCAATTGGCTTTTACATGCATGTCAGAGGGAGAAAGCTGGAATGCCCACAGAGGACCCAAAGTAGGGGGGACATGCAGACCACACAGACCTGGCCCGTTTAACCTTGTACCCTATTTTCAGTTTCATTCATCAGTTTGATTAGAGAGGAACCACTACCTCATCATCCATCCTTACTTTTGGAGATTCAAATGTGACAATGATCCCATAATAAGGACAATCATCAGAACCATAAAACGCAGAGAGCATTTCCTTCTTCCTTCTCCTCATCCTGTTTTAAGCTCTCTTTCTCTTTTTTTCCACCAATAAAAGTGTGTCTGCCTTCCTCCCATTGCTTCCTTCACCATCCCATCCACCCTGTCTAATCTTTCCAGGCACTGCCATTTGCATGCAAATAGTCCATTACCCAGTGGCAGGGAGACACAGCCAGGAGCTCACTACTAGGTAATCAAGGACAAAAGCAGTGCAAGGAAAAAGAAAGGAAGAAAAGAGAGGAGAGAAGGAGAGAGGGAAGAGGGAAGGATCACAGGTGAATTAGTGGTGAGACAGAGAGAGTCAAAGCGACTTGGCAATTTGCAAAGAAAGAAAGGAGAGCAAGGCGAGGACGAATAGAGAAAAGACTGGAGGAGAGATGACGTTTGAAGAGGTGATTGGAGGCAAGAACCTTTGTAATGTAAGAGTTACAAGTTAAGTTGAAGACGAGAATGAGCAGAGTGCGGCTTTGACGGCGAGAAGGATCAAAGAGTACTTTATTGTAGCTTGTCAGGCTGCCAATCTGCAGCAGCTTTATGAAATAAAAGACTGCTCCCCTCAAGTAACCACCTAGAGGAAAGGATTTTTTTTCCCTCTGCATGTTTTGTCTGCATTTTAAAGAAATGCTAGCAACAAATAGCTTGTCACCGTCACACTGCCAATAAAAGGGCAGCATATGAAAAAAAATCAAATGAATTACAAACACACCTTGACATTCTGAATGCGTTTGGTTATTTTTTGTTCGCAGGTCGGGTAAAAACATGTGCCAACAGCCTGTTTTCAGTACTGTAAATAATCTTCACATGGTTAACATTCCTCACAACAGGTCCCGCTCTGACACTGTTTCAGTGTGAAGGACAAATGTAAAAACATTTTTCCACTTTCCATCATTTTGAGTGATGAGCAAGACCATTTAGAAATGTCAATGTCAAATAATGTTAATGCATCCCTACAAGTACAAATCTGTCACATGAGGTGTGTGCGTGAATGGGAAATGTCCTGGATACATTAAAGCTACTGCGGTGAATTATGTGCAGATTCAAAAAAAAAAAAAAAAAAATGCTTTGTTTCTATTTTGATAATTGTTTGAGTAATATTTTAAGCAAAGATGTTCTGCTTCTTAAATATAAAGATGGATTTAATTCCAGCAAGGTTTTATGTCGTATATTTTACTTTAAGGGACAAATGGGCTGCTTATAATATCAATTTCTAAATAAAAACCCTGTGTCTCCAAATTATTGATTGGATAAAAGGCGCCACATAAACATCTCATCTCTTTACATCTCACTCTGCAGAATAGATAAGCCTATATGTTACCAGTTTACACACCCAATCTGTAACAAGAGATGAACAGTAATTACAAAGCTATATACATTTTATATGTAATGCATAAGGAACACTTCAAATGGCATAAAATTGCACAATATCACAACCAGGGGTGGAAGTAACACATTACAAGTACTCATGTTACTGTAACTGAATAGTTTTTTGGGGTAATTATTATAAGTAGATTTTTAAGCGAGTACTTTTACCTGTAATTGAGTGACTTTGCTACTTTTGAAAGCATATCTCGTTACTGAGTACAAGTGACAAAGGCCTTTCACATTATGCAGACAAATAGACCACAACCTGTAACAATATATGCTATATGTTTGTTACTTTAGATAAGTTATTACCACTGGCAACAGAATATTTTTAGAAAAAACAAGAACGAGAAGGTGAGTTTTGGAATACATTTTGTCCTTGGAAAAGAGACATACAAAGGTACTAGTACTTTGAGAAAAATGAATACTTTGTCCTTTTACTTGAGTATTATTGTTTTTAACAGGAGCACTTGTACTTGTAACTGAGTACAATTTTAACCATGTAACTGTACTTTTATTTAAGTACAGAATTTGAGTACTCTTTTAACCCCTGATCACAACAGATGTCATTTAAGCTATCTCCAGTATGCACCTTATTATTTATTTCATTGTGTATATAGTGTATGTTGTTCTATATTTTCTGTTTGGGAATCTATCTGCTTTGGTATTATTGTATTTTATTTCATTCACCATTATTTCCCATTATTAGTTATCTTATCTTTACAGTGAGTCTAAAGAGAAACTTAACAGGCCCTACCTCATCTCATCACTGTGTGCACCAAAACTTCAGTCCTCCCTACAGCAAGATTTCTTAAAACAACTTTGTGATTGGCAGTTATAATAGTTTCGTTTTTAATGAGAGTAATTAATTAGAATAATTCATTAAATTCACGTTGAAAGCCAGGGCAAAATTATTTGACAAATTGGCTGTCAGTTGTGTGGAGAGCAGGATTACTCTCCTTGTTATGAAAATGCTGCAAACAGATGATGACATACCAGTGAAATAACTAAAAAGTTGTGTTTTTTTTCTTCTTTTTCCCCCTGTACACACCCCTTTAGAACCTGTAACCACCTCCAAATGTCCTTCTCCATAACCTTTGACCTTTCATTCTGCCAAAGACGTGCCGCCCCATACCTCCAGTCCCGTTATCTATCTTCCATTAGATGCTTCAAGTAACTGCGCTCGTCGCACGGGGAGAGGAAGTGCATGAAAGAAAACGAGCCCCCCCTTTACCCACCCATTACCACCTCCACCGGCACATGCACCCCATGCTTCCTCCCTCCTCTTCCTCCCTCCTCTTCCTCCTCTGTGCGAAGCGCTTGATTGCGGCCCGTTTGATGTCCTAAACGCGGCGTGCTAAGATTTGCTCTCTGTTCCTCGCCGAGCTGCGTTTGAAGCTCTGCGTGAGCGACACACATTTTTTGACGTTACACTCTGCTAAAACGGGCAATTATTTTCTTCCCCCTTCTTCTTCTTCTTCTTCTTTTTTCCCCCCCGTTTTTTTTTTTTTTTTTTCATGTTCGGCTTTTGAATCGCGGCGCATAAGGAAGGTGGAAGAGGCATGAGACAGGGAGCGATGACTTGCACCCACACATTCCTCTAACTAAGACGTAAATATGCACGGTGCACAGACCTTTCTTCTGAGACAGCCGCTTACTGTTTCCTAAACTTTTTTTTTTTTTTTTCTGTCACAAGCATTACTGAAATTACACCTCCCGCTGATATCACCAGCACGCACCTATTAAGACCCATATATTACTGTCAGTAGTGCTTGGTTGAACCTGCCTCTACCACTTCCCTGGCATCTTTAAGCACTTTCATAAGCCTATTCTGAATATAAAGAGCCTTGATACAAACTGCTGTAAAGGGATTTACTCATTGTACGCAGCTCGACTGAAGCCACCGCAGGCTTCCTTCCGTCTGCCTACCACCCACCACAGCCAGAAGAGCTCTGGCCTTGGACCCACTCACCCACCATTTGTCTTCATGTGAAGTAAGGTCACCACTTAGCACATGTAGGTTTATCATTTTACCGACTGGCGGTTTGACACACCGTTGATCCGGCGAGCGTCCTCAGACTGCGATATTGGCTCAGTGAGATCGTGACATCGGTTACACAACAGGAACATAGACGTATATACAAACACACACACACACACAGAGACACTCAGAGCTTGGCCTGTGCCCAGCGTTGCACTCCCATTTTATGACCCTTGCTTTATGGTTTATTTAAAAAGTAACAGTCCCTTTATAGGTCATTAAAGCAAGAAATAAAAAGCGAGTAGACGGCCCGAAGCCGATAGAGAGACGGCAGACGCCAGGCACGTTGGTTTTGGAAGCACAGGCACGCACACATGAGGTTGAGGGTGCATCCCGGGCCAAGGGTTTAGACCTCGGTGAGGGGAGTGGATGGGACATGATCACTTTACAAATCATTAAAGCGCTTGAAAATGTCTCGACAGGGCAAAATGCCAAAGAAAATGCGCTTTACACATAAACAGTTGTATATGAATGTGTTTTATTGAGCTAATGAATGAATGAATGAATGAAACTGTTATTGCCCCAAAGAGAATTTGTCTTAAAACTTAAAAAAACAGAGATACATTCAACACAGTGGACATAACAAAATTATTAAAAAGCCCAACATGACAATAAATACAAGATAAAGAAATAGATAAAATAACACAATGTACAACCGTAGGCATCACAGGAATAACATTGGGAAAGGAAAGGTTGACTGATACATTTTGTGGATATAAATACAAGCTCTATATGAACACAAGGTGGTAAGTTCTGGTGGTAAGAGGAGTGTATCAATGTTTCACAAAAGATGACAAATATTATTATATATAAATAATATTTTTTGGTATCCTGTCAACCTTCGTCCAATCAGAAGAAAGGACTCACAAAAAAAAGCTGTCTCAGGTTTATAGATGGACCAAATGGAAAAAAATACCTGTATATAGTGAATGAGCTTCTTCTTTCTGTTACTGCTTTTATTAGTGACCACACTGGCAAAAAAAATGGCAAAAATTACATTCTGTATAGTCACCTGCTTTTCTTTTACTGGCTGATCTGAATGATGGAAGTATGGTTGCGTAAAGAAATGCAAAAAAATAGTTTGCCTAAGTATATAAATATGTGCATTTAAAGATACAATACCTGAAAATGTCTTCTGCCACTCTTCCAAACCCAATCACTCGAAACAACATAGCAGCAAGTCTGTTTTTATTGATTATGGGCCAGCGGAGGGCATATAATACCCCAAAATTTCATAAGAGCATGTTGTTTTGATTTAGCTGTTGGTAAACCCAGAGATACTGTATATATCTGCAGTTTGAGCATGCATACACCACGCAAAATGTATGTTTGACGTGTCTGTGGTGCAATCTGCATGTCACCAGGTAGAATCGCAGGTGTGTTGATGGTTTCGCGTGAGCACATATGTCAACATTCACGAGTAAAAGTTCCAAAGAAAGACGGATAGAGCAAGTACATAACGATCCACCTCTGTATATTGTAGCCTTGCAGAGTCACAAAACAAAATGGGTGGAACTTGTCATGTTTACTGTGGATGAATATCAGCCCTGACCTGGAAGCAATACTTTGATTGTGGTGCATTGTGTGAAAGCCTGTCTGCCTTGTGCCGTCTCCAGGAGTGGATGAGTAACAGTAACATATGAATGTAGTTTAATGGCAAGTACATGCCATTGTTAAATATGCTTTTAACTTACAAACCTTGTGCAGAACACTATTGGGCACCTAACACATCAATAGCTATTTATTTCATTGCATTCAGTCAATATATTCAACTTGAAAATGAGAACTGGTTGGATGTACAGTATTCGCAAATGCACCAATGATGCAACTTCACACACATACGGCAATGCAAGTTTAATGACATGCCTGAAAATGCACGGATTACATGCTTTTTTTCTGCCTCTTCCATTCTCCTCTATCACATTATCTCACACATTTACTCCATTCCCATTCAGACACACTTTGACCTCTGCACGGTGGCAAAATGGACATGATTAACTGTAGAAAAATGTCAGCCGGGAATAATGGCTGAAATGTAATTACTGAATGAATGTGGCAACTCCGAGGGCCAAAGAATACAGAGAGGGGGATATGCGGGACAAAATAAAACAGCGTAATATGGATCGAGTCAGTCTTTGATGCAATGAGACGAACACTATAAGATCAAATACAGAAGTGGCCACTGGACGATTTCGTTTTTTGCGGATAAATAAAAAGAGTGAACAGAGCATTTTGAAAAAAGCTCCATATATCCAAAAATTTAAGAAGTGGCCTTTGAAATTACAAGTGATTATCAAGCATTGTTATTCATAATATCCAGAATACTATGAACGCACCATAAGGTCATGACCCATCTTAACAAATTGAGTTTTACATGTTCTCTCTGCCACAGGACTCTTGGCGCCGTTTATAAATCCGTTTATCCATGTTGTCCTTGAAGTGACGTGTGAAGAATGGTGTAGTTCACAGATGTGTGGTTCATGTATGAGGAAAAGACAGAGAGAGGTAAACAGGGACACACAGTTAGGATTTAATGTCTTAATAACATGTTGTGTGTGAAGCAAGTAATAAAAAAACATTGTCACTCTCTTCAGCTTAGGTTGTAGTCACATTTACTCATAACGGCAATGGCAGCATCAGTATATATATATCAAAAAGCTAAATATCAAGCTACTCAGTATTTTCTACCCTCTCCCTGACAAAACGCACATGTTGTCAGTCAGTTTTCCTTTGCCAAGATCATGTTGTTTATACATAAACAATTTGCACGGTCCTTAGCTGTAATTTCTGTTGGCAAATGTGAAGAATTTCTGTCACACATGTCCGCATTCTTCTCCCGCCATCTTTCACAGAAGAAGCAGGATATGACGACAAATGGGCTCATTCTTCTTCGTGGGTTTTTGGCAGACAGTTAGTCCTGTGTCGACTCCGGTGATAAAACTCGCCAGAAACGGTCAATCGCAGCTGTTAGTTGCGAGAAAGTTGTGGCGTTTGGACAAAGTTGCCAAGTCACACTGATTTCGCAGAGTTTGGTTGATTCTGCATTTATAGTTGTGATTGCAACTTCGCAAAATCCTGGAGAGACTGAAATATCCACCTGTAATGTGCATAGTCATGTCCATAACACACATATTTATTGTATATTCTGTGCATACTCTATATTCTGCACTTTCTGCTGTTCTGACTTCTGGTTAGATGCTAAACTGCATTTTGTTTTCTTGTGCTTGTGCATGTGTAATGACAATAAAGTTGAATCCAATCTAATCTAATCTAATTTGGTGGCTAATGCACTTTTGTCCATGAATATGTTTTGTGGTGTCCTTATCTCTTTAACTGTTGCCAAAACGTCTACAAACAATAAACATTTCTGGATAAAAATACAACTTTATTGCCACACTTCTCACTTATGGATTAGCACTTAAAGACTTAAATCTACTTGGTGTTATTTGTGCTCCACTTGTATCTAGTTTTGTCATATTCCTACTTACTTCTACTTGACTCATTTCAGTTGAACAAAACACAGTACTGTAACCTGAACATATTGAGTTATCTATCCACCTTTTACCTCCAGTGTTCCTGTCTGTAGTGCTGTACATCTGTGAGACTGTGCTCTGACTGCAGTCTCCATGTGTCATCAGACGCACATGTGGCCCATTTTGAAATGATTTGCTTTCAGGAGCAGGGTTGCAGCAGCCCTCTCTATCGCCTCATCTTCGTCTCATCTAGCCGACGAGGGCGCAGAGAGAGAGGCTATAGTCTTATTAGTGATAATGAGAGAGAGCCACTCTGCCAATTTACATACCTAATCTGATATTAGCTGCTGCCACCCGCACCAAGGGAGCACACACTCGTACACACACATCGGCACGCACACTTCTGCACATAGACACAAATACAATCGCATTTATTTTATTTATTTATATTTATGAAAGAGAGCAAAGCACGCTGGCCTCTATGGACAAAAGAATTATACAATACAGCAGAGAGGAGTACTTAAGTAATCCTAGTAATCACTCATAAAGACTCGCTTATTACAAATGTGATTGAGACGAGGCACATGCAGAATGGAACATTACAAAAGAACAAGATAAAGAAGGCTTCCAAACAAATCAGTCTGATGACTTCATCTGACGAATTTGAGCATATTTAGAACGGCAAAAGCCATAAATGAATCACCAACTGCATTATACTTATAAAATAATCATAATAACATG
Organism: Rhyacichthys aspro; assembly: GCA_036850595.1. Lineage (NCBI taxonomy): Eukaryota > Metazoa > Chordata > Actinopteri > Gobiiformes > Rhyacichthyidae > Rhyacichthys > Rhyacichthys aspro. The sequence goes on from CM072163.1 coordinate 16,061,691, forward strand.
GATCATAGACGTGGAAAACATTACATTGCATTAGGTGGACTGTTGCTAGTGTTTTGAATTGGAGGTGTTTCTAAGATGAAAAAAGAATGCTAAGATGCTAGCTAGGTCATCTATCTGTTCCGGCCTCTCCTCCTCTGCTCCTGGGGAATTTTTAGCATCCATGTGACAAATTTATTTCGTTGTTTAAAAATATCAAAACCATATGAATAAGAAATGCAGACAAAAACACTGAGCTGGAGCTGCTGAAAAGGATGCCAAACATCAGGTCTCATGTTTTCTTTTCTTTTTTCTAGATAAGCCCAAGCCCCATCGTTTATTGTTGTCATGGTTAATGTATATCTGAAAATAATAAAAAACATCACATGTAGAGTACACATTATGACCACATGCATCGAGGTATAAATAAGGACATAATGATCTGCTTCTCTCTCATCAGTGGAAAATGTAATGGATCTAGGAATCGGATGGATAAGGAGGAGCGGGATTCTCTGGGGCAAAGACTAGAGAACTTGGATGAACAAGTCCTTGCAACATGCTCATGAATATTCCATGTGCACCGCAGAGGCAAAGCTCTCCATCCCCTTGTGTTTCAATTAGCACCAAACCACCCAGAATCCGTTAATTGTCTTAAGCACTTAGACATGTACGGCCGGATCTGCTGCACCTATCTGCGGGGTAAAAATGTGGCTTTTCACTGGGAGGGCGACGGTGCATTATGCAAGCCGGAGGGGGAACCTTTTAGCTGTAACATCACACATTTTGCCATGCTGTCATGTTTAGCTCTTCTCTAAAATCAGTCCAACAGAGCTTTTTATCGTCTGATTGCTGCCTACACTGGAGCACCATATGGATTGTTAAGCTTGAGCTGTAAACAGTAACAGAAACTCTTACTCTAATCCTAGGCCTTAAATGGTTCAGCAATGCAAATCAAGGGAATTATAATTGTTGCATAACCCTGCACATTTCCCATACACTGTCACATGTTTGCTTCACTTTAACACAAATAAGGAGAGAAATAAACTGGATGAGTCACATATGATTCACTGTAGTTAAGTCAGGAAAGGTAAAGAAACAAATTAACAGCTGACAGGTGGAAAGTGTGCTTTTTACCACTTTGTTTCTGCTATTTGCGAGTTAATATATTGAGTGTGTGCATTTATGAAGCTGAATTTTAATCAAATATACATCTAATATACTATGGATGGTTGCTCGTCAGTGTTTTGTGTTGTAAGTGAGCAGTTTCAATACGTTAATGTTGATGGAAATATGCTGTAACATATTGGAGATGGATGCCTCTGCAGTAGTCTTTGTGAAACCACCAGTAGGAATACTATCACAACACTATTACACACACTGACAAGCAACTAATGAGCAAAAAACTCAATGCAAGAAATAGATATGCACCACAACCAAACTGCAAAATTACTATATGTAGATGCACACATTATAGATTAAAAATGATGAAATAATTGAATTTATGTGGGTACTTACAGTATTTGTATACACCAAAGTAGCAGTAGCGGCATTTTGGAACTTTTGGGTTTTTTCTCACATACTTTTCTTGAGCACATTTTGGTGGGAAATGCTACACACTTCAAAATATGTACTTTTATCTGAGTATTGGCGATCCATAGTGGGTAGATAGATGTCACCAGTCCTCGTTTTTTCAGTAAACACTGGAGTAATATTATTTTAAAGTAACAGCACTTTTACTTCTGAACAGATTTGGAAAAGGCTGAGCAAAAACACAACATAAATACCAGACCTACCTGAACAAGATCTTGACCCTCTATTTGTTTGTTTGTTTTGGATTTTATAGCATGCCAACCTTTTACAAATATTTCTATAGTATCATAATGTGTACTATAATGTTATTCTACTAATCAGCAGCATTGCTGGATCACATATCCAACATGACAGAAGTGCTATGTTGGTGTTTTTGGTGTTTAAAATAAGTTTTAGCTAGCCCACATAGCAATACAACACTAGTAACTAATAATTACCATTCTCCCTTATGACAAAGTATCAAATTATTCCAAAGTATTCCAAAATATCACTAGTCACTTCATCTGAATGTAACACAAAGGCATGTTAAACCGCATTCTCTGTACCTTTCAGTCTGGTCCAGTGGTAGTGTTTGTTTCCTCTGTCGAATCAATCTTGTTACATTTTTATATTTTCTTCTTTTCCTGCCTTTACGGAGTTGCTTTGTTATGCCTTGCTTCCTTTTCTTTGTGTCAGAATGGCCCATCTCATACTAAAGTCCAGTTATCTGCACAGTATGTAAATGTGATTGATGTTGACGAAGCTGCAGATTTGCAGTTGTTGGCTGCTGAGTCAGAGCCTGCCTCCAAATAGCTGTAATCACAATGTAACAAATAAATAATAATAATAATCATTTGCTTTAAAACTTCAGAGAACAGGTCAAGATGTGTTCTTCAAGTCGATATTTTACTGCCTTTTTTGTCACTGCAATATACATCTAAATATAGCGCTCTTTTTGCTTTAAGCCTCTTCAAATCACCTTTACTTAATGGAGAGGAGTGCATCCACCCTCTTAATTTTGAGGGAGAGCATATGGAATGAAAAAGCAGCCACCCTTAGCTTTGTGCCACATTTTCAGCTTGACTTGGAGTGACTTCTACTTCTCCCTTTTCAATATTGTGTATGCTGTCTCCCCTGCACACTGCTCCAAACACTCTTTCTCACCAATTACCTGTCTGTATCTCAGCGTCTGTGTAGTGTGAGTGAGAGGAAGAGAAAGTAAGGATGTGTCTGTCGAGGTGTGTGTTTTTTTTATTTTTTTATTTATGTGTGTGTGTGTGCACTTCTCATTCTCCTGCTTCTGTTTCCCCTCCGGATCTCATGTATAATTTATGGGCCTCTCATGAATATGCTAATTAGCCGGCGTGCAGGGAGAGGTGAGAGGGCTTCCCCTGTTCTATTCTTACATTCGTCTGATGAGAGAGGGATGGAAGAGAAAAAGAGGAAGAGGAAGCAGGGAAGCGTTTGTTGCTCCTGGAGAGGAAGAGGAAGGAGTGTGGAAATACATTTATGAAATCCCCGGCGTTCGGCAAATAAGCACCGTGGCAATATGGACAGAGGCGAGCCCATGTTGCGCTATATTGTGTTGGAGACAAATGAATCACCCATGCTGAGGCGAGATTGGACGATGTAGTGAGAGAAATGGGGAGATGAGACGGGGAAAGAGGGGAGAAATGGTTGTCATTGTTCCATCAGTATTTTTTTGAGGAGCTAGAGAAGCAGGCAAATAGGACTGTTCCTCAACTTTCAATTCCCATAAATAGATGATATGTGCCAAGTTTGTGGAGACACTATGAAAAACACTGTTCTGTTGTCATAGACAAAGAGAAACTGAGGTAATGCAAGTGAACAAACTAATCAGATAAACTGCACAGGAACAGAGGTAGAAGGAAGAGAGATTACCAACTAGCAAGCTAAACATCAAACGAGCCGTCTTCAAAGTTGTAACATGAAAAAACTGTTTAAATGACATCAAAACGCTCACAGACAGAAGAGAGGAGATCTTAGTTCTGTCTTCCACAGTCTCTCAAACTCTGTCAGTCCTTCAGCAACTGTCTTTGTCATTTTGTCGTCTCGCACTCTACTTCTCTCGTCCCTCAGCCATGTGTTCGTCTCCCGCTCTTCCCTCTGGAGTTCTATCAGGAGGAGTCAAGAGGAGCGACTCTCATGTGAAATAGTGCATGACATGCGCCGAGCCTCTGTGAGCTGGCATGCGTGCCACTGTGAGCAGTGTTCGTACGAAGGCATACAGTTGGATTGGTGTGTGTGTGTGTGTCTTCCTCCTGGCACCCTCTGGGCAGAGAGAGCGTTCCAGCGGGCAGCTGATGATTCAGCATCTGTCTCCTGCTTATGTAAGAGAGCAGACACATCCTGCTGCTGACTGACTGACTGACTGCACTGACTGACTGACTGCATGAATGATTGTGTTACCCACTGACTGACCAACTGACTCAGTAATGGCCTGGGTTTAGTGAGCTGCATGGAACATTTTAAAGATGGCTTTGTGTATTGTCATTTTTAACTCTGTCTAAAATTAAGAACTTTTTTGTCTGATTTTTATGTTGAAGCGTAACCATATGTAACAAAGTCAGGCTTGCAAAAAAAAAAACCCAAAAAACCCAAAATGTTTTTCCATTTATCTGATAATTTAGGATTTACTTGTGTCTTAGTGGCTCACCTGATAGAGCACACACCACAGATTTGGGATGACCTGAGATCAGTTCCAGTTTAGGTCATTTGCCTGGTGTCATTCCCCTTCCTCTCACTTTTTTCTTGTCTAGTTATTATCTTCTATCAAATAAAGGCAAAATGACAAAAATATAATAATAATCTCCTGCTACTGATTCAAAAAGGGCATTTAGATGTTGTGTTTTGTTTTTTCTTTTTAAGATATCACTTTCTTTTCCTGCTAAATGCCAACACAAACAACAACAGCAAAGAAGCAGCAGTAGTGTGCATTACTTTAACAATGGAAAAGGTATAGTGTGGATACCTTATAGTGTGTGCTCTGTCTGTCTCTATAAATCTTATCAAAAGACACCAAAATCCTCAGAAGCACATGGCTAATTTTCCAAAGTAAGCTGCTCACTGCACAGGTGCTGTTCCTGTTTATCCATTTGCTGCCACTTCACTAAATCAAGACATCATAGAGGTAATATGAACCCTATCTCTGGTGATTATTAGTGTCTTAAGCATCTGCAGAGTCATAGTGGTCATTGTTTGAACTGTTCTGGCGCTAGCAGCAGCAATAGCTACAACACAGTGTATAGCACAGGGTTAGAACTTGTTTAGTGTGTGTGTTGAATTTGCCTTCACATCATTTTTAGCCAGTAGAGGGCACAGATCCCACTCTGTGTAACTGCAGTGTCAGCAGCGCCATATTCTTTCTAAGTAGACACTATCCAAGCCAGGAAGTTTGGAAGAAAAAACATTTCTGAAACGGTAAGTTCATTTTAGTGTATTTTGTACAAATACGATTGTACTAGAGTCCAGTTTCTGTCCAGCTGAGGGTACTGGCATGATTCTGACTATGACCTCTGAACTCTTGTCTAAGAACCATCCAAATGATTCTGAGAATGTGTATTTTGAGTGGGTCATCTCTGCAATAGTCTCAAAACAAACATAACACAAGCCTTAACAGAGGCCAGACCCCTTTTCATTACTAGGAAGTGCATTCAATTTTTCGTCCCACCTTTTCTCTGTGAGAAGTTGGTCATGTTCTCACAATGTCTGACATAGATTTCCTCCAGCTTCTTCCCACAGTCCAGAGACATGCATCAGTGGGCCAATTGGTGTCCTTTGTCCTGTGATTTACTGCTGATTGTCCAGGGTGTTGCCAGCCTCATGCTTAAGCTGCATGATCCTGAAGAATTATCCATGCAACTGAGTGTAAGTGATTGATAAACCAAGAGCAGAAGGCAATCCAAAAAACGTTTTATTGAAAGACTTAAATACACTTCAATTTGCATAGACTGACTTTCAGTTTCATCTGAACTTATTAAAGCGTTATTAAATGACATATTATACTTATGATTTGAGGGCTCCGTCTCTTGACAAAACCACTATCATTTAAGAGCATTTCATAGTAAAATAAAAATCCTGTTGAAATAAAACAAGTCAAATGGCACTTATGTGTTCCCACCGAGGCTGAGCACAGCTGACTCACCGCCTTGCCACTTTGTCGACCATCTAACAGATCTTGACCGGCTAACTGGTCATTCTCCTGACGTGACTGTGTGCCAAAAGGCTGATTAGTCAGTTTGAGCTGTCAGGGTAAAGTGAGTCACAAGCTGAGCTGCTGGCTGGCTGCTGGACTCCAAACCGAAGCAGGCTGGACGACTAAAGAGCACGTTCGTCGGCCTATTTGACGGCCCTAATGAAAAAACTATGAGTCTGATTAAAGATCTAAATCCCCGGGTGGTTGACTTGTCGAAGCAAAAGAGGAAGGGAGCAGGAGAAAAAGGAAAAGAGGGCGAGAGGAAGGTGGCAGTGGCAGAGCAGAGTTCATTACAGTAAACTTAGAGCGGCAGCGGTGACAGGCTGAGAGGGAGCGCGGAGACGGGAAGAAATTGAGAGTGACACGAATACTCCGGGCCCCGATGCAAATAGATGCAGTTACCGAGATGGCCTGCTCCTTAAACAGATACAATACAATTGAATCACAAACACACACATGCAAGGTGCAGGTGTAAACAGCTTGTGAGAGAGTGTGAGGCTTTTGTGTTTTTGGCTGGAGGCTGGGACCACAAGGGAGACACTGCACTGAGGTGGATCATTACATTTAACCGTTCATTACCGGCAGCATTGGCACTGACATGACGCTGACACTGGGCAGCTGCTGAAGTGACCGTCATCATTTTACAACAAGTGTTATTCCTGTATTTGACATGCAGACATTCAGACATTTAAAAGTATATCATTGTAGAATCCTGTTTGTTTTATTTATCCATTGTCAGAAAAAAATTTGCACACAACTTGTAGTCGTAATACACCAACCTAGATTCACTGGGACATTTCTTCATATGCTAGATATTTCAACCCAAACTGATTTTAGTGCTCAAAATAGGCAATAAAATAGAACTGAATGTAATTAGATTTATCAGCAAGATTTTTTTTACTGTAGGAACACAAAGGCAGAGGTGGGTAGAGAAGCCTAAAATTGGACTCAAGTAAGAGTCATAAAAAGTATTTGATTAAAAGTCTGCTTAATTAACTGTTGATCGTAATGCCTGATTTAAATAGACAGACAACAATATAAAATAATGTGCAAATTCTGGTATTTCTATATAATAAAATAAAACATGAGTTAAAATGAATGACATCTTTACAAAATAACACAAAATTTCTAAACACAAAATTCCAAAACTCTTTTTCACCATATAATGCTTTTGAAATCAATACCTACAGTGACATATGTGTGTTTGAACACTACATCGCTGTTCTTTTGCTCTGTGTAAGTGAAGCATGCTTTGTATATTTGGTAAATGTTATATTTTTGTATATGTTTCAACATTGAAGACAGTTTCCTCTGCCATTTTTCATGTGTTTTCATTCCTTGTCCGCCACATGTGAAGAGTTTGTGCCGCTATGCCGCCACAATGTGGTCATGTGACTGTCTGGCTACGTCTGAATGGTGAAAAACAATGGCAGATCCACGGCATTTCTCTGGCAAAAATAAAGCATAGAATAAAAATTAAAAAAACAGGTCAAGTGTAGCCCAACGTAGGAGAGTAAGAGTAGTGTTACTTTGTCACATATCTTCTTAAGTAAAAGCAAAAATGACATATGACAGACATAGATTTGAGTAAAATCACTAGGATGGAGGATAGTTGGTGCTGTCTAGCCAGATAAAAATCTAGCTGTGATGTATTGACAGAACTAATGCTCAGGTCACATTTATATGACACAGGTTTTTGTATGTGTGTAGACAGGTCCCAAAGAATAGGCTAAAATTGGTAATTTTCTGGCAGAAGATTGCATTCATATGAAGCAGAGTCAAACAAGAAACTGAATTGATATGCCTTATGAGAGAATGACGTGAGCAGTAGTGTTGGAGTGGGCAAGACACAAAAAGTTGGAACACGAAGACGGGAAAGAAGAGGGCAGTGAAAAGAGTTGCTGGTGTTGAGCAGGGTGACCTTCAGTGTTTGAGGCTGTGGGGAGGATCAACCTCTGGGAGACACAGGCAGCTTGGCAAAGTCACTCCTACACAGGGCGCTCTGCAGACTGGGGTCAGGCCAAACAAACAAACACACACACTCTGAGTCACCTCTCACCAGGAGCCAGTCTCAGTCTGCACTCTCTCCGCCAAGAGATATGAGGTGCAAAAATAAAAACAAAAAAACCCCAAAAAAACACGCAATGTGAGCGGGTTCTTCTTTAACGTTACCGGTCACAGACAGAGGAGGAGGGGGTAACAGCGGGAGCGAGGGAGAAGGTGTCGCCTCCGTTCACCGATCCCTTATGCTAAGAGGAATTTGCATACATTTTTAATCAAAGCAAATGAGATCATAACCAAATTAAATCACGCTTTCCAGCCGCCCCCTTCTCTGTCTGCCTCCTGTTCCATCCACCCACCTATTCCTCATCATTTAATTATAGTCACTAATAGGTACGCTTCGACAGAAAAGGGAAACCCGGCGCAACATAAAGAACCGAATGCAGAGAATTTAAGTTTAAGAGGTCACAGTATTCAGAGGTGGGCTCGTCATCATAAGTTCATGTTTATTCTGCAACAGGAAATGGTAGCAGAGGGGTAACGGGTAAAAAGGTCAGCGGTATGGAATACTGACGTTCCAGTGTATGCAGAAAAACAACAGCATTAGCATGTTTTTGAAGCATTTGTGTTTACTTATGCAAATTAGCCATGTGCTTTTTTTTTATTTCAGTTTGACCTTTTTTTTTGTCATTTTTGTCTTTATTATTTTTGCCTCATTTTGTTTAAAGGTTGTATTGAGTTGACATAATTCATCACCATAATACACATTTTACAGAATACAAGGACGCAGCAAGGCAAACTGGGACAGAATGTATTATTAAAGACTATTATTATTATTATGGTATTATGGTCTGCTTTATTTTACTTTTTTTATTCTTTGCTATTGTAAGCCCCTTGTTATTCCTCGATATGTGTCAATCATGCTAGTCCGTTAGCCTAACAACATTCATTTTGTTTTAATTGACAGAAATGGTTTAACAAGTTCATGTTTGCTATGATTGTGCAGCAGCCTGTTATTGAAATCTAACAAAGACAGAGCCCTGTTTCACAAAGTTTGTCTTAAAAAAGAGCGATGTGAAAGATTGAATGTGCTGCAACCATCAAATGAGGTTGGTTATATTAGTCTTTTTTCTATATTGTTTTATTTGATCAGTTTCTTTCGCAGTGTAAACATGTGTTATCAAAGACATTATGGTTATATTTAAATATATATAGTGCGTTAACTTTTTGTGTTGATTTTTTCGGTTCAGTGCGTAAAAAAAAAATGACGCAATTGTTAATTTGAAGAAACGCCCCCTCCACACCACTGCACACTAGAGCTAGTCATGGAAAAACAAAAAAGACATGCTGCTAAATGGACTATTCTGCTTAAAGAGATTACCAGATAGTTTCCTGGAAAAGAGTAAAGCAATATGCGGGATTTGAAGCAGTTTTAAATATTCTTCAAGGTTCAAAATGACAAAAGTACACTCAAATTGATGTTTCAAACAGTCACAGTTTTGAACCACAAAGTGAATGAGTTGGTAATACACTGTATTTTATAAAAGTTTCTCATTTAAGTTTGTTTTAAGTTATTTGACAAAAAATGTTTGCATTCATAGACTAGGCTGTCATAGTGACTCAGTTTGGATGTCTGAACAATCCAAAATTAATAATTTTCTATGTAAAACTTATTACAATTTAGTACAAGTATGGCTAAGTTAAATAATTCAAAATAAAGTTAATTACCTTTTTTTTAAAATTGAAGTTCCAGTGTGTTTATTAAAAGTTGTGTGATTAATTACAGCCAGATTTGTGATGAATTAGTTGTTTTTTTATAGATTCACATCCCTAATATACAATCATATATATATATATATATTATACAATTATAAAGTTAAAATATTGTAAGTGAAAACTGGATTGAGAGAATATTAAAACCTGTTTGTCCAAGTGGTGTAGTCGTGAAACTGAGCATTCATAAACTGAACTTTAACAAAAAATCTGGAAGCAACAGCCCACATTTGTTCACACATAGATGCAGTTCTAAAACATAAGTGTAACTCAGTTTTCACTTAAATCCAACACTAGAGACAAACACCGACAGACAACCATTCACACTCATATTCACTATGGGCAATTAAAAATGACCAGTTCACCTATACATGCTTGTATTTGGGAGAATATGCACTATAGTCGTCTTTGGTGGAAAAAAAAGGTCATTACATGGCAATATTTTGACCAAACAATTCTGTTGAAGTAGCCACATTTATGTATTATGTGGTGCATTTTTAAATAATGATAATAATCAAGTGTTACAAGCTAGTAGAGAAAAATAAACGAAGCACTGAACATTTTTCTTTGACAGGTTTACGTATGTCTTGACAACATTCAGGGGTTTTGCTACTGTTACTGTCAAACGTGTACCGAGAAATACACGGCGATAAATCAAATGAAAACACACACACACACACACACAAAGGCAACAGTGCACACTGGCTAAGAAAACAGTCACCCACCACAGAAACCAGACACCTCCTCCTACATTCCTCTCCACACCCTATGCTGCTAAACAGATTGGTATCGGCCCCCATCGCTAGCTATCGCCCATTACACAATGACTTCCTGCTGTTGTCCAATAACTCAATCACAAATCTATTATAAGCAATCACGGCGAGGTCCATCTCCTCACTAGCCCCGAACACACTTTGTCAGAAACACAATTTGCCACGATTCCAACCCAGATGAAAAATAAATCCTGTCTCTAATTGTACATGCATGTGGCAAGCGCAGACTGAAAAAGTGCACGCATGCACGCACACGTTTAAGAGCGGTATACTTTCTTTCTCTGTCGCGCACACAAAGCGCTTGGGCACACGAGGTGCCTGCAGGCCTATTTGAGATGCAGACTCCAATGTTCCAGTAAATAATATTAAAAGTCATATCATGAATAAATCAGCAGGCGGGGCACAAACGTCTCCGCCGTGACACATTCACATACAGTAGACGGGAGACAGAAGGAGACAGGAGGAGACAGGAGGAAAGGCAGAGATATACACACTAATTGCACTCCTATACAGCCTTGTACACTAAATACCAAAATGGAAGGACTTTTGGATGAAAATGGCAGCTCAAACCATGATCATTTTTTAATTCTCCGTAATTTATACCAGCATTGAACGTGTCTATCAAGGTCTGCCATGCCTTAAAGCAACATGAGGACCTCCGAGTATTTCAGAATTACATAAACATTTAATGTGCTTCAAATGGACTGAAGGTACGTCCACACTAGGATGTTTTGCAGAGCATACTAATTCACCATTTTAGAATCGACTTTCTCTGCGGACATTTTTTAAAGAAGGTTTACGTTTTCAATTTCTATCAGTCCTCTTCAGACCTGGTACTAACCCTTTAATGCAAGGAGTTAATGTTTGCATGTGTCCTGTTGTACGGTGGCCTGCAAGTGCAAAACAAATTTACAACCTAAGAAAGATTCTGACATTTACAAATTTTTTTTTTACCAATGTCAATAACAAATTTACAAGAAATATAGACCTTTACGAGTGTTTTCAGCACCAAAACAAAGTTACAAAAAGCAGATTCAACCAGAAATGACAGGCCCAGTGACCAATGGGATCGCACCAAGTGAAAGTGACAATGTGTTTGGCCAATCACCTTTAAACGTTCTAGCAATTGGCCACATTTGAAATAATAAGTTTAAAATTCCAAATAAAAAAAAACAAAACTTTGCATTCATGTACAAAAGTGGAATAGCAATGAGCTGATTGGCTGAACACGCTGTCACTTTTCTTACTCGAAACGTTCCCATTGGTCGATGGTGTCCTTTCCAGTTGGATCTGCTTCTTCAAATGTTCTACATGTAAAATTGTTCAATAAAAAGATAAAAAGATTTTTGTAAATGTATGAATGTTTCATGCGTTATAAATGTGTTTCGTACTTTGTAAATTTGTTTTGCACGTGTTTTGTTTTGGCGACAGTATGTTTCAGCATAAACCAGCTAGTGATGCTAATGTAGACTAACTAGGATGCATGTAAACATTGCACCAGGTCTGAATACAAGGAGTCAAGGTGCTCACATTTGTACAGCCAGAGATAAGGCGGATTAAATGAAAACAGCACAGCAACCACCTTTCACATGACAATTATAGAAGGAAAAAAAAATATCTTTGACTGTCTTTAACTGTAATTTCATTTGGTGCAATATTAATGTCCACCTTCTAATATTGTGACCTGAACAGTGATGGTATTAGTGTGGATATGACCACTTTAGTAGCATTGCATTAACAAAAGCAAGCATCTCATTAACCAGTACAGTTCAGGTGAGGTTAGAACATGGATGATTGACGGCTTAAACAACCAAGCTCTGTCCACACCCCTTTAGACATTGCTCATATGCGCTAACATTTTTAACATACAGTTCCACCCATTGTGATATTTTGGCGTTTGTCGATTAACATACAGTACACTTCAGGACAGAGACAGGTGAGCTGCAGCTCTATTTTAAACACTTTTTTTGCTGTTTATGTCAGTCTCCTTTGAACTCACCCGGAGAGCTGCTCTGCAAGCCACTTGACTTCTATTAAGGTGAAGTACATAAAGGCATGTTTGGCTCGTTTCTGTTGTGGCCTGGGGGACTCCAAATGAGACACAAATCCTGGGGCGGTACACACAGTAATTTCCAAGCGATCGTACTCGGAAAAGGCGTAACATATGCTTGAATATATAAACGTTCTTTCCGAGTATGTTATGCTGGTATTGTGCAAAGAAATCTTAAAGATGTGCAAGGAGAGGTAAAGAGAAAGGCCTGAGGCACAGCTTGATCTTGTACTGGTATGAGGTAGTTAGTTCTAGTATGATAGGTATGATAAAGAAGCGTGTAAGATCATGCCATTTTTTTTTTTATCCTGACATAAACTCCGGTCCTTATCATGAGTTGTACATTTCTTGTTGCAAATGCAATGCACTCTCAAGGTTAAAGTCTCCTCAGTAGCGCTGTTGGAGCTACGAGTATGTTGGTCTGTCAATACAGTGAAATGCAGGCTTCTTTACACAAAATGGAGGTAACAGGTATTTCACTATTTTGTGGCTTTTTGGAATTTGTTGGCTTGAAATGTCTATCTACGACTCCACTGTGAGTGATCAGTACAAGTGCAAACCTATTATGGTAAGGCGTCTGTGACCACGGAGCGATTAAGCTGTTCTCGTTCTATCTTCAATGTCAAGAGCAAGCTCTTACAGTAATCTAAAGCAAAGTACTCTGCTCATTTTGGATTTACTATACCGAGCTGCATCAATTTTTCAGCGGAGTGCGAGAGGAGAAGGCGATAAATCGGGCTATGTCACAAACACTTAATCTCTGGAACAGAACTCTCTTCAGAAATCTCATTAATTCCTAACACATCTGATGCAATTTTAGTTACCCTTTTTAATTGAAGTGGTTTTTTTACCCACCACATTGCAGGTATTTGATTTTGTCACTTACAGGTGATAAGCCAATTATAAACACCAAATGTTCACAAAATTTACAGAACTTTGCAGTAAGTATAAGATGCTTTTCGGAGGATTTAGAAAAGTTGCTTCAGCGGGAGGACTGTACAGTATACTGAAGTGTGTGCGTGTAAGGAGATGCTGAGTGGCGCAGAGTCCAGGGAGTTGGCTGATGGGCAAAGGCACGCTTCCTGCAGGTTAAATCTGCCCCTGAGTCAGGCATCAAACTTTCACATCGCCACATCAATTATTCAGCACGCTGCATTGTCAGAGTGTTAGCATGCCACAGCGGCAGACGACAAACCACAGTCAGGGCCCAAAAGGAAATAGATTATAGGAACGTCTAATGGTTTGGATGAAAGTGAGGATGAAACTGTGAGACAGAAAGATTGAGGGAGTCTGTGATTGTAACCACTTTCAAATCATGCAAATGAATATTAATAAAATGTGTATTTAATAATTGCAAGTTTTTATGGTCAAGTGCACATCTGGAAGATACCACTATACACGTTAATATAGTATATAATATAATGTGAGTTGTTTTTTTTTTACTTTTCCATAGTACTATTACAGGTTAGTAAAAGTCACTGTGGAATATACAATATGGCAGAACCAGAATACAAAACAGACAGATGACTAGAACTTAAAGTCTGCATAAAAAACTCTATGCTCCATCAACTTTCTGGTCTCGACAGTGACTGATCTACTCTTCGTATCAAACCCTGGTGCCACTAATAACATTTACGGATCCAACTCTTAACTGTGTGATCAGTTGCCATTTAATGAAAAATAACATGAATCACTTTGAGTGCATTCCTAGAAAAATGCACTTTTCTGCTTCAGTGAAATCCTCACTTTTACCTGTAAAAAAAAGAGGATAGCTGATTTGGACTCAAATTATAATGTGACATTTGGTGGAAAATGCACTGCAGATGCCGACAAGGGGGATAATGAGATTTAAAGGGGCTTAACACCGCTGGAGTGGGCCAGAATGACTTTCCACTGCTCTCCAACTGACTGCGTGGCTGACCCTGAATGTCAGCTTATGTCATTTATCATCTTGAAAAAGGGCAAATTCCAGCATGAGTATTCAATCCGAGATCTCTTTCCCATAGTGGGACCCACTCCCGGAAAAACACCCACTATTGTTTCCTGATACACTTTAAGGACGACGCCAGGCTTTTCAGCTGATCACGCACAAACACACATGTACTTGAACAGTAAAGTGCATCTGCGCACACTCGCACAGTGGCATGATTTCCCACTTGTGTGTGAGGCAGCCATGGGAGAGAACATGGAGTCGACTGACAGCCAAGGCAAAGTGCTGATGGTAAGCAACATTCTCCTGGATTTAACCCGAGCCGGGACAGGAAGGAATGTGTGTGCGTTTTTTGCACTTGTGGGGACTTGGCTCCATTGAGAGACTTCCATGTATGTAATGTTTGCCACGGGACATCACCAGTGTTTACCGTCGAATCAGAATGTGGGAAAATGATGAGAAATCCATAGCTCTTGTATTACCCCATAGACCCCTCAGTATAAAGTTCTGAATTTGAACATTTGCAAGTCAGTTTCCCAAATGCCTGTTATGTTTGTGAGACCCAAATTGAGGAAATATATCTGTATAAACATAGAATATGCACATTCAAGATATTTTTTTGGCAAGTCTGCATTATGCAACCAAGTAAATCAATATTTAACGCAACTTTGTTAAATTTGCACTCACTAAAAGACTCAGCTACACCGCTACACTGCACAAGGGCTTGTATCTTGTATATTTAAAATGTATGAAACATTGTGTTTATTTGGCAATACACACATTCTTCCTTTTTAAGCCAGGAAAGCATCAAAATTACTTTAATGTTACATATTTGAATGTTTTTTTTAAATTCTGCTTTAACCATTCTACAAGCTACACAAAGTCCTGGATTTATGTTCCATCCATTGCCCCAACATTCATGCTCTTTAATAGTCTGATGTTTTGATGAGTTCATGAAACAAAAAACAAAACTTTTGACGTTTGGCGATTGAAAAAGTAGTAGTAGCTTCCAAAAGCATCACTTGAGCAATAGTGAATGATGAGCAGTTTGTATTATTGTATATGGTGTATATTCTATTGGGAACCAGACAAAGACCTGACCTGCGTACTTCATATGGAAATTAGCCTCTAGGATGTTGCAACCATCATGTCATGGTTGCAACATCCTTTTGATTTAAATATCAGAATCTAATTTTAATGTAAATCTTACATACAGCAGTAGTTTTCTCCATAGACAACACTAAAATAGCTACAGCAGCAGTCTTCAACACTTTAACCTTGGCCTTTGCACTCCTCTGCAGCGTAGGGCAACCCAGTGACCTCTGCATGTGTGTTCTGTACAGATACACAACCATATGTGGAAACGTTTGTATAATTAGGGTTCAGGAGCGCTTCAGAGGTCTCAACCCCACGTATGACCCAGCACACAGAACTGTACAAGGCCAAGGACCAGAATTCA
Organism: Rhyacichthys aspro; assembly: GCA_036850595.1. Taxonomy (NCBI): domain Eukaryota; kingdom Metazoa; phylum Chordata; class Actinopteri; order Gobiiformes; family Rhyacichthyidae; genus Rhyacichthys; species Rhyacichthys aspro. The sequence continues at coordinate 16,077,438 of CM072163.1, forward strand.
TAGGCAGTGGAGTTTTCACTGAGTCTGAAACACCTCTGTGTACTTAAGATATTCAACAAAAACAGGTGCCACCTTTTTTGGCTCCTTACCATGATATTGGTGGGAATTCTCTCAACCTCAGTATCCCATTCTGGTCCGCCATGTGTGCAGTTTATTTTCTACAGCAAAAAGACAAGCAACAGTCCCCTCTTCTGCTGCGTCCTGTCATATCGTTAAAAAGACGACCAACTTATTGACCTCTATGTCAGCGCAGCACCTTTTGTAACAGGTGAAACATAATAAAAACAGAAAAGGGAGCTACTTAGAAAGACATTGTTTTAAGATGATTTACACTTGTGAAATGAGGCAGGTTCAAGTGTGTGCCAAGCAGCAAACAGGAAAACGACAAGGGAAAGGTTCATGGCAAAAACAGAAAAGACTCAGCTAAGAACTGTTTAAAACAATAGGCTGCAAAATTACAAAGGAAAACAGCTGAGAGCATTTTCGCCTCAGAGGAGCAATGGCAATGCAAGAAATAAGGAGAAAAGTTCATGTATAGCCACGCCCACAAATGTCCATATATGGTAAGTAACATGCACAATGCCATTATGCATTAACCTTTACAGTGTACCACTGGAAATTTCTTTTATTTTTTAAATTATTTGGAAACTCAGGTATTTTAGTTATTGATACAAATTTTGCATAAAAAACATAAAAATAGGAATTATATTCAATGCGCGTTCCCATATTTACTATGGATTATGAACCTAGAAAGTTTGTTTCCAGTGCAACACAAATAATAGTTCCTTTTGCAAATCTCATGTTTCATGTTGTTTTTTTGGCCTGTTAAATGTATATAGATATAAATGGCGGTATAATTGTATTAGTAATTTACTGATACAGCTGTTTACTTCTATATGAAGCTGTAGCATACACTTGACCACTGTCTCTTGGATTGTCTCTTAAACATATAGCATTTGTTACAAAAGCAGCTATTGTCCTGTTTCATAAATGTTGTGGCCGTCTTCGTATCATCTCCAATGGATTGTTAAATGGTTGGAAAAAAGCTCACAGTAGTCTATGGGCTGTGCCATGTTGCTGGCTGTTGTTTACATCCACATGTTGATGAGAGCACCAAGGTTCCCAGTTTTCAGAACCAAACCAGAGTGAGAACCATAAGGGCTATAAATGTGCCATCAACTAATAAAACATAGATGCAGCTTTCCCCTCGTGACAACCCATGTAAAATTCTACATAGAGACAGACAGAAAGGGAAAAAAGATGGAGAAGCACCAAAATCTACGGAGAACTGTGACAAATACAGGCTAGGTATCTGTAAAACGTCTTCTACAGAGACAAACATGCATTGAAACGTTTACCGCTGTGTAGCCTTAAAGAGCTTTCTCACATTCTTAACACGTGACCCACTATATGGTCGCACACACACATCCATTGACCGAGTGAAGTCTAGCGGACCGTCGCTGATACACCTAGAGTGCAGTGGTGCGTGCGCGTGCCAACACGGCGTCTGCCTGCGATCTTGATGTGGAGTCAGTGGAGCAGGCAGGACCCAGGACATGAGTGAGCGGTGAGAGCAGGGGGTCTCCGCGGTGCACATCATCTATATTTCATACAGCTCTCAATTAGTGTCAGTGTTCACGAGTGGGAGGCTGGAGGGCAGTCCCTGTCCACTTGGCCCAAACCATCAACCCCCATTGCCTTCTTGCGCCTCGCTTCTTCACTTCAGGGCCCTCTCAATCACAACCAATAAGACGCCATAAGTGCGCTGATATCATTTGACTCCTTCAATTTGATAATGACGTTTTTCTAAATGTGAGATTGCGCTCTCTAAATCCCACAGGGTGCCACATTCAAGTCTGATGTTTACATTTCGCTTGGTTTTCATGATACACAGATGGCAAGGTAGACTTGTCGTAAAACATTAAAGGCTGGAAAAAAATAGCATCAAAAATAACGGCCCCAAATAAGACCGCTGTGAAAATCGTATTATCAGTGTGAAATCTTATTATCTTCAGGCTTTTAAGTGACATGTAAATTTATAGACTTGTATATTTTTGGTTGCAGATTATGTGGATTAGGACCCCCTGCCACTTCTTTCTAAGTATAATTCTCAGTGTCAATGTAACACCTAAGCATTTCAGTGCATTTCATATCCACTATTTCAGTCTCAGGCTTGTTTTTCATTCATTCATTAGTTTAATACTGTCAAATCTTATTAGACCTTATCAATAGCACATTACGCTGTTATTATTATTAATTATCCATTTTACACAGACTGACATCTACATAGGCTGTATGCAAAGACTGCCATTCCAAGCTCAGCGGCTTTTGTTACATTACCAGCTGCAAAACCAAAAGTGGTTATCTTCCATGGTCACTTGCAATACAACAAACAGCAAAAATATCCATCCATAAAATCTCTGTAAACAATCTTGAATGGTTGAAATCCTATCTTATCAACAGGTATATTGGGTTTCTTTAAAGACACAAACAATCTACGTGCAAACACAAAGACAAAATTGTATCTCCTCCTCGATTCTGTTTTTGCCATCCCCGGGAGGAGACGCTTCCCTGTCTCCCTGTCTCCCTGTCTCCCTGTACCCTCCTCTTGCTTCCCTGCCCTTCTTAACCCAGCTGGAGGCTCCAGCTGCTAGGTTATGGCTTGTCTGTTGCTCCCCTGTGGCTCATTTACCCAGAGAAGCAACTACGGGAGAAACAAGAAGGAAGTAGAAGAGGATAGGACAGAACAGAAGACACAGGATGAAATTTAAGAAGTTATAAAATTGAGATTAAAAATGAAGAAGAATGCGTGCTATAAATGCTGGTGCTTCCTTTTATAATTTTAGCACCTTCCTTTCATACTTGAACGGTTCGCTTTCAAATCCAGCTAATGCACATACTTTGTTAAATGTATTTATGGAAATACGACGAGGTCTACTTAAATCTACTGAGGCTACATTGTCCGTCTGTTAGTTAGACCTGGTATGAATCGGAACATTGACCAGCTCATCACAAGACTCTTGAAGGCGGAAGACATATTCATGCACACATCCTCTCTCGTAAGTATAATAAATATGCACAGGACAAACTTAAACAGCAGTGTCCACAGCGCTCTCCTCAGGCTAAAGCAGCATTCATGTGGCCTTGGTATTTCATGGTATTAAAACTTTTTTTGAAAAGAGAAAAGAATCCAACATTAAACGCAAGTTGTTGTCGTGTTAAATGCTAAATAACATGTAAAAAAAAAAAACTGTCCAGCTTTGCAGCATACTCAGAGTAAGCCAAGAGTCCAACAACAAAATGCATTATTCAGGTGTGTTATTCCAGTAAAGACGGTGCATTCAAAACTTCAGCTATTATCTGACTTAGACAATCATTTGAATTTCAGACTGATAATGCATTTCTTTGGACGGTACGGACAGCAGCACCAGAAGATCATGTAAACTCCATATTTGTTTAAGTGATTATTTGTTGCTTTTTTCATATGTATGTTTCTGTATTTGAAGTGATTGAAACATTGATATTTTGACATTTCAGGAAACCCTAAATAGACAGAAAAATTGAGCTGCTTTTAAACTAAATTAATCAGGTTGTTTGTGGAGGTTCTCAGTCTTCCAGGACATTTTTCAAGAAGGTTATGTCCAGATGCCTTGACAGAAAAACCTTCTTGAATAAATCAAGTTGTAATTCTCACCTCAGTCAACCTTGATCACCGAGTAGGGTCTAAAGTTGAAAACCCCGGCTACACGTGTGAACTGTCAGTCTAACGTGTATTCTTCCTTCACAATGGTGTTACAATTTTACCTTCCCATAGATGTACAACTGCTATTTTGTGCCTCTGATTCTGTTGTGGTTGATTGAAAAAAAAAGAAAAAAAAAATGCTCAAGTGGCCTCAAAAGAAAGAGATGAAATGACGGGGAGGCCACGGAATCTAGTACAGTCTATAGGATTTTCTTTGTGGCCCAATTGGTGGCCATAAGGGTTAAAGGTCAAACTCTTAAAGCCGGTAGTGATTGGTTCCCCTGAGGAAGGTCGCACAATGCACATCTGGCCTTCAACTCATCCTCGCAATCCCTTTCTCTCCGTCTCCCTCTTCACTGTCTGTTCCCGTTAACGCACTCTGCAAAGCGACCTTGAGAACGTCTCCTGAATTTCTTCCTTTTCTTTTTTTTTTTTTTTTCGGTCCAGCTTCCACTAACTCGCCAAACAATTAGAGCTAAAGGAATCAGAGGAATAAAGGAATCCGAGGGAAGAAGCCCGCAGCTCTAGGGTATAGGCGAGCGTACAGTGTGTGTGGGCGATGTAAACCTAAGGTCAGGGCCTCTTCCTCTCGGCTTGATGCTGGAAGAAAGCGCTTCCATTGAGTACTTTAGGATAAACTGGGAGCTAGTTTTTTTTTGTACTGTAAAAGAATTAAGAAGGAAGGCTTAGGTCAGAGGGCTGCATGTGTACCGAGTGGGTTACAATACATTTACAAGCATAAGAATGTTTTAAATCTGGAGTGGGCAGATTATATGGCACTGCGTTAAAAGTAAAATGAAGTATAACGTTTAAGCACAATGTAGTTATTTAAGGCTTTAAAAATATGGTATGTCACAAGACTTTCAAGGTCTTTAGAGAGGATTTTTTTTTTTAAAAGAGGGCAACCACAGTATATCACAGTGTGTTATAATGTGACCCCGCTTTTACTTTGTCAATCCAAACCCAATGGATGCCCTTGCTGATTTATAACTATGCATTGTGCCTGTTCTTCACTCTACCGCACGCTCTTATCGCCTCATCTTAATTATCCGCAGAGAAACAAAGCAGCGTGAGTGTCCCGTAGCAGAAGTTTTGTGGTAGAAAAGGTTGCATATGTTGATGCAAAGGTGGCAAATCTCCAGCGTCAATCCTCTCCTCACGCTAGCCTGATTCGCCCTGCGTCCCTCCTCCGTCCAGGCTTCAAAGATTCAAAGGTTGATCTGGATCGCTGGATCTCAGAAACAGGCAATCGATGGTGATCTGATTCTTTAAACAAATAAAACAGCAACACCAAGAAGCCATCAATACTTTTCTTGACTTATCTTTTCAACTGGTCGGTACTTCTGGCTGGCCATGCTCAAAGGGTACGCAATATCTCCAACTGCCATTTAAAAGCCAACGTAACGATGATGAACCTAATGATGAGCACAGAAAAAAACATACAACCAAACATAAAAAGGCGCAGTAAAAATTCAACCATTGGAATATAGCTAACACTATACTTAACTTAAACTATAACTAAGTACTCATCACACAGGTTCCCCTAAATGCAGCCTGACAACACACAAACTAGACTTTTAAGAGTGCATGGGCTGTTTTGACCTGTATGTTCAGTGTTACTCATGTAGCAGTTGCACGGTGGTTTGTGGTTACGGCAGAAAATAATTTAAACTGAGCGCAAGCCGTTTGACTTTGCCACACACCAGCGAGGACATGAAGAGAGTGACCCCCGTAAAGCCTAATAAACTGACAGTCACGACGGCCCCACAGAGACTTACTCGACTGAAACTGATCTAAGCGTCGATCCATTCCTCGTGGCAAAGTCACGGCGCGGGCCTTACCTTCAGCGCCAATTTAAAACTAAATATGATCCAGACAGGGACGAGGCGGTGTAGCTGAGAGGCAGCCGTGGCGCTGATCTGGGAGCAGTCTCCGAGGTTCGGCCGAGGAGAGCTGCAGCTCAGGGCTTTGGTGAGTGGTGAGAAATTAATTAAGAGTGAAGCAGCAGCAGGAGGCGAGAGAGGATGGAGGACAGTGGAGGACTGGAGGAGAGCAGAGAGAAGCTGCAGCCGCTGGGAGTGGGCCTCCTGGAAGATCAAGACTATTACTGTATAATCATTGTCCAATTTCCCTTCCTTTCAATCCTGCAACCCTCTCCTGGAGCACTTTTACGCAGCGACGCTGACAGTCGGGCGGTGCACCTATAAGCAGTCAGATTTTGACAATAGAGAATAAGACGTCATGAATGTAATTTGCCTTTTCATTGCATATGCCATTTACGTTCTCCACAAAGAGAAGGAATAAAGAGAACAGAATGACTAATGTTGCTCTATACAGGTTGACAACAGACTGCTAATTTGAAGACATTTCTCATGCATTTAAATCCATCTTTCTGAACTGACTGAATCATTTTCTTAATGTATATGTATGAATGGAACATAAGTGACACTGGTCAGAAATAAAGAGTTTGCTTTGACCTCTGTCAGCCAATCAAAATGGTTGCTTTGTCCCGTAGCTGTGATAGTGAACTTCATTGCCAAATTTTAACTTAGATGCATTAATCAATATGTGTATTGAACACAAAAGCATCTAATTACACATATTTTGTTCTGTGCCATACTGCGATTTCCTCGTTCTTCCATAATGTCAAGCAGCTCTGTACATACTAACAATCATACCTCTGTTCTGTCTCTGGACGATATTACCCAAATTGCGAAAAAAATAATAGAGAAATCCCTCAAAAAGAGCAGTGTAAAATGGGCCTCATACTTGTTTTGCCTCTTCCTCTCCCACTCTGCGCTCCAGCCTCTTCCCTCCTCAGTCCAGCCACAGCAAGGACAGGCTGCTAGCCGGCGGCGGCTGTAGAAGAGGGAGACTCTAATGAGATGTCTATCGCCTGCGTCTAGACCGGACTGCTCCTCTCAGCAAACTACCACCACGCTGCACCGTACTACACACTGTACCCTGAGCTTTCCTATTGCGACCGGCGCTCCAGGAAACCACCGAGCAGCCGAGATACGTGCATGTGCGTATCCGAGGGCTGTACCGGCAGAGCTGGAGCTTGTGTGTTTGTGTAGATCACGCCAGACATGTGTGAGTGACAGTGTGGGCTACTGTCAGTGCTATCTCAGTAATTCGAGTGTGTGAGAAGCAGGCCCTTGGGCAGACAATATTATGATGGATGCCCTCACAGACACCCTCTTCCGCTTGTGATTGCCTCTTCGGACTTTCAAAAAATGCCCTCCAAATCCGAGCATCACACACACACAAACACACACACACATATCCCCAAGACCCTTTTATTTCCTGATGGGCTGGCCCATGGTGGAGCTCCAACACAGGAACCTCAGTGAACACCAGGGGGACCTCTGTTGTTCAGGGTGACCTCTCCACTGGCAAAGTTATCAGAAATGCCCAGATAGTCATATTTACCACATCTATCTGAAGTGTTATCTGGTTTTCTGGTCTCCCTCAGTATTTTAAAATCAGAAAATAAAGCTCCACCTGATAATCAATGAGTCCAGTGCACTTTCTCCAGCTACAGACTATTAGCAATTAGCCCGTCGTGCCATTAGAAGACATTCAGCTGAAGCTTGTCTCACCAGAGGCCTCTATCTTTGCCTTTTAACGTGTGCCTTCCAGAATCCGAAGCTCTTGTGAGTCTTATGGTAACCTACCCGCACACACACACACACACACACACTGTTCATTTAAGTGCCACTCTGGAGAGGGCCCAGAAATGGAGGGGTAATGAGCGATAGAGCAAATGAAAGGAATGGCAGCGAGTGAGAGAGAGAGAGAGCTAGTGTGAGAGGGACACAGGGCTTGTTAGCGGCCATGCTCAAAGTCTGCTCCAGTTACTCGCTTCAGTGAGGGACACCGCCTTTTTGCCAACTCTTCCTAACGGTCGGCGTTTCATCCCTCCGCCTCCCGCGCTGTCCTCTCCGTCGCCCGTTGGTTCCAGGTGACAGCCTTACTGAGGGTCAAGCAACACTGCACACTGGGTAACTCACCTCCCTCACTCCAGAGCATGCCCACGTTTGGACTGTCTCTCCGTCAGACGCACACACACACAGAGCGCGCTCACACACTGGGCTTTCGACTGCAAGCCTCATTAACTACACTACAGCTGCCCCTGTTTTAGAGACACTCCTCAGCACGCCGTCTCCATCTCTCCAGCTCATGCTCTTTCCATCTTTCTCACAATCACTCTGAGCACACAAATGTCTCTCAAGCACACACACACACAGTCATATTGTCCTTCAGGCTTTCTATTTCTCCTGTAGGCTTTGAACGGCTCTTTTAAAAACTCTTCTTTATATAAGGTTCTTGAATTACAGTGCTGTGCTGGAGAAGGATGAAGCTGGTTAAAATCAATGTGTATCTGGATTTTCAACTCTCAGACCGTACTGTTGGTTCACACGGTTTTGTAATTTAATTAAATGCCATGCCTGTTTACATTTTTAAGGTACAACATGCCTGCATTATTCTTGTTACCTTGCAGGTTCAATGTCCCAGCCACATTTGATACCAACCTTTGCAGAAAATGTCTCTCATATCAGGTTTTGACCAAAGAGAAGTAGTAGAATAGTGTTGAAAAGGCTCTCATAGACATTGGTAGTCTTCAGCGTCAGACCAGGAATTTTAATGTTACAAAAAAAAAAAAGGATTTTACTGCATTTGAAAGAGTCCATAATGCACTCTGCTTATAGCAAGGTTACACAAACCTTTCAGTGTGTACCATGTGAATTAACCAGACCTTGATACATTTTATAAATTGAATGGGCAATGAACTGCTTATTTTGCACGAGAACGTGATGCGTGTGCTGTCAGTGAGTGGGTAGAGAACATGCTGCTTTATCCAATGAGCATTTAAACAGCAGCTAAAGGAAAGGCACAGGATGCTGACTATGTTTTGTGGACAATAGAAGGACAAAAAGCCTCCAGAATTATACACAGAGGGTTTTAGGACTTCAGCTTCCTTATATTTCCTGATCAGATTAGCATGTGCATTGTGAAAGCTGGAAAAATTACATAAATGTAAAGTGCAGGTTCAAATTATAGACATGCACACAATACAAATGAATGTTTAGCCTCTTTGCTCAGGTAAAGATGACAGAAGCCAATGGAGTGACAGTAACATGCAACAAAAACACAAAAAAGAAGTTTTTTCAGTGCCTGTTATTTTTATTGTGTGCATTATATTTTTTAGATGATGCAATTTGTGGACAGGTCTATACAAAATGAATATGGAAATACAAAGAAAGTCTTCTTCCCTGAGCAGATCTCACATAAACCTAAAATGGCAGCTTACCAAAGCACAGAAGCTTTGAACATGAAACACACACTGTAATAGAATTAGATTTATTGGTGTTATTTGACACTCATATCGACTAATGAACGCTAAACAATGCATAAGACGTAAAACCACAAGAACCACAGAAGCATACAAAGGAAGCATTATACCAAGCATTATGATTATTGCATTAGCCACGGGATATCCTTTTGTCAAGTTCAAGCGGCAAAACCATGAATACATAGGATTTTCAGTTGAGTTTATAGAAATGCATGATTTGTGCGCTAGGTTATTTCTGGTGACTGCTGTCCTCAAGAGTGTGTGATGAGAGACAGCGTTGCCAATAGTTTCAGAAATGACAATTGAATTATTGAGAAGCAAATAAAAAACCAATACAGTTCCAAATGGTTTGTAACTAGATAACAAAACTGCTAAATCAAAGTGTGAAATTTCAGTGTCAAGTGAATTTTATGATAACATTCTTGGTGTCTCGTGATTGGTTTATTGAACAGGATCAAATGAAGCTAAATCTTTTTGTTATGTAGCTGCAGTAAAAAAGATGTTATTCTACAGACACAAATCCTTAAGAACAAGGTGTACTTTTCACTTTAAAAGGGGTGGAGCTTGTGAGAGATAAGGCTTCTGCACGGTTGGGAGCAGTAGAAAATCAAATTCAGCAGAGGAATTGCAGTATCAGTAGTGGCAACCGGTAGAACCTTTACAAATACAACAATAACGCTTTTATGTGCATGCATTTTACACCAGATTCGATCCCAACACTATCCAGAGGGGTTGTGTATGTGAATGCTGACCACTCCGTTTTTTCACCCTAAGCATATACCATCCAGGTAGGTGTCATGTAATGTTGTAGTCAAAGATAACACAATCTGAGACCAGCCTTTTAGAGACCGAGGCCAAGTCAAGACTAACTTCAGTTTATGATACAACGACAGAGATCTCGTGGAACAAAAATAAAACCCCAATTTGGTCTACACTTGGCCCAAAACTGTTCAAATATGTAGTCTCAAAGTTGTTTTGATGGTTACCTGACAAGAAAAAGGTTAAAGATTGTGCACATGTCTTGCCATATATAACAGTAGGAGTGATGGGACATGTTAAAGTCTGACCAGATCAACACAAGTTACTGTATATCTGAATTTCTAACATGTATATTGAGACATAAACTCTCTAATCTGACTTGCGGAAGAGGAGTCGACACTTTTGCACCAAGCATCCTACCCCCTTCACCCACAATTTCTGCCCACCCCTTCCCCCTCAGTACTAGAAAATCCAGATTCTCCTTAACACCCTCCTGAGGACTTTTATTTCAATTTCAATTTCACATTGCAACTTCTGGTGTGCTCTTTACGCTTGCAAAATCTGAGCAAGGTCTTTTACAAAACATTAGACCTAAACTTTTTTTTTTTCTTTTTTTCCCCTGTAGCTGAAAGTGTGAGCAGCATTATTAAGCACACTCCCTGCACTTACGTGTGCTTTTTCGCGTGTTTGTGTGCACGCCCGTCCCGTGGGATCCAGCCTGGCCTCGACACAAACAGCTCTTATCTGCTGCGATCGAGTCTGACGCTCCAAAGCTGCTGCCATCAGCCACAAACTCATTAATTACTCTTTAGTATCAAGCTGTAATTAGAGACACCAATCAGCTCGCCCCCCTCCACCCCACCCCACCCCCCTTTACCCGGCCCCTATTAGCGCTCCTTCGTACTTTGTGCTAGGCTAAGCTACTCCGCAGATGAGCTCCCCCGTGTGTGAGATGAGGCCTCGTGCAGTCGAAGGGGCGGGGAGGCAGAGGCGAGGTGGTGTCGGCACTCGGGAGAAGCTTTAATTTGACATTAATTGTGTCATCACGGCTTTAGGTCACCCCCCCCCCCTCTTCTCGCTTCTACCCCGAGCGCACTCACACCTCTCATTTTGTCTTGATGAGTGGATCCGTAGAGGAGCGGAGATCTGATTAGATCTGTCCTGTCTGTCTGCGCCGCACGGGAGAAGGTGAAACGAGGACAAGGGAGGAGAGGAGGGGGTCTGCAAAAGAGGGGGCTCGGTTTCATTAAAGCCACTGATTGGTTTAATAAAAGAGAGTGATAGATAGGAGGATTTCCTGGTAGGTCATTTTCTTTTCATCAGGAAGAACCCACTAGCCCCCGATCGCCCCGGGGAATTTTTTGGTTGATTATGTAATCTGTTATGAGCATTTGGATGTTGAGGTTTTGTTTTTTTTAACTAATGATGGCATGTGCTTAGAGAGAGTTTGCTGTCAAAGGTTACAGCGGTCCATGTTATTAGTTTTGAGAGCTGATTTTAAAAAGATCAGGTTTTTATGAGACTATATTGCTTCAGAGTAGATAGTATTCGCTGGAGACTGATCGTATCCTCGACTGCACTTTAAAATCGACAGCACTTTTTGCAGTGTCCAAGTCCAAGGCACACCTGTGGAGTTCTCAAGGTGAACTGTTCACTTTTTAAGGAAATGTGCATCTTTCATCTAAACATATAACATTCAATTTCAATTAGAGTCATATTAATGCTCACACAGTGGACGCTACTTATTACACATCTGTGGTTTTACGAAAAGAAACATTTTACATCGCCTTCTGCCTCTATTTGACCAGTTACATCCTGTCTAAATATCCATTAGCATATATTAATTGCGACCATCCACAAGTGTCCATTAATGAATATTGACCTACAGTCGTTGGCTGTAGACCGTTGTGCTCAAGTTTGTTTTAACAGTTGCCAAATGACTTAAAGGGGGCTTCATGGACTGGACTTTCAATCGATTTTGGGCAGTGCTAACATAAAAGTACACCACCCATCTGTTCTTACCGAGTGGTTGATGCTAGAAAGTGTGGGTCGGAGTAGTTCAGTGGCTTCTGAACTAGAGACAAAGCCTTTAACATTGTTCTCGCCCAGAACTACTCCAACGTTTTAGTTTGTTCACATCATTTCAAGAGCACATACAGTTAAAAAGCTGGTTTAAGAGCAGCGGGTGGTTTTGCATGTTTCCCTTTATTAATGTATGCACTTTAAAAGCCTCTTTAATGTGTTGTGTAAGTTTGAAGACTGACAATTCTTAATAAATCACAGTTACTTCTTTCACCCATACATGTCGGATAAATATACCATCTTTCTTATCATCTTTTCTACTTAAAAGGCTCGTCCTCTCGCCCTATTCACAAAATCCTTTAGATTCCGCGAGTTATTAGTGGTACAACTACAGCACACGTTGACCCGGATGGTGATATTCTATTTAAATGTATTGAAAACACAGTCAAGACAAAAGTATTTCATTAAATATCCAGCTTTGCCACTACGAACTCGATGAAAAGAAAGTACACAACTGGTGTTTAGAAAAGTTGGGCGTCATAGCAACCCCTCATTGACTCTCAGTGGAAATCGTGGATATTGTTAAAATGGCGCCTTGGTGGCTCACTTGGTGGAGTTGCAATCCACGTACTCAGGAGACCCCGGTTTGATTCTGTCTTGTGTCATTTTCCCAGTGTCATTCCCCTCTCTCCCTCTATAATGAACATCAAATAAGGGCAGATGGCCAGAAGATACTCTTGAAGGGTTGTTTGACGTGACTTTGTTAACTAATACATTCGGACGACGCCATCATCTTCCTGCTCAACAGAGTCTACAGCCACCTGGACAAGCCGGCAAGCACTGTGAGAATCATGTTTTTTGACTTCTCAAGTGCATTCGACACCATCAGGCCGGCTCTGTTGGCTGAGAAGCTGACAGCGATGCAGGTGGATGCCCCACTGGTGTCCTGGATTGTGGACTATCTGACTGGCAGACCACAGTATGTACGTCTACAGTGCTGTATGTCAGACAGAGTGATCAGCTGCACCGGGGCTCCACAAGGGACCGTCCTCTCTCCCTTCCTCTTCACTCTCTACACCACAGACTTCAGCTACTGCACAGAGACCTGCCACCTTCAGAAATTTTCTGATGACTCTGCAGTGGTTGGATGTATTTCTGGGGGTGATGAGAGTGAGTACAGGACAGTGGTGGACAACTTTGTCACTTGGAGCGCAAAAAACCACCTGCAGCTCAACGTGACAAAGACTAAGGAACTGGTGGTGGACCTGAGGAGGACAAAGACAAAGACAACAGGGACTCCTACCAACATCAGAGGAGTCAGTGTGGAGGTGGTGGAGGAGTACAAGTACTTAGGGGTGTACTTGGACCACAAACTGGACTGGTGCAAGAACGTGGACTCTGTTTACAGAAAGGGCCAGAGCCGTCTCTATTTTCTGAGGCGACTAAGGTCCTTTAACATCTGCAGGACGATGCTGAGGATGTTCTATGAGTCTGTGGTGGCCGGTGCCCTCATGTATGCTGTTGACTGCTGGGGCAGCAGTCTGAGGGAGAGGGACACTAACAGACTCAACAGGATCATCAGGAAGGCCAGCCATGTTGTGGGAGAGGAACTGGACTCTCTGACAGTGGTGTCTGAGAGGAGGATGTTGGCAAAAATAAGGACTATTCTGGACTTTCCCTCTCACCCTCTCCACAATGTGCTGATCGGCTCCAGAAGCTCGTTCAGTAACAGACACTTGCTACCACGCTGCACCACAGAGCGACACAGGAAATCATTCCTGCCTGTCGCTATCAAACTACTGAACTCTGCACTGTAAACACGGCATTTAGTTATACAGTTTAAACCATGTATAACACTGTACATATATACATATGTAAATATTTTTTAGAGAGTTTTTTTGAGAGTTTGCCTGATATTTTTTATTTTTTACCTGATACTTTACTTTTATTTATTAGATGTTTAAATTCTTTTCTATCTTGTCTGTAACAAATAAGAATTTCCCTTTGGGGATAAATAAAGGAATTCTGATTCTGATTCTGATTCTGATTCTGATTCCACATAATGCATCTTTAGGTAAATATTTAAAAAACTAATTTGCATTACATGTAAGTGGATTTTTTTATATTTGAAATGACATAATAGAACAATATACATTTTATTTTAATGTCATGATTCCTGGTCTTGTTTTTTCACGGATGATTCCTATTACAGTATTATTAATATTAGGTGATTACACTGTTTGTTTTTTTTTAATTTAGATATCCAAGATAGTATTTACTTTATTGAACAACAAGCCCACCCCCGTCACTCCCCCCGAGTGCTCAACATGTCTCTACCTTGGTCTTCAATACAGGCCTTCTGATTTGAAAGCAGTTTACCCGTTCTCTAGGCAACAAACTTCACCTTTCCAAAGAATACTCACAATGCTTTCTGTCCACGGCTTTTATTTCATACGCTTCGTCTTTGTGCTTGGGGTGATTTATTACAGCGAGGAACCGGAGCCTAAGGGGTTTGAATCTTTCACTGCAATGTTAAATCATGAATTCAGGATAAGATCTCGCTTTAGAATAATCTACTAAATGAACACATTTTGTCCAATTAAAGATAAACTGTGTTATCGGGCACCATATGCACCTCATTATTAGACTGGTATCAAGATAATTGGGCTTGATTTATCGACACTGAGCCAATGTTTTATCGCAAGATATTGTTAATTGCATAGATGGTATACTGATACGCCAAATGTTATAGGAATACAAGGAAAAGCTGCAAGAATCCGATCAATCGATAAAAAGCCTGGATTAATCATTTTAATTTTACAAATAAGGAGGCCTAGACTGTAAAAAGTATACTTCAAAGTTGATTGACAGTTCTTTTAATGGAGAAAAGCAACAGCGGACAACCACGGAGTGAAAGTTATTAATGTTTGCGGTTGTTGCTCTTAAGGTTTGTTTACATCAACGGAGAGAGAAACCATCCATCTAAAGCTGGAAAGGCTCTTCTTTGTGTGGAGCCTCACAGCTAAATGGTGCAATGGTCGTTCATAATTCATAACACAAAAATGTATTGTATTTTTTAAACATAGTGCTACTTCATTCACTTACTTTTTCATACGTAGCTCCTGGCTATGGTTATCATTTTGTATCTTCCTCACTGGCGTGTTTTCACTCCATGAGGCCACTCATTCAATTTATTCATATTGAAAACTGCAAATTAATGGTAATATAGACTCCCAAAACCTTGATTATAAAAAAGATACCTGCCATTATCCAATACAATCATACAGTTGTCATAAATATATAGTCATTATTTTTTCTGTCTGGTTGCATCTTAACATTTATCCAACAATAGAAACCTATTCACACCTGAGTGGCTTATTTTTGGTTCAATAAATGCATTTTACATTTTATTGCACAGCACAGTTGTTATCTTTGCACCGTAATTGCTGTTAATGCTTTGGTCTTGTCTTTTATGGAATACAACAAAAGACTAATCATGTCATAGAAGCACCTAAATGAATTTGGGGATCATTTTTACAATCTTAGGGGTAAGGCTCAGATTTAAGGGGGGCCTACAGGCTGGTGCACAGTATAAGGAGGCTGGACATGATGCTCCTAGAATGAATGGCAGGTTGAATTTGCTTGTCGGCTTGTTAGAAATATTTTTGATGAGTTTAATGAGAATTTTTTTGCAAATTAAAAGGGGATGTGTAATAAAGATGCCACATAATGCATGTTTAACTGTGGCACTCATGATGCTTTACAGCGCACCAATGGCATAGGGCTGTTACTCTCTTGGTGTTAGTATGGGTTTTGGCAAAATAAATCTGATCGCTACAGATACTAGCCTGACCCGACCCTCCAGGTAACATAGGGAAGTCAGTTTCACATCAAAACTAGCTTTTTGGGGGGTTTTTTGTTTGTTTTTTTTGCATTTAGGGTAGTTTTTTTCATCGAGATAGTGTAGATAGACAAGAAACAGTGTGAGAGAGAGGGGATTGACACTGAGCAAATTACATGAGCCTTAATTGAACCAAGGTTGCTTAGGTTACATGATATGTGCTCCACCAAGTGAGCCACTGAGTTGATTGACTAACAATTTTTCCTTATTTTGAAGTAAAAAGTGTTTGAACACAATTTCACAAATATACATAACCTAACTTTAACAACAGCACGAACAAAAGACTCACAGTCGACGCATAACATTGAACTTCAGTTTTCACTGTTTGTAGATAGATCATTTTTATGAACAATACATTTTTGGAGATGGTGCAGTTTTTCAAAGCGCAGCTCGGACAGAGAAGTGCTGAATCCTCATAAGCTCTCAAGGACATGCGGACCCCGGGGCCTTGCCTGGGTGGCTCTGTCTGTTAGCAGTTAGCAGTGTCCCCAGCCAGCCTTTAGCTCCAAGGGCGGTCTCTACGCTCATATCAGCGGGCCGAGTGAAGAAGGGCCTGCTCCCAGATGCTCGAGTGGATGAATAATGACAGTGTAACACGGCTTCTCCTCTGCCTCGCTCTCACTCTCTCTGTCTGATAATGAGGAACAGAAGAGCAGACCCTCCCCGAGGCGCCGCACCTGGACTGGACCGCAGCCTGTCTGTACCTCCACTTGTAGCAGTCTGTGGGGAAAGCCAGAAAGAGTGAGACATTGGCCCGGCGCCAGGCCGTGTCTCACTCACACTCTGCTCGGGCTAATTGTCCAAATGCAACTCATTCTCAAAGCATTTTAATTCATGTGCCCATGTGTTTCATCGGAATCAGTGGAATTTACAATCATTTGCAAAGCATTAATCTCGATAAACAAGTATCATTAAGTCTTGAATAACATAATATCACATACAATTGGAGATATAAATGATATTTCAGTATCATTAGTTAATTCAGTTTAGCATATTTCTTTATGCTCTACTGCTGTAATAGTGTTATTACAAAGTGTTGCCCAATACTGTCTGGTCTACTTATATAAATATAACTCAGGACATACCTAATAAACACAAAGAAGTCTTTTAGTGTGCATTAAAGATAACAGAACCAACCTTTGATCTATAGCCAGGTAGAGTTATATGATAATCTAATATGTTTGCATATGGATATTTTATTGAGGGTGGGTATAGTAGAACTTGCTTATAATTGAAAATATGATCATTTCCTGTGTTGTTTACAGCCACATGTGAAGTTATATGGCCTTTGCTTGCTTTTAAAATACTGTACATGTTTTCATTTTGTTTTAGCCAGTTCTCATCCAAGGGGAGAATAAACTGTGGACATCATCCAGCTTTATTATCAAAGATTTTAATAGATGAGAATGTTCAGCCTGGTAAGACATTTGAACAATATTTCTGTCAACACTGAATCAAAGGTGGTGGAAATCCTTCTGGGAAAGTTTCTATTCCAGTACTGACTGCTTACACAGAGAAGCTGTACAAAAAAGGAAAACAAAAATCGAAAAAAAGAGAAACAATTTGAAACATATTGCTGAATGTATTCATGCAATATTTAATCAGGAGATGCTGAACTCAAAGCTAGAAGACCAAGGTGAGCTGTAAACTTCAGTTTGATACAGTGTATTACAGTATTTTTGCAGCAGGGAGTTGCTTTAGTTTTACTTCTTGTAATAAAATAATACAGGAAGGCACTTAAAGTGATTTGCATTTGAACCTAAGCATAGCCATAAAAGCCATTATTTTACACTTTTACTTCGCAGGTAGGGTCTCAAAAAGACATTTTCTGCTACTGTCGACTCAAAAAGACAAACAGGGTGAAGCAAAGAGACAGTGTCCTACACAATACCCTCCAAACCCTCTGAAAAGTCTTTTTCCTTTTTCTTTTGCTTCTGCAGAATCCACATGAATCTAACAGTATCTCACATCACAAGTTTAATCACTTAGATACACCTATTTCACTTTTTTTTTTTTTTCTAGCCACAATTCATATGCCTCATATCCCATGGAAGTACCACTACAGATACAGTTGGTTTGGAGGCTTTGGTTACGGTCTTAAAGCAAAAGCTGCCAGGTCAATCTAAATCAGCTCATCAGCCTACAAGTGTAACAAAAACATGTTTTTCTAGTCAGGAATCTTTAGTTGGAGATATAGACTGCCTGCTCTCACTCCCACCACACCTATATATGCCTCTTCCCGTCTGCTTTTCACTTCTTTCCCCACAGAGAGACTTTGCCAAGTGGAGTCAATTAAAACTGTACATCTAAGTGAGAAATGTCTGTTTCGGCATATAGACGGTTCCATAACACAAAGAAGCACGCGGCGCAGTTAAAGTGTGAATTTGTGTTATTTTCAAATAGTGTGAATATGTGGTATGTGTCTCTATATGTGTGTGTGTGAGTGTAGAGGCGGGGGGGTCCCCTGGGGTCTGGCAGCATGGCGCGGTAATGCTGCACGCTCCTCCTGTGAAAACGCCTCCAATGGGACCAGGACAGCTGTGGCCAACCTATACGGCTTCATGGGCCATAACAAGCTTCAGAGCACATACACACCTATTACTCCAATGCGGCCAACTGTCTTGCTGTCTGTGCACTCCATGTTTTGTCTGTCTGTCAGGATCTCTTCCCCTCACACACACACATTCGTCCAATTTCTCTTTTCCCCCTCATGCAGTCTGCAGCACAATTGATGCCTCTCGACATAGGTGAAAGTACATTTTTCCATTTCGCCATTTTTCATCCACCTCATTCCTCTTGCCTCCCACGTAGCCGCCGCCGCGCGCTCGGTGTCCTGGTCAAACATGGCTCCCACGAGAAGCCTGTCCGCATGTGTGAATTAAATGCGTATTAAAAATGAACGAACATGGCAGCGAGGCAGTCAATTAACTCTAGCAGCACACATCCATTCATCTGTTACTGTAAAAAAGGTTACGTACATTCCAAGAAAGCACTGATTTATTTATATTACAGCCATCATGTTAATATTGTTGTACATAAAATGATCTTTGAAAAAGGTGGGATGAGTGTTTGGCCCTCTTTGGTAACACCTGGTGGCAAAAGGGTTAAATGTAATGCACTCCTCGCTATGGAAGCCCTGCAGGGACAATCTGTCATCTGTTTGTTATCTGATGAAGTAGGTCTAATTTTTCACTACAAAAGAAACTGAAACAAGGCCTCTCAGTTGCTCACCTGGTAGAGAGACTACCACATACCTGAGAGACCCAAGTTCAATTCCAGCTCAGGTAATACACTCAATGTCATTGCCTCTCACCCCATTTCCTGTCTCTATCGAATGAAATAAACATTTTGAAACAAACTCAGTGTAGTTCTTTACTGCACTAAACCTTAATGGTAGAATGAATGTGCTTCTGCTCCAGCAGTGCTCAGTTTGTTTACTCTGGGGAGTTGTACAAATTGGAAATAATGGCACTATGGAGATATGGAGTTTGTGGTTCTATGGATCTTTACATACTTTTCCAAGATATTTAAACAAAAGTGCCTTCCGGCTTTTTCCCTCGGAGAGTCCCAACAGCAGAGTAATCCGCATGTATAGCTTGGTGATGTTTTTACACCAGGTGCCCTTTCTGATGCAACCCTTTCCATTTATCCAGGATTGGGACTGGCACAGAGACCTGTGGCTGGAGATGTGGACCCCCAATCTAACACGCCCAAACTTTCCAGGTATAGAATATATACAAATAAATACTAAATGCAGGGGATAGGGTTAGATGGAGGCAGAAGTTTCCCTGTGGCAACCCCTGAAGGGAACAACTGAAAGGAAAAGAAGATACAAATATATACTACAGCATTCGACTCTGGGCATGTAACAGAGTGTTGCGTATTTTTAAATATTTGCAAAATACTATTAATAGCGAGCAATTGTGATAAAATATGTTCTTGTTCAATATGCCTGTTACAATACCTAAATGTAACCACCATGAAAACACAATTTTAGGTTCAGAACTCCGGTCTTGGGTTTATTGTGCTATATTCACCACTCCAACATGGCCTCTAAGAGCCATTAACAAAAAAAGATTACTAATGTTAAGGTTGGATGCATTACTAAATTCCCTTTGATTAAACAAAAACAAGTACAAGAGAATGAATGTAAACAAAGATGCAAGAAGACAGTTTATTCTTTTCATTTTATTTATTTAACAGTCACCAGATGATGAGATACATTCTCTTAAAAAAGAAATAGACAACAAAACTGATATTCTTTTGAGATTTTAAAAACTATTATACAATATTCTTAATATATAGCTTTTTTACAAAATAAATGTCAGTAAAAGGGCGAGTGACATCTTAAAAAATAGAGAAAAAAGAGGATGGGCCAAAGTCAAACAACACCAACATTTAAGACAGACCAATCTCTGTCATAAATAAATATAGGAAAATTAGACATCATATATATAGATCTCTTTTGAATGGCAGGGCTCTGCTAAACGTAGCATAGGTTATACCATCACTGCTTTGTGAGGTCCAATTTGTGAGCACAATTCCCATACAAAAAAATTAACTGGAACCAGCGCAGCTAAAAGCCCTGAAATGAAGGTATTTACCTCAATAATAGGTCTGATAGTCTGTGCCGTGCTTGACCTTTGGCTGTAACAATCACCCCCACCCCACCCGTACCCCTCCCGCTCTCGTCTTTGTCCGCTGCACTTGGTACGGAGCTGGAGAACGGGGGTGTCCTCTTCTTCTTTTTTTTTCTTCTTCTTCCCAAGGCCAGCGAGCTTGAATGAGACCACCCCCCACTCTCCTACCACCCAACTCACAAACACAGGAGACAATTGAGGAGAGCACGTGTGGGAGGGGGTACATGGTTTTGGAGCGCAGGAAGGTCATACCACACTGCCAACGTCTTTTCACCATACAATATCACCCTTTACGCTATAGCTATTTCTGTGTGGTCCTCGTTGGTCCTTGAAATTTCAACAACACAACAACAGATACAAGACAACAGAATAGAGACGCATAATGTGGACATGGGAACATGGGGGCTCTCCAACCCTGAAGACGATTTAGGAGCCGTTTATACGACAATGATTTTCTTGAAAATGGAAGTCATTTAGTCAGAATAATGCAGTAGTGTGTATGCCAAACCTATATGCAGCGCTTGAACCAATACCGTTAAATTACAGTAAGAATATGCAAAGTTGTAAGTATGCTCCAAAACAGACAACTTTTGAAGTGTACCATTTAATGGAGCAGTTTTAGGAAATATTGTAACTTCACTTCAAACTATGCATTTTATCGTGTGTATTCAGATTGTGTGCCAACAGCCAATCACAGGCCGGCACGTCATTGTTTTCACAAGCATTACTGCCATTTTCACTGAGGACTATTGTCATATAAATGGCCTCTTAGTTATGATTGTTTTCTCTCTTTTTGCATCTTTGATTTATTCAAAGCTCGGGCACTAAAACATAGAAACACAAAGTACATATAGTGGAGATGATCAATTCAATGCTATACTACCTATTTTCTGACACAACAGCATGAAAACAGATTGGCAGTGGACTTTTCTATCTTCCATTTTTTGTTATGTACCCTCTGCGAGCAGGCAAGTGGACAGTGCCACTGGCTTTCTCAGAGCGGGCCGGCAGAGTGACTTGGCGTTAATCACAGTTTTGTCTCACTCTCTTGCCACATTTACTCGGAGAGGCAAGCATGGACCAGCATGGACAGCCAGGGGTGAGAGATGGGAGGACAATGCGTTAGATTCTCGAATAATGACGCATTGCTGCAGCATCACTTTGGAGATTAAAAGCAAGATGCAGAATTTCAATCAAGCCACATTAATGGCTTAGTGTGAGAAATGGTTACTTTGTCTTCACTGGCAGGAGGAGAGTGAAAATTGAGAGGAAGGAGGGAGAGAGTGAGAAAACTGGCACAAGAAGGCCAGGTAAAACAAGGGGATATGACATTTTAATTCAACAAATTGCACGCTAGCCAGTAATGACAGAATTCATTTAATGATATGGTGACAACATTCTATTATCAAGGGCAAAAGCACGTTTACAAAATACCAGATTTGAAAGAAAAGTCAAAGGACTGAAGCTCTGAATAATTATTATTCAAGCAAGATTATGAATAAGGGTTGAGCTTGTAAATGAAATACCTTTTAAAGGCATGTAGTTTTCATGTAAAAAATAAAGAACAAAAAGATATTTAGTTTTTTTTTAAAAAGGAACGACACAGAACATGTTGAGCCACTGGCAATGAATGCGTTTAGGGAAAGGATTCCAATTTTATTTCAATGCCAAGTTGTGACACTTTGTCAACGAAGCTTGTGATTTCCTCATTTGTTCCTGTCAAATACTGCAGCCACCTTACAAAATATGCCAAAGTCTGCCTGAGCGCTCTGAGGAAGCATAGCACTGTAAGATGTGACCCACTTGCATTAAAGTGCATTGAGAATTTAGTTCTCATGGTAGATGAGAAACAAAGTTGGGCAAGCACAGCTGAGAGATTGTCATCACAGTATAGCTGATCTAAGGAAAAACTTAATGTGACATGAACTAGATCTCTCAAAGGGGAAGAGGAGAAAAAGAGAAGGGGTAGCAAAGGAACTGTCAGGACAACAAAGAGAGATGGGAGTATTGGTCCTCTAGTCTCTGTGTCAAGTCAAGAATGTCATATTTGAGCACAGTGCGATATGGGTGACATACATGATACATACAGTATCTTTAACCAGGCACCCAGCTCTGGTTACTGTGAGCTTGCTGTGGCCCTCCAAGTCCACTCATCCCCATTCCCATAGTCACACCCATGCCCATGCCCATCCCGATGCCCACGCCTTGGGCGAGGGAGCAGTCAAAGTTAAAGTCCATCTCTTCCCCAGAGTCCATGATGTCATGGAGAAGGATAGACTCGACATCACAGTCTAGACTACCATGGAACATGTCAATATCCAGGTCTGCTGGTAGTCTCTCATGTGGATGGTGTTGTTCATAGCTGTGGTAGTTACCATTACCACTACTGCCCCCCATTGCTTGGCCATGGTGGTATTGTCCATTAGCTATGCCTTGGTGTTGTGGGTCAGGGTAATGGTTGTGACGAGGATGGGGGGCAGCTGCCACGTGGCAAGAGTCCTGTGGCATACCCAGCATGCCTGCTGGGTTGGGAGGGAGTGTGGTGGAGGCAGGAAGGTGTGCATGTGATGGGGGGCTGTACAAGTAGGGGGCTTTGTGGTTGTAGGCCTGCAGCTGACTGGTGTTTCCTCGTGGGGCCAGGGCTTGCACCCGAGGCGGTGTGTGATTCTGACTGAGACTGTGACCATTGTGAGCGAGGCTGTGAGGTGAGCTGTGGTTGGGTGTATGGCTGTGAGTTCTGCTATGGCTATGACTATGAGGTCCGTTGTGGCTGTGGCCATTGAGGTGACCACTGTGGTGATTGTGATGGTTGGAGCCTATTCCATTACTAGTTTGGCTCATCAGGGGGTGACTTTCTCTTTCCTGTCCCAGCATCATGTCCTTGGAACAGAACTGCTGCCCATTTGATGTTAGAAGACTCTGAAGGGCATTGGTGCTGGAGTAAGCCCGCATTGTTCCAGAAAAACTAGCTGGCTTGTTCTCCTGAATGGTCTGCATGGGTGAGTGGTGGCGCAGCATCGCCATGCCTGTGCCACCATAAACACCAGCACTATAAGAGCCCTTCACCCCAGAGCTGTAGTGATAGACAGGGCTTTGGTGCTTATGTCGTCCCACAGAGGGATGTTGGTGCTGCTGCGAGTGATGGTGATGGTAACCTTCATCCAGAAGTTGTTCATCCAAACTTATTGCACCTGTTAGACTGGCCAGTTGAGGCAACTGCTCTAAAGACGGACAGTGATTTCCTGCACCCATTGACGGAGAGCGGGCACTGGTTGGTGAGGGGTAAAGGTGTGGGGAGGTGGAACAGGACAGCCCTGCCTCCTCTGGTTCTCCTGGTTCTCCCTCTGCAAGTATAGGTGACAGACGTCCACTTAAGGTAGAGGCTGAGGAACTGGCTCTGGAGTGGAGGTCTGTCCAAGCATCAAATTCTCCATCTGTCCCAGTTGAGATGCCTGTCCCCGGAAGGACTTTTTGAGGTGGACTTCCATGGTCAGGGGATCCTTGGAGCCCCACTACAGCAGAACCAATGCCAGGACGGCCAGCCCTTTTGCCCCTGATACGACCTTTGCTCTTCAGGAACTTGGTGCTGTTGTCCATAGAGACGGCCCGGCGCCGTGGTGCCTTACCCATTTTCCCTCCATCTGGATTCAGCATCCACCAAGAGCTCTTTCCTGTTCCTTCATTCTGGACTCGGATAAACCGTGTGTGGAGAGACAAGTTGTGTCGGATGGAATTCTGCAAAGACAAAGGGGAAGGGAGATTCAATTCAATGCCTCAAAATATTATATTTTAGTAATTACCACAAAATACACACAAAATCATTTTCTGCATTGTCCATATGCACGAAATTTGTGGGGCATAATGTAATTATTCACTCAACGTCATTTGTGAGTATGTTTTACTTCCATTAATAAGCGGTTTATTTTTACCTCAATAATCATTTAGTTAGTGACATAATAAACTACATTTTCTGTTCTTATGTTTTTCTCTAAACATATACATATCACAAATGTCAAATCGAGACACATAGGATAAATCTGGTCACAGTAAAATGGTAAACTAAAATACTTGAACATAACACAATATTCCAACACAGAGCCATTTAACATAAGTTGGAAAACTATTAACATCTTTGGCCCTTGATATGATTCCATGTATTGGGGTTAGTCCATGATTCATTTGTGCATGACATCTCTGTATATCTCTTTTTGCTCTATCAGAGTTTCAAAGAGAGATGCTACTCAATTTAAAAGTGTGTCCTTGATGTCAAATGGTTAACTCTGACCTACTGTCTTGATCACTGCAACGACTGATCACTGAGTTATTTCATTGTCCTTTT
Source organism: Rhyacichthys aspro (assembly GCA_036850595.1). Lineage (NCBI taxonomy): Eukaryota > Metazoa > Chordata > Actinopteri > Gobiiformes > Rhyacichthyidae > Rhyacichthys > Rhyacichthys aspro. The sequence continues at coordinate 16,102,197 of CM072163.1, forward strand.
GTGATATGTAATATAGAAAGCCAGGGTGATCTCCATCGTTTCAATCAGTGTCAACCAGTGTCATAGCTTTAGAAATTTGAGCACACATTGAAAAACACAAACACATTTTGAAAGACAGCTACAGCTGCCACAGAGCAAGACCCTGTCAACCTCAGCCAACCTGAAACGACCTGGAATTCAGTCTTGAGGCACTCTCCCTATGTACGTCAATCCTCCCACTTTCATTTCCATCAATCCATCTGTCCTCCTCTACTTCTCTTTTCAGCCAGACTGATGTAAGCTGCTGCGGTGGGGCGTACTGTACGTTTGATGTCGGTGCCAGTCTGGCTTAGTGCCAGCCTTGTCTCTTTCGCTGTTGTATCTGGAATAAGAAGGGGGGAGTATTGCAAGAATGAGCCGTGAGGAAGGAAGACTAATGGATGCATCCCACCCTCTGACATCTACCTTCGCTTCCAATCTTCCCTTCCCTCCTTGTTCTGTCTCTATCACAGCCCTTTTTATTTTGTCACTGAGTGCAAAGTACATTATTTCCCTGATTTTCAATTTTTGAACACTTCTTTTTCCTGCCACAGCTGTCATTTTCCACTTCTACTTTCAATCTTTGTGCCCTATGTTATTCATCACCAAATACTTTTACATTATCCTCAACGCATACAGCCATGTACAGCCACTGATTCAGTAAGTATGTATTTTTTTATTTCATTTACATCTTGCTGAATACAAAGGTTCTTGATGTGCTACCGAGTCTGTGGTTGCAATTGTAGTCTTTGTTGTCATGAGGCATTTTGACATTGAAGCAAAGAAAAAATATCAAATCAAAAGCGACCCCCGTGGTTCGGGAATATCCTGGTACAATAGAATGTAACAGACTGAGGGGTACTCATACTTCTACTATCTCCATTATCTTGCGGATTATTTGTATTCCCACTGAATTGCACGGCAGGGAAACAAATAAATCAAATTGCGGCACACAAATGGGAGGCGAACTGAATTCAGGTGATCTGTGAATGCCTCCTTGGGTTATCTCGTTGTGACACCTCCAGCATTGGGTAACCATGGCAACCGGGTAAACGCGCAACAGCAGAACTATATCATATTGTGGTGAGAGTCAAGAGAGTGAAGAGTGGGGGATGGGGGAAAGGATGCAAGAGGAGGCGGTCGTTTGATGCTGCTGCTCCAACACTAAACAGCCTTTCATCTCAGCAGTGTGGGTCCACAGGGGATGCCCGCACTGCTTCTGACGGCTCCTCTACGTGCCGCGCCAACTCCCTGTCTCACCCCGGCCGAATCCTCCACCTATCATACCATTCCAAATCATCCCCATCAAGTCCTGTGCATGCCACTTCTCTTTCTATATGGCACATCTTTCCAAGAGCTCAACCACTTCATGTTGTGTGACCTGTTAGATTCAAATCTCGATTTATCCCCTCGTATGAGCGAAGAGCAGCCCCATTGAACTTGAAGGGATTTGCCATCATCCCAAACCCTCTTTATCTGATGAATCCACCTGCTAGAGAGATTTGAGAGATTTCGGACAGTGGCCAGCAATGGCATCATCATCATTGCTGGCTGCTGGCTTCCTGTCCTGTAGTTTTCCACCACATTTGTTTTCCTTTGTTGCCTTCCTGTCAGTGTGTGTGCTTAACAGAAGCTAAGAATAGCTCTGGTTGCAGGTGGTTCTAGTGTGGGTGTGGTTGGGTTCACCTCCCGTTGCCTGAGTCTGAGTCAGGGGCAATTTGGCCATCCTATGGCCCTCACGCCCCCGAAACAGGCAGTCACTGCTAATCCTCCTCCATCCCCGAGTAATCCCAGACAATCCTTGGCTAATCCCAAGTTGATTCAGGGGCACTCCCAGCTGGGTGTCTCATACAAAGCCATGCCAGGTCACAACGGACACAGCAGGCAGCCAGGACATGCTATGATCCAATAGTAATACAGCAGAAGAGAATATGAGAGGTGGGAAAGGGGTCACTGAGGTCTTAATAGGATAGTGTTAAATCATTTTGAGTGTGTTTGTATTTCAGTAATTTAGTATGGTTTTGAGGCACTCCACTGATATGAACTGTATTTTTGATGCTTCGAAAACATCAACTATCTTCCCATCCCTGAGGACTGGCTTTGCCAGATTTTCACCCCCATGGCTTGAATAGAATAAAATTGAATACTTTATTATGTATTAATTATTCATAAAATACGAATTCTCATTCAGCCTACTGCCGAGACAGACAGATGAAGCCTACAGAAACATACACACATCCAGGAAGCTGCTTCCTATTCAAATCATACCCCTTTAATACAATGGCCCTGGTAGAGAGGCCTCTCAATAATGAATGAACCAGAGGCGGGACTGATGCAGAGAGATACCCTGCTTGGTCCCATAATATTGGGAATGACTGACAGAGTCATAAGATGCGGTGTGAGTACTTAGTTTTATTGTCAGTGACATCTCTAGCTAAATCAGACTGATGGGCTTATTCAGCCATAACGCCAAAGGAGAATGTTTATGGCTCGATCACAGCTAATTAAGGTGAACAAAGTTGCCTCTGTGGAAGAGGAGACAATCAGCTTGGGGTCAATTTCATTAAGGTCTTAAAATCCTAGTAGCTTATTTGGACAATAAATGCTAAGCCATATGATTGCAGATTTATCCTTGGATAAAAGGGTTAGGCTACTTTTGTGGCATGTTGACACTTTTTGACACAGCACACAGGTGGCTTAGAAGTTTTTTTATTCACCCACAGAAAGAACAGTTATTAAAACCATGTGCACATGAGAATTTCTCTTGTGATTCTGGTCAATTATTTCTACTCAGTTATTGCTCAGTTCTGGGAAATCCTACCCATCATTCACCCCACTGTTTTCCCATCTTTCTGCTTGTATGAAAACTCTTCTTTGATGCCCAGACTGCAGTGGCCTGGAATCAATGCAGTTTAATGGCTTTCAGTGCAGAGGCTGTGCACATTGGTGTCTAACTAACTTCACCATCCACATGCATTATGAGCCCAAAATGGGTGTTCAATATGCGGTTTACAAACTTGTCTACATTGGCCAGATGCCCAGCACACCCCTTGTTTGCCACAAGAAACAACAGGCATTGAAGCTAGGTATTGGACAAAGCCCTGTGACTGGTATTGTGGCAGCTGTGCTAAAGAAAATACAAGCACTTGTAGGTTCCATGTATAGGAGATGGGAATGTCAAAATACAGCAAGGGGCCCCCTATAACCCACACCAAGTGGTGCCCTCAAAATGCCCCTCATTCTTCCCACAGCCCCCCACCCCAACCCACTAAGCGTTTTCCCTCTTATACACACACCCACCCACATGCCCACCAACAGAGGGTAAGGAAACAGGTCAAACGGTTTAAAGGACCTATCTTGTGGCCAGTGTGCACTCATTCAAACAGAACTGAGTGAGGAACTATGGCCTGTGAGTGGGGTCTGGGAACCGGCAAAAAGAAACCACTCAGCCGATTGAAACAACCTCAAGGGTGAAGCCGTGTGGTGTGCTTGCCCGGCTAAGAACACAGCAGCTGTTCTTGTAGTGGCACCGGGTAAAGCCGTTTGCCACACTCGACTGGTATTACCAAACCATTTCATGCAGAATGGAGCCATTATGTATTGTCAAAGGGTATACCTCTATGGTGCACATTCATTTGATAAGCCCAAATCAAGGGGGAGTAACGGAAGCGCTAACTGCATTTACTGTGATGCTGCTTTTGCCTGTGCAGAAGGCAGGAGGGATCAGGGGGAGGGGAGGTTTCAACACAAGCAGTTTTGTTCAGCACAGGAATGAGTTTTGTCAGCTAAGTCTGTCTCCAGGCTATTGGTGGAAATTAGCGCCGGCTAAATATTCGCTTTCCGTGATTGATGTCACGGCTCGCGTTGTCCCTTTGAAGCAAAATAAAGAATTTAGAGCCATGTAGATTAATAGGGATGGGGTCGGGGGAATTTTATGTGTCTGAGGGGGACCTGGACTAGGGCTGAAGGGCCTAATGGCTGCACACATACAATATAATGGAGCACGGATAATATGATGCATGAGAGAGTGAGTTTTATTTGTCATAAGACAGTCAAAACAAAAAGTACATTTTTAATTGTTTTTGTGTGTGTGTGTGTGTGTGTGTGTGTGGGTGTGTGTGTGTGTGTGTGTGTGGGCAAAAAAATGTGTGTAAGAGAGAAAGAGATATGTAGCTATTTGCCTGAGAAGCTCAGAGTCAGATGATTAAAATCCCTTTAGGAGGCTTCTTTAAGAGAGACAGATGGGCAGACAGGCCTGTTTTTGGAATGCAATCAAATTGAAAAGATTAAAAAGGAGTCTCTTTTATTAGGAGGTGAGAAACAGTTACTTCTCTGCCACATGCCATCATCGCCTCCACAGCAGTGGTCACGACTGCATTGGCATGCAAGGTACATTACAGCCCTCTTTGGAAAGGAAAATAAATCTAGGATTAGGAAATGTATCTTTCAGTGTATCACTGTGGGGTCCCTCAAAATTGGCAGCATTTGTAATTTGTTAAAGAAGTACATGCAATGTAAAAACAACAATCTGTTTCTTTTTAAGCTGGGCTATTGGCCAAAAGCTGTGCTGCCATATTCTGGGTGAAACTTTACGTAATCATAGCACCAAACCAATTCAAATGTGCATTCCCTTGGATGTCATTATGCTCTAAAAAGCTGAATTTTCACTATGGAGTCATTCAAAGGTGTTCTGTATCTTACCCCATTATTCCACAGTGCTGCAGGAGTGCCATTTTAAATAAAAGCTTAAAATGGAAAGCAAGTGTGTTGTGTGTCTCGCTGCCTTAAACTGTGCAAGTGGCTGCAGAGAGGGGTATATTGGAGTTAGTAGGGGATTCCTGGCTGACTGTGCACTAATTGTAGCCAATGGCTGGCGACTCATCAGCTGCAATGCCAAGTGAAAGGTTGGAGTTGGGGTGGCAAGGTCTGGGATAGAACAGGGCTGCCACAGCTTTGGTGAGTAAAAATAGAAACTGACAGATTAGCGGAGCATCTGAGACCCGGATAGGGGATCGGAAAATCCGCTTGCCCGATGCCAGAGACAGCTGAGTGTTTCCGGTGGGCACAAAGGGGACACAATCTGGGCACCACGTCTGACGCCCACGCACAAAACGGGGGAGCCTCGGAGGGAGCTTCAGCACAAGCATGAGCACGAGCCACAGTAAAGGACGGGTGTGGTTTTTCCACTGAGACCTGCAAGGTAGGCTGAGCTCACGCACTCCCACAGAGGATTCACACAACAGGTGTTTGAGCTGGGCAACCTGTGGGGCCGGCCGCCTGCTCGCACTTCACACCTCGTCTAGGGAGCAAACTAACATTTTCCACTGGGTCTGCCATGCTTTTGTTAAAGACCAACACGTTTCTGGAGAGGCTTTTACAGCTCTTTTTACAAGATGGGCAAGATATGCATGTGTGCGAGCATTTGCAAGTCAATCTGCATTTATGTGAGCGCCTGTGTGTCTATATTTGTGTATCAGTCCATCTAATAGCAAACAGGCACAGTGTGGACTTGATTATATTGAAACCTCCCTCTGCTATATACAAAGAAACTGTTGGCCAACAATGAAATCAATGCAGGCTTGGGCTTTTTTCACACTCGGCCTCCACATAATCTCATTCATAACAATGAGAATCTCATTTCCCACATTCTAAAGGTCAGTGCACACCTCTGATCACACTTTAATAAACACCATTCTCAGCGTTTAATTTAATTTCAGCAGAGCAGCAAACTCAAAGGCAGCCATACACATGGCATGCAAAATTCATCAGATTGTCCCTTTAATTGCTTCAATTTCACAGCACTGACAAGAGTGGTCACAATCTTACTCCATGAGAACGCACAAACAGTGGAACACAGGCCCACACATCTGCAAAACACTTAGAGGAGCAGATAAAGAGAACCAGTCAAGTGCCAGTTTTGGTCACATTTTAATAAAATAAGCTTCACAAATATTCTGGATCATCATCAACTAGATGTTTCAAATCTTGTCTTCACACATCATGACTTTCAGCTACATCACAATGACAACCTGCACAGAACAGACAAAAAGCCTCAAACATAGAGACACCTATGTGCACAGTTTGACACACGAACATGTCGCACACATGACACAAAGGCTGGCACACCGGGCACACTCATTACCGCAATGCCAAGCTACCAGTTGCTAAGGAGACCTGTGGGAGAGGGAGGGTTCCTTGTTGTTGCCATAGCAGCCAGCTTGCTCCCTGCCAACTCTCCCTCAGGGAGAAACAAGGCGAGAGGTGGGGGGTGAAGTGGGTAGAGGTAGGGGGCAGCGGTTTAATAGGGCTATGAGGTGCAGAGGAACTTCATTAGCTATCAGTGTGCACGGCGCCAACCAGCACTCCCTGTGAATAGAGACCCGCACGCAGCTCTTCAGCCACAAGACTTCCACTTACTCACGCACAGCCCATACACTCCCACTTATTTGAACACCTATATGGAGAAAAGATGGTGAATGGTATGCTTAGAATAGAAAGCAGGGTATTGGATGAGGGCTCGAGTGTAAGTGTCGGGGGGAGGGGTGGAGAGGGCAGAGGTGGGTGAGGAATAAAACGAAGATGGGGGAACAAAAGAGAGTCAAAGAGGACCTTGAGGCCCACTCCCAGAAATGGTATGGATCTAAAAGGAAAAGCTTAGGTAGTTTAAGGTTAAATCAAGACAATCCTCTCTGAAAGTGTGTATCCTTAGAGTCAACCTTGACCTTCAGCTCAGGACTCTTTCATTTCACAGAGAGTGCTACACAGTATTTTGTTTGTTTGTTTAGAGCACAACTGAATAATAGCTATAAAACTAAGCATCGCTCATTCAGTCATTAATTTTCAAATGCATCTGTGTTTTTTTGTGAATTTGAAACAGGAAAACCTTATAGAACAAAACCCAAGTGAGCTCAGTCTCTGAAGTTTTCAGTATTCGCGAGCAGTGCCTCAAATATTGACAGGCTGATAACCCGTGATACTCTTGGCTCCTTCATATTCTCTTGAATTTACTGCCGGTGTACAGTCTGAAAGAAGGGGAGCATCAATTTGGCGTGAGTGATGTCTGCGCGTGTGGATATAGTTACAGAGAATAGCTCCATCCAAGTCACCTCCTCATCGATGGCCCAGCCCATTTCAGTGCAATCTTATATAAAAGAGAAAAGAAATGAATACAGAGAAAGACCATGGCATTCAATTTGAGGAAGACAAGCTCATTCCAAGCTGTGATGTCAATCGGATTCCCCAAAATAGCTTTAATTCGCATTTGAAAGTCAATGTCGAACCTAAAACACACCCATAACTGCCACATCATTGGTCAGAACCAGCAGTGGTTCAGTGGAAATCGCAATGAGATCCTTTGAGAGGCACGAAATGAACATATAGTGAATGTCAAACTCAGCTGTTTCTGTTTTCAGAGGCAAATATCTGACAACATGGATGCATCATAAGAGCTGGATAAGGCACCGCCCCCTTTTGCCTGCCCCCAATTTGATTTGTTGCCACTCAAGATATTGCAACGAAAAAAGGAGGAAAGGATTTTCTTGATAGACCGCAATATAAAATCAAATGCCTGGTATTCAGCTGACAGAACACGTACAATAGACAAAATGGTTGCATTTTAAGGTGTTTATTGTCTATTTTCAGATCCTTAAATTTGCTAAAAATAACTTTTATTGTTTATGACGTCACCGGTCTAGCCCACCTTTACGGAACGGATCACATGGAACCTGGAACCATGCACCTGCTCTATGGGCCACATAACACAGAAATAAACCCAGAAGCCAAATACTTTTTTGCTGTGCTGCGCCAGTATCCTGTTCTAATAATACATCCATTTATTTCAATAGGCTATCAACATGTAAGTTATAATATTCAATCTAAAAAAATGGTTTTGTGGACACAAGTTGCAAAGGAGTCAAACAAGAAAAATCATCTCCTTTTCCCTCTGTTACTTTTTCGATAAACAAATAGAGCCCAATTAAATCAGTGTGAGTCGGGGTCTTTTACTGAGATTGTGTATCCAAATGTTGGTTGTGTACGCAATAAGTGGAAATATGAGTGCAATGTACAAAGTAGTATAAGTTGCACAAAGTGAGTGAATCCTCTACTTTTTTTTCTGCTCCCCCCTCTCTCCAGCCCTAAGAGGACCAAAGTTACTCTCAGCTCCTCGACGGGAGATGCTGAAATATTAATCGCCACGCTCCAGCCGCAGACTACTGAACACAATCGCTTCGAACTCCCACCCTAATGAGTGTGTTCATGAATGGCTAATGTGCACAGATGGGGGGCTGATGACTGGATAGATTGCAATAGGAAGGTTATGAAGGGAAGGAGGGAAGGCGGGAGCAAGGGGGAAAGTGAAATTTCGGCGCGGTGTACAGGCAGCAGCGAAGGGGTGCGCCGGCATGCCATGACCTTTTAAGAGCCTCCTGAAAACTTAATTAAGGCTTGCCCCAGTGCTACTCTCTTTCTCTTACTCCACTCTCACATATAAAAAAACCTCGTATGATAAAGTAGGCCCATCCTTTTCACTCCAGTGCATGCCAGTGTTTACCCCCGTGTCCTTCCCACAAACGCCCCACTGAGCAACATACAAAAGGTTTCTGAAATAACTCTTTGTCATGTTAAAGTCCACCAACAACGATGAACAAAAACCACACAAGCACATTAAAACTGCAAAAGTAGTATGTCTTTCACGGCCCCCCTACATGGATACATCTCAAAAAGACGATCAGCAGGGTTTCCAAGAGCAAGCTAAAGAGCTCTTTCACCTCAGATACCGTTTGTATCCGCAGTGAAGATGGGAGCCCTGATGAGCTGAAGCCCAAATGAGTCCTAACCTGCCTCAACAAGGGTCTTGTAGGCCAAAGCGCTGTCTCAACATGGAGCTTGTTCTTGAGTGAATGTTAATTCTTTGCATACATTTTTTATGCCAGTCTGACCTGTTCGTTCAGGGTTAATTTTGTTGAAAAATAATTTTCGTCATAGTTTTTGCCAACAACATATTTTTGCGGCCGAAAACAAAACAAAAACTAAATATAAAGCAATTAATGAGAGCAAAAACTCAATTGTACTAAATATATCAACACTTTCGCTGCAGGAAGACGACAGGCAATGAAAAGAGATATCAAACTATGTTACACTTGGGACCTCAGTACCAGCCGTAACAGGTTATTAGTAGTTTCATTTCATTCAGGTAGAAATTATTACTTCGGAAAAAAACATTGAAAATGCATTACCCTTTCTATTTTAGTCAAAAGAGTAAGACTAAAACTAAATTAAAATGTGTTATTTGTTAAATTAACACTGCTCCTGGGAAACTTTATCAGTAGATGTGGTGAACTGGGTTTAACAAATGATTGCTTAACGTTTTTCCCTACGTCAAATTCAGTCTGATCATAAAATGCTGAATGGCACCATTGTCATCAGTTTAGTACAACCCATTGACCAAATTTAACAATACAGAACACAATGGGATGTCTATTACTCTAATCACCATAACATTTTTTTCCATTTCTTCACTGACACTAAAGAATTTTCCACTATGAGCATCTTCCCCGGGCTCACCATAACCATAAAGGCCACCTATGGATTAAGAGCACCCAGCATTTTCTTGCTTAAATAGACACACATGCACAGACATGCACACACTCACAGTTTCTACTTAGAAAAGTAAAATATTGTGACCTGATTCCTAACCTCTGCTCAGCAGCCATGATCCAGGATCCTCAACTGGGATGGGTCAGATTACAGGGGCAAATGTATGGTGCCCCACAGTTAGAGAAGTAGAGGAATGGACGACAAGTGATGAAAATGCTGCTCTGCAATCAAAACTAAAATAACATCAAGTGTAAAAATCCACGTAATTTAACAAACCAATTTTCTTTCATTAACAACAATTTGTGGTGTTGTCTGAGCCCTTTTTTAATGAGATTTGGGTTGTACTAAGTTGTAGTGGGAACATGTAATTTCAGTTTAGCCTGAACTTTGTGAACTTAGTGAACTGTAAAACCATGTTTCCTCACCTGCAAATGCCACACAGGGGCAGGACAGTGCAATGCAATGAATCAGAAATAACACAAAAAGACACTTTAATTAGGATTCTTATCTAAGAGTTAGGTTTAGGTGAGATCCACAGTTTTTATTTTGCAACTAACCACTCAAGCCCATTCATCAGTCTTTGGCTTGTTCTCTATCCAAACTGTTGAATTTAGTGAATTTTACATAAAAAACATCGGCCTAGGATAGGCATATTTGGTAATATGTGTTGTTATGTTTATTGAAATCAGTGGTATAACAAGCAATGATATCATTTTTTAGTTTTTTTGGCCTTTTGCCTTTATTTGATAGGACAGTAGAAAGACAGGAAATAGGGTGAGAGAGAGGGGAACAACACCGAGCGAATGAACTGAGCCAGAACCGAACCAGGGTCTCCCGAGAATGTGGTATGTGCTCTCCCTGGTGAGGCGCCTGCAAATTCTTGCAAATTCCATAAACCTTCTTAACAGATAATAATACTACAATGTGCATGCATATTTTGCAAACAGTTTTTGAAGTATATTTAACATATTTACACATATACCACTCTAAAGATGAGTTTCTGATATTGCAGAGAAAAATGTCCCAATTTTCCTAATCGGACTCTGTTGTAACATCAAAGCCATACAGTCAATGACAACTAATGATATCTTTAGGACATTTTAACTAATATTACACGTGTTATATTTAAACACATATGCCCCCAGGCTTACTGCACTACAAAGTATATCATTAGCAAACCTGAAGCGTCACATGATCACCTCAATGGCTCACGTTTGTCCATCTCATAAAGATTCCTGATGTCAGATGCAGCTGGATGGAGGCATATTTACAGCAAGTGCGTGACTGTCAGTGGTCCTGGGTATGCAGAGTGGGTGATGGTCCCATAGACACACAAATACCCATCTGTCAGCAGCTTTGAGCAGATACATGTGTGTGAGAAAGTGCCTCACCTCTGTATGTTCTCACTGGGAGTGTGTGTGTGTGTGTGTGTCGCTGTACTCTTGGAAAGGGGGCTGCAGCGTTTCCGCCTGAGCGCGACTGTCAGTGGGCATCACTCAGCCCGGCAGTGTGGCAGGACGCGAGGATCATTAGTGGAGACGGAGGGAGCTGGAGAGGGGGCAGAACGGAGGAGAGAAAAAGGAGAATAAGGGGAGCACGGGGCAGTGGCTGTGTGAGTCGGCCAGCGCGTCTTAATATCCGTCTTGAGAGCATTACACACACGGCACTGCACTTTCCTCTCAGTCACGCAATCGCCCCACCGCGAAGACCCCGGCGCCCCGTCATCCCCTCCCCTCTGTCACTCTTCCTCCCCCTTCACTTCTCTTACCCCGCTCTCTGATTGACCCTCTCTGTCCCTCCCCATATCTCTCAAACCGTGCCCTCCACTTAAGCGCAGTGTGTTTATATGCAGCTTTTTATTTCCAGGCTCCAGATTTATCCATCTTTCTTTCTCTCCTTCTTCGCTTACATCTTTCCATTTCAGCCCATTGCTCCCATTTTCGCCCACTCGGCATCACAGCGGCGATCCTCTCTTTGCTCTGAAAATCATTGCTACTTGACCTACTCTTAACCGCAGCAAGGTGAAACAACTGCTCTACACATATAAGACATAAGCTCCTTTCACTTCATGCGCCGCTGTTCTTCTTACTGCCTTTCAGTCTTTTTGAATAACGTTTCTATCATTCTGCTTCCTTACAGCTCTGCCGCCATCATTCACTCTTTTTCACTCAGCTGATCGCTCTGATCTGCCACTACCCCTGCAGCTCTGTGACCTGTGCTCCGATGCCCTATGCTGAAGGCAAGAATCAACACGCCTGACATTTAACAAACAGACCGGCCTCCGTGAAGCTAGCCGTGTTAGCACAAATGCTAATCCCCCCTCCAGTGTGCTTACTCAGTTGGTTTACAGGTCCAGCAACCATCTGTTTGCTTTACTGAGATTAGGCCTATCCTGTAATTTATTTGTCCCAGTGAAACATTTGCGAGCTTGGCTTTGGCATGTGCCCCTGGTGTAGCTTAGCGTTACAGCCCCGCTGATGAAAACACTACAGCATATTATGAGGTTAAAGCAAAGCGGTCTGGACACACGCCAGCAGCGCTCAAACGTTGAAGGTGTTCAGATGGCAGCCAGTCAGAAACGCGATTGGCATGTGAACATCTGCATGGATATGAATGAGCAGGTGCAACAGAGGACAGTGCACCGCCTTCAAGGCAAATACACATTGTTCACTAATGGATGTATCGTTGGAGGTGTAAAATAGTAGTAGTAATAGGAATAGTGGAAAATGTCTCAGCAAAACGTATGACTAAAGAAAAAATCAATTCATTTAATCATTTCAATGACTACAATTGAAAGCCAATAGCAGCTAGAAGCATAATCTTTTTATAACAAATTTAGCTCTGCATCTCAGTCTTTAACACACAGACTCTCATTTATTCAGATCCTAATTGTCATTCTACCCACACAGCTTTCTCTAAAATGTACAAAGAAAGGCCCCAAAACGCACACGTTCACACACTCAGCCTTGACCTGGCGGCGTCCACTCAGGTCTTCCCTCACATCTCATTGCCACTCATCAAGATCCCTGCCTGGCAGGTCTTTGGCCATGGATCACTTGTACGGATTTGAGAAAAGACTTCACTAAGCTGATTGCTGAAAAGGAGGGGGTCAAATTACCATCACACAACCGAATAAAAAGCTTCTTGGGTCATGATTTGACTTATGTAATATGCTTTGTGTATCTATGTGTGTGTGTGTGTGTTCTGGAAATACCATTCCCCCCGCAGCCCCTACCCCAGGCCATTTACCCATTTTGCACTAATTGAGGTATCTTTTTTCGGAAGCTGTTATTGCATGCATTTAATTATTTATTTTGACGGGAAGCAATCTGGTGGCTAGAGCAGAGATGGTGTGTATGAAACAGGAGGGAACAGCAGCCAGAGCCAGACTGGGTCAGTGAGGCTCTTTGACTAAATGTATGTCTTGTAGGGCAAAGCTACTGTATGCCCACTGTACTATGTGTCTTTGGGATTTTGCATGTATGTGCAGGGGATGATACATTTTCTGTCTGTGTGTGTTTGTGTGCTTGCATTCGACTGTGCATGTGCATCATCTCAGAGTGCATGGCTTTCTGAGTGCAATGGGAGTGCACTAATGGACGCACACTTGAGCTGAAGTGTGCAGAGTGTAGCTGAAGTGCAGCCAAGTCTGGCTTCCAGTCCTGCTTGGAAGCCTTATAATCTACTCTCTACCATTCAAACTCTCTTGCTCCCCCTCTCCATTTTCCTCACCTCCCTCATCTTCACTATCTCTGCCTCTCTATCAATTTAATATTTTCATCCCCACTTCATTGACTGAACCATCCGCCCGTGTCTCCCCATTGTCTCCCTATTAAATCTCTTTATCCCGCATCTTAGAATAAAGACATGTGGATCAGCTTCACCGCTAGCCGTGGACTCCCCTTTCTTCTCAGTTGCCCCCTCCCCGCAGCGCAGCCAAGAAAATGAAATAAGGAAAGACGACATGTAACCACCAGTCGCCTTGACCTTTATCAAGCTCCAGCGCCTGAGGCAGGGTGAATGAGAGATTAAGAAAATGACTGAGCATTATTAACCCTTACTTACTAACACACACACATTTTTGGCACACAGGCTGCTTTCACAATGACTCTGTTGCCTTTTTGCATTTGGCTGGCATTTTTGGCAGTTTAAAACAAGCGAAAGCCAAATGTTCAAACTGGGAACACCGCTTGTGCATTCAGTGTCATGTCACTTCAGACAAAAAAGGAATAAATGGGAAGACGAGGGGGTCGGCATGCCAGCTCAAATTGTGCAACTGTGATTGATCTCTTCACAGCACTTCTACTAATGCCAGGGCCTGTTGAGAACTAATAGACAGCAGGAAAATAGTGGGCAGAGAGACCGTGACATCATACATTTGCAACAGATGTCAATGTGCGTAAGTCGGCAGTGTGAGTTAAACCATCTAAAAGTAAGTTGCACCCACAGTCAGTGCAGCTCATTGGTTCTCAAACGTTTTCCACATCAAGTCCTAAAAATATGTGGCATTCCAAGTACCATCTTATGGCAGTAAAGAGTTCTCAGACAATCCTATTTCTATGTGCATATTTTCAATTGATTACTATAGTCCTTTGTCTACTCTGCTATACTGCCTATAAGTGCCTATATTTACTACATATATAAATACTCCTCAGTCCAAAGCGTATGTATACAATAAGACCTAGGTTTACTTTATTTTTTGTTCTTGGGAGGAAAACATATACTGCACAGATGTTAACCAGTCACAATAGAAATATATACTGTAACTAAGCATCGGGGTACATTTGAAGCTGTGGTTAGTTGTCCACCACATCTCAAAATCCAAGTATGCTAAAGCTTGGCGTGACCTGGGTTCGACTCCAATCATCCTCCATGTCAGACCCTCTCTCTACCAATTGTCTAGCTATTATTGTATGTTATTTTCATTTAGTATTCAGTGTTAGAGAGTTAGAGAAAACCTACGTCGATTTCCCTGGCCAGTGTTCGAACCCAAGACCTTACTGTGAGGCAACAGTTTGAACAACCTTGCCATCGTGCGGGGGAGTGCCCCTGGCCTTCAGGTAGAGCATATGCCTAGCACGCAGGAGACACAGGATAGAGTCTTGGTCGGGTCATCTGCCCAATGTCATTCCCCATTCTCGCTCATCCCATTTCCTGTCTAGCCACCACAATCTGTCAATAAAGGCCAAAAAGCCCCAAAAAATAATCTTTAAAAACCTGCAAAAATGCTCCAAAACATATATTTTTGGGGAATATCTTTAACTAAGCAGTAAACAACAGATTGACCCCTTGGCATTTCATTAGTGTCACTTAATAGAAAATAATGTTATACAATATTTGCAATTTGTGCATGAGTTTCCTTGTCACAAGTCCTTGTCACAAGTTCTTGCATCATTCTCTGGACGCTGTGAGAACCTGTGAGGGCCAAATGTTAACCTTGATGGCTGCAGCCTTTGCCAAGCTGTACCTCTAATGATGGATCATTTCCGTCTCTTTTTCTCCTCCTGCCGGTGTGTGCGTGACTGGCACATGTGCATGTGTGGCCGTACTTCTCCTCCAGTCAATCAATGAGCAGAGACAATTCCCCGAGTGACATTTACGGAGAAGAAAGAGAGCCATTTATCACTTTAGTTTTGGGATAATAAAAGAATGACTGAATGAGCCAGTGTGTATGCGTGAGGGAGAGAGCAGCGCGAGAGAGCTAAAGATGAAAAGGGGATTTCAAAAGCACATGAAAGGAGCAGGAGAAATGAGCGAGGGAAGAGGGAAATGAGTGATAAAAAGGCTACTTTGTGCAGAGTGTGAAATAGAACAAGCGAGGGAAGAAGAGGAGACCGTGAGTGACTGACAGCGGAAAAGAGAAAGAACGGTAGCATAAAAAAGCCTGGGGTACGTGAGGGAAAAACGCAGAGACAGAGGAAGAGGATAGAAAAAAAAGCTCTGGGCATAGAGAGAGAATAGTAGGAAAAGACAGGAATGAAAAAAGGATCCCACAACAGAAAGGGGGAGAGGAGACAGTCAGAGCAAGACAGACGGACCGAGTTCATTCAGGGCTATGAGCAGTTCAGACCTCACACGGCCAGAATACTAAGCACCGGGCCAGAGTCCTGACCCAGATTCATGCCACTGACATACAAATCCAGTTGGGAGGAGGGAGGGATTGGAGCCCCTCTGCATGACTATACCTTTTTTAAAACACAGCAGCGGGCCCAGCTGCTCTTGAAATCACCTCATAACCCCAGCAACCTAGCCCCAATCCGGTATAACCTCACCACACATATGCTGGCTCCCACACATATTTGCTCACACATGGCCAGGCAGACACACCCCTTAAATGTAAAGTGATTTTTTTCCCCCCAAGGGTCAGTTATTCAGCTCAGTTTAGCTAATATTACAATTCATCCATGGATTGTCAGCCATTTAAGCATTAGCATAACAGCTTCATGAACTATTGATGTGAAAAAGCAATAGAATGATTGGCCTAAGAGGTAGCAGAGATTTTGGAGTACACAGAGGTTATTCAACAAGGGCTAGATCAAAAACATCTATAAGAAACATGCAGTGGCTGTGGAATTGATAAAGTAGCCTGCCTCAAATGCTAAACTTTTTTTCTGTTGCTGTCATTTAACAGCCTCTAGCCTAATTTCCAAGGCCTCTCTAACATGATTTCTATAATACCTTTTTAAGGACAAAAATGGTGCATAGTTTTTTTTTCTTTAATATATATCACCAATTGTTCAGAGAGACAAAAAGAACTCATGCTAACATTAGTTTGGCAGCAGTATAGGGTGACCATACGTCAAGATTTAACCAGGACAGTCCAAATTTTTTGCCCCTGTCCCATGTCCCAGCGGATATATACAAAAACACTAAAATGTCCAGATTTTACCCCCCTTCCTGTCCTGAATATTACCTAATTGAAAAAGATCAACAGTTTTCTGCCTCTCTGTAGCCCAATAATGATTGGTCCAGTAATGTTCTAAGGCGTGAGGCTATTGCTAAGCTATCCTTCTCCAGCGTTCACAGTTTGACCTGTCATCAGGCAAAAAGAAAGTTGCGATTTACAAAAGAGCTACAGGAACAATACATCTTCTGTTTCAGAAAAGTATGGATAATAAATATGCTGCATTTTCATACTCTGAATTTTCTTTCACACACGAAAGAGGGGCTGTATTTCTTTGAAGTCAAATAATTAATGAAATGTTGACGCTAATCATTGCAATCATGTTTTCTGGTGTTCTTGGTGGTGTTCTGGTGTGTTGATTTTAGGCGCCATTTTTTTATTTGTTAAGCTGCTGTCGATGGATTGCGGTAAAATTAAAGATTTTGAGGTTTGAAAATATGGTCGCCTTAAACAACTAGCCATTAGCCAACTACAAGTCAACAAAACTTGACAGCTGTTAGCCCGGAAGCCAAAGTTAACAACGACAGGATCCTAAGAGTCTGATGAGGATAACAGTGATAGCTGTCATTTACGGCTTTATCAAAACTAAGCAACACTTAAAGGTGGACCACCAGTACATTTTTTATTTTCTTATAGCAGTGAAATTACCGTATAGCCTATGCTTGTTAGCCAGTATGTTGCATTAAGCTCATCAAGCTAATGGTTGCTTGCATTAGCTTACTTACTGGCCTCTTTTTTCCAATCCAGCAGCCCCAATCAGTCAAAATTAAGTACGTTTCCCTTCTGTGCAACAACCCGCTCCGTCACCCGCTGGGACCGCCAAGCACAGGTAAACCCATGGACTGTCCTCACATACTCTCCTGTCCCCTCCCACAGCCCCACGGCTCATGGCAGGAAGGGGTTGATGGACAGCCAGAGAGGAGCGAGAGACGAGGCACGTGGCTGCCAGGAAGGATCCGGTGATGGAGACGTTTAGCTCGGCATAGATCATGTCGTTTTCAGGGCCTTACATGGCTGTATGCATGTGAACACGCACACATTTACACAAATGCACATCGCCCATCAATCCCTTGCATACAGGAAGAGATATCGGACGAACAGCAAAAATTGAATTAGGAAATATGGGTAGTGTGATTTGTGGGAAGCGAGTTTTGTGGCCCGGAGAGAAATACAGCAGGGAGCGCACTTCATCTTATAGCGGGAGCAAAGAGAAAGAAGCATCTGTGTTGTTTATCTAAAGCCCCCATCTAGTTACAATGGCTTGATTTGAAATATTCATATACATGTACGACATGATCAGGCCCATTATGTTGCTCTCACGGTGGGGCTTCACTGAATGGTCTGAATGAAAACCCATCCTTCAGTGTAAATTATGGAGACAAGACACATTACATAAGCCTATAGATAGGGATGAAGAGAAGTATTATTGCAGCCTCATATCAATCATCGCAACACACATTCTATAGTGTCATCAGTATGATAATACACTATAGGCTATTTCAAGGATAAACCTGCCATTATAATATTTCACCATGCTCATAACCAACGGAAAACACATTACGGCATGTGTAGCGTCTATCATAGGACATCATTTTGTTTATATTTGAGATGGATCTGTAAGTAGACAAATGGTACTTGAGCCATAATGAACCATAAATCAAGGGCTGCGGCTAATGATAATTTTCTTTTGTTTGCCCAGAGTCTGTTTTAGATGTATACTGTCAACAATATCAAGAGGCTTCAAGAGAGTTCTTGATTTATTTTCTAAGCTTAGTTTACTTTAGCTGATTTTCAACAAAGGAAAGGAGTAGTTCAAGCCAAGCGACTAGTACACATTCTCAATAAAAGACCAAAGGTTAGTGTAAGCTTTCGTATAGGAATCAAAATCATGTAGAAGTCTTCTTGTTTAACTAATTGATAAAGCAACCTATTGTTTCCATCTTTCAAACCTGCCATATCATCCTGCAGATTGCATCTCTGTTGGCCAAGAGAGAAACATTCCATAGCAACGCCCAAACAGTGACCGGCCTGGCTCCAATCAGGAATATATGAGGCACATCTTTAAGCACAAATAAAATGCGTGCCCGCGGTTCGTTCTGTGTAAGGTGTGCGCTGTTAAAGACTAAGCGAGCCCGAGGCCGTCTTGCTGAGATAGGGGTGAGTACTGGAGACGGAGCAGAACAGTGTGGAACAGAGCAGGCCCTGTAGTGCTGGAGAAAAAGACAGAGAGTCGACCCAGCGTGACTACCGCCTGCCTGAGTGGAGCAGCCTGCCTGCAATTAAGGTGGAATCAGGGAGAAATCTGCGCTGCCTTGATAATGAGCCTCGTCTGAATTATTAACGAGAGCTGTTCCCTCGGGACCCGGGCTCCCACTGAGCCCATCAACCCCCCCAACACACTCACCCACATGCACACACACACACTTCGATATCAGGGGAAAGGATGGAAATCTGTGCAGAGACAAACCACTCACACACGGCAATCACACATTATGCACATTGACACAGATGAGCAACAAGCATGCCACTACACATGGAGACAGACATTTCTGGCACCACGAGGGCCAACACATTCTATTCACATGCTGAAGAGAATATCCAAAAGGCTTTTTCAAATCTGCAATACAAACAATCTTTGACTGGAACAATCAGCCGCTGACATCAGACTGAAACAGACTGACTATATTTCTCTATTAGATTGCATTCCTAAATCGTAGTACTTGAAGGAATCTGAGGAAATATTGCAGATATTATTCGCTTTTGATGTGTGAATCCTGTCCTACAGTCTTTCACTGACAGAGTATGTGCAATAACCAACCCGGTCTGCAGAATACTATTTCACTAGTCCCCAGGACGCAGAGTAGTTGTTTTGATTTAAATCTGGTTGAAGACAAATCATCTTTCATTTATAACGTGTCTTTCGAGTCCTTTCAGATAAAACTTCTTGAACATTTACAGATTAAATTTACAATTTGCAGTCCGTAAATTATCCAATGCTATGCCATATTTTTCTAACCTGAATGAGGTGCAGTTAAATGTATTTTATTTTTTGGGACATAGACTGATAAAACATCTCTGAAATGTAAATATCATCCATAATTTCATGTGTAACTAACTATCTGACAAATAAAGAGCAATACCTAATCACTGTGCAAAGTGAATTGGGTTTGGGACCCCTTCCCTTAACAGCAATAAGTAGAAATTCTGTCAAGTCAACTGTAACCATTTGTCAAAAATGTGATGGGCTTCATGCAATGCTTTATTTCTATGTTTTGTCAATTAAATGTGTTTGGAGGCAGTTTATTTTACTTCCCCTGGAAATACAACCTGAATTTACAGAGACCAGACTAAATCTTTTTATTAGATTTAGGATAGATGGCCAGTAGAAATAATACCATGGTAATTTCTGAACTGCATTTTATTTATGTTAACTGGAAGATGTGTATTTTATGGCAAATAATTTTTTTGAATTATTTTATGAAAGTATTTATGGTCATGTGAGAAAATGTATTGTTCTATACTTCATTCTAGGAAATGAACTCCGAGAATCAACAATCTCTGTCCTTTGCCTGTTCTGAGGTTTAAGCAATCCCTTCAAACCAGATGCAGAATGAGCCGTGAAGAGTCACAGGAATGAACTGCTTCCTGTTTTCACTCGCATCAGTACAATGTTGCTGGAGGGTTACTGCACAGGAACACAGTGGCTTTTACTTACGTTTTATTGAAATGTAGGTGTTGTGGGTGTATGCCTCCAGCTTACAGTGTCTACCGCAGCACCAGCAACACATAAAGATGAAGGCCACTCTCCCGTCTCCCAACAGCACAACTAGTCTCCGGGATTTAAAGAGATGTATTCTGGTCCTGCTCTCGAGTCATGTCCTCCTACCTATCAAATCTTCATTCAATCAAAACATCACTCAAAGAAACGTGTACTGCATTGTGACACTGCTGCTGGAAACTGGTTTTGCCAAAAAGTCTACAACAAGGCAAAGGGTTTCACCAGGACTGATCACAACATGTTTTAGATAGAAAGTCACTTCCGTTCTTGGTCTGCCCTTTGCCAAAAATGGTTTACCCCACCCAAGAACAGAGTGTTCCTCAATGGGTGGTGTGTGGAGCCTTGTGAAGTGTTCTGGGGATTTGGTGCAAATGCTTTTGCCTGAGTGAGAGAGCAAACTGAAATGGTACATAAATATTGCAAAGAGAAAAAGCGTGGCAATTTCCTAATGTGTTCAATGTGCTTCTTCAGTATAATTGAAAAGAGTGTTTAATATTCTGAGAAGTGGCTGTAAAAAAGCACTGTGGTGAGTAATGGGCTTTGTATGAAATGCTTCAACAGCTGACGTTCAGTTCATCTAAGAGGAACCTCCAAATTAGTTCACCCCAGTAAAGTAGAGGCATGTCAGTCTCATTCCCTTAAATTCTGCTCCAAAGGACCCAGGAGCTGAGAGGAGCTGGGCTGGGGGAAATCCAGCATTGTTATCCTATTATCTTGGAGATAATGTGAGATATGAGATTTGCCTTGGATCAGAGGAGGCACGCTGCTTAAGGCAGTCTCGATCACTGGCAGGAGACTGCTAAAGCTCAATCCTCAAATCCTGAGGCCAAGGCTCCCCCGAGAAAGGTTCCTCACCTCTAAACCGGTCCTTGTGCCAAAACCAACTAATACAATGTATAGAATGTCTAATGGAGGAGAACTGGGAGACAGGTGTCTTCTAACTCATGTTGTCAAAAAGTAGAGTTGATTTTTCAATTTTAAAAGACTGTATTCCCTTACTGATCCTGAATACAGATGCACATATTTAATAATACAATGTATTCTGAGCACTAAGGAATTGTGTTCTATTTTTATAAATACAATAATGCTACCTATTTAGAAGAAAGAGATTAATTTATTTTTTTTTAAATGGTTAAAATATGGACACCACATTGTAAACAATTACACAAATCACTAATAAATATGCTATTACTTGGAAGCTTGCTTTACTTCATCTATCCTGGGACAACTGAAAAAAGGAGTTAAGAATCTATTAAATATAAATTCTTCTTGATGGAATTGATGGGATTTGTCTTTGTTCAGGCCTGTTTCTAAGAGTTAAATTGTCTGTTGTGCCAAAAGCTGCTAATACACCCAATGTATAGAATGTCTAATGGCAAGAAAGATGGAGCCAGAGATAAAACAGTAGACACTGTTGTCTCATAGATGCAGCGATAAGAAAGAGTGGAGTAATATCAAAGTCAGAATTATATTGCTTTTCATATTACTGTCTCCTGATTGCTGTCTCCCATATTTGAATGCATGCCCATGCTTGGTAATTTGCATGTACATTAATCATTTTCAATGAGAAATGAACTGCCACAGCTGCCTGCAGGGGAAAGGCAGTGAGAGCACGCTTGTTGGCATCAGATCCGGCTCAACCTGAATATACTGCCTGAACCCAACCTGGCTCCTTCTGTGGGAGCCAAGGGGAGATGTAAGGTGCTCATAATCCTCCACCATAAATCTGTCCAGCATGCATCATATGCTCTCATTTCACCAGTCTTGTGTGTGTACGTCGCACTCTCAAATTACTCTGCTCCCCTGAGCCAAGACGGAGGATAAAATATGAATCAGCTAAAGTCTAGGACAGTTTCCAGTCTCTGCAGACACCCCGACCATCATCAAGCAGCACAAGTGAAAGCGTTCCTACACACACACACACACACACACACACATCCTGGAGATCCTGCACTCTGAAAGTTTCAAGTCTCTCCACTCCATGGTAAGCTTCTGTCAAACACTCTCTTTGCTGCACGTTTGACATTCATATCCCTCATATTTGCCGAGTGTCTCTCCACTGCGGCGGCTGAAGCCTGTGCATAGTGACAGGATTATGAGAGTCTGTTTGCCTCTTTACCGATAAATCAATGAAATGGAGTGATATGATCCGGGCTTGTTACAAATAGTGCTGCTTGTGGAGATAGGGCTTATGAGCTTTTACCGCAGATAAAACCCTACCTACAGAGACATCTCTCTCGATTCCTGGTCTAAATCGTGCACTGTGTTTCACCTGTTTAGTTCGGTTGATCAAGGTGGCCTTTTAACCTGCTTCCCTTCTGGCACTACTACCTAAAGGCCCTATAAATAAGAATCTTTGGATTAAAGTGTCTGAGTGACCGCCTGGCACCCTCACTGGCCTGCTGTGCAATCCCCTGGCATCTGAATGACCCCACTCTGGAAAAGTCCAGGCTGCAAACACACTCCAGGGAATGTGCTGCTCTTCTTAAACTGTTAAACATTGTTGTTGTGTAATATACTTTGAGGGGAATACCTAGAGCTAAATTTAGGACTAAACTCTGACTAAAGCATCCCTATGAGTTATTATTGTCCCCTGTCCCACTCTGTTCTGCACTCACTGTGGGCATGGGCATGGCTACCTCCTGTCGCCACTTGTTTATCATAAGCACAGTGTCTGTGTAATGATAGCACAACTCAGAGAATTACCATTTTCTTACATTGAGGCTTATTTTACAGTGAATAATGGTGCCTGCCCATATTTTAAGATAAAAAACTAATAGCAAAAACTCTTCACTGACATTTTGTTGAGATGAGCAGCCCATCAACTATGAAAACTGCTTTTAGCTGGCAAATATCTGCTGTGATGTACATCATCCTTGTTGAATAAGTACATAAGTAAATCAGTTATGTGTGGTATGTATTCCTCATGTGCCTGCATGTACTCATGCATATTCCTTTGTTTAGGTCTGTCTTTGTTTGGTGTTTCAAATACATCTTCTATAGGGCCCCGTGTCCCAAAAATAGGCAGTGTGAAGAAACAGTCAAGGATACTTCCTGCTTTCCAAACTAAGCTGTATTGAACAGAACCAGGCAACCTACTTACAAAAAAAAGGAATATATTATTTAATAGAGGACTTAACCAGCTCCAAACTGAAGACTAAAACACAACCAAACCAAAAAGAAAGACAAAATCTAGAATAAAACCAGACCTAAATCAGATCTAAAGTACAATCACTGCAGAACTAAAGCAGGACACAATGCTTCTGTTACAAGATTTATACTCTTTACATAGCTACATAAATCCCAATTTTGGGGCAATATAACTTAGTCAAATTTAGATTTTAAAATACCCCCAGAGCACTGGTGCTCTATGAATTATTACTCCCATAACTACCCACACTGACATATAATAAAGCGAACCTCCATGCATAACAATGGCATGATCTAACCCCCTTGAAGTTAATGAACTTCTCGGCGCCTGGAGGGCTATCCCCACACCAAGTCCCTGGTAAAACCCACCATTAGAGGCATTAGGAAGTCAAAAGCTAGACTCTGCACTATTCTCTGCAGTGACATGCTGTCAGACCAATCAGCGGCCCCAAACACACACGCCTATAGAAGTAGACAGCCCCTCCCCCTTTGCACTAACCCCCACAAAGAGGACACACACACAAGACTCACTATATCAACCCTGATGCTTTGTTGCCATTGACAAATGCCTCTCCCACGCACAAGTGCAATATGTATGCATGCCTTGACGCTTGCACTCAGATATGCAGTAATTAACCGTAATTAGATTTAGATTTAAAACATAATTGGGTTTAAAATGTTTAAAGCACGTGTGGAGGAAGTCGAAATGAGTCACTAATTTCAGTTCAGCATTGTGTGAATTTCTGCTTTGGTTTTATGCTTTGTGCTCAACGTAGATGGAGCCTCTGTCTATAGTCTGGTCCGTTTTCCAAAAGGAAATACATAACAGAACAACTCACCAGTTCTCTGTGATTAGCAATGATGTGCTAGAGCCTACAAGTCAAACACAACGATTCCTCTGGTCCTTGTGAATTCAAGTTTGATCTTTAGCAGTGTAAACGATGTCCATTGGTAGTGCCCCCTACCAATGGACGCCGATTAAACTGCGTCTTAAGGCAAATTGAAAAACATACAGAAAAACAATGGCGTAAAGACCACATTTCAGCTTAACAGTTATGATATTGTTTACTAGTCCACTAAAACACACATTTTTTCAGTTAGTTTCCAAATATACTTAACAGATTTTTTTTGTATTTGAGGAAAACTTCATCAAGAATCTTTAGATATTCGTTAATATTAATGTTCATAGGCTCATGTGCATACTGGACGCTCTGGCCAGTCACATGCTCGCATAGAAGGGGGTCTCAAATTGTTGAGACTAATAGGTCTACCAGGCTTGTCAACACTAAAGCAATCGCTGCCAATAATAAGGAAAAAGTGGCAATTGAAGCACTGCGAAAAGAAAACCATAAATGAAGGAAAGGAACGCAAAGTGTAGCAGAGATAATTGTGGGATGGCATGGTCATGCATTTTAGTGTCCTAGTGTGCTCTGATTGGTCAGTGGAACCTCTCTGAACAACCATTGCTGTGACTGGCCTGGAGTAGAGTTTTTGGCCCTGGTCCAGCTCAAGTGCTTTTGTGCAGTGCTTTCAAACCTGGACCGATTGTGTGAGCTGAGAAAAAACTGAACTGAAGTGACTTTAAAGTATGAAGTACTCAAAAACATACACAAGATATATAAGGTGTACATATTTAGGCCAGTTTCAGAACACCTGTAAATGGACATTGTAGTTACCAGAAATCATCACTTCAGTCGCCCATTGGAAAAGTGTAACAAGGTTTGCTAGTACACCTTTATGTAACTCCACTCCAGTAAAGACGTGATCAGGAAGCCATGACCTCACAACACTGCAGCTTTCCTAGAAATCAGGGGCCATTAGGTATTTATAGGAGCTTAATGGTTCTGTCTAGGTGTATTGGCTGTCTATTACCCATCATCAAACCAGCATCACATCCTTTCTCTTTTCCAACAGCGGCTATAGCAGTATAATTTATACCGCACTACGATCCACTCGGGAAAATGATTTTCCTAGAAGCGCCACGTAGGGGTGAGATTCGATAAACAAACTCCATGTAGTCGTTGTGTTTTTGGCTGGTCATTTGCAAACCTAATACGAACAACCTAACTTTTTTTTTTTTTGCATGTGAACTATACAGCCAGTGTTTTTATCCCAGGAAAGCTGCCGTCAGACATAATTAGCTGATGTGACTGTAAAATTACACATATGGAATGGGAGTGCACCTGTTTTGGGACATGGGCCAATAGACTAGATCTGAACATGTGGCTTCATGTTAACCCACATCCATTTAAACGTATAAAGGACATTTACAGATGCAAAACAATGCTTAAAATCCAACTGAACAGATAATGAAGCGTCCATGAGTCCACATAACTTTCTGGTCAATCTTAATCAAACTATTTGGATATGAAGGTTTTATCACAAAAATTAAGATTCGTGACCTTTACTTACACTCTACAAAACATGTTCAAAAGAGCTTCATTACATATTCAAAATCCTGCCTGTCCAAATGAGATTTAACCTGACAGCCTTAGAGCAGCACACACCGCTCATGTGACCTCGGTAACATGCCCCTGTTAAGTGTATGTTTACATTTCGACTCGTCTCAGACCGAAAAACCAGGTCAGAGCTGCTTCTGACATTATGGCTGCCGCTTTAAACGTCTTACCTAATCCCTGGTCATTACCTGAAATGGGCCCCATGTCTAGCCTGTGGCCTTAAATAGCCCAGGTCCTCAGACTGCCAATGTCAAAGCCCCTAATTTGCAGTTTCATAAATAGCAGCTTGGGACTTTGGTCCTAAAGATAAAGTGGCCCTGTGGTTGAAGATGTTACTTCACGCTGGGACTGCGTGCAGAGCTGGAGAAACACAGAAGGCATGGGGATCTAGCCAGAGACAAAGATGTGAGTGTAGGAGAAGGGGGTTATGGTGTCAGTAAGTTGCTCAAGATTTAAAAAATAAATCAATCAATCAAGCAGACACAACATTTACACGTGACGGAGTTTAGGTTACGCAACTGTAACACAACATGCTATGACCTGAGGCTGATTCTTTACAGATGAAAACAAGAAAAATGATTGTGCATTATGGGAAACAGCTATTATACTTATGTTTTATTACTTTTTAATGAATAACACACTTTTAATTCATTGGAACCATATAATAACACTCTTCCTGTGCTCATTTATAACTATATATTTAGCTGGAAGCGCTAACTGTTTGTTCACAATGATTTTACACCAGTAATGGTTTAAACAGCATAATCTAAGGATCTCCTTTAGCAGTGCAGAGTAACATTTTGGAAAGACAAACAGCGACTTAAACAATTTATATAGTAAGTATAAGTGACATTGTAACGAAACAAGCCATATACCAGGAAAGCTAAAGCATGTCACAATTGAACTTGTAGCTAGTGATGCTAATGACTTACAAATATAGCGCTGAACTTCATAAAGCGTTACTGAAAACTCAATTGAACGACTGCCTCAGTACAATCATTGCCATTTTATACTTTACCTATAAGATTTGTAGATACATAGTATATTTGAAGTTATAGTGACAATGAGTGAGCTGTCATTGACCCTCTTCAGCTGTTCCCCCATGTGTAGTCACCTGACCATTGTTTGTTTAAAACTAGTCAAATTAAAGTGATTTAAATGACTGATTTTTGTTAAGCTCTCTCATCGAGATTCATTTGGAGCCAGGTTTCTTGGAACCTTGGAGCCCCAATCCCTCAATCCACTATTTATACAGTCTGGACTACTTTTGCTCAGATTTCTTCTATGATGCAATACATTTCTCCACAGCACAATGCAACAGTCAACAACCAAATAGTCCTAATGCATTTCCGAGAAGCTGACGAATCCAGAGCACTGCCATTCCCTGATGCAAACTTCCCATAAAGCCTCACACGCTCTATACACTTCCCCCTGAGGACGTGCTGGGCTGGCCTGCTGATTCCACTGCCCCTGCCTTGTCCTCAGATAACCATAATGAATAGAAACAAGATGAGGCTCGGAGCAGAGGCTGATAACATGGGCAGAAGTCCAGGAGGTTACTCTAGGCTCCTGGCCAGACCAACAGCAGCCGCCGACGTAGTGGACTGTGGTCAGCAGTGAATATTTACACTGTGGGCAGCAGCTGACCTGATCTCCAACAAGTGTCCCACTGTTGATTCATGTGTTTGTTCTAAAGGGCTAAGATGAATGTGCATAGGACACTACCACATTACTCACCTAATTTATGGAAAAAAAATGATCAAACCTCAGTTTATTTCATGCTCTGCTAAAAATGCTGTCCAGGAGCTTTGCACGGACTTAAAGTGACTACTCTCTTGTCTAATACATGCTGCCATCAATAATCTATTAGAATGAGTGACGGTAGTAATGAACTAAGACAATATATAACGCATGGCACCATTCATGCGTAACTGACACGGAATCCCATAGTGACAAGTGTATGGCGCGAAGGGTGAAAAAAAAATCATAATAGCTTTTAGTGAATGGGCTCAAAAGTGTGATTAACACGTCAGGGCGTCTGTGACAGTCATGTGTTTGATTCCCTCTTACCTTCCAGCCGGCAGAGCTGTTACTGTCGCCCTTATCCTTGAAGTAGGGCACGTAGCGGACCATCCAGTCGTAGATCTGTGACAGCGTGAGTCTCTTTTCCGGGGTGCTCTCAATGGCGCGTGTAATGAGATCCGCGTAGGACTGGTTCCCCCACGCGTTCCGCCGCGAGGATTTGGCTTTGCGCAGCGGTCCGCTCACATCAGCCAGACAGGGGTGCGTCGCGCCGGTAGCCGGATGCTTGAGCTCTCCCGGCGTAATTCCACCCCTGCACGCCGGTACGTCCTCCGGTTCTACCTTGATGTTCGCCAGAGGAAGACCCCCTCTGACCTCGTGTCCTGTCGGGAAATCCTCCGGGCACGGCAGCGGCCAAGTGCAAGAGCGAGGCCGGCTTTGCGGCTCGAAATCCGAATCAACCTGATGAGCGTCCAATTCGTCGTCCTCCATCATCAACATTTACCCTTCAGAGAGAGCGGGATGAATGGAATAAAGGGGGAAAAAACTGGATACCTCCACGACTCCCGCTCTGTCTTCACTGTCACTCAAATGATATACAGTTTAATCTGGATAGAAGCAGGGTATGGTACAATCACAGCCTCGCGTGCAAAGATAAGAGAAGTAATAAAAGTAATAGTAATTTGTCGTCCATTTTACGCGTAATTTAAAGTCACCTGTCAGAATGAGAGGGAGCCAGGCATGGGTGCTTTTTTTCCTTTTCTCTTTTTTTCTTTTTTTTAAATCCACTCGCAGCAACAGATGATATTTCAGATAAGGAGCATATAGTCGTCGAAAAATCCTCAGGAAGAATGCTGGTGTAAGCGACGGAGGGGTAAAAAAAGAGGAGAAATCACAAGCAGGGCAGTGTAGAGAGCATCCACTGAGGCGATAATGCGTGATTACCGTGAATTATTAAATCTTCCAGTCTGCACGGATTAAGCTGGCAGCGCCACATTCAAGTCCATTCAGCCTGAACAGCACCCAACTGTCTGCAATTATAATGAAGAGGCGTGCGCATGTGACGAATCGATAAATTCCCCAGTCTCAAAAACACATACAGTCCAGCGCTGAGAGCTCGTATCCACTTGTCAGGTTGATAAAATAGGCTTTTATCACACCTCCTCGAGCCTCTTCGCTTTTCTCCCCACTCTCAGATCCCACACATGTTCTCATTTGCTTACAACTCGTTCCGTCGATGTGAAGCGAGGATGACGCGCCGGCGCTGTAGTGAAGATGCTGCCAATTGGAGTGCGCTCACGAAATCAATACTCTCTGAACATGATTACAGCGAAATCCCAAACTCCCCCCACCTCTCTCTCTCTCTCTCCCCGTCTGCCTCTCCCCATTTCTCTCACACGCACCAGGAGCAAACCCTAAATTATTTTGATTTTTTTTTAGGGGGTGGGAGGATTAAAAGTGTAGATCTGTCTTCCTTTGTGCCGCACTCCACGTTGAGTACAATCCAGTCCAAAGTGAAAGCTGCCAAAATCGTGCCAAATGCTGTCGTGTGGCTTTGTGACCGTTGCGCGTAATAGCTGCCCTCAGGGAGACCTCACAGCGCGCGGGAGGTTATTTCACCTCTTGATGATTACTCCCAGTGAGTGTAATTTTCTATGCCGATTAGACAGATTTAGTTCAGATTACGAGAGATTAGGTAACCCGAGATTTTAATCCGAGCGGAGTGATGGGAAATGGGGCTTTTTTCAGAGGTCAGAATTAAAAATCATTTTGGTTCCAAGCCAAGCACAAGATGAGCGGGGGAGAGGAACGCCTGCGCATGGTGCTCTCCTATAGGAGGCTCTAGTTGGCTTCTGGCAGAGGCAGTGGTCAGAACAACCTGCCACACTGACCGGGGGATTCCGCCCCTCCTCCGGATACTAGAATCTGACAACTGGGCGGGCACGCGTCACAGGTGCTCCACTCCTATTTGCTGTCTTTCCATAGCTTTCTGATTTGATTTACCCAAATAACAACAATATATACCCACATTCTCTATGTGCAGAGTTGCTGTAGGGATAACATTACTTATTCATGGGCTTTAAAACTCACTCATATTTTACAGAGACAGCTACAGTTTCTTGATGCGTGAAATGAGTGACAACTTTTCCAAAGCCCACGGGTAATCATTGCGACCTGCTGCATTGTGTAGAGCAGTGAAAATATTCAACAGAATGGTAAAGTGTCCCTGTGCCAGAGGCATATTCTTTCCCGCAGTTTCTGGAAAACTTTAAAAGTGAGTGACTGCTTACTACTGCATTACATTTTAGCAACAAACGCACTTTTATTGGACATAGTCTCGCGTGCAGTGTGGTGTTGTGGTTGAAACTGTACCCACCCTCTTGGGGCAAACTGTTCATTGACTCAAACAGTACTTAAACGTTTCATAACATGGCCACAATGTGTGCGCTCAGACAAGACCGAAGTTGTGAAAGGTGTTGAAAATAGCTGGGTTTTAAATGGCGGAGGATGTGTCATGATGTGTCACAGGATGACTTCATACTGGTTGAAATGTCAGGCAATTCTTGATCGTTGTCAAGTTCTGGTGTACCATGAAAAAGTACCGTGAAGTTAGATTTGTTGTTTATGTGACACTTAATACTTCAGGTTCTGTACATTTTATGTGCATAGTTAGTGTCTTACCTACAGCTGTTGGGGCATCTCCAGACTGGAGAAGGAGACAGGAACAGTCAGGCTGCCAGTCATATTATTAAAACAACAGTAAACAAGGTAATAACATTAATTTTTATGCATGTTGGTTATATATATTGATTTTTTTATATCTTCGTGTCATGTTTTGTTCTCAATTTTTCTGTTTTTTTTATATCCAAGCACTTCTATGTGAAACTAAAGACGGTGAGATATATCATTGTAAAAATCATCCATGAGTTACAAAATATTGATTCATTTGAGTGTTTTCTAGATTTGTGTCAATGTTAATGTAAATAGTCATGAGCACGTATAGCCTCAACAGGTCTTCATAAAAAGACGAAGAAGTTGAAATTAGGAAGGCACAGAACTAAACACACATGGCTGTACTCTAGTTTAAAAAAAATATGTATGTTTTGTGTTCCTCCGAGGCTGACTCCTCGCTGTCCCAATACCAGACATTCCAGAGGCAGCGTGGCTGGCTTCAGGCTCTGTGTGGCTGATCCTGGAACAGCATGTTCTGCACAACTGTAATCACCTCAGCCAGCCACAAGTAAGGCAGAGCACCACAGCAACAACAAGCCAGAGCGATGTCCCTGTCACTGTGCACTCTCAAAAAGTGCTCAGGAATTTCATTCACACAGAACAGAGATTTTGATTTTTTTGATTTTTTTTTTGCAAATCCTACAAGACTCATCCTCATTTCCGTAGCATTGCCACTTCAGACATCCCACTGAAGCCTCATGATGTTGCACAATTTCTCCCAGCACCACTTTCTGCTCAGTGGGATTAGAATGGGAGGAAGCCAGAGAAGCCACAAGAACACCCTTGGGAGATCGATGCCTGTCTGGGAAAACACCTCCCCTGGTTGTCCTCCCCTCTGAGCAAACAACCCACACTCTAACAAGCATATGGACTCCCAATGCCACAGGAAGGAGAAGGCTCAAGTCCAACCTTTCGGAACTGAGTAGGCGACACTTGATTTCACCCATTCATGGCATCAGCCCAATGTAGGCCGACTTAAAGACTTCCGACCGCAAGCAAGAGCCAGCTTTGTGGCATCTTGGCATTTGTATTGCCAGCTATGAGCAGTATGTTCAAAAGAAACAGATGACAATGGTGCCAAGAGTTTTAATTAAGTTTCTATCTTTGGAATGGAAAACATAGGCAAAAACAGGTAATGGCTTCTATGCTCGATTCAGGGGTCTAACAAAATATGATTAACTAACACTATCTGCTTCAGCAAATTAATTATATTTAACAGTTAAAGACCCAGAGCACCTGAACAAGTCCAATGAGCATAGCACAGCCAAAAGCAGCATGAGTAATTGGGTTATAAATGAAAAGGTAAAAAAAACTGAACGGAGATGAGAGATTCTGTATGTTCACAGAGTGTGTTTGTCCTTTGTTAATTAATATGAAGTTATGGTAAGTTAAGTTTCTAACCTTTATCAAATGTAGGTATCTCCTTCCATTTTATGTTCATACGATAAATAAAATGTAGATGTAGAAGAAGAATGAAATAGAATTCATATAGTAATAGTTTTTTTAGTAATAGATAGTACTGTTTTAGTCAATTTCTCAGACGAACCACATAGTTTATCGTATTGCCTCTGGCAGAGTTGTATCCTTCACTTGTGCAAGTCATTGGTTGGCTACAACAACAATAGGCATGTAGGCCTGATGCCAAGACACTGATTAGCCTAGCTATGCCTCTGTTCTCCAGGCAAAGCAGAGTGGAGGTGCTGTGGGAGTCCAGCTCATCTCCAAAGAGCACTGTGCTAAACACAAGTTTAAGTGGAAGAAAGCCAACTAACTGTAGTGTATCCATGCTGGACATGTAAAGCCTTGGGCAAGGAGGCATCTGCCTCTCTAATACATAATTCACTCAGAGCTGAAACATCATGCTTTAGTCCTGAGGGCCAGTCTGCTTCTAGTAGTTGGAACATAAAACTGTCTCCATCAGATAATCCAGTCTTATTCATGATCAGCTAAGAGTAACAAGCAGGGAACTCTAACATTAATTTAAATATTGGCACAGAAAAGCTTCAGTTCAATTTAGAACAAAAGATAAAAGGACATGTGTATTTCAGTACACTTACATGAATATGGTTCTTACAGTGCACGGCATTATGCAAGCAATGTCATATCACCTTTCTACCTCAGCAGACCTGTCCTATCAAGCTTGACATGCAGGTAGGTCAATATGAAGAGACAGGTACATGGCCTTAGGCTTCTGCCCTCCAACATGCACATGGTCACTTTACATCTTAGCCTCTGCAAATGCATCTCCTGTAGTGGTATTATTAGAAGCACTCATGTCTTATTGCTCATGTTATTATCATAACTGACAGGATGTGCATTAGTTACAGCAGCAGACTGGCCATAATGTTGACACACTAGCATAAAGGCCAATTTGGACCAGAGATTAGGGAGTAAAAAAAACTAAGGCAGCTGTAGTGCTTTCATGTGCAATAGTCCCAGCTCAAGTTCCCATGAAAGAGGCACTAATGGGTTAACAGTAGGAATGAGAGGGGAAGAGAGGGAAAATCAATGCTTTTGTTGAGGGAAAGAAAGAAAGGCTTTCACAGGTCTATGTATCATTAAGCAATTGAGAAAGCTAATTAGAGTGGGGGGAAAGATGTGCAGATCTCACAGCTAATTATTTCCATGGCAACCACAGCTCCTGGAGATGATCTGAGGTAGCAATTCACCAGCTCCAAAGAATGGCATGAAGAGCAAGAGAGACACCTAGTGGTATAAAAAAAAAACAAATCCATCAGAGACGACTTATAGAAAATCAATTTAACTTCAATCAAAAGTTGACCCAGAACAAAGGGAAGTCTATGCTGTTTAACTTGCAATTTTCTGCATTTCATTTTGTGTTGATACAACAAACTATTGTTTTTATTTTTTATTTTAGGTAGCAAAACTATATAAAAATAAAAATTGGTCATAATGCAATAATGACTTCACATCAGTTCACTCAGTGTCTTTGTTTGCTTGGATCAATTTTCTCGAGGTGAACCAGGGGTTTGAGTTGTTCCGCAAAGCTGCGCATGTCCTCGGACACAGTGTCCTGTCCAGCTGGAGCCAACACACTCAGCTCCACTAAGTATGACAGTGAGAGGCGCTCGATGTTCTCCGTGTTCCCGGGTACCAGTATTCGCGACAGCTTGGTCACCACCACCTTCATGGCCCCTTTCCGGAAGATGTGACCATTGGCTACAAACTCATGGTCCATGCGGAAGCCCATCTCATTAAGGAACTCTGGCAGACTGTGTGAGGTGGCCACGTCCACACAGTTGCGAACCAGAGCGTGGCGGCTCTTATCGCCCACTTCAGGTTGACCCAAGTAGCGGAGGTGCCACGGAGCTGTGGGGTGGGACAGAGAGCGGCGGGCACGCAGAATAAAAGGGTTGCCTTGTTGGCCTTTCAGCAGATAAACCAGTTCGTGATCTGTGAAGGTCTCGGGTTCCATGTTGTCACATAAACCTCGGAGACGATGCAGAAGGCTGTCTAAGGCCTGGTCCAGCACGCTGCCTGAGCAAATGGAGCAAAAATTACTCTGCGTTTGTTTGTCACTGTTACAGTCTAAAAAGTGTAACCAACGTTTTGTAGTTACAAAAAGTTACAGACCAAGCCCCTTATATGCCTTTTCAAATTCTACAGAGAGAGGACAACTGTACATTATACAGATACACAAACATTGACAGACAATAAACCAAAGTTAAAATTACATTACAAACTTAAAGCAATTCAGAGTGTATTTCCATTAAATTTGACCATAACTCACACTGTAGTTCTATTGAGGATCTAATGTTCACAGATTCAAGGGTTTGGATCCTACTCAATGCTAAAAAGATAAGCAAATGAACTGTGCCATAATATAAACCTACTCAAGCTGATATTTTATGTGGTGCTTCCATTTTCTATACAATCTGCTTATATGCTGAATTCAATCCATAATTATATATAAAATATTAAAGTGGGTAAAACAAAGCCATTTAGAGCTAGAAGGAAACCTTGTAGAATAACCAAAACCATCAACTGAACTTTGACTAAATAGTTTCCAGCCCTGACCATAAAAAGCAGACATCTCACCTTGCAGCAGGTATTCCATCATGTTGATAGTGCCCCCAGTTACAGGCATCACAGTCACCGGTGGAGCCTCCATTTTTATAGAGGTAGAGCCTACTGTTTCTAAAGATAAAAACAGTTATTAAAGTCCATGTTTGAGTTTCTCCCTGCTAGTAAGCTAAAATCACAATTGGGACAATTACATCAGAATGGGAATGAATAGGAGGCTACAGTAAATAAAACTATAGGGTTCCTTTGAACATAACACGGTTTGTTAAATTCGCCCAATAAAAGTACGTATACGTACTGTAAAAGAGAGGAAAAGAATATACCTTGTTGTGCACGTCTTTCACTCCGGGTACGAAGCTAACAAACCACTATTGTTCACTTAAACAGTGCTAATAGCGAGCTATTCTTCGTTCTGTTCAAGTTAAAGATTTACAATTGTAGTGCAGGCTTTTACCATTACTTTACATCGCCTTATACTGTTTTTTTAAAGAAATAGATCGATCTGTCCACCGAAAAATGAATAACTTGAATACTTGCAGACTTGTGTATGAATGGCTCTCTTCTTTTACTGTCTGTAAAAGTAGGTAAAACTGAAGTGTAGCGCAGTACTGCCACCTACTGGTGAAGAAAACCTGTTAGCACACTTAAACACAACGCAACACTAAATGTATTATAAGAAAAAATTGAATAGACAACTGAAATTATCAAATGAAACAAATGTTGATATCAGCTCAGTCATATTAGTCTTCATTCTATATAGTTTTATCGTATCTGTTTCTTTCGCACTGTAAACGTGTGTTAACAAAGACATGACGTTTTTAATTACTTAAAAAGTTAAAAAATTGTAAGCATAAAATAAATCGAGAGAATATTGTTTACTTTGTTTGTCCAAGTTGTTTTGCCGTACAATAAGTGGAGTGTGTGCGCGCGTGTGCAAAAGGTTCTGAGCTTGCATAAAAAGAATTTTGACCCAAATAGGTCCATGGTACTGACCCAAATCAGGGAGTAACAGTTCTACCTCCTTTATGGTGCCTTCAGGGAACATTTT
Source organism: Rhyacichthys aspro (assembly GCA_036850595.1). Lineage (NCBI taxonomy): Eukaryota > Metazoa > Chordata > Actinopteri > Gobiiformes > Rhyacichthyidae > Rhyacichthys > Rhyacichthys aspro. The sequence goes on from CM072163.1 coordinate 16,137,950, forward strand.
AAACAACACGCTACACCGATTATTATGCCAAATTATGCAAAAGCTAATTTTAATGTATTTTGGTACATGTATTTGTGTATTTGGGTTGTCTACTGCTTCCCAAAATTTGAGATTGATCCCTTCTGGGACTAATGAGAAATCTTTCAGTTTGTGTGCATCTAGTATAGAGACTATTCAAACCATGGATCCATGGTTCAGATACTCAGTTTTCAAGTTCCACAAATCTGTTGCATCACAGTTTGTAAAGAGATGCAGTGTCTGCAGCACAGAGCAACTGAAATGTCTACAACAGTCTCCAGTCTTATTTTATTTCAGCATTTATTTATTTCAGTCTAAATAAACATACTTTGGTTGTTGCCTTTTAGATTAGACTGTATGAATATAGTTAGTGCTGTCTCATCATTTAGCTCTCTGAGTAAAAGTTATCAAAAGGTTATCAGTGTCCACACCATGGATACATACATTACATGCAAATAATAATTAAGTTGAACTGCATAAGAATGAGTATTCCCTCAAGAAACAGGTATCAGAGCCTCAAAAACATTTAGTCATTGCTGACCTGGACGTTACTTCATAAACCATTTATTTGCTGTCAAGCCAACTTGGCCAGGAAGAGAGTATCATACAGGTTATTTGTTTCTGTGGGCCCTTTTTCTTATTTGATAATGACACAGAATAATCAATAAGCAAAAATACGCTGTTTGTTCTTCTTCTACAGTGCTGCGCTTTAAAAAACAACTTTTTTAATGGCGTGGCTTGACCCAACATGTTTAGTACGTGTAGGCTAGTGCATCTTAGGCAGAGACCCCGCCCCCTGCTGGTGCGCTGTGACGCACAGTCAAACCCACCAGGCTCTCCCTGAAGAGCCTCACGAAAAGAGTTTTCGCTTCGATGTCAGGGGACAAGTAACCAAGGCGCTTGTGCACTTTGTCTGTAGGGTAAACACTACAGTAGCGAGTTGCAGACACTATGGCGATGGAGTCAAGGGGCTTTCTTGGAGAATTTCAGCTGGGGTACCCCCGTCTGCACCACTTGTTTGCTCTGTTTTGTTTTGTTGCTGTTCTCTTTAAATTAACTGTTTTGGTCACAAAAAGAAGAAAGACTTTTCGACAAATGGAGGCTTTTGTGGGGCCACCTTCGCACTGGCTTTTTGGACATGTTTTAGAGGTAGGCCTAATGAAACGAAGGAAGAGCCTTTTGCTCATAACACATCACTACGCGACGTTATTGCAATGCTGCAGTGAGGAGTTTGTTAACCTTTATGGTATTATCATTTCTGTTTAAGTCAATAATAGGTTGTAAAAATTATATAAATGTGTAATATGCTTGTAAGAATTTGTAGACGCCCATATCTAATACATTGTTAATAAATGAAAAATATGAAAGTGCATGAATATAACATTCCTCCTGCAGTTTAAGCAAGATGGCACAGACTTGGGCAAGATACAGGAATGGGGACAGAAGTACCCTTATGCTTTCCCACTGTGGTTTGGTCCTTTTGTTTGTTTCCTTAACATTCACCATCCTGATTATGTGAAGACCATACTTGCCTCAACAGGTAGCTTTATTCTTATTTCTGGTCACATGATTTCTTTAAGGCTCACTCTGTGATTCAGAGATTCTGTCCATGATTATAAAAGTTGCATTTGTCCTTCACAGAGCCAAAAGATAATCTGGCATATAGATTCATTCAGTCTTGGATTGGTAAGACATCTACCTCCTCCCAGAGCATATGTCTGTATGTGAACTTCCTCTACTTCTCACATGGTTTTATTTCTCTGCAGGAGAGGGTTTATTGGTGACACATGGAAAGAAGTGGTTTCGCCATAGACGACTGTTAACCCCAGGTTTCCATTATGATGTTCTGAAACCATATGTAAAATTGATGTCAGATTCCACTAACATTATGTTGGTAGGTCAATTTTTGTTATTTGATTTACTTTGCATGAATGAAAGTCACAATGCTAAGTTGCTAACACACGCTAAAAATGTTAGTAACAGTGATGAGGGAATTGTAAAACTCATTGTGCTGTTGTGTGTAATGTGGAGTCATTTTCAATAGTCACCCACATTCATTCTTTCACTGTTACCAGGATAAATGGGAAAGTTATGCACAAACTGGTGAGACCTTTGAGTTGTTTGAGCATGTCAGCCTTATGACACTGGACAGTATTTTAAAGTGTGCCTTCAGCTACAACAGCAACTGTCAGACAGAGGGGTTAGTGCATGCACAGCTTCACTGTCTCCATCACTGTTACAAGCAGAAATGTAACTGAATCAATGTCATTTGTTTTTTAGAGGTACAAATACATACATCAAAGCAGTGTATGAGCTGAGCCATTTAATTAACCTGCGCTTCAGGACCTTCCCATACCACAATGACTGGATTTTCTACTTCAGCCCACATGGATTCAGACACAGAAAAGCCTGCAGAGTGGCGCACAGTCATACAAGTAAAGAGCCATCACACCTGAGCATGGACTGCTTAAAGTTTTCATTACCACTAATCCTTAAAGTTGATTAGATCTAGAAAATATGTTTGCATCGGTGCTTTACAGATGAAGTTATCAGAAAAAGAAAAGAAGCACTTAAAGAGGAGAAGGAGCTGGATCGCATACAGGCCAAGAGAAACTTAGACTTTCTGGACATCCTTCTTTGTGCAAGAGTATGTGATACACAACAGAATGACATCTCACTCATCTCATTAGATCATTCTGGACAAAGATATATTTTAATGTAATTCATGATGATGAGATTGGCTTTATTAACCAAGAGAATATGTCAAATGAGTGAGAGTTTTGATTACTTTAGAGTGCCAACACCCATTCATACAAACACACACATCATAAAGTCTTTTTCTTTCTTTTGATCAGCGTAAAAAGAAAAAAAAGGCAACATAAAAATCACTGCAGATGTGACTGATGCAGATAAACCTGGGCTATTTTTTGCTCAACAACAGTGTGACATAAGGTTGTTCCACTCTGTTTGACACCAGCCATAAAACATGTGCTCATGTTAATGAGTTTCCCATATCCAAACACACCATAGCATTTGTGCTCATCCTACCTTTGACCTGGTGAAACAGACAAACATTCTCTGTACATTTTGAATCACTGCCACAGTGTGTCACATTATGTAACATTTTTACAGTTTCATTTTAATCCATTTAATCTGCCTTGCTAATTGCATTATATGAATCTAAATTATTTTTCTGTGTTTGTGTGTCTCTTGTGTCAGGATGAGAAGAATCAGGGTCTGTCAGATGAAGCCATACGAGCTGAAGTGGACACTTTCATGTTTGAGGGCCACGATACCACAGCCAGTGGCATCTCATTTATCCTCTATTGTCTGGCCTGTCACCCAGAACACCAGCAGATGTGCAGGGATGAGATCAATCAAGCCCTGGATGGCAAGAACACCATGGAGTGGTGGGTTCACATCATAAAAACAAACATAGTACAAATGTATAGTTGTGGTTATCATTCGAATGTCTTTTTCGTTTGTTGATAGGGAGGACCTTAGTAAAATTCCATACACAACAATGTGCATTAAAGAGTCCCTTCGACTTTACCCTCCTGTACCAGGAATGTCCCGAGTCACGACAAAACCCATGACCTTTTTTGATGGAAGGAATATACCTGCAGGTCAGTACATTAAAAAGAGTAATGTACTTTAGCTGGGCGTAAAAACTGTCTGTACACATTGGAGTATACCCAAGGGTAACAACCACACTTTAAATAAAAAAACATTGCATCAAAATAACTTATTTTACATCTCTGAGAGGCAACCGTGCTCTGGCATGCGTCAAGGTCAGACAAAGACAAAGTGGCCGTAGTGTGAGTGAACGGTTATTCAGAATGTAGTTTTGGATGTGAAGACCCTGCTCAAATATGATAGTCGGCTATGTTAGCTAAAGCTATATTTGAGTACTAATTGTAGAGTTAACAACATCACAAAGCTTCTGATTTTCTGAACTGAAGGCACATTAATGCAGTTTAAAGATTGACTAACTGGACCACATGACCAAGGACACTGCATTGTCTTTCTCTGGAACAGAAAAAAATGTCTAACCGCACTACAATCCAACCCCAAGCTTTCAGTCCAAAAAGGGTTTAATTTTACCATTCCTAAAATGCCATTATTGTGGATGCTGTGTGAAAATTCAGCAAATATTATGCATTGTAAATTGAAAATATATTTGTGTGAACATTGCATAAAGTTGCGTTATACAAAAGGCAATAAAACATTGTGTATTATACAGCGTTTAAAATGTAAAATGTACAACATTAACTTATATTGGTGTAACCGATGCCCTTGTTTTTTATACTGGTGATATCTGTAAACTTTGAAAGTGATTTGAATGGCAACCAAAACAAAACCAAGTTGTTGTATTCCACACAAAATACAGGTGCTTAAATATCAAATGTCTGTGTTCTCTTCTATATAGGTAGCCATGTTGGAACAAGTGTGTATGGGATTCACAGGAATGCTGCTGTCTGGGAGAATCCTGATGTAAGTTCATGTTCAATTTAAGTTTGGGAGTAGGCAATTGTTATTTACACAATTAACACATTGTATAATAGCAGCAATAAATATGTGTAAGGCCTTATTCAGTCTCTACTGTTTATGTTACTGTATGTAACCTTTATAAAAGTTATATACATGTGTCCTAGTTCTTCTCAGCAAGCAGTGTATCACTATATTGCTGTGTTGATTTTCATTATAATCTAGATGTGTGTGATTAGTGCACTCTGGTTTTGTTTTTTTCAGACTGTGTGTGTTTCCATTGTCTTTAAACACAGGTATTTGATCCACTTCGTTTCCTACCAGAGAACGTGTCCTCCAGGTCGCCACATGCATTTGTGCCCTTCTCTGCGGGCCCAAGGTTTGTCTTCTCCTCACATTGTGTGACTAGTATAATGAAGCTGAGAGCTAGAAAAGGGAGGTTCTCAGTTTACAACCAGTCTTGCTGTGTATTTTTCTCTGACAAAGGTTTACAGTGTAAACCTGTAACCTTGCACCTGCTTTCTTATCAGTAACAGGCCGGGGTTTACAATATTAACTTTATTTGCTGTTCCAAGTTTTAAAATAAGTGTCTAATGAACTGACCACTGACTTACAAAACTGTCTCTCTGTAACAGGAATTGCATTGGTCAAAACTTTGCTATGAATGAGATGAAAGCAGTGATTGCCCTGACGCTGAAGAGATATCAGCTGATAGAGGACCCCAACTGGAAACCCAAGATTATTCCTCGACTAGTGCTTCGCTCACTGAATGGCATCCATATCAAGATCAAACCGGTGGAGACAAAAGTATAAGCACACCCAGATCATGCGGACCTGCAGATATATGACATAGAAATGAAGAAAAATATGAATATTTTGTCTGTATGGTGACAAAGAATGTAATGATTACGGTTGGGAATAACATTATCATGTTCCGATTGTACAGGTTAAGCAAACTATATTTTTAACACATTTGTTTATTTTTTTGTACCTAAAACTACTAAGAAAATCTTTATATGTAAGGGTATAGAAGGGATTAAAAGGCTTAAAACAGAGCACTGTTGTATTTCACTTAAATCATAATGAGGTTAACATCGACCATAATAAGGTCAAAGTAACCTTCTTATACAACCTTTTATTGTTTTGGCAGACAATATATTGACACAGTTTTTCTATCAACATTACTTGTATTAATTATTAACTACATTCATTGTTTGTCTGTAAAGGGTCATGTCTCTTCAAAACGATTGTTTGTGTTGGAGGCAATCATCTGACCTTATTCCAAAAACTGACCTCATTCCACAAACAGACAGTCCTCTCTGAAAGTGTTCCTCACTGGATACAATTACTAACAATGTAGACTTCAAACTTGTTTCTTTTGTCGTGAGAACACATGTACGACCCTGGCCCTACCAGCCATTGGCAACAGGTTTTCATACTATTTAATACACATTGAAAGCGTTTATTGTCATGTGTACAGTATAGAAACAGGTTTCCCTATACAATGAAATTCTTCCTTTGCTGTCCAGAGTTAATGCCAGGCAATGTAAAAAATAGAAATAGGTAAAATAAAGTATACAAATAGATAAAAACCTAAAACCAAAGATACAAATTTAAATAGAATATAGTAGGGCAATTAAAAGGCAGCATGTGAGGGGAAAATACTAAATACATAGCTTTACATCAGTAAAGTGCAACATAAGCTGTATGTGCAATCGGCAATAAATGTGCAAATGTATATGTACAAAAAGACGTATATGTAAACAGTCTGAAGGTTGAACAGTGGTGGATCAGCTGTTTAGGAGTCTGATGGCAGAGGGAAAGAAAGAGTTCTTTCTAGTTCTTTCTAGCTCTTTCTAGTCTTGAAGTCCTGCATGTCACACTCCTGTACCTGCGGCCTGAGGGAAGAAGTGTGAACAGTCTGTGCTGGGGGTGGGTGGTGTCCTTGATGATGGAGGCAGCTCTCCTGTGGACTCTGCGCGGGTAGATGCTCTGCAGAGAGGGCAGTAAAGTCCTGGTGATCTTCTCAGCAGTCTTCACCACTCTCTGCAGGCGTCTGTGGTCCAAAAACTGTGGTGCTGCCGTACCACACGGTGATGCAGCTGCTCAGGATGCTCTTAACAATGCAGCTGTAGAAGTCGCTGAGGATCTTAGGCGACATGCCAAATTTCTTCAGCCTCCTCAGGAAGTAGAGCTGCTATTGAGCCTTCTTCACCAGCTGTGTAGTGTTGAGGGTCCAGGTGAGGTCCTTACTGATGCAAACCCCCAGGCACTTGAGGCTGCTCACCCTCTCCACTTCAAGCTCCTGGCTGAACAGTGGCTGATAAGGGCTCCTTTCCTTCCTCATGTCCGCTATCAGCTCCTTTGTCTTGTCCGTGTTGAGGGTGAGGTTGTTGTGGTCACACCATGACACCAGACTGGCCACCTCCCTCCTGTAAGCCACTTTCTTACCGCCAATGATGCATCCAATCACGGCGGTGTTATCCACAAACTTAAGGATGGTGTTGTCACAGTCATGAGGGACACAGTCATGGGTGAACAGGGTGTAGAGGATGGGGCTGAGGACACAATCCCAATCCTAACAGATTGAGGCCTGCCAGTCAGGTGGAGTGGGGTAAAACCATAGAAACTGTCTCTTCAGGTGAGCAACTGTGGTTAGCAGCAACAACCAAACTCTATTAAAAAGTGTTGGTCCATGTGGTAGTAATGATACATTTTCTGTCACTGTGAAAATGTAATATCGCATTTACACATTTACATACTACCAGACTAGCCATTACCCACAAATCTGATACAATCCTCTTTGTGACCTTTCTTCATGATGTAGTTAAAGCCTGTTGTATAATACCAGTAAACGCTCCATTTACTTTAATGTGCTCAAATACTCTATCTATTCTTACTCATCTTACTATTTAGGCAACAGCTAGAACGATTTGGCAGATTAAAATAAATGTTTAGTAAATGTATTTAATTTTCTAATCAGTAAAAAAAAGTAATATTTGCAAAAATCCCCTCTGTGAAATTAAGGCATCTCTTTTATGGTTTTGCAATAACATACATCAGTGTTATCAAGTGTTCAGTCAGTAAACCAAGTCTCTGATTTCAAAAAGGAGAGGAAGACTTGCCAACCTTACTAAAACAGGTAAATGTTTAAAGCAGCAGACATTCTTACTAGAGAAAATGCAAACACGTCTAAGCCAAAAGTATTCCTTTTTTATTTACAGTCATATGCTTACAAAATTACAACAGGACAAATGTCACTTGCACGGTTTGATGAAATTGAGAAATATTTGAAGTTTTCCATTTGTAATGTTGAAAATTCTATCCAATCCACAACCTTTCTGTATGTCCATCTTCTACGCATAAGAACACAAAAGCTGTGCCTCAGGGATCTGCAATGTACTGCAATGGTGTCAAGCTCCAACTGTTTTAGTGTCCTTTCACTTTGAAGGATGTTTTACTGCACTCTGATGCATTCTGTAACGCTAAATTAAGAGATACAGTTAAAATCTAGCAGTTAAATACTAATAGCTTTGTGGTGCTAGGAAATAAGGCAAAAGCTTGTGTCCACAGTTTAACCAAACATTTATGTCACTTCTCATGAGCTACCTTCTAATCATATACTTCTGGGCATGATTAGAGTTACTACTAGTGCAGAAGGCCAGATGTAACAGATGAGTGCAGTCATATTGTTATACAGAGAGGTTGCTAGTTGTTCTGTTGGTTTTAGGGACACCTTAGGTAAGTTTCTAAACTTTGATGCCTGTATCTTTGTCATTTTTGCATAACCATTTATGGTATAAATGCTCCTAGTCGTTTTAAACAAGGTCCACGTCATATTTGAAAATGCTATGCACATTTTGTGAGGTCCAAATAAAATCTACAGAGACCTCATTCCAAAAACCTTGTCTCTACCCTGTCTGTTTATATAATACTATTGTAATGTGTGTAATGGTTTGCGTTTGTAAAAAATGTTTGTAAAGCAAGTTTTGCATTTTCATTTCTAGCATTATCAAAATATTAAAAGGAGTGAAAAAAGTTGAAATATGTTTAGTAGAAAAAAAATCCACATTACATCCAGCACATCATAAACATAACTCAATGACTCATGTTGTTGTGGAGCCTGTCATTCACAAATAAACATCACAGAATAAATGCCTACTGCACATTTGTGAATCAATTTCATAATAATTCTGTTTACAGCCAAAAGAGGGTCCTGCTTTTGATTCCTGCCAGCTTTGTCCATAGTATCTTGTGAAAGACCACCGCAGGTGCACAGGTAGTGCAGCACTTTTTTGTGATGACAATGAGTAACAACTATTAAAACAACAAACAAAACAGAAGTGAATGGATCCTCTGCCAGGCTGCAGTCCCTGAAGCGTCTGCTGGTAACCTGAGAGTCAGCAGCCCCATCGCCCTGCTCAAATAAGCAGCGAGGGGGTGGGTTTCTTGCCTGGCCAAGCTTCTTTGGCGTACTTCTTTTTGCGCGGCTCATTGTGGGTCTCAGGTAGATAGGGTGCTGTAACAGGGGTGGGATTAAGTGTGACAGGAGGCTGTGGAGCCTCTGGAGCCAGGTCCACCTCTGGCGCCGGGTTGGGAAAGGGCAAAGGCAGTCCTCCCTGCATAGCAGCTCCTCCCGGGGCTCCTGTCGGCTGGTTCTCATGACTGGTGGGAGGCAAGTCACCATAAAGACCACCAAAGCTGTAGCCATGAATGCGTTTAGATGTAAAGTCATCGAGACCAAGAGTGTTCTGACCTTCTGATCTTCGTTTCTAGGGAAAAAAAAACTCAAGTCAAATCCTTAGGTCACACATTCACTGCATTATCTGTTCAATTGCTTACCAATTAAAGTTAGGTTGTTGCAACAACACACAGATTTACAGAAACATTAACTTGAAAACACTTTTACTACAGCACAAACTACAGCACAATCTTAAAAGTAAATTCTTCTAGAAGTTTAGAGTTTACCTTAATAGGAACCACAGCTGTCTGCACCATGTTTCTGAAGCGTCCCACTGAAGGATCTATATCCTCTGTAAACATTTTAAAGCAGACAATTTAAATGATTGAGATTGATACAGTGCTATGTTTTACTAAACTCATTTTATTTGAATTGTTTTATTATTATTAAAGTAATATTTATTACATACCAGGGTTAATAATAGCATCCTCTTCACTAAAAGTAACTCTCGAGTTCTTCCTTTTCCTTTTAGGTCTCTGTATCTCCAAATTGCCTTCCTCAATAGTCAATAAAGAGATGCGCTTGTTGTGAGCTGTGTTGAACTCTGTCAGGTTCTAGGCAAAGCAGACAGAAAATATATTTGCAAACTCCTAAACAATACCACAAAACGCCAATATGTCTTAAAATACTGCATATTCTTTGTCAAAATCTACTTTAGTTACCTCCAGCTCGGTTTCCTCCTCTGGCAGTCCTAACAGACCTTTTAGTTCCTCGTCATCACCTGTCTTACTGTCCCCTGTGCCAGCGCTGCCCTGTGTTTGCGGTTTCTCTCTGATAGTGTAAGTACGTGTTGAAGCCCCAAAAGATATTGTAGAGTCTATGGGAACCTGCTGTGGCTTGTGAGCCTCTAAACGGATTCGCCCAAGAAATGTACCATGTGCTGAAATACAAATGATAAAAAACAGAAAGTTAGTCACTCCTCTAAACGTCAATTTGTATTTGTAAAGCCCTTTACCCATATGTGATTGTATAAGTTGCCTTACTGCTATTAAGATCTATAAGGAAGACCCTTTTCAGGTGTTTGTGGTAGACCAGGGCCGCATGAACACGTGAGCAGGACTGGTGGTCGATGGTGAAATCACACCAGTCTGGGTTCCTCCCAAACAAGTAGTACTTCTTTTCATCTATAATCAGTTTCTGTTAGAAGAGACCGTTTCAGTACAGGCTGGTAAATACTCAAACGAAATGTTAACAGTAAAGCAGATATTTATACATCTGTACCTCTGAGTCATAACTCAACAGTGCTGCTCTCCACTGCAAAGCTTAAATCTCAGGGCTATTGATAATATTGCACCGTTTAAAGCCAAGCAGCCATTTAAACATCCCAGTGTTTAAGGGAAAGTGGCTGTCAGGCAAGTATCTGGTGCTTCTCAAGGGGACCATATGTCCAACTTTGACGTTAGTTTTGTTCAAAATAATAGTTTCGCATACTTTATCAATCCAATCACGCTGTGAGTTTTGCAGGAGCAATCTCTGTGCTGCTTGGCAGTTCCTTCAACCGTGGATTATTTAGAGTGTGCTCTATGTTGGTCACTTTCATTTACAGTAAAATACATGCAAACAAGGCTTTATAGAGAGAAAGGGGAATGGAAACTCACAAGCAGTCAAGTACTCTTATGGCAGTGTGACAGGAGTTCAGAATGGCTGTTAACATGTTTTTATGCCACTACATACAAAGGACTGGTTTCAATATCTAGACAATATAATACGTTGGACAACTAAGTGCTTACTGCTGCTATGCAATTACTTTTTATTTTAGATTAATTTAGGAAACATTATTTTGTATGCACAGGCTGCAAAAAAGTGTCCCATTCTGGAGCTTTGGAAATAGGGTCACCCTCTTTGAGCTGCTCTATGCTTCATATCAAACAAACCAATAATGATAGCATCCCAGTCTTAATTACCTCTACAAGTTTGTCTCCCTTCATTACGTCTAGATGGAGCCCTGCGGGAGGCTTGCCGGCCCTGAAAGGAAAGAAAGGTTCATGCATGTAATAGAGAGTTTAAAGTATATCGGCAATGTATTTATTATTCTATTCAACAGTAACACACAGCTTCAACCACAGGATAGTTCATGCTCTCCAGCTACATATATAAAGTTTAGTCATCAGTGCATTGTTAGCTAACAAGGCTTGAAATGCAAATAATAAGCTTAATTCAGCTGCGCTTTGCCCAAAGAGCCTTTTACATGTCAGCATTGTGGTGTGCAACGATGCTAACGCTAACTGCAGCCATGTAGCTAGCTGTATGTAACTAGTTCACTTAAGAAAATGCAACTTTCTTCAACCAGAGGAATCGTAGTTGGTCATTTTGTTTGCTAATGCTCTACGGTCAAACTTGAGTCGGTTAAATGTGTGCATTTCTCTTACCATGATGGACAATCAAAAGGAGGAGCACTCTCTTTGCTTGTTTTAGTCGCCATCTTGGTTCATATTCTCAATGACGAAATGCGTAATGGGTAATCGCGAAACCTGGGAAACTGGGAGTTGTAGTTTGAATTATTAATATTTGAAAAATTGAATTATTGAGATCCATTGAGTAAGACAAATTTAGTATTGTTTATGATAACACCCATCTCAACCGAGTCCTTCGTATTTTACAACATTTAAAAGGAATATACAAAAAAATAAATGAACTGATGTCATGTTTGACGTGAGGCCATGCGGTAGTAAGTAAACCCTATACATTCTATGTGTAAACCCGACAGACCATGGATGTATTATAAGATCTAATAATGCATCCTTTTCTTTCGTTTTTTTTTTTCTTCTTTTGTCTGATTTCATATTATATTTTATTATATTATGATGATGAACATTTCTGCTATTTTAAATGACTGTATAGTTAAATGCCTTGCAATCAACCAATATTCCAGGGATTCTGAGTGAAATACTGGGAAAAGGGGAGCCACCTTGAAGGTCAACCTGTGTAATGTCTTAGTAGGCCATGTCACACTGGTAGGAGGGAGCATTTTTATTTCACATGAAAGATCATCATATGCAGGAGGAAGTGTGGTTGTAAGTGACAAGCCATAAAACATGTTGCAAAGTAAATTATGAAATGACCAAAGAATTTGTCCTTAAAACACCTGGAGAGAAATATTATTAAATGGTATTTACGATGATGCTAATTTCAAGTCAAATAGGAAATCAGAACTCAATAGGTCTAATTTTACAGCTGGTTTCTAAATGATTAAGTCAATAAGTAAATACATATGAAAGAATATGCATTGTGTATGATCGACCTAATAGTGACTAGTGAATAGTAATAGGCCTAATTTCTTGTAAAGACTATTTGTTTAACATTGGAACCAATCTGCCTAAAACCAAAACCTACACAGTCTCTCTGCTGTAACTTCTGGGTGCCACTTGGTTTTTCTTTGAATGCAAGCTCAGTGCACGCAGCTTCTGTAACTTCCTCATTCACTGTTGTGGTTTTGACAGAAAGCTCCCCTCTTTTATGCTGTGTTCGTCATTTGCCTTCGTGCCTTCATTTTGGACTGCAGCACCTCCACACAGCAGCAGTGATGGCAGACACGGCCGCTATGCCACTTCAACAATTCATCGCCTCTTTGGACGATAGCTGTTTGCCCAAAATACTGCAGGTTTGCTCTGGAGTGTACTTCCAAGGTTAGTATTTATTAAATTGTTGTAAAACTAAGCCACACAGCTATATAACACATGCCTAAATCTTTTATTGTCAGAATCATACATTGTCTTTACCACATAGTTCATTTGTTTTACACTTATTTATTGCAATTTTCTGTTGATAATGTATAAGTGTCTCTTGATTGGTGGTTTATTCTTGCTGTTTTAAACGTAGTTTGATTGCACCGATCCTCTCTACTATATCATACTCATACACATTCATACCATTGCTGTTGCTTTGCTTTCATTTTGAATATTGGGATTTTCATACAGTATATCGTATTTAAGCCTTCCACTTCCTTTCTCTTTCAGGCTCTATATATGAAATATCTGGGAGTGAAGTGTGCTTTTCCACTGGAGATCTAATAAAGGTCCTTGCTATAAAGCTTCAGTCGGTTTGCTGTGAAGATATTAGCAATAATGACAAGTTTGAGTTGCCTATTAACCACACAGGTCGGTATGGGTGATAAATAAGTTGTATATATATTGTGATTGTTCTATTGCTGGCCTCTTACACATTTTGCTGTTTCTTAGGTTTGTTTAAGATTGTCCCAGAACAAATGCCATTTAGTTCAATAGATGAGATGATGAAACTAAGACCTATTGGCTTGGATTCCAGTCTCCCGTTTACCTTCACCAGCCATACCAAGATAACAATAGGCGATTTCACCATAAGCCCAGGGCAGGCTTTAATTGTGAGGTCTGTCAATCGAGATGAAGGCGAGGAGGAGGAGTACATCTGCTGTCAGATCCGAGGACAACAGGGCTCTTCAGCTGAAGTACACATACCTATTTCCACCAGAGGGGAGTTCTTCGAGTATGAGAGTGAGGAGACCTTCTGTCTGCAGGAGATCATGGCTTCTTCCTGCCTACGAAGCAGGCGGTTTCAGTTCATCAACTCCACCAAGTGTCAGCAGCCACTTCTGCTTAGTCCAGTATTTCAGGTCCATGCCGTCATGAACTGTAAGCAACATTTAATTTGGAGCGGTGTATTTGTAAAAACCAACGCTGTATGATATTAGAAAAAGATGTAATATGCAAAACTATTTTGAAAACTGCAATAGCAATATGGCCTGCAATATTTGAATGCTCTTGGACATAGTGAAAAAGCTTAACAGTTTTGGAGAAATACAAGGTTCTGGACTAACTTTAACTTGTCAAAGCAGAGGCTACATCCAAGACTAAAGGCAGGACTAAAGAGGTCTAAACCTGGCCTGTGCAGATCTAATTTTTGATTTAAACTCACCACAATTAAGCAGCTAGCTTCATAACATAGTCATCAGCAAACAATGTAAGTGCACTGTTGTGTCTATGGTTCACAGTGGTAAACTCATAGACATATATAGACATAGACATACCAAAACAGAAACACTAAAAATTTCCACTAGATTATCACTTTTTCATTTTAAACCAGAGCCACAGTAGAACAGCAATTTCAAATGCACTCTTTAGGATTTGCAAGGGGCAAAGGTCCAAGCTAAATGATGTGTCGAGCACTTTTAAGGCTATTGTTCTGATACTGAATAACTGTAATTAGTACATTTGTTGTGTTAGTGTGATGAGTGATACAGAAACAGTTTTGGGTCTCTTCTTTACCGTCTATGATTCTGTGTCAGACACTATGGTCAAATCATTAATCAGGAAAAGCATAACAGAAAAAAACATTGGCAAGATAATGTCACCATTTTTCTAAACAGTTTGGTGATTTTGAACTAACTATATATGTGCAATACATTCTGCAGACCTAGTAAGAGCCATTACTTATGCATGGTTAATGTTTGCACCTTTTTTGGTATTTTACAACCACCTTGAAATTACATTAAACATAGCTGAACAAAGTCATATTCTTATATTGTGGTAGCAGTGTCACAAATAAATAATAAATTGCAGCTACTTTTTAATTAATTACATTTTTTTTTTGTGCACAGTGAGAAAGAATGTGTTGAAGTTCCCGTCCAGCTTAGAAGTAGATGTGGTTGATGTCACAGACGACTGCAACGTGGACTTTATGACACCCGTCAGTCTGACAGAGGTTCTTTCCCATCCGGACGAGTCCTTCCCTGCAGTAGTGGATATAGTGGAAGCCCCAGAGAGATGCACAATGTTCAGATGCAGCTGGTTATCCGGACTTAAAAAAAACAATAAGCTGCTTTTCCATAAGAAAGGAACTTCAGCCATGGTTTTGATATCCAGCATAAAGAGCAGGAAGACACAGCAGTACTTCCTTGTATCACAGCAATATGGTGGCTGGTTTAAAAGGAGACCGAGAGAGTTTAACTCAGTGTATGAGATATATGCTGCTTCCATCGAGGCACCAGGCTTAAAAGTGAGCGTGACAAGGAATTGTGAGGAAATTGAGGAGGAGGGCATTCCTTCTCTTAGTGTCGGGGAACAGCTGGAGATCATTTGCTGCGAAAGGATGGAGCTGCCAGGTGGATATGGCACCCAACAGAAGCAAACAGTCGAGGCACTCCTTTGTCATCGCCTCGCTGACATCGACGAAGACGATGAGGATTGTGAAGCCAACAAGATCTTTTTGCCTTTGTACATGCCGTGTCACTTTGTGGAGGTTCTTGCTGATAATAAAAAGTACAAACTCAAAGATTTGGGGAAAATGTGCAGTCTGCCACTAGATGTTAAAATAGTAAGTGGAGATTCTGAACTCGAGAATGATCCACTGGCCACAATGTCCTTTCTCCGAATAGAAGCGGCCATGATAGAGCCCGTCATCCAATCAAGCTTTTTCAACAGCCCAGATCAATGTTTTGATCTCCTACTCAACTGGCTCTCCATGTCCGTCTGTTTTCCCAAAGATAATTTACCGTGGCCAGAAAACCAACCCCCAAAGTGCTGCGTGAACACAGTGACAGAAGTGACAGATGTTTTTCTTTATGAATTCCGCAAACACGACAACCCAGACGGCGCTCCACCACCTCGGCCTCCTAAGAGAAACCTGTCATCTTCAAAATCCCCCAAAACGCCAAAACCATCCAAAAAGAACAAGAGTGGCAAGACCAAACACCAAACAGACTGCTTTCCAACTAAAGAGTTCAGCGATTTGACATTAAGTACCAAAAAAAGGCCCCCAGCACCACCCACTCCAGTAAGTATAGACCTTTTTTTCCCTCAAGCCAATTTATCAAGAACTGTTCTTTGAGGTAACTCATACAATTACTGACTTCTTCCCTTTTTTCCCACTGTTACGTCATCAATAAACAATAAAACCTGAATGCCTTCAACTTCCTCTAACTTTGCAGGATGCCTTAGCCAATAATCTTCCCCCAGTCATCCCACCCAGAACCTTGACCAAAGCAATAACAGGCAAAACAGGCAAAGCTCTGCCAAACACCTATGTAAAAATGGAGGATTCAATGAAAAAAGGTAACTTTTTTGTAGTTTCTATTGCACAGCATAGTCTTTTTTTAAAATACATTTTCAATAAATGTTCTTTCTTCCTCAGTGCCATTCAACACTGCAGCAGATGAGGACCGCGACCATGATTACGAGACCATAGACAGTGACATCGCCACAGTTGTCCAGGAAGCTCAAGAAACTGTCATGTTCTACTAAAAACATCTACGTATAAACTAAGTATAAAATATGACTGAACTGAAACAGGAAGCTATGTTAATAAGTTAGTGAGAAACCATCATGCTTCATATCACATACATTATTTGTTTGGCAGTTGTTTTTTTAACTTTAACAATTACTCAGAACTTGATAATCATAATGTCTAACATGTGAACAGGAACTGTGCATGCCTCACACTTAATTTACAAGTTGAACGAAAGGTACAATAAATTGGCTTTTGTAAAATTGTGTTTAGAAACAGTCAGAGGGAATTTTAATTAATTTATCTTGGAAAAAGTACAAACCTATTACAAGAAGCAAAGAGTACATTTTTATTATTTTGAAAAAAACAAAATCCATCTCCAAAATATAAACACTAGTACCTACATGGTAAAATTGCTTGTTGAAAGAGAAAGACAGACAGTGTTAAATGCTTGAACAGCCTTTCGGAGAATTGCAGAATAGCAGAAGCAACCTTCCTAATACAGGATGTGTGAACTATAAATATAATGTATTCTTATAGCGAAACACCAGTGCCTTAAGATAGAGCGACAAAGGCTGAGTTAAATGTCAGGTTGCACTGGAGGCTGTTAGAGCATCTAGTCATCGTTGTCTGTTGACTTGTAGTGGTCTTCATCGATGGTGGAAAAGATGTGTCCTTCGTTGCTGAGGAATTCTACTGCTTGCCTATAAAATAAATGTCACATAAGATTATCAGCAGATTTCCAACCACAAGACAAAACATTCAGCTCTTTACTACCAAGTGAACACACAGTTGCTTTTCGTTTTTAAGTTTTAAGCTCATATAGGTTTTATACACTAGTACAGTGTGAGGTGCCACGTTCAAAAAGTTCTTACTTGATGATAGAGATGCTCATGCCACTGAGTCTTTGCTTTATGTCTTGAATACTGATGCCCTGTTGATCTGGGCAGCTTCTTATCAAACTCAGAACCTGAGAAATAAATTAAAGTTAGGAATTTCAGGAATGTCAGTATTTAAATGTTGCAACTTGTGTGTATTAAAAATTGCAACAAAAATATGAGTCCATACTGGTGTATACATAATAGTTTTTATATAATTTTCAATGTATGAGTATAAGAAGTTTTCAGTTGAAATAATCTGTAAGATGTATTTTCAATATTTTCAATTCATTCAGGTTTGTTAACATTCAGCATTTTATGTTTAATATTAATCTCACCTGATTTTGACTTGGACTTAAACCATTGTTAACCATGTCATTTGCCCCTGCGTAGCCCCCTCCCATGGTTCCCATGTTTCCAATGTTTGACCGGGACATGGATGCAATGTTACTGTTCATTCCTCCTCCAGCAGCACTGGACTGAAAAATAAACAACATCAAGTGTTACTCACATTTCCTGATTTATAAAATGACAAAAAAAATCTTACTAATGCATTTTTATGGGAATAGCTGATGGTGTGAATTGCTCATTTGTTGAATTTTATTTGATTTACAACACACAATAAAAGGAATAAAAAAAATTCTCACCATGGTCTGAGGTTTGGCGAGTGCCATGTGAGCGTGGACCACCTCCAGCATGTGTGAGGTGATTTCATTCATGTCCTCTAGAGGCCTGACACTGAATGCCACAACGGATCTGTGGTTCTTAAACAGAAGACATGCTCCAACAGTCAAAGCAGAGGAAGTACAACACTTCGCCACAATCAGGTCCAGTGATGCTCATTTTAAAAATGAGTGGTAGGTATTCATTCATTATGCACCATATATGTTTTGTGTAACTGAATGGAGGTAATTTTAAATAATCAAACCTGAAAGGAGCGCAGATTGCCGGAGACTTTGACATATGTGCCTGGAGGCAGGACTGTGCTGTCCACACTGGGATCCTATTAGAGTGCAAAAGTAGTATTTATGTTTACTGTAAATGGAAAGAAATGGTATTGTAATGTCTTTGGGCATCTCTGACAGCATAACTCCTCTATGAGCAATGGCTAGGGTAAAAATGAGCTGACCTCTGTGTCCACCCACTGCTTCACATCCATAGGGGCACTTGTCATGTCATCCACCTTGTACTGGATGTTTGTCATGGACTTGTCTGTGCTTCTGATGATACCCACAAGAGTGACCTGTGACACAACATATGAAATGTTATTAAGAGTGAAATTAAAATGACCCTTTATGGATGATTTACTCTAGAGTGACCAACCTGGGCAACTTCTACATCGCCCACTTTGAAGGCCTCATCTGCCTGAGAGGCGGACATCAGCTGGGACACAGTGCAGGGGATAATCTGTGTGGCACGGGTCCTCTGTAAACCAAAAACTTATTATAACTTATACAATAGCTTTCCATTTATCAGATGGAAACGCAAACGTACAGAAACAAATATTAGCAAGTACCAATTGAAAGTATTCTATTGGGGTATTCTAGGGCTGCCATGTCTCTGTCTGCACCAGTGTCTGACTGTGGCATGATTTAATAATGGACTCAATTGTGAAACGCCTTAAGTAACTTGACAAAAAAGCGCTATATAAATCTAATCCATTATTGATTTGTCTACACACAGATTATGTTAAATACACAACAAACCCCTTTCTTTTCTCCTCCCTGGGACAAGGAGGGCGATGCAAACCCTCCTGGAGACTGAGTGTAACCTCCAGCCATGCTTGAGTCAGCGTATCCTCCTAAAAACAAACATAATGGCAGGATATTTTACTCTTTCCTCCCAAGTAAAAAACTCCACACAGTCGGCTATGCTTATGGACACTATAACCCTAATAATAAACAAGTCAAGCTAACTTTAGCTGCAGTGATACAATGTTGACTTTTAGAAATGACAAGCTATCTTAGGAGGCCAACAGTGAGGTCAATTAACTCACCCTGGTTCCACATTTTGTCGGCGTCTTTTAATTAAGTTACTAAAATCAGGAAATTTGAATAAAATCTCAGAAACGGTGTATAAACTGCAAGAGCAGGCAAATAAAGCAGTGCACAGTCCTTCCTTGTCTTGAGGTCCCGCGCGCTAAACTCAACATAGTGCGCATGCGCCGTGGAGAAGTCCCGCGTTGCTCTCATAACGTTTGTGAGCATTTTTCCCTGGTCTTGGTTTGTCTGGCCACCATATTTTGGCACATAATGAACATATTCTGCAGTAACCTTTGCGAAAACAGTTAAGTGCTACTATAAACTACGTACGCCTGCTATTACCCTAAAAAAAGACTTTCGAAAGGGGGTATAGAATAACAAATCCCATCCTGGAAGACAATGTTCAGGGTGAAAAATTCTGAGGTTATAGTGTGTTACCTTTATGTGCTGTCGGATTTATTATGACGCTTGGTGTCAGACTGTTGCCCCTTGTATTGTATTTCTGATCAATCTGCTGTTTTGCATATTGTTTCTGTTTTTAATATACGGCGTTTATATTCTATGGAAGTTTAATATATAATAATAATGATAACAATAATAATATAATATGCCACCCACCTGTTGCAAATAACCAGCATTGAAACAGCGTATATGGTTTAGTTTATTTATTACTCATGACTCACATGCGCTCAGAATAGTTTTCTGGTTTTAGTCGTTGCAGAACTAAGCCCATGACTCAAACTGTAGCCTAAGTTTCTCGGTTCATATCTTAAACTGTACTCAAAGTGGCCTTACTTTTAAATCTGGCAATAGACATATGCTAAAAGTTTGATACGCTCATATGGTTAAATGAGATGACAACAGGCATTACACGTAAAATACTAAAGCTGTGGGGCCAGCTCTCCTTTGAGGAGGCGTCATGCTGTGTCTTATCTCAGTCACTCTCCGTTAAGTCATACCTCGTAAGCATGAACTTGGCTGAATCGGAATAGCAGGCAGTTAGATCAGTATGTCAGCAGTGAAGTTCCTCATAGCATTTGGGCTTTTTAATGGTTGTTTAGGGCTCTCAGGTAAGAACATAATGAATAATGTTGCAGCGAGCGTAATTACGCACAATGAGATACTGACATGCATACCATTTACATAGGAAGCTTCTGGCACATCACAGATCTGCACTGGGATCCATCATACAAACTCAACGACAAGCCTGAACTGGTGTGTGCGTCCAGTGGTAACCGACCAGCGGCCAATGCTGGGACCTTTGGGGACTATGTTTGTGATTCACCTTGGGACCTAATCAACTCTTCCATTTATGCCATGAAGGCTATTTTACCAGACCCGGACTTTATTGTCTGGACAGGGTATGTAAATGGATCTTAATCTCAATATTTTTTCCTCACAAACATTTTACTTTTTTATTTATTTATTTTTAGTAAATTTGTAACAGTTTTATATTAATTGTTCAATGTGGCCAGAGATGACACACCACATGTGCCCAACGAGAATCTGGGTGAAGAGGCAGTGCTCAGTATTATCAGCAACCTCACCTATATCATAAATCAGGTTTTCCCAAGTATGTGTCAATACACATAATTTAAATAAGTTATAGGGCCTATGATAGATTACATTTACGTTGAAAAAATCATCAAATCGTTTCTTCCATAGAAACTAAAGTGTACTCAGCTTTGGGCAATCACGACTATCACCCTAAAAATCAACTACCTGGAGCTTCTAACAACATTTATAACCGAACAGCTGAGATGTGGAAGGGCTGGTTGGATCTAGAGTCCCAAAAAACTTTCAAACAAGGTGGATATATTCTCCACATGAATAAAACACATATTTGTTTGATTGTGTCATCTATTTTTTGACACTTTGTGCACACAGGAGGATTTTATACAGAGACGCTCCTGAATAGAACAGGTTACAGGATGCTGGTGCTAAACACAAACCTCTACTATGACCAGAACAAGCAGACACAGGGGGAGGAGGACCCAGCTGGTCAGTTCAGTTGGGCCGATAAGGTTCTAACAGAAGCAGCCAATAACAAAGAGAAGGTAGCACATACTTTTTTTCTTAAGCCTTTAACCCAATGCCACAATTTATCTAATTTGTTACAGATTTTTTTTACATTACAAATTGTAGCTAACACTGCAGATAACTGCTTTCTCACTTGTTCTCCAGGTGTACATCATTGGCCATGTCCCGCCAGGCTTTTTTGAAAAGAAGAGAAGTAAGCCATGGTTTAGCCCAAAGTTCAATGAGCAATACCTAAGATTAATTCAGAAACATCACTCGGTCATCATGGGTCAATTCTTTGGACATCATCATACTGACAGTTTTCGAATGATCTACAACTCACAGGGTAATATTAGAAGGCATGCTATTATTATTTTTATTCAAAAATTCCTACATAATGTAGATTACACTTTCTATTTAAAAGTTAGATGTTTTAATAAAGGTGTATTTTAATTCTTGATCCAGGCTCTCCCATAAGCACAATATTCCTGAGCCCAGGGGTCACACCGTGGAAAACAACACTGCCTGGAGTGGTTGATGGAGCCAACAACCCTGGGATTCGTGTATTTGAATATGACACAGAAACACTGCTGGTTAAGGTGAGTGAAGGCCATTTGCAAACTATCCTTAGTTTAAAAAACATTACAAAGCACTCTAATACTGATGTAGCTACATACATTGTTTCTTCTGGAATGAAACAGGATATGGTGACCTTCTACATGAACTTGACATATGCCAATGCAGACCATGAACGCTGGGAGAAGGAGTACCGTCTCACAGAAAGTTTTAGAGTACCAGATGCCTCCCCAGCTTCCATGCATAAGGTTCTGGAGCGGATATCTAATGACCGTTGCTATTTACAAAAGTACTACGAGTTTAACTCTGTTAGCTATGACTTAACAGAGTGCAACAATGACTGCCGCATTGACCATGTTTGTGCTGCGAGAGAAGTCGACTTCAGCCGGTATGAACACTGTCTGGAAAAAGAAGGGGCAGTGTCAGTTTGTGCAGGGCTTTTATCATGGCTTTCTGTGATTTTGTTATTCACCAAATGCTTATAGTCTTTATTTTTATACTTCACTCAGTCAATGGACATTCTGTGTCCTTGTCACTCAAGAGACTAAAGTACATAACATCTGTTATCTCATACTTTTGTGGGGTTAATGATTTTACCTAAAGCTAGGTAACTGCTGTATTGTCCATGCTTTGACTAGAAAATACTTCTACTGTAGTATTAGTGTACTACTACTACTACTGTGGTTTATCATATTGATTCTACTTTTGTCCAAACAATACGGTCTGTTTCTAACTACAGATAACACTGCTAAATCTGAGTTTTAAGATCATTACTCTAATCTATTGTCATAAAGAGACTTTTTAATGACTGCTGGTAAACTAAGGAGGAGGGGTCCTTGCATCACTTATTGGGTACAATACTGGACTATGAGCCTGCTACAAGACATAAAACATTTATTGAGAGCTGAAGCAGCATATTTGTATTAAGTCATAAATCTAGTGGTATCACTGAATGACAGTCTGTTCACATAATCAGGATTTGTTTAGCAGAAGTAAAAGGCTGCATGGCTGTATCCAGAGCTTTGCGGTATTCTTCAAACATCACCCTGCTGCAAGCTGGAGCTGTGAGCTTCCCCTGTTTGATGAACGAGCACAACTCATCCAACATGTCTCTGAAGGCACTGCCATCTACAGGGAAACATTTTAAAAAATGTAATTACTTCCATAAACTATTGGAGGATCTACCTCTAAGACTATGTTTACTCACCATGTGACTGATCTCTCTTCCACTGTGTGACCCAAAATCCTCTAACCCTCACATCCTTGAAAATAAGGGCACTCTAAAAACAAAATTAAAGTAAATTTATATTGGCCTTTCCTATATGTAATGATGTTAATAAACATATTTGGTGTACCACAGGAACTGTAACTGGTTGTTTTGCCATCCCTCCATACGTTACCATGGATCCTCCCATCCTAGAATTAAAGGTAATTGTAAGGTATTTTACGTACAGCATTTAGCTTATGTGTACTAATATGTGTTAAGATTTAGCAGAGTCCTCACTGTAGATGACGAAGCAACTCTGTTGCACTCTTGCCACCAACACCATTCAGTGCAAGTTTAGGCTTTGGACAAGTCTTTGGACAAATGGATGAATGAAATTATTAGATGCTTTTTTTTTTTATACTACAGTTGGAAATAATGACGCTGTTTTTAGACTCACACACTTTGAACAGTTCCTTCATTTCCGGTCTTCTAAGTGTCTCTTCTTTAATCACATGAGTAGCTCCAATAGTTTTTAGCCTATCACTAAGCTGTGTGAACTCTGGCCTTTGAATAAGAAGTGAGGACTTTTAGTATAGTCATAAAATCAGGTGGACTTCAGAAACCAATCCTATAATGCCAACCATTGGTTCTAACTAAGAATCCACTCAGCCATAAGTTAATGTTAATATAAAACAAAGCAAACTTTAAAAGTTAAAGGTACAATATGCAGTATTTCTAGTAATTCTACTAATGTGTTTCTATTAAAATTCAATCAATCCTTTCTCTGCCTGTATTTCATCATTCTAAAACTCTGTTTATATAGGAGGGACACTTTAAAGTGTGTAGCACAATATGCAAGACAATTTGATAGAGTTATTCAAAACCCAGAACAGACTTCAATTTGATTCATTCATATATTCACATAGAAATCCTGCATTGTGTGACTTTACAGGTAAAACATTTTTGTCTTTTTTACCTGTCTCGGATAACGTTAATAGTATTAATTCCTCGAGCAGCGGCTATCTGTATTACAGCCTGTCCAACTCCACTGTTTGCTGCATTCTGAATCACCGTCTCACCTAAATACCCACATAAAATACACACCACAGAGAAATAAAAGGAAAGAAACAATGTAGGTTATTGTTTGTATCAGCTACAACGATAATAAAAACTGAACATCTTTGAGTGAGCATGTTACCAGGCTTCAAGTCTTCAAAATCACTGAGCATCCTGTAGGCAGTACAGGGATTAACACCTAGTGTGGCTGCTGCCAACAGGGGAATGTCATTTGGCAGCGAGATGACATCATCCTCTGCAAACACTGCTGCTGTCCTCCATGTACCTGTACACATCAACAAGCCTTCCATGTTCATAAACTCTTATTTATAATATATTATTAAATATTTAATATATGAACCTGTATGTTACCTAAACCAGCATCTTTAGGGATAACCCAGTCTCCAGTTTTTAAGGACTTCACTTGGCTGCCCACCTCTGTGACCTGGCCGACCCCCTCGTTTCCTCCAGTAGCTGGGAGGTCAGGCAGGATAGCATAGGTCCCTTGAATCATGTTGATATCAGATGGATTGACAGGGGTTGCTAGCATCTTAACAAGGACATCTTTGGCACCAACAGGTCGAAGCTCCACATTTTCCAAGCTGTAACACATTGTTGAACTAAATCTGGCTGCAGAACACATTAACAGGTAGGCTTGTCCTGTAAAGACTTAAAGTTGAGCTCTAGCATATCTACTGAGGATAAACTCCTAAGCTACATGGTTGGTTTACCTAAATAAACAAGTATACAACATGAGTAATTAACAACATTAATCCTCACTGAACCACTTGAGAGGGGTCTCCGTGTTTGCTGTACTGAAGGGCCTTGCAGGTATGTGCTGAGAGTCGTGCAGAATGACAGAAGTGAGCAGCTTTAGCATCATCTCTGTGCCTTGCTAGCTGAAACACAGCAGCGAGGGAACTTGTACATGTTGGTTTGCCTTTAAAATAGATGCTGTGAAGTCGCACCCACATTGCGGAATACTGTACGTCTTACAGCTTGTAAGTTAAGAGGAAATCCAACAGTTTTTAGTTATGCTCTTCGTGGAATTCATTAGCATTTCTCAAACTCGGCGGCCATATTGGATTTTACGCACGGAGTCACGTGGTGAAATGTAAACAGCGAACAGCGCCCCTGCTGGTAGTGTTTGGAAAAGAGATAGAAGAGAAAAAAAAAAAAATTAATTAAGGTGCCATAAGTAACTGTCTTTTAACATCAGAACTGTGTCTTTTTACAACACAAATACAGACACATACACAGTGATTTTTTTTACATATTTATTAGGAAATGGAGCGAATTTTTACATATAGAAACATTACCACAGTAATACTTTGGAAAGCTTACATGCTGCTTATCACTGACAAACTGGCCATTAAATCACCTGAGATTAATACAACTGTAGTTCCATGGCAGTAAACATACATTCAGCAGTAATAGATTTTTTAAATAAGCCCAAGCCATTTACAAGACACACCTCCTGTTCAATGGCTTATGGTCATTACAGATGACACCATGTAAAGCACATTGTAAGCAAACTGCAATGCAGAACCCTGAGCATATCATTTTACACATCCCTGAAGTTCAAGATAAATCTAACCCATCTAACACCCAACAATCAAATCACAAAAAACAGAGGTTAAACAGGTTTGAGAACATCAGCCATGGTTTTCCTTCAAAAATTTCTCACATGAGGACAACACATTGTTGGCTTGCAGAGGCTCAAGAAAGATAATTGTGTCCCTTTAAAATGAAAAGGCAAGGAAGGCAAGTGTTCACATTAGATTATAAAATAGCATTGTAAGACCAAGCAGCTGAAAACTGTTATGAAACATGAGTGTGAAACATCCATGACATTCTTTTTGTCATAATCATTGATAGTCTGAAACACAATGTCAGCCATGTGTTGAGATGAGACAACCCCTGAATTATACTACTAGCCCCAATCCCTCAATATTCTACTACATTCCCATCTACGATGATTATAGAGAAAATACAATAAAAGGGGAACATTTTTCATATAACATGGCATTACAAGAAGAAATTATAATAAACGTCATCATACTGGGTGCGTGGAAAGTGAACCAAGTATAAACATGTAGCATCCAGAAAGCTTGTCAATCTCAATAGAACCTCTTTCACATAATTTGCACTAAAACAAACTGAGGCTTTATGTTGAAAACTTCACATCATGCGGATTCATATATTCTGAATTAACACTCCCTGACTCCAGACCAATCTACATTTTCCCTGAGCTTTTGGAGATTGGCATTTCCTGAGATAAGTCAGATAAGAGTAGAGGTACTTTCTTTTTAAAAGCTAAAAAAAAGTGTAAAAGATTGAACACATATTCAAAAAGATTAAACTGAATATACAAAGAAATGGATGCATCTTACACGATTAGTGCAGAGTAACTTTGCATTGGTTTTGGCATATACAGATACATGGTATGTAGGACAATAAACGCCAAAAGGTCTATTGTGGATAGTATTTAAAAAAAAAAAAAAAACATACACAAAACAAAGAAAAACGAAACAAATCTCGAGTCTTTTTCTTGATCATTGAAAGCACTTCTGCACAACATAAAACTCAACTTTGAAATGGATTACCATATATTTATTTAATTTCAGAGGCTTAAAAAAAAATCAGATGACAACGCTGTAGAGATCTTGGATGAAAATAAATAAGTAGTATGATATTTAAAAAATAACTTTACATATATATTAGTGGGATGTAAAAGTCTTCTCAGCTTCTCCTGTAAAATGGGAGTAAAATGCTGATTAGCTAGCTAGTTCTAAATACTCCTCCATGCAGGCTTGGTGTTCCTGAGCTATCACCTTACTAAGGGCTGTAGGGAGGTAATGTCTTAAATAACTACCTAGAAATGGATCACACCTGATATAAAACAAAAACACCAGCCATCCCACTGGCAACATCATGTCTGATTCTGCCTCATTTATTCAAGTATCAAGAGGAGAGCTAGCTGGACCTCTCAGTAAACAAGTCCAGGTCAAGTATATTGTTAGAGGTAGAATATTGTATATATAGTGTTGAGTCATAATTAAATCAAATCCGTGCTGAGGTAATGGGCAACAGTGTTTAACACAAACACCATAGAAGAATATACTGCAGATTACAGCCCCCAAATGGCAGCCTTTAAACTGTAATTATGTTGATCTGTGTGAACATTATAGTGCATAAGGATTTGATTTAACCCCAAATCATAAACACAAGATGTATTCTAAGTAGATAGGGTTTAGTTTACCATCAGTAGCAAACTTATGCAAACATGCACAAATGAGGTAGAGTGTGCACCTTTCAACAGCCAGCAGAATGCTGTGTCAAAATATTAAAATGATGATTAAAAAAAACAAAACCAAAACCCAAAAAAAAAACAAAACACTGACCAAAAGCCAGAAACTACTTCTGGTCTGACATTCATTTGGCCCCAGGAAATCTGGATGGTCAATTGCAATATTGGCAGATGCCACTACATTGCCTATAGCTATACCCTTAAACACGTTCCATGTGTGTTAAAGCACCCTCCCATCTCCCAAGCGATTTGCAAACTAACATTCATTACAGAGGTACCAACTGTCACATCCCTGTCTCGTCAGATAGTGAGGTGTAACAGTCAGGATAGTAAGGCAGCAAATGGGTAGCTGTATACTTAAAAAACTGACTTTTGTGCATAAAGGTAAGGTATAAAGTCTTTGAGAAAAGGCTCCAAATAGAAAAGAAATTTAAAAAAAAATCCACTTTCAAAGTCATAATCTGTTTCATGGCAATGTTCATTATAGCCTCTCAAGCCTCTCTATCAACAACAGTGATTCAAACATTTAGAAAGAGTCTTGAGTGCAATAT
The DNA here is from genome assembly GCA_036850595.1 of Rhyacichthys aspro. NCBI lineage: Eukaryota > Metazoa > Chordata > Actinopteri > Gobiiformes > Rhyacichthyidae > Rhyacichthys > Rhyacichthys aspro. The sequence goes on from CM072163.1 coordinate 16,165,973, forward strand.
TACAGTGGTATTCCTGAGTGTTACACCAAACTAAAACAAATAAACAATAATAAAAAAAGTTCTACATGAGCAATCTTTTAACCTGAGGTAGTTCCAAAAGCAGCCTCAATAGGAATGGGAAAGCACGTCCCATTTCTTCATCAAAGCAGTTTGATTGGCTTCTGTGCTTCCCCTGGCATCAGCATCGCCCCATTCCTTCCTTAATCGGTAGTTTCTGGAGGTAGGGCCGAGGGGCTATGCTCCTCCTCAGTCATGGGCTTTCCCTGAGAACCTTGTGAGGACTGTTGTGCTTTGATTGGGCAGTTGGCAACCATGTGATCAATGCTTTGACAGAAATGGCACTTTTTGGGCTGAGGTGGCAACTTGCATTCTTTGGCATGATGGTCTAAACCTCCACAGTTGTAGCACCTAGGATAAAAAAAAAAAAAAGACAGTAAATATAAAGCAAGGAGAAGCAAGGATTTGCCACTAGATGGCAATAATTTCTCTAGAAATGCAAAGAGTTTATGTTGAGTCACACTTCTTGTCAGGGCATCTCAGGTCATGAAAGTGCTCCAGAAAAAAGTAAATAGTTCATTATCTTCATCATCATCCTACTTTTAACTTGGCACTGCAGAACTTCCAGGGGCATTGTGGGATTCCAAAATGTGGAAAATCTATTGACTCACTTAGAACTTACATTTAACAGAACTGCCCTGCACAATACACATAATTATTGGGTTATTAATATTTCAACAAAGTATGTACAAAAAGTAAAGCGCATTCATAAAGTAAAGTTATTAAACATTTTTGCAAAACCTGCTGGGAAGAGACAATGCAACTTAACTGAAATGTTTTGCTTGTTGAATTAAAAATGTAACCTTCAAGGGAGAACAATAGAACAACTTTTAAATGGTTTAAATGTGCTACTAAATTATTTGTTTGCAAAAAGTCACTGCTAAATTGTGAGCAGCCGGGCCCATTTGTCCAGATGTCAGCGTTTCGTGTTTGTCTTTTTGAAGTAAGACATCCATTTCATTGGCATTGAACTCAAGAAAGGAGAGGTCAGCGGGAGCCACGAGGGCCGCCATCCGCTGCCGCTGTTCAAACACCATCTATAGAATAGCCACGCGTGCAGGGATGGAAGACAGATGGGAGGTGGGCGTCCAGTGATCACTGTGTGCCACTGCGGTCCCCCTGCCACCATTGTAGTGGTAGATGGGGTTTGGACAGGCCGGCTGCTGCAGGGGTCAGAGCCCCTTTGTGGCAATGGCTGTTGAGGTGGTGTCAAGGTCTATACCGTCACATGGCACGAGCAGGGGTGCATCAGCGTCCATCAGGAGGCAAGAGGAGGGAAGGGGAAGTGCTCCTTTGTCTAAAAAAGCTGCAGTAATGACCTCTGAACCCTGACCCCCCACCCTGTCTTCAGTTCTCTAACCCCTATTTCCATCCCAGCCCCCAGCCATCTTGCATTTACTCATACACTGTTGCTATGACAACAGTGACCTTTCACCTCCTTGTTCGGGCTCTTGCATCTGTTATCAATTAAATGGACAGGAGCGTTTTCCCTCCTTCAGTCATACATATACCACAGAGGTGGTCTATGAAGTTTGGATTAAACACTTGTTTGTCCAAAAACCTACATTAGCAGAAACTAAGACATTTCATTTTAGTCAAGATATAAAATTGTATCTGTGTTGCATTATCAAATATGAAAGAGGTGAAGATATTTATGCTTCTGAGAGATCTATGGAGAATTATTGAACCAAACGGGGCCTCTCAGGACTCTTTGAGGCGGTAATGATCTTCGCTCTCACACTGACTACTCTCTGGATCTAATCACAACTGACAGAGAGGGTGAAGTTGATATATCTCTAACCCAGCACTGTGTTGACAGTCAAACAAGAACTACGCCAAATAGTTAAAAACCTTGCTACTATTGCTTGCTGCACATGTTGGGTCAATATCCACCAACATTTAGCTCTTTCAAGAAGAATATTAACAGGACCTTTCTTTGTGTGAGTAAATACACACAATGGCAGCAAGTGATCGTTCCCACTTGTTCTCACTTGTTTTCACATATGAAGAACAATCTACGATACGCCATGATGTGCAAGTATGTTTAATGTGTTTGGATTTTTAAATTGTGAGCAGAGTTGGATTGGATTATATAAGAGGATGAGATTTGGGCAGAAAGAGTCAAAGGGTGTGAATTCACAAGGGGCCAGCAGATTTAAACAGTTATCGATCCAGGTCACACGTCAAGCCTGCTGGTATGACCCTTGCTGGGGATAGATGTGGGGGTTGGGGTCGGGAAAGAGGAAGGAAAATAAGGACAAGCAATGCATCTTTGTGCCATCTTATGACAGAAGCAAGTTTGGCATTAGAGACACAAATGCCTTTTTGATTTGGTTTGAGTCTTGCAGTACATATACTAATTCCAGCTTCCTTTATGAATCATGCCTTGTGATGTTCTGTACAAGAATAATGTGACATCTCAAATGTTTCCTGTTGTCTTGCAGAATATCCCCGCTTACCTGTCTCCCTTGGAGCGTCGCTTCTGAACCTTCTTGCCTTTTGGTCTTCTCTCGCTGCCCACACAGTGGATACCACCAGGTCCAGTAACTCGCTGAGACTCAAGGCCCTTTGAAGACTTCTTGAAGGTAAATTCAACTTCCTCACCTTCTTTCAGGCTTCGGAAACCATCCATGTGCAACTTGCTCTGAAAGAAGGACAGCAGACAAGTTCAGCATCACAGTTGTTGATGTTTATACATTTATGACCATATTTTTATGCATTGTTGGCATAAATCTTGGATAAAAGAATGATTAAGTGAGCTTTAAATCTGACATATTAAACCCCTTGTGACCACATAACCTCTGAAGTGATCTGGTCAGCCTTTAGAACATCCCCCACCTTTTCTTCATTATCAGGACAGATTAGACTTCTCAGGTATGGGGTATTTGGTGGTGGTGATTCCACCTCACCTGAGAAACAAGCATTAAAGCATTCCATTTGTTTGTTTAAGCCTAATAAAAAACGCTGCTCATAAATGCTGGATTACTCTTTTATCATGTTTGAAAAGACTAAACCAGTTACCCTTATTGGTAAACCTGAGGATAACCTTCAACCCCCTCCCCCCTCCAGAAGAACAGCATTCCACATTACAGCCCCCACCCCAGTCCTCTTCCCACCCACATCACAAAGCTCTACTAACACACTGACCAGCAGCACAAACCCTAAACTGCAGGATGCAGGGGTTAGCACTCCGGCTGGGGGCAGGGTGAGAAGGCAGAATGGCTTCTCTGGGAGGTAGGGGGTCAGGGTGACATTCTTTGGATAGTTGTTTGGCAGAAAGACATGAAAGATAAAAGTTGGGGAAAAGCTCTGCTTTAGCTTAAATGATTGATATTTTCCTCTGATAACAGATATTTACTCGTTAGAGATGATATACCAAAAAACTGTGATGAGTAGAGCATTCTTACAAAAGTATGTTCACCTGAAGCGTTTAAATTCTTGCCCATTGATTGCTTTGTTGGAAACATTTCTGAGTGGTAAGAAAAGAGATAAAGAAAGGTGTGGTGTTGTTTCAATGATTAGTCTTACAGACTGGCAAACAAAACATTGGGAAACCCCTTTCTCAAAATTCCCGGGATTAAATTGTCACAACTTTTGTTCCAGTGTTGACGCAGGTAGAAGATCAATGATGCAGCATGCATGTTTTGATGTAGTACAATTATTTATGCCACATTTTGTCTTTTATGACTATATCTTTCTTACAATTACACACAGTAGTTCAGAGAGAGAGAGGATAAAAATATCTGTTTACAAAATCCACAGAATCAAGCCATATTATGCAGTTTATTAAGGTCACCTAAATATAATTGTTAATGACACGAAAACCAAAGAGCCATCCTCTCTCACACTCACAAAAAAGCATCTGCTGCAAACTTCTGCCAGCAAGAACACACGACTGGTGGGCCATGACGTTTGAGTGGCAACATGTTCAATTGAGCCCCAATACCATCAAGCCTCTGCATCGGTGACCGTTAACCCACTTCCTCTCTCATGTGTGACCTTCCCAACCCCCATAACGGACCCACACTGGCCACATGCCTACAACACGTTAAAGCGGGTCCATGACTTCCAGGTAGAAGACCAAGGTGGGCCTTAAAAGACATCATGCTGAGACATTAGTAAGCTCTATTGTAAGCTCTCTGCAGAATGTGTCTGCAGCCAAGTGAGGCCGAGAAAGACATCAGAGCTGTGAAGTACAATAGCAGGCCTGCCGCTGGGACAAAGAGGGGCTCGGTCACGGCCGAGGGGTGCTTCATTCGGATGCGTGGCTCTTTTGTCCACCTGCACAAAGGCCAGTGGATCCTGAGAGTTAATTTTTCTTGACACACGGCCACTAATTTCAGGTTGGAGGCCTTGTACATCGTCATAACCTCTATACATCCACCACTGATTGATAAAGGTCTAACACCTACATTACAAGGTTTTTTTTAATCAGAGCCAAAACTTTTCAACAGATAATCTGCTTTTTAAACAACTTTAAAGTAGTCAAACCTCAACGCCTTTTCATCTCATTTAAACTGAGGCTGTCTTTTTTAAGTAAACAACTTCCTGAATATATGGTCCTATGGTTTTGTAAAATTTTAGATAACACACCTCAATATTTATGAGCCTAGTAACGCGAGAAAAAACAAATGCACTAAACAGAACAGTGCAAAACAGTCAACCAAAGACAATGAAACCTAAAGACGTGTAGTAGACAAATATCTCCACAGCTGGGGCTTTGGATGGTGCAGCCATAGTGTGGAGGACTTTACACAAAATAAAGCCTAGGATCTTGTTTCTCCTTTTAAGCTTAAAAAAATAGAACACAAAACACAGACAGGGAGCTAGGCAGACAGTAAAAAGCCTTTAATCACTTTATGACAGGAACCTTGAGGTGAAAGAGTAGCTAGTGGGGGACTCCTCTCATTCACATGCTAAGCCTTTGCCTTATCAGACAGCAATGGAAGCCCACTCACAGGAAAACCGTGAGGTGGGTACACCCCCGTCCCTTTACCTCCTCTATCATCACCTGTATACAACTGGATGAATCAAAGGGTTTGGTTCACTTTAGTCCGAACACTCAAATCAGTTTAAGCTAAACGTATCCTGTAACCACAAGACATGTAGTCATTAGATCACTTAAAGGTTTTAAAGGTAGAGAATGAGGATCATCTAAGATCAGTTTAAAGAGAAGTTACTTTGTAGCCTGCTCATCCTGAGTGTCTATCATGCAATTCAAAATCTCTCTTCATTGTAATACATTTTAAAAAGAAAAAAGAAAATTATAACACAGCCTTAACAACAAGATATTAGGCAGATATTTTCAGCCCCTGTACCATGACTGGAATTTGTATATTTTATATATTTAGTTGGTAATTCTCACAATGTAAATATCAGCTGTTTTAGAGAAACTGACCATTAAAACCTTTATTTTACCACGAGGGGGGTGCAAGTCTGCAACACGTGCTCCCTGAGAAACACCCACTACATGTAGACCACCAATTCAGCCGGAAGACTTACGCAACGTGAGGGATACTGACCAGAAATACCTTGTAATAATAAAAGTTATAAGTGTTAAAACCATTTCCACCTGACGCTTCTGCTAATCAGACGCCTCCACGGCATATTCTTACTTTCTGATTCCGATCTGAATAACTCCAATTGATAAAACCCACTGCTAATACTTCAGCTAACTTCATGAATGTAAACCCCAGCAGTCGTGGTTAGTTTCGAGCGTGCGTTGTCTTACCTGATGGACAAACACATCGACTGGTTCGTCCAGTGGCACTCCCTCTCGGTTGGTCATGGACAGAAAGCCGAAACCCATGCGTACGTTAAACCACTTGCACACGCCGACTCCATGGAACGACTGTGAATCCTCTTCGGTGCTCGGTCCCTCATCTTCCTCAGTCTTGCACACTCCTACAATTTAGCCAAAACACACACAAACGCAGAGTTACATTGATATGTTCAGATATGAGACCCGAAAGGAGTACTTCTCAGGAGCGTTGACGCATGGAATCGATTAGAAATCAACACGCGAGCTTGTATCGACTACTTCTCAGCAAAAACAAGGCTAGGTATCAAAAAGACACACGAGGGATTGAGCACCTGAAGGCATCATTTGAGAGAAAGAAAGATCGTTTGTGCGTAAAAGCCCTCACGTGTTGGAAAAGTCACTTACGCACAAGTTAATAAACACGCGTAAAACTTAGTTATTTGTACTCAACCTGGGAAATCCTGGTTAGAAACAGAGCCCATGTCTTCACTCCTGCCTTGAGCCAAAATCAGCACTCAAGCAACTGTATCCTTTTTTTTTGGCCGTCAAGCTGCGTAATCCTCCCAGATTGCCACTTTCATGCAAAATGCGGCGTAAAGCAAAAGCCGCAGAGCAAGAAGGAAAGCGGGAGAGGGAGGTAAACAAAAGGGGGCTGGCAACCTTTTCCCCCTAAACAATGAGGAGGAGGAGGGGTGGCCGGAGTGAGAGGGGGGGTCATCTCGTAGAATTTGAAGAAGAATCCCCCTTCACCAAAATCTCAAAGACAATGCAAAGAAAGCCAGCCCCGTTCCTAGACAAGGCACCTCAGAGATAAGTCCTAAAGCTTTCAACGTACCTTCAGCCATGATGGTGGTGATAGGGATAGTCAGCCACTTTAGCCGCGGTGACGCACAGCCTCTGGTCAGCTCTGGTGGTGGTCAATACAAATGACCAGTTCTCATCCAAAGAACCCCCCACGTTCACTCTCTCTATCTCTCTCCCTGGGTCATGTCCACGTGATTCACTTTTATATTCCCCAAGGTAAAGGTATTGCGAGTGCATATAGTGGGATGCAAAGGCCCAGATGTGTCCTTCACGAAAAATGGTTGAAAACATATGTACGTATTATGTCGCTTTAGACCTCAAGGATGCGTAGCTGTAAAGAATAATCATAACAGCACAATACTGAGTTATTTGTTTTCAGATGTTGTTAGTGATGTAATAAATGTCATTTAAAATAAAAAAAAGAAAGAAAAACAAAAGAACTAATTTACATATCAAAAATGATTTATTTTTCCTTTATACCAATTGCATTTTTAGGTACAATCCACATCAACACAAATAAAGCTTTAATATCACTACTGATTATGATCTGATTCAGTTTTCATTCATTTCAATCAAACATTATTTGGGTCACATTTAATGGCGTAATCAGGCAAAATCAGGAAATATATAATAATGCACAACAATCATTTCAACTTCAACCTTTTCGAATATAATTTCTCTTTCAGTTCAAAAGTAAATAAAAACCACACTCTAAGTATAATAAGAATAAATATCATATACAATTGTCGGTGTCAATCAACGAGTCCAGTGTTGAAATGTAAAGGATGAAGCTGAAAAAAAGTCCCATTGAGGTGGACTGGTCTGTGGGACTCCAGAGCCAAACAGACTGTGATTTGGGGAAAAGACTTTAGCACGAGACCATGGAGAAGGACTTTTGGTTGGCCTCAAAAAAGGTTTTGGTAAACTGTCTAAAAAAGTCTCCGTTAGGGACCAAAGAGGAAAATCTAAACAGATTTGAGGCTGTTAGTCTAACCTCAGATTCAGGAGTTTTTTTTGTTTGTTTGTTTTGCTGTTGTGGATTAATGGACCTGCTTTAAACCCTCACATCATTAGAGGAACATCTATCAGTACTCTCAGTGGTTTGTGCTCCATGTGATCTGGGAGTGTACAGTAGGTCTTGGTGTGTTAAGGCCTGACTGGTCTCTGTACACCCGGAGCAGGAGCCTGGGTCACTGCTGGACTTAAGCCAGACTTGTTCACAGTAAAGTTTAGACTCTGTCAGGAGTGACTTTCATGTGATTCATTTATTATTATTATTTTTTATTATTTTTATTTTAAATTTTTATGTGCACTGAGTTCCCAGAGGGGGTCCAGTTTGGTGAGCACTGGATTGTCTCTCTGTGTGTTGACAGTGTTGTCCTTATTTTTAAAATGACAGACAGTATGCCCCTTCCTTCCTCCAGTATGTGATAAATTATTTTGTATTTATTTAAAAAGACAACCTGAATAAAGAGATCAGAAGAAGAAAATGGATGCAAATGTGAAAAATGAAAAATCTTTTGACCAACTTGGTAGGTTGAGAATTAAAATTACATTGCATTAATTATCATAAATGCAAGTTTACACAAAGTTTGCACAAATTTGTGGAAAAATATAATCTGATTTTGGTCACATTAGCTACAATTCTTTGCCAAGCAGATACATTTTTAACTGAAAAATATGAGATTATATTTTATGTGCTTTTAAATCTAAATTTATTTTGAAACATTTGTGAAATGTTAATTACAGTAGCAGGTTTACAGGTTTGTGTTAGTAGTTTTATCCTTTGACTGAAAGCCAAATGGCTTTCATTAGATTTTTAAGACTTTCTACTTTGCTTATTGTTTTTTTCATTTGAGGTTATTAAGTAGAATGAGTATAATAAGTATTTTTATAATATGTCCAAATATTGTTTTGTAATGAAATTTTGATTCATGATTTAGCTTTGAAATTAAGTCTGTTGGATTAAATTTGACCAGCAACGTTCCTTTATTGTTTTTTTTTTCTTTTCAGTTGGTGTTTTTGTTACTGTTGTCCTGACATGCCAAAAAAAGAGCTCTGCGCCGCTAATCCAGATGCTTAGGGCTTGAAAAAAGGGGGAAGGGGTTTGCCGTCTTTTACTCTTTATTTCCACGTGCGCAACAAGGACGGCACAAGTGACGGGGACAGGCCGAGCATGTGCGTCTTTTTTTTCTTTCTTTTTAAAGAGGATGGAACAAAAGGACGCAAAGTGCACATGAAGAGCGCGCAGCGCGAGGAGAGGAGGAGACGGATAAAAAACAAGCCAAGCTGTTCTTACGCATCAACGATCGATAGTGATTGATCACAACACGTTCACATGTGACTGGTGCTCGTGAGATGATGGATGAGCCCAAACACAAGGAAAGTAAGCGTTTAAACGGTCGATATTATTATTATTATTATTATTATTATTATTATTATTATTATTATTATTATTATTATTATTATTATTATTATTATCTATAGCAATATTTTAACATTTCTTAGTTTTGCAGTCAATGACGATAAATATGCTGCATCTCAAGGGGCAATCCTTTAATAAATTAAAATATCCGTTAAGAATTTTTAGCGGTCATTTCACTTACTATTTTTTATTCTTTATTTTTTGGACATATTTTTGATCAAAAATCTTATCTGCGACTTGTAGGTCTTCCAAACGACCAATGGTCGGGCCTTTTGGAGAAGATGACCAAAACCAGCACGACCTCTGGTGGAGCAGGACCCTAGAGAGGTCATCAGGTAGGCTTATCACTTTGCCTGAGGAATTTGAAAATTTGATTATAGTCACAAATAATTACTTATTGGTAAAAATAAATAAATAAATAGAAAATATCTATTCGCGTGGTTATTTTATTAACTCGTTGAATTAATTTATTAAATGTGCTGTTATTTTACCTTTCTTTACTTAGCATTCATCGGTGGCGTAGTTGTAGGCCTCCTCTATCCGTTGGGCTTTATCCCTGGAGGGCGCGCATAATAAAAAAAACCAAAACATTTTTTGCAGTCTGCATTTCCCCCTCTCTATTAAAACGAGTGTATCCAAAAAAAAGAAAAGAAAAAAGAAAATCTCAAACTACTACTACTGTTTTGTTTTTAACGACTAGCCTGTTAAATTCACTGCTAGGTTACTCCTAACTATGAAATCACAATAATAGTGAAGGGGAATAGACTATTTCAAAAATATCTCAGCACAGACGGGAACACAGTGCAGGTTAAGTTTGCTCTAATATTGAAAAATCAACAGTTAAATGCTTAAACTTGGATTGTAAAATTTGCAGTTTGCCTACTGATGACGTTTTCGACAGGAGTGTTGTTTGCGCATGCGCGAGATTTACACTCATCAACAGGTGATTGAAGAATGCCGGTGTGAAGGGTGTTGAAGTCCTGCTACAGCAGCGCTCACTTTGCCTGTGGCACAAATTAAAAAAGAAAAGCCCTTCTTCTACTAATGCTTATAAAGAAGGGGGTTTGTTCCTTTTCGGGAACGAGTTAGATAATATAAAAGTCAATTTAAAGGTCTAGTATCAGTAGTTTCCCTTAATTCCAGGCAGTACTTGAATGCAGCACAGCGTTAGGCGTCCTGTGTTCTACAGAATGACCACTAGAGATCAGTGTCACTCTGAAGTCACACGTGCGAGATGATCCGGAGATGACTTTTAGCAGTTAAACCATTTTAAGTAAGGAAAAGATAACCCATATAATTGAATGAATAGATGTAGAAAGAGCAAATTTAGCGTCTACACTTTGAAAAACAACTCGAATATGGCCAAACAGAGCAGAAGTGTCCTGCCTTCTTTTCATTCCAACAAAAGCCGAAGTGTAGCAGATAAAAGCAGGGAGCATCCTACATGAGTGTGGTCATCTGTCTGGGGGAGTGATACTTCAGTAATGAGTTCAAGACGGAACATTTGAGAAGGCGGTGTAAATGCTCATGTTCAGCAGAATGCAGGAGAAAGTTGTGGAGCAGTTGCGTCAGGTGGAGCGCGGTGGACATGTAGCAGCTGCTAACCCTACTCGTGTGACGCGCGACACTTTGGAGAGCTCGCACTGAAGTAAACGTGAAGGTTTAGCGCCAGAGATGGCCCGACTGCGGAGAAAAGCATGCATCGCCGTGTTTCTCTTCACGCTTTTCGTGTTCGGGACATTGATGGGACTCAGGACTCTGAAGCCCACTGACGGCATCTCGGATCTGGCGCCAGGGCTGAACATAATCCCCCTGATAGGAGGCAAGCTGGACCGGCGCTCCGTGGCGCGTCACCCTACTCCTCCTGCTGCACCCCCGGGTCAAGCCCAAGCCCAAGCCCAAAATACGGGAACCAACACCAAAGAGGCGCTGTCTAACTCGGGACCAGAGGGTACCGTGTTCTACGATGTTCACATCTTCTACAATACCTGGTACGGGAACCCACAGATGGACGGCAAGTACATCCACTGGGATCATATTCTCGTGCCGCACTGGGACCCCAAGATCGCAGCCAGTTACCCCAGAGGGAGACACATGCCCCCTGAAGACATAGGGTCCAGTTTCTACCCGGAACTGGGCGCGTACAGCTCCAGAGACCCAGACGTCCTGGAGTCCCACATGGAGCAGATAGGAGCCTCCGCAGCAGGTACAGTTCAGAGTGGTCTTTAGTGAGACGAGTCAGGGGAAAACACATGAGTGGTGTTTGTATTTGCTCAGCAGCTGCACTAATGTGGCTTCTGTCAGCAGAAAAGTGCCGCTTTTCGCTCAAGGGGCATAAATGGGTTTCAGCACCACGCGAACAAGGGACAGCTCCCAAACACTGGAATACACTGCTGCCTTTGCCCAGACCAGAGAATGTGTTGAGAAAGATACAGGCTATGGGGGCAGATTCTGGGGTTAAAAGGTACCCTCTTATCAAAATATAATAATAATAATAATAATTCAGGTGACATTTTAAGTTATTTGTTCTTTTATGTTCTAATTCAGGTGCTCTAAAATGTATGGGAAAAGAAACATGGTCTAAGATGTTTCAGCGTGAATAGTCTGGCATCCGATTCTGTCTAATGCACCTTTATTACATCAAATTGCCTCTAATTATTGGTATTGCATAATGACCATGTAGTTTAATGTAAGTGATTGCATTGTTAGTAATATACTTGTCACAGATATCTGAAGTTAATCACGCTTTTAAGGCAATAAAAGTGCCTTGTTAAATTAACAATCAACATGAGCTGAAGCACTATGGACAGGTAACACCTACATATATAAAAACAATACATGCATATGTTTACTGATATAACATAGAAGTATAGTATAAATCCTAATTAAAATTAAAATTGGAAGTTTATATTACTTTGTTGTCCAGTGCTGAAGGTGCTCATATTATAAGTGTAATTTTTGATGGAGTTTTGTGCCACGCATGTTGACCTCATATCAGCAAAGATAAACTGTGAGTTTTTCCAGAGGTTAAAGTTTAAAAGGACAGCACAGTGCTTTTAAAAAGACGTTCTAAGGATAATTAGTGTATTGTTTTACCCACAGCTAGCTCTCAGTCCATCCGGAGAAACTACATGTATACACCTATGTGTCTTATCTTGAAATATGTGTTGGATTGTCTTACATACTTCTCACATAAAAGATAATTAAGCCTGCAGCTACAGGCTTAATTACACAGTACAGACATTCAACTTAAAACACACAGTCAAAATAACTTTGATTAATGATTGTGGGGTTGTGTTTAATTACTTTTTCTCCTCACTCAACTTACAACAGTAATTTACAATTTTTTTTTATTTATTTAGTTGCTTCTCCATCAAACCCAATTCTTTAAAGTTTGAGGTAGAATCAGTGTTTTCACAATTTTTTGACTGCTACATAAATAATCGTAATTCAGAAGCATGTCACCTGTATGAAAACAAGACTTTGAGTCAATACTCTCAAGCCTGAATTATTGTTTCTATTCTGAGCACCCCAGGCCTATCACAGTTTGAAATATCATGTATTATTGACCCGTTTCTGTACTGTATGTCAGCAGATGTCCGGTGTTGAATAACCGTCCTGTGTGTCCAGTCTCTACGTGTCTTCACATGATCCGTACTTCATTGTGTTTGTGTCCTGCGGCTCTTCGGGGGTTATTTTACACCATGTGGAATGATGAGCCGGCTGTCCATCCCTCTGAAACCACAGCGACCTGACAGATGGAGCGCGGACAAGCCAACTTCTAACACTCACTTAATACAATCCATTTAATGAGGCACCTCCAGCAAAAAATGCACAAATGTTGCCAAACTATAAATAATACTTAGTGGTATTATTCGACATTCAAGAGACCTGTCTGTGAAATTAATCGCAAAGACCATATTGCCATAGACAGGGTTGGTATTGTAATCTAATAGTTTCCGCGGCTGGAGGGAGACTAGGCACCAGTTTAATGAATTAGCTCCACATCTATGGGGGCCAAATCCCCTCCGGTGCCAGGCATGAACAAGCACTTTTCTGCTACAATTTATGAGCTGTCACACGCTTGAGTCGCGCAGAAAGACTGCAGCTAAAAGTTGACTTCATAAATATCATGGAAAACGACAGGTGCATATTCATCAATCATGCGCGGGATTTGCATTACAGGCAGGACAGGTGGGCTTCGGGAGGGCTAGAAAACCTCACGGCATCTGTCTGTGAAGTAAGTAATTACGCTAATGGAGTGCCAGAGCAAGCAGTTTGTAAGGCGTCCAATATAAGTGCGAGTGACTGTAGTTCGGCGGTCCCAAATAGCTCTGTAAAATAATGTGGACGGCTTTATTGTAGATTGATGTGAGCGGTTGTTCGGTTAGGATTTATAGCACTTCACAGTCAGTTTGAAAACAATGCATCAATAGTGCTTTAGTTTCCACAGTTGAGTTTTTGTACAATGCTTGGTCTAAGATGGATTATCAGGTGTATGTGTGTCTCTCAAGGGGTGCTGGTCCTGTCCTGGTATCCTCCTGGTCTGGCTGACGACAATGGAGAACCTGCAGAGGACCTGGTACCAGCTGTACTGGACGCAGCGTACAGACACAACCTCAAGGTACAAAAGGCATCAGCACATTTTCTGAGTGTGTGTGTGTGTGTCTGAGTGAGGTGTGAAAACAGTGTGTGTCCAAGACTTGGCGAAAAAGCAATGCATCAAATCTACTGAGGCATAGGATTCTAGTCTTTACAGCAAACAGCAAAGTGTTTCTAATGACTCATAAACACAGAAACACACACATAAACATCACCCATGTGTGTAGTTGCCAAAAGACAAACAGCTCCCATCTTAAGATTGACAGGGTGATGCTCAGAGTAAATGTGATTGTCTAATGACTAATGCAGCAAAATCACAAAATGCAAAAGAGTTCATGAGTTAGAAATTGCATACTACGTTTATATTATCTGTACTGTTTCAGCTTTTTGTGTGTTATTTGGTATTGAAAGAATCATTTAAAGTAACTCTGCTTAACCTTTTTCTTGAAAATATTTAGCCAAATGTTAAAAAATCTAGCCTCCAGGTTGCTTTGATTCATCTCTGATTTTCTTTACGTCTGATACTTTCAAATTGCATATTCAGTAATAACTGTCCCTTATAGTTTGCAGCAGTGCAGTTGAGTTCTTTGCTGGCTTTTAACATGGCATTCAACCTGCTACTAGATCTGGAGATCAGTTCCAGTTGCTCTTAAGCCCTGTCAAATTGGAGGTTTATTTAAGACAGATTAAAAATATCTTGTCATTGGTTTGAAATGACTGATGAAGAGTAAATCACAGTGAATCATGATGTAAATTTCTCATAATTCTTTGGTATACACAAAGTATACCCTTAAAAGAAAATAAGGGGGGTGCCCTTGGCAGCTCAGGTGGAGCCCAGCATGCCCAGGGAGACATCGGTCGGGTCATTTGCTCAATGCCATTCCCCATTCTCTAGCCACTATAATCTGTCAATAGAGGCCAAAAAATAATAAGAAGAAAGAAAATAAGAAGAAACTCCTGTACACTGTCTCACTTTCATAAATTTATGAGACATTTCTTTCTAATCTTCATTGGGATACACATTCTTCCACAACACACCAACTGGACTTGCAGTGTTTACCATACATTGATGTAAGAGTGTAGGCCTGCAATACTCTAATTTGCTCCACCATAGTTTAAAATAGATTTTGTGTATATACTATCTCTATGTTACACAGTATATGTTGCATTCACTTGGTCTTGTGTCTGTTCTATGAGTTTCCTAACTGCTGTGTGAATAGCTCAGTGTGTAGACTCTGTAGCAACTGCTTTTGAGTGAGCACTGGAACAAGAGCTACTTATGACACGAACTGAGTGAGGCTCTGGTCATTCCAGAGAAAGGCTGGTCTCCCCTGAAAACCAGCGCTGTCTCGTCTTTTGCTTCTGCACAGCTGCGTGAACGAGCGGTGGATACAAGTAGAGAGATGGGAGCAATGCTCAGCTGAAGGATTTGCAAAACATTAGCAGTTGATATTTGATACAGCTTAGATAAAACCCCTGTTTAATGACTAGTGTTGTTATACACCTACTGCAAGTTTGTGGATTACTCCCAATTGGTAAATGAAATTATTTTTTAAGCCAAATCCACATATAATATAATCTCTACAAACCAAAGTATGAACATCTTTTAGATAACTGGTCATTTTTCCTGTTGGCCACTGGACATTGTAACCTGCACTGAACCCACTTGTACACCAGATGATTGACATCAACAATATCCCATTATAGCAGCTGTCTCAGCTTTTTGGAGCCAAGTAACAAAAGCCAGGTTGATCTATAATGCAGAGGTTTGACTTTTAAATAAAATGTAGGTAAAACATAATCGTCTAAAAGAAAATGGAATAGGGGTTATAGATAATGATAGTTCAGTTTGAAACAGATGGATTTTATGTTGTGGTGTGCTTAGGAGGATAGGATAGATATGTCAAGATATAGCAGCAGTTATTTGGAGTGAAAAGATTGAAAACTGCTGGAGTGGAGCGTGTACGGTGATGCCTTCTATGAACAGAGCTGCTACTCTGCGGGATTTAGGTCTGGATCTTTCCAGTGCTACAGCATCAGCAATAAAGCAAAAACAGGTCAAGGAGCTGCTGCTGGATGTTTATTGGAAAGTGAATGAGCTCAGGAGCACATCAGCAGGGTCCAGGGGTGTGTGGGGGAGCTAAACCACATGACCAAATGCCAATTAGGCTGGAAAATGGCAAGATGGAGGAAAAATATTCCATTCCATTCACATTGGTCCTTCTGTCACCGTACAGAGGGCCTATTAAAGATTTAAAGGTAAAAGTAACTTGTAATGTGATACAGCTCTTGTCCGATGCTCTCTAGGTGCAGTAAATAGGATGAAGTGAGCATCAATTTGAATAATTAGGAGTAACAAATATTACTTTTCATCAGTTGTTCTGTTTGAGGTACCGCTGCCAAACAGTGCTTTTAAAATCTTCTTGAATAAAGCATGAGGGTTACATGAACGTACACACATGCTCATGTTATTATTTAAGAGTTGCTCAGGAAGCAAAGTGAGCTTTCTTTGTGTGAGACATAATATAAAATGACATGTAAGAAGGACTTGCTTGTTAAGGGTTTTCTGTCAAAGCAGGTGCTATTAATAATGCACAGGATTTATTCAACACGCTACACATAAGAGAAGAGATATGAAACTGAAAAGAAAGGGCTGGTGAATGTAAATGATGATTTGTAATTTGGATTGGAAGTTCTTGAGTTACCTACAAGTTCTAAGAAAGTGCTGATTGGGCCAAATACAAAGCAGATTGAAGCACTTTGACTGTTACGTTAAAGCAGATGAAGATAAAGTTTATTTATTTTCCAGTAGAAAGGCTATATGCAGTGGCCCTCTCCTCTGTGTAAACAACTTTGATGAGAGGCAGAGGCTCTGTCCCATTTGATATCGCATGTTCCCTCTGCTGTTTGGCTGCGGGCAAAGAAATAATGTATCTCTGTGAGGCCGAGTCAAGAAACACAGTATTAGACATGCAACGCTGCCCTGATGAGATAACACTGTCAGGACCAGAGCTAATAGAGCGAATTTAATGCCACGCTAGATCGCCATCAGTGGCCCAGCAGGCGTGACATTTTTATAAAAACACAGCAGAAGAGTGTGGCATATTACACAAAGCAACTCAACCTTTTAGTGCACCATTGTGGCATTGTGGAAAGAGAGTGTTTATTTGACTTGAGTGAATTAACAGTAGTCTGTGAATAGGGTGTTGAGTGCGTTTTTTTTTTTTTTACTGAACTCATCCCACTCCCTGCGCACAGAAGGACATTTATCTTTGGAGTGCTTCCTCTTGCATAAAGGCAAAATATGCTGACAAGGTAAAGAACTTTGGCTCAGATCATTAGCATCTAATTCTTCGGAAGCAGCTACCTTAAAAAAAAAATCCTTTGCTCTTTTTCAGTCAAGGGCAGTCTGAAGGAGGGTTGAGCGGGGGAGTGAGGAAGGAAGTGGACAGATGGTCTGTCAGGCAGGAAAAGAGTTCTATCTTGAGTGTGGTTTTAAAGTGACTATATGTAATACTTACCATAAATTATTCTGAAATACCCTTACATATCGAGGGCACAGACCCAAAGGGGCGTAAGAGACTTTTCAGTAACTTTACAGGAGGACCAAAACAATGACTATAATTTGCTCTGATATTGTGTACCTCATAGGTGTGATAGTCTTTTAAATGTTGATCACACACTTATAATTGATTAACAGCATTATCACATTCTTTGTGGCAGTAAAAAGAGCTCAACGGTTCTCATTCGACAATTTGGACCAAAATATCTCTTACACCCTTTTGATTCTCATGGTGCATTCATGTGGTCCTCGGGAACTCGAAGTGTCTGAGTTGAGTTAGTAGGTCGTTTCTCCCATTGGGGTGTTCTCAATTTATTTTGGGTAGGTTATTTTATAATAATACCAACAACAACAAAGAAGGGGGATGGGGGGTAAAAAATAAGGTTGTTTTTTTTTTTTTTTTTTTTTGTAAAAAAAAAAAAAAAAAAATTTTTTGCCCTTGGGGGGGGTTGGAAGGGAAGGGGGCCCTCCAAAAAAAAAAAAATAAAAAAAAAGGGTTTTTTAACCCCCAAAAAAAAAAAAAAAAAAAATAAAAATTTTTTTTTTTAAAAAAAACCTGTATGGACAAAAGACTAGTTGTACTGTTAAATTATTAAGTTATTAATGTGGAAAAACGTTGGTATGAAATATTTGTAAGTGACTTATATTGCTAAAATATCTTGAACGTTTGCTTTCCTCCGCCATGTTGATGATGAAAATAACGTCAACATGGAATCTCGGGCAACTCCGACTCAACTGAGTTTCCGAGCTGTTGTTCCGACTTAAGCAGGTGTTCATGTTCATTTTTCAACTCGGAAAAATAATGACGATAATGTCAATGCGTTATTTATGTGGTCTGTCAGTCACATTTTTAATATTCACTAAAGTCATTTTTAGCTAAGCTCACACCCCACAACATACCTTTAATGTGTTAGACTCTAGGGTAAGGTTGTTTTTGTGGGGAAAATGTATGGTAAAATATAGTCAAAATGATTCACAAAATATTTTTTAGATTTTACCCCCAGTACGACCTCTACCCAAACACCTGATTCGTGTCCCTATTTCCCTCTCTGTGCTGGACTGATCACTGCAACAACAAGCTGAAGCAACAACTCATTTCTCATTTTACTACTGTTCCTTCTCACAAGAACCTGTATAAGATTACGATTTCCCATTATACACTGGGCCAGAAACACTACAGCCAAGTTTTCTCTCTCTGTGCCTTTAAATGGAGTGAGATAATGCAGTTGCCCTCAGTCTGACACAAACTGGAGGTTTATTTGCCACAGTGCACACGCGAATGTCATATGTTTGTAAGTCTAACTACTCCAGCGTGTATAAATCTAATTTATTCCGATGCAGAATTATCTACTTTACTTAGATTTGAAGCAATGGGTTGACGTCTTGAAATTTCACCTCTTGGCCATTTGCTAATTTGTCAGTTGGTGGGTCAGGCCAAAAAAAATCTAACAAACAATCTACTAACGCTTAAAAAGGGCATATTTCCATCTTTGAAGTGGAGTTGTCCATACCTTGTTTGAAAAAGTAAATGTTTACCTGTAAGAAACCGTAAATGCTAGAGTGAACTGTAATTCAGAGTTTTGTTTTCTCCTGGGTTGACCTTTTGGCGATGTGAGTTCTTGCACATACTGCCATCTGGTGTTGATCATTGGAACGACAAAACAGCACACCTTTTCGATAACAGTGCTGTGAAACCGCATCGCCTCGTCTTTGAGAGCCTTGCGTTTCATACAGAGGTGATGCTGTACAGAGGAGGTTCAAAATAATCCACCTTTTTTTAGCTTCTCCCACACACAAGTCGTGTATAGAGCGATCGCATGAATCCTCCACAGCTGTGCTTCTGCTCGACCTCAGCTTCAAAAAGTCGAGCGTGCTGAAATAGAACGTCTGCCCAGGGGAGGGAGGGGACACTTTATTTATTTCCCAGGGACTGCGTGTGTGAATCCGGCTACTTTACCGAGAGCACAGGAAGGTCCCATGACTCGGTTTGCCTCCCTGAACATTCTGGACCCTGAGGGGCTTTGGTAGCGCCCTGTAAGTAGGCCATGGACACAGGGGAATATATGGCCTGTGGGTGCCCATTGATGGCATCGTATTCCCAGATTGGAGGCACTTTTAGCCTTCTGCAACATTACTACGGTGAATGCATCTGTTTGCCGGCGTTGAAAACTGAGCGAAAGTGACATTGCCTCATATAGAAATGGTTTTTTTGTCCGTCTAATTGCTCCAGTCTGGATCATTAGGATAACTTTGTGTTGGCTCAGGTTCTTTGTGCATGATGTGGCACAATGTTCCAGTCGGCTCAGCATAAATCACGCCAGGGAGATTTGAGGTTCATGCTGTCAATGTTTATGAGGTATTAAAAATCTGTCAACGCTGTCTCATTTACTGCTTAATTACCACACACTAATGGGCCAGTGTGTTAGGAAAATATGGTATCTAGGGGCTGGGATTTTAAGGAGTGAACAGGAGCTTATATCACTCTGTAGATGAGTTGGAATATTATAAAAGGATATATTAAATTGGCATGATTATTGTTGATGATTCTACTGTATTTCTGATGTTATTAAGTTCTGATTATTTATTAAGAACGGCTACTTGTTTTACAGTGTTGTACTAGTAGGAACTGGTAGATGCTACTGATTAAAAAAGAGAATTGAGGTGTGTGTAATTCCACACCTCACTTTCTTCCTTTCTACAGTCTGTGAATACTTAATTCTTGTTTCCACTGTTACACGTTGGGTCAGTACGGGTGTGTTTCCATTACCAAAAGGTGTCCCCTAAAAGTGTGCCACCAAAACACTCTATGGATGCTTTGAGCCCTGGTCCCAAGTGTGAGGGCCACTTTTGAAAAGGTCAAACTAGACACTGCAGTCTAATTTCAAGTAAAAACATGCTAAATGTTGTACTTTTTTTTAAACAAAACAAAGCTTGCATTTATTAGCAACGACTGTTTCTGGTTTTAAATAGACTTGCCATTGCACAGCTCTTGCTTTAGGAATTAAACTTTGCATTAGTTGTCTATATTGTATGAAACACAAACAGAACTTGTCATGTTAAATAGTGAATCCATCCTTAAATTATACAAATCCAAGCCTCTTAGGGGTTAACCTTACCAAAATGTGCCATACTGAGCCAAGCCGAACCAAATGGGGCTTCCCAGTAATCCACCAGAGACAAAAAAGTCACTGTGGATAGTGATGATGAATTCAATAATGAAAGCTTTAGCCACTTTTGCGATTATTTCTCACTGTCACATTTAAAGTTCCCCGTAGAATACTGACAAGACATTTTTATAGATCCTGAGACAAAAAAACCCCCCAAAAAAAAAACAACAACTTGGGCTTGAACTGGGGGGAATTGAGTGCTGCCCTAGCTCTCAACTCCCTCTAGTGGTAGAAAGTGACATAGCGGGCTTCCTAGACAGCACTTTCTTAGTCTTCCATTGATAGTGGTAATACAGCACACTGATAATTATTTAATATATATTTAAAATCAACTGAAAAGACTTTTGAATTAAATATTTTAGGATAATAGGATATTTTGAAACATTAATCTCTGCCAGTCTACCAACAGTCTGGGATGGCCTAGGGAGCAGACATTCTGATGTATGCAGACTTGTGTTCTGTCGCATATAAAACCCTAATGACCCAAGTGGTTGTTTTTTTTTCTTGTTCCCAGCTGACAGACATGGACAGATTATCTTCTACCTAAAAGTATTTGCCATGATTTAGCCAATTTGCAGCATCACTTTAATCCATTAGTACACTTATGGTCAATGTCAGAGTGACATCCTCAGTGCGGCCAACACTCCCATTTTCACTTTAAATTCTGCATCACAGCCTTCCAGTACATAACCACTTTAGCTCGTCCTTTTCCATCTAATCTTAACATAATGAGTGAACAATTAATTCCAGAGCCTTTTAGGTTGAGAAAATCGGACAGATAAAGCCTCGTTGGCAAAGTGTGTCCCATTCTGTGACACGTTACTTCCATTAAGATGCAGATGTCATAAGAAAAGAGCCCTTTCCTTCACACTGTTCCCACTGGGTGTCCAATGCTCAAGACGAACTGTGTTCCACTTTAGTCATGTATTATTCACAGTCACTGAATTCTCGAGCTGAATTTTAAAACGTTAAACTAAGCACTTTTTGTATTCCATGCCACTTAGGGCTCTTGTTTGGTTGGTGTTTTTGTTTATCAGCAGTAGGGCTTAGTCCTGCAAGCAGTCAATGTAACTTACATACAATTTAGTATGAATAAATTTGTTCAACGCAGCATGGGATAGAACCTGGTGTGTGTTTTGTTATACTGGCTTCAGGTGGGGTTTACTGTATAGACACATGCATATATATTTTAGCCCCTTTACCAGGTTGCAACAATTTTCTAACTGGCAACCTCCCACACTTTGATTAGCTATAGGATCATACCGTCTCATTTGTCACTGTTCTATGAGAAGTGTCCCCTGAGAAACAGACAGATTGACTTGAAGTCGATACTCCCTCTAAGGTCACCTGGAAGTGCTGACTGCAGTGTCTTCATATTGTTTGATGATGACCAGAATCCAAGGGAACCACAGTTGTGTGATGATTTTATTTTTATTTTTTCAGGTTACATTTCACATCCAGCCGTACCGAGGACGGAATGACCAAAGTGTGCACGACAATGTGAAGTACATCATCGACAGGTAAAGCTCTGCAAAGGAAAAAAATATACTGAGTTGACTTATGAGTTTCAGCATAATAAAAGCTGTATTTATAGGACATGTAACTTAAATTCAAAGATGAGAAGATTATTTAACCATATAAGTAATAATAATAATAATATATTTAAGCTACTCTCTAAAGTAATATTTTTAATACAACAATTGTATGAAGTTATTCCAGCTTTATTGAGAGATTTAGACTTTTATTACTTTTATTTCTACTTTTCTAGTTTCTTCTTTTTTGTTGCACTGTTTGAAGGGATGTACCTTTGCCACAGAGCTATTGGAACATCTTCAAATTGGTGAAAGAATGGACATTGTTAAAACTGTGAAAATGTCATGTATCGTAACTCAGAGTTCTTATGCTTTGGAAAAAACAGTACTATCAAAACTGCATATAGTGTATTTATGCTTTACTCCTATAACCAATCCTCATTTTCACCCCTAACTCACGCTGTTATTTGTCCACAAAGATACGGTGACCACGGAGCCTTCTACAAGTTCACGTCGAGCACCGGGAAGAGCCTGCCTCTGTTCTACATCTACGACTCCTACCTGACGTCCCCCGAGTCCTGGTCGGAGCTGCTCACGCCCACAGGCTCCCACAGCGTGCGCGGCTCAGCCTACGACTCCGTCTTCATCGCTTTGATCGTGGAGGAGCGGCACAAGCACGACATCTTGGCGGGCGGTTTTGACGGCATGTACACTTACTTCGCCTCAAATGGCTTTTCTTTTGGCTCCTCTTATCACAACTGGAAAGCCATCAAGGCTTTTTGTGACGCAAATAACCTGCTCTTCATCCCGAGTGTGGGCCCAGGCTACATAGACACCAGTATACGGCCGTGGAACAATCACAACACACGCAACAGGGTCAATGGGCGTTACTACGAAACAGCCCTGCAGGCCGCCTTAAACGTGCGGCCGGAGATTGTTACCATTACATCTTTTAATGAATGGCACGAGGGGACGCAGATAGAAAAGGCAGTGCCCAAGAAAACTGCAACCCGAGTGTACTTGGATTATCAACCCCACGGACCTGAGCACTATCTGGAGCTGACACGTAACTGGGCAGAACAGTTTAACAAAGAGAAGCAGCAGTGGCTCATGTGATGATTGCCACAAAGACCAACAGCAGCATGCTTTAAAGGATAGTGAGAACTTTGGATATTGTTTAATACACAAGTAAAACTATGTGGACATGTAGGTCCACCAAAATAAGAGACCTTGTTGGAGGTTTTTTTTTACTGAAGAGTATCTGCACTCTTTGCTGGCAGCAAAGTCAAACCTTTAACATTCTCTGTAGGCTTTTCTCACCTCTATCTGTGGAGTGTGACTAAAAATGGACCAATGCAGTGGTATGAGTAAAAAAAGGACTAGAGTTGGTTCTCATGATTTATTTTATAGCAAGTACTTTTCAAACAATGATTTAAAATACATTGGATTAAAAGTTACCTTCTCCTAATAACATTTAAGTGTCATGTCATTATTTTTTTCGTTTCTTAAAGAAGGGACAGTGCTTTAACACACGTCTAGATTTTATTGTTATATAGTATGTGAGGCATGCAAAATGGCAGTGCTCCCCTCCAATGTCCAAACTACGATGTAAAGAAAGTCATCAATTAGCTTGATTCTAATATTTTACAGACAGTTAAATAATATTCCTTACAGCAGCTGTGTGGACTTGAGAAAATGTGTTAAATGTTGTGCATGTTAAACGTTTCACTGGAGCTGTGTAACTGTCCCTCTACTAAATGTGTTTTACAACTAGAACATCTGTTTGAGTAAAACATCATTTTAGACAAGCTTTTAAAGACTAATCTTTGCTTAATGTGTCTTGGTTGGTTTTCAAAAGAAGATTAAAGAATGATAATATGCAGATTATTGTCTCACATAGCATTGTATACATAAAGAATAATGGTGAGGAAAAGTATCAGTGTTTTATTGCAGCTGTCTCAAGGTTTAATGAGTTCTGTTTTAAACATATTCAGCTTAAGGCAATTCTTTATATCCACTAGAGCCATCACAATATATAAAAAGTCATTACAGTATTTGTAAATAGAGGTTGTAGTTTTAACAGAACATATTTCAACCATAGATATGCAGACAGAATAAATAAATGAATTCAGAACTTTACCAAATAATTCTTTATAAAATAAAATGCAATGATGCAGTAGGCAAACTCTGTCCAAACACAATAAAAACATAAAGAAAGTAACCCGACATGCCCACTGGAAGTAGCCACTAAGTCCACAGTATAGCACACAAAATATGGTACTTATGAAGCAGTCCACTTGTGATTAAAGACAGGAGTGGTCCTTCAGTGGTCAGAGTTTCTGAGAGAGTCCGATTCTTCACCACTAAAGAAGGTCCAGGCTGGTTGTGCATCTCAGCGTGAGGTATGAAGAAGTCAAAGGTCATTTTCCCACTGAGTCTTCTGACAGTCCATATTTGTGTTGAAGCACTTCAAGTGTAGAGGAAAGGGCACTGCAAACACAATTATTTCCATATGGGATTTGATCACTCTTGGCAGCCATTTGGACAAGGAAAGAACATCTGCACTAAACAGTTGTCATTCTTCATTCCACTAATAAACAAGTCTTTACAATCTGTGAGTCCAATTGAACATGTCTGACAACATTTGGCTTAGTTATTACCAAAACAACACACCCTTTAGTAACTTAATAACTTTCACTGGAGCACAGAAACTTTTTAGAGGGATCACCCAAAGAATATTCAATAATATTAAAAAAATGTTTCTGCTTAATTTCTGACCGAGAAGCAAAATGAAAATCTGAATGTCACTGTGTGTTACTACTGTGTGTTTGTGCTTCTCTGCACCTCATGTTAGCTCTGGTCTCAGGCCAAATAGGGTGCCCCTCAAAAAAGAAAAAAATAATAATTTGAATTGAATTTAACATTAGGAGTGTGTCCTTACCAGCCTGGTCTGATTATTCTATATTTGCCAAAAACAGACAGGTCAACCACTGTTGACCCGAGGCGGCTCTGATGTCCTATTGGTCCTCCGTCCACCACTACTGCAAGTTTGGGCCAGAGTTCCTGAAACTCCTGAACAAAACAAAATATAAAATCAACATTTTGAGATACCAACCTACCTTTTAAATCAGCCTTCAAAAACTTTGGACATTTTTCACAGACCTGTGCTGCCACAGTGCTGGATTGTGAGCTGATGTTGGCACTCGTGAGGGCAAGTGGCTCCCCACACATCTGACACAGGTGCCTCATAAAGTGGTGGTCTGGGATACGGACGCCTACAAGCTGTAGGACACACAGACAGGTTTAGAAGACAATTACCACTATATTGCAATAGCTTATTTAATGCATTGATTTGTATATAAAGATGTATTCAGTTGTAAACTTACTGAAGTGAAGGGGTTAAGATCTTTATTAAGAACATCTGTTCTTTCAAACACCAGAGTGACTGGACCAGGCAGCAGGTCAGCCAATAGCTCTTCTTTCACTTTTACCTTACAGTATCTGTACAAAAAAATAGCTACAGTCTGTAAGCACCTCTTCACATGAATACATGTAGTATAATATCACGCTCTATAATATAGGCTTTAAATGCTTATAACTGAGCTGAGGCATAAATTGCTGACAGTGTAGCAACTGGAAGGTCACATCACTTTGAATTACAACAATCAAGCTTAAAGATGCTTCATTCATCACTGACCACACTTCATATTGAACTTGGACTTGGTCTTAGTGGTGCTTCAACCCACGGTGTAAACGTGTGATTTATGTATCAGAAGTTCAAAGTCAGAAATGAGACTTGTGTATGCAGTGTTTGCATAAATGTACACTCCTATATACTCATACCATTTGATATGATAATATTCATTTCAAATCGTTAAGCAATGTACACAGAACAACTGACTTATGTCCTCTAACTCTATTATATTACAATCAATTACTACAGAGTGCACAATTCAGCTACAACAGTGTGAATGAATGCAATACGTAATGGAATTCTAGCATTAAAACAATTCACAATCTAACAAGCATTAACACAGTCAAGTTTATTTACATCGCTTCTGTGTAACTTGATAAATAAGATCTAATCATGTGAAACTTACTTGTAAATATCCTGAATTTCTCCGACACAAATGGCTAGAGGTTTCTGTGCGTTTCGGCCTTTGATGTCATAAATTCTACTGACTGCCTCTGAATTTTGAGCCAGACACGCCAGGCCATAGATGGTGTCAGTGGGCAGTGCAACCACATGGCCCTCCTGCAGAGCATTCACTGTGTGTCTCAGGACTTCAGCACCATCTGCAGTTCAAATAAAAGGTAGAAACAGGACCACATTCAAATAAATTACAGAAGAAAAAAACATATTTCACAGGTCACTCTAGGAGTAGTTTAGGGCTGAGGCTTGGAAAATAAAGGGTAACAACTTTTTTTCTCCTTTATTGTATTTTTGGTGAAAAGGCTAAATAGGAAAATAAAGTGCTTGTGCAAGTTATGTCACTGTGAAATTACATATTTTTAATGTATGCAATGTAGTGTATTAGTCATTCTACAGTTGTTCAGACACTCTTAGACATTTTAGATAAGAAAAAAAAAATTCACAGAGAAAGCAATACTTCTCCATTGGTGTCTTATATCTTATAATAACCGTATACTTTGCATTCCAGAGAATCTCATCGTGCTACAAAGTAAAACTAGGATACGAGCTAAACACAAGTAAAAACTACAAAATACTAAAAACAGTTAACACATAAAAGCCTTTCTGAATAGAAATTAGAGCACTTGATTAGCTCTGTTGTAGAATATTTGCAAATGCACCAAAACATTCCTGGTGTTTTTGCGTTATTAAGAAAAATCAATAGCCAATTACTGTATAGTGTCTGTATATATGTTTGTACCACCTAATTAATGTAGTAAGGTACTTGAGACCGAAATACAAAAGAAAATTAACTTGGGGAGAGCTGTATACCAAACATAAGACCTAAGATGTGTGTAAAAGTGAGCACGGAGCTAACCTGTGTGGCTCTCCTGCTGCTGGACGCACGGCCCGTTGGAAGTCGGCGGCAGTAAACGCAACACTTTGGTCTTTAACTCTTTACACATTTCTGTCGCGTGTCGACGAGAAGCGGCTAAACTGTGAGTTCTTCGAAGCGTGAAGAGTTCAACAAGTGTGCTGTAAAGCCTGACTTGTACGCAGACACGTGTCATTCCACGGCCCGGAAGCGTGTTGGTCCGTGGTGTGTGTGAATCTGGTGAAACACCACGTCTTCCGGGTTCCGCCCATAAACAATGACGACACATGAATTAAAGGGACCGCCGATGAGGAATGGTTACTAAAAATTAGCGAAAAGGGCTTTGAATAAAACTGCTTTTTTTTTTCTTTTTCTTTTTTTAGGTTAAAATTAATTAACTACCTTTACGATGTTTTAGAATCAAATGGAATTGAAATAAATAAATAAAAATAAATACAGTGGACACCTTCATCATTACTGCCAAATTAGGAAAATTCAAATCACCTGCTGTTAAAGAAAAGACAGATGCCAAGCCTTTGAAAATGGCCTCAGACACAGGTAACATTTAACCATTTGATTTAAATCAAATTAATTGCCATGTTTTATGTTTTTTATTTTTTAGTTACAGATTTTAAGGACACCACATTGACTGATGAAGACACTTCCCAGGAAAAGCAGGTTAGTTACAATAAGCAGTTGGAGATGTTCACTGTTCCTTTCCATTCATAATAGTGACATGTTAAAATGTTTGTCCACAGACTCTTGAGGATGTTGAGAGCACAATTACAAGCCTTTCAAGCATAGTAAACCTGTGCAACAATATCCTGGAGGATTTAAATGATCTAAATGGCATTTTAGTGGTGAGTTTTTACTGTCGTGTTTGATAAATGATCTATGGAATGAAAATTATCTTTTTAATTTTTTTAACAGAGAAAATCCCTCCATGATGTGTCTTTGCCACTACAGAAGTGATTTGAAAACTGATGCCTTTTAACAATTCCTGTTCAATAAAAACTAAGAATCATTTTAGTGAGAAGGATACGGTTTTATTAGTATTATATTGCTCTCCATTCAGAAAGTTATTTAGTATATAACTTTATATGAAACAAGCATAAGCAAACATCTTCATATAATACATTCTTTAAAAAATACAGATCCATAACAATTCCTCACTCTTTGGGTGTAATTACATTTGTTTGAAAGCTTTTTTTCTGTTATTTCAAACAATTTGCTTTTAAATAAATGTCCATTGAGCTGAAATTACCAATTTGGGTAAACTCCAGAAATGCATTCTTAGGCTGCAAGCTAAAAAAACACTTCAAGGAAACAACAACAGCTGTAACTTGCAGTATTTTCCCTTGTAACCAACCAAAGTCTGAGATGACTGGTATATTAAAGAGGAAACAATGTTTATTTACCCAAAACAATTCTTAAAACAGAATCATTCAATTACCAAAAAAAAAACTCCTTCAAATAAGTAGGATGTATTTTCTTTATGTTGGAGGCAAAACAGCACAATAAAGGATAAAGGATGTGGCGCAACATTCATGGGAACAATACTTAATGGAGAAGCTAAAAAAACCTAGATTTAACCCCTCAATGAAATGTGTGAACCTTTGTGTTGGGAAAGGAAATTCAGAAGCATGCTGAATGTGTTTTGCACTAGTCCTGCATAAAATTATAGATTTAATTAAGTAAATGTCCTAATGGCAGTTTTCATACTGAATGCCACTCTTTAAATTGCATAGTTTTCCATGACAGTATGAATATGGTGATGGCAGTAAATCCAGGGGGAAATGGCGAGTGAACAAGATAATTTTCTAATCTAACAGAGCAAAATTCAAATGCACATACTGTTTAAAAGTGCACCTAGAATGGTTTGGCTCACAAAATATGACTGGAGCCTTTAATAGATCTTAGTGCTTTCACTGTACTTTAAAACATGACAGGTACATGCATTTCAGGACTAAATCCAATAGACTTAAAAGTAAATGTATATAGGTTGCACAACACTGAAAACAGCAGGCTCTGTTAAAAGTTTTACACTTTTAAATTCCAATGTTTTGCCTGTACAGATGTTTGAAGGAACAGCCCGAGACTTGGTGTAGACGAGTGTCATGACATGTCAATGGCAAGTCTGAAGCAGATACTGTCAAAGGCAAAAGGGCTCAAAGAACAGTTCTGTTGTAAGGCCAACTGTCTAGTATATGGAGCACAATGTCTTAACTCTCATCACTACATTGTGTCCCATGTGAAACACTGTTCAACTCTGAGCAGGTTTGTTATGGGTTACATGTATTTTGCTGCTATGGGAATTTTACAGAAGCCCAGCTGCTTTAGATTTTGTCCAACAGCAAAAACTCTACTGCATAACTGAGGGAATAATGCAAGGATTGAAGGTACACATTAGCTCCAAACTCAAAGAGTTAGTAATTCAAAAGTCTATACAAAAATACAAATTCTAGAATAATCTACAAGTTTTTCAAAGATGTTTACACTAAAATGTACTCTATTTACATGGTCACCAGGACACCATCTTTTAAATGCTACTATACAGCAGTTTTACAAAAAATCTGTAGTGGTGCTGCACTTCAGCTAACAAGCTTTTAGATTACTCACATAGCAAGTTAGTGTGCAATAAACAGGGAAGAGTGCAGCAAAACATAGGGCTACTGCAAGAGTGGGGAACAAGAAACAAATGTCTGAGTAACAAATTCGGGGAACCATTATTGTTGATGACTAATGCATCCCTGAGAGGGCCACAACCCTAGAAAATATGGGATGATGTGCATTTTTTGTTTCAGTGTGGATCCGTTTCCTATTCTGTGCAGTCTACAACAGGTGCCTCTTAAACAAGCTTGCGCTCAGCAACCCAAAACAGTAAAAAAAAAAATCAGTAACAAACAAAGGAACAATATAAATGTGATTGAAATAAATTAATAGATTTTCTTCTATTTAAAAATAATACTATTACTTGTATAAATGAAAGAATTAAACACTGAAATAAATTAACATGTACATTTGTTAAATTAGCATTAAGTTAGGCAACTTATTGAATTATCAGATTCATTTCACTTTTAAAAGACAGGCAAATATAATCACAGGTTCTTTTTTGATTAGTATATAATCTAACAAAGTATAAAGAAACATCACATTTAATGGTCTATGATTAAATAAATCATCTATTTCACATGGTTTAGTAACCATTTGAGGGATAGAGTGGCCAAGCCCTCTAAATGTTGGGAGATGTACTTTTAATAATTCCTCCATTATACAGTGCATTCTGGCCAGTTGCATACCAGCTTTAAATAATTGCTAGGACCCGGAGTACAGTACGAGGATACGCAGGCATGTATTGTTTTCCTGTTTAGGTGGGAGACCTTTCAGCCAGGAAAATGGAATTCTTAATCAGTGCTTAGACAACACCTAAATTATTTTTAAAATAGACATTATGTACAGTTTCATTACTGACTATTTCAAACAAAAAGAGGTGTTCAACCTTTTCCCCTGCATTAAAAAGCACAAACTTTTGCAAAATC
The DNA here is from genome assembly GCA_036850595.1 of Rhyacichthys aspro. NCBI lineage: Eukaryota > Metazoa > Chordata > Actinopteri > Gobiiformes > Rhyacichthyidae > Rhyacichthys > Rhyacichthys aspro. The sequence continues at coordinate 16,196,428 of CM072163.1, forward strand.
TCGATATGCAAATCTAAAACTCCACTACTGCAATGAAACAACAGATAATTATTCATTTTCATGAATATTATCTTGCACAATGCCGTACAGAACAGAATGCACTGCAGATACAGCCGTTTGATGCACACTACACAGGGCAAAGTGGAGGCGTCACTGAAGAAAATGACTCGGGATGTAGGTGTAATGGAAGCCCTCAGATGAGTGGGAGCAAACCAAACACATGGTAGTGGAGAGGCAGCGGCTTTAAGGATTGCCATCAGTGGCCATGCTCAAGTCATGAGCAACAAGCAGTAGAGCCTCAAGGTTGGCTGCTGTCTCAGGGCTCTGGAGGGAGAGGAACTCTGACACATCCATGTTGGCCAAGCCATCAGCCGAGGCAGTGGTGGCACTGCTGCTCACTGCTGTAGACAGAGTGTCAGCTGATACAGAGGAGGAGGAGGAAGGGGCTCCCAGCCTCACTTCAGCAACTTCTGAGGAAGATCCAGGGAGGCAGCACAAGGAAGAGGAGGTGGCTGGGTGGTGTGGAGCCTCTGGGGGTTGTGGCTGTGGTGGAGGTTCTGGGGGTGGTTGCTGAGCTGGAGCTGACACAACGGAGGAACCATTTTTTGCACTTTTGTCCTTAGCTGAGTCCCTGCAGGCACACTGGCACTGGCAGGACTCCTCCTGCTTGATGATGATCACCGGCAGGCTCAGTCCAATCTGCTGAACTGAGTTGCCTGAAGCAGGAACAAGGAAAATTCAGATGTTGAGACACAAGCCCTTTTTAAGCCTCTTTCAGGAATATTTGTTGTGCATTGTCTGACCAATACAACATCTCAGTGTGTCATTTATGGAACAGGGATGAAACAAGAGAGAAATAAGACAATCTAATATGACCTTTAACACCACACCAGCATTCTTTAAAATAAGCAAATTGAGATCTTGTGTGTGCAGAACATATACACCACATATAATTATACAAGGAAAAAAATAACTTGAAAAAAGACCCTGAAATAAAATAGCACATGGCTTATTTGTGTAAATTAAACATAACACACTCACACTGTTACAGACATCATGTAGATATGTTACATCTAATTTCTGGGCTGTATTGTGCCTTGAATGACATGTATGCATTAAAATGGTAAAGGGGACACTGCCCTTGACTTACCAGCATTTCCACCCACTGGTATGGCAGTGGTGAAGAAGACCTTTTCCACTTTGGGACCTCCTTGATGTTGCTGCACAAAGACATTAGAAGTAAAACATTTTGTAATATTTTATCTTTTTTATATGCTTTGAAAATGGATCCTACTCACTGCTTGCTCTGGGTTCTGCTGACTGTTAGCAGCACTGCTGAGGATCCACTGTAGGTTTTGGTCAGACATGACCAGGCTGGGCTGTAGTAGGCTCTGGGTGGGAGCTATTGTGATAGCTGCTTGAGTGGAAGCCAGAGAAGGCCCAGAAATAGGGACAGGGTTGGTGGCCAAAGGCACTGGCTGGGCCATTGTTGATAGGGAGTCTGTATTGGATGCTGCAACAACAGGCACTGTTGCAGTGCCTGGTGCTGTTGTGGTTAGTGCTGGAGCGACCACTGGAGCAGTGATGGCTGGCTGAGGGGTCTGAGGGGCACTGTTGGGCTGTAGGAATGTGGGTTGCAGTGTGACATATTGCTGGGGACTGACAAGGTTTGGGACAGAAGTTTGAACAGGCACATCTGAAATCTGGTGAGGCCTTTTTAGTTGGATGTAAGGGGCTGTTTGTGTAGAACAAACAGTGACAGGTGTAGGGGCAGGTGTGCACACTGTGGTTGTGCAACAGGAAGATGAAGAGGTAGAATTGAGGGAGAAAGAAACAATACATGAGGCGTCAGTGACCCCTGTTTGGGCAGAGGTCTCAGTGGTGAAGGGTTCAATAGTTTCTGTAGGAGGACAGAAATGTTAGAAACAGGAGCATGAAACATAATTAAGCTACAAGGTTTGAAAACGTTCTTACCATTGGGGTGTGCATCATCATGACCGACACTGTTTTCTGGACTCTGGAACATGAGCTCAAAGATTTTTACAGGGGTGACATTGTTGAGGTCTAAGTTTTGATCCTGTAATAAAATTGACATTAAATTGAATGCTATGAATGACATATCTAGGATTTATCTCCTCTCTACTTGATCTGCTACTTTCTTTAATGTAAAGTGAGCTGAATAGACAAAAACGTACATTATTTATGTTTTCTCGAAGCTCTGAGTCTGTAGAGATGAGGCTCAAGTCACTTAGGCACAGCGAGTGATTTGCATCCTGTAATTGATAGATACTTGTAAGCCAACCATGTGAATTTTCACATACAGATTATATCTCATGGGATATGGGACAAGACAAGAAAATATTGCTTTTCTGTGTGTTTCTTCTTTACACAAAACTGGGTTAAATTCATTAAGTATATAAGTTAAGTATATGTACATCATCCAAAGACTACACATGAACTCACTTCAGAGGGTGGATGGCTGAGACCACCACTAAACGGCTGTCCTTTGTCGTGGCCGCGAATGTGACTCTTTAGACTGTACTGGCTACTGAAGGTTTTCTCACAGCCGTCACTGGGGCAGTTGAAAGGTTTTTCCCCTGCAGTCATGACAAAGACATTTTCAGAAAGATGACAGGGTAAATGGGCTGGATTAATGTTGAAAAAAGCAGCTGAAATGTACCTGTGTGGGTCCGTACGTGGGTTTTTAAATGATGACTTGCTGCAAAGGCTTTACCACAGCCATCATGGTCACACCTGAAGGTAAAGGCAGGGGAATTGTGCATGACATATACTGTACTAATGGGTAATGATGGCACCAATTTTATTATTGAAAAATAGAACACTTTTCAGTCTAATATATGTTTTTTTTAATAATAACATTCTCTATGAAGAGCCTATTATTATAACTGCCTTTGAATGAAGTGAACATGGGAGGTCAATGGAAATGCTCACCGGAATGGCTTCTCCCCAGTGTGTGTGCGAATGTGCTTTCTCAGGTCACTGAGTGTAGTAAAGTACTTTGTGCATCCCTCCGATTCACAGTTGAACGTCTTGCCCGTGTGAAGCCTCTGGTGTGCTTTTAGTCTGCAGAAACAACCACACTTCATTTAGACAAGAAAACTTTGAACAAAGCCAAGTCAGTGTAAAAAAAGACAAAAGAGTGCCACATCAATGCCCTCGTGAGTTAAAAAATGTCTAAAATGCAAGAGCAAGATCATGTGAGTAAGGGACAATGGGTCATATGGATGCCTGTGACAAAGACTCATTGACCATTATATTATATCAGATACAAAATAACCTTAGTTAAGGCACAAGTCAGGCTGCACACTGAGACCAAACTAAGAAGCAAAATCTGAAAATGTGCACAGCTGCCCTACCTTTTAATACCTTAACTGTACAAGCTTTTCAATCTAATCACTCTTTTGCAATCACGGCCTAAATGTTTATTTTCACAGTAACGAAAGGATTTTGTTTAATTCTGGCCGTTCGAGGACAATGGCACATTGGCACCCTCCATGTTTGCTTGTGAACTTGGCGCTTCTCCCGTGACTTCAGCACAAACAACTTGATTACGCTTATTTACATTCATTAGCCTTCCTAGGTTCCATTCACTTTACCCTCCCTTTTATTGCTGTTGGATTATAGCTGAAGGCTATTTTTTGCTATAAAAATGCTTAAGATTCACCTGTGGAACTATAGGCTTCTGTAGGCTACTGTAGTCTGCTTGGTTCTTTGTTATAGTGATAGAGCAGCATAATGCACACCAGCATCAGCACCGCTAATGTCTACAACAGTCAACCATAATTTAAAACATTTAAAAGGCTAAATTGACAATCAGCTAGTAATAATTTAAAAAATTAAGACCTTAATTAATAAATGTAATACATTTTGTAATACCTGTGGGCACTGATTATGTTTGATCACACTTACTAGCCAGCGTTTGAGTTCTGACCTCCCTGAAACTACCCAGTTCAACTCACCTGTAAAGAGTGTTAAAAGCCTTCTCACAGCCTTGTACGTCACACTCAAATGGCTTCTCTTTGGTGTGCACACGCACATGGATCTTCAAACTGTAAGAGGTGAGGAAGGCTTTTCCACAGCCCTGTTGGTTGCACACAAAAGTGTACTCTCCTCTGTGGGTCTTTTGATGGGTCCGCAGGTTTCCTGCTGTACTGTACGTTCTTGTACAGCCCTCGAACATGCACTGGTAACGTTTAACCTAAAGACAGAGGGTATAATCTAAGTATCACTTCAGACTTAGATGCACACTCACATTGAGAAAAGATTCAATCATACCTTGAATCTACAGATAATACAGACAATAACAAAACAAACACATTAACAAGCTCTGCCATCTGATGCAGTGACAATCTGAGTCAGTGAGATCTTTGAGAAGGGACTAAACTGGGTGACTCACCCACTCACCACCATGGAGTGGATGACAATTATGACTAAACCCATTCAATATAAACTTTTCAAGTTATGTACACAGTAATATGTGGTGTTGTAGTGTGCACACAACAGTGATGCAGACACCTGTATTCTCTATCTAGTTATCCCTGATTTGTAATGCACCATTGGAAAAAAAATATAGTATTTTTCCTTTCCAGTCAATTCCAAATCAAGCAACATGGTGTTCAGCTTTATTATGAGGTGCTGTCATCATCAAAGAAGACAGAACTTTATCCACAGCACCATTTCAAGAAAATACATACACACAAACATAGCATCAACTACACAGGCACCAATGACCACGCAGTGAGGCTCTCTCCTCTTTTCTCACACAAAGCCCTGAGGTTATGAGAATAAACACAACCCCCCCTCTCTTTATAGAAAACCACTACCTTGTACCATACACAAAGCGACAAAGAGGAAGCCTGTGGTTTTATACTGCTTTTCTCTGCAAGTTTTTTCTGTAAACCAAATGAACAATTTATATCCAATATCAACAAAGCATCGAGATTTTAAAGTGTTACCTTTTCTATTTCTGCCAAGTTCAAAGAAAGTCAAATGCCCTTTCACTTTTACCAATATAGACATGATGGCTATAAAAAGCTCTGTTTGGGATGGAGAGAAATAATGCTAATGTGCGAAGAGTCACATCAAGAGACATCCATGGATCTTTGTTACATTGTTATATCCAGAGCAGAAAAAATACCATTTTACAACTACAATGTTATCATGACTTAACCGTGCTGAAGACTAAAAATACTAACACATAATAGTGTGGCAGTGGTGTTATCTCATTTGAGAAAGTACACACGGTTAGCATTGGCTCTTGTTGAGTTTAAAAACTATGTGGGAGGAAGCAGACAAAAACAGAACTCATGGTGTTTGACCTCATTAGAGACAACAGGAAACAGTAACACACTTTAACAACTCAATTCAAAACAAAACCAAGTGAACCCTGTCCTCTTATGTAAATTGAAACAAGGTTTCCCATATACCAAAAATAGATAAAATAGCAAAAACATTTATAGTCTAGCTAATGCACACATTTACATCAAGCTTCCTAAGATATTGTGGGAATGCACCTCTCGGTTCTCACCTCTCTCTGCTTGGTCTCTGGGCACTCAGAGTGCAGCGTCAGGGTGGCCCCCTCGATGTTGCGTGGCATGGGGGTGGAACCAGGGTTAATGGTGAACTGGATCTGATCTGCAGAAATAGTATGGTGCACATAACCCTGTGACATGGCATCAGGGTCAGTCATAAAGGCCAGGGAGCCATCCTCCTCATCTCCATCAGCTTCCCCTTCAGTGAGGAAGGTGACACCATCTTCATCTCCTCCACAGTGGCCCTCTTCTTCACCCTCCTCATCAAGGCGGATGGGATCTCGCTCGATCAGTACTGTAGTCCGGTCATACACCCGGCCAGAGGACGATGAAGGCTGAACAATCAGGTCATCATCTTTGTCAAAGTGGATCTTGTCTTCCTCTTCCTCATCATCCCGCTCCAGAGGATCCACCTCAACCTCAAAGTACATGGACGCCTCCGTATGAGGGCCATTCTCACTCATGGTCCCTGATGCCTCTCCGCTTTTGTCGAGAAGGACTTTACACTCACACAGAAGGAATTACAATCTAAAAAAAATAAATAAAAGATTGAGCTTAAGCTATGGTAACAAGAAAATATTTATCCACTTGTTACTTCAGTAGGTTTTCTTCTTGATTTTGCACTCCCTATCACCTCTGGGGCTATAACAAGACTCTACACTGTGATCACTTGCCCAGATATCTAGAACATTCTCACTGAATGACATAATCCAGAGGTGAATAAAACCAAAGGACAGGTTTTGTGCTATTTTAGTACAAATGAACAAACATACATAGCTTATGTCAAGGTTACCGGGAAGCTCACAACAAACATCTGAGACCACAGAGAGTTTGAAAGATCTGACCACAATCTGATCAGTTGTAGTACAGCGTTAAAGCAATAGGAACAAGCAAATAGGTTTGCCATCGAGCAGCATGTGTGCTTCATGTAAAAGTAGTAACATACTAACATACATAAAATGTCAGTTGACAATCGTTGAAGAGTTAGATTAACCCTTGACTGTTTGAACGGGACACAGCAGTGCTCGCCAAAAAGATAAGCTATATCGTTAGCTGCTGCAAATGTCAAACAGCCAAGCGTCGGGTTTGCACCAAGGGCTTAAACAGTAGGGCGTCCAAAACAGTAAACATATCCTGTCTCTTCATCTAGTTGCCAAACTTTGCGTCCTTCACATCTGGGACCAATCCATTACATACTACCTTGGTTGAAGTAAGTCAACAACACTTATTTTCATGCAGAAGCATTCCGTTGCTAGCTACAGTTCTCCTCGGTTAGCAACGAGAGAAGCTAGTAACACTAGCCAATTTACAATCGACATCTGAGTTTCCGTAAAATAAACACCCACTTCGTCTTTCTTGTAGAGGCAGCAATTAAATCACCGATTTTGACAACACAATGCAGGTGACAGTCTTGTTTACCTGTGTGAAAAAACGAAGCCTTATTCCTATGCTGTGGATGGACACTTTCTTCCTATCTCCTCCCTGTGGTACGTCATAGACATGAAGCTCTTCGTGATGGATTATGGGAAGGCAAATATCACAAACCCCAGACCTTATAAACCGCTGCGCGCTGTGTATGCCTAAATCACGACCCAGAATATTGAATATTTATTTCACAAAAATATATATATAAAAAACTCAACAGGCACATTTGTTTTAGGTTTTATATAAAACATTATACTGGGATCAGAAACATTAAAAATACAAATTATTTGTTTAAATAAAATAAACACAATACAATAGAATTGTAATCTCTCTACAGACGCTGCACTATGCCATGATTTACAATGAATTTCAGTATCACTGGCTTAAATGAACTTCAAATAGGTCTGATCAGTTACAGTTACAATTATATTCTATGTATAAAGAGCCATCAAATAAACATGAAAACAATTAAATTTTATTTAAAATACTGGACTTTAGTGTTCATTTTTAGCATAATAGAATCATCTAGGAGGATGAGCTATGGACTAAGAAGTGCTGAAAGAACTCCTGAGTCTTCCGCTTTTCTGCAAGATCCTGCTTTGTTGGTGACCTCAGGAGCAGCGAGGCAAATATAGTAGCTATAAAAAAAATACAGCATTATGCTATTATGTCATGTTATTATGTTATGTATAAAAAGTCATAAATTTGTTATTCTTACTCAAAATGTTGACATCCAAATGATTGTGAGAGGAGTTCTTCAACAATTCACGGAGAAAGGCAGCTAAATAGTTGAACACATTTTGATGGCACTGAGGTAGCATGGAAATGACCTAAATATATATATAGAGAAAAACAAAATATATTTCCAAAGTGAAATAATAACAATATTAGTGATATTATTTGGACACACACCTTTACACACTGATTGGCATTGGAGCAGCATTCTAGGCACTGCTGGTAAAAAGAGTAGGGGACGACTGGCTCTGGGAGGGCATCTAAGAAGAGGAGCAGTGCTTCTGCCACTGAGTGGTTACTCCCTGCTATGAATCACTAGAGTTAAGGAAGACATTCTTGAACAAACTGCATCTTCAACAACACAGCACATACCTTTAATTACATCATACAGTTTAGTAAAAAGAGTCTTAGTCAAACTATTAACACTGCATTAAAAAAAAAAGTTAACCAGCTATACATATACATGTACATGTACAAATAGGATACGCAGAGAATCTGGCATGCCTGTGTCAAGGCAGTCCCTTATTCCTGCAAATTCACTCCGGAGTCCAGGCTGTTGGAAAATGTCCTCCTACAAAAGGAAATGTTATAATAAGTAATAAACAACAATTCAAAATCACTCTCACAGACACACTTGTAATGTTTTAATAGTATGCTTTTTTCTTTGAGTTGGTTAAAATAGATCTTTAAGCTAAAAAAAAAAAAAAAAAAAAGTAAGTATTTTCAAGGACATTAATCAAGTGTAGCATAATTACAAAGTCTCAACAACCTAGTGCATTACATTACTTTAGTACTTTACCTGTTTTATACCATTGCGGAACAAGTGATCGATCATCATCCACAACTCTTTAGGAATGTCAAGAGGCTTTTCAGCTGCATTTTCTATTTCTGACATGTTCAACTGTTATCAAAAGCACACAAAATAAAAATCTTTATTTATTTTGAATTTTTGACAGGTATGATAAATATGATATAGTTTTGTACTGCACACAACTAACCATCTTAGAGAGGACTTCCTGAGGCATGTCTTGAATTGGCTCCCTTATTTGACACAATGAATTTATTGAAGTGCCGTAACAGCTGGGCAAATAGTTTCCTGTCACAGAGATGAAGTAGTCCTTGCCCCTCTCGAGATGAAGCACCAAGATATCCTCAATCTGCTCCTGGCCAGAGTTTAGTTCAGGAGCTGTGGTGCGGTTTACAAAAACCTCAAGGTCAATTTCCACGGAGCCACCTAGACATTAAAACATACAAAGTAGAGAAATAACTAAAACTATTTGTATTTGGTTAAAACTGATTGACTAGATTAATTCAGCACCAGGAAAAAGGTTGGCTACTTACCCTGAGCAATAAAGCCTTTTGGAGGGTTTGCTGTGAGCCATGGCTTGCAGTATGTGGCCTCATTCGGTTTCTGAATGAACTCAAACTGGCATGGGACCTGCCCATCGTTGAAGAGGCTCAGTGTTTCTGCCTGGTGCTCCATAAACTTGACATCTTTAAAATCAAACTGGAAGAAATATGTGGCAATATGTTCCATTACTACAAAAAAATACCATCTTCGGACAATTACCAAATGCATCCAATTACAAAAAAACCCCCAAAAAACAAAAAAAACAAACAACTAAAGACAATAAATAAATTTTAAATAAATAAAATGTATTATCTTTTTACCTCACGCTTTGACAAGGTCACAGATGGAATACATTCATTTTCCATTTTGTCTATAGTTCGAACAATCTCTTCAAAGGTCTTCTTATAGGCCTCTGCATTCACCCGTTTTACCTGAAGGATAATCGTTCTTTAAATACACATTCACAGGATCAAATTATAGGATATTTCAGGTCTTATATGTTTTTCTAAAGTAAAGGTTTAAGCAAATATTCGAGACAGAATCATTTACCCCGATTACAAGCAGGGAGCTGACAGGTTTGTGGTCACTGGTCTTAAGTGCCATGTGACTTTTGTAATGCTGCTGTTTGATGTTCTTCCCTTTCCACAGGATACGGTCACACCATGCAGGCACGCGGCATTTCTCACTTGATGCATAAGAAATGATTAGTTATACAATCATCCTCTAGTTTAAAGGCACGCTACAACAAATACTGTCACAATCAGTAACCAGTGACACAGACAAAGTATCAGAACGTAGCTCCAATGATGAAGATACACCTCTTAACTGTGTCAGTGTGTCATCCTTGATATAGATTTACCTTGTATCCCACGAGTCGGAACCAGTGTCGTATTTATAGGTGGGCTGAAAATTGATCTCTCCCTCCTCGAAGCCGACAAACACGGCTTCCTCATCGATTTGCCGCTTGAGCTATGAACGGGTAAAGCTGCTCAGTATCTCACCAGAAAAAAGACAAGCTGGAGCTAAGCACTTTATATAAAAATTACCTGATCATAATTGTGCAGTGTTTCAAAGTCCTTCTTGCTGATTAGGTCCTTCACATTGTCGACATCGAGGTCACTTATCCTGTAGTTGAGATCCCCTAACCACAGAATCACACTAGCAAAAGATACAAACACAAATAACAGTCAATAATGTATAATGCTGATGGAACATGAGTAATCAGTAACTATTTCTGAAACCATTCATACTCGTGCTTCATGATTGTGAGAGGGGGCTGTGTGGGGTCATGTTGTCGAAACTGGAGGCGACTGCAAATATCCTTGAAGTCTTGATTCCGCCGTTCGTATTCCTCCGTGTGGGCAGCTAGATGACAGTTGACTACACAGACGTCCGAGTTGTGGAAGTGAAAACGAATTGCCACAGCGCCCTTGTTTCCCTGTACAGAAAGCGCAAATTGAGGACAAAACAAATTCAAAACAGTCAGTTATTTAAACAATTTCCAGTGACTGTTGCATGGGAGTGGATGGCATTGGATTACAAACGACATAACATTAACGACATTAACAATAACATTAAGACACTATCCTTACCATTCTTCCCATGATGCCTGTGCCCACTGTTTCAGCCTCTATATCCGAGATAAACTCTGCATGCTCCTTCTTTATGTAGAATAGAAGCATAATGCCCACCAGACGCACCAACTTTACCTGTAGCAGTTCACAAACATTAATAACAATGTACAGAATAAAATCCAGTACTGATATTATATAATATGTATAAAATATCTAAAATACACTTTTCTAACAGGCATAGCGCCAGATAAAGACTACTCTGTTTTGTGGAGAATGGATTATATATGATTTACTAGCTTATGACTTATTTGAACTGCAAAATCAAATGCAAGAAAGAGAACTGCATTAAGAGGAAGTAATAGCACTGACTTAGCATTCTGTAAAAGGAGAAGTGGAAGCAAAACAATCCATTAAAAGTGACAGTCAAACCAACCATAGACTTGTAACAGTATTTTTTAAACATGAATTGCATTTAAAATCTAAGGCTATGGAGTGGTAGTTGCAGCAAATAGGATTAATGCAACCTACAGCCTTAGTTAACCACTATACAGGCACAGTTTTTAAATACTGACGTTTAAGACCAACACCTGAACAAGAAAAAAAACCAAAAGAGTTTTCTTACTAAAGCATACTTGGCATCTGGGTGCAACCCCTCGGACACCGCTTTTGTCCACTCCAACTCTTTGGGGGTGTCACTGAAGAAGAAGGCCTCTTTGCTGAGGTCAAGCTCTTGGAAACTGAAATCAATCAATCAATAATTTTTATTTTGAATCCAAAACCCATTTTATACTTGAAACGAACTTCATGTGTACTTCTGCTTTTCACTTGAATAAAAAGGTTTATCTGACATTTGTGGTGTTGCTACTGATACTACATGCACAACTATTTTCTTTAAGCTTTGAAATAAAAAGATTTGCATTAAATGAATAACATTAAAAATACTTAAACATAACTCCAACATTAGACAGTTGTGAACCTTATCTTTGCGTCCTGATGTGACTTACCCCACACAATAAATGTCTGGGGGGTTGGCAGTAGCACTCAGCCAGGGACGGAGGCTTTCCTTTGGCGTTTGTCCATTCACATTGTAAGTGCCAAGGAAAAAGCTAAAAGAGGAAGCAGAGAAATGAGAACAGATAAAAACATAATATAAACCTGCACCAGGATCTATGTTGTACAGGGTTGACAGAGTCCAGCAATGACTTTCAAGTAAACAATGACAACTAGACTCTAGCACATGGAATTCGATGTGATACAAATATCTAACATCTATCTGATCTGTCCTTATGTGTACACTTATATCATTATATCGGTCAGCATGCACTAATAATTAGGGCAGTTATATATCGTGAAGACAATATTGATTTGTTCCTTTAAGACTCAGTTTGTGCATATCAATATCGTACACAGTTATTCCTAGAGAGAGAGGTCAAGCCAGGACAAGCTATTACCCAGAATGCTCAGCAACAAAACACAGGAAAACACCAATCAGAAATTTTCAGTCCCCAGGAAGCCTGGTGCAAACACTTTCTGACTAACACCTACAGACAAATTAGAGTTCCAATTAACCCGGACTCTGGGTGTCTCAAGTGGAGGAGGTATCCCTGGGGAATGCTTCAAGACAAAACACAGTGCTGCTTCAAGCTGGTTTTCCAATTTCTATTTATAAACTTATAAACTTCTAACCACCCACTCCATAATGCGTTTTGGCTTTGTATTTGATGTGCACATCACACCAGCAGGTGGCAGTGTAGTTCTTAACAAAACACTTGCCCTGAATTGCGAAGTGATTATTTTCAAATATAATTATGAACTCAAAAGACTTCAATATACATAGAAATGAAAAACTGCAGTGAGGTGCTAGACACAAAGCTGTGTGCAGCCTTCGTAGGTTTCTGCTTTTCTTGACACATGCTGAGACAGTGCAGCTTAATTTAGCATCGCTACAGGAACACAGAAATGCAAACCCACAGATGTTGACTCATTCTTTTTACATAACAAATCTTGGATTAAAAATATGTTGGTGCACCGTGGACACATTCAATCTTTAGTGAGGGCAAATAAGGTAGCCTATATCACTTCACTGATACAATTCCAGCATTTGGTTGCATTATAACTTACACTAAAAAAAATCCTACCTGAAGTCCTCCAGGTACGTGTAAAGGTCTTCATTCTTCAGCAGCTCACACCTGATGAGGTTGTCCCGCAGGCCGAACTGCGGCATGGCCAGTATCTGAGCTTTGTTCGACGGCGTGTGACTGGAGGAACGGACCATGTCATCCCTGTCACCGCGACCAGAGATGCCCTGACTGCACATCACAAAGGAGAAAAAACAGTCAGGCATGGCGGTCACAGTCAGGGCAAGATAAAAAACAGATCATCCCATCAGTCTTGAGTGGTTTTCTTTTTCCGAGATAAAGATAAAATCGCCAAATCACACTCTATCAACAAGCTTCCACTGGCCAATAGCTCCTCAACTAAAAGCAAACAACAAAAAACGCAGCTTTGAAGCCCCATGACAGTTTCTCCAGTTAAACACCCTAAAGTGCAGCAGACTATGCAGTGAGGTGCTATTTCTGTTTTGTCAATATAGAATGGAGAGAGTAGAGGAGCAGAAACATAAGACCGCTTGCCCTGGAATCTTCCAGGAATATGCTGTAACTAAACACCATCAGAGACTCTTTTACAATATATTTCAACAGTGCATTAATTCAGTGATGCTATATCCCTGTTCCACCTGTAAATCACCTTACCTTTCTGGGCTTGAATTTGTGTTGGACTTCTGAATGTCACCGTTAGCACCCTTTTCCTTTTCCTTTTCTGCAGATCCCTTTTGGTCTGATGTTTTCTCTGTTAAAAAGTGCAGGAGAAACATAAGATTAAATATTCAACCTAATTTAGTTTCATAATGTTGAAAAATCAGTATACTGCCCCAAAGGCTAAAAAATATTCTTGATGGTGAGCACAATCATATCAAACCCGTAACGTGGATGTAACAATAGTAGAATTGTGATCACTTTAAATAAATCTAAACTAAGCCAGGGAGCTGATCCATACAGCTTCACACACATTTACTGCCATATTCCCATCTCCTTATCTCATAAAGCCATTGGACTAACTCAAATGTAACTCTTGAAATGTAAGTTCATCTTTGTAATGAGGTCTTACGGAGTGCAGGCTAAACATAGTTACACAATCTACTTTGCATATGCAAGTATCAGGCCGACTGATATATAAGGTATCTAAGGCATCTGTCTCTTCTTTATTTATATTATACTGATGCACATTTTCCGCTGACGAGAAAGATTTTACAGATGATAACACACAGAGAACAAGCTTTATCTTTGCTGCTCCTTCTCCAAATGTATTTACCTATAGTAAATAAAAATTTGCACAGTAGCACGTAGACAAGACACTAATGTGCAAAGTCAGGGCTGAGTTGTTTTAGTCGGCTGATTGAGGATGCCCTTTGCAGTGGGTTACAGTTTGTGCATTTTAAGTAGCTGGGTTTAATAGCTGTGTGTGAAGTATGAGACAGCACCAACCCTGTTTCTCGCAGCTTGGCAGCGGACAGAGTTGGCTGTCGAAAAAGAAAGGCAAGAAATAGTGATTCCGGTAACATTCTTTAAAACAACTATTCTCATTATGTCAGTCAGACTAATTATGAGTTTAACTGTGAAGTCTTGGAGCAAACTGTGAAATACTTTTAAACAAGTAAAATTAAAACACACCACTACAAGGACCAACGCCTCGCTCTTCACACTTAAGCTCCAAATTTCACATTTATTTACAATGAGTTATAAAAGGTACCATATGAAAGTAGCTCATTTCCTTTAAGGCAGATTTCACATTCCTACACACAAAATGAACTTAACTACAAGCCACTACAACATTTTCACCATCCACAGTTGCCTTAGACTGTGTATCCGTCTGTGGTTAACCATAAGTCAGCCTAGATGTTAAACTGTTCTATCAGGTTTTGACTCTTCCGTATGAAAACCGTCACAGCTTTTGATGCAAAGTTTCACAAGTTCCACCCAATGTCTGCACATCGAACAGTGTAGGTTGTAGAAACATGGTGTGGTAACATTATATTCTCAGTATTTAAGTCTACCTAAATCCTATAAGATGTATACAACTAAATCAGCAAAACTAAAAGAGAGGCTTTCTTCAGAGGAGAATACAGGAAATAGTAAACAGCCTTACTCTTTCACTGATAATCCTTTTCTTCATTCATCAAGCAAACTTAAACAAACCTTTAGTACACAACTATTTCAAAACTACATAGGCCAAATGTTAAGCTGGATATTTTTAACAGCTTCAATCCTCAAAGCGATGCAATGAATTTCCGCGTGGCTAAGCAGTAAAAGAGCAGTACCCTACTTTACTACAACAGGTGAGCCTTCATTAGAGCTGCACTAACATCATTAACACTAGCATAGAAATAGCTAGCTTCACACCATATCTGCAGCTATCGCACCGGAATCAACTGCAACTTCTTAATACAATACAGCGATTTAAAATGTACTCTCATAACAACACAAAATCCGTGTTTGTTTGTACAGCTGAACAGCGTTGCCGACCCGAAGCTAAATTAGCATAGTTATCGGGCTAGTATTAGCATTAGCTAGCCTGGCGTTGGCTAGGATGTTGACACGTAAATACTGACTAAATTAGCACGGGCTACTGCGTCATTACAGGCGTTAAATCCCTAACAAATAGAATAATTTTCCTCATACCAGAGTCTCTCACCACCCGAGACATCTCCCCGCACCGCTCCCAATCATTGTGTGTACAAGTGCAATGTCCACTATGTGTGAGACCTGCCCATGCTAATGTTATGACGGGGGAGGAGTTTATGTCCCATTTCTGCAATGCAAAAGATAAGATAACAAATAGCATATATATATATATATATATATATATATATATATATATATATATATATATATATATATATCGCCAAAACACCTTAAAGTATGTTTAGTCCCGTGAACATAAAATTTAGAAAAGAAAGTTTGATAATGAGTAATAACATACAGGTCCTCACTGTATAAACAATCTTTAGATCAACAGGTCTGAAAAGGCAAGAACCCTTCTTAATTAACAAAGACTCAAGATGAATACGAAAGAATACAAACCGGATTTCTTTTTTTGACTGAGTCTAGTGATCTTCGTGCCAAAGGGTGCAAGAGCTTGTTTGACACTTCCTGGTCCCCTAGTGGTCTTTTGGTATTTCTCAGTCCATTTAAACTTGGGCACCTGTGTGGAAGACTTGCAGACATCTGTTAAAAGACAAACAGAGACATCAAGTGTTACAATAGCACTGGAAATGTTAATATGAGCTGGTTATCTATAAAACGTTGCTAAAGAGCTGCAGTTTTACATTAGGCCTATTAGTACAGACAAATGAATTTGCACAAAGATTATGTAAGACAAGGTCAACAATGGTGCACAAATGCTTTAAGTGTGACCATAACTAACAGGTAATCCTAAATAGAGCAAAAAATAAATGTTCTATTGACCTACCTTGACTGTTTTTCACACTTTTCCTTTTGGCAACAGATGCTAGGTTCCTTAAATTTTCCATCCCGGGTATGCCTCACTAGATTTGTTTCCTGCTCATTGTTGAGCAGCATATTCGTTTCTGTCCATCTTTTAGATGAAAATACTAAGCTAGAATCTCTATTATACATTCCAAATGAAATAAAATGTGTTAATGCCTAATCCATTTAACAAATAGAAAGTAGAAGTATCAACAGACCTCTTTTTAAAATAGTTTCTTTCGTTTTCTTTAAGCAAATGTTTGCTGTGAGAGAGACAGAGTACCCAAGAGCACACCTTCCAAACTCCACCTTCTTTCCTGTTCTTGTCACCATGTGTCATCTACACTGTGCAGTGACTGAAAGATGAGGTAATACCAACACTTCAATGTTTTAAATTAGGTGTAACCTTTTGATTACAGTAGTGACTTTTGTAAAACGTATTTTATTTTCTTCATGACATTTGTTTAAAAGAGAAATAGGTTTGAAATATAAAGGTATGTTTATGGTTTGTCATAATGTAACCTCAAGGCAATTACGATGTTTAACTGGCTCAGCAGGTTTCCTCCAGATGGTTTGAGCAGATTTTTTCGCCAGCAGCTTCTTTATATATTCAGAATGGATTGCTAAGAGAGGAACATTTATTACATTTACATATTCTATATAAATAAGAAACTATTTTTACATCCAGTGATATATCTTATATATCTATATCACGTTACTGTGATATTGTATCTAAGAGTGAGCTCAGTGTCAGCTTAACATACCACTCCAGGCCCTGTTGACTTCACTGAGGAAGAGGCGTGACTGGGACCCAAAAGGAAGTTTGAGCTCTAATACACATTCCTGGTAGCTTATTCTTATTCTGGTGTCAGCACCTAAAAAAAATAAACATGAAATGACTTACTTGTAATATGTTATATTAAAGTGACATACTTTAATATGTGAAAATAAAAACTCACCAACAACAGCAAGCTCCTCTGGTGAAGAAACTGGTAAGAGTAAAGAAAAGTGCAAATAGGATATTAATACCACTGTGATTAAAATGACAGTCCGTCTAGCTATTTTTATGTGATCTGAAACCTAAGAACAATTGTTTGGACTGTGAAAAAAAACTACACTCGATATTAAATTACTAATTTTATCCAAGCGTTGAAACAATATTTACAAAAGCTTCTGACCCTCCACGACTTCAAAGTCTGTTGTAATAGGAATGACGTCCTCCAGCAAAACGTCATCAGCAGTAATAGCCATCCTCTTATGTGTGTAAATAAAGATTCTATGACACACCAAAAGAAACAATGTCAACATTCACGTCAGCAAGTCAACAGCGAGGCAAACACCAACCCTAATTGTCCTTCAGCACTATATTGTTTTATTTGTTGTAACTTTTATTTCAGTTTTACTATATTCCATTTTAAGGTAATGTAAGCTTGTAAAATGAAATGTAGATGAATGTGCATTGCACTCACGCATATTCCTTTGCACACTCCACCAGCCCCAGAAGTCTGCTCTCTGACACATCATCACTGAGGACATCACATTGGACGGCATGTCGAGAGTTAGGACAACAACAATATTCTATTCAAGTCAATTCAGATTTATTAATAAAGCCCAGCACCACAACAACAATTGCCTCAAAGGGCTGAACAAAAACAAAAGACAGTAAATATGCAAACAGGTTGAACTAGATAACATCCCCTGTCCTTAGACCATCCATCAGGTTAAGGAAAACTTAAAAAACCCCGGCGGGGAAAAAGAAATTCCGGGGGAAAAACAAAGGGGGGGGGCCCCCCCCCGGGGGGGGGGGGGGGGGAGAGGGTGTTTTGTTTAGGACAGTCACTGACAAATAGTCATTAACAATTATGTTTTTTGGATGCAGAAAGAGCCAGCACATAAGACATTCTTTCATTTTCAAGGGTCCTGTCTTACAAGGTTATGGCTCAAAAAAGTTTTTAATGAGGGTTTATTGTGCAGTGAGGGATTTACTCGACCTCATTATAAAGATATTCAATACACACTTTATTAAACATAGCACAGGAGTACATAATATGCTATTTATGGCACACGTAACTTTACAAAGACGCCATCTTGTGGATTAGGAACATTATTGCACGAGTTGGACTAAAAACTTTGTAGGCAACGCACGAAAGAAACCCCTGAAGCTAAACAGCCTACTGCCCTGTGAGTAAATTAGCAAGAACTGTCATGGCGCCGATTTATTTTTTTTGTAGAATGAAGCAACATAAATATTGAGGAAGTGGGCTACTAAATCTCAGTGGAGTTTAAATTGCTCACGATGTAAGTCAAAGGATACTAGAAGGCAGTTTTCTTCCCTTTCCAAAGTTTCCTGAATAGCGACGGATTGGTCCATAGTGAAGGAGAGGGTTATTTATGTAATCCAAAATAACCTGGAGGCAACAGTCGAGCAGTAGTGCCGTTACATGGCTGTGAGGTGAAAGCCACGTGTGACCAGACAGGATCGATGCTCTGCGTAACGCCGCATTATTCCCTTTCGATCCAGATGTGTTGCTGCACTTTTTCTTCTCGGGGCTTCCTCCGCTGGCCCAGCCCGTCCGGTCCCGAGTCCCGTCCCCGTCCCGACCCAAACTGCCACGCACCGTTTCACCCAACGTCTGACGTCACGACGGCGCTGTCAGGCTCGGTCTGGTTTGGAATGGATTACGCTTTAAAACGAGATTGGCGCAGAATTATGTTGAGCCATGATGATACGTGTAGCTGTAAAGCGGTTACAGGAAGGCTGGCGACCCTGAATATGTGTAAGCGATCGAGGAAGGGATTACAAGAAGCATTTTCTTTTTTTCCCTTTTTTTTTGGTGGTTGGCACGATTGCTATTGGTGAACATACTAAAGTTAATTTGTAATTAGTCGCATAGTTTAGTCAGTTAACCCTTGGGGGTCCCTTCATTTTGTGCTCTACCTGAGTCCCTTGGACACCAAAAATACTCTTTTAAAGACTGGCATGGAAATATTATGTGTGGACATATTTTTCAATTTTGTTTTTAATGAATTAGCCGCTTCAGTCATCACAATACATAAGAAATATGTATTATTATTATTATTTTAGATTTTTAATACTTAAATGACAGTTTTTGCGATTAAAGTATTTTCCCCCATCCCATAAATGCAAGTTAAAATTAAATTTCTCAATCAATCAATCACTCAATATTCATTTTTTGTGCAAAGTCGTTTGTAAATAATTTGCTCCAACTAAGTCCCTTTGACACAAAATTTTCTTTTAGACACCATATACCAAATAGAAATGTTATGTGCCAACATAATCAAATTGTAATGGTAGTGTATTGAAAAAAGACATTTTGAATGGGAGTCAATGGCACAAGAAATGCCTAAGGGACACAGCTTGAAGAAAAAAAAAATCAATTTTAATTTACCCCTAAATACAGGTCCTGGCCAATCAACACAAAGTTATACAAAAATTAAATTAACAAAAAAAAAAAAAAAATTTCCAGGGACCCAGGAGAGTTAAACTTAAAGAATAGATTAAATAAATACATTTCCGCTGTTAGTTCCTTTGACTGACTTTGAAAGTATAAGCAACTGCAACAAGAAACTATCACTTCTGATCTCAAACAGCTGTACTATTTATATGTGGAGAAATGATAATGCTTTGTTATATCTGGAATATAGTTTATTCGATTTTACATTACATAGTGTTCTGTTTTGTACAATATACTATTCCAAAACTAAAACAAACATTATAGACATTAAACGTAAGATTCACACAAAATGACACAAAAAGTTACACATATCATTAAAAGAACATCTACAGAAATGCTTCAGCTTCACCTTGACAACACCATAACCTGTAATCGATATTCTGTCTTATAAAGTGCATACAAAGTCTGAGCTGTGTTATTCTCACAATGGCTTTAATAGATGGCAATCCAGGCTGGTATTAGTAAAACCTCTGTTACTATAAGACAAACTGGTGTTGATGGTGACTTTGAATGGTCACTCTTCTCTTTTTGAATGTTGAGGCACAAATAATTGTCTGGTAATCTATGCATGCAAGAAAACAACAGCAGACTTTAGTCATGATTATCGCAAAAGAAATGGCTAAATGCATTAAAAATTATGAAGTTAAATGATTTGCAAGAAAACATAGCTTCAATTAGTTTTTCAGTTAGAAATGCCTTGTATCTCAGTGAATAAATTTGTGAGAACTGATTTGTTTATGACATGTATGATTCCTGATTATTTTTTATTACTTTTATTAAGAAAATACTGTTCAAACCCCTTATAAAATGGCCTTGAACTCCAAATGATTGGGAAAGGAAATAAAGAAAATCAAACATGGAAAAGAATGCTATACAAATCCCATACATATATACAAATCATATGGACATGACTGAGATAAACGCACGTAAAAGACTGATAAATCCTGGAAGTTAGACAAAGCGTGTGTTGCCAACTGCTCCACACTTGAGCTGAGCAAGTACCTCCTCACTTAGAGCATCAAAGTAATGGCAAATAGGAGCAACGCTGAGGTAACCAACTCTGAGTGAAGCTGAGGACCTCTTGTGGCGAAGGACGGGACGTTCAGGGTACCGTTCAGCCACAAGCAAGAGCTCACGGTGGCATTACAGCACTCTAGATGACATGGAGGTTGCGTGGAGGCTTTGCATGTAGTCTGTCCTGAACAATTGGTGGTGCAACCAGCTGTCCACTGAAGAGCAGACCCCACCGTCTCCTTTTTCAGCTGGAGGGAAGTAGAACAAACATGAACTACAGGAAAAAGTGTCTGAATTGTTGTAATGTTACCGATACTGAAGTGTAGAATTCTTGCCTGGCAGTGTGGCTGTGATGAGGTGCAGATCTGGGGTATATTAAAACTCTTGTAGCAGTCTGTACCATTACATGTACCCGTGTGACATTTATTTCCCTAAATCAAACACACAAATTGAGGTGTTACTGGTCCTTGCTCGTACTGTATCATTTTTATAGATGAACTCTTACTGCAACTGTGGTTGGTGCAGCCATAGTGGTTTTTGTAGTAGCCGGACTTGTTGTTGCTTTTGTAGTTGTTGGCATTACTGAAAGCAAAATAGAAAATGACTGCATGATTGAAAGCACCTTTGAAGAAATAGGATTAAATATTTAAAACCATAGAAAAGTATACTTAAAAATCAAATTTTGTGAAATATGCAGATACCTGTGGTGGGTGTGTTCATCATGGAGGCAAAAGTGTCATTGAGGCAGCCGGTGGAGTTACAGCAGTTCACCGAGCAGTTGCTCTGAGAGGCGTTGAAGCAGGGACTGGAACAGGAAGCACTGCAGCTAACAGTGTAGCACATGCCCATCTGTCTTATTAACTAACACATTGCAAAGTGACACATTCAGAAGATATTTATGAGTACATTTTAACAACACTGCACATATCCATATTCTTTAAAGATAGAAGAAATGAGTTTGTGTCTTTTTACCTCACAATAGTTGTAACCAGAAGGGCACATGGAAGTGTTTTGGCTGGTAAACATTGAGTAGCAGTCTGAGTAGTTGCACATGAATGAA
This sequence comes from Rhyacichthys aspro, assembly GCA_036850595.1. NCBI lineage: Eukaryota > Metazoa > Chordata > Actinopteri > Gobiiformes > Rhyacichthyidae > Rhyacichthys > Rhyacichthys aspro. The sequence continues at coordinate 16,218,161 of CM072163.1, forward strand.
TGGCAACTTATCTGCAACTGAGAGAATTAAAGACATGAAAAGATGCAAGGGTATTCTTCTTTTCTATTATAGCTGTACTTACCATGCCCATAGAGGAATTATTCCATGTAGTAGTACCATTCATCCCAACTGTCACAGAGGGAGCAGAGCACAAAGTCATTTAAATGACACGCACATGTTACAATTTGTTAAAAACAACTTACCAGTGGTGTTTGCCATAGTTGCATTGGACATAGAGGAGTTCATCGAAGTGTTGTATGACGAAACCGTTGCCACAGTGGAACCAGCTGAAGCAAGGGCAAAAGTAATTCTTGTGTAAGTATGTGATGTGCAATAGATGGGGATATATAGGAATATGTCTGTATAGTATGGTAATAGAAGCTGACAAAATAGGCTTGTGGTTTGCTTGGTGATGCTTCTGTTTAGTTGAAACCTCACTCAAAAATCCAAGTTCCACAAAATACTCATTAAAGAAAAGCTTAATTTTACAAAAATGGGTAACTTTGGTGTCATTGCCTTTTGACAAAAGACTTTGTGTCAAGACTGTAGTTAGGGTTTTTCCAACCTTCTACAGTGCATTCTTTTAATGAAAGACTCAGCTACATAATTGGCTGTTTGCACCAGTAGTTCTCACCTCATTTTCGTATCTTTTGGATCTATCAACTTTTTTTTTTTTTAATCATTTTAATTGTTTCTCTTTTTTTTCTCTTTTTCAATTAGAACCTCTGTTTTTGTGTCGGTTACTGTGGTGGTTGTTGTTAGGGTCTGGATTGTGGTGCTTATAAGTCTGAGTGGTGATTGCCGATGTTGAACATACCAGTGGATGTAGATTGGTTGGTAGGCTGTGGAGTAGTGATGGCTGTTGTTGTGGCTCCTGAACTGGTTGATTGCTGAGCGGTTGTGGATACAGCTGTGGGTGCTGTGGTAGTGGTCAAGGTTACGGCTACAGTAGTGGCGGTGGGCACATTGGTTGAGACAGGTGGGGAAAGTGTGGTAAGTTGGCCCAACACTGATGATACTGATAAAGACAAGAGGAGCAGTCCTAATAGGAGCTGTTGGGTACCTATAAAGTCAGGACATTCCAAAATACAGAAACATGACAAACATACAGAATTTTAAAATATCGTGAGCTATTCTGTTTTTTTGTTTGTTTAAATGAATTATCTATTCCTTGAGTGGTTAGATTATTTCTATGATTCAACTTAAGGTCTCTGTCCCAAAGAGGACCAATATGAACAAATCTTAAATAAGCGAAATCAAATATTTAATTTAGCAATGGTTATTAGAGGAGTATGTCATCTATATTGCAGTATTGTCATAGTTAATCTATCTCAAAATTGTCTCTACTGAATACAAGTCAAATACATATTAAAACAGAATGATAATATCATTCTAATGCTTACATTTTATAGTTAGTCAATGTGGTTATTGTATACTGTACACTATTTAAAATGATATTAATATGACACACACAATGCAGAGTTTTACCTGTGTCTTTTAGATTAGTGGAGGCCATTGTCACTTTTCACAGAGAGAGTTTTTTTTATCCAGCCTGTAATGACATCATGTAGTTAAAAACTACAATAAATAAAAGGATAACTGCCCAGCTGCAGCAATGTTTGAACTGATACATTAACTGGCTTTTTACATGAACATAAGGAAAATCTCAGCTTGCAAAGTAAACTAACAATAATCAACTTTGTTCCAACAAAAGATTTTTATGGCACAGTGCTTCTGACTCAACTCAAACTGTTTACCTAAGCTATTTGAATTACAACCAGGCTCATTCATTGGATCTACCTGAGCACTTCTTTTGATCTGTGCTTTCCCCTTTTAACAATACTCTAATTGTTACAATGAAACTGATCTCATAATTTTTGGTTTTGTCACCAATATAGTTACTACGTAAATGTGAGATTTAAAACATTGCCCTTCTATGTATTTCTGACATTCTTTTACACATTTTCAATTCAAATAAACATAATTAGTTAGATAGTTTGAATGTGGATATAATAAACAATGGTTACCTCCTGTAAGGCACAGTAATTGCCAGTTCTAGATGACGACACATAGATATGTAATATGCGCCTCTATTGGCAGTGGTTTATTAGTGAACACAATTAAAACGTGTTTGTTTCTCTGATCAGTCCCCTTGGGAAATCTGCTAAGCGGCACAGCTTGTTTTTTCTCTTTCCCTTGGATCCCAGCTCAGCCTCCTGTGGCCTTTGCACCCTGGAAACTGGATGACAACAGTGGCCATTTTGGCACCCTCAAAAAAAGTGAGCTGTAAGGATATGAAATATTTATAATAAATTCGTTAAATTAGTTTTGATGCTTTTAAGAACTTCTTTGTGGTACAAGATCCAGCAAAAGAAATGATCTGTTATCAACATGTATATGCTCATGAAGATGCGCTTTAAGTGCCATGCCAGATGAGTAAAAATATATACTGTTTATATATAGAGAAAATATTAGTATTTTGAAGAACCTTTCTTTTAGTGATATTAAATTCTAAAAAGGTTATAGTAATGGTAAATTAATAACCCTTAGTCTTTAATTTGATTGCTTTCCAGAGAATTCAGTTATTAGGGTAAAAATAATACATGTTAGATCAATTGACGCAAATGCATAAATCGGTTAAAATGTACTATTAAACAAAAAAATAATCGTTAAACACAAAAAAATAACATGGCGATCAGAGGCTACATTATTCTTTGTATAAAAGTGACGATATGACAACAAAAAATCTCCCTCTTACTTACTTGCCACAATGCTCCCACTGTTCGGACTGAAATATAAAAATTCACTACTGCCTTGCTGAATGAAAATGTCAGAAACGGTCACTTCCAGTTCATATTTGCAAGTAAGACCAGTCCACTCACCTGCTGTGCACTTGGAGTGCTTGGTGTCAGCTGCAGTTGAAGTGAATGAGCCCCCTCGCTGTCGATGTCTGTCGCCCGTTAGTCTGTGGTCACCTCCTCCCTTCACTTCCTGCTGACTGTCCTGGAGTAATAAGTGGAAACTGCTCTCACCTGCTCAACTATACGTACCATCCTGAGAGGAGGAGACTGGGGCTGGCTGTTGTCAGGTGGGTCTGTGGGCGTCCGGGAATTGACATCCTAATGGAGCAAGAAAATAAAACGGGATTACATGATAAGCTTGGTGATCATTTGTTCAAAATTGTGATTAAAGGACCACAATGCCCTTAATAGGAACACAAATGTCTCTGAACAAAATGCAGATATTACATTACATTTCATTACAGTCTTAGGTTGGTTTTGAGGAGGGTTAACAAAACCACTCTCTCTACAATTAAAGATTTACAAAAATAACTCAGTGTATTAAGTGTTTTGCTTTTTTCCGTTCCGTTTGCAGGTGAGATTTCATTTCCTGGTAGGCTGATTGTATAGGAGAACCTCTTGGTTTCTGTTCAACACAATGTGAAATCAGACCCCTTCTCTCTGCCAGCTATAAAGCCCCCACAGACTACAATTACCTCTTTGTGGCCTAAAGAAAAGTAGAATTCTTGGGCACCACACGAAAGGCGCTCGCACAATTCGGGTGACAGAAGTTGGTCAAATTTTCATTGCAGCTGCACGAAAAATGATAGAAATTTGAATCATGTGATAAAGATCCATTTTTTGTGCAGTAATGAAGAAGAGACAAACACACAGCATTCTGCTTTCTGTGTTTTTGTGCTTTTCATCTCTTTGCTTAGCTTTTGCGTGATATTATTTAGGATCACCCTGCAAACAAATTCTATTTCAATAGTTGTAAAATGCACTTAAAATGTCTTGTGTATGATCAGCCGTATCACAACACGACCCAGTGAGTAAGTAGCTTAGTGTTATCATTCAAAACTTGGCTTTCCTCCACTCCCATCATTGTGTGGGCTGATGACCCCGAATGACACCGCGGCGTGACATAAGTGTTCATTCTCTGTCGACAGACATGGACGCAGCAGCCACATCACAACAGAAGCTGACCATGTCGAGGTTTATGAGGCTATTCAGTCACAACCGGCTATGTACCATATTCCCTTCAGGCTCACGTTACACCTGAATTCCCAGTGTCATTTGAAACCCAAGCCTCTCGCACTGTATAATCAACAGTGGAAAAAAGTGCCACTCTACAATTGATTTAGCAAATAAAAATATGACTGAGTGCAGTTTCGGTAAACCAAACACTAGTGAAATAATGAGTTTCAGTGAAAAGTGATAGAAAGCAAACATGAAAACAAAACACGACTGTGCTTTAAAGTCATATGCCATTGTTATCTAGGGGCCTACCACAGCAATTTGTTGTTAAATTTATGTAACACTTCAACATTTTAACATCTAATCTCCATGTACAAAATGTATAGGATGTTTGTCATTTGTCAGTTAAGGTGGTAGCTGTTTTGTTGGAGTGACCATGTTCAACCAACAGATTCATATTTATAAATGTTATGTTTTACCCCCAATATCCTGAATAACTTCTGATCAAGTGGCATACATAGCAAACTCTGTTCAAAGACACATATTTAATATTCATTTATTAATCTATATATTAAACGTATAGTATTGCTATACTGAAATCTAAAGTTGTTTTATACTTTAGATTTCAGTATAGCAGTATTATACGTTTAGTTTGTACATGATATAAACCTCCTTGACTATGCCCTACTTGTGCTGAAATATGGGAAAAAGCAGACAAAACAAGTATAGAACCTATTAATAAATGGCAGTTGGACTGTATATTTATACAAATCCTTTCCAGATTATTAAATGAGAGCCTTACAGAGTTTTTTTTTTCTTTAGTTAAGAGGTCTGTGCATTTATGTATTTTTGTAAAGAAAGAACTAATATTTATCAGTGTGAAATCACCATGTAATGTGCTAGTCAAGGAGGTTGGTAATGTCAGTGTGGCCATTTTCAATATAAACAGTGCTGTGGGAATCACTGCTTTTTATTATCAAACCAATTCTTTGTTCTCACAGTAGGGAAGTGTTTTTGCTTATCCCCAGTTTACTTAGAGTGGAGCTCAACAGTCCAAATTAAGCAGACTGGATGCCACTGGACTGTTGACTAAGAAGATTAGACTAGCCAGATTTAGCTAGCCAGCAGTCGTCAGCAGCACTACACTGTTCACGCAGCAGCCTCTGGTGCATAGCAACCGGTCAGTGAGCGCTGTGCAGTCACCGTGTGGACTAGGACCGAGGCCCGCTGAGCACACACACGAAAGAGTCTGTTTACTTATGACCTCACATGTGATTGTGTCATCCTACAACTGAGGCCAATATAAAGGTCAGTGTCCCACATGTAGTTCAGTGTTAGGATGTGCTGTGTGTAGCTGCATGTGACTTTGTTTACTACAAGTTAAGACGACATTAAAATCATTATATAGCTCCATTACCTCATATCTCCTAATTAATAAATATAATTCACCACTATGGCCATTCTCCTTTAGATACCAAAATGTAATATGCTTCAGCAAAATGGCATATATCCTGTGGCCTGTGTGTACCTGGACATTTAAAGGGATACTGTGCACCTGCAGGTTCCTTTGGGTGAGTGCAGCATCATTTATGTGTAGTGTAGCTGATTATTTATGGTGTCTGGACTGAAAGGTGTTTACTTTGCAATTCAGATTTGTCCCTATAATGCAATTCAGTTCCTGCCACGAAAAGAACACATGACCAAGGATACAAGGCGACAGGCAAATGAACACAGAAGTAAGAATCTTACCAAATGATTAGTGTCTGTCTTTAGAGCAACATTAGCATATTACATATTTACTTTATTTGTACTTTCAGATGAAGTTGTTGTTTTCAAGGTCTATAGGCCTTTAATGTGTGGGAGGGTGGGTTAAATATTGCCTTTTGTGGAGCTGAGTTAATGTTTAAACTTTATACATAGGTCAATTTAGGTTAGCTGTACGTACAGAACAAAAGAGTTTTATCAGAAATAGATCGAAACAGACCATGTATAAAGATATGAGTCAGAGCACATGAATAGAGATATGATACAATGTCCTTTTTTGACCTTTTTGGTTGTGGGGTGAAACTAAAGTCCCTGTAGCCATACCAGGAAGTCCCGACCGAACAGCAGACCTCCAGAAAAGACTGACCAAAACTGAGAAGGAGATTCTGTCACTCAAGACCAAGATAGCCTGTGAAAAGGCCTCGTGGGAGAGGAGGTTTGCCGAGCTGCAAAGAAAACAGGAAAAACTCTGCTATCAGGTGTGTTAATGCAAGTGTGTTGGTGTGTTTAAAGGCTGTGTGCATCACCTCATTACTGTTGTTGTGTCTTTTTAGTTGGCCTCAGTGGTGGGAGGGCGTGGGAGAGCGTACTGCGATGATCACAGTGAATCTGGAGCGGAGAATGGAGAGGTCTTTGAGGACTGCCAAAGTAACTGACAGTTTTGACCGTTCATAACAATAGCTCAGTGACATCTTTTCCTTTCACATTTATTAATATGGTACTGTGTAAAAAAACAGGTGATGTGTCAGGACTGACGCAGGAAAACAGAGGATGTGAAGTGCAATCAAGAGCTGACACTTGTACAGGCAGCCATTTATCCTGCAGCTCATCAGCACTGAGCTCAAGACTGGCCTCATCTTCATCTTCAGTTACCAGGTACAAGCCGTAAATATTGCTACTAAATACTGCTGGATGAAAGAAAGAGTGTGGTGAAGTCAGCAGTCTGAGCTTACAGGTGATTACTCTGAGGGACACAAAAAATGCTTTTAATTTACTGTTAAGAGGGACACTGACAAATGTTGTGGTTATTAGACTCTCCTTTCCACTGGCTGCCCTGCAATTACTGGCCTTTTCATTCGGATACATCAATTCACTAATAATTTTTTATAAAGGAATCCGAACCATTTGTTTTGAACGTACAGATAATCTAACTCTTTTCCCAATACTCAGTTTGAATTAATATTTTGACGGCATAAACAGTTCTGTAAAATAAATATGGCTTGTTTGGGGTTTCCTGGACAATCAACACTTGACAGATGACAGTTGACTTACTAGAGGTCTCACAGTACCATAAGGAACAAAGACTCCACACAGGTTCCTAGTTTGCCTGGGGGTCCATAGAACAAACCTTCATTTTATGGTTATCGTGGTTATGTTATATTTGTTATATTAGCCTTACTCTGCCTCCTCTCTTATTTCAGTGTCAGATCTTGGAGGACAGGCTCAGGGCCCCACCGGGTTTTTGTTCCTCACTCCCCGCTGGACTTACAGCTGGGTCACAGGGTCAGAATCATGCTGACGTCCGGTCGCATCAGCACAGGATCGGTCCGTTTCATTGGCTACCTGCAGGGGGAGGAAGAGCTCCACCTCGGGATTGAGCTGCAGACACCTGATCATGGGTTGCGTGATGGCAGCCACAGGGGACAGTGCTACTTTGAATGGTAATAGTTACCCACTGCTTTTACTATTAATGTTCAGCTTCACAATATGAGCTTTAAATTGTGCCTAAATATGCCCTGCAAGTTGATAACAGTGACTTAAAGCTATGTACAGTATATAATAATGTGCAAATGCATGATTCTTTTCTGTTTCTGTTACAGCAAACCTGGCTATGGTGCCTTTGTGCCATTCCACAAACTCCTTATGGCCTGGGAATGATAAGCTGTAGACTGCCTGGATTCATGAAGTAGAAGACCACCTGAAGACCTAAAACAGTATTTACAGTCGCCATGGTCATGAAAATCCCTGTAACAAAGAACATATTTAAAACATAATACCTGAAATGCATCTTCTATCACAATAAAAACAGATAAAACAAAATGCCTGTTTACCTGTTTAGGTATTAGGCTGGACAAGAAAACCCTAAAGGAATGATGCAACTGTGATGTAACTTGAAGCGGTGTGAACAAACGTCAGAGGAACTCCGAACCTTAGCCCGAGGGAATGTTCACTGTATGCAAAAATATTTCTGAGACATGCCTCACTTCTGTCAGACTGGCCTTGTCCAAAAGATTAAAGTAACGCTGTAATTTGACTATTTGTAGAAGTACAGCTTCCATGAGACAGGTAGGCAAATTACAGAGGAAAAAAAATAAGTAGTGAGTAGATAAATAATATCTACTCACTTCTTTTCCACTCCTTCCAAATAAGTCCAAACATTATACTGATGTTAGGATACCAACAATGTATTTTACTTTAAAAAAAACAAACATCAAACCACTATAAATATGAGGTGAGGTCTCAAGACAGCTCAGAATAAACAAGACTCCTCTCCAGAGAGACTTGTAGATTGTCTTTACTTCTGCATCAGAAAAGACAGACATAAAATTCATGGGTCAAATCTAACAGCTTGTTGTTATTCAACAGTGGAGAGTCATGAAGTTGGTTCAGTTGGCGCTGGTGGGCCACTGGATACATCCAAATGCACTGACCTTTTTCTCCCAGACACAGAAAAAAAGAAAAAAAAAAGGAGTTTCTGATTTGTCCAATTCTTGCAACATGAGCTTGCAAGTAGAAAATCTTTTTGTTTTTATAGCCCTTTGGCCTTCAGAAAAAATAGACTTACTCTAGATAGAATTTAAGGCAATTTGTTCTGACATAAACCTAACTGTGTGCCAGTATATTGTGAGTCATTGAGTTTTACATACCAATATGTTTGCTTTACCTACAGACACAAAAAACTAAACAGCAATCATATTCCACCTTCAAGTTTTTTTTTATTTAAACAGTTCTCTTTACACATCCACTGTTTAACATACAACATAAATCACTTACTTGAGAACCTTAGTCCATTACAAATTGCTTAATTATCTCAAAGCAAATTACAACAAAAACCCAGGAAAGTGTTGCCAAACCTATTCTCGGCACAGGTTGTGAAACTAAGCCTTGTTCCTGGAAAAACAATGATGACACCTGTACTATAATCATTGGAATCCCTTTAAACTTCCTTATTACAAAAAATACTATACCGGATAGTCTTTCAGTTTATCACATATAAAAAGATACATATAATGAATCAGGGCAACAGTGACTACAAAAGTTATCAAATATAACACTTTTGTAGTTGTGAGAACTTACACCAACAACTACAAATAGCCTAATTTGATACAATATGCATCAACAGAGAACTTTTTATTCAAAATACATAGATTTGACTCGAGTGTCATACAAATGCAATTTCAAACATACTGTTCATCATAAGAAAAAAAAAAAGAAAAGAAAAGCTGAGTCATGGTTGAACATTAGAATATTCCTCTCTGCATCTTCAGGTTGAGTATCTCTGCAGCCAGTTTTTCAGCATCCATCAGATTTGGAAACATTTCCATGGCTCTATCAACCTCATGAGGATTAAAAATAGCTTGCAGCCTTTTGCGTAGTTCCAGCCTTTTTGGGTCACTCGCACCGAAAGATGGCTGCTGTGCCCAGGGGTTATAAAGATGGCCATTATAAGAGCAGCTGGGGTTGTTGAGAGGAAGGGAATGGGCTGATACAGGAAGACTACACCTTGTCCTATCTTGTGGCAGGCCCTGAAAGGGATCGGACCAGTAATTCTGCTGAAGATGAGGGGTCCCGTTATACTGCAGATGAATAGGAAGGCTCTGCTGGTGTGGAATATTATGTGGGTACGGATAAGCGTTGTATTTGGGTTGTTCCTCGTATTCCCTGTTAAGTTTTTTAACAGGTTGCTGTCCTGTTGATAAGGGACCTGTGTAGGAACAGCAGTGGCAGGGTTGACTCATGTTATTCTTCTCTAAATGCACCGAGGCGTGTGTAGATCCAGCGGAGACGCTTTGCTGTTGGGGCCTAAGCCTGTGGGAGTTGCTGAGGCTATGTGGAGCTTCTGAGTAGTGGCTGTCGTAAGAGCCAAGGCCAGAGTCAAGGTACTCCTGAGAAATGTTGGCATAGTAATGATTGGGCAGGTGATGTGGTCCTACCCACTCATTCTGACAATGGTCTCCAGAAGCCTGTATATGATTCTGACTGCTTCCGGGAGCATCCCTAAACAGCAGTATATTTTCACTGACCTGACCGGAATTGAAAGAGTCTGCGTCAGACTGAAGCTGTCTGGGTGATAATCTGGCATTTGGTTCTTCTTGGCTGGAGGAAATCTGGGCTTTCTCCCTCAATTCATCAGCCACGGACAGGTAAGACTGATTTGTCCGCTCTGGGTGATAAAACTTGCATTTGATACCATAAGTGCACTTTTTGTCTGTAAAGAAAAATATATAAAAACACAAAAAGTCAGCTTTATTGTAGTTTGACAAACAAATAGTCTATAGTGCAAAGGTAGCAAAGAGCTCCTCCTCTCTCTGTGTGAGCTCATCATATCTCACCATAAGGACAGAGCTGCCTCTTTTGCTCAGTAGGCAAAGGCTTTCTCCTGAGGAAATTGTCAAGAGTGGGGCCATGGCGACCAAGAGGGTCATCTGGGGGCATGAATCTGAAAAACAAACACCACAAACAAGTGACGGACTGGACACTTGATTTATTTACATGTGACAAATTAGCTGGAAGGTGCATTATGTTTGCCTAATTACACTCTCAAGACACAAAAGTATCCTTCGTGGAATCACGTTAAATATAGATGAGAGGAAAAACTGAGGCAAATTGCTTACTTGTCATTCACAAAGGAGTACATAAGAAGCCTCTCCTCAATGCATTTCTTCCACTCCGGCTTCTCGCCTTGGAGGTCACGGTAGGTGTCGTTGGATACGATCACACCCTCGGACTCGTGCGCCAGCTTGACAATAAAGCGGTCATCGTAGCAAACCACGCGCTTACCGCCAACGTGCCGAGACGGAGTAAAGACGATGATTTTCTGTTTTTCAAGCTCTGTCAGTATGTGTTGATCTGTAGGGAAAAAAACATGAGCTTGGCAAGGAAACACTCTTTTAAACTGCTTTAAATGCCCATAACCTCATAACTGCCTGAGTTACAACAACCAAAAATCGATGAGTAAACATTTAATTAGATAACACACTCAATAAACACGACACAAAACACAAGCACAAACAAATCTGTCTGGACTAAAATATCCTATTTAAACAATGAATGAATGAAAGATGGTCAACATAATGTGTGCGCTCATTACACAAACTAAAGGTAAAATGAAATGAACAATTAACTCCGTGCACAATTATTGCTCAGGTATGGATGTAGAGATAAAACAGACAGGCTCCTCTCATGACTAAGTGTGTGTCTTTGTCAGGACTGTCACCACTTAACCTTTCAGCTATGCTCTGCAGTAAACTAGGTGTGGAAGAACAAATACAGCTGCACTTCCTGGTGGGGATTACCCGTCAACACTGTAAGGTGTTTTTTTTTTTTCTTTTTGTACTTCCTTATTGGAAATTAAAACCTTTGGATTTATTAGAACAGTTCCCACTATTCTTTCGATTCTGGTTGTTGTCAGACAATAAAAGAAAAGACTAGTTTTGTGACTGTTTTGAAAAATCATTCTTAACTCTGTTCTGTGTATGGCCCTGTTTTTTTAGAGAAAAAAAGTAGCTATATGATGATGTAAACCATAAGTTGGCCTGGTCGTACATTTGTATTCTTACCTCTAATGGGGGTATCAGGTCGCGGTTGCTCTTTGCGCCAACTGGGAACAAACACCTTGATGTTATTATGGCCTCTGTCCAGGAAATACTTCACTGCCAGCTGGATTCCCCGGCAGGAGAAGATTGCCTTATTGCCATGACTATAAGGAAGTAAGTAAAAATAATCACAAATGAGTCGTGAAGAACAAACAGTGTGCTTTTGTCTCTAAGGGAATACTGCTTGTTCTAAATGTTTTATACAACATTTCTGTAAGGCTGAGACTGAGCTTTGTGTCTGCAGAATTTGCATATTGTATCAGACAAAACATGCACAGGCAAGACAGTGAACGCCCTTTCAAAACGTCAGACGACACCATCAGTGTTTGAAAAGCATGTTCCAGGGTGATAAGTGAATGTCAGCACAGCAGTGAGTGTTGGTGGTTGTAAATATGTAATTTCACAGGTGATTTGTGGCCACTTTGTACATTACCCTTGTAATAAATTATTTCTATATGCAGACTAGGCTGCATCCTAAAAAATAAACCTAAACCTCTCAAATTATGTTATAAAAAGTCCTCATAAAAGATTTTATTTACCAAACTGTCATATGTCAAGTTTATTTCTCTATCATATTTCAATAAGAGATTTTTTTTACTATGCCAAAAACAACAGTGGAACTTTATTTCCTCATTCTATAAGAAGAAACAAGAAGGGTTACCTCATGGCAACATTGCTTCCATCAATGACAACAGGTCTCAACTCCTCATCTGTATTTTTCTTGTGCACAACTTCTGGCAAGTTTCTACAAGGTCCAGAGGTCCAACTGAGCGGCAGTAGAGAGTGCTTTTTTCCTGTGCTCCTCTCATCATTGTCAGAATTTGAAATGCAGGGTACTGTCTTGACCCCATTCCTGACCAACTCTCCCAGGACTGAGTTGGTATCAGTGTCTAAGTCCAGCTTCTTTAGTGCAGCCTCCACATCTTTGGAGGAGTAACCGAGCTTCCTGAAGAAGTCCACTTTGTGTTGAAGCTCACCACTGTCTTGTTTCAGCAGGTCCGGAGCTGATTCTTGGTAAGGAAGTGCCTGGTCCATTGTAAAGCATTTGGCCCTTATATTCATAGAAAAGAGTTATATTTTAAGTATGCAATGCCAAACAAATATATAACAGCCAACTACTAATATACTGTATAGGATAGTGGCTGTTAAGAAGTCATCCTCTGATGTGCTTTACATTTGAGAAAGATCAAAAAGAAAGATCAAAGTTGAGCATACTGTACTTACTGAGGCTAGGCTAACAACATAACTTCAATGTTAATCGTGTTAATAATGTGGCTAAGCTAGAAGAAGGTCAAACAAACTAATGTATATCAATTTCTATCATGTTTTCGAAGTGAATGAGAAAACTAAAAGAAGTGTCTGGTCTTCAGAAAACAAAGCAAGTGTAAAGTTACCTGGCACAGGTGAGAAATACGGTTTAACAGCGGTCTGCAGGTGAATTAAAGGAGTTATCCACTCCAAATCTGAACTCGCCCGCTAGCTTAGCTTCACTTTGTCCGCTTCCTCTCGCGTCTCATTTATCAGCAAAAGTCACTCATAAACCTCAAAGTTTTCCAAGTACTTACAGTACAAGGGCTTGACTTCTAGGCACCTCCCTCCTGGGAAATCATTTCTTTTCTTCCCTCTTCCTTTTGACAGACCTTTTCAGGCGGAGGCATGCACAGCCTTCCCGGACCGGTGTGTGCCTCTCACGGATACCTTTACAGTCGAGTCATAGTGTCAACAAGTCTAAGATAACCATAAAAATAAACACTAGGGAAAGTGCAAAGAATGCAGCAGGACAACCGACATTTTATGCCTTTTTTTTTTTTTTTTTTTTAAGAAATGCTCATAGCTATTGTGACCTATAATGACCTCGTTCAAAAATAGTTTCTTTGAAGTTAGTTTTTCCAACACCGCCTCTGAGGAAACTGAAAGACTATTAAATTACACAGGATTTATTTATGTATTTATTTATGTATTTTATTTATTTATTTATTATTTATGTTTTGCCATCCGACAATTGAATGGGTGATTTAACTTAATTGGCGTGACAAACAAGTTTATATTAAGCTTCTATTTTATTTTATTTTTTAAGCGTTGTACAGTCTATAGATAGTATTATTTCATTAAGATCAATAAAATAATAGCTTGTTTGCGTGGCCATTTTCAGTCACTGCACTTTTTGTCCAGTAGATGTCGCCATAGTCTCACGTTATTCAATTGAAAAAGCCCAAACTGAGAGCTGTGGGAGACCTAGGATGCAGCTGGTTATTTTTGAAGCAGGTTTGTGGTTAAGTTGTGAAGTCCCATGTGTGTGTGTATATATGTGTGTGTGTGTTTGTAAACAGCTCCTTGTGTACAGGGTTAATGGCACGGTCGAGTTGGGATCACACTGCGTGGAGCTGGTTAATGGCATCTACAGAGTGGAGTTCCGGAGAGTGAAGAAAGCAATCAGGGCCGGTTGCCAGGCGGTTGCCTCCTCTAAGGGCCCACACCACTGGTCTCAGGTGTCTGTGCGGCGTGATATTACTGCAGGGCAATGAGCTGCAGCCACCAACGATGAGCTGGGGTGAGCACACATACAGCACACACACCTTTCACATGTGGGAGAGTTTCCAAAAGCATTGGGAGAATAAGACATATTAAATTGAATCATTTAATGTTCCATTGAGACAAACATTCTTTTATCTATATTATTACACAGGATGGACCAGTATGAGGCTACAATTCATGTTCATTAATGTAAATCTTGTCCATTGTTCCTAAGTGAAGTACCTAAGATAGAGTGGCATTTGTACAGATTGGATTTTTTGAACATCAAACATTCATTTCTTTAACATCTTAGGGGAGACATGGCCCTGCTCAAAGCCATATCTTTTTCCTCCAGGCAGGTGTAGTTTGGCAGAGCTTATTAAACCCGAGACAGTTGATCAAATATTCAGCCAGACTCATTGTGCTGCTGAGAGCTTTTGGATGTGGTAGGGATAGTGCCATGCTGATAAAAAACAGCTTTGTAGTGTCTCCCCCTTTGCTATTCCTTTCATTGATGGCCCTGGTCAACCATCTGTCAGAAAAAAGTAATCTTTGTATGATTTCTTTAAAAAGAACGCAAGTAGAGAACAGTCAGCCTCTAACTGGAGTAATCCATCTTGCGCCAATGGTGTCAGAGTGATTCACGATTTCCAATTTAAGCATGGTTTGATTCTTTAAGTAAATCAGGCAGGACGGCTCCACCTTTTTGTGCGGCCGGACGGCAAACCCTCAGTGGAAAGATCTTTCAAATGAACATATCCGTGACATTCATCTTGTTCATTTATTACATCGGACACCCCGCTGCCTGTCCTACATAGATCAGCAAGCAGAGACCTCCTGGCACTGTGTGTTTTGTGTAGCGGAGTTAATGTATTAAAACTGAAGGGTATAGCATTGACAGAACATTGGACAGGAGCAAATGGTAAGAAATGGGTCAGTGTTTCCCGATACTGAAAAGTAAGTACTTTCGACTACGGGATATTTTATCATTATCATTAAAAGAACGTTATTTCCTTGAATGATAGTAGTTGTTGGACGGGTAATGTCAAATGGAAACTGACACTGGACTTTTGTGTCAGCTTGAATTGTGGTCATGAATTTATATTTTGCATTGAATTATTATATTATAATGATATAACTGATGGTGGTTGATCAGTTGTATGGTATATATTTGGTATAGGGATAGCACTGAAATGTAAATATTTTATTGTACTGCTTTATGTATATAATACAGAAGTATGATAAGGCCTAATTACACTGCTTATCTTGAGTCTTTTTTTTTTTTTTTCAATTTTTTCCATTTTGCGACCTGTTCAAGCCAAAAATGTGATGTTACCAGGACAAAAAATAAATAAATAATGTCACTTGTTGCTAGGTAAGTATACACATGAAGTTGCAGCTTAAAACAATGCTTGTGGGTCTTTGTAACTGTACATAACCCATAAACATGAACATATACTTCATTTGAATTTATACACCAAACTAAAAGCACAAAAAGAAGGAAAGTACACAAAAGCCTCGACCCAACTTGTCTCAGCAAGATAAGTAAGAACCAAAATACCACACAACTATCCAAAAGCCAATACTAGTTTCTTAAAATAAATGTGGGCCAGCCAGCCATAGATCATACAAAGAGCAGTGTGGGTAGGTGTCCTGGATCACAGTGCTGTTTCAGACCATGCAGGTGTAACCTCAGCATGAGGTGGCCTTATCCAAGAGCACCAACAACACACTGAATAATTGTCGCTGTCATCCCGGGTCATTAGGCCTGTGTTTTATTCTACTTATTACTCAGGACAGTCCTAACAATGGCACGCTCCCACAAAAAGAATGGTCACCAGCGCAGACACAGAGACACACAAACAAAAACCCTTTCTAATGCCCAGCCTCATATGTGATTGCAATTCATGCTCAGGCAGCCAGGCAGTGCTCCAAGGTATTCATTACTATTGATGTCAAAATCCACAACAAGAAGTGATGGCTGAACCTCCTGCAGTCTGTACTGGTTAAAGCCCGGCTCTTCTCTCCCAGCTGTTACTCCCTGTCTTCGTATAGGAGAGAAGACTGTGATGATTAATGCACTCTCTGCTGGGATCGCAGCAAAAGAACCTGGGTTTTCTGCTGAAGCGCTTCGCTCACATTGTGGTGGCTCACTCCCATTGTATCTATACAGCGCGAAGCAACACTGAAAAAAAAAGAATTTGAAAATCATAGCAGTCATGCGTTGTCCCAAGAGTCCTTCATTGCTCTGGAAATGTAAAGAGACTGCCTGTTTGCTGCAATACTGCAACAAGCTACTGGATTTTAGTGTTTAACCTAGTGTTTTCATCAAAGGATATAGCTTCTAAGATGCATTTTTATGTTTTTATCTTTGCGATAGCTTACAGGTACCATCACAGCAAATCCATACTGATGTTTGTCGGAATGCTATTAGAGAACATTTTCTTTCTACTAGATTAAAAAAAAAGCTAATACACTTTGATAGCGTGACAGCAACTCTGTGTTCTCACATTTCCGTGTTGATTACTTTGATGTCGGTCCCCCTCAAGGCTCTTCTTCTTTGCTGACGCCGCTCAGTATTGGTGTTTAACCTGTATACCGATAACACACACTTGATTCGTCTTGCTGCTGGTGCTATGAAGATACGGCTCATCACAGCGAGTGCAGCTGTTCAGCAATTCTTTCACTACGCTCGTCTCATGACAGCCTGCAGGGTTTGGCAAAGAAAGATTTTAGGAGCTTTGTTGTAAATTAGGTTTAGGCTTTAAATAATGCAGCGATAAATAATGCAGCAGATTGTAATCACTCTCTGCTTACAAAATGCTGTTTTGTTTGTGTATATCAGGCCAGTATATATGGATAGAAAAAATAGGGAAAAAAATATGCAGCATTTCTGGCTCAATAAAAAATTCTTCAGAGTATGAGTAAAGCACTTACGATTATACCCTGTCCTCTTGTGGTTAGAACAGAGTATGACATCTATTATTCTTAAACTAATCTTGAATGGCTTTGCTCAAAATACGCAAATCTTAAGGAATAATTTCCATAAAGTAGTAGGTGGTTATGTTTAGATGGCACATCTGATCTATGCTCAGTGTTTTCAACATTGCCAGCATATGAGCATATGATAGCAGTGTCGATCTAAATAATAATAAAAACAGTTTGAGTCAACTGAACACCATATTACAGTCAGGTTTCTATGGCCTCATTTCCACTTGAGTAGTGCGGTACTGGTCAGCTCCGCACGGCCCAGTTTGGATAAGCCCTAAAGCGCATTTTCGTTATGCTAGGTCCAGAAGTGCGTTGTTTGCTGCTGCAGTCAGCACTGTTAAGACTGTTTCCGTTTTTTTCCCGGCATTCTGAAAATTCAATTCACGGAGCAGCACTAAAGGGACTCACTATTTACAGTAGTGCCACAAGTGCAATGTAAACTAAGTCTTTAATTCACAAAGCAGGAACTGTACAACACAGTCGAAAACCAAAAAAAAAACTAAACCACACACATGGGACCAGGGGCCAAAGCGTCCTCAAAGTAGTGCTGTATGGTACACTTTTTGGGGACCCCTTTTAGTTTTAGAGTCTTACACTTACTGAGACCTCTCCAAACTAGGGGCTACAGACTGAACATAGTGTTAAATCTAAATCTCCACATGGCTAACTCAACAGATACCTGCAACAGCATCCTTTAAAGTCTTACAATAGGTAGCCTTGTGATTTGTCGGAGCCAAGAAGTTCACACCTAGTCCCCTTCTCTTCAAATATGCTCCCTCTTCCTGTTCCAAATACAACTCAACATTTTAGACAAACACTAAAGAGGGAACTCTACACGCAGTGGAACAAGGCTCAAGTGTACTTAAGAAGTGTTGGGAAAAGTAATAACAGCCATCAATTTCAACTGGGGGGTAATTTTTCTATTTTGCCAGTGAATACCCACAGGGTCGTGATAGGGCGCTGACAGCTGCTGCGCTCCACTCTGTTTGTGTGGGCATTCGTTTGCTGTCAGTAGCACTACCACAGGGTGACTGTTGCTATTAGCTGGTTTTAAGAGCATACTGACTTGGGCTCTTGCAACTTCATCCTCTCTTTCTGGATCCAATCTGCATCTCGTCACCTTTTGACCTTTTTCTTTCATAACTTTTCGAAACTCTTCATTTATTTTTCAGCCTTTGTGTCTGAGAAAACCACATTCTGTACTGATATTGGTCATTTGTGCTTATGCGGATGATATCTGTGAGCCTGAAAGAATTAGTCTGGTCCCTTTCGATTTGAGTTTGATTCCCAGGGGGTGGGACTAATGGATGCAGATTAAACCAATCGAAAACGACCTGTCTTAAGCAATGTGACAACGAGACTAGTTTTAATTCTCTATAGGTCATTGCATAAAGCTTGTCCGTTTTAGATAAACAGTTAGAATTGATGATAAATGATTATAGTTGGTGATGTTGTTGTTGTTGGGCTCAGGTGAAAGACAGACTCAATTGATGGACCCAGTAGAATTTGAAAGAAAGTCAGTGGGTCTGGCTGGTCAAGCTAGATATCCTTTAGAAAGAGGACAGAAAGATACAAAACTGATAAAGTGGTGTTAGAAGGGTTATACAAACTATTAACAAACAAAAAAAACAAAAAAAACAAACTGAGCCTTATTAACAGATGACCACATATACTAGCAGTTTTTTTCTGGGTTTCTATTGGTTAAAACGTCTTTAATGTGAATCGCAGGACAATCTATTTGCTTAGCTTTTGCTTCTCAGTGAATAAATGTTGACAGGATACCAGAAAATGTCTTCCAAAGTTGTGGTGCCATATTCACAACAATGCAATAGGTGTCTGGAAAAAAATACACCTCCTCAGCCAGATTCTAAATTTTAAACACAGCAGTAACTTTTAATTTTGGGCAAAACACACTGACACATAAACAGCCCTGCAGGAGCTCACTACTCCATCTAGTGGTACAAAGGGGAAAAACATCACTTTCATTATTTACTTCAAAAATTCTCACGTATAAAGGTGGTAAATATCTTCTTTTCGTATTCACGGATTGATATAACCTCTGCATGTGAGTGAATATGTCATTTAATACACCTGGAATGTAAAATTTCATCAGAATAAATGCATTCTGGACGTATAACATTACATAATACGAAGACTATACCCAGCTTGTCATGATTAATGCACGTCCTCAGATATGACAACTGTCTCTTATGACTCCATTAGAAACGCCCACAAAAGATTGATACAGTCCCTTACCCAGCCTGCAGACCGCCATCATGCGTTTTACTATGTGTGCTTTGGGGGCTATACTCTGTGCTTTTTATGAGCTCTAAATCACTTATATCTCCCACTAAGGAAAACGGCTTAAACCACAGAGTGAGAACGATGCCTTTTTTTTTTCTTTTTTTTCTTCTGGGTTATTTTGCGACAGTTTAGAGAGCTTTTAACCCCCCCTCACCAGCCTTTGTTTTCCCTCTCCTCGGTGATGTGTAAAAATGTAATTCTTCCTTATCGTGACCCGCACATGCAGCCATTCATCCGGTGTCTGCCAGTTTTTATTTGCTCGGCTTCAGCTGGCTTGTCTGCTTCATGCCGGGAATACCTGAAATCCGAGCGGTTAAACACAGGTAGCAATTCATAATTTTTCTCCTAATGAAAGTGATACTGTGCACGTCGTGTTGTTTTTGTTTTTTTTTCTTAGCTTCTGGGCTAAATAGGGTGATCATTTCTTGTCAGTTCATTGCCAAGAAGTTTAATAGAATTTTTGGAGATAATTGCAAAAATGCTAATAGAAATCCGAGCTTTTTGGAATGTAAAATTGGAGAAAACAAATGAAGGCGGATGAATCACTGCCTGTAATAGTATTGCTCGTATCTGTAATGAGACGACAAAGGAAGCGGGACACATTAGCGTGTATCTACAGGAGGCATTTGAATTCCAAAACAGAGCCGGGGAGTTAATCATGTGAACATTTAGGAAATATAACCCATGAATATAATAGTATTATACTCATTAAAGCGTGGGGAACAATAAGACAGCAGGCAGGCGGGCCAGATTTCCAAAACGTAAGCAATCCTAGTCACCTGCGTGGAGAAACTCTGTGGGGAAAATAAGGAACGTTTCAATTACGGTATACATGGAAAGGGCATCATGGCGACGGGATTGATATGTCAGTCTAACAATGTCCAATTAAAAAAAAAAAGAGGCTTCTATTATTCTTTTATTAGAATACCCATCGCTGCAAGTGCACTGACAGACGTGCACCTGGCGGTTAAAGGTGAGAGTCTATCAGCCGTGAAATGAGTACAGCAGACGTAAAAATAATTCATATTTCCCCATGGCCGCCGTAAAATTACTTCCATAATTACAATGAGTGTGTATATGCATGTGGGGTCATGCTTTAGTGGCACTAAAACATGTAAAATGGGACTTTTATCATTAGTACTATTATATGACCCGCAAAAGCAAAATATTAACTGGGCTGATGTTGGGACTTAAGTGTTGAAATGAGAAAAGTCGGGAGTAAGAGTTATGGACTAGTCCAGACCTGGGCATTTTAAGGCCCGGGGGCCACATCAGGCCCTTGACCCACCCCTGTCCGGCCCTCAGGAGGCTTGTGTCAGAAAAGGAATTAATCCAAGAGTGAAGACCATGTACAGTACATAACTACTTTTTAAAGTATATAAATACTTTCATTTTGAAGGCACTCATAGACTCTTTGCCAATTAGTGTCAACAATAATATAACACTCTCTCACCTTTTCACCCTGTTCATAAACAGGATGTGTTCTGTCAGCTGAGGTCAGGCAGGTATTTTTGTTTGTTGAGGGGAAGCTGGAATAGATTGAGGATAAATTTGATTTCTTTCTTCAGGCCTTGTTTTGAAGCTGCCGCACAGAGGAAGGAGCCGTTATTGTTAGTGTTTCTTAACTTTAGTGTTTTTTGAGTCATTTTCTCAGGTGTCAATACACATGTTGAGCCAGGCCTAGTTTTAGAACAAAATCGAAAGAGTGGCTCTAAGACACAGGATGATGTAGCTGTAACGGTGGCATATATTTCACATATTTTTGCTTATAGTTTAAACTTTAAACAATATGTGTTTTTATTGAGCCTTAGTGAGTCCACCATGTAGGCTCGGCCCCCCACAAGAATCCCAGGTTCTAATGTGGCCCTTGGAGAAAAATAATTGCCCACCCCTGGACTAGTCGCTTGAATCTACAGCCTATAATGATCTGTATGTACTAAATACTGGATCGTTCTGTGCCATCTCTACGTTAGGTTTCTGTGGGGCACTCACAACACCATCACTAATTCAAAATCAGAATAAAAATATAAAGTTTTGTTTGCGTCAATACAGTGTGGGCTGCAGTAAAACTCTCCTCATTTGGCAGGTCCAGTTGTCAGACTTTATTTAATGGAGAGCGCATCAGCCGTGGGGCATGGTTCTGATGGCGCCACAGTGTATAAAATATCATCCATTGACATATCACAACAGTCATCCTAGCCTGTTTCGTTTTACAGGATGTGCACTCAGGTGAGCCGCAGGGCCAGTCCCTCTTGTTCACTTTGGTCTGCTGCTTTTGGAAAGACCAAATAATCAGCCCAGGGTTTATTTTATACAAAAATATGAGGGTAAAATAAAAATAAAAGGACATTAGTTTGAATACTCTGGTTGAAGTAGTGGAACAGACTCATAACAGGACGGGTGCTATACTGAACAACATGGAATATCCCCTGCATTAACCTGTTGTTTAACCTGCTTAAACAACAGACAGCAGCCAGTGGACGTCTGAGATCAGTGAGCTACAAGAATTCCTTCTTCCCGACTGCCATAAGTCTCTACAATCAATCAGTCCATGGAAGATGAATCAATTTATTTCAAGAGACCTAACAATTGAATTTCCCCTTGGGGATTAATAAAGTAGAATTGAATTCTGTTGGCAAAGGTAATTCCATGGATCCTTACATGAAAAATAAAGAAAAACAAAAAGCAATTACTTTTTATGTGCTTCGCTCCACCTTTGCGAGAGCAGACTACACACTTGGGACCATGGGTCAAAGCATCCCCAAAGTGTACAGTACACTTTCTGGGGTCGTTTTGGGCACCTTTTGGTGATGGAAATGTACCTGTATTGACCTAACCCTGAACTGTACTGCTGTAGAACTATGGGGTATGGTACGAGTCAGGTCAGTATGGGACAGTTTGGTATGAGTAACCCCTGAAGAGGCCCGAACAGGTGTAATTTGTAAATTTAAAAAAAACTGTTTAATGTATTGTATATTGTCCAATCAACAGACTCCAGTGTTTAGCTTTAGCTGTTCAGAACAATCCCCTTTTCATTTACAAAGTGCAACACCAAACTCACCAA
The DNA here is from genome assembly GCA_036850595.1 of Rhyacichthys aspro. Taxonomy (NCBI): domain Eukaryota; kingdom Metazoa; phylum Chordata; class Actinopteri; order Gobiiformes; family Rhyacichthyidae; genus Rhyacichthys; species Rhyacichthys aspro. The sequence continues at coordinate 16,240,591 of CM072163.1, forward strand.
ATTGTACAATTTATTGCTCTGAGTGACAGGGCACATTCCCATCTCCATGTATTTGACCAGAACCTTCCTTTGTTCATATTTAACATATAATATAGTGACACTTTGCACTTTATACTCCCATGTGAGTTTGTTGCAATGTAGACTGATGTCTTAAAAATTTAAATACAGGGGTCCCTCACTATAAAGTGGTTCACCTTTCGCGGTCTCGCTGTTTCGCGGATTTTTTAAGTGCAATTTGCAATACTTTTTTTTTTTTTTGCAGCGTATGAATGTGCATTGTGTTCTGCGTCCTGATTGGCTTAGGAACTGTAGACCATTGTCAATCAATCTCCTCCGTGCCGTGTCTCCTGTACAGTACAGAATGCGTTCGGCCAAATTTACATAAATGTTTGATAGCTAACTCTGAAGTGCTATATGTTATGTGCAAGTTTTCTCCCCGACAAAACCCACAATGTCAACGAAACGTTCTGCACCGACAAAGGCACCTGTGGTCGCACCCAAAAGGCAGAGGAAGATGCTAAGGTTTGAACTTTGAGAGTGTTTAAACAAGAGAGAAATGTGAGAAAATGTTAATGCCTGTCTGAGAAAAGTGTATAAAGTGTGTGGTGAGGGGTTTTACAGCCTTAAAACATATATAGTAATTGTAAAAAATAAAGCTGACTACTTTGCAGATTTTGCCTATTGCAGGTTATTTTTGGAACGTAACCCCCGCGATAAACGAGGGACCACTGTATCCTAAAAAGTTACATCGTGTTGCTTTAAAATACTCAGTACACTTGGCAAGAATACTGTTGTGCGAGGATTCTACTGAAAATTGATTTTTATTTCATAGTAACACCAGCCTGTGGTACGTCTTTTGACTAAACTCCTTTCCACTGCTCATAGTTCAGCTCTCTAGTTTTTTCAACACCCATCATGTGTTTGTCCAGTTGTATGTACTCCTGTTTGTATTCACATAGAAAGCGGCACTGCTCACTATTAAAATTCATGTTGCCGTATAACTGGCATGGCATGAAAGGTGCACTTATGCAAACAGAGCTGGCTTGCGTGGTCTTCTGCATGACCCTCTTGAAACTTTGCAGCCACGGAATCCAGTGGAAATGCTGGAATACATTACTGGCAGCGAGAGACTGTGACCTGACACACAAATCAATGGTAATGAATATGTGCTCGACAAATCTAAAAGAGATGGGTAGAGCGATCTGTGGGTTCCCCAGTGACAAGACTAGGGAACGACTTAAGTGTTTAACAATACAGAAAAATATACAGGCTGATTGAATCCCGTGCACTCCCACTCGACTTCCTTCCTGTCTCCTCCGGCTACAACATTGGACCTAATTATCCCGTGGAAAAGGCGGCCTGGGGATACGCCGCTTCTGCATACTCTAAACTGTCTGTTAAAACCGGTGACACTGATTATCAGCACATTTTCAAGCTTCAAGCCTCCGTTGGCTTTCTTAAGAGCGTAATTGTTCCGATACGCTCATCACGTGTGGCATGAAATGTTGATTCCACCTTAATTATCTTCCCTGGGGGTCATCATTGTTACTTATAAAGAAAGCAATTCACACAGATGGCCATGCAATGTGCTATCTTAAACAGGGCCCAAAAAAAAAAAAAAAAGGAATACCTTATTTGCCATCATTAAATAAGCCACTTTAGCCTTGTTTCCAAAGGATTAGTATGGTTCGGGTCAGCTCAGTACGGTTAAGTTTGATATGGTTAACCCCGAAGAGGCTCACATTTCCATTGTGCTGTGTGCAGAGAGCATATTGTGTTTCTATGTTAAGATATAGATTGTATTTGAAAGACTTTTAGAAACTTGAGCAACTGATCCTGCAGTTATCTCCGCCTCATTAAACATTGGGTGAATCAACTGGCAATATTTTCAGTGTTTCACTTTATTTCCCTTTTCTCCATTTAAGTTCTTTTTTTAAACCTTTTATGTGCTGTAAATAGACAAAGTTAGCAAGAAATAGACACTTTTAGGGTGGTAGCCATTATCATTAGCATATGATTGGCCAAAGACCCAGTCTATAACGGCTAGATTTGTTTTCAGAATAAAAGCATACATTTAGCCAAGAACGAGGCATATTTGATTTAAAAATATTTACCTTTCATGTGTTTAGCTCCACCTTTTTGAAAGCAGACCACACACTTGGGACCAGGGGTCAAAGCATCCCCAAAGTGTTGCGGTACACGTATTTCGTTGATGGAACCCGATCTGTACCACACCGCTCTAGCATTATGGGGTTCAGTACGGGTCAGGTCAGTACAGGTCGGTTTGGTACGGGTAACACTTAAAGAGTGTGCATTTCCACTCTGCTGGGTCCAGAAGAGCGTCTTTTTTTTTTATTTTTTATTTTTTATTCTGTTTAATATATTGTATATTGTCCATTCAGCTGACTGCACTGCTTAGCTTGGGCTCTTCCAAACAGTACCATAAAGCCAGATGCTTTTTGGGGGCACCTCAGACCCGTTTTAGTAACGGAAATGTACCAGAATGGACCCTACCTGTATCATACCACTCCATTTGAAACCTGCCTATAGTTACCTACTGTGCTTTTTTACCCTAGGATTAAAAGAATGAATACCTCATACGCCATAACTGAAAAAGCCACTTTGACACATTTCAACAATTACATTTAATCATTTCCTTCACCCAGAATCAAAACCTCAGAAAGAGGTCAGTCTCTTCAAACGCAATAAGAAATAAATCATGTCAGTTAATTGTGTGAGGGGAAAGCCTAATCTATGACTAAAATAAGATTGTGATTGGCTGTGAAATAAGTTAAAAGGATACTCCATATTAAAAATTTGCTAGACAACATCATACAGCTCCTCTGCTTGTTTTACAGAATTCTCTCCCTTAATTTAACAATGCCATGATGCTTTTAGTGTGTGATAAAAGCACCGGGAAATATTGACACCCCAATCTGCATATGTCTTATTCATCCCTCTTCACCGCCGAGCAAATTAAAGTTAAACTCAGGACGTTTTCTGCACTGACACCCAATTATTACATTACACTGGTGGTAGACAGCCAGGCGCACCACACTTCACATTTCAAAGGAGAGCTCGGCTGGCTGTCATAACTTAAGCGCTTTGGAAAAATTTAAGATGAGTCACTTCTCTCTGTTTTGACATCCAAGAGCAACAGCAGATAAATGGAGTGATACTCCCCACTAGGAGCTACGGTATGCATTTGCAAATAAATGAGACAAACACACATTAGGCAGTTTAAAGGCAAAAGGGGTGTCCCAGGTTGTCCTTATGCATCTACTTTAACGTTTACACATTACTACAAAAATATATGAGCAATTGATTTTTATATGCATCACAGCAAATATGGGTTGTTATGCTTCTCTGAAAAATAACTTTATCACTGTCTGTATTTATAAACCTCAGTCATAATTGGGAATACTGTCTTCATTTCACAGTCTTACCAACAACATGCCAATCAATAATCTGACAGTGGATATTACAATGTACCTCTGCCATATCCCAAATTTTCCATCTGTGAACAACCTAAAAAAATTCCCATATCCTGCATATACTGTTTTCCATATGCTGCAATGTAATTAACAAGTCAGATATTCTTCTCGTTATTGTTAGTAGTCTGAAATGTCAGCTTTTCATATCATTTTATCTGACAAAAAGATATTCCATGCACATGTCACAAATACATTTACAAATAATTAGAATATAATATATGCAAATATCTATAAGAGGAAATTTGACTAAGCAGAAGCATCCACAATGTCATATTTAAAGGATGCATTTTTATTAGGGATTTCCTAGGGCCACTTTTTACACTAAAACTGAGCACTCCCCGATACTGGGTACAGTTCTGAGTATTTATTGTTAAACCATATACAGATTTTAGAGCCATGTTGAATTTTAGATGTTTTATGTGGAGACAGGCTTGAGTAGTATTTGCAATCATCTTAATTTACAATAAAATCCAAACAGTGGTGAATAGAGAAAAAGAAAACTGAATTAGAAACTGAGCAACCCTGATAATTTTGGATACCACAAACAATAACCTATAAATGTACAAATATGCAAAATTAGAAATAGGGAAAGACCCAAATGGATTATGTGACAGCTGTCAAGTAATAGAATCAATAGAACATGTACTTGTGATGTTGATGATGTACCATCTAGGGCAATTGGGGTGTGTGGAGAGGACACTGAAGGGGATCCCAGAATATGGAGAGTGGACACAGGAGAGAAAGAAATCATGAACTTATTAACAATAACTGGAAAATAAACATCAGATAACCATCAAAACAAATGTAACAGAAAGCTGAAGTTGGCAGCAATTCAACAGCATGGACGCCAGCTGCCGTTAAACCCCAAAGAAGAAGAAGAACGCAAAATCATGCAAATGTACATTAAACGCTTTATATATGTGATTCATTCAGCTCCTACGGCTTATTCCTGTAAAGGGACGTGGGGGGCGTAGACCTATTCCAGCAACTTTGGGACTGAAGCGGGTAAACATTGGACAATGGACAGTCTCAGGGCTAACACTTAGATACTGACACAGCTATTAACTCTTACATTCATTGACTAGGGACAATTTAGATTCACCAATTCACCTTCACGTGCATGTCTCTGGACTTTGGGAGGAAGCTTTAAGGTTAGAGAACCCGGACATGCAGACTCCTTATAGAAAAGCGGTGTGTCAGCTGGCCTGGGATTGACCTATGACCTATTGACCTTCTACTGTACCATCAAGTACCCCCACATTATTGTAACTCATTTTTTTGTTGGAAATTGTGATCTTGAGGCAATAATTTTCAACAACAGTGAAATAATTGATTCAGTCTCAGTACATTACTATTTGAGGCACTTTTGTCCAAATTGCTTAAATGAAAAAAAAACCCCAAACAAACATGTGAACGGAGCCCACCTGCTGGCTGGTGCTTCTTCCCAAGTGAGGAAGAGGAGCAGAGGGCAAATATGGCCCAGAGACACAGGGTCTGTCACAGTGGAGCCAATGCCAGGCTGATTTCACGCTTGACATCCCCCAGAGAAGAGAGAGACGTGGCATCTCCTGTCTGTCTTAATATTCTCCACCAACAGGGGTCACTCTGAGTTCAGCAGAAACAGGCCCCACGTTGCACCGAGGGGGTAGAACAGGTAATCAGGATGCAGCGTGAATGAAGGTGAGTTCGGAGGGAAAATTACACCGGTGAGGGCGGGTGGTCAAGGGGGAAATGACACAGGAGATGAGTGTGGACATTTTGGCTAGAACAGATTGATCCAGGTAAATTAACCAAACAACGGTCAGATGGACAGGTATGGAGAAAGTGAAAGAGACAGATGGACAGACAGAGGGGCGAGGGGAAAGATGATTGAAATGAAATCAAAATGAGACGGAAAAGAAATGTGATGAGAACACTCTGGTGGACGGATACCATTTGGCACCACCTGTGTTTTTCTTCAAAACTAGTGAGAAAACTTCCGCAGATTCAGCCAGGTCAGTGACGGCTATGGTGATACCATCCTCCGGGAGCGAGGAGGATGGATTAGTCCATTTTTATTGCTTGGTGAATGCACCCAACAGCCCAGCCCGCTCATCAATCATTCACAGTCTACTCCTATTCCCCAGTACGCTGCCCCCACGTCCTCTCTTTTCTCCTTCCAAATTCTCCCTTTGCCATTCTTCGTCCGTTCAGGCAGTTCTCCACTGTCAGTCCTCAGAGCACGAGTTGAGATACATTAAAGATGAATAGGCACGGAGCTTCCCATAGGATCCTGCCTTAAGTTTAGAGTAAAGTCTGTCTCATTGTCTTGAGTCTGTTCTGTACTGGCAAGCGTTGATGTGAAGTTGAGTCGAGAAGTGTTTTAAGGAAACGCTCATCGTTGACAATTAGCAGGAGCTTTGCAGGCATCCAGACAAAATTTTGACTTACAATTTGCCAGCCAAGAGAACAATATCTTTTTGCAGATCTTACATTTTTGGTCCTCGTTGCACATTGTTTACACCAGGGATCACACAATGAATTGGTGATTCCACAGGACAGACCTGGACAAATGTTAACAAGGAGCTAAGGAGGAGGTGAACGGGTGATGACAGCATTGACCAGCATTAGCATCATGCTAATCACAAATGATAGTTTCAACATAACACATTGTAGACATCATGGAGCACTGTATTTCATGTGTGTGTGTTATATTATCTGTATTAGTATGAAGTTAATTATCTTGTTCTTCATATCTGTGATAGTAATAGTAGCATTTAACGTTTTTTGTTTTTTTTAAAGATACTCTAGATACCATGGCTACTGTATAAAATGGATGATATATTCTCTGTTTTTAGAAGTCTCCACAGCTTCAGCTTAGTCTTTCTTGTAACATTGCCACTTTATTTTAATCCTCTCTTCCATCCAATCCATCCCATATTTCATCTTTTACAAATCTTACATTTTGGGGCATTGTTTGTCAGTAAATACTTCTACTGTGTAAACCAGACATGTACTGTGCCTCTTAAGTCCAAATAAGGGCTAGTGCATATATAGTGGACCCCAGATCAGAGGGAGAGGAGGAAACTGAAATCTGTGTCTGAAACCATTTCCCAGGCTCTAACCGTTCAATCACTATATAGTATATTAAAAAGTGGAACATCCTCAGTCACTTTTCAACTCTTTTTTTTCGGTTACTGTTACATGTGACACTGGTGTTTATGTACAAGTGACTTCCACTCAGAGTAGACTTCAAATAATCTCTGAAACGAAATGATGAAAAACAAAAAGCTTAATTAGAGCACAAGGACTAAGAATAATCACACTCTGGAATATTGCTACAAACATGCATCTTCACAAGCAAAGGTAAGCTAACCTTACAGATTATACAGCTGACTTAATATCAATTCACAAATTATTTGCATTATTTGACCATCTAGAAACCTAGTGAGTGCTTTACCGTATATGTGAGACCACTAGACATATGGACACCACTATGGCATAATCACTACGTAGTGCACTATACATTGAATTGGGAGTGGTTTTAGTTGACAGCCAAGGAATGCAGTTGGCAGGATTCACAAAGAAACTGCAAACATGGCTTAATCTAAAATACTTTACACATAATGAGTGGAACAGAACGGTTGTTGCTCTTGCTTGTAAAATTTCCCACCCCGAGTGAAAACATATCATGCCTTATCGAATCTATAAGAAACCCATAAAGCCGTGTGATGACTGGACCAGTGAACACCTACCTACATTCACACAAGTGAGCATCATAAGCTAACCTTTATGTGCCCAGCTGCTGTTTGAAATGGATTACGACAAATGCATTTCTTTTCTAGTGCAGATAAATAACCGTATACAAGGCTATACTCCTATCACATCCTAACACTGCTCCCGGTTTAAGGCCAAGCAGCAGCATCATTTCTCCGATGACAATATTTTAAGCTTGGTCAAGAAATGAATTAATAGTTCTTCTCCTGCGCACAGAGATTGGAAAGTCATTTCACTGTTCCTTGCTGTTTATTTGAGGAGCAAATGAATTTCCCATGCAAGCCGCAGTGCTCCCTCTTTTCTAACAGATGTTTGAGTTTCTGCACTGTATCCAAGGTGATTAACCCTGGATTTCATTTTTTTTACTAAATTTGGATGCTCCAGATTATGTGAGCTCTGTCGCAGGATCTAAGTGCTAACACACAACAGAAAGGTGCTCCCTACATCTATTTTTCATACCTGCCAACCGCAAGCTGGAATGAAAGGACACATGGAAATGATATGGGACATATTTTATTCTAATACTGAGCAAAAAGTAAAACCACTATTCTTATTTTGCTGAATCCTAAAACACATATTTGACCATGTGTCTCATATAGAGTGGAAAACTGCAATAAATGGCTCTTAATTTTTCATTTTGAGAACCCCCTCCTCAAATCTCATTAAGCTGTTGTCTATGAAGTTGCCCTCAAAAGAAGTGTGTGTTTCGGTGTGTTGTGTGTCTGTGTGTGTGTTGCTGCTAGATCTCCCCAGTGCGCAGTTAAACTACAAGAGCTCCCCTTGTCAATAATAGTGTTTACATTCACACTCAACTGTGACTCAACTGTTTGGTACTTGTGAGGATGGGTGGTTAATCTTGCCTTATGTCGCTCTTAACATCCTTGGCAACAGGCCGGATTTATAGACTAATGACTCTTTCAGTGGACTGGGAGCAGCAATTAATTCAGCACAATGTTTGTGGAGGGACTCAGTCAGTTATGGCATTTTTGCAGTTGTTACACTGACTGCTCAGAACTTTTTCTTTTAACCTGTTCCACAATCATCTCTGTATTTTCCTTCTTTTTGAATAAAAGTCTCACCATGAAGCTACAGGGCAATAGTAGTTAGTTAGTCTGTTTTCTGAGGTAGGCTTTCCTGTGAGTACCAATGGACACAGAATAAACAGCTTCTGGACACAAGAGACAAGAGACATTCATACAACTATTCAGAAAAACAAAACATCACATAAAGTTTGGCCATGACTATTTAAATGCTCAGAATTGGTCTGGCATTATTTCAACCTTTTGGAAATGTTAAGAGAACAGATTCTACATGAGATGAAAGAATTTTCCTAGACAGAATGAGTCTGGCCTGGAATAAGTTTTACATTTACTTTAAATCAAATAGAATAAAAGGGTATTACAGTATTACCCAATGTACTTTAGGTCAAAGGTGTGAAGCCTCTTGCACAATAAGCAAAATGGCTCCAAGCTTTAAACCAAATGTCTATTTTTAAAAATACATTTGTGTCCTAAATGTGTTGAAAACAGTAAAAATGGTCAAGCTTGTATTTATTCTGTGGTCTAATGTCAAAATCTTACAGGAATGACAATATTATTACAACATACAGTGGCTATGTTATTGTTGATATGCTGCTTGATTTCCCAGTAAATATACATAGCATATCTAGCATATATAGACCCATATCCCACCAAAATTCTAAACTCTACCTATTTTTTGCAAATCTACACCTCACCCAAACCACAAGACCACTGTCAAACATACTGGGATTCATAATATATTTATGATATGTATGTTTACCTATAAATGTTAATAGCTTTAAATACAAAAAACTGTGAAACCATGGTAATGAGCGAAAGATTATTGTTGTTAGGCTCCAAACCCAGGACTAACAAATGATCAGTCTTTCTAATCTTAGATTTCACAGGGTGGCCTTTGGAGAACAGCCTTGATGGAGCGCACACCAGATCAAAGCATCAAAGCAGACCGAGATGCAGATGGACTTGCGTCCCTTCATTACACATGCACTAAACCTCTTGGCTGTGATTTCACTTGCCACTGGTGGAAGGGAGCCACTTAACCAGCTGTAGCCTGAGCACAAAGTAACAAAATGTCTGAACATTTATGTTTTCCGATCAGTATCACTGACTATACCTCAGTTGCTAAAAGCTCTTTATGGAAGCTCATTACTTGTTTTAAATGTTGAGAGTTTTTTGTTTTTTTGTTTAATTGTACTTGTTTTGTATGAGCCTACACCTACATGCGTTCATGTACAAGGTTGGGATGTGGATGTCATGACAACACAATACTTCACCAGAGCGACAAAACACTTCCTACAACCCCCTTCTTTCCATCAAACACAAATAACTTAAAACTCCTCTTGTGCTAATAATATCAATAAGATAATACATCATGTCAAACTGGGGGGAAGGGTAAGCAGATTTAACAATTTCAGCTGTCAACACCAAGGCCGTTTCTTAAGATTAGGACAGAGAGTGATGACGGTCCAATGACTGTGTAACAAGAATAGCCATGCATGCGTAATACTACTTAATTTTTACTTATACTTAATGTGTTCAAATGTGTGAAAGAGCTTCTCTAGTAGCTCCACTCATTAGTTACCCCTTTCCTGACGCACGCCATATTGGATGGTAATGTTCAATGTGATGATCTATATGCAGGAAGATGGCAACATGATTTGCTGCTCTAGTAAAACAGACAAACTAACTACAGCTAACTTCCCGAAGACCCACATTCATGTAGCTTCGCATGCATCTGTAGATTCCCATCTGCTGCTGGGTTTCCACAGTGTGTTAAACGGAGTGGGCATCATCAATCACTGCCACCCCCTCATGGGCACTGCCAAGCCCCCAGAGAGAGATGCGAGAGCAGGGCAAGACAGAGGAGTGGGTTTCCTGCCTCCAGAGAGAAGCAGCTTACACATTACACCTCGCAGAGGCTGGCCTGGTAATGTCCCTCAAGGGCTGCCTTCACGCTGTGCTCACTGGCTGCTGGGGGACAGGCTGCCACTGCACCACAGAACACATGAAACTGAACATCACATTAACGCCATGGCAAGCCTTGGGAGGCCTGCCACTGCAGATTGAGAGGCCAGACCCACCACCACAATTAAAAAGAAAATGATTAACAATTATCCTGCTGCCGAGAAACAAACGGGCAGTTTCCAGAGACAACTTCTCCCCTTTGCTTTAGAGCCATTTTTGTTGCGTGAAAGCATGTATATTGTGTTGGAGATAGTGAAGTGCACTCCATGTGTTGATGAGTGTTTATAGCCCACGGGGCCCAGCAGGGTTGCGCCTCCTACACCATGCGGTCCAAACCCACACACTCCACTCGTCTGAGCTGAGAGCACAACCAGAACAAGGTCATCTGTTTAGTTTGGAGCATATTGTCGGCCTTAGCACCACTTAAGTTCCCTGTGGACAAATATCAGATTTTTTGCAATTTACCAAATGAATAGAATTTTCCAAGTAGCATTTTATTTTGTTGTTTGTGGGCAAGTATAAATGCATGGTACTTCAATCACTGGGTTCTGGTGCAGCACATAATGAGAACTACCTACCAATGTGCAATGTGCGTGAGAATACTGTACACACAAATACTGCTTTGACAATTGCAATACTGCGGTGTAATATAAACATGTTGTGTACAAGCTGGTTTCCATTCATTGCACGTCATGCCAAATTGACACCGGTCGAACGCTGACTCAGGGTGACTTTTATAAATTGTAAAATAAATCAAAAGACACAAGAGAAAACACATTTGATACAAACCTATGGCAATTGAATGATAAATCTGCTGGCCTGTACCGGAGTATGCGCTGGATTGCCTGGAGGTTATTGCTGTGTACTTTATCCACTGTTGGCCATTCATCACCTGGGCACAGTATCAGCCACACTCTCTCAGACACATATGCAGAGAGGAGGAGAATAAAGTCTGTGAGCTGCACCAGCAAACAAGTCATATTTAAGTCTTCTCTGTCTTTCTGTTCCGTGTAAATTGAGAACACAACTAATTGCATGCTTTCTCGTGCATAGAAAAGATAATAATTGTCTACCTGAAGGAGTATCCATTATTTTCCCCTCTTATTGTGCATGAATAATGTTTTTGTTACTGGCAGTTATGTTTCTCTTTCAAACACCATCAGCATTCAGTGGCATAAGTGGAAATTGCATTGTCTTCTTTCAATTGCCCCATTAGCTATTTGCAGGTAGTGCAGTAAAATAGAATACTGTGAGCAGCCTTTCTTTGATAGACAAGTTTTTAAAATGGTGTAATATTTTTTAATGGCTCTTTTCCCAAGATTTTCACCTTTAAATTGTTTATGTTGCCCTTTTCTTTTTCTTTACAATTGCTGGACCTGCTGCATTATAACATCAGGGAAATATACATGATTTGAATAACATCATCCCATCTATTCATGGTGCATTGTGTATTTTTTAGTATACAGTTGAAGAAAGTGACACATGTCATTCAAATACATACCAAAAATCTATACAGAACCTAATAGAAGGACCTGTTAAAAGAAGATGCAGATTTTAAACTATCTTACATGAGCTTGAACTGTTTCTAAAATGTTTAAAATGAACTGATCTTCTGGCATATTTCCTCTAGGTTTGCTCATGACAGTGTAGTGTCCCTGCTGGGCTACCGTACCTGATCACAGCTTTGTAGAAAGGAGGGGTATTAAGTGCAATATGGCCACCAGATGCTGCCAAAACACTATCACACAAACAAACAGACAGACAGGTGGGTAAACAATTGTTAAAACAATAACTCCAATATTTGCAGAGATCTTTTATAGAGATGGCGCATGCATCTGTCATTTGTTGCATCAATAAGTATCTAGATTCATATGTAATGCATTGTCTTTCAAATGTTTTTTCATGGGATGCTCTAATGCTAGCTCACAACCCTTATGTAAAACAGCAAAGACAGAGGGCAGAGGGCAAATGTTCCCAGATTAATTATTGTGACACTGAAATTGCAGTTTCCTCAAGCGTACGGAAGATCACTATCACCTCCGATCGCTTGTTTCCTACCTCATAGTCCCCTCTCTCCTTAATGACAACCAGCGTGCACCGTTCACTCATAAAATGTTAAGCAGTGACCACATCTCGCTCGTTTTCAGTCTCCTCTCAGAGAATAGTGAAAGCGACAAGGCCTGACATACTTTTCCAGAAAAAAAAATCCAAAACTGTCTATCAGATGATACATATTCATAAGGCAGACTCATGCTTGCATCCATTACATATTCATACTCGGGGACTTTGCTTATATACACATGTAAAAAGCTTGTAATTTATCTTAAGTTCAACATTTACTGACTGAGACTCCTTCAGTTCGTTCGAATAGAAACTGGTTTGAGTTGAATTTACAGATAGATTTTGTCTTAAGGAAATGGAATTGCTGAGTTTTCCAACAGATGACGAAGAGGTTGCATGATCAACACAAGGTCCGTCATGGGAAAGAGGGCTTGAATGATTTAGTGCAGTGCATATTTAGTTGTGTATTAGTTGGAAATGGACAAATGTTAAAGCTGGCAGTGGAAGTGTGAAGTAGACTGGATGTGCCCTGGAACAAATGTTGGCATAGACGCAGTCCAGTTAGTCACAGAACAAAAAACAGACCAGAGACGCAACAAACACACGGCTAATGGATACAACAGAAGGAATAAAGCGACAGAACCCCCCGATTGTTATTTCAAAACACACTGGACATCTTTCCAAATGTCTTCCTTGAGCTAACAGCGAGTGTTTTTCATTTGAGCTGCTGTCGTTTACTTCTCATCCATCTGTCAGGAGAGAGTTGCAGCATGTCGGGAGTGCACTCGCCGCCTTTGTCTTGTAAATTCAACTTCTGACATCCGCAAGACTGCAGAGGGTTGTCGCTCGACAGAAATAGACTTCTGTTTTGTTTTTTTTTTCCCCCCGTTTCCTAACAACAAAGCACCTCTGTATCAAAACCGCAATGGGTGCACCTTGAAGTAGGAGCCATATATAGAAATCATGTAAATCAGGCATGAATTAACACCGAGGTGGCTGTTGGCTTGAACATTTCAAACGGTCTGGGAAAAATGATGATGTTGGAGATGACAGTGGAAAGGATTTATGATGAAGGACTAGGATGCCCTTTGTACTCCCCGAGCACAGAAAGGTTGTGCGTTGCTATCTGGAAGCTTTAATTGGATCCATTTTCACTTTCTGAATTGAGCAATTAAAGGAGAAGTAAATGACACAGTCTTTTTTGCTAACTTTCTGTTACTTTTGTTAGTGTAAGCACTAACAAAAGTAACAGTCCATCCATTTATTCCAACTTCCACTGAGCTCAATACAACCTGACCAGTCATAACACTTTATCTAAAATAGGGCGGGTTTTATAGAATGCTCTGTTTCTTTGAATATGTTTTAAAATTGCAGCGAGCAAAAAGCGGCCCACCAAAGAGTACAATACTTGAGATGAAATTGGGAAGAAAAGTTTATTTTATTCTATCTAATTGCAATAGTTTACTCTGTGTATGTTTATTCTTCCTTAAAATCATACTAGAATGGAGAAAAAACAGACAGAAAAAGAATCAGGATGGCTGACCAAGCTACTTTTAACAAGTACAAGCAAAAACAGAAAAGAAAATTAAAAGAAAAAAACAGCTTAAGCAAAAAATATAAAAACTGCAAAATATTTTTGTTTCTATGGCAAGGTTTTTGGAGTATGAAGACCAAAGATTGTACGTTGATTTTAGCGTTCTTTGCTTCAGTTTATCACAATATTTGAAAAGCACACCGGTCTGGACCATGGGCTAACTGTAGACTCTGGTGTCTTGAAAGAGTTAGCCTTTGTCATTACACCTGAGGTTTAAAAAAAAAAAAGAAAAAACATCTATCCTGTTATGAGATGGATGAGTTGGCAGTGCTGGCATCCACAAGAAACATAGCAAAGATACAGTAGCTGCAAAGGTTAATATGGTCAAGATAGGATTCTGTTTACATCTGATGCAGAGGAGAGGATAACATGGGATAGCACCAAACGAATATGTTTAATGCAAAGAAGAAGGACTGAGACACCTGTTACTGACTAAACAGTCTATAATACCAAAGGCTATTTGGATACAAAGCCGTTTATTTTTAATCAAATAATTGTTAAAGTACTTCTTCTCTATAGCAGATGTGAGTCCACCATACAAGGCTAAAACTGGCTTCTCTTCACACCAAACTTGTAAGTATTTTGGAGTGCATATGAGTTTTTTTTTTTTCACTTCTCCAATCAATACATAATAGCATGAGATTTAAAAATACTGTGCCGCTACACCGAACAGTCTGGTGTGGGATCAATAGAGAAATGCATCTGGTTCACAGCAGGAGAGACTGAGGCCCGATCGATAATAAGCAAATTTCCAGGAACCGCAAGAGTTATCGACTCTTTAATTACCCATTTCTCTCAAAAGGTGCATCAGAGACTCATAATACAGCAGCGTTAATGGGGCTTTGTGGAGAACAGGACTTTGTGAGCACAATGTGTAAATGAGGGAGTGTTGTAAGAAGCCAGGACGATACATCACAGTTAAACATGTCACGTTCCAGCAATACATCCTCTACATACTTACCACATACCTCATCATTGTTAGAGATTAGGTAAAAAGCAATTTATGCATAGCACTTTTATTTGATTTCTATAAGGAGCACATTCAGTACGTGGTCAATACAGAAAATTAAATTGACAACACTAACAAAAAATTTAAATTTAAATTTTTATTTGACCTTTATTTAACCAGGAAAGTCCCACTGAGATTACAAATTGTATTTCCGGGGGAGTCCTGGCCCATAGGGAACCCATTGTACATGTATTATATGGTGACTGGGAGAAAAAGCAAACTCCACACAGAGAGGGATCAAACTCAGGACCTTTTTGTCATGCTGAAAATAATTCAAATAATACCCTCAAAATAATGAGGATTTCTTGACATGAAACAGGGAAAAAAATTCTTTTAATCACAAAGTGTAACTGGTTAAACAGATCAGACACATATATCTTCACATCTTTCAAATTTTACCCCACAACTTTCTGTTGGATGTGAGTTTGCAGCAACATTTGTCTCCCTTTCTTCCATAGTGCTATACATCCTAAAAGTAATGTTGTGTTGCTTTTAAATGGATAGAGTTAAAACAGTTGAATATGGCCACAGTTAGTAACAAATTAACATCCAACGAATTGTTTGTTGGTTAATTTTGTAGTTAATGTTGAATACAAAGGCTCTGGTATCAAATGGTTTTGAATTTAAGAAAAAAGTGAATAAACGTTTCTTAATCCTAGACTAAATCTCTCTGCTAGGGATGGGTGGATGATTGGTTTTTAAATGTAAGGTTTAAGCTGGAAAACATTGAAATTCTAGGTATTTAGTAAAATGATTATGTGAACTGCTTGTACTTTTCACTGGGCTTAACCCTTATATGTCACACTTATCACTAATAATGATATATATGCAACCTTTAAATCAGAACTCTACATCTCACAATGCTAATAAGGGTTGGCGATTCAATGTTTCCGATGCTTTTAGGTCTTTTACTTTGGCAGCAGTGGCTGTCCGCTCTGGGCAAGGTGAATATTCACTCAGAGGCATTTTTTTGAACGCAGCTCAAACACAGAGATATGATAATGATGTGAAGATAGAAACAGCTCTGCACGGCGCTGTATACATGCGCCTTCAGTGCTTTAGACCTGTAACAAACATGAAAACAAAACAGATGAATCATCAAGAAAGCCTCGAAGAAAAAAAAATGGATGGATGCCTTTGTGAGGAAATGGAGAGAGAGAGAGAAAAAAAAAATGCTTACACACCGAAGCTGAGTGACGCTTATGGGCATTGGAGTTTTTCGTTTGATGACTCCTCTCATGATTTATGTAGGTAGAGGCGTCTCCTCTGACCTTGAGAGCCGCTTCACTTTGTGCTGATGTTCGGGTTAACAGGGGATTGTGGGAATTGGAGGTGCCTCTGAGGGCTCTTTTTTTCTTGACCTCACACAGCTTTTCGGTGTGTGCTCGTATCATGATCAATATCCACCTCAGTTCATGTGGGTTTTTCCACAGATATAAGGCAGCCATGATGGATTGAGCTTTTGATATTGCTTTGAACCCACTATCTCTGCAAAATTCATTGGAGATATTTCACTGCAGTGCACAGCATTGAGTCAGTAATATGAAGTTTGATTTGAAGACTGTGTAAATCATGTCGTTTTAGCTGCTATTGTAAATGATATTTGATGTTATTTCACTGCTTATGGTGTGGTTTTTGACAAATATCATTAACACTTTATGTTTTCTTCTTATTAAGCAACTTATGTTAAACTACTTTCATTAGTTTACATTTTATTATGACCATATGATTTCTCTTTATAAGTTATTTGGAGCTTTATTCTAAAACCACCAAACCACTGCAATGAAGAGCTTTCACCTCACACTGTAAATATCTAAAAATCTTCACCTATTCTAAATGACTTATGCAGCCTATTTTTAAAGTCATGTATGGACGTTATATGGGTAACGTCCATATTTATAATATATGGGTTATAGATGCCAAGTATACTTAAACACACAAAAAGAACTATGTGTTTGGAAACATAAAGGATGACTGTAATAATAATAATTAAAAAGATTTGCATTCTTTCATCAAAAAACAAACAAACAAACAAATAAACAAGACTTGTCTGTGTGTTGGTTAAAAAAAACCCTAAAATATTACTAATCTAAAATGTTGATTTTATTGTGATTTTGTTTTTACATTTAATGTATTGCTATTATGATGTGCTTTAATGCGATTATTTTTTTATGCAAGCTATTGCATAAGTCCAACTAGACCACCAATTAAACTTTTAGCCCAAAAATATATATTCTTATTATCATTTTGAATGTTTTTAGACATGAGATCTCACTGACATGGCACAGAAATAGGCCAATACACTGGACTCTAGTCATATTTGTACAAAATACACTGAAGTTGCCCGACTATTTCACTAACTATTATTACAAACTTGCCGGCTCCAATAGTCTCCACAAATGACATCTGTAAATACGGGACTGCTGTCCTAACAAGTCTTTAGATGGAACTGCGCCCTCTACTGGCTTAAAGTTTTGGTGGTGCTTTAAGATAATATTCAGTGACATACGTGTAATTCAATGTGCCAAGATGCAACTTTACTTAAACCAAATAAAAAAACTGTGTTGCCAAATGATGTATGCATCTCAAACATTGTAATTTTACAGCCAGTTTTCAGCCCACTCTGTTAAAACATCAATGCTTATTGTAAATGACCAAGAGGCAGTGAGAACGCACTGACCCCAGCCAAAATTAGATGCAGTAGGTAACATCCATAATTATAATGGATGGCTTATGAACCTAAAACACACAAGGAAAGCAACATACTCCTGCCTGTGATATTTGTAATAATCATGCTCCATTTAATTTGGACTATATTTACATTACAAAGCTTGTCCTTGTGAACTACAAAGTTAAAAATATCAGTAATAATTGCAGTACAGTGTTCAGCATTTCGATTGCCTTTGTCCTTCTAGTCTGACACTCAACTGTGGACCACCAAAGAATCTTTAATGGATAAAGGTGTCGACAATAGATTTAAGATTAACTTTTCACCCGAGTCAATGCTCTTGTATTTCACCTTCCTTCCCTCATTATTTCTAAATTGAACGTTAATAGCTGGACATTCTTTCTTTCCCAGCTCTCGACATCTCTTTTCTGTCATTTCAAAGATTAATGATGATCAACTAAAGCTGACTTTCATACATTGGTGTCTGCACCCTGGGGGGGGTGTTCAAAGCTCCTAAATCAGTGTATTCATCCAAAGATTTTAAATATTCAGATGAGTCCCTGAGGCTTCAACACAATAAAAGCTTATTTACCGGGGCATGGCAAACACACCTTGCATCTTAATACACTGACAGAGAGAGAAGATGAATAGCGCGCTTACATCTGTATCATGTTCACGCTAGATCAATCTGTCACTCTGCCTCGGCTGGTTATTCAATATTGTCCTTGGCCTTAAACTCCCAAATGAGAGATTTATGCCGTCGAGCTCAGAGATAAACAGACAAAACAGAGACTCGAAGCTTCAAGAAGCCATTTCATTCACTGTTTAGATTCATCTTTTCCTGTAGCTGTCAGACTGTCACCGTATAGTTTCACTACATTTTTGGAGACGCGACATTATTGTGGGGTTAAAAGACACAAATATGAACTCAAATCTGTACATTCCCCTCAGCTCTGTGGATCTCCTGTACATGTGGAAGCAAAGAGAGGCAACTGCTCGAAAATGAACTTGAAACACAAGCACAGATGAAGACTGTGATGATTCATCGTCAAAGAAGTTTTCGGTGTCTGATGAACATTTTCAGTGCCAGCACCATCTTTTTTTCGTGCTGGCGTGTCCAAATTAATCCTGTCTTATTTGAAGAACAAAAACAACAGATATATCAACTCTATGATGAACTTGGAAAACATTTTTGTTTTATAAGAAGCAAGATGAAAACAAGGAATAGTAGTAAGCAAATTACTTAAAAAAAAAAAAAATACATCCATCTATCAATCTGACATTTTTCTACACTTTAAGAGATTGGACCAGAGGGTTAGACTTCTCTCACCCCAGGCACTTTCTCCAGCTCTTCAGGGGAATACCTAGGGGTTTCTAGCCTAACCAAAGAACATAGTCCTTCCATTTTGGGCTGGATGTCCTCAGCTAGCCCAAAACCTCTGTCTTGTAGAACACCACATCAAAAGGTAGCTCTTCTCTATGTGGCACACTTCCATTTTAAAAGCCACTGCATTTTTTTGCAATTTTATAAGATTACTTCATGCAACACTGTACAACTTAAGTTGGCTACAACCTGCATCTTGCCTGACACATTGTACAGTTAGAGAAGTTGAGTGTGTCATAGGGTACAATTCAATTTCAGGCATCAGACAAACATCTGAGAGTCAACTTCAGTTGCACGCAAAAGAACAATAGAGATTGTATAAAGATGCAAAAAAGATTACTGTCAGTGTAGCTAAAAAGCATGGTGTCATTAGTCTTTTGTTTCATACTGTCGTTGTGTCCTTGGGCAAGACACTTCACCCACATTGCCTCCAGTGCCACACCACTGGTAAATGAATGTGTGTGACTGTGGTGGTGAGTTTGGTGGTGGTTGGAGAGGCTGTTGGCGTTGTGTGTATGGCAGCCCGTCTCCCAGGTGTGATAGGGTGTGAATGGGGTGAATGAAAGCATGATGTAAACAACTTTGGGTGTCTGAGAAGGGTACAAAAAGCATGGCATTTATCATTTACAAAGCCATTTAGCTAACCGCTATTCTGTGACAGTAGCAGAACATATATCCATAAACATAGTTTCAGCTCAGCACTTTCTTCACCACAACAGACTGGTACCTTTCAATGAATGGAATGAACAAGCCACTGTTCCAAGTCAAATATTCAACATTACTGGGAAACATCAACATGCCATAATAAAACAAATCGTTACAAGTGGATTTATGATCCACATACATGCATAGAAAACTAAGAGTTCATGACTGTTTGGAATTAAAACAACGTTGCTTAACAATTGTCCAGCAGAGGGCGCAGATCCCTCTCCATGTAACTGCAGCAGCAAGCAGGGCAGCCATGTTTATTTACAAGTGGATTTTGTACTAATATGACTCTGCTAGGCTCCAGTGAATTGGCCTATTTTCTTTATTATATGCACAGTTTGGTAGAGCGCCTCACTCTCGCCATATGCCAAGAGATATATTGGAGGTTTCTGTCCAGCTGAGGGTACTGTGTCAGTGAGATAGTGATTCTACTGATCTCCTGACTAAGAACCATTAAATTGATTTTGAGAATATATACTTTTGGGCTACAAGCTACTTTAAATGCTTTTAAGAACACACTCATGATATACCTTTTTTCTTCTGTTAACTTATCCTGTTATGTTTAAGTTTATGAGTGCAATCTGCCCACTGTCTACAACAAAGCAGAAGCTAAGTAATAGCAGCGGCAACAATAGATATTTGCAGTTATCTTACCATCCACTAGGAGCATTAACAACAAGAGTTTTCTGAACCTAAACATAGAATTACCTGGGCACACTTATCTATCAGACCCATTGTGATAAAGCTCAGTTCAGTTCAAGCTATTTGTGTCGCCTTATCATGTGCAGATCTCACACACAACAGAGAAGCCAATATCCTCCAGAAAATCCATCTGTTACTGCTGTCGGCTGCCTTTCACTGGATAAAACTAACATTTCACCTTTCTGGTTAACCTTATAAATATATTATTAAGATTCACTTGGTTTCTCATCTACATTTCACTTTCAGTGTGTGCACCAACAGCAATGTTCAGACCTTGACTCTAACGTTTCTCCCCAGTTACCTTTTTATTTTTCTTCAAACTTCGCACCAAAAAAAGTCAGCTACATTTTATAATGACGAGAAAGCATTTGAGTGGACCTCGGTTGGAAATTTCTTAAAATTACCACTCCTGTTACTGCCCTCTGAGCATCAGTGAGCAGATGTAGCCGCCTGACACAAAGTGGTGAAAGCTCCATAGTTAATGAGGTCTCAAAGGGTCCGTAACCCCCAAAATAATTCTGCATGTATCTAGTCTGTTTCTTGTTTTCACTCACACACACACACACGCATGCGTATATGTCCATTCACAACCCACAGAGTCTTTTTCTGTGTGCTGCTGCTGTGGGCGGTAGAGTTCACACTGGGGGTCAAAAGTCAATGCAAGATGAGCAGGTGTCTAGGGAATGCTTTTTGTCCATTCATTCCTATTTTGAATTGGTGTTTCCAGAGGGCAACGCACCACAAGTGGGCGCTGGATATTTGTTAGCTCATGACTGGCTGCTCATTGTTGTGGATGCTTCTCCTGTTTGAGAAAGCTTGCAGGTACAGTAACATTTATTGATATTTCCATTTAATCAAATACATCCCTGTTCTGAGCCCATTTTCAATTGAGGTAAGACATTTTGATATAATTACAGCATGTTCTTTATAAAGCCTGGACCCCTATTCCCAGATTAGTTATTGAAATCTAAGCTTCAAGTGATTAAGGCAGTCAAATAATGGGCCAACCCAGAGCAACAGCTCCTCAGCAGAAATCAACAGTTTCCTTCAGTGTTGTGCATTGTGTCTCCTTTGGGCCAAGGCCGCGCTTTGTACGCTGCTGCTAGTCACTGCGATGTTTGTCAAGCAAATGAGCATTTCACATTTACCGAGCTCTAATGTGACATAATCAAGTTATAATTTATCAATTAGAATAATTAGGAGGCAGATCCGATTTAATTAAAGTGTTGAAAAGGCAGCGAGGAAGCCAGCCACACATAAATGAGCCTGAGTGTTTGTGTTGCTGTAGAGGCTTTAGATGCTTTAGTGTCATATTCATTTGCTTACATCTAATTGATTTAGGTTCTCATTGTGAAGGAAAGGGACACACAGTTTTGAATGTGCCTTTGCTTCAAACCTAAATGGAGGAGAAAAAAGAAGATGTTGGTGAAAAGTCGACTGTAATGCCTTGTGGCATTAGAGTTTGGCTGTGCGTCAGTGGACACTAATGAATTGGCACTGTCAGCAGAGCGAACTCTTGCCCCGACAGTAGGGATGTGCTTAGTGGTCATGCTCAGGCATGTCAGCAGCCTGTGCCCACTGAGCCTGGGAGACACAAATGAGAGAACGGGAGAGAGAGGAGGGGGTACAGTGCACGGTAAAAGGCTCATCCGCCTTGTTTGATAAGATCAGCCGGCTCTACTCCTGGTATTAAGAAAGCAGGATTCCTCTCCACCTGCACAACTTATCACGGTGTCACACACTCACACCACAGATTACCTTTCATAATTTGCTGTTCTATCCGCCACAAAAAATGCTTTTCCCAGACTAATTTAAAGCAACTGGAGGATTTATTTCTTCTTTAAAATCCCATGTCTATTCTCATCTCCTCCCTCAGTCCCTCAGCCCATTCCCAGGCCCTTCATCTCCTTTTTCTGTTCCTTTCCTTTTCCGTCCTCTTTACTTCATACTTGAGGCCCGAGAAGCCCTACAAAGTAACTTGACGCCTCCCTCAATGACAAACGGTCATTTAAAAAGGCCAAGCTGTCAGGCAGAGCGCGCAGCAGAAGGCATCACTGAGACAGATGAAGGAAGAATATACTCAAGGTAAAAGAGACAAACGATGGGGCCGAGCTGAACGGGGAGGGACACAGATGAAGCAGGAGGAGATGAACAGTCCTTGGAGGAAAGAGACTGACGCTCCCTGACTGTCTGCTCTGGACTGAAGTCATTCTATTCACACTATGTTTTAATCCATGCACGCTGCTGACTCCATATCTGGGAGTTTGCATTAACCTCTAAGTCAAGAAAACCACTTTGCTATATAGCATAGCATAGTATAGTAGTGTATATAGTATATAGTGTAGCATATGATGGTATGGTATAGTAGCTACTGAAAAGAGAGAAAAATGAAACAAAACTTCAAGCTGCAATGATTTACTGTGTTACTGTTGCCCATTACTAGTACTTTTGTCGATAAGGTAAGATTTGGTCCAATAGAACAATAATAAATAATAAATAAATACATTTAAATAAATAACAATAACAAAAATAAAGTGCAAATTCAACCAGTTTAGTCATTTCAGTTCCCAGTGTGGACTGGGAGTCTTTACTTATTACTCTATTTTTAGATCTTAGTAATTTTCATGAATGGAAACATGGAAAAGCATCTTATTATTAATATATGCCAGGAAATATATTTGTGTAGGACAATGACTGGACAACACCATTCCTCTGCTCAATATGAGACATAGAATTTGTATTTCTTGGTAGAAAACAGCAATAAAATGCATTGCTCTGTCATGCAGTGGTGTGTGAGCCCAGCACATATCTTATACTATGTCACAAACCAAGTAAGGAAATACACATTTTTTTCTTTTTGTACCATTAATATTTAAATTCACTTTACATCTCATTGAAACACAACTATATGCATAAGAGGAGTGCATATTACAAACATTGAAATGGGAACACTATTGTTGTTGGAAATTGGTGAACCCCTTATGAATGTATTTTCTTGTTATGATTTTGGAATAAGGCAAAGATGACATATTAATACTGGCTCACATAGGATCATATCACTGGTGGTTTCTCTGCCAACTGAAACAACATTTTCAAAATTTGTATGTCTTTTGTCACGTTTTTCTCATGGCGGCAAAGTTCTTTTTAAATGAATCAGATTTTTCCACATTGTTAAGGCGGCTGTCATTCAAATTGCTGTTATAGAAAATATTTGCCAATCAAACAAAACAATGACAAAGCATTACAGTTCCTTGTCTTAACAATTTCCATCCATCTTCCTGCAGGTTTAATATTTCCGTTGTGTATTGTGTAGTGGGACAATAGCATCAGTCAATAGCACATTATAACTCAATCTAGTTTCGGACTGACAGCAGAAAACAAACGTTGCATTCAGAGTTTTAAACAATATAATAATGAGCAACAATACACTGTTCAAAGTAGTACTTACCACAGAGACAGGGCTTTGAAAACTGCATTCTATTATATTATTTGTGGCAATATTCAGTGTCGAAATTGTTCATCTTAACGTTTCATGTTGAGAAGGTTTCCCTTTAGTTCAACCTTCTTCCAATTCTGAAATATTCTTTTTCCTTCAAATCTACACAGTTTTTCTCCTTGGAAACTTTCAAGGTTTTTTTGTTCGCTGTGAATTTCCATCTCAACTTCTGAGCGCTGGTTGCAGGCGGCTGTATTCGAGGGAAGGGAGGAGACCTTCACATTGCACCCAAGTCACACAATGCATGTGGGGCCGCGCCATATGAATTCAATTTTCATTACCCCCCCCTGTAATAAATGCGGCGCGAATCCAGGGAGGCCGTGGCAGCAAAAAATAAATCTGATACATGAATAAACGATGTCTCCAGGGAAGGCAGGCTCCTCCTTTGTGAGGAAGATTGACTCCTCCAAGATGGGACACATCAGCCACAAGCAACGGAAACAGGAATAGAAACTGCAGACTGAAAACGCTCCCGCTCCAAGACTTTCTGTTCAAGCCCACAATGAATCTGAAACCTATGCAGTGTCACTATAAGCCGTCACATTCTCCTCTGGGTCAGCACTTTTCAAAATTCCACACTATGGGAGTGTAATTAAACTTTGACACCAAACTTCGTCACTGCACCGCGTTTGTGTTCTTGTCCTCAGCTCGGCCTCAACATTTCCATGAGGCATGCACCAGTGGAAGCTGATGTTGACACATTGTAGACTTGTTAGGGTGTTAGAAAGTGGATTATGTTATGCTGAGTTATATTTTTGTCACTGCCACAGTTCCTTATTGAGATTTCTGTGTCTATCTCAGCATGGAGTTTAAGAAATGTTATTATTTTTCTGGAACTGGGTGGATAGCAAGACGGTTTTCTGCACAAATTCTATAGGATGGAATCTATCATTTAAAATATCCACAATTTCCTTCTCCCATGTTTTTATGATAAGAGAATCTATTTATCAATTTGTCTGTAGGTTAGGGCACTGGATGGATGAAAATTAAGCTCAACAAACCAGGCCAGTGCCAGTTCTGGTTCTACAAACCACCTGGCGTGTTATATGTTAATATATGTTAATATAACTTAGTTCAACAGAAACCAAACCACAGCTAGAACCATGAGGCAGAAAGGCTGTTTGCTGTAATAGAGGTAAAAGTGGTACAATACATTGTTAAATCAGCAAAAAGAACAACAATCAAAAGCTGTATATTTGTTGAACAGGTTATCAACACAAGAGCAACTAAAGATTGGAGCAAGAAACACACAGTACTCTTCTGATTACAACACAAATAATCAGTCCTCCAACAGGAATAGCAGAGGAATGGAACACAAATCTTTTCTAACCAAGAGGAGAACGCTCTTTATAAATAAAATCCTTCATTGTTGCCCTTTGATTACTGAGACACGAATTTCTTCAATTTTAAGGAAAAAATCAAGTTAAAAGTTATGATCATACAGAAGTTGTGTGGTTCTCTCTCATTGCCAAGAGGTTATGTAGCCATAGTATAAAACATTCAATATGGAGGCAAACATCTGATTTGTTTTGGGAGACTGGTGTGATATTCTCACAGCCTTGTTTTTTCTACATTTTTCTCTCTCTTTGAATTTCTCGACTGTTCAGGCCCCGTCACAGGTGGCAGACTACAAGGTGAACATGTTTATATATTTGTGTCTGACTTCTGTCACATTGAATAATGCTCTGTAAATCTCAATGCTACAAACATGAATGGAGACTGGGTGCTGAGATGCTGCCTAGCAACAACATAGGTCATCATCTTGTCACATGGGGTGAGACAGTTATATTAGAACCTGACAGGGACTGTCATACCTAATACGTTCGTATGAAAGCAAACAGAACCACAGCTGGGTCGATCAGTCTTTCACTTTTGTATGTGTTTGTGTGGTGTCTCTTGGTGAAAATATCTAGTTGGCTAATGCCACTAAAAGACAACAGAAGGCACATGAATAAGGTCACAAAATGAATGACTAAATTCACAGCTGTCAATATTGTGATTTTGTGACAACAACTTCAGAAATTATGCCTGTTGCATTTTGTGGCATTTTTTTCTTTCTCTTTACAAATGTGAATGCCAGAGACCAAGCTTTTCAGTGGCTCTTGATCTGTTCACCTGGTGCACATGAGGTTCAGATGGCTGTGTTAATGTGTGTCAACACTGCAGCAGATTGTTTTAAATGAAGCAAAAATGCCAAGTGTGAATGCCCCCTAAGACTGTGTCATAAGTTTTTAGTGATCAGAGCTCCATCAGCTGTCACCAGTCACAGACTTTTGAGCACTGTTTCATTTGTTCTCAAATCTCAAGGGAATAAACGCCTAATTTCCAAATAGCTTCATGTGACTGTGGTGAATCTCAGTGAGGGCTATTAGCTCAACCACTGAATCCAACCTAGTGCAGCCCCCCAATCTGGCGTCACAGCAGATGGGTGGAGGTCTGTGATCTGTTGAGGCAATTTTGTGCATGGCTGCCATGGCCTGTCCTGGTGTGACATCTCCTGCTGCTAGTCGGGCAGCACTCTGACCTTCACACTGGGCTGGTGTACAGCTGTCTGGCTGGGAAAGGCACACACTTTCACCCCATGACATACACTCACACATTACACGCTTGCAGTCCCTGGGGAGGTGCAAAAGTTTAGTTGGGAAAGAGATTTCCGTGTTGTGTGTTATTGCGCTGGCTAGCTACAGTAGACAAGTAGCTGGCGGGCAAAATGGCAGCACGCACTACTGGACAAAATGTCCAGTATGGCTTGAGAAATTGGTGCTTATTCTGTTTAAAAATTCATGCAGATAGGCCCCTTGAAGATGTTTTATGTTGCATGAGATTTCCAAAACTTTTACACTTACCTTTTATGTCAATTTTTTTTGGAATAGGGGATTTGTTTGTTTTGTTCCCTCAGTTGAGAGACTGTCTGCGTGAACAGCTTGGCTTGATTTATGAAGAGCCATAACATATTACAGTTGATCTCAATATTATTCATTTCCCATTATACTGATACTTTGTTCCACTTTACCGCAGCTCATAACAGGAAAAGGTGATTATGTCATTTGTAATGAAGGGATTGAATAATTTTAAAACTGCTGCAGTCACCAAAAATGTCGGATTTGGGGGAAGCCACTTGTTGAGCTATTTAAACCATTTGTGTGTGATGTGTTCATAAAAAACACAGGAAATTCATTCAACAAATGTAATGGGGAAAAATTAACAATTTTAAATTGTGTGACATTTGTGTGACAAACTGTGTTTGTGTTATGTCCAGTTAAAGTAATTTTCTGAAGTGCTTTTTTCTTTTTGTTAAGTAAATGTATCACATTTATCCCTGCCACCATAGACTACTCATACACAGCTGTAGCCTGCTTCTCTGAGCCAGGACAGTTGTTTCAGATCACACTCAGACAGAAATCCACTACATGTCACACACTCACTTTACAAATGCAACTAATATTTCAGGAATCCCAGAACATCACTTTAAGATTCTGTTACTCATGTTGTTCAAGTGTTGTGTGACATGTCGTATTGCATAGGTGACACTTGATACACTTTGCAGTTTTCTATTCTATTTTTTCTGCCTTTTCTGTGTAAATCAGCTGTAGGCTGACTGAGACACTTTATTGCTGGATCAAATTACCAGAGGTATTTCAAACCTCTGTGCGAAAGTGCCTTTAGATGCTGCAGACTGAGTAAAGATTACATGTCTGTGAAGTGGTTTGGAGAACGCTTTGTCTTCTTGAGGAGAAAATGAAAAGCACACATACAGTGCACACATATGGCGCACCCCTTGCACTTGCCATTTGTCGGGTTAGAGCAGGAGGACACATAACGCAAACCCAAAGAGACACTTGGTCCGTGGGGAGAGATCTCCTCTCATTACGAGCCGGATTGACACTGGGCCTGGCCTGTCCAGAGGGAGGTCTGCGCCAATAAGAGAGTAATTGAAAGAGGCGCTTGACTTCCCGTCTGTAACAGCTTACAGACCAGGGCTGATGTGCCCCTCTCGGAGCACAGCGTTTAGACAACAGATGGGCGAAGACAAACAACATGAAAGCTAGCTCAGAATTGCAGGCATGTAAAAAAACCAACAAAACAAAACAAAAAAACAATTTAGCACGGAAACGCATTTTCACCACCTTTCACACGATCATTCCTGCCTCTCAACACCAGCCTCCGTCATGTCCCTCTCTATCTCTCAAATCAACGCACCTTTGCTTCATGTATTGACTGCAGAAAAAGAAGGTGCGGGGAGAAACATGGCAGCAGAGTTGTGTTTTAAAGCTTCCCAATCTCCCCAGAGTTGCTGCGGTCCTAAGTGTCAACAGGCTGAGCCAGAATGTGGATAGTTAGAGGCTGTGCCATAGCGTCTTGTCTCAGCGAGGTGTGTGCGTGTCGAGTCCCGGCGGCTAGACTTGTTACGGAGATGACAGCATGTTTTGTTTCACTACACAGCCCTCACACTGACAGTCTGAAAGCCCGGAGCCAAACAAACAGAGGCAGCAGCGATGCCAGGTATCTCAAGATCTCTCTGTAACACACACAGGACTGCAGCATGAAGAAATCGCACATACATAACAAACACCAAGTTGTACAAAGCAGCTGCAATGCTTCATGGGAGCATAAACATGGAAGTCTTCTGTATACATGACAAAGTAGCTGATTCACTCGCACTGTAAAGCACTGGTTTCATATTGTTTAACGCTCTTTTAAAAACACCAACAGAGAATTTCAGCGGTTTATTTTCCCATCTATAAGCTCTGCGTGTATGGATGTGAAGTTGAGCTATATGCATCATTTACGTACTGTATCCACCCGTGCACCATCAATAATTCAGCTTTGCGCACAGATACGGCAACTAGGCAGACCTCGAAGCGCTCCTCGAGAAACTGCAGTGCTCTCCGATTGACGCAACACTCGGCGTGATCAAGTGAGCCGCTTGGCAGATTGGACGCACTTGGCTACAACAAACTTGTTATCCGCCGGCTTGTGGAGTGTCGCCCAGGTGTCGGCCGAGGGTTGCAACAATTGAAGTAATCCAGTGATTTACAAGAGGCGAGATAACGATAAGACAAGGCAGACAGATGAGTGAGAGGCGGAAGTTTCAGCGCCGAACTAGAGGGGAAAAAGTGCTTGCAAAAACACACACACTGAGGGGTTTTATTTTTGCCTATTCTTTAAAATACCCATTTAATAACCAATGCAAAATCCTAATGCCCAACAGAGAACCAGTGGTCTAAGTCAGGGAGCGAAGATGGTGACGTTTGAAAGCTTTTATTAAAATTTGAATTCATTTGAGTCTTACAAAAGTTATCTTTAACATTAATTTCCTCCATTTATTTAGTTGGATCTGAACAGTTGGATTTAAACAGGTTTTAGATAGATTTAAAAAGTTTTTAGTTTAATCCAAACAGGTTTTAGATGGTATTGAACAGGTTGAGTCAGATCTTAACAGGTTTTAGATGGATTTGAATAGGTTTTAGTTGGGTCTGAACAGGTTTTAGATGGATTTGAATAAGTTTTAGATAGATTTGAACAGTTTTTGTTGAATCTAAACAGGTTTTAGTTGGATCTGAAGAGCTTTTAGATGGATTTGAATATGTTTTGGATTTGAAATGTTTTTTAATGGATTTGAAGAGGTTTTGGTTGGATTAAACAGGTTTTAGGTGGATTTGAACAGGTTTTAGTTGGATCTGAACACATTTGAAAAGGTTTTAGTTGGATCTGAACATGTTTTGGTTGGATTTGAACAGGTTTTAGTTGGATCTGAACACATTTTAGATGGATTTGAACAGGTTTTAGTTGGATCTGAATACGTTTTGGATGAGTTTGAACAGATTTAGTTGGATTTCAAAAGGTTTTGGTGGATTTGAACAGGGTTTAGTTGAATTTGAACAGGTTTCAACTGAATTTGAACAGGTTTTAGATGGATTTGAATAGATAATATTTATCTTTGGAGCAAAACTCAACTCAAATCCAATAAAACTTAATGTATTGAAGGGCCACATAAAACAAAATGATCCTCACGCCTGTTCACAGACTGCTTTTGTCTATTATAAGCCACCCTTTCTATGCTCTCATCAGCTGTAGCTTGTAGGCAATTGATCCAGATATTTAGCCATTTAAATATCATAATAGCTTTTGGCTGTTCACCACTGAAGTAATTAACATTTATTTTCGCTTTAATATAATCTAACAAAGGCTATTTATACTCTATTATATTTTGTGGTGTTATTCTCGCCTAGATATCTACTAAACAAATACTCTTTGTGAATGAAATCTGGCTAATATTACTGAGCAAATATTTGCACTAGTCTGCTGCATAAACAGTCCAGATTAAAAGCTATTTCGTGGAGTGGGAAGTAATTCGAAGTCTAATTTAAACCCACTTCCCACTGTCTGCCTCTTTCAAAGCTCTACACAAAACTTTACCATCTTCCATTGGCAATAGACATTAATGTGGCTATAGTGAAACTGTTACATAAGACCATGTTTTCATCAGTACATTCAGCGACGCACGATGAAAGAACTTTGTCTGCTTTTTCCCTCGCCTCATTTCTTTGTCTTACACCTCTATTTTCCGACTTGCATCTCTGACCAAAAGCAGCTGCGAAGAATAAGCATCAAATATTGATAGTGCGGCGCTAATGGAGTCTTAATAAGAGGCTTCCAGTCCAAACAATGAAAGAGTAGGTCATAGTGGGCGGAAGGAGGTGTGCCGCCCCATGTGCCACATCAGAGCCATCCCTCTTGTTATTTTATAAGGTCAACTCAATTATGTCCCCAGTGCAGGTAATTTATTCAATTGGCAAACTTAATAAACACAGCTTGGGCTTGTCTTGTCGGCTTGAGGTGTGTACTTGTCACTTGTAATTTAAATTATAGTCCTGACTCTAAGGAAGAAGTTAGTGGGAAAAAAAAAAATGACAACAGGTAATAATCTATTGCTTAAAAGAGGCCGATAAAAAGAAAGAGAACGACAGACAAAGCTCGCAGGGAGTTGGGGAAATGGGAGGGGTCTTATTTAGCAACTTCTATTTCCACATCAGCGCAGAAAACAAAGGGAAGAACAAAAGAAAAGTACCTCTTGAATTACTGGGGGAGCTGGCACACTTGTTTTCTGTGTGCCGCGCTGGAATAAAGGATTTGTCTGCAAATAATTTATTCCGCTCCTCCCTTTGCCATTTCCCTCTCCTTCGCCCAGCGCTACTCAGAGCCTTTATGTGGTAGAATTCCAAATGATAAATACTGCACATTTATAAGAAGTTGAGAGGAGATATTTAGAACACGGGAAGATACAGCGAAGGGCCTTACGCTTTATTCGCATCCCACAGGGAGCCGCGGTATCCTGGGAGAGGATATGTAAAACTGGTGTAAGCCATGCTAATGCGATTTTGAATGCATGACTTTATCATCAGTGTTCCACAGGTATGGCATTGTTGCACTGGTTGCACTGATTAATATGTCATCCTGAGTCAAAGCCCCATGACTGGAATCAATAAATAATCTTATTATTTTGGCTTACACAGCTGTTTAAATGAATGATGATTGGAGTAGAAAGCAAACAGCAAAATTTCACTGAGTCCAAAGAGCATTTTGTGATTACAGTCTTGATTTTGATTTTTTTTTTTGTCAGCTACACTGCAGTATATTGTGTTTTCAAACTTGTGCCATCACTAATATTCTATATTTCAGTCAAATTATAGAAAGGGACACAAACACAATGAAGTTACAAGGACCTAATGATTAATTAATGATTTGTTAATTTTTATCCTGTCTTTGGATTTGGTTCAGTGGTCTGTATTTTTTTCAAACACAGAATACATCATGCTTAGTAAATCAAAGGTCGAAATGATTTCTATTCCTTAATTAATTGTTTAGTTCATGTGTTGTTCATAAAAATATGTGAACACGTGATAATTCCTGGTGATTCATGAGATTTTAATGCATGTACAAATGCGTAATTCATGCATTAATTCATAATAAAATATGTCCCATTCCCTAAAGTGTTTCTGAAATTGCTGTGTGATAAAATGTGAGTTTTTTGTGAAGTAATGAAGGGCAACAAAAAGGTAGTGCTTTTAAATCCCTAAGGACAGGTAACTATTTCCCTTTGGCAGCAGGAGCAGTGACACAGGCTTTGTGTCATGTGGCTGCTCAGTAAAAACTTTATAAGAAAAAAACACAGCTTTAAATTTTAATGGTACAATGGCATGACTGAGAAGGTGAGATATTGGACTGTTAAGGTTCAAGCTATAGTCAAAGTCTTCGGTTCTTGTTGGACGTGAGACATGAGCAGTTTGTTGTGTGTTTTTAACCTCTTTCTACTGGATTATGCTTGACTCCTATTACTCTGTTTTTAAGACTTTAAATGGTTCCTAAGTTAGAAAATAATAATGTCAATTTTACAAAAGACCTGAGAATGAAATGGGTGAAATGTTGGTCTGTTACTTTTTGATACTGTTGTAGTCAAGAGTCAAGTTTTGAGGTCAAAACTCATAGTTAGTGTTTGGTGAAGGAGGCCGAGTTAGTGCAGTCTTAGACCAAGTCCAGAATCATGGAGGTTTGTATTTGGTGAAGGAGGTAGAGTTAGGAGTTAGATTAAGATTTTTAATTGAATATAAAATGACTGAGGTTTTCATTTAATCCCAACAATAGACAAATATACCATTTCTGGTCTTGGTTAGTCTTGACATCTGAGTAAAAATGAGTTTAAGACCCAAGACTTTTAGGGGCCAATACCATGACAAGACTGAGACTTTCACTAAATAGTCCGGTCTTGACTTCTATATCACTACTTTTGGATACAAAAATACAAAACATACATACCAACACCCTAATCTGGTTGTCAAAATTTCAACCATCTCATATTTATATATTGTATATATAATAATGGACATATCCTCTACAAAAAATGGACATTTAAGTTTTAACTGTTAAAAGTACTGTGCCATTGTTCCTGTCTGCATCTCCAAACTGGAAATGTGATTAGTACTTTCTAGTCTAGTAAATGAATTATTCACTTATTACAAAATCTGTAATTTTCATTTCAATGCACTATCTTCAGCATTCATTCATATCTGACAGAAAACTTTTCCTTCAGCTTCAGCTTAAGTCTTTACCATTTCAAATACCAATTTATCTGTAAAAATATGAAATCACAAATAGTCCCATTTTCAATATGCAAACGGCTATTTAGGCTGGAGTGTGTCTCTGTCTAAAGAGGTAGGCTGGCAGTGGAATGCACACTTAAATTATACTGAAAGCTAACTATGATAAAGTGCAAAACAACAGCAAAAAGTCATTCATGTATTGCTTATAGCGCCCCACAGAAGAAGAAAGCCATTCATCTCTCTTTTTGATGCTATAACTGGTAAAAAATCAGTTAACCGTGGTTAATAAACAGCAGTATCCATCTTGGAAATCGCTTGCACCAAGTTAACGCATCTTATTTTTAATGGAAATCCTGCTTTGATAAACATCTGCAGGACAATGACGCTTTAAATACTGCTCACTCACAGCTTCTCATGACTCTCCTTTAACGCTGCTGCGATGTTGGAGAGAAATGTTATTCTGGATAAAGCTACTGGGAATGGACTTGTCACCAAAGGGGATGCTGTTGAAATGATGCATGTGGGTGTACATTTGGTGCACTGCTGTCTTCGCCTCCAGCAAGAGATGAGAATTTCGGCATAAAGAGAGCTCACACAGAAGAGTATTTGAGTTTAGTAGACTGACACGAACACTACTAGAAAAAAGTGAGGAATGGATAACAATGTGTAATGATTCGAACACCCATGCCTTCATCAACAAGTCTTTAAATGCAACACAGTGTTAATGCAAGCCCTAATCTAATGGATCTAAGGTGAGTGAAGGTTTATGAGGCATCTATGGTCACTGCAAATCAAGGAATCCGCCCGGACAAAGTCAGTCAGCAAGAGACAGAAAGATTTGAATTAGGACTCGAGCTCCAAGGCATGCTAAAAACATAATAGTCACTTATAGCAGCAATGAAAAGAAATGGAGGGAGGACAAGATGAGATTAGATGTCAGACATTGCCAATAGAAATGTGTGCGACGTGCCCAAATATGACTCCATCGTCCTCTAGTCAAACACGCCGCAGAGACCCGAGGATCTATTTATGAAGAGTGGGTGAAAGTGAAAATACACTTTTCATATCAGGCTGCATAATGTTACAGCGCTAAGTGAAGTGTATGCAGTAGTCATCAGTTTTCTGGCACGGGCAACGGGCTAAGAGATGTAAAAGCGAGCTTTTAACAAGGTCACTAGTTTAAATTTGGGCTTTGGAAGCTGTGAGTGTGGGAATGTGAGAAGCACTTTCAACGACTGCACCTTGAGCACCCTTCATAAACAAGTGCTCTCGATCAAACAAAGGACCGAGTGCTAACACAAAGACATTACAGGAGCTAGTACAACTGATTGACCGCAGTTGGTTGTGTTTCTACAATGATCGGCATACAGTGTGGTTGGTGTTAGACAGTAATATTAACTACAAATTCATCTACAAATATTATTACTGCCACTATTAATGGTGCTGTTCAGCTCAAATATTTCTGATCCAAGAGGAATCAAATTCTAAAATAAAATAAAAGATTTGGATAAATTGAAAATGATCCTTGCAGTCTGTCAAGAAGAAAGAATCTGGACAGAGTGTTATGTTAAATGCACATATTGGAATGCATATACATTTCTCTTCCAGTTATGGTGTATATTGGATTGAAATGACTGAAGACAGAGCAGACAGATAACTGCTGAATGTAGCAGAACTGCATTTAGTATCCTCAGAGTACTTGCAGTGTATCAAATTAAGGTGAGTGTTCATGGGTATCATAGAAATGAGTATTTTGGACTATTAATGGCTAGCAAGATAAATGGCAACTTGAACATTTATTTATTTCGTGCCATTTCATATTTTTTGCCACAAAAAGAACAAAACAAAGCAGACATTCTTCCAATCAAAACGAATGAAAAAGGAACAGGAAGAAGATCAGTCAAGCACCATGTTGTGAATGTGGCAGAAAAGGAGTCCGTGTCCTCTCTGAGTTATTCTGGTTTCTCTCCAGATTTTCCGGCTTCTTCAAGTCAATGTTTGTCTGTCTGTGTCTAAGACAAACTGGTCATTGTCCAGGGTTTACGCCGCCTAAAGCTGCTGGGATAGGCTCCAGTCACCTGTGACCCCAATGGGACTTAATGGAAGAAGATAAATGAATGGGTGTCTATGATTTAAAAAAAAAAGAAAAAAAGAAAAGAAAATAGAACTACATGATATCAGTATTTTTGTTGCAGTACTCCAACAGATTATGTCACACTTAGAGGAACACTGTGGTATTTACAAATAGTGCATACAAGTAAAAGCACCCTGTTACTGTAGGTCGTGTAGATTAGAAAACCTGTTATTCCCCAGACTGCTTTAGTTTGCTTGTGCCGTCTTCTGTCTACAATTGATTGTATCACACTGTGAGTGAAATGCAGTTAGCTGTAGCGGTTAGCATTTGACGTTCATCCGATGTAATATATTCTCATCAAATCCAGCTCATAAATTAAAGCTCACACATCAAATTTCATGACTCGTCGACTTTTATGATATGCTGTGATTCTCATTTTAAATGAAAAGCGGATATGAATGAGACATACTGTACATGCAGAGCGCTGGGATTAATACAAATGGGGCTCATCAAACTTTGATGTCTGCCACACCTGTAAACTTTTCATCTGATGGCACATGTTCAAATATTCATCAGCTCTTTCCTTTGTCACCAGCATGAGGAAATCCCCCGAGACCCCTGGGTCTTTGAGATCCACGCAGAGACCAATCATTCCCTTCCCTTTGGTATTAGAAAAGAACTACCTGGATTTCGCTGCACAACCTCTTGCTCACGATGCCATCATTTGTTGTATTTCTCATACAGATTTCACAACACAATGAATGCTTCTACAGCCTTTAGTGCTTAGTGTATTTAGCATGAATAATTTATTTCAACTCACACTGTGTCGGAGCATTGATGAAACTCTGGGATGCAGCATCATTTTACACTCCGAGGTGTGGTTTCACTTCAATTGTGTATTTATTCATGACAGATATTTCATTTCGATTACTTCATTATTTAAAGCCACATTGGTAAGTGTGTTTCAAATGTATTAAGATGTGAATGTTTTACTAGTGGGATAACTGGGATTTGGCACTATTTCGTCATCCATAATCACATTGTTTTCAACCAACTGCCAGAAAGAGTGTGCCTCTAGTGTTTTTTTAATAATGCATGTTTTTATCCATTGGCAGGATTGCTTTTTATTTAGCACATATTGCATTGTAGTCCAAAGACGAAAAGCTTGTGCATATGACACTTAGAAATACAGCATAATACGCAGCATAATAATTTTAGTTAAAATGAAAACTAAAATTGGATAATAACAGTTTATGATAACCCAAATGATAATTTGTCCTACAAGAGGTGTTACAGTTAGGTTAAAGTTGCAAGGTATGTATATGAATAAATATCTCTTTTTGGACACTTCAGCAAATGGCAGAACAGACAGTAGGAGGAAAGTAGGCTCAAACCTGGGTCACTCACTGGCATTCTGCTAAAAGAAGAAGAAAAGCTTTTTTTTTTTTCCAAATTAAACAGTGCAATCAAGAAAATGGGGTTAGCTTGTGCTAAAAGGAAATCAGTGATTTTACTTACCGTTTGGACAGCAAATGGAATATGTTTGTTACCACTGAAGATAAGCCTCCCCATTCTTTCCTCTGTCATTGTGTTCGACCACGTTTAACAAAATAAGGATAACTGCAGCCTCACCTGCAACAATGCACTTTTTAATTTTATTGTTATCTTATGAGCGAATATGTGACTCGCTAACCCCAATTTTACATGAGGGTTAGCAAGTCACAATTAATATTCACTCTTTAACAGAGAGAGGGATTGACATTTTGCCCCCATTTTATGATGTGTATTTTATGTAGTGTTTTCTCCCAGGGAGTAATTAGGACTTATCCGCTGTTGGGATTTTCCTCTGCTCAAAATGTGGACAGTGTATGGCAGAATGCGACAGACTGTGTCACGCTGAGATGCTGCAGAATAACAGCGTTGTGATATGAGAGCGCAGTGCTCTTGGTTTCACTAAGCCCTGGTTTCTTTGCCACATTTGTTCAGCCTGATGCAACACAGAATCAGTTGTGTTCTTTGAGCTTCCTGAATCCTGACAGCTCCTTTGCTCAGTGCTTCCCTACAGCGGGGGCCATGTTTGTTATATATGAACTCACCACTGACCTCGCTGACCACAAATCATGTTAAAAGACGAGGGAGAGTGTGGGTAAACCTCCATCATGTGAGAAAAGTACCTTTTAAGATCCGTCAAAGCCTAGGCTAATAGGGGTGATCCATCCAGGGCTTTCAAAATGTCACATCCCAGCCGCGTTCATTTGCATAACCTCTAAAGCGTCCCGGAGAGTGTGCACAGCATTGATTTAGCCAATGACTTGGGAGATACTTCCCTTGTTGACACAGTGGTGTAAGCGAGTGTGACTGTGGCTCTTCTTAATCCACTAAACTGAGCGGTGAGTAAGTACTCGGCAGCAGTTTTACAGCACCATCATACAACCTTCTCACATTCAACCTCCTCAGTCGGCACATGACTCCATCTCAAATAAAATTATTTCATCTCGGCAAAATCATAAATATGTCTAATGGTTGGCCATAGAAAACGATGAGTTCGCATTTCTCTGTGACTTACGGAGTCTTACATAGCAACTCTGGACTCCAATAAGGAATAGGTGACTATTATATTAAAGCTATGTATATTAAAGCTGCTCTGAAAACATGAATCTTAATTTCCTATAAGCTGCAGTGACATGTGTTTAATATTCTGTGAGTTTATAAATTGTTCCTGCAGGGCTCAGTACAAAGTTCCTATCAGTTTGACAGTAACATTTTCAGTACTTAAATTGGCAGTTTAAAGTTACATATTTGCTGTTTGTGGGGTTTTCAACTCTTTAAAGAATTATCAAAAACATATAAAGGAGGAAGTGTTGGACAGACTGAGTAAGAAATGTAATATTTTGCACAAATTATACAATGTTTCTAACGATTCATTTTGGATCAATTCCATACAACTATTTCTTTCATAGTTTTACAGTGTAAGAAGTACTATGCAGTTTCCATTTCATGTCAGCCATTTTGGTTCCATTTACATGAGCTCAAGGGGCATTGCACTGCTTCCTCTTCCACTGTAATCCTCTTATTCAGATCCTGGGAGTGTTTGTGTGAGATTTTGCATAAGATTGACTTAAAGTGTATTTGTTTTATTTTTCCCCCACATAATAATAGTGTGACATTTTATGACAGTGATTCTGACATCAGACACATTTTTTTTTTACCTCCATAGAACCCAGTTACATATTAAATTAATTTGTTTTGCTGTGCACTGCTTTGACATGCATGTCTAGGGCTTATATAATGGACTTGTAGTTATTCACAGACAAAAAGTGAGATCTGGAATTGCAATGTAAAATGCTATCACTAGATATCACTAAAGGGCTACACACTGCACCTTTAACCTTGAATCATGGTTAACGGATTTATGTCTGTAATCAAGTCTGTAGCCTTTGTCACTTACATAAAAACAACCTTTCAGAGAGTATTCAGGCCTCAGTATGAGTCCAATAATCAGACTGCCCATGTAATGGCAAACAAGATGATTGGCAGAGGGCTCGACTGTGCTGTCGCCTTGACAAATATGCTCTCTGCTTCTAAAATGTGCTTTTGAATGAGCCAGAAATAAGAAAATCCTTGTCTCGAGTTTGCAGCAGCACCCAGAGGTGAGACTGTAATCTCATCAGAGTCTGTGACAGTTCATGCTGTTACTAAGACAACAAAGGTTGGAATAGCAGGTGAGGAAAGTGTAAACAGAGAAATCTGATCTGATTACTGGTGTTATCCAAAAAGTAACAGCGTGCGGGGAAATTAAAATCAATGAAATGTACTGAGAACTGCTGGGTGTTTGTCACTCGGAGTGCTTCGAGTCAGTAGAAGAAAATCACCTGGTGAGTCACTGAACTGACATGCGCAGTGGGAAGGATATATCATTGTATGTTTGAAAAGCAGGAACATATTGGGAAAATGATGATGGTCTTTTTTTATAGAAGTGAAATGCATTGGAGCACTAACTGTCAAACTATGGGCCATTTAGCCTCACAAATTCACCTATAATTGGATGTCTTTGGACGGTGGGGGAAAGGCAGAGTAGAAACAGAATGGTCGTTGAACCTGTGACCTTTGTGTTGTTAGGCAGAGTGTAGTCACATCATTTTAATCTATATTAGTTTAAACTAGTTGTCATCCGTGCTATATTGTTTACAGATGACTAACGGACACAGACACTGGTGTTTAAATCATTGCTTTTCTAAATTCTCTGTTAATGATCATTAATACTACATCACATCTAAACTAAAATAATATTACAGATTGCTCTTTCTCTTGAGACCACATGCTCTTGTCCCAGACTTTTTTTTTGGATTTTTAGTTGGTCTTGTATTGGTCTTAGGATTTTAAATCAAGACTGACCACAACTGGTTCTTTTGTCCACATCACCCACGCAGCCTCCCTGCCTTGGTCTTGATGTGGTTTCATCCTTAAAAGTGATGGTCATGTCTTGGTCTCAGTACACATGCATAAAGACAACACACTAGTATCAACAGCTACTTGGTTGTGTTCAAATATTTATGTGCAGTTTCAATAGACATTAAATAAAATGGAGCAGCTGTGTGTGGCGCTAAAAGTCAGGTGAACTTCACTTAATTCTGTCTGACACTGGGGGCCGTCAATGCATCATCTATCGCCTCTTCAATCTCCCAAGTTATTAATGCCCTAAAACATTGCTTCTACAGATAGAGATCACAAGCGCACAAGAGACAAGCGCTCAAAGGAAATTAGAAAAGACACAGTGGAGGAAAGTTCAGTTAGATGTGATTGAATAGAGCGAGATCAGTCCGGTAGGAAAAGGTAATAACATAGTCAAGTCAAATTGAATGTGACGTTTAACATTTGGTATTTACTAGAGAACATTAATCTGAATTAAATCTGCAGCCAACATTTTACCACTGGTACTATGTCCTATTGATATTACCATTTTTCATTTTACTGTCACAGTAAATGTATATCTGTGCAGACATTAGGACTCATATCTTTAAAAATCTTTACACAAAGGACCCTCAGCTGGCCTGGTTAGAACAATGGATTATGGAAGTTTTGGAACTTTAAATGGTAGAGTAGAATAGAATAGAGTAAAGTAGCGTAGAGTAAAGTAGAATAACATAGAATATTATAACATTGTCATTATACATTGTACAGCAAAATTGGATGCAATCCAGTGGTGCTCTGAATCAATACAAAAGGTATAAATTAAAGTACAGTTTAAAAAGGTAAAAAGATTAAGGCTAAGGCTATAAGTAAAAAAAAACACACGCATCCATCACATTCAGCTATTGCACAGCTCCGTAAAATTGCACAAAAGAAGTTAAAATATTGCACTTAAAAGATTCAAAATATGGCAGCATTTAAGGTGACGATTTCTCTTGGGTAAAAATGCTACTTTATATGGTACTGTACAGGGCTTCACCATTTCACTCAGAGCATGTTGCCTTCTTAAAATGATCCTTATGTGGTTGCACTGTTAATGCACCACCTATGTGCACCAAGACTCTTTCAAAAAGGTGGTTCAAGTTCCGCTTTCAGATGAACTTAAGTTGAAATGCGAACCCTGCAGGAAACAGACGTCTAATTAGACCAAACACAGGAAAAGTGTGTGAAAAGATGCACTTTTAAAATCATGAGACAAGAACATTAAAAATGCCGTAAATCTGTTCTACAGGACCAACAAATAAAACGTGCATGTTTGGTTCCAATCAGATTGAGCCGTCATCCACAGAGGCTCAATCTTGTGTGTCTTTAAAGAAGGGGCTAGTCTTTTGTTTTTTGCTTTGCAATTAAAAATGCCATTGTGAGTACTGAGTGGAACACTTCTAGACAATCAAATAAGATGAACCAAACTAAAAGAAGCAGGCTACAAGTTTAATACACCCATAATCTCAGTGGAGGTGAGGCTAATTAAAATAAAGATAGCAAACTACACCTTAAAAAGTGGAAGTAGATAGAAATCAAATCTCTATGAAGCTCTGGAGACAGTTTCTTGCAATGAAAAGCAATAATATTAAATGGTGCACATTTCATTTTCATTAGTTTTTCAAATGCATAACCAACATTAGATTGCTTTTGTCCTCAAAGTTTCTTGGCAACTTTACACTCGCTCTCCAAGACTGTAAGCCATCTCAGGACAGCGATTAATACTCTTTCGCAGGCAACCATCGAACAACGGATTCAACACGAGCTGGGTCCGTAAAACAACAATCCATTAGCATGCATGATTGTGATGTATTATAGTGAAAATAAAACCACGCCGTTCTTCATATGCTCCGGGCTTTGAATCGATTGGGAGATGCAACATCAGCTGGAGTGTGTGTGTGTGTGTGAGCGAGAGAGAGTAGAATAATTCATGTGGGGCACAGAAGTGGGGGCCGGTTTAGGAGTGATGATGAAAATCGATAAGGAATAATAAATGAGAAACAACAGGGCAGATTATAGAGGTTATTAGGATGTGGAACAAAAGCCCGTCTTGGTCCTTTGAGTTGTCAGCGGAGTACAGTGGGAGACAGAAGCAGGGAAAACACCTTAATGTGCTAACGCTGCGTTGCATTCGCTCGCTGTGCTTCGGCTTCTTCTGTGGCTTGTTTTATACAATAGAGGGTGGATGTACCCTCAAGGTTAGCGAGGCAAGATTGCGAGCAGAAGGTCAGCGGATTGAACTTCTCGGAGTGCAGACGGAGAGCGAATAATCTGGTGCCCCCAGCTACTAATTAGGTGCCCTTGAGCAAGGTCTTCAACCCTCAACTTCTGCCGAACATTCAGCAGCAGTGCACTGTCAGGAGCATCTCCCAGGTGCAATAGTATAATCTGTGAGAAGCTGCTCTTGCTGTTACTTAGATTTGAAGAAAACAACAGCACTGACTGAAGGATTGGTCATGCTTCCTCAGCTGCATTTTTATACACATTGCATTAATTTCTAATGTTTAAAAAAAGAACATGAATGCTGCAGATAACAGAACTGGGCTGTCTCCTCGAATTCCATCGAAAACAGTCCGGGACAGTTTACTATGTTAGCTGGGATGTTAGCCGCTTGATGCCACTCTCAGGATATTAGTGGAAATTTCTGCCTCCAATATCTCGTATCAATCAGCCCCGTGTGCCATTTGTGCTTATGTGACACAGCAAAAACACAAGCCAATGTCTCCTGCAGCTTCCTGTGTGATGTATTTTGCAAATGCAAAGTGGGGCAAAAGTTTAAAATTACACAAAAAAGCACAAAATTGAAACCAAAAAGCACATGCGTTCTACTACATCAATTTCCAGACCACGCCATTTATGCTCAAGCCATTTCCATTCATCTTACCTCTGTGATGCCTCTGTTACTCCCTCCCATCACAGGAAGACAGGACCACTTCACAAACCCAACGCCAGCACAGGACTTAAAACCAAGTAAGAAAGATATTCCGCAAAAAAGTTAGAATGAAAGGGGCTATCTTTAACTCCCTATTGTCTTGAATTAAAAGTACCTGATTTTTTTTTACTGTTGCATTTAGTTTGACAGTTAAATGACTAACAGCTTTTTGTAACAGGAATCGTCTTAAGGATTTTAATAGAAGAGAATAATCAGCCCACAGCGGGATTCAGCCAATCACAGCTCGCTTCTGGTAAAAAGGAGCGCTCTCATTGGTTGACAAGGATGTCAACAACGTAGGGTCAAGAAAATACCAGGAAATGGGTTATTCTGTTTCAAAATACACCTTATTTCACAGTAAAACAGCATATAAAAGTTACGAATAGAGATAATTACAGGATCGCTGCAGTTTACAACGGTAAACTCCAAAGTTTGAGGCAAGCTCTAAACTTTGATTTAATGTAACATATTAGTATTTTGTGGTAAAAAAAATGGTCTGGTTTGACCTTTTTAAATAAAAGAAGCAGAAAAGGTTACTAAGCTGTTTTTGGGAATGAGTGGTGGGGCTGAGGGAAAAAGAAAATGGGGAACGGTAGCTATAACCCATAGATGTTAGCATTAAAAAACAATGACACATGCTAGAATAAGTTGCCTCTTCTTCCTTAGTATCTTCCAAAATCCCTTTGTAACCTCCTTTTTTTCTTTCTCGGACATCTCACAAAGTTTAGTTGCTTCTGTCTATATTGAAAAAATTAATAGGATCTTAGGTAAACTGCCAAGTCTCTGGAAAACATACAACACAGCTGAGAAAGAATCGCAGACAGCGACAATGCAAGGAAATGAAAAACACAGGCACTGTTTCCTTCTGTCTTTATCTTTAAGAAAACATACAGAGGCTGTCGGCAGATTAATTAAAACCTTATAGCATATTGATTGGAATAGGCCCGTGGATGAATGCTGACAAATAAATAGACAGCTGGTGTCTTTCAAGGAGATTCTCACGCTTTGACAAAAAACAAACACAGGTGTAAATACAGATAGAGAGGTAATCTTTATGTGACAGCCTCAGCACGACGTGTGGACGGGGATACACCACAGTTTAGAGAGTGTGTCTGCAATCATAAGCTCAATGTTTACCCAACTGTGAATCTTGCAGAATGTTTGAAGAACTTGTCTCAGCACTTCCATTAGTTTAGTTCTATACAAGAAAACGACATGATTTCAACGCAGAAAGCTGTCTGTTATAGTTTGTGGTGTGTTATACGTTTGTTTAGGTTTTGGAAATGAAACTCCTGGTAAAATTGTGTGGGTTTTATTGTGCGTAAAATGCTGTGCACATGAATACCATATTGAATGTGTGTGTTTACAAAGAGAGACTGTGGAAATTGTAATAAATGATGTTAACTTGTCATTTTGTGGGTCTGTGAACAGCAAAGGTGACAATAAAGACTGTGTGACTTGAACACACTACATTTTTAACTCAAAAACTAGAGCTTCAAAGTCACTTGAATTTTTCTGTGACATACAACAAGGTCAATTGCCCCTTCCTCCAATTTCTGTCTTTCATTTTCTCTTTATGTTTGCATTAAAAGATTATGAGCTTTCAAACCTCAACAACCTCAACGTTAGCATATAATAAATGCCCTCTCACTTGTTACGTGACCTACTGCTTTTGCACTCATGCAACACCTTTCATGTGTGCAACGTTCTCCACATACTACATATACAGACAGAATAAATAAAGTATTATTACTGTACCATTCGTTTTTTCCTCACTCTTAACGTGTCCCTACACCTTCTCTTTAATGCAAAACCAACTAGAAACCTCGTGGGTGGAGCAGATTAATACTGTCTCAGTCATATTTGACACATTGATGCCACACTATTTATGTAGCTGGCATACA
The DNA here is from genome assembly GCA_036850595.1 of Rhyacichthys aspro. Taxonomy (NCBI): domain Eukaryota; kingdom Metazoa; phylum Chordata; class Actinopteri; order Gobiiformes; family Rhyacichthyidae; genus Rhyacichthys; species Rhyacichthys aspro. The sequence continues at coordinate 16,284,931 of CM072163.1, forward strand.
GTAGTTGTTCTTTCCACTGGCTTTTCTTTACAGTTGTAGCACATGTGCCATAAATGTTGGATAATGTATACTTTTAATACAAGTGTGCAATGTCTTTAATACAAGCAGCTTAATTTCCTGTAAATCTCAAGTTTTTTTCTTTTTCCAAGACCAAACAAGAAGTTGGTGCCTAATCCTTCAAACAACATAAACATATTTGTGGGAGTGTGTTAAAGATAAGGACTGACACGTAACAAAATCCCTAAATATGAGAAGAAAAGGCTGTATGTAAATTGTTTTTGTGGGCGTATGACAGGAAGAGTAGAAGCCAGATTTAAAACACCAACTATATTCAAACCCCACCGCTCTTGTTACCGAGTCAGTGCAATATTGTTTACTCTAGACACAAGGTAACATCAAACGAGACAGTATACTTCTCCTCTCCACTTACATTTTCCAAGCCAAAAAACGCTCGACTAAATGATGCTGCAAGAGAAAAAAAAAAACGCTCTCACTGAAACTGGCACTGATCCATTCGGAGGCCAGGCACAACTCATATCATTTAACAACACTCATTTAATTTAACACAATTATAGCAGCTGTAGCAGTGGGGACGGCTTGTCTGGCTCAATACCAATACTGCACATTACGCCGATGATACGCTGGCTTTTTACTGCTGCCTATTGTATTACCCTCACACCGGCCGATGAATTTTCAAGAAAACCCACATTCTCCAGAGACGGGAGGGTGGGAGGGTTGGAGGGTGGGCTGTGGCTTTACCGTAAGAGAATGACCCGTGGCTTTGATGAGATTGCAGAGGCTGTGCAGCTGGTGGTAGAGGAAGAGAATGAGGGCTGAGGAGAAAGGTGGTGGGAAGGATTGAACCTGGAAACAAGGAGGAGGAGAGTAGCCAAGGAAGCTCAAATTCGAAAGCATTATTGAAGGAATACAGTACCATTAACGCTTGGATTATGGTGAACGTTAACTCTGCTAAATCGCCTTTACTGCATCAGAACAACAGACAAAAGAGTAAGCTCATGTTAATTGGCATTTCTAGTGACATATATCTTGCCAAATGGGAAAAAAAGAAAAGAAAAACACATTTTAAACATGTAAAAATAATAGATATAGGCCATTTGCAATTACAAAACTAATACTAAAAGAAAGTCATTGGTAGGTATAAAGACCTGAGAGAGGAATTTCATTCACTGATTGTAAAAAATATGAATGCAAAATACAGAGAAAGATATTTGTTAATGTTTTACTTGAACTGCCCGCCTATGTTTGAGTTAATTCCATTACTGCACCTTTTTGAAAGAAGTCCCTCTTTTGTTTGGTTTATTTATTGTCTTGCATTATGTATATTGTTTTGTTTTTCACAAAGTATATTTGTGCTTTATACCATGTAGCCATTCCTGTTCTGCCTATAGGAAGAAACCCTCTTCCACGGTGCTTGAAATCCAAGTTTAACTAATATTATTTGCTAGTTTTGACTCAGTGTGTTTTATTTTCATAACTTCAGGCTCAGCAGTATGCCAATGCTACCGTCTGTTCTGTATATGTCAAAAAAGGATGAAAACATTGATGTGCACATACACTCATCTGCACATTGTTCTAGAGGTGTGAAACAAGATGGAGGTCTGCTGTGCAAGGATTACAGTGATGTGTAAGGGTAATCCTATATTATATCCTTATGCCTTGTGGGCCAGTGTAGAGAAGAGCTGAGAGAACACCTCAGAGCGTTCCATCTGTTCTGTTCATAGAGACCTGATGGGCAGGACTCACTGTGCCAAGATCCCGCTGGCTGCCTCTCACACTTCCACACGTATGTCACACACACCGCAAACAAATATAAACACAGATGTACACTACACCTACTCTGTCTGCAGCTGTACTTGAAATGCACCCTGGATGAGGCTTGTCAGTGATGGCACAGACTCATTTTTCTCTCACTCCATCCTCTTCTTGTCCTTGACCCCGTGACCCCAGCACCTGTGCTGAGTGCGTCGACGCTGTATTTAGCCTCTCGACAAACAAGAGGACAACCGTGCGCCGCTGAAGCTTCCCCAAGGCTACTCTATTCACGGGCTGCATATGAAGCTGTTTGCTACATGTGGAGCTGTGTGGAGCTGTGTTTGAACGTCTTTAGCTGATAAGAGGATTTGTCGCAGGGAGGTGCCTCTGCTGTGAGATTCAAATCACAGTTGACAACAGACTTTCTTTCCAGATTAGATCAGTAGTTTCCTTACAATCGACCCGATAGCATCTCTTAACTCAACTGATAGGTGCCAACATGTTATTGTACACTGAAATGCTTCTAAAGTCAAATTAATTTTTACACTAGAAGGAGGCTTGTATCACCTACATATAAATGTATATATGTATATATTTAAAAGCCCAGAAACACATTTCCACTTTTGAAGGCAGTCATAAAAGTTTCTTTTGAACTTCCTGGTTTAAGTTTCTGTTGATACAATCACTACTGTGTTGATACGTTTGTGTGTTTATTTTAGTCTCCATAAGAGCAGGACTGCTTGGTTGTATCAGAACAATAAGTTGACTTACAAAGTGTAGTTGTCATGTATGTTAAATCTCACGATCTTACAGCGCTTATTTGATGACTATCCATCTGATAGACACAGTGCGAAAAGGTAAGCTGTGTATATTATGCTAGCTAAGCTTTCTATAGAGCGTCCTTTCAGTGTAGCACCTGAATAGACTGTATACCTCTAACAATCCAGCTTTCAAGCAGCGGGATATATTCCCAGATGGACGCACAGCTTTTGATCCATGTTTAAAATGCACCTTTTTCTGAATCAGCTGACATATCGTTGGGAGGAGGCCCCGGGGAAGGCCCTCGGACATGCGGCCCCTGATTTGTAGAAGAAGATGGATGGATAGTTGCAGCCTCCCCTGATTCTACCTAAAACATCTAAACACATCACTAGTACCATGTAGAATTTACAAAGAAAAACTTGCAGTTTGAGGTCCCTTTCCACTAACATTCAGCTTTCTGGTTTGCTGTTTATTTCCTATCCATCTAGTAAATGGGACAGCATGTCGATAAGTGATGTGCCTTCATCCAAGTGTTTATTACTTACAGACAGTTACCTAAAAGGAAACTAATATAACTAATCTTCAATATAATCCTGCTTCTTTATCTGGCAACAAACACAGAAATGGAAAAGGCACGTAAACGTAAGAGAGGGTTTCCATTAAGGTTGCCAAACGAATTCAACCAAACACTGAATGAGTTTGGGGCCTGGGTCCTAACCTTTGGACAGACTTGGGAGGGTTACTTTGCATTATGAATACTAGTTACTTGTTATAATTCTAAGTCGTTCATTGATTATGTGTGGATTTGCATATTAAAATATTAGAAGCAGGATGTGAAAATGAATTTTATTGTTACTCAAACTTAAAGCTGCATTGCCTGAAAACTACTTCCTTCATTACCTCCTCATTAAACAAAATCTAACAGTAATCTGATAACATAATTAATATTTTCTTTTTCTTTTTTTTTACTCTTCATTATTCATTCATTCATCCATCCATTCATCTTCTTCTACTTAAGGCTGGTACATATTCCCCAAGAACAGAGAATCTGGGAGTTCTGTTTTCTAAATATTGTGTGATTGATCTGAACTTTAAAGTGGGTGTAGTGAATGCAGAAAAGCAAGGAGTTCTGCACTTGAGTTTCTTGTGAAGAATGAAATGTCCTGGCCAGAACTTAAATTTCTTCATGTTCTTGCCACTTTGAGAAAACAAACACATTTCTCTGTTCTTGCGGAGTATGCACCAAGCTTTATTCTTGTTAGGGGTCAGGGGTGACTGGAGCCTATCCCAGCAGCTTTAGGCCTGAAGAGTGGTACATCCTGGACAATGGCCAAATAGTCACAGAGCTGACACTTAGACGACAGTGACAAACAACCATTCCCTCTTAGCTTTCATTCACTAGGGGCAATTTAGATTGTTCACTCCCTTTTTGCACTGTAACACTGTTTATTCCTGCCTCCTGATTTTGTAATCTCATTCCATATCATCTGTTGCTTCTCCAGACTGGCTTCAGCTATTAAATCTAAAAAAAAACTATAACGAATCACACTCAGGTCAGAGAGAAACGCTGCTGACAAAATGAGAATTCTCAAGGTTTGCGAATAACATTAGTAAGGGCAAAGTGAGATCATTTAAAAATGTAGAAAGAGAAAGAAAACGAGGCAGAGAAATTAGCATGAATATGACATAACAAGAAATCCACAGGCCATCAGTGTAAGTGCTCTTATTTTAATTGGCACATGCTTTACATAACAAGCTGGTGGGTAAGAGGTCTATAGTGCAACTGTCTGAGGAAATCAGCGCCTGTAAAGAATTAATAAAGGCAGCGGTCCACCCCTTTTGACCGTTTTGTAATTCGCAGATTCCGATCTCATTTGTGGCCTGTAATAGCGGGGATACCCTGTCATAACAGCCGTGTGACAGGGAAGTGCCTGCCTCAGCCGAACCAACTCATGCTTGATAGCGCATTATCATTAGCGCCGAGCTTCAGATTAATATTTCATCAGGACCGTGGCTTTGCGGAGGCTTGCAGGCGAACGGAGTGATATGTTATTCCCCGTTTCGCGCCGATTACGCTCTCACACACACACCGGCTCTTATTATGATAGACACGCAGCTGCGCAAGGTGTGCAGGGGGTCAGAAAGATACCCCTATTTAACGGTGAGTAAGCATGGTCAGGAGAAACGGCGGATCATCACTTTTCAGGGCAGGGTGGTCGTAACAAAGTGTTATAGGTGGAAGGGAGGAGCGTCGGACTGAACGGAGCCACTTGTCATCGACAGCGGGGAGGGAACAACACTGAGGGAGACACATTATCCTCACGGTGTCCCCCAAAGGTATATAAAAAGAAATAATGGCTGGAGGAAACGCTGTAAAGAAAATGGCTCCCATCAATTTATATCAGACGTTTTTCGGTTCACAGTTCAAGTGATTTAACCTGAATATTTATGCAGTTTTAAGGAATCAATGAGTTCCAAGACTTTTATAGAAGATGTTGAAGGTATTCACTAATAGATATGCAATTGAAATATTTAATAGAATGGTGGTGATCATCTGTTAATCAGTGTCTGTTTAGCTAAAATATCCTTTTGTTTCTGCTGTTTTTGAATCACCCTTGCCCCTTTTGTACTTGGATATTCCTCATCGTAAAAGGTGAGACGAACATAAATGGGGCAGCTCATAAAGATCAGTGTGTGGCTAAAACATGTGTACAAAAAATGCATGAAAATTAATCATGACATGTTGTTTTGATTTTGCTTGGTGCCTTTTCCTCTTTGTTGATTACTTTTGCCAGTTTTATGGAACGCTAGGACCCAGCATAAAAGTAGAAAGTGGCTCACCTTTTTGCTCTGTTTTTTTGTGTAGCACTAATGGGGCAAAAGGCTAACTGAGATGGGATGTTGGTGGAAGAAGCTCATCACGGATACGAAGTAAAAGGAACTGCTGTCCTTACTGCTATTTCCAGTGCTCAGTGTCTTGGTCAGAGCCATATTCATGGACATATTTTCCAAATTTAGTTAAATCCACTTGCATCTCTGCCGAAAAAAAAACATGTGTCAACCATGTAACACTTACTTTTGTTTGTATCATTATCACTTACATGCATTTCTACACTGCTACCGTATATATGCTTAGTAATAAAGTCGTGAGATTTGCTTTTAATGGGGGTCAAATTCACCACCTCAAATAAACTACCTCATTTTGACACTTTGACCTCACATGAAGTCAACATTGTGTGCAGACATGAGTAATAATGTCCAGTACAATAGTCTGCACTGTCTAATTCAGCACTATTGGTTAAACACTAAAATGAATTGGCCCCACAGGAAGACGATAATAATGTAACAAAAACCCTTCTCTGGGCTAAACCTTCCCATGTGCACATTTGAGTCTTTAAATGAATTGTGTCTGTAAAGCAGTGTTTATTGTCTAGCAGTGATTTAAGTCAATTTTGCAAGTTCCCCAAAGCCGAAAACACGAAGGCTCGCCGCGTATATCTATAAATCTATATTTTAGTGATAGATTTAGGAGCTACAACAAGATTCATTTTACCGAGCGTGTGGCTGCATGTTCTCTCGGGCAGCATCAGATTTCATCAGTAGAGCTGTTTGATAAAACCTATAAGCAAATGCTCCCCTCTGCAAAGTGCCTGTATTATATTTGACATTCTCTAGAAACTGAGAGTCTTCAAAGACAGCATGTTTAAACCTAGAAGTGTTTGAAATATCAAAGCGCTTGTATGGCAACTTTCTAAATGTCACCGTGGGGGATCTTCCACTCTTTTGATGCTCCTTTCACGAGGAACAGTAATGACAGGTCTGAAGGTGTTTCGTCGGCCCTATCAATGCAGAGGTGCCGCTTGTGTGTCGCTCCTCGCCGTGTTTGAAGACTCACTTTGAGGATGTGAACATGAAGCCTTATTTCAGTCCCTAAACTGGAACATTTTTCATCTTTTGAATGATGCAAATTTTTGGCTCACAGTCTGATTGCACTTGTCATTTTTATGTGGATTTCCAAAGAGCCTATTAAAGGTGTCTATTGCACTCTCAGTCATATTGTGTATAATGCAAGATGATTTCATTCATACCGAAGGAAAATATTAGCTTATAATCCTATTTCAGAGACAGATATGAGACTAAAGAAAGTCTCTATTCTGCTACAGTTTCCAACAGGGAGTCTAATGATAGTTATATGCTGACTAGTGGGCAGAGCAGCAGGGTTTATGTAGAAATGTGAGCTGCACTAAGGGTGGAACAGGATGTATCAGATGCTGACACAGAATCATGTAGAAATGAGAAATGGCTCTATGAAGCCAAGTGCCCACTGACTCCCATTTAAAGAACATCAGAAAGTACTTATTAGACTAATAAAGTAGTTCGGACTACTTCTAATTCGTAGTCCAGCCGCACTTTTTTTTCCCCTTGCACTTTTAATTCATAAAATCTTTCTGTGAAATGGGTCTGGAATCCCTTCATTTCACTTTTCTGTTAGAAATCCAGGTAGACCAAGTGCAACTGTCTCAAACAGGGCAGCTTTATGCATCCTATTATGTAATGTTTGTTTCTGTGATTGATTGTATGTCTATCAAAGGCGGTTAATTCTGTGTCCACTAGTAGGCCTCGTTCCCCCGGGAAATCCTATTCAAGTATAAGATGTGTACAGAACAGAAAAAGCGTTATGATGGCTGACCAGACTAGATCACACTAGTGACCAACTTGCTAGCCTGTTAGTAGCTTCCCAAAATGCACTTTTAATGCTTCCTTTAAAAAAGCATGAGGACTTGTGACCTGTCTGTGTCTCCAGACTAATCTCAAGTGGTACTTTATGAGCCGTTAGCAGCCATAGCTAGCAACAGCTAACAGTGAGACGATCATATTTTGCATTTTCCTGCCTTTCTGCCACACACTCAACGTTGTTTGAAGATGATCAACATAAATGCTGTGGTTATTTGGTGCTTTTTGGATTATTACATCATCTCAAACATAACAAAACTGTGCATCTGACTTGTTTGACTGATTTGTCATGTAAACAGGTCAATCCTGGAGTCTTCAGCATCTGAGACTGCATTGACCTTCTCAATTAGTATTCTCCCTATAGAGCACCATAAAAGGACTAGGGTTGATTTTGGACTTCAGTGGCTTCTTGTGCCCATTGGAAGCATGAATGAGTAACTTCATACTTTATTAGTCCTGTATTCTTCTTCTGTCTGTGATTTCACAGTAAAGCTTCCACGTATTCATTTGGAAGTGAGACAACACTGTTTGATGGCTATCACCCACAGAACCCTTTGGTCTGTTTGCACACTGTGCTCGTTCCCATTTATCAGCATCTCGTCTTTTCATTTCTATTCACCCCAGATCCAGCCCACCCCCCGAATATCTAATAAGCTTAATGAAGTTGATCAAGCCCTGTCCTCCCTCCGCTTGAAATGAGAAGCTCCGCAGATAAAAATATGGAGCTGATTGCTATGCACACAATGTGCACAATGACTTCATGACCAGCTAATCAGCCCATCAGTGATGATAATGAGCAGTCGCTGCGCTAATTTATACCAACCCTTGTTTCTAATTCAGGATGAGGAGAAAATGCTATGGTTTTGTTGACAAGATAGGTTGAAAACTTGTGTTTGTAATTGACTACAGAGCATTAATTAAGACCTGCTGAAGCTGGAAACTCTTTCTAGTTTTGCTGCAGGCTATGTTCTGTATGTAAAAGTATAATTTATGACTGTCATGATAATAGGGGACGGCAAATGGTGCACACAGCAGCCCAACCTCCAAAAACTTTTGGACAAAGGAAAATGAGGAACAGCATTAAAATAATTTATCGACCATTGATGCAGGGCCTTTAAAATAATAGTAAAAGAATGATTTAAATGAGGGAGGCAAAAATGGGTGATTAAACTGCTGCACAAAGGGATTTTACACAATGGATGGTTTCACTCAAACTACCAAAGGGAATCAAATTGACTATTTGCTTGCCAAACAGGGAGTGTTTCTTCTATTTATATTTGTGCCACCCTTTGTTCCACTGTTTACATGAAGAGCCTCCTGGCTCTTTCTGCATGTGTTCTGTTATCATTGCAGCTGGTGTTTAACATGACACTTTGTTTATTTTCACTTTTATTTCACATTTTGGCTCACAGAGTGCTCATATCAAAACACACTAGCCATTTTCTTCACAGAAGGTTCCAAATAATTACTTTTAAACATGTCATCATAGTGTTTTTCCATAAATCAAATCATATAGTAGTTCGAGCACAAAAGATTTCATTTACACTGGTTAAGTCAGAGTACTGGGAGTCCATATTTCTTCACGGAACATTAGGGTCTTATTGCAACTTGCATTTTCTGTCAGTTAATAATTGTTTTCAACATTTCAAATTTGAACACTGAAAACTGACTACTCAAGAATGATTTTGGAAAGAGTCCATGGTTAGTGTAACACTCCACCGATGGCTGTTAGCATCACTAGCTTGCATCAGGTAATGTAAGGCAGCCATGCTTTTTTGTGTAGTCTTTTAGTTTAAATCAAAATTTGATAGTCAGTAAGTATATAATCCAAAGTGTACATGCATTAGCTTTTTTTTTTGGAATTACATACCGTAGCAAATTATTTATTTCATAATATTATCAAAACCAATATAGATACAGCATAGGTACAGTATATTCCATCAGCAGTCAAAGGCAGCAGTCAGTAATTTTCATCACTAGAGATGACATTTGAGTGGACAGCCGAAGTTGCCATAAGCTGTTTGTCCACAGTAAACCTGGAACATGAGAATGCACTTTGGGTATTGCGGTCCACTCTTGGACCTGCTGCTGGCCTGTCTGTCCATTTGGCTTTAACTGCTGATTTCCTGCCTCCTAAAGTGATTGCTTTTCACACTCTTGAAGTGCACACACTAACAACAGAAAATCTCTCTTTGGATTTGTCAAAGAAAAAATGTTTCAGCGCGAAAAGATTGAAGTCACACTTCAGCAACATATTGTCTTTTTGCATGAAGAAACATCTATTTTCGTTGCTCCAGCTAGCACACAACTGTCATTGATTAGCACTATATTAGACATTGAACTTGTGAACTGCGGGGGCTGGAGCGTTTTACAACTGCTTAGGGTTTGAGGCAAAGAACACTCTGGACAATCACAGGGCCAACACTCAGAGACCTACACCGACAGACGACCACTCACACTCACATTCAGGGTCTATGGGTAATTTAGATTCAACAATTCACCTATATATCTTTGATGGTGTGTGGTAGCTGGACTTCCAAGAGAGAACATATTATATACATACTAACACCACATAGAAGGCCGTAGCTGGTTCACGGATCGATCCCGGGGCCTTCTTCGCAGCAACCACTCTACCACTGTGTACCATTTAATTTTGTTTATTTATTTAGCGTTATTTCCTGATGCCATAGTAAAATACATACATCAATCATGCCAATATTGCTTCAGCCCACAACTGATGCTCACAGTGTGTCCAGAGGAGAACACACACAGAGCCCATTACTACTGAATGTTCAGGTTGCAATCCATCTGTAATAGCTTTTCAAAGGATCCTTTGCTGTGGTTGTGTTCATGGCTCTTGGGGCTTGCTAATCAAAGACTTGTATGACACAATGGTTTCCAAGAGAGCTTCAGGGCCTGGTTGTCTGATCATGTGGTGAGGCTTGCAGTAAAGAAATCATTGGATGCACACCCCATGTCTGTGCATTTCACACATTTTTCACACTTTAATTCTATTATTTACCTGTTTTTATAATCCTTCAATTAGTGAAAGGTTGTCAAAGCTTGTCTACTTTGGTATTGTCAAGCCAGACAGCCCTTCACTTGGCTTTGTAAACCTTTGCCATTGGCTCCATTGTGCATTGCTGGTCAACACTCCTGTGACCTGTCCATGACTGCTGTGCATTAGTGAAGTATTGTCAAAGAGCAAAACACTGGAGTCAACAGGCCAGAGCTCCTCACTGGGACCAGACTACCTGTTTCCTTGGTCCCCCAGGCTCACGACCTTTAACCTCAAGCACATCCCTCTCTGAGACTGACTGTGATTCGCTTGACCTTGAGGAGCGGGATCCTACAGAGGTCTACAAAAAAGATGGAAGCTGCCACCACCATCAATATTTGAACCTTCAGGTGAGCATGTCCATGGAAGATGTGTGCTGCCTTTTGACTTCATGTGATTTATTCATGCGTATTCAAGTTCTCAACATACTGCATACAGTATATATGCTCTGTAAAAAGGTTAGCAGCATCTAGTAGTTCTTCAATGTGTAGAATGTAAAAACAGAATAATAAATGTTTAATATAAAATAATGGTACACGTTAGAAAGGATTCTATATATATATTGTTGTATGTACTTGAGTGTTTCAGATATTAATTACTATACGACCATTAGACATAGACATACACTACATTGTTTGCTATTAAATCTTTAAGTCTTTCTCAGGAAACAAGCACTTCACTTTTCATGAATTATTGCTGAAGTCTAATGGAACTGAACATTCTTGTACACATGTCCTGCCATAACTGGATGGTAAAGTTTGCTGTGTGTAAAGATTAATTGTACAGTGGCCTTATAAAATGAGTCAGAAGAGGTGACATGTGGTGGGTTTCTCCTGTGACTTTTTCTAAGTTAACACAAGCTCTTTCGACTTATTATCCTGAAAACAGTCAAATTCCCAGGACACTTTAGTAACAGTCTCTGTGTTACTCTGAGCGTGGTTGATGTTACGCTTCAGAGAGACGCCTCTGAAGTCCCAAGCTCCTCAGAGCTGATGCAGTGTGGAGTTGGAACCATCAGGAAACAAAGGACTGTGGGAGCAAGAGCTCCCATTTTTCAGAGTAAGTTAAAAGCAGCACAGCTTCTTCTAATGCTCATAGGCCTATTTTAGATATAGGGGCTTTTAATGTCTAATGCACACTGCTGGGCTCACTGACAATGTCGATGGTAAAAGAGGGACTTCAAAAAAGCAACAAACATGGAATGTTCCACACTTTTAGAGGGTGTGCAGTGTGGGAGATGAGCAAATGATGTAATTTGAGTGAAAGTGCCAAGAAATCTACATATTTTTGTTGCTGGCTTGCACTCAAATATAGTTTGAAATAATTTGAAAATATATATGTTGTATATAGTTTAGACAAACAGACCTGCTTTACGAGAAATGTATTTTAAGATAATTGCAGAATTATTCTAAAACGCAAAAATGTTTTTGCTTTTCTATGGTTTAAACAAAACAAAGGCCTCCCCTAATCAGGACCCACATGTGTGTCCTCTTCACCTTGAAATGCTGGCCATAAGGCCTGACGGTCCTCCTCAGGCTGTAGAGCAGGAAGCACAAGTCTACCATCTGTGAATGTCTGTGGATTTCATGAGTATTTTCTCTTCTGAAAGGTCGAGTCCCCAGCGTCCACATTCCCCAGGGCTGTGAGCTTAACATAATTACCTGTCCTTACCATAGAATCTACCTCTTTTACTTGTGCTTGACTTCTGAGTCAGTACGCCATGTTCCAGCTCCAGTCAAAGAGACAGGTGAATGTATATTTCATTGCAGCACATGAAGCCTGTCTGTGTGCTGCTCCTCGATCAATATTCTGAAGGAGACAAGTCTCACGATGCAGACAACTTGTGTAGGTTGTTTTGAAACTAGTTTTTACTCTAATTTAGTGGTGAGGGCTCTTATGTTACCTTAACCCTAGAACAACCTGGGAATGGAACCTCAACCACATTTTTTATTTATCTAAAGTAACTATTGATTTTCTAATATTTCTCTGGAAAAAGAGACTAACTTTATTTTAACCCATGAAACAAAAAGAAAATCTCAAGCTTGCAACAGCAACATTAATGGCCCTTTGAAGATTTTACATTAAGACAACACAATACATATTACAAATCAAACATAATTCCTTTTTCCATTTTAAGAACAGATGAAAAAAGCAGTTAATATGTTGCAATTTCTTGAAAGATGCCACGTGACAGCCGCACATGCCCCTGTTGTAGTGTTATTGGAACGATAGTCTAGTCTTTAACCACTTTGTATTCTGCAGCTGTGTACAATTTGAACACTTGTGCCTGACTGAATAATACACTTTTTGCTTGAGCTCCCCCACTACAGCGTCACTGTAACAATCAGCTGAACTGATGTGTAATGACAGGCCAGTGGTTTGGGGGTTTACCACAGCAGATGGAATGAATAAAAGTGAAAAAAAAAGGTTTTAAAAGCGCACATAGGGAAGGCATCTGTCCAGGAGAGGGCTCTGGAAGTCAGGAAACACGACGGACTTCTTGTTCACAGAGGGAACGGCAGCTCTTAAAAACGCTGATGAGCTCACTCTCTCGACGCCTTCATCTACTTCTCACCTGGTTTCTCCACAGCCTTCTCTTCATCTCTTCCCTCAGTTCTCCTCTCCATCCTGCACACCAAGACACCAAGCGTTAACACCCCGCTCTAGTCTCTGACTGCTCTTGAATATTTCAATATAGCGCTGCTTATCTGGCAGCCCCTATGACCTGCCTGGATGAGCGAGGGAGAGGCACAGATTCGCATGGTGAGCTGTGAAATGGATACTATACACAGTCATATATAAGTGAAGAACTAGCCTCGAGGTGAGCAAGCACATGAATACCAGATCTCACCGCGCTCTCATTTTTGTGAAACAGGAGACGGAATCTGGAATACACACCGAATTCCTGCCTACATTTGGGATTTTTTGTCAATATATACAGTCAGTTCAAACACCATGCATTTTGCAGTATTGCTCACTGCTGGCTGGACTCATTAAGTATGTCATGGCCCAGCTCCTACTCATTCCCATGGCATAAATCACTGATGTTTGATCAATGACCTATCTTCTTATCGACTAATGCTGAAGGCTCCCTATGGCACTCACAGTAACCATAGGCTAGTGTTTTCCTGCTTAAGTCATTACTGAAAGCACTAGATCAGAGCTTGTGTATGTATGACTTATAAGGTTTTTATCAACAGGCAGGACACAATGGACATAGAAGTTTAGGTGGTTCCCCAAGGTGGTCAAGCTTTAACCTTGCGCTGCAGCTGGATTCTTGCAAGATTTGGGAGTTTCCAAAACTCTTGTAAATCCATCTTGTATCGCGCCAACCAAACCGCTTGAGTCGCGAACCGTGGACTCACCAGACTCTTTTGACCAATGACGTTGCAGCACTAACAGGTAGAGGCAGGTTTTTAATTTGAAGAAAGCAACAAGTGCTCTCTTCTCCTCTTTGTTATCAACATGACTACGACGAAAGACGTTAGCGTTGACGCTGCTATCAAAACAGTTTTATCAGAGGTAGAGAGTATTTCTTCTTTGAAAGAAGCGCAAAGAGTGGCACGTCATATCGTTGCTGTGATTGGTTAAAGAAACCTCATGATAAGCGGATACTAGCCGGTGCTTCACCAAGTTTTTGACAGAAGGCGCCTCCCTTTTGCAAACACTTTCAACGGGAGCCTTCCCAGATGTTACTGTGAAATAGACTATGTTCTGTGGAGCAGTTCTATCTGGCGGAGTCAGGTTAGTCAAGCTTAGTGTTATGTATGAATTCAGATGGACGTATAGAGACAGGAAAAGGTGGAAATTAAAGTACCAGTTCAGATAGAGTCCTTCAGTCAGAAAAAGTAACAAAGCAATCACAAAACAGCAGCTAACACTGGGCTCTTTTGTCTGCCACAGCCTCTTGCCACAAGTCTTGTCATTTTAGCCAAGGTGCTCTCAACAGAGGAGTGGTTGTCTCCAACACTACACCCTCCAATAAACGTGTTGTGTGTTTGCGTATTGGCACATGCATGCTGTACCAGACATTGGGAATATTTTTAGTCAAGTTTAGTCAAGTTGGCACCCAAAACACTTTAAATCACAGATGTTCAAACCTCTTTCGAGGAAGATAAGGAGGGTGTGATAATGGTAAAAAACAACCATAAAATGCACAGAAATTTGTTTTCAATGAGAAATCAATTATAATTTCTTAGCAATAGCAATGTGACAACAGATGTCAACAGCTCTCAACAAAATAAAACAAAAGCGTTTTTCCATCTGGAGTTAGAAAACATAAAGAACAAGCTGTAGGGAATACTTAAAACAGCCATTAAACTCAGTTTGACTTTATAAATTACTATAACGGGAAATGACATGATGACTGCTAACAAGTTTAATACACACAAAATTTGCAATAAAACTGCCATCAGGTGGAAAGATTTTGTGAGAAACTGTGGGTTGTAGAAACTCTCACTCTCAGCGGAGGATATTTATATATATATAAATAGAAATGTTTAACAACAGTATGGGGTAATATTACCTCAGTCTTATCATATATTGTTAAATTATAGCTCGGAGTGAGAATGGATTGCACATTTCATTGTTTAAAAATGGCATGTGTTTGTAGATATTTCATAGACAACTCCACATTTCAATTTGCAAACCCCATCGGACATCCCTGCCTTCTTGTCAATATCAATTCCAATAAAGTTCTGATTTCATATGTCAGTGCAGTGCCTTAATCTTATAAACACAGGCCTTATGTCCTTGAGTGGGGACTGCTGTGCTCCCAGAATGCACAACGAGAGCGGGGAATACGCGCTGGACCGCCTCGTCCCACTAGGGGGGGGGGCCTGACCGCTGATTGTTAGTGGATTTGATTTTGTGGTTAGTGATCTGGAGACTTGCGGGTTTGTTTGTTGCTGTCTATAACAAACAATGTGGTTTGGCCCCGGAATAGCAAGCTGTCAATCTAGCGGCTTGGGATTGACCAGTGGGGGTCTGGGCAGTGGACCGCGGAGAATAGGAAGAAGGTGTCGGGACCTCGGATCAAGAACGGCAGCCCGACATTATGGGGGCACCGCTTGGGGAAAGATTTGACTCCGACCAATGGAGAGGAGTTAAAGGATCATGGGAGAGCAGCGTCGGGGGGAAACAGAGAGGCTAGAGGACACCATGCCGCCTCTAATTGGTTTCTCTTTCTGGAACAGCCATTGCTCCCTTTCTCTTCCCTTTCTCGTGGAGAGCCGCTGTGCTCACAGAGGCACAACTGAGAGCCCTGCAAAGCCTATTGGATTTGAAGAGAATCTGTATCTTAACGGGGTTCTGGGCTGCGGGAGGAGAAGGAGGGAGGAGGGCTTCGCAATCAATAATTCATAAGGCCTTCCCTTATTAGGGCTTCTCCTGACTGGGCCGCTGGTTCTTAGGCCCGGCTCGGAGTCGGATGAGAAGCTTCTAGGAGGCTAAAGCCACACAGGGAACTGGCAGATGTATGTTGCACCCTCACTCAGTCACTGCGCAGAGATCCCTTTGTTGCTCGTGATTTCTCCGACCCTTCACATCTGAATCCAGCCCTCTTAGCATACCAATGAGGGCTATGGAGCACTTGATACGGAAAGAGGTATTTGCATAGACAAAAGGGGCCGTTCTGCGCGCGAAAAAACCCAAACATGTTTTTCCTATTGTAAAGACAAAGGGCGGGAACGTAAATTGATTATAATGGGGTAAGAGACTTGTGTAATAATGGAGACATAAAAGCACTGTAAAACCATAACGCAAGACAAATTGCCAGAGTGCTGCTTGTTTTCATGGGCGAATTAATGTGTTTGCTATGCTGTCATTAAAGCTGGCAGCCCAAAATTAGACAGAAAGCCTGGAATTTAAAATGTATTGCACCATTACTGCAACTCTCAATCTAGAATACAGACACGCATATTTTCAGAATCTAAAATAAATAATCCAAGCTATAGCAGTCTTAACAACAGCTTATTAACTACAATTCTAATAGTTTACACGTAAGACATTTTATCACTTTTCACTTTCTTAATCAAGTCCTGGCCTTTTAGCAGCCATGTCAGCTTTATTTAATAATCCAAATGGTTAAGATATATGACCTGAATTAGTGATTTGTGTGACATATTTGATTTTGCATAATTTCATCAGTTCTAGGACAGTGGCAAATCTCTACTGCAGTGTGTATTTTTGATTTCCATTAAGCACGTAGCTTCCTGTGTGAGAATCAACCATAAGTTTTACACTTTGGACAAGTCCTTCAGCGAAAACCCATGAATCTTGAGTAGTCGTGTGCCTCGGCTGCACAAGAAGTGACTGATAACCACAGAGCCATGGGGGTCTCGTGGTCTCGTCCTGTCTCTGGGCCTCTCTCATTAGACTGCAGCTGCAGCACATTAAGAGCGGATAAATTACTCATGTGCCATGTGGTGAGATCTAATCACGACCACGCAGCTTCTCTGGATGCTTTTCTATCATTAACTCCCCCCCAGGTTTTTCTCCTCACACCTTGTTTGGCTCATCAGACAAAGCCATAAACTGAGCTAAATTTACGATGCTTGGTAGCACTTAGAGAGGCTAGTGTGCAGTTAGTGACCCTCTAACCTGGACGGGCTTAAATCCTCAGCCTTTACGTCTCACTGTGTTGTAGTCACCTTGCAGTGATGAATGTAGTTCTGAATACATTACGGCGGAGGACTGCGAGGCGCGGCGCTGGAGGTGATCCGCTCAGACTTTCTACATGTTCACTTAATGCTCCTTAAAGTGAGTGTGGCGTGCAGGTAGGAGCAATGATGTGAAACAGATAAACAGTGATTACTGTGGCTGTGATAAATGAAAGGGCAGCTCGCCAATGGGAGAAGTTTTACTCACCATAGATCACAATTTGTAAGTGCTGCTTGCTTGCGATGCCGGAGTGGAAGCCAGCTCTTTTTTATTCAGTCAATACTTTTTTATGCAGTTGCATGCTACATTCTAAATGTGGCTGCAAGGCAAAAGCATTGAAGTAACAAATTGCTACCTCATATAACTTCTATGATGGCTTCTATATCACAAAGATGAGGACAGAAAGTGTTTGTCTTTGTAATATGAGGGGTAATTACAAGCTTTATCATTTATCACCTTCAGTTCTGCCTCTATAATGCACTCTTAAATGTAAACTACTTCATTTAGGGTTTTTAAAATTCAAGTTCAGCATAGATCTTGTTTACTTCTTTCCTTGGCAAATATGCTAATATATAAAGTATATACTGCTAGTACAGCTTTCCAAAAAAACATATTTAACACTGCACTATTTGAATGCAAGCACACATTCATTCAAATTACATTACAATTGTACTTTAAGCTTATTTGCACTGTACTATTAGAATTCATGGCTCAGTTCTTAACACTATATATACTATATATTGTAACTGCTGGAACCGAAGCGGTAGTATGCATTTTCGTAGATGCTTCTGATTCCTGTGTAATGTTCCTTTGGTGCAAACTCAACATTTTCCAAAGTGTAACGCAACAATACAAGTGTAATTTTAATCTAATGTGCCAGCCTTTTAAACGGATCAATTTATAATCCAAAACATGACTACCAACAAAGCCAGGTTAATTGGTGACTCTACATTGTCCATAGTCAGTGAATATGAGTAAATAGTTGTCTGTGTATAAATGTCATCCCTTAGACTAACTGGTCATTGTCCATGGTTTATCTCAAGGCCCAAAGCTGCAGAGATAGGCTCCTAACAGAAGCAGATGAAAAGAAATGAAGGTTATTCACCACTTCATATTGTCACTGCTTGTACAAAAATATGTATATCTAATTTGAAATGTTTCACTTGTATTTTTCTCACTGCAAAATCAAATCAGACACTAATAATTGTGTGACTTTCTCAGTAACTTCACACATCACAGTAATACGTTTTTCAACCATAACTTACTGTATAGTACAACACTTTAGTTAGCTGATATGCTCATGTTAATGCTATGATACAACAGTATTTCATTCAGTCATCATCTTCTTTGGGCCTGGGGCGGAGTGCACCCTGGACAATGGCCAGTGAGTTGCAGGGCTGACACATAGAGACAGACACTGATTTTCACTCACTCATTCATTCACAAGGAGTAATTTAGACAAGTTGTATTATTAGCATTATATTGTCGTCTGTGACTGCCCAACACCTTAACAGACATGTCTCTTTATGATGTGAAGATTTTGAACAAGCTATAATGCATACAGAATCAAGACATAGGCTACTCCAGCTCTCAGACCTTGATGCCCTCAGTTCCGCACAAAAGAGAGATTCCTTTACCTATTAAAATGTAAAAAAAAACATGATAGGACAGTCTTGTATATATTCCCTTTCCCTCAAATCACACACAGAATGACTCAAGACTATTCTTTTAAAGCACACATGTCAAACTCAAGGCCCAGGGGCCAAATGCGGCCCTTTGCAATGTTTTATGTGGCCCTTCAATACATTTAGAAGGAGATATATTTGCCACTAGGTTTTATTGGTTTAGCCAGGTTTTAAGATAAATAAAACCTGTTCAAATCCTACTAAACCCTGCTCAAACACATATAAAACCTGTTCAAATCCAACTAAAACTTGTTGAAATCCAACTAAACCCTGTTCAAACACATATAAAACCTGTTCAAATCTAACTAAAATCTGTTTAAGTAATTATAAAACCTGTTCAAATCCAACTAAAATCTGTTGAAGTAATTATAAAACCTGTTCAAATTCAATTAAAACCTGTAAGGAAGAAAAATCATATTAAAGATAACTTTTGTAAGACTCAAATGAAGATGAAGCCTAATAAAAGCTCCCCAAGTGTCACCATCTTCGGCCCCTGAAAGATTTCCCATTAACTATTGCGGCCCCTCACTGTTTTGAGTTTGACACCACTGTTTTAAAGTAAATAAAAGATGAAAAGCAACAGAAGCCTTCCTTTTATGAATGTTATAATCACACTTAACCCATTCCATTAATAAAGATTCTGACATGATTCAGCCCTGGAGGTCCATGCCACATAAACAGCTCATTTGTGTCAATTTAGTAGAAGTTAGAGGATTTGCTTGCTTCATACCTGTCTCTTGTGCTGGAGATGCTTGAAATGCAAAGTCGACGTCCTCCATCTTCCACCTGGAATTACATTTGAAGTTTTTCCCGTTGCCTTAAAGATGTTGATGAGAGGAAAGTGTGAGCGTCGGCCAGTGCAGATCTCTCCCATGAATCTCGTCTTTAAAACCTCTTGATAGCCAAAGTCTACCCTTACAAACGGGAAGAGGCTGGGAATGACTTTGATGTAGCTGACAACTTTGAGACAGTAATGAAGCTGATTGTATCCTTGTGGGAACGCCACCTGTTAGAATTCAGCGTGAGTTGGACACACAGCTAAATGCTACTGTTACTACTGAATATAATCATTATCCATCTTTTCACTGCTGCGGGAGAAAGCGTTTCCTTATGTGACACTGAAGTTTGAAATTACTGGTTTAGGCCGACGCTTTATTCAAATGTTGTTCAAAAGTGAGAACAAACACTTCAAATGTGTTCTTTGTACTTTATCTGTTTGCTTCCAGGATTCTTGTTTTTTTCCTGACGGCAAGACTATTTGCTGTTATTTTTTTAATCACTCGGATTGGAAGGGGGAAATGCTGCATGAAAGCTTTCTTTGTACATTGTGTAGATAGTCCAAAATAATCTCCGACAAGACAGAAATCATTAGACAATGTTTGCCATGTGAATTAATCAAGCTTTGTTTATCCAAAGAACATCGTAATGTCTTATTCTCTTTGAAATAATGAACTGCAGCAACATGAAAACAACTTAATTTCTTAATCCATTCCCTGTTTTGCATTGCCCTATTACCCCTGGGCATTAGCAACTTGTTATTTTCATACAAGAACTTACAGCTTTTGTTTTCTGGGCTTATATTTTGTTGATTTTTGTTATTGCTTTGGGAAGTTTACCGACAAAACACTGTTTAGATATAAAAAAATCTTCAAAGTAAAGGTGTTTGTTTTTAGGTCAAGCTGTATTGTGACTCCTGAATGTTATATATATATTTGGTTTTCCTTACTTACATTTTTAACCTGGTAGGTTCCTGCCACATCATGGACTAAATGTGAAGCTGTCACATTCTCTGGTCAGCTTATATTTATGTATCCAACTCCCTCGTTCTCTAATTCTCTCTCACTGAGGTCGTAACCTGGAGTACTTAATAATTAAAAATGTAGTTTCATTGATAATTTTATATTTAACCTGTATTTTATCAGGAAGCCCCTTGAGATAAAGTCTTTTTTTCAAGGGAGACCTGGCAAAGAGGCAAATTGTTGAGTTACAAAAGGACACAGTACAAAGAATAATAAATACACCCTACAGTTTGTCAGTAAAGATTTGAATGATTAATAATTCACAAGAAAAGCTCAAATCCAAGCTTTACCTATTGCTTTTTTTTAAAATTATTATTATTATTAATCCCTACAGAAAGAAAGTCTTCAGCCTTCAGCCTTTTTTGCTCTACTTTTTACACAAACACAAGTGCAGCTGGAGAAAACATGTGTCTTTTTTTTTTTAACACAATAATGCATGAGGTATAAGGCATTCATTCATTTTTTCCTCTTTTAGGTTTTACACCGTGGATAGTGACAGTGTAGACAGACAGGAAACAAGCTGAGAGCAAGGGGAACCACATTGAGGATATGACCCGAGCTGGAATCCAACCCGGGTTGCTCGAGTATGTGTTATGCACAGCGAGGTTCTCCCTGATTTCTTTCCCCGTCATTTTCAAAGTGAGCTCGTCCCCTGACCTGTTTACACTTGGTTTCTTCAAAGACAACAGCATGTCCCTGCAGGGCTACCGTAGGTGCCCATATGCTGTAGAAATACATTTTTAATTCCAAACAATTCAAATCTAGACGTATTGGATCCAAACCTTTTTTTCCCAACAGAACAGAAAAGTACATTTACCCACTCATTTTGAACACTTTTTTTTTTATTGCGCTCTGACCGGTACAAATAAAATTCTAATGCTGTATTAATGCTAATTTATGTCACATTTTTTACATCCATATTTCACAGCCTATCTCCGCATTTATTTCCCTCTTCCTTTGCTACCACCTTATGAGTCATTCAGTTGAGTCATGCGTTTACAGTGTGTAAAGGCACGTAATCCTTGTATCTATTTTTGCATGCAAGCGTTCTACTCAGTCGCAGTCGTGTCCCGGTGACCTCTTCTTATTCATTGTTAAAAGGAAAATCTGGCGTGTGCACGAAAAGGCTGCCTGTGAGTACTTTGTCTGGGGCCTATGCCAACCTGTTGAGATGCCGTTATTTGACAGATGTGCAATATTTACACGCACCGCCTCATAAAAACTGGAACAAAAGCCGGCCAGTGGGATTGTATTTATGTCTGTTAACCTTCTACGATTCGACGATGTCACTGGTCAGACTTATGAAAGCATCTGGAGTGACGTCTGCTCGATATAAAGCCGTCGTTCCTGGATGAATCTCGACTCTCGACTCGCCGTCACTTATTGCTTTGTCAGAAAGAGGCTTGTCGTGTTTTCTTTTTCATGTCACTGCCTCGGTTTTTACTGTGCTCTTCATCTCTGCTCTGTCACCTGGTTGTTGAGAGAGAAGTGTGTGTGTGTGTGGGGTTAGCGGTTATAAATAGCTCTGTATCTTTCCGCAGCCTTGTGTGTTGTTAGTCAGTGTTGCTGTCAGGGGCTGTTTACGCCACAAACAGCCTCCTCCTAAGGTCTGCGGTCCTCATACTGTCACATGTGATTGGCCGTCTACTGCTCGATGGCCCATTCTGCCGACACTGCGCAGAAGGAGGGAGGTAGGAGCGGAGAAAAACCCGAGAAGAAATAGCAGTCACTGTCATCTCTAGGCCTCTCTTTGGGCTTAGCGAAAAAAAAGAAAAAAAAAAAGGTAAAGATTGATAGATGACATGAAAAAAATGTTGTCGGGGGAGATGGGGGTTGCTGACAGAATATGCTTCAGATTGGAGAGGTCCTGAGAGGGCCAGCTTGACTCGAACCACACATGACTAACTGCCCCGGAGGCAGGTAGAGAAAGGGCCCTGTCATAATCTATTACTGTATCTCGACTCTCGGGGCAACGCTGCAGCTACACAGCAAATGTGTCTGCAGCACAGTCTGAAGTATATCTGCTTGTTGGGCTAAAGAATGAGTTGTTACCGCGTGTTAAATCGCATGCAGCACACGTTGGCTTGCATCCCGTGAGTAATGCGTGTGGCTTGTCTGCCTAGTTTATCATGAAAAAATCAATAAAGAGTTCTGCGAAAACCACTGCGAGTGAAAGGTGTCACATTATCGCTCTGAAGAGCTGAGACGGAGAGCGGTAAAAGTCCAATTCCAATTGTTTATGAAAAATACAGCAAATCAGAACACATTTTTAATTGTCTTCAAGTTTAAATTGTGCTTCTTTTTGGAAATACAGTGGGAAACACAGTATCAAAATGCCTCTGACAGCAGTTAAGTTGTGTAATGACATAATATTAGTCATGCGCTGTACTCTGCTCTGACTGAGGATGTGTTTTGACTCAGCATACAGTGTAAGATTCTTATTTGCAGCGTCTAAGATTTATTTATTTTTTATTCTCTACTGACCCAAAAACTATTCTAATATGTTTGTCTTGCTTGCTTTTTCAACACGAGATTAGTTAAGCTATTGCATCAAAGACCAGAGGCATAGCAATGGAACAGGGAAACCAGGCATTACCCATGGCCCCAAGCAGAAGTACATTACTAGGATGATGTAATTAATAACACAAAAGTATTATACAAATGTATTACATGGCCTGCGGTATTGAAGATGAAACTTTTTTTTTGTACAATAATCAATGTAAATGATTAATGATAATATTATCCTTATGTGTCTCAAGTCCAGTGTATATTGAATGCCCCTGTCTACCTCCTCTTGCAGCTTTAGTGTGACTTTAGTTGGTATCTTTCCAAAATGACACCTTCCAATAATGCTTTATGAATCTCAGCCCCTTTTTAGCATAAGGTCCAATGCTAGTACTTGTTACAGGTGGTGTAACAGTTTACTGCACCACTTGTATGATACATATGTGAGAGTTGATAGCATGGGACTAATAAAGAAAAGTCCCTAATTCCAAATGCCCTACAACAGTGGTGTCAAACTCAAAGTGGTGAGGGGCCGCGATAGTTAATAAGAATCATTTCAGGGGCCAAAGGAGATCAAATTTTGAATGGGAGATTACATCTTCATTTGTGAACAAGTTTTACTCAGATTTGAACAGGTTTTAGTTGGATTTGGCAGATTTTAGTTGGATTTGAACAGATTTGAACTGTATTTAAACAAGTTTTAGTTGGATTTGAACAGGATTTAGGTGGATTTGAACAGATTTTAGATGATTTGAAAAGATTTTAGTTGGATTTGAAAAGGTTTTAGTCAGATATGACCAGCTTTTAGTTGGATTTGAACAGGTTTTAGTTGGATTTGAACAGGTCGTAGAAGGTAGTAGGTTAATCTTTGTCGCAATGTAAGAACCATCTAAAACCTGTTCAAATCCAAATAAAACCTTTTCAAACCTAGTGCCAAAATGTAAACTACTAAATGACTAAATGAATGGAGGGCCACATTAAACATTGCAAGGGGCGGGATTTGGCCCCCGGGCCTTGACTTTGACATGTGTGCCCTACAATGAAATCTGAAAAATGTCTCATCGTTGTTGATTAATTCCATGGAACGTACTGTATCTGTGTGTCTGCACCATCTATTAGAAGAGACATCTGCAAAATGCATTCTCTCTGTCACAAGACTGATCCCCACGACTATTAAATTGCGCCACTGTTAGGCTGGGAAGATGAATTTGTCTATCAAAGACAATTCAATTACAGAGGCGCACATGGGCACTATTACATATCCCATGAGCAGTCAGCCTGAGGGTGTGCCTCAGGTGTAGCCTTCCCCAGTTATAGTTATGCTCTGGCCGACTGGTCACCAATCACAAATAAGGCTGCATCTCAACAGAGCAATGGACCTAGGCCTGGGTCTGCTATTATCTGTGAGACTCAACAACAACTGGAAGCAGAATGAGGCTGCACAGATTGTCATGTAAAAATGATACCCCATTCCAGATGCCTGCTGCACATTAAAATTAAAATGTGGGTATGATTTCGTCATGCATGATTTAAACAAAGTGTCTATCTTTGTCTAGCAACAGAATATGAAACCTACATGTTTTATTATATGCCAAAAGCAGTAAATGTGTTCTAATTATGTACGTATTTAACTCACCTCATGATTTTTAAAGCATGTGAACAGCTATAGTGCCCTAAAGGAACCTGCGCTTGTCTATGAACAGTGGGAAAATGATGGTGATTTCACACTAATAATGAACAAATGATGTAGTTTATGAAAATAATGTGTTTAAAAGCACAAACTAAGGGCAGTTGTATGAACAGGAATAGAAGGAATGGAATTTACTGAGCTCTAAATGTCTGTTTTGTCAAGAAAGAAAAATGCAAAGAGTAATTTTTTTTATGAAACTAAGCATCAATCACAATAAGCAAGACATCTGGACAAATGGAAATTATTTATTGTATGTATGTTCCCTGTCTTAGGCAAATGACCCTGGTACATGAAGATTAATCACTTTTGCATCAGGTAGTTCTTTTCCCCAATAAATCTTTATATGATCAGTGGGAAAGACAAGGCCTCACAAATCTATGATGTTTGTGAAATCACCAACATATTGAATATGAGAAGCTTCAAATGACACAGTCCATCAACATAGCTCCACAACAACATCTTTAACATAATGTTTTTGTGATTTTTAAAGATCTGAAGGTGGAAGATTAGCCAATTCTCTAAGCCTGTCTTATCCAGAACTTCTTAAGGACACATCTTAAAGAACCTGATATATATTTGTAACATTACGACCCACAAGTCCACTGGAGTTTCACTTGTTTGACACGTATTATAACATCGCCACATTTGTTCATCCAGGTGTGTTTTAGTGATCTACAAAGTGGTCATTCGAGTGTCACTTCATGAATAGCAGGCTGATCAAGCGCGGGCTGTTGTCATAGCAACTGCCAGGGGAACACAGGTAAGGGCACGGATGATTGCCTGAGCCGAAGAGTGCTTGATGAGTGGTACGGGCTGCACTGTACAATCATGCCTCACTGAGTCAGGATTCATGTGACAAAAAAGAAAAAAAAAAAGAAATAAAAAACATTTGGGATGGTGCAGTCGCAATTCCCCAAAGTCCAAAAAAATCACTGGTGGTTTGTCTGATTGACAAACCAGAGCTGCCCTTCATTTCACCCTCTGACAACTCCATCTAACTGCATGTCGTGTGAATACTGCAGATGTAACGGTGTCCCCTTCTTTTATTTTAGGCCATGATTCCCTTCTTCCATTTCGCAGCATTCACATTTCCCTTACACTTGACATTAACCTTGTACGAGCTGTTCTTTTTCGACTTTGGGGGAGTCACGAAAACGCTGCCTCATGTAAGATTATGGCTCTAATAGTCCTCTACAGATGCTCCATTATTGATTCTCACATAGAGCAAATAGTCAGCTTAATGTACCAAACCAATGGAGCAAAACTGACATCATCCAGCCGTGGCCTCCTTCCCCAGCGTGGCACATAGAGATAAATGTTCTCCCAAACAAAGCCGCTTATTTTTTGAGCCTTACCCCTGGCTGATGGATTAATTGTAGTAAATAAAATGTTCTTTCTCTCTTTTTTTTTTTTCTTTATTGATTTCTCCGAGCCTATATGCAGAAGCTGTACATATTAGTGCATCCCGAAGCGGTCAAATGCCATAATATGGAGCTTTTATCTTTCAGCTTAGAGCTCGGTGTGAAGCCCCGTGGCCAAGCTGTAGTGTCAGGTGTTTGTCTGGCTGCGGACTGTACAATAGGCACTCCAAGTCAAAGACAGCCTTGAGAGAATGAAAGGATGTCAATGGACGGAATAAAGAGCAGTGCAGCTGGGCTTGTCACAAGAGGTGAGAAAGGCTTGGAGTGGACACCTTTTTTTATCATTTTTGAAAGCACACTGCGGCGCCATATTTGTCCGACCCAAACAGCTGAGAGGATGTAGTAGTGAACATTTTTGACCGTGTTGCTGCTGTCAGATCTCTTGGGCACATCAACACAGAATCCTCTCGTGCGAAACGAAGACAGACTAGAGCAAGAAATATTTGTTGCAGCACTAGTGAGCACTCTTCAGTCTGTTTAAGGAGGTTAAGGAGGTTTTATCAAATTTTACAGTGTTCGCATGTAAGCTTTCATCTTCACTTTGGTCTTTATCACACACATTTTTCTTTATTTGTGCCTCATTTTCACACATCATTTTGTAAATTCACTTCTATTCGTGCCACTTTGCCCTCATTTTAAGCCCCATTTTGGCCTCTTTCAAATGACTACCCCTGTTAAGTGTCATTTTGTCAATTTGTAGCGTAGCATTCTTTCCTATGACATATCTTTAGAATAGTTTTGTGCCTTTTGTCTTTATTGATTACTGTGCAAAGTCCCCCAAAAAGTCATCAACTAAATGTATCAGAGGGCCAAATAAAACATTGCAAAGGGCCACATTTGGCCCCCGGGCCTTGAGTTTGACATGTGTAAGTTAGATCATATCATTTGTACTGTCTTGACTTTCTGTGTATGAACAAATCCAGTGCATGTTCCCATTCCAATAAATGACCCCAGAGCATGACATTGTAATGTATGTGTTCAGTGACTTTGCGTGGGTGCCTTTTTCAGCCATCTATGCTTCGTCTTGACCTTTCACCTTTTACTCAGCAAAGCAGCCTATTTAATTAAACACTGGCTTCCCACTCGGGAGGTCTTTTCATTCAATTATCGGCAACACTATCATGCAATTAGTTCTTTCATTTCATAATTGGTTTTGCATCGTAAGCAGTCTAACCTTCTATTTACATGTAAACAAATAGGGCAGCATGAATAGTAAATATGGCATCGCCAATGAAGACTTTGCAGATCGTTTAAGAAAAATAAATATGAACAGCACTGCTTCTATTTTAAGCCCCATGGCAAATGCACACAATAAACAGTATTGCACGAGTGATGATGCATATTCATGTCTTCCCTCTGGGCATTCATTACTAGTCCTGCTAAAGCAAAATATGCTCCATATTTATGGTGCATATCTATGTTTATATTGTATTCAGTGTGCAGTAGAAAATAAACTACTGCACATTAAAAATAAACAAAATTAAAATCAGTTCAGCTGTCATTCAATATATTTTGAAGGAGTTTTTCAAGCTCCATTAACTCAATACAACAAGCTCCGATTTTATTTTATGATAATTTGATTTTTTTGTAGCTCAGCTTTAGTTAACAGTTAACAGGTGTTGGTGACGTAGTAGTAGTAGATGTGGCAGATGTTGATATGTGTCCCATCTTATGTTGTACTTAAGAGACACAAGGAGTCAGAATCAATCAGTTAATATCCAATACCCTGACGCTAGCAGATGCATGTGGGTACTGTAGAAAGTGCAGACCTATGCTTGAATACACGGGACAAAAAAAGCCCTGTCTGTTGGCATTAGCCCTCATTATGTTTGCGCCACAATATTCACTTGTTATCTTGTATGAGTCCAGTCTAATCAAAGAAGTAGTAATGCTAGAAGCTAATGCATCCCAATTGGCCTTCTTCTCTGCAGGCAAAGCCGGAGGTGTCAGACTTCATCCGCTGCTGTCCTGCTGGAGGGGATATCACCGGTTTGATAAATGATAAATTCCTGAAGGATAGCCTGCAGTCAGTCAGCAGGGAGAAAATAGCTCAGAGCTCACATGACGAATGCACTTTACCCACACCCTCCATTTGACCCGAGGAGAGACAGACAGCTTGCTTTGCTGGTATTTTTATACTGTCAGTGATGCTAACAATTACCATGTCCACCCTCCAAATGGGTACATTTAAAACAGACAGATTTAATTCCTTTAACATATGTGTGAATTGATTGTTGGCTTCAGAATCACTAATTAAAGCACGGGACATTTCCTGGCAAGCTGCACATTGATGGAGAGCAGATCATTAGTGGCCCTTTGGGTCCTTTTAATACACTCTTCCGACAGTGGGCAATTCAGCAGTGACTTAAGAGGGAGGACCCACACGACAAATCAACCTTGTTGACCTGTAATTTGCACTGGGACAGATATCAGCAGCTCTAAAAATAAAGAGACAACCCCAAGTGTTTCTAAAGTACTGCCTGTGTGATGGGTATGCTGGAGTAAAAGGCTCAACGTTTGTACAATACACAGCCACAGTTGTATTTTCATTTTATCTGATTGTACGGGTAAATGTATCAGGGATGGATCAGTTTCTGACATATTTGGAAACATATACAACAAGAAACCTGAACTAAATCACAATAGTAATGATAGTTCAAAGTGAATACTGTTCTGAAATAATTCACTTTATTTGTTGTTTTCTTGAAACAGTTTTTATTTGAACTTATGTAGGAAGGTAACGTTCTTTAAAAACAACATAGCTTCATAAGATCAAATATAAGTAAAACAACATTTCCCCAAATAGTGGCATTAAAGAATAGTAGTTTTGTTTTGATAGTTGTGTTGAGACCTGGTTCTTCTTCTTTGACTATCAATACATTTTTGTGTATGGAGTTTACTAACATATCATTCATATAAAGTGCACTATTATGTGGAAAAAATACAAAACAAAACTTCAAACTGATTTGAACTTCTGCTGTTAATTTTCAATACTGATACAATGCAGCAGAATGAAAGGCACAGCACAATCAGTATAAAATGGGATTAGGTAACCAAGTGCTATTTATTTACTGATGTCTATATCTCATTACATGGCTGCCTTTGCTCTACGTGTAGTATTGTTCTGTTGTGGTGAAACACTCCGAGAGCCTTGTCGGTTCAATAGCAATGATCACCAATCCTCAAATCAATTATGTCCTTATTTCCCCACTTGTAAGTATTGGCACTTTGATAGATCTCATAACTTCAGGGGGCTGCATGTAATTAAATGGACCGAGAAGGGTCCTTATGGCAGCGAGGCTTTGCATTTCAAATGACCTCTTTTTCTGTGCTCTGATTCAGACACAGCCATCGACTTCAGCTCGAGCACATAAAAACATCTAGGCTAGTAAGACGTCACGTTAAAGTGAGTCCCGCCTCACACGCAGTAAAAGTCTAGTGACCTTTACGAGAAGTAAGTGCTGATGTTGTTGCCGGTGATGGAGAAAATGACTTGCTGTCTAAAAGCAACTTATTTGGGAAGAAAAGGAAAAATGCAATGAATCAATAGATGTTTTTTTTTTCTTCCTGAAAGCATTCTTTAGGGAAACCTCAGCTTTCTGGTAAAGATTTAAGGTCACAAATCAAACGAAGCCCTCGATTGCATCTTCAACCAGAATTGATTGCTGCGGTTTGGGATGACCACAATTCAATGTCTCGGCACTGATTAAACATCAGTGGCGCATTTGACACAGCGCTGGAGGTTATCACTCGACCGTCACTGGTACCACTGGGACTCACAGGCTGATTTTGAAGTGGTCAGTTCATTATGCGGCTTGTTATTAACCAAGCAACCTCTGACACAGAGAGGGGCCACGCGCTG
The DNA here is from genome assembly GCA_036850595.1 of Rhyacichthys aspro. Taxonomy (NCBI): domain Eukaryota; kingdom Metazoa; phylum Chordata; class Actinopteri; order Gobiiformes; family Rhyacichthyidae; genus Rhyacichthys; species Rhyacichthys aspro. The sequence continues at coordinate 16,314,880 of CM072163.1, forward strand.
ATCTAAATGCAATTACAACGAGAAGCAAAATCATGTCCTCGAGACCACTAACTCAGGCTTTAATAATGATTAGCTTGTAATAGCTGTAGATTAAAGTTTGCCCGTGATTCACTGCCCCCAATCAAGTGCTTCACGTCTCCCAAGCAGAAAGGACATGAAAACAACTCAGGGACAAGGATCTTATACTCAAACTGGGTAAGAGTTTGCTTTGCTTTTAAATATATCACTGTTGTACCCTGAGATTTAATTGTTTTAAGTTGGATTTCGAATATTATGATGATAGTATCTGTTCCTGTCACAGATAATACTTGTGTTTTAATTTAAATGCTGTACATCACCAGCAATGTGAATGTGTCAAAGAAAAAATACATTTAGACAGCGACCAAGGTCCCATTAATTCCTCTAATAACATAAATACAGTACATACAAATCTTAACCAAACCAAGAACAATTGATCTGAGAAACTTGGTGCCCACTTTGAGAAAATTGAGTGTAATTTTTCACACATATCCAAATTGCAAGAGCATTACATAACCACATTTCCTGGAGACTGAGCTGCGTGGCTGGTTTCACACAGAATTCATTGAATGCTTCAGATGTGGGTGTAGTGTAATGACAGTATTTTACAGTGTTTATATCCATTCATTGATTTTCTGAGAAGTCACATCGCTCAGTATTATATAGAGTACATTAGCACATATGCATGATGTTGTTAACCTTTAGCCTTATTTCTGTTAGTTATTGAAAATACACTTACTCCTAGACACTGTTGACACAAGTTGTACAAATATCATGATTTGTATAGTGATATTAGCCTGACTTCAACAGACACTACCCGATTGTTTTTCTTTAATTTTATGGAGAATGGTTTTATTACAAAAACAAGACCTTAGGATGTCATATAAGCTTCACAATCCAGGATTTTAATAAGAGAGAATGCTGAATTCGTGGATAAATATTGCCAATGCAGTCACTCAATGTTTAACGAGGCAGAGATACTTGCAGAATTGCATTGGACTAACACTAAACTCCTGCATTTCTCTTGCATTTAATTTGACAGTTCAATCACCTAATAGCTTAGAGATACAGGAATCATCAGTGGAAAAAAGGACCATAACTTTACTTTGGACTACTACACTAATGACAACAAAGAACGTCTCCCAGTAGTAGAGAGAAATGTATTATTATGTTGCAAAATTTGTCTTATTATACAGCAAAAGCTCAAAAAAAAAAAAAAAAAAAAAAATCAGAGAAAAGGGCAGCAAATTAAACGTGGATAAACATATGCAACGCTTTGTTAATAAGGTAAGCACTAAACTATGGTCTAATGTAACATAATGGTATTTTGAGCTGGAAAATTGTCTATTTGTAATAAAAAAGTAGGAATGGTCCCTCTGCTGCTGTTGGCGGAGGTGGTGGAGCTTTAGGTAAGCTCTGAAATTCAGTTACATATAATGTTTCTCTTTTTTCTTTTATTAAATGGAAGCAGGCAGTTTCCTGTGCTGTTTTGGGGTTGGAGGTTGGAAGGGTGAGGGAACAGGTTTTTAAGGCTTTTACTGGAGGTCTACGAGAATATACGATGTAACATACAACACCACTTACTCCACATGTATTCTTCAAGGCCTCACAGCATGTTGTGTCCTTTGAAGTGGAATGAAATACCAGCTAAAAGTAATGGTGGATTGAAATATGTGTCCACTTGCAATGAATCGATCCCATAATATGACTCGGAAAGTAGTTTTATGGAGTGTTTTTTGTCCAGCTACTACCCTCTAAAGAAGGATAAAACACGTGTCGACTCAAGACAAAATACACTGGTTTTAGCCATGTAGCGTTTTAGGCCAGTGTCCAGTTTTATCTGTTTACTCGCTGAACGCCTCCACAAAATGTCCTTTAAGGAGTTTTTCCCTTCCAGGAGGATGTAAACGGATGGGCGCTGTGCTACAGTGGATTTGGGGGAGCTAGCTGAGGCTGACTAATCAGAGGGTGCTTGGGAGAGCATTAAGACAGACGTGTGGAGGGGAAAAGTGACACCTGGAAATTACACAATGTAATGGAATCAGCCAAGTGGTAAATGTAGCTTTTAAATAGGTTTTGTGTTCTCCATTAACTTGCCAGACACTGATTGGTCCTGACAGCAAGGGAAAGTGACGGTCAGCGTGTTGCCCCCTCCCTCCAGTACAGCCTGTACCTCATTGGCCTGCACTCTCCACACACATGCACTGCTGCACTGGCACACACAGGGTTATCACTGTGGGACACAAAGTTCTCTGTAGTAAGTGGCTTTCTGCAGCCAAAATCAGAGCTGGCTGGAGCGAGGCACAGGTGATCTCGGCACAGCGCCTCCACACACGCTCAATTGCATTCCTGTGTAATTAAAGGTGTACACGCAGAGCCTCCAGTACTGTTTGAATTAATGTTTAACTCAAACATTTACTGTTTAAAGCTGCACTGTGTAACTTTTAGGCCAAAATACACTTTTTATAAATCATTTTGATAGAATCATCCCTATCTCACTGGCACAGTACATTCAAGTGGACAGAAAGTTACCAGTAGATTCGTGATTGTCTTGCTTTACAACTGGACCCTGGCAGAGTTGTATTTATTTGTAGATTATATATTAAAATGACCTGATGATGTTCTTTGTCCCAAACTTGCAGTCTGGGTAGATACTTGTAAACAAATATGGCCCCGGTGACAGTCCAGTTGCACAGAGAGGGATCTGCACCCTCTAGTGGCTAAAAGTTACATATACACATATATACATATATGTATATACATATAGTACATATACTCTTTTTTTTTTTTTTTTTTTTTCCAATACAGTTTATGCAATCAATTAAACAATAGCAGGAAGGAGTGCTACTTGGATGTGACCAAAAAGTGAAAAGAAATGTCTTTTTGGTGCTCTTCAGTTTAGGGATTTCTCTTTATCACATAAAACAGGAAGCTGAGGCACTCAAAAAAATGAAAAAAAATAAATACCCTTTAATATAACATGGCTCATTTCATTAAAATCAAGCCAACATGTTTCAGCCTTCATCAGGACAAGGTCAAAATGGCTGGAAAAGAAAAGTACAGTTTCCCATATAGCCTTTAGTCCACTATTTGACATTAAACAGTACATCACAGAGAGATTTATTTATGAGAGATGGGTGCACTCTGTCTGTCTAAACAAGAACCTGTGAATCCTAAAAATGACCTTAAGTGGGTAAAGTAATCTAGTCTACATCTAAAACATATCCAGACTGCACCGTGAAGGTGGTAGACTTGGCCTTGTTAGCCACCATTATGCACACAAGACACCACTTAACACGTCAGCACCCATTTCTAGGTTTTTATCCAATTGCTCTCGCTCCAAATTCTGCCAGAAATGCCGGTACGAGTGCTGAGCGGTGATTGCTACGTCTTTGCTCAGACCTCCAGCAGGTTCGCCAGCGTGTGGGAGTGTGAACTGGCTGAAGGGGGCCCACATAGTGAAACAGCGCTCACCAGCCTCAGCCTTCACACCAGCCCCGCAGTCCTTTCAATGCAAATGAGCACTGATGCATGTGGGTTATGAAGGGTATGTGCTCCATGTGTCTTCTCGCTTTTTTGCATTTCAAATGAATAAATGATAAAAGCTACTTCTTGACTTTTGAGCGTGTTGGTGACTCTCGGCCTCTTTTCATAGACCGAGCTCCCTTTTTCCTCACCCCTCCATCTTGCCTCATGTTCTCAAGTTTACAAAGACTTTCCGCCATTCTTTCTCCAGAGCAGTGAACTCAAGGACTGTGGGCCACGTGTGATTCTGACGTAGAGGTCGCCTTTTATTGTCTCTAATAAAACTATTTTTTTATGATTTCTTCCGAGATAATTCCACCTTTGGCGCCACTCTCCCCACACCTCTGCACTTTAGCCTCAGCAGCCGACAGTTAACGCGATCGTGTGCACGGAAATAACTGGCCATTACTAGTGTACCACTGTTGTGCTGGTCAAGAACTCCGGAGGCTGGTAACGCTGGAATAGTAGGAGGGTATGATTGAAACCGTGGCCTGTACCTCGTGAAATGTGGGGGTGGGAGACAGGATGTGGAAGTCAAACACCAATTACCGCAGGCATTGAACTCTGGAAAATCTCACACCAGAGAAATACTTCCAAACGTTCAAATGTGGAGAGTCACATGTTCAATTTGATAGGAGCTGGTATTTAGCACAAGTTGTTCTGTCTGCACTGGACTTACAGTAGATTCTCTTGTAACAGCTTGGAGCCATTTTGTTTTTTCCTATTAAACGGACAAAGAAAGAAGCCCCAGAACAAAGAAGAGGGAGGGAATTTGTATTTGTGCAGTGTGTTTGGCTTGAGTTTAGCAATGGCCAAAATGCAGTAAAACTACAATCCAGTTGGACAATTGTGACTGTTATTTAAAATGGTAAAAGCTTTATGTGATCCATCCTTTCTCCTATAAGTTGTATGTCTATTCTCTTGTATCCTATGCATATGCAAAGGTTATTTATTCATTGCCCCCTATTTTCTGATCATTTGTACATCTATTCATTTGTGTCCAGAAACAATTCATCCTGCGTTTGTAGGTACTTTCATATGTGATTCACACAGACCAGAAAAATGTTTAGATAGAAAAAAGAACAGGCACTGAAATTATTAGAATTATTGTATACACATCTGGAAACACCTTACTCAGCCTTTAGCTTTTGTCTGTCATTGTCTGTCTTATTGTTTATCTATATAGTATATAACTGTCAGCTCTGGGATTAACAGACACTTATTAGGATAAGGCTAAGGATAAGGTTGGTAGAAAATAATTGAATAAACCAAAGCATGTCCATTTATTCAGAAAATTGTTATAATCTATTATATTCTTTGGAACCCAAGGACTTATGGAATAAAATTGGTCTTCTTTGGAGCGTACTAACATTGTCTTCCTTCAATGCTGCTAAAGTGCAGTTTATGTAGAACAGGCTTTGTCAAACAAAGTGTGCTGAGTTTATTCTGAGAGGCACAAAACTTGGGCCTTGGTTGCACAAGGTGACACTGAAGTGAACGGAGATGAATTCTGGATGATCCAGTATTTACAGACTCTCCACCCACAGGGACATAATGTAGAGAACAGTGTGACATTGTCTCTCTTTAGTATTTTTTCTTCTCTGAAGCCAAGATGATGCTCGGTGTAAAAGACGCAGTTTTTGAGATGTGGTTGTTATAATATTTCTCAACAGAAACAATAAACAGATTTAAACATATCCAAGATAATGCAATACACAATAAACTTTAGATGATTTTAGTTGTTTAGCGTGATGAACTATTTTGATTTCATTGCATCTTGAGTTAGAACACAGTAATACTTGTATCACAGTTGAAATCAAATTAGAACTTCATTTTTCCTCAACAGAAGATATTTAATTTTGACTGCAGATGAGTTTTGCAAGCAGAACAAATCTGGGACAATATCATGTATTATTAATCCCACTTTTATTTTCCACACATTCTCATTTGATTATCTGCGTTCTAAAATGGCAGCAACCGTATGCCTTCATATATTAATAATTCAAGAATTATCCAGGTGCTAACACACCAACTTTCACTTGACGTGTGTTGTTGAGGAGCAGCTCTGCTCGGTTTCTTTGTCTACAAGCGTGGGAATATAACTCTGTATGTTGTGTGTGAAGTCGCATCTACATTTCCACCAAACATTAATGTTGAATGTGGCACTGCATGACAATTACATGCAGCGATGTTCCATGTGGCCTCAATCAGGACCAAACACATCCAGTGGGGAAGGGTTTTTTTTGTTGTTTTTTTTTTTGGATCTGCATGTTTTAGAGAGCTTAAAATAAAACATAAAACGTGTAGAATGAAAACTGCACCAGCTCATATATATATTTTTTTCAGTCACAATCCCCACTACATTTGACATTTGATGTTTAATGAGACTAATTCCTTTCTTCTATTTATTCCAAGTTGCTAAGAAGCATCCAAGCCTTGTGAAGATTCCAAAGCAGCGACACGAGCCGAGCCTTATCTGGGAAGACAGATGGGATTGTCGATAGTTGACAGACATGCTGATAACGGATTTAGGTTTTATCTGAGATCTCTGAAAGGCTGACGGGCTGCATCTTCAAAGTGACAAAAGGCCATAAACGCAGCATGCTCTGGCAGATGGAGAGGCCGTGGTTGTTATAACCTGGGCCATGGTGAAGATGCCAGATGCAAGGTGCCACAGAGTGACACCTCACAACTGTAAGGCGGTGTGGGAGATAGCATCTTTTCTAGCTTCATAAAATGCCAACCATGCATCCATGGATTTCTGATAAGAAGAGTAATCCCTCCTCACGAACAATCAGTTAAAATGACTTTTCCCACCACCATTTTCCAGCTTCTACAAACAAACATATGATATTCACTGCCATTCACTTTCAAATGTTTTGTAGTTTAACCATGTTCACCATTAAAATGTCAGGAAGTGTTTGGAGGCTGGATGACCCCAGAAAAGTCAACATAAATATGATTGGTCAATTCTCGGTCCCATGTATTGATAACCAGGTATCTTTTCAGAAACAGCTTACAAGCAACAACCTACAAATTATCTGATTGGCGACATTTTTTCTTAACACTGAGCGGCCTTCGATGAACCTGGGGCAGAAACACAGCCTTTTTTAACAGTATCTAACAACAGTAAAAGCAAATTGCTGATTCGCCACTGATGCCAGATAAAAAATAAAAACTCAGATGAAAATTCTCACACTCACACACACACAAAAACCTCAAAACAAACAAAAACAAAACAAAAAAAAGACTAGGAGTGTGTAGTTTTACGGAGGCAACAACTGGTGTCAAATGTGTAGTTACCACTAACCTGCAGAAACATGTTCATTTCAATTGTATTTTGACACTGTGAATGAAACACTGAGATGAATCATTATATCGTAAAGAGAAGTTGCACATCACTGTCTATGTTTCTAAACAGCATCAAAAAGAGAACACAACCCATAAGACAGAGCAAGCACTGCTTAACCCCAAAGACGATGGTGATAAATCTGTTTTCTCAGGCCAGTACAATATATAAACTAAAGGTCACTAAAGGTCTGAGGTCAGCTTCATCCTTGTTCACATTTTTTGTTGTAAATCAACCCAAGCCAGGTTTGAAACCAGAGAACTTCTGACTTCTAATGCCATGCTTCTGCAGTTGTTGAAGTTAGTTTGAAATGCAGCGGTCAGCAGATGCCACTTAACTTTACTCTGTCTTAAATGAAGCACCCACTTGATGGGGGTTGTGTTTTGATGATAACACAGTAGGGCACTGTTTATGGCTGTTCATTTGTTTATTATTCCGTAGCTGTCGAGTTAGCATCAGGTCATAGCCGTTCATCTTAAGACGCGGAGCTGGATCTGTTTGATGCTCTTGACAGCTGCCACAAAGCGGATTGTACGTCTCGGTGACAGCTCAAGTAGAAGCTCCGTTGAACGTGCGCTGCTAATGTGAAGCGATCCTGTCATTGAATTAGCATTATGATTCAAAGCCTTAACGATTCACTGTAGTTATAGGTTTGCCTCGAAGAAGGTTAGAGATACTAGAGTGGTTAAAAAAAATAAAATAATCCAAACCATAGAGACAGCTGAATATTGATTGGCAATAGATAAATAATGCATAACTCTGTAGCACAGTTTGATATGAACTGTGCTATAGAGTAACTCCTATCCTTTGTTTAATAGAAAACAACATAATATGTCAAATGGAAAGAATACACAGTGGGATACATGAACACAAATGGTTTTATTATAAGGATGTGGACATATTGTGCAAAATTCAAACATACGCTTTTGTTTAATGTCCTTAATAACATGAAGGCACAAAAAAAAAAAAAAAATTTTTAAATAACTCCTTCAATGCAATATTTCTGTCTACATGCAAATGCTCTAAAGAGGTGTATTCAGAACCCTTCGAGAAGAACAATTTTTTCACCCTAAGAATGAACAGACACAAGAATATATGGACTTAAGTAGATTTTGGAAAAAATAATAAATAAAAAAATTACAGAAATTATATGAATGTGAAAAAATAACCTGTAACACACCTCACTGCCAGAGGGTCCCGAATTGCAATTGGCATTGGTTAACCTGCTCATCCAGATCAGTTCACTAACCAATTCAATTTTCAATTCAATTTTGTTTTTTATAGTCTAGTATCACAACAACAATTGCCTCAAAGGCCTTCAAAAAATGAAAGAGTAAAAAACAATAATCATCAATAAATCTAAAGTGGGACGGGCTTTATGCAATGCTTTGTTTTTTTTCTGTTTGTTTGTATGTTTTTCAAAATGCATATGTCCAGAGGTAATCTATTCTGCTTTGTGCATGTTGGTACTGCCACTTCAATTCTGATTGGTCGTCTATCCAATTGCAGCAGTTTAATCTCCGTCCATTTGTTCTGCCCCCTGGAAATAAAACACAAATCAAGAGGGACCAGACTTATTCTTCTATTCTCTGTAAAAACAAAGAATTAGGATGGCTGTCCAGACTATTTTGTGGCAGTAATAGTGATTATAAATGTGTGTTGTTTAGTTTTTGCTAAACCTATCTGTCCAAAATTACTTGGTATTTATTTATTTATTTATTTATTTACTGAAAAATGTGTAATAATTTAGTTATAATTTAGTAGTTTTACAGTGTTTTTGCCTGAGTGCAGATTTTCACTGCTTTTCCCACAATTGATGGGAGGCAAATTCTTCTCATGAACTGATTTTTAACATAGGCTGTATATAAGGTGGCCACCTAAAACATAGAGTGCTGTGTGAAATATGCAGCACATGGATTATAACAGGAAAATATATGCCCTTAGAGCAACATAGTCAAGCCGAAACAGCATGTTGCAAATTTCCCTCTGTTGTGCAGCCTCAGCGAACGAATCAATATTTTTCTCTGCCCCATCTTTGTATTGTTTTAATAAAACTCATTCACTCCGCTGCCAATATTTGGCTCAGTGACGCAAGTGACACATTTCTCCACTGCATTGTTTTGATCGTTTTGACTGAGTCACCCCTGTCTTATAAACAAAGTGTATAAATGTCTAACAACCCGGCACTAAAAATACCAGCCGACAGTTGACGAGCAGCGGGGAACCTCCGGCTCAATCTACGCACATCTGTCTGCCAGGTCTGAGCAAAAGCACGGTGCATTATTAATGACGGCGCACTCAGGGACAAGCTAGAGGCCAGGCCTGGGGACGTCTGCTGTCATAGATCCATGTCTTTTTCCAGTCAGGGTTCTTCAGTGCAGACCAGATAGGAGTGTCAAAGTTCAACACTGTCCCGCTAGTGTTGTAGTAAAGACGGCATTAACTAAGACCGAATCATGCACCAAAATCAAGACAAAGACTTGTAGGAAGTGAGAAAAAGTCCTGACCAGCGCATGATAAAAGGAAGAGATATCATTTATACAAGTCCAAACTTATAACAGTGATAAGTGATACTTGTATGTGCATAATGTATTACCTGTTGTAGATTTCTGTTTGCAGAACTGGACAGGCTCAGAGTGCACATCTTTTGTAATTCACGGAAAAAGGACGATTTTAAAGAAAAGTCTTTCCTGAATGGAGAAATATACCCTTTTTAAAGCATGCTGTTTTCCCTTATTTTTTAGTGATGGGTCATTACTATAGTCAGGTCTACTGCAGGGAATCATTAGTTGAGAATACTGCCGTAGAACACAACAATAACAGCTGCCTGAGGGTTTGGTCTTCGAGAAAATTAAATACATTCCCACACATTTATAAATCAATTTTATTCCACCCAATGCTGCTACAAGACAGTAATGAAGTAAATGTTTCTTTAAATCACCGGCGTTCTGACTTTTGTTTACATGGGAGGTATATTTTTGAGTATGTAGCTTTAAGCCAATCACTGCACACAAGAAAAGTCAGAGTAAACCTGGCTTTGACTTTTATTGTGAGATGAGTAAACAAATATTACCAGTAATCCTGCATATTACGTCTTTAAAAAGGGTTTATTATAGGTACACGGTGGGTTTTTAATTCTGGTTTAGACTGCACAAAGGTCCTAAAGTGCTCCCGACACCCGTCACGACAAAAACTAAACTCTGACTTCCAGTTTCCTTATTTATCATCCATTCTTCCCGCAGAATCTTTTACAGTATTGTCTCATGGCGCAGTTTAACGTAGCTTTTCTGCCGACACACTTGAGGCTATTGTAGAACTCATTAGTTTAATTGGCGGTAAACTGCAATTATTTTGCAGCTGCATACTGCATTTGTAAGCGACTACAAACACTGTTGGACTTGCGAAAAAATGAAAGAAACCCAGCAGCAGCAGCTTTGCCGGTTTCTTCTCTCCGTCCGGCGCTGCTGTATGGAGAGATAATAATTACTGCTGAGGGGTGAAGCAGGTTCATCTTAAAAGTCCCCCACACACCAAAGGAGTCAATTTCCTCTCTCCTACTTTAATACTAATACATTTGTGGGTTTGTCCGTGGCTCCCCATGACTCAATAAAAAATAAATGAATAAATAATAAGCTCAATTGAAGGCACTAGGTCGACATTCACGCTCCAGCTTTTTCCTTTTTACACCGAAACCTTTCCCATTCCCCGCGTGCATGCATTATTTATACAATTACAACAGGTGCTTGTGCTTAGAAAGCAGGCTGATGAGGTGGAATTGTGCAGAGATTAGATATGTTGGAGCACAGTGTCTAGCATTTCAATATTACACTTCCAAAACAGAATGACATGGTCGAAAGAAAAGTGTTACAGAGAGAGAGAATTTAAGGCTAAGTTTGAAAAGTCACAAAAACAAACGTATGAGCAGTGTTTCTTTTTAAGTGTCTAGGTCCAGACTCCAAAAAACAGCAAAAGTCATCTACCTGATGTTGCTGTTATATCTACTGTACCTACCGTCCACTGTACATTTTTTTATTATGGCTGTGGCTAAAAGACATTGTGTCAGGTTTTAGAGTCACGGAACTTTTTCCATAAGTTTAATACAGCAACAGGGGTCATCAACTAAATTTGCTCGTACCTTTTTCTTATTTTATTGGTTGATAGGTTGTGTAAAGTGCAAAAAACAAAACAAAAGCTTGTGGAAAAAATGTGTTTGATGTTTAAAGATGAGTTGTCATGTGAAAAAATAAAACAAAGAAATTAATTTAGGCTTAAAGAGCTCAATTTCAGTCATTCTTGAGTCATTTTAATAGCTAGATTTCGTGTTTTCAAGTCTTACCTATTTGTCTCATGTTTTCTGATTTTGGTAATGTGCCGGGGGGCCGAATGGAAAGCAGTGGGGGGCCTGATGTGGCCCCCGGACCACCAGTTGATGATCACAGTCCTACTCTACTCCTCAGGCGTTCAGCAGCATTTTATCATGACTTGGTGGTTTCTAAATGTAACCACTTCCTTTTACTAATGACCAACTCTTCTTTTTACAAATGACAAATTTGACTTTTTTAGTCACTGGGTTTTCAGCAGAAAAGCCATGTAGTATGAATGAAAACTACATCACATACTCTAATAATGTTCATAGCTTTTTGTAAGAAATTAAATCATTAATGACATCTGATCTGCAATTAGTCTGTTACAGTAAAGGGAAGCAATCTGCAGGAGGGTGTCATGTGTCACACAGTATGCAAAGATTATAGACAGGTAGGAAAAAAGTAAAAAGGTAAGATATTCTTTCAAGGAACTTAAAAGAAAAAATATCCCTGATGTGATGGTATGACGTGGATGGAGCCCTGATCTCAACATAATCAAGTCTGATTGGTATTGACTACCAAAGTTTGGCTATGCTTCGATATCAATAAGTTTATAAAAAAGGTCTATGTAGGAGAGGGCCATAACAAGAAAATAAATAAAAGAGAAGTTTTAGTTCTGGTGCTGGGACTCCACTCTCTCATGTAAAGTCAAAGATGAACCAACCAGTCTCTGTGACAACTTTACATTTAGGCCATAAAGTGGTAAGAAGGACCAAAAACACCTTCCTATAAACAGTGTGTACCTTGAACACCTTATGCTGTTATGGAAGCAAATGTTGGTCACAAGTTGATTCTGATTTTCCTTCTGTTCCTGTGATTGACTGATGATCAACCATAGTGTACCCCACCTCCTCCTGAAGCAGCTTGGAGAGGCTCCAGCCCCCTGCCACAGTATAATCAGTAGAAAATGAAAAGAACACTTCAGGATAAATTGATGTGTAATTGCAGCTGTTTGTCCAGATTGTACATTTTGTCTTTTGTTGAAAACTGAAGGTGAAAAGACACAATCATATTAGTGGTGAAGGTTGACTGACCAAAAGATCAGAACTCATTTTGCTTTAGTTAATAGGCTCATAACTGTAATAACTGTGCTATGCACCACAGAGATACAGGGTCTGGTTCAACCCAGGTAGGCCAGAGGTTTCCTAATTAACCTCCCTGAATGACTCCTCGCTGTACAAGGATAAATGGTTTGTGTCTCTGTGTGTGCGCGTTTGTTTTCCACCTGTGCATGTACCCTCCAGCCACTTTATGCATGTGTGAGTATATCTCTGAGGCAATGAGACCTTGGACAGCAGAGTAATTGATTCAGAGAATCTTCAAATCAATTCTCGGACAGCTGGGGCCGGGGAGATTAGAAGTGAAGCACAGGCTGCCCCGAGTGCAGTCAGACAGGCCCCAGAGCAAACAGTAATCTCAGGATTATAGACCTCGGGGAGATGTACCTGTTTTCTCTCATTTCGTTCCCTCTTGCTCTCCCAGCAGTGACAGTCTATATTCACTCCTAACCACTTTCCCAAAACGCTGCTCCCGCTTCTCCATCTGTAGAGTCTCACAATAACAAGCAGGCTAAAAGCTGCTGCTGCTGAGATTACACCGAGGGAATATGAGCAGAAGGTAATTACACTTGAATGTCGACTGACTGATATACACTGACTTTTAACCTTTTTCCTTCTCTACATTTTCTTTAAATAAAACACTTTGTGCAAGCAGATAATTCAGAGACAAGCAGAGATTATCTGGAGCACGGCTCAAAGGAACCACTTAACCTAATGAAGTAAATAAGGTAATGTGTTCAAAGGTCATTTGTATAATTGTTTCAGTTGAGCTCGTGCAGAAGAATGATGCGGACCTTTGTCCCGCGGCTGGAATATATCTTATTGCCCTTTCCAATTGATTGAATTAAGTCACGAGAGTAAATCTGTCAGCGTAATGGTGGAAAAATTGGCCTAAGAAGGAGGGAAAGAGGAGTAATTTTAAAAAGAGCTTTGGAACAGGCAGCGTCGAAGGCTCCAAAAAAGAAAAAAAAAAAAAAACAGCTTGCTTTCAGTCTGGGATTTTCAGGACAGTTTGGACTCAGTGAGTGACTATTAAAATACAAAATAAACACACACAAAATGTATTTGATGGACAAAGGCAATCGAGATAGTAAAATAAACTGCTAACTTCTCCAAACGTAAAGAAACACTCTGCAAATTGAAATGAAGAAACCATTTATGTATTCTCATAAACATAAACATTAAACCATTTGCATATTAGAAAGCATTTATAATTCATTAAGAGGCAGTCAGGGGTGGGCTTTGTGATGAATCTTCAGGCCGGAATCTTAGCTAAAGATAAGCAGGAGGTTAATATTGGAAGTGCTCAGCCAAATAGTGGAGGATAGAGGTGGAAGCTCGTGCACGGCCCTACGTCTTGGTGATCCGTTGGCGGTGTCTCTCTTTTATTCTCTTTTTCCAGCTGCAGCTACATATTGTGAGGAAGGGGATTTCCACAAGCCAATTTTCAGACTTGATATTTTATGGTAAAAAGTCACAGTGTTGTCTTAAACACTGACTAAACCACTGGAACTCACTTGTTAAACTAAGGAGATGATGGCCATAATCCTTTTTCTTGCTTTGACAAATGAACTTTATTTTAGCTCCAAATTTTAGCACCTATGTCAAGTTAGTGCTAACATTAAGCATTTATAACCAGAAAGATTTTGGAAGAGAATAACCCTTTAAAACTGTAGATTGTTGCTTGGTAAACATAAGCTGTTGCAATTTGCAGTCTTTCACCAAATCCGAATTCTTTCTCAATAGATTTTAATGAACAAGTGTTGAACATGGGGCTGCCACTCAGAAAACTGTCAGTACAATTTTGATTTGAAAATAAAATAGATATTTAGATCCTTAATGAGTATGCTACAACAATGCCTCATTGTGCATTTCTTTCCTGATGATACTTTTGCCAGTTTGACAGCTATTTACATCCACCACCAAGCAGCAGCAGCAGCAGCAGCTCTGGAGTCAAGAGATAATATTTACGCCAAAAGTGGAACACAGCAGTACAATTGAGCTGACACAACCAAATGAGCTGTTGCCCTAATGTTGCATAGTCTGCCGGGACAAATGAGTCACTCATGCCTGCCTTACCAGTCTGTTCAAAGTGTTTCCCATTACCCACCATTTGGCACTGGGGGGAATGAAAACAGTTCTTATTTTAAAAGAGGGTTCAGGAAAGGGTTGCACGCAACAACTACAATATCTTACTGAGCAATTCTCATTTTTGATAATGGTGTGATTTTAATATTCCATTGACAGCGGCTGTGAGGCAGACTTGTGAGCAGAGATGTCTCAGAACAGTGGAGCAATCTGGAGACCTGACCAGCCGAGCAGAGGTAGGTGTTCAGGGGCAACGGAGCAGATGGAGATCAGACTAAAAAAAGAGGTGAAAAAAGGCCGACCAAGCAGAACGTGTAGAGTCGATGAAGCGGCTGGGGATGGAGCGGAGAATGTCCAGCTGGGCAGCTGACAGGTGAAGTCATGGCAACAGGCTGGTTAACAACCAAGAGACAGGAAGCATGGTAATCCCAATGGAAAACCTGACATAAGGAAACGTTATAATCTGGAGAGGGAGAGCAGTCAGAGTCAAGACTTCATGCTAAACCTGAAAACGGATTAAAGGAAGTGATGTTAAACGAGAGAGAGGTGGATCTGCCGGGCAGCGCAGACAAAGGGCCTTAAAGTGAGAGTGCAGGGGAATAGAAGGAACAGTGGATGGACACATTTCTCAAATAAAGGTGTGTTTACCTGGACCAAAACACAACAAATTAAACTCTTCAAATCAAACAAAAACTGACTCCTCAAGACAGACTGGCTCAATCTACAGCCAAAGGTAAAGTCTTTCCATTGGTGTAGAATGCATATTTGTATTGATATTCTGGTCAATATGCAAATATAGGTCATGTGTATAGAAAGATAGATGGAAATTTCAATATCCAAAAGTTTCAATACAAGCTGTAGGTGTTGATTTTGGTACTGGCCGATATATGATTCTGTCCACAACCACATTGGACAATAAAAACACATGGTAATTATGTTTCGATTCTTTTGACATCCACACAAATAGCTTGTTTTAGATTTTTAATAATGTACTGATATCAAAAGAGTGACCAAGATGACCTTAAAGCAAAAGATGAGAAGATGACGACAATGGTTTCATTTTGCATCATTACTGGAGTATTGTACTAAACATCAAAACATGAAAAGATCAGTGTAATGGATTGTATTAGCTGTATCCATACTGCACCAGAAAGAGAAATCCAACTGCTTAATGAAAGGAAATGAATAAATCACTGTCAGATAGATAACTTGTGTTAGCATATTCCTGTTGGAGCTAGTTCAAATGAGTCTGGGTGACAGGATGAGTCTGGTGTCACTGTGTGGTCTCTCTGATGGGAACTGTGGCCCTCTCAACGCTTCGTCAAAGGCCCTGACTGGCTCTTAAAGTGATTACGGCAAATTAAGCATTGATCAGAAGACGAGTCCTGATAAGTCATAGTGGCTCCGTGGGTCATGACCCCAGCTCTGGGCCGTTATCTAGTCTCTGGGAAGAATGAGGTAAAAATATGAATTAACTGTGACTTACGGCATATACACTGAATGGATAAAACTTACAATGGAGCGCTGGAGAATGCATTCAGCTTCCTGTCTGTCTAAATGTAACAAGCGTTGTACAGACTCATTCTTATCTTTTATATCCTTTTGAGTTTTATTCAAGAAATTGTTGTACCCGGTCAGCTGTCTGTATAGAAGTGTAGGACTTGAATGCATCATAAAACCAAACCAATCTCTTGGAAAATATCTTTATCAATAGTTCATTTCTGTTTTTTTATTTATTTATTTATTTATTTTTTTATACTTCTTTAAAAGCTTTGGATTGATAGACCCAAGTCAGGTTGGGGCAGTGGATGGGACTTTGAAAGCTACTAAAATGGGTTATATTTTGGCACAGTGTTTGAAAATTTTTTTATTTTCATTATATTTTGCAGACTGGCACCTTACCCTACAGTCAGGTATTGTTTTTTTTCTTCTTCCAAGCTTTACTATTTCAAGTAAAAGTCAAACACTATAGTAAAATGTGCTCATTTTTGCAAAGTTGCAATGCATATACTGTATTCTTGTCTCTTGGCTGATATGTGATGAGTGATTTGCACAAACATTTAAAATTCAAACGCAAATCACGTGATAATCACAATATTTATTAAAGCTGTGGTAACAAAACCAAAAAAACAGAAAAAAAACTCCCTCCACAACGAGATAGCGATCTGCCTGCTTTTATTTTAAAATGAAAGCTGAACATAAATGCATTTTGTCAACATCATAAATCTTTGCGTGAATGCGTTGCCAATACTTGCACATGTTTTCCCTTTAGGATTTTCAGCAACCACTGATTTAATGTTGACAAATTGTGTAGACTTAGCAGCAAATGGGAGCAGACCCTCTTGCAAGTACATGATTAGCCAAAACACTATGTAACTCTATTTGAAATTGAAAAAAAAGTGACTTGCTAATCATATCCTTGGAGGAAAAGATGTGCCTGGGCAATAGTAGAAAGTTAGCAGATGCTTCTTGCTGCAGAGAAGGGGATTGTGGCAGGCAGGAGCTTACGACTAGGCACTGTTGGAGCACTACATATGTGTGCAGCGGTCCAAAAATGCAAGGGATTGGATCAGGAAGTGAAATTAGCTCCTCTTGAAGCATGCACTGAAAGCCTGGGGTTTGACAGAGCTGTGAAATCTCTACACTCGTCGGAAAGCGTACTCCATGCATGACATGTAAATGGCACTGGCATAAAAACACAGCCAGAAGGCGCCGAATACAACTGTTCTGAAGTTACCCCAAAATATCTTATAAGTATTAGAAGGGAATAGCTTGTGAATGAGTTTGCCATTTGAGCAGCTGGAGGAGAACTATTACTCCTCCAAACAGTCGGGGCCTTGAAACGCCTGCCTCACTTGTCTAACGTTGCCAGTGGCAGTCAAGAATCAATAAATCCAAAATAAAACTGCTGTTACTCCAAACCCTCTATGATTACACCCACATCACCAATAAACAAACAACACAAAACACTGTCCTCACTCGCCACTTCTCATAATCTGGTTTCAACTCTAAAATGACTCCATATGCAATAAACATAACAATCTGCAGGGAGTTGACAAAGCAGTGTTGGCTACTTCCTGTATTTGTAGTCAAATGGATGCTTTGTAGAAATACAGTATCATTGCATTCTTTGGGTGACTTTTGTTTTGTTTATTTGGGACTTTTAAGGAGCGTTGGGCATTGACAGTAGAAGATAGCACTCCAACTCCTCCTCTAGTCAGTCTGCAGCCATATATTTTTGACATACCCCAATAATTGTTGCCTCTTCTCTTAAATGATAGCAGTAGAACAGCAGAAAGTTTAGTTTTTTTTGGGTTTTTTTAGTGTCCTATTGCATATACAGTTTATTACATTAAACAAAGTCATTATATAACAATAGTCCAGCAAAATGCCAACACAGAAGTTAAGTTCTGTAATAATAAGTAGTAATGGGTCAAATACTTCAATTCATCACCAACCAAGATGGTAGAGTATTGTCAAAAAGTGACCAACATTTTGTTGGTTTCTTTGCTAAATCCCATGTTACTTTACAAAACCTTTCTTCCTTTAGAAATTTTAAAAAAAAAAAAAAAAGAGTTGTTTTTGTTGGCGCAAAAAATTTTTACCTAACAAAAAAAAAAAAAAATCTTTTTGCGGGAGGGGGGAAGAAGATTTTTTTTTTTGGGGGGGGTCCTTCTTATTCCCCCCCCCCATCTCCAAAAAAAAAAAAATTTTAAATTTTTTTTTTTTTTTTCCTTAAATGACATTATTCATGCCAATTTTGTCACTGAACATCTGCCGAGACTCCCAGCTCCTCAACTTTGTTTTGCCAACTTCATGTCAAGATGACCCATGTTATGAGGACTTTGGCAGCTGCTCTATGGTACATTCTACATTGGACACAACAGCTATTTTGGTATCTGCACAAATACGCCCACTTTGACATTAGATTGTTTGATGATCAGGTCAAAGAAAAAAAAAAAAAGAGTCTATTCTCTAGTCTCTCTAGAGTTAAATCTGCATAAAAATGCTCAGCAAAGGGACTATGATAACTGCATAATGATTACATAAAGCTTAATTTTGATTAATTACCATAAGGTCATGAGCAATCAATCTTAGGCAACAAAGAACACCTCTAAAACCAATAACCGATCAAACTATTAAGCCAAAACACATCAATCCACGAATAACCATCTACTGCTGGCACATACTACGTTACAATACATTCTGTCACGGTCTACTTCACACACTAAATATTCCTGTGTGACTTACAGAAGAGTGGACGGCGCTACTTAGTGTCAGGTTGGTTGAACAGAGTCATTACAAACTAGTCAAAGTGAAGTGCACATTTCTCAGGTCGTAAAAAAGGTGAGCTGCAGCCATTACTCAAAATCCTGCTTCAGGTGTAATGGATTTCCTTCTGTGATCAGTAAAAGGATCTCGCTCGGTAAGGCCCTCTATGTGTTCCTAAGGCTCCTGTTCAATCAGAGCACTTGTTATCTGCACCATCTTAGGCATTAGCATAATGAAATAGAACTGTGTTTTAATTTGATGCCTATTTGATTACTGCAGAAATATTGCTTTGTCTGATAAATGATCTCTGAAAACACATTTGAGCTAGTTGTGAAATCTGAATGCACAAGGCCACATTTGATTACAGCAGTTCCTTATGCAATCATGCAATCCCGTTTTCCAATTTTCAGCATAGAGAGCACATTAGTGTGATTAGCAGGTGGCCCCAACTGCTGATTAATGTGATTTGATACAGCCAGATAATTCAGCCTGATGCCTAATATTCAACTGATCCAAAAGACAATGGACATTAATTATCATTGTTGCTAATGCTTCTGGCAGAAAATGTGCTCATTACCTGTTCCCATCCAATTTAACACCAGGAAAGAGAGGGAGAGATGAAGGAGGAGGTGGAGAGAGTGGATGAGGAGGGAAACAGACAAGTATTCAACTCATAATTTTGGACTAATGAAAGTGCACTTTGGCAGCAGTGCAAGGTTTTCTTTAGGCCTGTGTGTTTATTTCGTGTGTGATTAGTTAACTGTGCATGGATAAAATGGTTGCCAGATACACCATTTTGGTTTTCAGTCAACCAGTGTTAATTTTGAAAGCATTTTATTTAGTTTTAGTCTTTTGGCTACAATGCAATTTAGTTTTAGTCACAATTTAGTCATCTAATCCTTACTAGTTTTTGTCTTGTTTTAGTCGACTATAAATCATAAGAATTTAGTCTACATATCTGTATCGACAATAGATTTAGTCACTTAAATATATAGGGTAGTGCATTTTTTTGAAGGTTTTTTTTTTTCCTGAAGTAATCTTGTGACTTCCGCAACGATCAAAAACGTGAATTCTGATTGGATCTTGTCTCAACTCATCTCGTCTCCTCCTCCTTTTGATTGGTTCTGTTCATTTTTATTTCGATTTTGTTTACAAAAGTGTTGATACATTTAGTTTGAGTTTTTTTTTTCTCATAAACTACTTTTTAGCCACAAAAATATGCTGTTGACGAAAACTATAACACATTTTTTTTGTCAACAAAATGAACACTGCAGTCAACAAGGTTCCAGCTCTCCTTATCGTAGCCATATTTTTTGCATCCTTCCTGAGGCTTCCTGTGGATTTAACCATCATAAGACTCATACTCAAACATATTGCATACTAGTGCTATTCAGATTACATTATTTGAGTTTTTCTGGCCTACTGTCATAGTGATCCTACATCTCTTATCAAGAAATGAGGGAAAGTGTTTAACTCTGAGGGTTAGTGTTGTTGAAGTGTGATCGTAAGGTTCTTCTCAGAAACAGCCTTTCCTTGAAATGACAGAGGAGCTGCACACTGCTTCCCTACCCAGCATTCAATGGGAAAACAATAAACAAGCCTGCGAGGGAGACAGAGAGATTGATAGGCATGCACTTCTGATCACTCAACCAACAGAGGTGCACTTTACCGCCTCCCTGCTTTATGCACATTTGTGTTTATGAAATTGCAATCGATTGTTTCAATTACATGCATGGATGGACCATGGCGTTGTCACAACTGATGTGCTACTCTGAGTCAACCTTTATGAAAAAAAAAATCATTCAACTTGTAAGAGGTGTAAAAAAACTTATCTGCTGGATATTTTTTCCTGTTGTATCTCACTGTAGTTTGAAGCTCTGTATAACAGCCCCTCTTCACAAGCCTAAGCTATGGGCCTTCACATCATGCTTTGGGATCTGTGTAAAAAGCATCATCTCCTGTTTCAACCACTCTAACACAAGAAAAAAGTGTGTAAGGCTAGTTTTATTCTCAAACCAATGGCAATGTTGAGGGGTAATAATATCATGCCATTTGTTTATCTAATTATGATTTAATATCTAACTTTAAAAATCTGGTGGCACTTTTCACCACTAGATGGTGTCATGAGCTAGTTTTTCAGTCCAAATTAAAACAACATTTATTTATTTATTTATTTATTTATTTAAACATGACATAAAACTTTATAATAAAAAAATCTACTTAAAAACTCTGAATTGTGTAGCTACTTTAATTCTAAAATAAGTCAAATAAACTTGTGAAACACTGGTGTTGATTTTTAACTACCCAACATCATAAAACATTCCACCACCATAAATTCCACTCCCATACAACTAAAACTTTCGGAGAATATTTTACCACTCGATACTCTGTTATTTATGAGGGTATGACTGCATGCTGTGTATCATACATTTAAATCTCTTCATCAGTCCTTTCTGCATTCTGAATGCCATTGTATATCACACAGACGAAAATAAAGCTGTGCCAATCCTCTTGAGAGTGAAAATAGCCTGAGTGGACACCTATGCGTATCTGCACCTTCCAAGGTTAAGCTATGCATTTTGCCTTTTGCACAACCTGTAAATTGACCACACAAATCTATAGGTAACCCTTGACAAAAATAAACCTTATTAGAGGACAGATTTGATTGTTTAAGCCTCTGTTAATCACTACCAGTGCACCTGGGTGATTATAGTCTGTTTACTGTTTCTGTGTTTACTGTTCTGTCAGTTAGACCTGTCAGAAGCCTCCAGATAACAGCAATTAATAGGTGTAATCACAGTAATCAATACATTAAGGAATATGCAACATTTGAGGTCAGAATTACACTTACAATTTTTTATCTTAAAATAGCCACAGCTGCTGAGAAAGTGCATAATGTAAGTCAAGGGAAGGACTCCCAAGATCTAAAGTTCTATTGTGACAAATTCTTTCTCTTTGTGTTGGTTTTATAAGATTGTACCTTCACAAACATAGAATTAATCCTCCTGGAAAGTGAGGTGATGTTTTTGGCCACAGACCACATTTTCTCTCGAGTAACCTTCTGAACATACAACACATTAAAAGCTTGCAAACAATGGACTAAAAGCCTGGACACAAACAGAGACATAACTGTAGTCCATATGCTCTCTGCTGTTGTTACGAAAGCATGCTGTTTTTGAGAGTGGCCATGGCTTAATAATGTAGCTCCAATAATGTATTTGAGTTCATTCAGTTTGCACAGATAGATTTTTCTTGACTCCTGTGCGTTCGTTGTAAGAGGTCAAGGGTTAAAATCCCTAAAGGAGTGATTCATCCATCGATCTTAAGCATGGATTCTGACATAAAATGAGTTTAGAAGAAAATGGGGGAGGCATATCCTACTTTATGAAATTACATTGAAGATACTAAAAGAATCTTACTGTCATTTCGTAGATCTTTAAATTGCATTAATAGGAATCTACCTGCGATAGATGGGGATTAGCAAACAGTGTGCAGCAGAGATGATGGATACACACACACACACACACACACACATTTGCACAATTTGAGTCAAATTATTTATTTATACTTTAAATGTCTCATACAGTTCATTTGCCCCGACCTGGAACTTCAAAGCGGATTTCACAAAATATGTAATAACCTTGTCATGACTATTTGACTAATGGCTTGAACTGACAACTACTATTCAACATTTTTGTTCTGGGGCCTCATTTTTTAGTTCTGCGTAAGTTCATGTTTCATTATTCAGGAGAGGTAGACACCTGACTGGAGGCTACCTGTAATTAAAGCCAATTAATTCTGCTCGGCTCGACAAAAAAGCCCTCTTTGACCGCTGCCGGAGTCAGCATGTCTGCCCCGCTCTGCTGTTTCTCCTCACGACTAGACAGTAGCACGCTGCCCAAACCGAAAACACACTCTTTAGCTCCACTTGTACCTCATGAGTCTGCTTGTCAACTCCATTTTCCCACAGCATATAATGACCTTTCAATTTACTGAGGTAGCGCTAAGATGTTGATTGAAATTTCATTGACTGTACACAAATCCCTGGCCTCAAATCCTCATAATTCCAGCATATTGCATTGTCATTAACCACAAATCCTTTCACCTATCACTTCAACATCCATGGATAATTGCTGTATCCTTTCCTTAGGAAGCATTCCCGTGGGACAACTGACTGGGCAGCAAACAACCCCTAGTATTCTTGACACTGTAATATGAAGCTGCTTTATACAAGAGCTCACTTGGCAGTAAAGGGGAAAGGAGGGCCTTGTAGAGGTCTGCCATTGCTGACAGAGCAGAGACAGTGGCTAATTAGACCTCTGCAACCTCCCAGCGGCGAAACACTTAAACGTCTGGTCTTTGAGTTGAAGCTCCAATCTTTAAGGCCGTTCCCCAGTGGAGATGTGTAAGCGAGGCTTTATTAACAAAATGGAGGCTGTTTACTTTAAACTCCCGACTTTGAAAAAAGGGCATCAAAAGACGGAAGATGTTGCAAACAAAGCGGCACAGCTCAAAATGATGAAAGACAGACGACAGTGATTAGAAATGATGACCCTTCAAATTGATTTGCCTACTCAGCTGTCAATAGCAATAGTAAGAGTGTCATTCTGGAGGATACCATATATTATTACCCGAGAAAGAGAGAAAAAAAGCAGCGCACGGTGGTTCATTAGAGACCACCGCATCGACTACAATTACATAAAATTTACATTCTCGTCAGGTCAAACCCCTTTATTGACTGTGTGAGTAAAGGGAAAGCGTTCAGAGCACCATTTCCCATAGGCCCTTCAAGGGATGTCACCGAGAACAATACGGGTTAATTAATTCCCATGACAGTTGTTCTGGCCCATGATGACTATTGTCAGAGAGATATATGTAACAGCACAAGATGAATGGGAGAAGAAAGGAGGCTCCGATACGAGGATGAGTTCAGCACCAGTGTGGGCTGCGTCAGTAAAAGGCAAAGAGAACGTCACTCCACCTCATTAAGGAATATTCTTAACCCTAATGCTATTCAACTATGCCTCTGGGATTCTTTGACTAGGACAAATTAAGCTATAGAAAGGGATGTGATGATATAATATAATAAATATCAACGAGGGGACTCTCCAATCAGTCGAAAACTAGGAAGTTATATACTGCATTAAATATGAGTTAAGAATATGTGATTTATTAAAACGGATATTCATTACAGGCCTTAAATTAGTTGAGTAAAATATAAAAGTGCTACAGAAGGAAAATAACTTATCTATTTTTGACATTTTTTGTAGCAAATTAGTAAAAAAAAACCTTGTCAATCAATAATCACAAAAAAAATAAATATTTGTAAGCAGCATTTTGTTGTGCAAGGTAAAAAAAACCAAACAAACCTTTTCAAATGCCACATAAGAGTGGCTGAGAGTACGTTCCAAGGCATCACCGTAGTCTAGGACCTCACTTGAAGCTCAGACATGCTGGTAAAAAAAAAAAAAAAAAGAAGGCCCAACAAAGCATTTATTTGTGGAGAATCCTCAGGAAACAACAACTGACTGTCACAATGCTGCTGTCCTTCTACCACTGCTTCAAAGAGAGTGTTTTACCATACTGCCTCTGTGTGTGGTATGCAGCTGCACTTTTACAGACACAAAAGTGCTCTTGAGAATCCTGAGAATCATCACCTGCGCCTAAAAGATCATTGTCTGCCTTTTTCCCATCTCTGGAAGAACTGTACATGTCCCACTTTCCTCATAACACCCACAATACACTGCACTACCGTCATTCCACCCTGGACTCTCCCTTTTTTAACATCTGCGTCAAGTAGAAGGTACAGTGCAATCTGATTGGAATATGGCAATGTGAGGGCAATATGTTAGGGAGTTGTACAGAATTATGAATTATTTTTTATAATTTGGTATCATTTATTTTTATTGTTCTAATTTAAACATTGTTAATATAGTATTTTATAAGGTTCTGACTGCCCTTTGCACCTGAGGATTGCATCCAATGTCATTGTATTGTATTGTATTATATATATTTCTGTGATTAAAATAATTGATTTTATTATTATTACACAAGTACAGGTTTTAGTTGGTTTTGAACAGGTTTTAGTTGGATTTGAACAGGTTTTAGATGGATTTGAACAGGTTTTAGATGAATCTGAACAGGTTTTAGTTGGATTTGAACACGTCTCAGTCAGAACTAAACAGGGTTTAGACGAATTATGTTGTGTGATGTTGGAGTGAAAAACAACACATTTTATCTCTGAAGCTGAGGGCCACATAAAACTTTACCCTGTGCCATGATTGGTCCCCGGGCCGGACTTTGGACATGTCTACTTTAGGGATTTGTAAAAACAAGTTTCTCTTTGACTATTTATTATAAATCAGGAGCAGTTTTTTCCATCGGTTTGATATGATAACCAGTTTTAGGATTAATTTCGAGCCACTGTCTAACCATAAGCATATTGATGTGTTAAAGGGATTTGCAGGAAGCGTTAATGGTGCTTTTGATGTTTTCAGCACCACACAGATAAGAACAAGTGCAGAGATCCACCAGATACAGAGAGCGAGACTGACTCCTGTAACTCAATATATGCAAATGTCAGTCAGGCAAAGTTCACTTGTAGTGATTATCCATGTACAAGATCTGTGATTAAGCCAGCGAGCTGCAGTGTACATTGATTAGGAGAGCGTTATTCTCCATGACCCCAGTCTTTGGTTGCAGTTTTTACCCAATCGTCATTACCATATAAAATTAACCTTCCCTAAACCTAGCCACACTTAGATTTTATAAAGTTACAAGCATGTTTTAAACCACCTTCAGCTTTGGTTAAGTATGGTACGGTCACTAAAAGATATAGTTTCACATGCCTCATTGGACGTCAAAGAATTTTTAAAGTGAAGTGAAGACACAGACTGTTATGTTTTCTCAGATGAATCTTGTCTTAAAAAAAAAAAAAAATGCTTAATTGTATTCCTTGTCTGCACTGTGTAACTTGTGACATAAAATTTTGTAATGTAAAACGTAGGAAGCTGGTGCATTTCTCACCTGCACTTCTCTACTTACTTCTTTATTCCTACGTTTTAAGTTTGCTTCACCTGCGTAGCACATGCTGATCCTTCACACAGCGCAGTGGACATGCCAGCCTCTTTGGTGCAGGTAACCAACTGTTCAAATGGAGTAGAAAACTAAAATATGGTCAAACCCAACCATTTCTCGAGTCAAATGTCAAACTTTGACATGAGGTGAATTCGACTCTCCCGAAGAAATCTTTTGTTATAAGCGGCTTGGGCTTCAAAATCACCATATTCAAAGAGGGATTTCAGATATCTATGTTTCCAAATGGAGATAACTTGTACAAACATCTGTCTCTTTATGTAAACGTCTCTTTGTGGATACTCTCTGAAGGCTTTGTCCAGATGTTAGTCCCGTCCTGCTAAGTGGCCATTAAAGGGATTAGCAAATGAGTAATTACACATCTATAAGCCTTTACTAGATATTAAATAACAACAGAAGTAGAAGCGTGTTCATAACCCATTTACAAGCCTTTTTTTTTTTTTTTTTTTAAAGTTAAGTTCAATTAAGTTATTTATAAGAAGCTTATAAGAAAAGTTGTAAATGTTAAATGCATGCATCACCTGTGTTTTTGGTATATATATGAAATTACCTGCAGCATTCAACCTAATAGCCTTCAATTGACTTGCATAACATAAGAATATGTTTACAACTTTTGCTTATGTTTTAAAAGGAAAAACATTATATGTGTAATTTAAGAAATGTTGTAGGCTAACTGTAAAATATTAGAACAGGGCAGAGTTTCACTGTTCCACCAGATCAGAGTGAGGATGAGCTTGTGGACAACAATGTTTGTGTGAACCTGGATGAGCAGCAGGGGCAGTTCAGAGTCAGAGTCACAACCAATGGAAGCAAGATTGCATATTGTTGCCATCCACCCCACTTAAAACATATTTTAAGATTTTTAAGATGTTATTTAAGCAAGTAATATAAACATGCACATTTAAAAAAGATGTTTTAGTAATAATTCATGCAATAGAGGGTTGTTTTTTAATCTTGTTTTTGTTTTTTTTTTACTTTTATTGATGGTATGACAGAAGCTGGACATGAAATGGTGTGAAAGAGAGTGGGGAATGACACTGGGCAAATGCCCCGACCGAGGCTCAAGCCCGGGTCTCCTGCATTGACCTACCTGAGCTGCCAGGGCCGCCCCCAAACAGAGGGTTATTTATAAGCAGAAGTCCTTACTTTAAATGGGACACTACATGCCTATTTTACGTAACATGTAATAAAGTAATATGTGCAATGCATTGTATATAGTCTATTCTAGTGTTACCCCATTCATTAATAACGCGTTCTGGATCTGATTCTGAACACTGATAATGGGCTACAATAAATGATGAAAACTTCAACTCAAATGCCCTACATGAACATTTAAAAAGCTTTTGAATCTTTAAACTTTAGCTGTCACGGAACCTTATTAGACGTGTCCCACAGCTCTTCTTAATCCTCTCTAAAAAATTATACTTCAGATGTTAGCTGATTGGAACAATCTGGAGAAATGTGTGATTAAAATGGCCTTTTTTAAAACATAACTTAGTATAAAATTAAACTTGTGTCTGATCTGTCTTCCTTGCCCTTTCACAGTGGTATATATATATATAAATATTAGTCCATGCTTTCGATATGTTGGTCCAAAGTGGCAGGGCAATCATGCTCAGTGTCTCGGGTGTGACAATAGGGACGTGCCCAACATAAAGCTGTGAGTGACACGTCGATGCTTGGTGCGAGCCTGTCTTCACACTCATCTACTGTGCTGATGGACAGGGCACACACGTATCGATCTCCCCACAGAGACCGCAGAAAACACAAATCATCCACCGGGCCCGAGGAACAAGCAGCGTTTGATTCATTTATTGTCAGCATTCATTTTTTCCCCCTTTCCGTTTCTTTTTTTGAGCTCCCCCGCTGCCTTTCAGCCTCTGTAAGCACACTACGGCTTTGCTCCACATTACTTTTAAATTCCTTATCATACAAAGCACTAAGGATAATCCCCGACATCGACGAATACCACGGTGCGAGTTTATCTCAGAAGACTAATAAACATGTGTTGATGATTTCGAGAAGCTACCGTCCTTGTTCAACAGCTGAAACAATGGTGGGAGACTCCAGCAGAGATATTAATGCAGGAGAGCGTGTGCACTTTGTAACATAATTAAAAGTTGTCATGGGCTAGGGACCGCCGCAGGGTACAATTACTTATAACTGCCAATGTGATAACGCCAAAGTCTGCAGATCACTGTATTGTGCACTAATTCAAAAATGTTTGAAATTAGTGGCTGCCATTTTGTTTTTTGTTTTTTTCACAGGTCGTCTAGATATGTGTATGCATGTGTCGGAATACATTTACACAAATTAAAAGTCGAGTAATGATCGAAGCACAAAACAGCAGTCTGGGACTAAAATTGTGCTTCTTATTATATGATTTTTATTCATTCATCTTCTTCCGTTTTCATGATAGACCCTGGACAATGGTCAGTTAGTCGCAGGCCTGACATTAACAGACAACCATTCACTTTCACCTTCTTTACTTTGCCATATTTAGTTCACCTACAGATAAAGTCTGTTGGTTCACTTGCCGATAAAGTGTATAAATACACATTAAAGTGTATAAATAGACTTTATCGGCAGCTATTAAAATCGGTGTGGACCAATGGGAGCACTCCTTTTTTGAGCATGTGATTGGTCGAGGTTTTTCGTCCCTGAATAGAGGTTCTCATCTATTAAAATCCCTTATAATAAACAGTAGATGGCATCATAAAGCCTGATTTTCACAATTGATTGCTTTTAAAACATACAATTTGGGGTTTAAACCATATTCCCTATAATATATTATATATTTAAACCATATTCCCCAGCTATGATTAAGCAAGAAACAATAAAAGACAAATTTGTTTTTCTGGTGGCAACGTCCACATCAGTCGTCACTGCTTTCTACAGACTGTGAGCAGCTATGGTGGCCCTCCAGGGACATGCTGACTGTTAGCAATTGAAAATAAATGGATCAGATGATAAGTCAAGTTTCTAAAATATCAATTATCTCTGCCTTGTTAAACATTGCGTGAATGCATTGCCAGTATTTATGAGAAAGAAAATGGAGTAATATTCGTTTAAGACTGTTTGATTACTGAATTTGACATGCAAAGTGTACATTTCTGTCTTTAAAATTCAATTGAGTTCTAAACCATATTTAAAAAACTGTATATCACTGAATTGAATCAAACTAACCAAGACATTCAAACAGAAATAGGTGACTAAGTCTTGAGGCCTCTTGATACATACACATCGTCTGGGCAGAACTTTTTTTCTTGTGGATGTCCGAGAACTATTGTGTGACCTCTCGGAAATTTGAAGTTAATGCGGAAAAGCACGGAGTTCTGCTCTTGAGTTTCTCGTGAAGTATGAAACGTCTAGGTCAGAACTAACTTTGTTTTTGTTCTTTTCACCTCAAGAACAACAACACATTTCTCTGCTCTGTATGTACCAGGCTTTATGCTTTGAAGTGCCATAAGCAAAAACACTTTTCTCACAACAAAGCAAAACACTTCTACCTGCTTCTCCAAAATGACTCTGCTACAACTTCTATACAGTACATGAGAGTTCCAGTCACTGATAAACGCTTTTCCTTTTGTTCGTAAGCATTTGACAAGCTTGTCCGTCTTACATTAAAGTGAAATCAATGCTGTAGCCGCTCGAGGATAATCACCAGCAAAACCCACTGACTCTGAGCGTCTGAAAGCCCTGCGCCAACACTTATGCTTTCATGATACCTATTTTATGTTGTTGCAGATTTTAATGGGCCATTGATTTGGCAGACGCAAACAAAAACAAGGTGGAAATGGACTCGAAACCATTTATAATGTAGTTTGGGGCCGCTAAGCATGTCTGGGCTGGATGCTGCATATAATTAATTTCTCATTGTTTGCGTTAGACAGGGTCGTCGAGGTTAATTGAGTCTTGCTTCAAAATTCTGGCTGGGAGCCACATGTGCAGTCTTTACAGTATATTCATTTTAATTAATATAAAAGGAGTACGCAGCGAGCCTTGCCAAGACTAATGATGGGCAAACGCTGTGTAAACAACAACAAAGCTTGGCCCTGTCCAACTGTCTGAGTCGACGACTAGCGTCTAATCGTACTGTGGCTGTCACCGGGTCTCCCTCATGTCACTGATAGATAGACTACTCCAACCGGGCGACTGGAGAGCCAAGATAACCTCCGAAAAACAAAGTCCGGCGTTGGAGGATTTGCGAGCCTTGCCCTCTCACTGGAGACTCACTTTGAAGCACTATACACAAACCCTCAGCCAATAATAAACACTTCACTGATGGCCTCTTTATGACTCTAAACTTAAAAGCAATAATAAGCCATATGAATGCTACTGTGGCTACTATATAACCTCATTTAAATAGCAACTAAAACACTCCCAAACTCCCAGAAGCATACTATTGTCTTAGGAATAAAAGGTAAATGATGCTAGTGTATACAATGGCAGTACATACAGTTGAGTGGATTTCCTAGGAATGAGACTTTTGGCAGGGGTACGCATGAGTGTCTAGTGCAGTGGTGTCAATCTCAATGTAGTGAGGGGCCGTGATAGTTAATGAGAAACTTTCAGGGGCAAAAAATGGTGACACTTGGGGAGCTTTTTTGACATTTTGAATGGAAGGATTCATCTTCATTTGAGTCTTACAAAAGTTATCTTTAACATTATTTTTCTTCGTTTTAGTATTGGTCATGAATTTGAAAAGGTTTCAGTTGGATTCGAACCGGTTTTAGTTGGATTTGAACAGGTTTTGTTTGATTTGAACTGTTTTTTGTTGTATTTTAACAGGTATTAGTTGGATTTAACCGGTTTTAGTTGGATTTTAACAGGTATTAGTAGGATTTCAAAGGTTTTGATGGATTTTAACAGGTTTTTTCTATCTTTGTAGCAAAAACTGGCTTATCCTCTAAAACCTAATGGCAAAAACATCACCTACATTTATTAGAGGGCCAGATAAAACACGTCTGGTCTAGTGTTTTAACCTCTGGTCTTACAGTGCATTGTGCTTTAAAACAATGCTGAAGGTTTGCACTATTGAATATTATGCAGAAACATTACATTAACTGTCGAGAATCGCTCTCTCAGGAAGCATAGGATGTCACTGTTATTTTTTTGAAAGCATATTGTATTTATTGTTTTGTTTTGTTCTTTACGTCCATGCACCTTCTTCTTGAATACGACCTAGATGACTACCGGAAGACTACACAAATGTAACTAAGGATGATAACACTGATGGTAAACAGTGAATTGAATGGAATGAGTCACATCCATAGTGCTCTATTCATGACATGCAACACAGATAGAAGACCTGGGCTGAGTTCTACTGGGGTTAGTGAGGTAACTTGTGTCTAACCAGGTAGCAATGACATCCTCTGGCCTCATACAGGGCCCTGATGCATAGTGACGGCAGAGTGAGCGCGGGTCAGGACCGTTGATGAAGCGCACAGCGGCACGTATAATCAGAGAGAGTTTTGGGAGAAATATTAATCACTTCTTGATTGCACTCTATAGCTTTTTTTTTCCAACAGAAGTCTCCGAGTGTAATTCTAGCTCCCACTGTGCCTCCTTGACCTCAAAGATCTACTTTTTTTTTTTTTTTTTGCAATGAGCATTTTTTCACAGACTAATAGAGCTATCTCTGAAAATGAGCTTTGTCACTTTTTTAACACACGTGTCCTCAATTAAATTCCATCTGTGGGAGATGGTGATATAAAGGTCACGCAAGTCTGAGCGTGTGCTTTTCTGTGTTTTTTTCTTTTTTCTATATGCCTCACAATTTTGAGATGGCATTCTATAGTTACTAAAGATAGATGGTGAGGATGATCGGGATGATAACACTAATAATTCAATTGATAAATCAGGTTGGTCCGGAATCTATTATTACTCAGTGCCTTTCTCATTTATAACCAGTGGCTGAGGCCCGCTAGCAGTCATTTTCCATCTCGCGGACTGTCTGGATGACTGATCAGGCTTGTGATTGTCTCCACTCTCCCCCTACACGCCGCAGCCACATACGTCAGCGGCAGCACATACATCTTGAGCAGCCGCCGACTCCGAAGCCGGGCCAGTCGAGAGCCTCGGTAAACGTTGCAATCAGAGCCAGAATTGGTCCGATTTTTCATAACCTTGTCTGCGCGTGGCACCTTGCCTTAAATAATAAGAATGTGGGACTGTAGCAAGTGTTCAGTCTGTCCGCGAAGCTATAGTGGCTTTGGAGAGGTGACGGCAATAAATTGACGTTTAATTATCTGTCCTCAGACCCGTTCTGGGCAATGGAGCTGAGATGTGAACCTTTTACAACTATAGTAAATGTCTTATAATATGTGACATTTAAGCTTGTTCCATTTATAGATATTTTGTACTGTTTTTGATCCACTAATGTGTTCTAATCCTTAGATGTCGTATATTTGATATGTCACTCTCTTTCTGTTGAGACCAGTGATGCTCCGGGTTTGTTGTCTTGGCCTTTCTACTGTGGGTTTTCTCTGGGCACGTTAGCTTCCTCCCATCTTCCAAAGAAATACACACGTAGGTGAAATGATCAATCAAATTTGCTGATAGTGAATGAACGTGAGTGTGCAGTGTTGTCTTTCAAAAAAGCAGATGGATATGTGTTGGAAAAACGATAAATGAAAAGCCAAAAGGAAGGTTGAGTTTGTTTTAGTTAAACTCCAGCTAATTAAGGTTTTTACTGACATGATTTGCATGATTTGCCAAAGGTTTGGGTGTACAAAAAAGCACAAATAAAAAAAATACTGCCCGCAAAAAACTGAGCAAACATTTTGGCACTGAGAAAAAACTGTTATTTGTTCAAAAAAGAAAAAGGTTGAGGAAAAATAAACGCTTTAATATATTGATCACTGAATTGATAGTATGCATTATTTATAGCAATATAAACCATTGTGTTATATTGCATTAAATTGACCAAAAAATTCAGCTTTTGAAAAGAAAAAAAAAAGCTCCATGTCTTATTCATACTGGCCTATATAGATTAATATTATTCCACTAACCCAACTTGTCCACTTATAGTCGCCAGACGACTAAAGGAAGACCTCAGACTGAACTAGAGTTTCTTTATCAATCCTTGGTCTGAGAATAGTATTGTGTACCAAGGCTAACCGTGGACACATATTGTGCACCGTGTTCTGAAATTGCCTTTATTGTAAAAAACACAAAGGGCTGTCATAAAGACGGTCTTCTCAGAGAAAAGAAATCTCAAGTGTCTTTTTGTAATCACAACAAAAGATACAAATACACAAAGACGGACTATTGCGTCTCAACTTTCTATCCTCTGTTTTCTTCTTGTGGATCAATACTTCTCCCTCATAGTTTTAAAAGTTGACTTGTGGCCTTTTGACAAAACGATATTCTTCTCTGTTAATAAAGCGTAACTTTCACGATTAAAAAGTGAGTCCCATCAACAAAAGATACCAAAAAAGACTTTATCAGCGCATTAGACTTTGTGATGAGTTCCTATTGACCCATTGTTGAAGGGAGATGTTCGATCTCGAGCATTATGTTCAGTCTAGTGGCAGACTTCTTTATGTTTCTCTTGAGGAGAAGAGCAAAATCAATGCTGCGAATGTTTCACGATTCCTATTTTGAGGTTCAATCGAAGTGTGGCAATTTTTTCAAATAATTATGAACAATCTCACATCTGGGACTGCACATTTTCCTCAGTCAATCAGAGGTGTATAAGCAAGCTCTGAAAGGCACTGTGTGGAAATTGATTGTCTTTCTCTTTTTCTTACAATTTTCCCCCCAAAAAAACCCCCACAAAACCATCTGGTCAATCTTGCCATCTGAGTACAGATCTCGTCAATTGTCAGCTTTACAATAGGGACTTCATGTTTAAAGAGCCATTAGTTATGATCAAGTTGCCAGACGAGGCATTGATCGGCGGCCAGTTGTAAATGCTATCACAAGAAAAGACAAAAAAAACGGAGCTGAGTGAGCTGTCGCGTATGGACGCTGTGGTAACACGTCTAAAACTGTCAACTTCAATTACTCTGGAATATTCTTGAAACAGAGGCCGGAATCACTTTTTCTGACAGTCATTTTCTGACAGTGAGCTTCACAAAAGACACAAGATGTTGCATGTGACTAACCTCTCCCTGGAGTCTTTGTGCTTCCTGTTTTTCAGGATTGAGGCTGGACCGCTGTGTCCGATGAACCGGCTGCATCCTTAATATTACTCATATTTCCATTTCATTATTTTGCTTAAAACTATGATTATTGTTCATGCTTTTGTTGCCACTGGCCACCCACCAAGTGCATGCTTAAGGGGGATTGTTGGGTTTCTCTTTAAACTGAACTGAAG
Organism: Rhyacichthys aspro; assembly: GCA_036850595.1. Taxonomy (NCBI): domain Eukaryota; kingdom Metazoa; phylum Chordata; class Actinopteri; order Gobiiformes; family Rhyacichthyidae; genus Rhyacichthys; species Rhyacichthys aspro. Next base: position 16,348,972 of record CM072163.1, read on the forward strand.
ACTATGGTTGTTACCTTTTTATTTGGCGCCATAGAAATGAATTGTATTTAAACTGTGTTGAAAGAAGGGTGTATGATGGGCCGTCAGTAAAAAAAAAAATGCACTCAATGCACTATATGTAATATCTACAATAGTGTATCTACAAGGTTCTCTTACAAGGCCATATTGAAACTGCTCCAGGCATCATTTTATGTTCTGTGGAGATTAACTAAAAAAAAAAAAAAAAAAGAAAAAAAAGTATACTTTTTCTCTCAGTGTTTTTACAATAGTAGCAAGCTGTAATTGAACGTTTTGTGGTGTGCAGGGTTGACCTTTTGGGGATATACATTATCACACAAGCTTGTATTCAAACATATATAAACAGAGCATATCAAATGTAACCTTGGCCAGGACTGATCCCTGGGCTGGACTCTGAAAATGTCTCATAAAGATGATGTTTTTGTTTTTTTTTGTTTTTTTATTCCCCAAACTCATCATATACATAAATATGTGTAGGGAATTGTTTTGAGCTTTTACTGGCAATGATAATCTGAACAAAAAGTAACTGGTTGCCCTAAGTATCATTCGTTTGAGAGTGCTCTTGGGAAAAAGTATAAAATAACGCTGCAAATCAGAAAGACTACCCAGGCTCTCCAACTTATCAACAGAGAACAAGGAAGTGTATTTGAAAAGCCTTTACTATAACGGCTAAATCATCATTAAAAAAGCCCACTCTGGGTCTTCTTCAGGGCTCTGTGTAGGTCACAGTGTGGGCGTAGCCAAACCTACATCATATACTAGTCAATAGGAGGCACACACATTACATTGTAAATTACGATTTGGCCATTATAACAAAGGCTTTTTAAATACACTTCCTCGTGCTCTGTTGATAAGTTGAAGTGCGTGGGCAATGCTATTCTATTTGGTAGAAAAGTGTCTATTTTCTTTCCTAAAAAGAGGGTATATAAAAGAAATGACTGCACAATAATAAAATGAACACTGATATGTTTTTAACTTATTTAAGCTTGTTTTAAGCCTTCCAGTGTCTCCAGTTTACCAAACCAAATATCTTATTTTGGTCCTTTTTGGCCTCACTCTCATTGTTCTAAAGCAGGTTAAATCCCTCTGCCTTTACCAAACAGAGTAATGTGTGAGCAAACGCAGACTGCCACCGCGGAGAGCTCTCTGTCTCTCAGTGCAGGTGATTGAGAGCACACACCACCGTCTCTCCATAGAGGGCACCCACAGACCCAGAATGTCTTGTTTGCTAGCGCTGTGTACATTTTGTATTTGAAAGAGCAGCAAGTCAATGAATCTCGATAATGCGAGAGCCGGGCCACATAACTCACGTTGATAGTCCTTACATTGTGCCAAGAGGCGATAAATCTGCTCGGGGAGACATGAATATGCAGTGGCAGTCAGTCTGGCTTGTTCTTGCTTGCGTGCCCCCTGATGCACAGTTTATTCGTCTCCCCCATTCCAAACAGAAAAATAAAACCAATGAGCCGCAGCGCCATCTCATCAACGGCTTTATATCATGAACAGGAACAAATGCAGCAATAATTGCAAAGCCCTGATATCAAAAATTGTATCCCAGTGGGTTGCAAGCGGCTTATGTAACACAACATACATTATCATTTTGATGTTTTGTGTTACAAAGAAGGAAAATCTAAACCTGGCTGAAATTAAATCATGGTCTAGGCAACCTATGCAAATGTGTTGGTGTTGTAGACTTTAAAGTCGTAAAGAAATAATAATAATACCATGTCATGCCAGTAGTGTATGAATAAAAGGTGACATAATGAAAAAAAAAAACAAATTAAATGTTGAAAGATTAAAAGAATGTGTTTAATGTCAGCTCATGTTGTGATGGGGACATTTTAACAACTTTTTCTTTAAGGCAAGAGCAACACTGGCCCAGGTTTGGAAAAACAGCAAACCTTTTTATTCATAAAAATCCTGCAAAATATAATAAACAGCTGAATGACCATAACCCTTTCAGGAGTCAGAAATAAACTCTGTCATGTATTGTCTCTACTTATTAAGATAATTATGTACAACCTAAGAAACGTGAAATAGTAAAGAATATTCTTTACATTTGAACTGAAACAAATCCACTGGAAAAGAACTGGATTCACATTTTCTTGATGGTTGATTGAATCTCTTCTATCTTTAACTTCTGATGCTAATGTAATAAAGCACATAAACTGTTAGCTGTAGTCTTGCAGAGCTGTATCTTCTCCACTGCAGTGAGAGGAAACACAAGAGCTCCCCTCTCAGCTCACTCCACATTGTACACATACTAGAACCTACACAGGGCGCGCTAGGCTGAGTGTAAGAGGGGACAAATGGACAAGCAGATAGGCAGGGGGCAGTTACAGTAGTCTAATGCACTCGTGGAGACAGCACAATACCTCAAATGCCTCGAAGATAAAAGCTTACTTTGTCAGTGGTCCCATTCTGCACTGACACACTACGGATATTTACTCCAACCCATTCACACAGAAAAGAAAAGCATTTAAATGTTAGTGCACAGATGAGGAAAAGAATCTCATCCTTCAAATAAAATCATGACTGTGCTCTTGAAGCCACCGTATCTATATGGACAGGCTAAACAAGAAGTCTTATGTCATCAAAGGGATCCCTATCACTTCCATAAAACACTCCGTACTAAGTTGACAACTATGCGTAACGACGCGTGCCTCTAGTGGCACCGGGGAAGGAAGGAGGGTCCTCAGACGCACGCACAAGCGCTGCTTCCCTTCACCACATTCCCTTCGAGTGCGAGCACAAGGACATTTTATTCCATAGTGCAACAAAGAGGCTTTTGGAACTGGCTTTCTTTTGGCATTCTCCTTTCGTGCCGCGCGTAACTGGAGTAGCTTCACGAACTACCCGTGTGTATCAGTTTCGATCGGTGTGCACGATGGTTTAACTGCGTTTTTGGATAACGAAGCTGTGTCCCTGAGCGGTGAAAGTGTTCGTTTTTGTGTGCGTTAGTGCTTGGAGGCGACCCAAAGTTCCGCAGGCGCAGTGCCCTTGTTTCCGTGGCTCGTCTCGCTGCTGCTTCGCTCCTCACTGTAGAGACATCGCGTCGTATCGGTCGGTAGGAGGGGATACACAGACTCCTGTAGCAGCCCGCGATCGCAGGTGTGCCACAGATCCGCCTGAGTGGAACTGGGGGGCTTCATCCTAAACGCACCACTGTCTACAGCGAGAAAGAACAACTGGGAGAATGTTGCACCAAGTAAAATGAGTTTGTCGCAGACACATCAGTCTACACATGCTCCGTCGAATTCAGTTTTGATGAGCTGAACTGAGTCGTCTTTGGAATTTGACAAAAAAAGTGGATCCAGCGACTTTAGAACCATGCGAAATACTTGGCTGTCTCCCCGGGAGAGGATTTGGGAATACTGGACGTCGCTGTTGGCGTGTCTCTTTTGGATTCACTACTCAAACGGGATGCCTCATGTCATCCGAATAGGTGAGTTAAACACACGCACCTTTTGTGTTTAGAGGCGAAAAGTTGCTGTTCATTTGAGCACATGCACCAGCAGTGCTCCTTTCTTTCCCTTTGCTCTTTCTAGTGGATTTTTATTATTGCAGTTAATGGGGACAGCAACAGGAGAGCAGTGCCAAATAAAAGACGCTTGCCTACATTTAAAAAAACCTGCAATAAAACGCTATGGGTTACTGTGACCTCTATGCTCGGTGGTCATTCTGTTCCATCATTTGCATTTGTGTTACAAAATACACCGGGCGTTAATGCGTTTTTGTAATCTTGTTCAAGATTGTTACTTAATCAGTAAATGAGGAAATGCGTAGAAGATCTATGGGAAAGTTTCCAGTCATGTTTGCGCCAAAAAGATTTATTTCTCCCACACTCAATTGTAGACATGTGCACAGCAGCGGGATGGTCTATCAGAAAGTTTTGTCAGAAGTGGACAATAAGAGCCTATAGTTCCAGTGTCCCTGCTTCAATGTGAGAATTGTCATCCGGATGGAGCGAGGACACATTACGCGCCGCCAAACAGTCAGCTCCAACAGAATGAAGATCAATACGCTTTTTGTCACAAGAGAAATCGTTTTTGACATTTGGCTGAGCGCCATCCTGGACAATTACTCAAAATGGCATTGGCCCACATTAACACAGCGCGCAGTGCACGCAGGGACTGAGCGAGGAGCGCGTCTTAATGGCACCGAGCTTTTTGTCTCCGACTCGGAACGACGGCGAATGAATGTTAAATGGCACATTGTGTTTAAGTGGGATAAATGGAGCAGGCTCCACACACAAACACCTGCGTCTGGTGAGGCTTATCTGCAAATGACCAGCCTCCCACTAAGATTTGACTATACATTGTTTTGTTTTAAGCCCCTGCGTGTGGCCAATGAAAAGGCGTTTTAATTACCGTTATTAGGCCGGTGATTTAAGCTGAGTTTTACCTAGTGACCCTTAAGAGAAGCCTGTCACATTTTCTATATCAAATAAATAGTGGAGCAGGGACTACTGTAGCAGTGTGTGCAGCCGGAATGCAGCTGTCACGCAGGCCCAGCGTGTCCCAGTGATTGACTGCTGCTCTCTAAGGAGCCGTGCCTTCCTTGACATTGCAGCGTAGGGACTTTGGCAATGTCTTACAAACTGCATTAATCTTCAAAGCTGCCTTTCAACTGGTCTCTGCTCAAATTCTTCAGTCAAAGGGACAATATTTTTCTTCCTGCACATGAAGACCTGAGAAGGACTTGACAGGCGCTTTTATGGGAAAAATGTCAAACTGTTGAGACAAATTTTCCTTGAAATCTACTACAGTGCCACTATGGCTTTTTATAGAATCTCGCTCGTGTTGCTGTAGCTGTTTGTAGGGTTTTGTGTTCTGCAGATTGTATTTTGACAAGCTCCGAGAGTGACACGCGAGACGAGGTTAGATAGTCTGCCCCGGTACCAAAAAAAGAAAAATCTGTAGCTTTATGACTTCATGTTGTCCTTTGAGACCTATTGGCCATGTGTGCAGCTATTTATTTATTTGTTTTTTTAAGAAATCTGCAGCTAAAATCAATATTATCCCGTATTATTTGCATCTATAAAATTTCCTTCTGCTCGTCCTAACATTTGAGATCTGCAGTGGTTCTATTTGTAGTCACTGTGAGCAGATGCTAGGATTATTTTTAGGGAGGAAGGTTTTCTTTTTTGTTTTTTTTTTCCCTTCGGTGGGTGTATTATGGAGCGCTTCTTATAATTTGGTAATTAGTGTGTCACATGCACCTTGCAGAAACCAACAGAGGGCTCTCTCAGTAAACGGTGGAGGTGGGCGGTGGTGCGAGCTCGCTGTGGTTAGGTGGCCCGTGCACTTCTCTAACCACACCATCTGGGTAATGGTGGGCATCCAAGGTAGAGCTGTCGCCATTGATTTTAGTGTCTTTTTTTTTTACAGCTATGTGCTTGAAGTTGAGGCCAGATGGTGTTTCGTCTCATTCGGCAGCTTTTATTTGTTGGAAGGAATAAAAGAGCGACTACTCCTTCTGTATTTGTGCTCTCACATGCTGTGCTACACTTTAGTCTTCCACCGACCGTCCTTTGTCATGTTTTTTTTTTCCTCTCTCGCTCGGTGATGTTTTGCAGCCTCTCGTCTCATCCAGGAACCGTTCACTTGATAATGCAGTGTTGCTGTGCTAAAGATGAAAGTGCTTGAGGATGGCAAGGTTAAAAGCAAAGCCTGTGTACAATGTATGTCTGCAAAATAGATAATAATGATAAAAAAGTTGCTTGATTTCCATATGTCTCGTGTTGTTGTCTCACTGTGTCTTCATAGAAATGTAGACTTGTTTTATTAGAAAAAAGGATGTGACGTCTTTGTTTTATGGAAAAATAGATCCATATAAGGCAGGAGCCACATCTGCTTGAAGTTAGTGCACTACAAGCTTTCCTTCTCAAAAAGAAACCACTCAAAGCTGTGGCAACTTTGTCTTGGGACACAATCTGGGGTCTCCCACTCACCTTCTGTTTATGGAAAATATGATCAGACATCATCAAGTCTGACGGGAAAAAAATGTGCCTGGTCACAGTCTCTTAATCGTCAATATTTTTAGGAAAAACAACCAACTCGTGTGTGTTCTGCAGTCTATAAAAATGCCCGCTTCCATAAAAGACTGGCTTGTGTCATAGATATCTAACATAAATTCACAGAGAGATGAAAGGTTATGAAATGATTTCCACTGAATGAGTCCTGTTCATCATTTGTTGCCTCTTTTCTCGGGCTGAGATTATTCAAAGCCTGACAGGGATTTATTGAATAATCAATGGCTTTATCTACCTAATACTTAAAGCACTTAATCAGTGCCAGTTAATCAATCTCCTTCATGATTCCACGTTGCTTTCATTTCCTTCGTCTCTCTCACTCTCTCCCCGATTTATTTTTCTTTTAGTGTCCCCAAGACGCTCCGGGCCACTGTTAGTCCAGACTAAATTATTGTGTGTGAAAGTGCCCCAACATATAAACAGGGGCCGATGTGTGCCACTCCGAGCGGTGGAAGCTTCAGTGAGATAAATAATGTTTGCGGTCACCACTTTTGCTTGAAGCCTGTGAACACAAAGCCCACTTCAGAGGTTTGTCTTTATCCGTGCAGCAGCAGAGAGAGACTGAGAAGTTTTCATGTGATTAACTCTTGTAGCGGGCGGTAGAGAGAGCTCTCCTCCTCCTCGCCATGGGTTTGTGCAAATGTCTCATCTGAAATGACTCAGGCAAATTTCGAGAGAGTGCAAAAAGCTGTTATGCCGCTGTGAAATTCTACTTTTAGCATTGTTAAAAAAGCAACGGGATGTTTGTGTGACCAGGAACAAAATGTTAGCCCATCTAAAAATGTGCTTGATTATTTTTCAAATTATTCATTTACAGTGAATAAGTTTGCTTATTTCCTGCATAGTTCACGGACAATGTATGTACTCCACTATCATGTTTTTATCATGTTTGATTATGCAATATTTCATTCTTCAGTTGTTCATTTTTCTTCAACCTGGATGTCTTTTTCAAAATTGCACTTTGGATACTGCTGTTTTTGTTTTGATTCAATTTTTTTTCCCCGGACTGAACTCAAGCCTCTCGGGCCTGTCCCAACCACCTGCAAAGCCTTTGTAAAACTAAACACAAATTAAAAATAAACACAATTTGGCCAAAAATGGAACAAGGATGTGATAAGAAGTCTTTATATTTTTTGTGTAGAAATAAAGTGAAACACATCACATCTGCCCAGGATGGACAAACTGAGTACTGTTGGAGGAGAAGCACATTCATGTCCTTTTTTCTTTGGAACGTGACCAAGAAGGACGATATCCAAGGAGATTTAGAGCATATGATTGTAATTGCGTATTGTAATTTCTGAAAAAACATACCTTAAGACCTGTTGTAGCCTTTATTATGAAGGATATTAATAGATGAGAATGTTCAGCAACAGAAGCTTTATCCAATCATACGCTCACATGTTTCAATAAGGGATGCTATAATTGGCCACTGGTTGTCTGTCTACAAGGCAACATCAACATAGAAATAATGGTATAATAATCAACATTCAACATTCAACATTCAACATTCAAGTTCACAGTGTCAAAATGGAACAGTTTAACATTTTGCAATAAAATAAAAAGCTAAAATGATGTAATGGAGGTGGAAGGGTCAGGTTCCTAGTGACTGAGATGGAGTTTGTCAATTCTAAAGTAGACTGGTCTGTAAGATGAGTTTATATCCTGAGAGGGAGTGGTTTAACACGTTTTGTTTCCTAATGTTAATTGTTAAACACAGGTTAATAGACAACAGCATGTCACTGAAGGGCTATCTTAGGTGCTCACAGGCTGTAGAAAGAAGTGGCGTGAGGCTGCATCCAGCAATGTCAATGTCAACAACTACACACTGCACCTTTAACTGCCGTGCCCTTAATGTCACTGCTCTTATGTGAACCAATAGAATAACAAGAAGTGGAAGTAGAAGAAGTGGGAACTAAAAAAATCTACAAGAAAAAAACAATGAGGAGAAGTTGCATCAAAGTTGTATCAAATTAAGATGGCCATCAGTTGCTGAGCGGAAATGAAATATTCATTTCCATCTAAATTTGATCTGTCCCTGGGCAGCGGGGCAGGAGGCAGGGAGAAGCCCGGCGGTGGAGGCTCGGGGCTGGGGAGTTGTTGTCGTGAATATGAACAAAGGCTGCAGAGGTCACTGAAGAATTGGATGCAGGCAGAAGCTCCTTTGATGTGTAATTCCATTATCTGTTGGTAGAGAAATACGGGAAAGCTTTACTTTGGCTCACACATCCTGCTTTATCCACTCGTATAAACATGGCCGAACAATATCCACTGCACTGTTGGTTTTATGCCTCTCCTGCTGCTGCTGCTGCGCACACACATACACACACATAATATATAGTCTATCTACAACAGTTTCAAAACATATGTCTGGTCTCGCTGGGCCTCTTGTACACAATCCAATTCCATTCTCTCTGTCAGCACACTGGCGGCTTGTCATTAGCTTCAATCTCGCTGATGAGGAACGGCAGATGTTCGTTTTGTTGAGCACCGAGCCCGTCTTTGAGCGCGCCGTCTTCTGTACCCGCCTGTGATCCTGCTCAGATGCTTTAGTAAGAAACATTTGCTGTAAACAAATATGTGTTCCTGACAGGCATAGACATTTCTTTTTATTTTCTTTTTTTTCCATTTCAGATATGCCGAGCCAAAATTGAGGTTTACTTACTAAAACAACCATAGAGCCGCACATTTCATATCCTTCGCTGGTCACAAGACTGAACAATACACCAAAGATGTACTGCCAGCACAAACAGCATGCTCTGTACTTACATGTATAATGTCAATCTCACTGCAACCATTATGCAACCTGTGCATGAGTAGTGTACAGCATTCTGACAACAGTAGCAGATATAATTGTACGCAAACTGTGCACGTCCAGGGCACGCGGCGTGTGTGTGTGTGTGTGTCCTCAAGCGGTGTAACTGTGCGTAATGCTCATAATGTCTCTCACTAACCAGACTTAACGGCGTCAAAGAAGTGCAGGTACTTAGCCCCTTGTTCAGTCACACACATTAATGCTCATCCAATAATCCCAGGCCTCTAGAGGCTAATAGAGCGGATCTACCAACCAGTAAGATAATCCTGTGGCACAGCAGGGCCCTATCAAGCCCCGGCTAGCTTAGCCTTAGCCACCACTCACACTCAGCAGATGGTGTTTTCATATCATACTACAAAGTGTGTACTCCGGAGTAAAAGGTCTGAGGCAAAACATATGTCTCTGATGCATACAGAGAGGGATGAGCACTGTCGGAACAGGAGTGGAAAAAGGATTTTGGAGGATTATTCCAGCTGTAGTGAGTGTCATTCCTAAAGAGGGGTTAGGCAATTTGAGTCAAAGTTGAACTTGAGCAGGCTTTAGAAAATGGAGCACATGGAAAAGGTGAAGCAAGATGTACATAGAGAAGATTAACAGATTTTTTAGTTTTTTGTTTTTGACATCTCGCTCATCATTTTTATTTTTACTTTATTAGAGATTATTTTGATTGATAGTATTATTTCCAAATACTTTAACATACTCACTGTTACTTATCTTTTGAACTAGAACAACAAAAACGTTAGTTATTTAAAGTTATCTTTGACCACAGTGAAGTGTTGCTATTTCCTGCTTTATGCGTTTCTATTATGATACTTTACTATACTCTGTTATACTATGCTTTTTTACATTTTTATTATATTATTATATTTTCTTTCCTGTTTCCTTACTAGGGATGGGAATTGAGAAGACTTTATCAATGCCACTGACGAATCTCTTATTGATTGTCCTATGCTTTTTCGTGGTTTTATTTGTTTTAACACTTTCACTTGAGTATGTTAAATAACTTAAACAATAGCAAATCCTATATAGAAAAAAGGAAAACTACAAAATAAAATAAAAATCTTCAGTAAAAACAAGCATACAGGTCAGAAAATCTTCCCTCTAATATAAAATTATCATATATAATATTCTCTATTTAGAAAACAGGTATGGAAACCTAGATAACATTTAAAAACTGGCTTGCAATGAAATATGTGGCGTGTGAGAGGAAACATTAACAGTTCTAATGCTTTCATCCTGCCTGTGCCTGTCATCATCTAAAATGGATATTGCATGCAAGAATATTTATACATAATCCAGTGTTTTTGTTGAATATGCCTGTTATTTATAAAAGGAATCATTAACATCGAGGGCACAGAATTCTGATGGATCATAAAATTTAGAACCGGTTTTCAATTCCCATCCCTATTCCTTTTTTCTCCTCTTTTTTACATTTTTGAGCTTCTTGTAAATACAGAATCTTGTTGTCATGTTGTGCAATTATCATTACTACAAAGAAATCAAAGTAAAAAGTGTTCATTAATCCTGTAAAATTCACCTGTTTTGCTCCCGGAGGAGGTGAAGAGGGTTGGTTTTATTTTGGCGCGACTCTTAAGTCCACATAGCAGCATTCATCAGAAACAACAGTCTGATTGATTCGGTCCTGAGTCGCCGGCGGGCCCCTCAGGGATTCAATATCATTAGAGCACGACGGCTGCTTTTTGGATTTGACAGTGGTTTGAAATTCATGGCATGTCAATGTTGGCTATTTCCCTGTGAATGTTTCTGTACCAAGGCAATGAATCAAATTTCATGCTCGAGCCATTTGTCTTTATTATGTGCCCTTGTCCTTTGCGTTTGACTCTGCCATCTCCTCGGGGCTGTGCCGCGTGGAAAAGTCAAACAACATCAAAAACACCACGAGAGGAACGCCGCGTCTCTCAGGGTCACGCTCGCTTTATAACATAGTTAATTAGAATGATCTTGTTGGAGGTAATTTGGTGATTATTTTTTTACATTTCAGCACGGGAAGCAATTTGTCTTCACTTTACCAGACAGGATGTATACGTTGGCACAGAGAGAGGGAAAAAAAATAAACAGCAGAGCAACGGTGGCTACGTAGATGAGCCTTCGGGACTCTTATTTAGCTTGTTAATTAGCTTGAACCTTTTGATCCCAATTTGAAAACCCGCCACGTTGCAACGCCGCCTGCTTTTGTGTGTTGCCCTCAAGCCCGATAAAACCACGCTTTTTTTTTTTTTTATATTCCTTTCAAACGGAACGCCGCTCGCCGAAGCCGCATTAGCTTTGTCCACCCCTCCCTCACGCCGTCGTCCTTATCTACTCCCAGGTGCTCCGTGTAAACTTGGCCACCTCTGACACCTCCGCTCACGTACAGTCGTGCACATGCATTACAATAACGAGACCTTTTCTTCTCCCTGCTTAAAAGCAATCAGGCTTTGACAGTGGAGGTATCAGCTGCAAAGCACAGGTTTAAATCCTATTTAACTCCGGCTAAGGACAATGAATGGAGCCTGACACTTTTCTCATTCTGCCCTTTTAATCAAGCCCTCATTGTTATAGGCGCACGGCAAATGTCAGGTCTTGGTTGCGCGATTCCCTTCAAATTGCTGTTCCGTGACTGTAGGGAGACGCGCGTTTTTAGGGAGACAAAGTGTGCTGATGAGAAGGGGATGCATAAGAGGAGCTGGCATGGAATCCCTGGAGCGTAGGCAAGAGCAGGACTTCCTAATCAACTGTGAGAGAGTGGGCTACAGAAGACTCAGCCTCTATTTTCCCCCCAGAGAGAAAAAAATAAGGAACAGATAAGACAAACCTCTTCAGGCTAGAACCACTCCAAATGAATGGCTATTACCAAAAATATCCCAGAAACATCAGGACAGGAAGCGGATATTTTTTGCTTCGTACTATGCCTCATATTGTCCTTTTCTACCCAGTCTACAGAATCAACTGTTTCTATGTCTTTTCTATTAGAATACATGAGTCAATTATGATTTTATAATAGGATACAGCTATCCATATTCCTTATGTGAAAATTTACCACAATGTTGGAACATAAAGACCAAAGAAAATCAGATATATTGCAGTTAAAGGTGCAGTGTGTAGCCCCTTTCTGCACGGATATTTTCTTATGTATGAACAAATCTTGCAGAAACGGATCCTAGCATTAGTTTGGTTGATAAAGTTAGAGACCAAACGCTCACATATATCCTAAGCCTTCATGAAGAAAAGAGAATGTTTTTCCAAAGACGTGCTCAGTTTGTCTGCTTCCTCACAGGAACAGGAAGTGACAGAATTTCCATTTGATTCTTTAGAGTTTTAACTGTCTGATGCAAAACTTAGTTATTTTATTTATTATTTTGGCAATTGTAAACTATTGGGAATGTAGTTGACGGATGTGTTCCATTTGGTTTAACTGTATGTTGCAAAATTTTACTCAATGCACCATTATAGCTGGGTATTGTTTGGCACTTTACTGTTTTTTTTTTTTGTTTTTGTTTTTTATTTAGTAGCAATTTTTATTTGGAAAACTATAGACTATAAACTATGGATGAGTCTTATAGTTGAAAAGTGTGGTGTGTGGAACTGAATGAGATCCAGAAAAGGTCGGGACATCAAAGAATTCAGTGAGAAGTCTTGCAGCAAAGTTTTCAAAGTGTTTCATTAGCATGCGTACACTTAACCAATTCAAGAGTCCAGAGTTTTTAAGTTTGCTTTAGGTCACAAACTTTGGATATGACTGACTTGACTCTTTTTGACCCCTGTTTATTGCTAAAACCCACAGACCAAAGCACGTATTTCCAAACGTCTATATTGTACAGATTTATGTAAAGATGCTGTAATTAAAAAAAAGTTAAAGACAAACAGAACACATCTTTACTTAGTTTTTTTGCACTGGCAGTAACAGAAGGAAGCTCTCCCACAGTGGGAAGTGTATAAGACTTAGGGGGGTTACTTGTGTAGCCTTTGCGCTCATCCCTCCACTGATGGATAGCCAGGAGGTTGGAAGCCAATGTCAATTTAGTTAACACAGCCAATACCCAGAAGATTCCACTCAGCACTCACGTCCTGTGCAGCCTAGACAATCTGGGACCGTCTCTCCTGCCTCAGCGAATGTTTTACTGGCTGCCGATCTGCTGTCCAGGTTGAAACCCCCTCCTCCTCTTCCTCTATTCCCCCCCCTCGAGGTGGTTAACCGCAAAACCGTTCCCTTGTGATTCATTTGAAGACAGCTTGTCTGCATGTGATCGTCCGGAGATATATGGAGGAAGACAGATTACGGCTGACAGGGAAGAGGAGACGGGGGAAACACTGTGGGCGGTTTTAGTAAAGCTATTAGCGATGCTCGTATGAATTAAGGGCCGTGATGTAAAACCGCAAATGTACTTAGAGACCTGCAGGTTTGCGTTCTCGCACTGGTCGGGTGAAGGGAAGAGTCAGTGGTGGCTGTCATAGTAACCGCCGCTGCTGTGACGGTTGTACTGAGAATATGATTGGTTTAAGGATATGGAGTGTGATTAGGTGATTTATTTTTTAAATCAAATCTCAGTCACAGAGAGTTTTCGAAAGAATTTTGTTTTACGTGGTTTTGTTTAATCATATTTTCCAAGTGCTTTTTTTCAATTGCTTTTAAACACTAAAAGGACTTTGGCATTAGACACCAGACCTCTTCATCTTTCATTTTAGAGAAAACAAATGATTAAATTTAAAGGACAGTTGCAAGTGGTTATTTATGGTGTTTTGCAAAGTTGCTCTGCCATCTTAACCTAACCCTAATCATAACGTAATAATCTTATCTTACAGACAGCGTTTTGCATTGTATTTCTGTCTGTACATTAATTATTTTTTACACAATACAATAGATTTTTAGAACATTAACTAATTGTAATTAAAACCCTTTCAATTTCAGGGAAAAAAATCCAACCAAGCCATAATCTCTGCAATGCACTCCACTGGAATAAAAAGAGAATTACTTCTTTTTAAAAAGCTTGTTCATTTTTGCATCAAAATCAGGAAATGCCTCTAATTGCCTTTCTCCGCGAGTGCACAGAACGCCGCGAAATTCTGCCTCTGTCAAAAATAGTCTGCAATCAGCAACTATTATCTGCTTTGATTAAAAGGATCAATTGAAGTAAAGCTGCTTTAATCATATGCAAATTCACCCAGACATCTGCGCTTTATTAGGATGATTATTTTCACTGGTAAAGCAAACAATGCATGGACTTTTTGACTGAAAAGCCACTGAAATCAGAAATACTCTTCAAGATTCGTACAAGGGTTAACTGAGAAAGTGTATCCAAATGTAGATAAATTGTACTTAATGAGCTTTATCATGAGGCCTTTGTATCTGAAGTATCCACTGTCAGCCGAGTGCCTATTATTCTCTTTCCATTGGCTTTGCTTTAGCCGACTTAATGCCTGCCTTTCCCTTTCGACTTCACTCTTGCCTTTTTTTTTTTTTTTCTCCTGAATGTTTTTCCCATTTACATCAAGGGGGCCTTTGTTAGCCTGATTGCTACTAGGAGAAATTTATAACATTGACCACATTTAAAATAATTGGCATCACGCTGGCATCACAGAATTAATGCTTAGTTAATGTCCTGCTCAGCCTCCCTCTGCACTGTTCAGATATGGATCGCCTGTCTGCCACAAGGGTAATTACTTTAAATGTGGTTAGGCCTATTCCGATGCAGAAAACACAGCGCTACAATAAACAGCACCGGGGCAGCTATTTCTTAATGAAACGTTTCAAATGGACCTGCAATATTCACTCAATTGATTGAACGGTTAAATATAGTTCTCTTTTTACACATACATTTTATAAGATTGAGTAAAGATAGCGTTTTTCTTTGCCATTTTCCCAAAAGAATCAGAATATTAATCAGCGGAAAAGCTTGAAGTCTTTGGTCTCAAGGCACATTCAAAGGCTTTTTTTGAACCAATTCAACATTCTTCTTTTTCAGATATGGAGATCTCTCCATCTATTCGCAGCACGGTGCAAAATCAGACGTTGAAAGGGTTGATTTGAGCTGTTCAGTTCTGTCCAGGCCTTTAGGGGGCCAGGGGACAATCAGTGGGATTTGTGAGTGGAATACCAGGCTGTAATAATGGCTGGCTAGAGACCAGGCAGATCACAGGCCCCTTGTTCTCTGTCAATACTCTGCTTGAGCATCAGAGGATCCGTTGAGATGTCAGGTCGAGTGTAGTCTACGTGTGGGAGACCTCAGCCAATTTTAACAGACGTGTTCATTTTAATTATGAGTGTTGGTAAAGTCTAGGAGTCTACAATGGAGTTGATTTTGTCATGTGTTTTGTTCCATATTATAATAGTTAATACCTCAGTGGCTCAAGCACAAGCCACATAAGCCCAAGTTCAAATCCCAGCTGGAGCCGTTTTGCTCAATATCATTTTCAATGTCTTTCTTCTAAATAATCATCCAAAAAGCCCAAACATGTCTGGAAAGGGGGTAGAAGTCATTTATTTCGTCAAAAATAATAAAAAGAGAGTAAAGCAGTTTGGGGGATGTTGCACTGTTTTTACATAATACATTACATTTACTAAATAGTATAAAAGCAGTATAAGCATTTTGATGGGGTTTATTCTGACCACTTTTCACTTTACGACAGATACATACAGTAGATATATAGTGGCTATTCAGTCTATTAAGAACTTTCAAATTGAATTCCCCTGTGGCTGCAGTACATGAATAAACCATGTCTTCTTGTGTTTTTGGAAAATGTCAAATGAAAAAATAAAAAGATAAGGCCATTTAAAGACAACTTAAGGATTAGGATAGGGCTTTTACACATTACCATCAATGGATAAAGCCTATTACAGAGAGGACAAGCATTTGTTCTGATTGCTTTTCTCTCAAGCATAAACAGGGTAAAAGCATTTTGAAAGTTTTAAAGTTGGAATAATCATTTTTATTGTATCAGTTGCAAATTTGAAATGTAAAGACCTTTTAATGTCTGCATTTGTGAAGCTGAAGTGCATGTCTTAAGCCCAAATAAAAATTAAAAATAAAGTTTATATACTGTATATTTGAATGTACAGATATGCTTATTGTATAACTACAATCATTGTTTGCCCTACTGATCAATAGTGACATATGTTTTGTCTCATGTGGTGAAGAAAACTAATGCTCCATTTTTTGTGGATCTGTGTGTGTTAATATGTCATATAAAGAGTGGGATTTGGGTTGAAAATACCTTTGACTAACTGTATGGTATTGCTGTACAGTCCACACACGGAATGACTTGACCCTGCTAACATATGCTAACTGTGCTAGTGCCCTGATGCATAATGTTTAATCAGAACTTTCTTTTGTCACCTGTCATGTCCCACTTACATTTCAATTTGCAAGCCCAATCAGTGGAATCTATGAGCCGCCAGTTTCGGGACAATTGAGCCCTGTTCGGTCAGTTCCAATCAATTTATGATTATTTAAAGATTGAAAGAGCTCGAATGAACCGAGAAAGAAAGCTTCTCCTCGTTAATGTGATTTCACCCACCATCCACCTTTGCGTCCCGGCTGTGCACGCTCCATGATTTGAGAGTCAAAGGTATGGCAGAGGGTGGGCGGGTTGAAATAGCTTCACATGGAAATGGCTGGGTGATTGCCTCCCTGAGCGCATGCTGATGGAGGCCTTGAGTGATGGTGCCCCCCCCCTCTCCATCCCCCTCCTCGGTGCTTGATTAGCCGCGGAGCCCCGGAGCTCGGGCGTGACACGACGGCTCATCAGACGTCCCCACCACCATACCCACCCCCCACTTGATTGCACCTCATTTTATAATTGTTCCCCTGTTTCGCTCAAGTGTCCGGTGTGTGCTTCCCTCACGACCTGTTGCCTGAGAATGCAGTCATTGCCTGATTGCGCGGTATAAAAACATTGTGATTGGGTCAGTGACAAATATGTTTTCAGTTGATCACTGTGCTATTGTTACCATGTCTGTTATTTAGTGAAAGGGGACATTTTTCTGCTTAAACTGTCCAAAAATAAATAAATTACCTTTTTGCTCCGTCAAGGTCAGAAAGTTAGTCTTTTGTACAAACACACAGATAAGCTCCAATTTTAGGTAATAAAATAAAATAAAGTAATGCAAAACTATGTATGCCTGATGCAATGGATGAGGCCACTTCTGGTACCATGTAGCCTGGCCGGCCATACCCATTCACGTAGCAAAATCAAACGGGTCCGGAATCTCTTCCCTTAGCAGGAATTTTCAGTTGTAACCATGTATCTAAAATGCTTTGCCCAGTTTATTGAGTGTTTGTTATTATTGTCCCCTGTTTTCTGATTACCTTTATGTCTATCCAACTTCATCCAGAGCCAGGTCCATTGTTATTGTTTCCTGAAAGTCCAACTCAAATTCATAGAGACATGTAAAAAAATAAAAAATCTTTACAGAATATAGCTGTATATGATACATTTACAATACTAGGTTAGGAAATAGTAGTTTGTATGTTGCAATTTTCACAATTTTCACCCACAGAAGAGCTAACAGCCTTTTCACTTTGAGATCAACTACAAATAAACAACTTATGATAAAACACAGGTTCTGTAGAAGCATATAACTTGTATTGAAGTGCGAGGATAAAATTGCAGTAAATGCCAACAACATTGTGTCAGTAACAGCTGCTTTTATTCTCTGCCAGTAGCTGCAAATGGGATGACTATAAAGGTGTTTTTAGTAAGGCACTTGGAGAGGAATTGCTATCGTGGCATTTATTATCACCGAGTTAGTCGACATGATTGAAAGTTAAAGCCGTCAGAATGAAGAACTTTCAGGGCTCAGGTCGGGTTATTGATTTCGACAGTGTATTTGGGTGACCTGCCCGGGGTGGAGAGCTCATCAAATCATACACTGACTTAATGATTTTTATGTGCTGGCATGAGCCTGCAGTGACAGCAGAAATTCTCAAAGTTGATGCCGTTATGGCCTGTTGTAATGAAACGGCTGAGGTTTGTGGATCGTTGACAAGACGAACTGACTTATGGAACGGACATAGGTTTGAGCGTAACCATTGTTACTGTGAGTTATCTCCAGGTGCTCCAGCTTCCTCCCGTCGACCAAAAACTTTCATTTTGGTGTGAATTTGTGAATCTAAATTGCCTCTAATGATCAATTTGAGAGTGAAGGGGTGTGTGTTTCTGTCTATTGTAACCTGCCTAAGGCCCAAAGCTAATGGTATAGGCTCCAGCTCCCTTTGACCCCTTACAGAGTTATAAGAAAGAATATTCTTGACTGCTCTACTAGCTCCCATTTTGCCCCCTTCTCCTCCATTTGTTGTGACTCATTTCTTTAAAAGTGTGCTGTGGGATATGACAGCAATATGTTGAGCTAGTGCCACCATAAATTGGTTTTGGTCAGACCCATTCCATTTCAAAACCTTACAACAACTTCTTTGCAGCTCTGGTGATATTTGCTGACCAGTGCAGACAAACAAATCGCTAACAAGATCGCAAATCATTTAACCTTGCCTCAAAACTTGGCACATACATCACAATTTCTTCAAACTTCTAGAGCAAAACGTTCACTATGTGTCTAATATTTCCCCCTGATGACAGGTGTCGACACATAATCTCGATGAACGATACGCAGGATTTAGAGGTATCTTGATTTTTCATGTTTTTTTTAGTTTTTGAGCTACGTTCCTTCTATCATCTCAATTTACAGATATCTCAATGCAGTGCTATATAGAGAAAAAGAGACTGAATGTTGGTGGTTGATATCTGTGAGAATCCCAATGGTTATGCATGGGTTCAGTACTTCCTCAGCAAAAGGAAGCATGAAGACTACACAGACTTCTTTGTCTTTGCTGAGGGAGCCTCTTCAAGCCAGCTCTCAGGCACTTTTCTGTTTATGTCTGGCCCTTGTTTTTTTTATGAAAGGTCTGTCTGGCCTGTACAAGACTACAGGGCTTTTTCTAACCACCTGATACCACGGATCACCTCCAGCCCTCAGCCCTGCAGCCGCCTTTCAGTCAAGCAAGACACTGGAAATGACATCTGTCTGCTCCCTCTGCTCCTGGAAGCCATTTTTATGTCCACGGCACACTGTGAATCTACAGATCAAAACGCACATTTGACCTGTGGATTTTTGTACAATAGTTTGGCCTTTATTTGCAATGTAAAAGCGGTTTATATTGCAATTTCTAGTTTCTGGTTATGGGGATTCATATACATGCAATTTAGAAGCATATTCCTCAGGCCTGCATGGGTATTTTCATCTCAAGAGGCTTCATATAATGTTTTAAGTATATTAGCACTGTCACTTCACTTTATTTTCAAGTGATTTCACCTGCCACGTGTTTTCAGACTCCGTCATAAAGCATGTCTTTCCCTCGGTGTACGCTCCTCAATAGAGAGTACAATGTCACGGCTCTCGAGTGAAATAGGACTCGGTGTCAGTCTCGTCCAGGGTGAGCGACTTTAGTCTGCCGGAGAAAACTTGTATAGAAAAATAAATCCTCCATCATACCCAGCGCAGACATTTACATAAGAAGTAGAGGAGGACGGCGGCAGATGAGTGGCTTGTCGTAACATTAGGTGTTTAGTCAAGGAACGAGTCAAGGTATTCAGCGCGCCTCAAAGGGAAAGCCTCGGAGAGGAGATTGGCTTTGTCAAGAGTCCCTGAAGTGCGCTGTAACCAGGGTAAAAATGACATGTTGGTTTATGCCACCACTCCATGGGTGAGAGTGTTTGGATCTGTCTCAGTGAATAGTGTGCAGCCAAAAGAAAATAAAGATACAGAAAGTGATATTGCTTTTTTTTTTTTTTTGTTGCTTTTTTTGACTGTTGCAGAAGGCACAAATGCTTTTTTTGTTTGTTTGTTTGTTTCTGCATTCTTTTCTCTGCTGTGATTGCATCAAATCAGCAAAGTCATGTTTTAGTGCCACTGAAAGTAAAACAAAATGACTACCAGGTTGACACTCTATTTATTTTTCCTGTCACTGTTAATCAAGCGATGCTGGCATATATTCAAACAAGCGGCCAATAAACTCTGGAGACACCCAAGTTAAAATACACAAATGGATCATAAGGAACTGTTCTTAACCTGTGTTTCATAGTGGCTGGATTATTCCAACACTCATGAAAAAGTGTCAGACACAGCCTTTATGCAGATGTAAATGTGTAAATGTACTGCCTATCCTGGCTTTAAACAACTAATGCCTTAATAATTTAGAACTCAACCAAACATCAATATGGCAGCTTTATTAAATGTTTCAGTGAGGTATAAAGATAGCATTAAACCAGCCACATTTGATCTCAGCCTAAATGAAGTTTTTAATGATGGTTCGAACTAATGCATGTCGTCTATATTCTCCAGCAGAAAACACTGCAGTAATGTCTTTAAATGACTATGGTAGCAGCGATTGCCTCTTTCTACCGTCGTGATCGTCTCCATTTCCCACAGTTATTGGACTCATCTAAAGCTCATGTGTGGCAAAGTGTTAAGAGCACTGTGGTAAAAAAAAAAATCAGCTCAAGAGCCAATACATCAAGGCCAATCCTGAACAGTGCATTTGGACAGAGAGGGGAAACTTTTATCTAAGAGCCTCACCTTGTGTTGGATCGACCGAACGGGGATGAAGAACACTCATGGGAAATGTTTGTGCCTTTAGTGTTTTATCTGATAGAAGAGCAGCAGAGCATTGGGCCTTACACCGGTGTAGACTCTCCTTTTGGTTTGGCTTGGTGAACAATCTGTTTTTTTTCTTCTATGTCTCAGCTGATAAGTGGTAATAGCACTGCTGACAGTAGAGTCCCAGCCTGTGATTCAATGTACTTTCACTTTATGTTCGACCTAATGGAAAGTTTGCATGTATTTTTCATGTATTTTTTGTCATCAGTTGCTGACATACAGTTTTGATTAACGTTGCACATACAGGTTAAATACTTACTGTAAGAATAGAGATGCAATGCTTACAGCTAGACATGTGTAACATTAAGTATATATGAAATATGAAAATGTTTTCTCTTGTTAATTCTGGGAGACTTCTATAACCTGATTTTTATATACAAAGGGGTTAGTTTTCAGGGAGATAATCCATCCATCCATACAGGAATCGGAAGTATTTGTTACATTTCAAAATTACCTTGGCATAAAAAGTATCCCCTTTTAATGTTTGACATAACAGCATGCAACATAGACATTGAAATGTTTAATTGAGTTCGACGAAGCCATGATAGTGTGGTTAAACTAGGCACTGGTCTCTTCTTGGGACCCTTTTTTTAACTGAACATTTAGCTGCAACCCGCTATTAACAAGACAGTATTTATATTCAGAAATAAACAATTTAATAATTTTTAAAACCAATTTTAAAACTCAGTTAATGAATCTTTACTTTACACAATCCCTTCCTTTAAAACTTCCTCAACACCATAAACGTTTTACTCAATTTTATAAAGAATTACAAGATTTCATTTTTTTTTTTACAGCCACACACTCCACAACCCATCAACAACATACCTGCAACCCACTTTTGAGCCACGACCCACCAGTTGATAATGCCTGCTCTAGTATACTATAAACATAAGCTGAAAACAACATAATCTGACACTTAAATATACTCAGTTCATAAATAATGGTCATTTACCATGAGCAATTGCCACTTAATTGCAGATCTACCACTTGAAAGAGAAATTTAGGGAAATTTAGATTCACCAAGTAATTTCTTCTTCATTCATTTTTGGTAAAACAACACATACCTTCACTTGAAAAAGGAAGAATAACTTTCATACAAACAGCACGCTTGGCTCTTCTGACACTTTACCAAATAACTAAGTTGTGATGCACACCATTTGGAGATGTACAAGTCCCATGTGCTTTAATGCAGATAAAATTTGTGTACACAGCAGCCCTTGCCCAGCTCCTTAATGCACTGACTATATCATTATGCCGAGAGATTATGTTCCACTAATGCCTGATGGATCACACGTGTCCACCGGCCACCTGTAAGCTATTCTGTTGAGGCTGAAGAATATGTAACATCTTACTGAGCGGTGCTGGTTATGTGTCACTGCTGGAGACAGATACACGCATCTCAGTTCAAGGTAAAACATTTCATTTTGTTGACAAGCCGTAGCGGAGAGACTGTAAGCATGCTTGTGCCTCCAAAGATAAGTAATTTTATATTCCCTTTCTGAAAAATCGGCTTGGTGACAGACTGTGTCAGTGCCGTGAGCTCAGATCATTTTAAATGGTGCCTTAGAAAATCAAAAGGAAATAAGGATGAAGCTGACACAACATTTACAACAGAAACAGAAGAGGAGGTGTTTTCCAAATCACTGCCATTAAAGCTTTGTAGGGAACACATACATTTTTAGTCAAGTGTCAAATCAGAGGTTTTCATATCTTTTGTTAAATCTTAGTGTTTATTTATGTTAGTTTCTTTTCTATGAATGGCTTGTTCTCATTAGAGGTTTTATTAAATCGAGACTGAATTACAGTCAAGTTTACTTTGTCTATATTAATAAATATTGCATAATTGTTTAATTTGTGACCATTTTGAAAAAGATGATGGTGTTTGCTATTTTTATGCCTTTAGTAGCACAGCAGGGACATTCTGTTTTACAATATAACAAATCTGTTTATGTCCTAAGCCTTCATGCAACGATGTACATATGACAAAAACAGGATGTGCTTCTTCCACAGCATTTATACTGTTTGCGTCATTGCTAAACAGACTGTGCTGTTGATTGTGTGCATCATGCCCACCCTCCTGCATTTGCAGAAGGTCAACAATGGATGGACATCTGTTAACATCATGACCAGTTGAGCTAAGAGTGCTTTGTGGAGTCCTTGTAGCTACGACAAATGTGGGAAGGTAACGTATAAAGGTTGGTGTTAGCATGTGAGCCTCTTGATTAACTCGTCCTCAGGCCTAGGATAGCTCACTGAATCACTGTGCTCTTTAGGTCACTGAGACATACAAGTCATTTGTTTTGCGCTGCGGATTCTACTCAGAAACAGAAGTCAGCACTGTTCTTCTTAGAAAGTCATCCTTTGCCTTAACTTCTGACAAAAATATTGAATCTGTATTTTCACAAACTGCGTAGAATAGAAATGCTTTATAAAAATATTTTAATAACAGAATTTCTGGTCAGATCTTGCCCTCCAATGCCACATTCTCCTTTTTAGTGCTCATCAAGTCAAATCCAGGTTTACTCTGGCTTTAAAATGAACTCTAGTCACCTGTCCTACTGCTATGTATTCCATCTGTTATTGACAGAGAGCTTATTGATGTCACTTCCACTAAAAAAAACCCCCACCATTCCCTTAATAACCAGACTGGTAAATAGAGTAACAGGGGTGAGACGGATTGTGACAGCTTGAGCCTTGAGCTGAGCTGTACCAAAATACACAACAAACAAGAACAAAGAGTCTTTGATATCTTCCATCTTTGTTTGTTGATGCAAATTAGCAGTGTGCTTCCTAGCCTTTATTTCACCTCTAACCCATTCCACTTTTTGCCCACCAGAAGTCAGACATCTTTTGTACGTAATAAAAGGAGACAGTTCTTTTTTGCGGTGTCACTCATGAAGCATAAATGGGACACAAGGCTGCCTTAGATAGGATAGTGGCGGGAGAAATTCTGTACTTCTTTTAATGCATGTGTCATTCCACGCTTTGATGAAATTACCCTCAATTAAATTTGTGCCACAGTGATGCCAGCGTATCTGGAGATGTGATCAGCAGAAAGTTTGCTCAAATGTCGGAGGAAAGCGATACTGCTCCTCACTCCACTTTCTCTTTAATTAACAAAGGGCTCCTCGTTCCCTCCCATATCGCCTCATGCTTGTCATGCTCCGTGACAGGGTTTAATTGAAAAAGAGTCACGTTTTTGTACCGAGCCCCCGTTCGCCGTTGATCATAGGGGCTGCTGATGTGAAGTGAAAGTTCCCCCGAAATTACACGTTACGGAAAGCATCTCCCGCAACCATTACCCATCATGCCCCACTCCTTTTCTCTACATGTGTGTTTTCCCGGACGAATTCTGTCACATCAGTCCAGGATGAAAATAGGACAAGTCATCCATTATAAGAAGTTGATTGGTTCTGCGCTGGCAAATATCACAGCCCCATTTATTACCATTTCCATATATACACACACAGTCACACATGTATCGCACACAAACAGACAAATGCACCTCAGCACTGCCAAGGCTAGCCTCTTTCATAATTTTCTTGTCAAGCATAGCAGACAGTGTAATGCGAGAGGGCACGCGCAGAGTAAACACTGGGCAGATTTTAGATGTGTCACTGTAATAGAGTAATTACCCGTCAAAAGGGGGATGGCACAAGGCTATTAACCAAAGCCAAAGAAAACAGGAATTAAAACCAAATACTGTGGTAAACACAAGTCACCAGTGTATCTTATAATCAGGGTTTGTACCACGAGGCCTTGATTTTTGTGATTGGAGGCTGGATAGAAACATAAAGCTAGAAAATAAACTAAACTATAAAAAGATGGCGAGAGAGTCCAGGAGAGTGTTACCATTAAACCAAGGCTCCATTTCTCTGGTCATTTTTTTGTTGTAATGTCAGCAGCAGATCTAGATCATGGATTGTTTCTGTTTGTCAAATAAAGACTAAAATCAATCCAATTCTCAGTAACTTGATTGTTTATATTTACTTTGGTGCTGCTCATATAATTACACAAAATAAAGTGCATTTGGGTTAATTGTAATTTTTGCTCTTTTTTGTTTTTATAACTTTCATCTCACCACATCACATTTTTTTTAGTTGTAAGAATGCTTTTTTGTTTTTTACTCTATACCAAAACTGATATTTTTAAGTATTTGTTTGTCAGGAGTCTGATGTGTGATAAACAGTGTAGTGTAGTATAGTGTTGTTTTGCTTGGGCTGCAGGTATACACACATTTTACAAGCTAAATTCTCATTTCTGGTGATAGGATAATTACATGAAAGAAGTCTTTGCATTTGTTAGCATTATCCACAATGCAGAAGTCTACCAGTTACATCAAAGCCACACTTTTTAGAAAGAAAGGCCAATGTGGAATGGACAATGTGTGGCCAGAAAAAGAAAAAAAAAATCCCTGAAAGTCCTGTCCATCTCCATCTTTAGATCCAGTCTAAGGCAGGTAATAGTAAATGTTTTGGAAAAAGGCTGGTGTAATTTGAGTTTTGGGGCAGAAAAAAAACCAACATAAAAATGTAATCCTATCTCATGCATATAATCTAACATGAAACGTCTAATTTGCTGATATAAAATGCTATTGGTGGACAGTGGTATCTCTGGGGGGATTAGACGACAGTGTGAATGCATTAAAGTTGGAATAGCACGCCGTTCTTGCATCATTGCGCCAATTGCTTTGATTCCGGGCATATCATTTGTTGGATTACGCCGAGCAGACGTCTCTGTCCGATGAATTTATCTTCCAATGGTGTGTCCACTGATCTATGGCGATGACAGCTGTGACTGGAGGCATTATATTGGAGAGGCTGTCCGTCTGGCTGTCCACGCGCTTCTTATTTTTAGAACCCCTTGAAGCAATTTCTTTAACTTTGGCACAGATGTCTGCTCTGATTGAAAAATGAAATATTGACACAAAGGTCAAAGTTACTTGGATTTCAACTACATATACACTTAGTTTTTAGCTGTTTCTTTCCTTTAAGAACAATAGGAGTCTTGTATGGATGTAAATGGGAAATTTTCTGTCTGGCAAAGGCATATTACAAAGCCATAAGTCCAGAAATGTCTCTACATATTTTATACTGGAACACTAACAATACACAACAGGAAAACCGTAACGCAAGCTCCATGGAAAGGCTGGAATTTGGTCAAAATCGATCACTGTGATTCAAAATAATGTCGAAACACAGTCTGGGGCGAAACCCACGGAGTTAATAACTATGTAGCTGATTTTCATCTCACTTTTTCTCCTGGTGGAAAGCCCAGCAGAAGCATGGAATCACTCTGGTGTTCACAGTTTGTGGCAGCCGCTGTACTGAAAAAAAGAATTATTAGATTTAATAGTATGTAGGGAAGAGAAAAGCAATGAATAAATAAGAGGTTATACAGTGGTGCAATTCAAATCAGCCTTGGATTCAATTTGTCGATGGAATGGTAATAGGAAGGCCAAAGAGTGGAGGCAGAAAATGCTATGTGATTTCCTGCCCTACCATGCTAATTTACGTTTCATGCTCTGCAAGCCCAAACCAAACTGCTATTTTTTCTTCTCCTCAACCCTGGCGCACAATTAGATTTTTTAAGTACTTTATTTATAGCTGCTTTAAAAATCATTATCAAATGGAGGTTTTGCATCAGGAAGAGATGAGCATCTGTTCAGTAGCCTTGCACGAAAAGCTCTTTTACAAAAGTGCTATCTGGGGTTTTATTTTGATCATGTCTGCATATAGCCTCGTGGTTCTCTTCAAAGACCACGGGAAAAGTGTGTGAATAAGAAAAGCGCAGTGTAAATGGCCCTCCTAATGACTCTCAGCAGGACTACTCCTTCCATCTTTTATGAGGCAGGAAGAAAGGCGCGCATCATTATACGGTGCCCATCTGAAATCTACCAGCAGCGTGATGCTCGACAAAAAGAATCCCCTCCTGGCAAATCGTCCGTAATGGGACACATTAGCGTATCGTTAGCCTGTTAGCGTGCCTGGAGGTCACACACTGACTGCCAAATTCTTGCTGCTGTAAGGAAAAAAAAGACGAGCCAGCTCCAGATAGCTATCCAGTGATCTATGGAAAGATAAAACATTACCGGACATGACTTTTTCTGATGTCTGCTGTTCCTTAAAAATTATAAAAGCCTTTCTGTCGGACACAAACTGTGCTCACCGCTACCACCAACAGCATCAGCTTCACCATTTTATTTCCAACTTAAGAGAATCATAGACCAGTTAACAAACCACTGGTTACTGTCAAATACTTTGACTCAGTATGTGACTATCTCTCACTATAAACCATATAATACTATTATTTGATTTGTTAATCTACTACCATGCACTCGTTTCGACCTCCAGTAATCTGCCCAGAAACAACTTGACCACTGACAAACTACAAATTATCTGATTGGCTGATTTTTTTCCCCCCAACACATAATTGTGCTGCTGCCTTCACTCAGAAATGGAAATAACACAGTTAGCACTTTAACAGTACAAACATGCAATAAATGGTTTTATCTTATGCCACTACTTTATTGTATTTTGTTTGACACAGGAGTAATTTAATGGATTCTACTTGGTGCAGGCAAAGCTATGATTGAAATTGTATTTTTGTGACATGTTTATATAATTTGTATATCAATGCTTTGTAATGGGTCTGGGTTAAATCATTTTTGTCTGAAAGGCTCCCTTGATGCTAGGGGTAATGTGAGTGTAGATTCACATTTTAGTATGCTCCCTTACCCTATCAGATGGATATATTTTACACAATTGCACCATTTTATGGAAGTGCTTCAAATTGAAAGTCCTTTTTGGTTTTCAGAGGAGCTTGATCCTTATTTTGGCTGCATTTCTACAGCACTTTTCTACCTTCTTGGGTATTCAAAGCACTTTATATAAAGCTTCCATCCATGCACAAAGGCACTCACACGTTCATACACCAGGGGAGGCCAGGCAGGGTTCAGTGTCTTGCCCAAGGACACTTTGAGCATGTGAACGGCAGGTACGTTATCGAACGGCCAACCTTCCAGTTATTGGATGACCTTCTCTACCTACCAAGGCACTGTCAGCTAATACCTTTATCGTGACATACCACACCAAACTGTTCTAATCCCAAAGTTATATTTGGTCAATAGGCCATCTTGTCATGTGCTGATGTCATCCCTTAAACACTGTGTTTACAATAGGTTTATATTCCATTCGATTCAGGCTTAAAAATAAGTATCG
Organism: Rhyacichthys aspro; assembly: GCA_036850595.1. NCBI lineage: Eukaryota > Metazoa > Chordata > Actinopteri > Gobiiformes > Rhyacichthyidae > Rhyacichthys > Rhyacichthys aspro. The sequence goes on from CM072163.1 coordinate 16,376,709, forward strand.
AGGGCTGGATCAATTCGTCCAACTTTGGGACAAGGTGCTAATGGTCCAGTAAGCAAACATTGATTTCTTGTGACTTCAGATCAGTTTTATTTATCAAATGCCAAATTACAGACAAAGCCATCTGAAGCCCTTACAAATCCAACCTTGAGGCCGCGCTTGGCGACAATGATGAAGAATATAACAGCTATTTCAAAGGTTTTAAAATCCAGCTTGTGTTGTAAAGGTAAACTACACCTCATTTGTAGACGAGAACGGTATGTCTTTAGAAGCACATCATGTCGGACAACAATACCCCAGGACATGACAGTAATTAAGGAACACAAGGGATTTATTATGTACTCCACTTGATTGAGAATAGACTGCAGGTCAACAAGAAGATTGCTAGAAGACATATGGCAGCACAGATGATGTAGAAGGGCCCTGTGGTCAGGCAGAGGTTGATGGAAGAAAGAAAAGTGATGAGGTCTGCTGCCAACCCTGTCATCTGTCACTCACTTGAGCGCTCGCCTGATGGCTCCCAGCTTCAAAAAAATAATGCCATTTAACTCGCCCTCAACATTATATGCACTCCGAGTGACCGTAGGCTACAATACGGCCAAATGATTACCCATGTAAAAACAAATTGCCTTGGATGTGATGTAAAAGATGCTTCGATTACCCACGAATGATAAGTGACATTTTAACGCATCAATGTGCAATCTAGTCAGAGGTGAAAGGTGGGCGAGCGGGGAATTGTCAGGCTAACCAGTTCAGGGGCTAGTCAGCATATAATGGAAAAGTCATCTGTGAGAGATGACTATCAATTAAAGGCACTTAAGGCACTAATGACCAGCAAAGGCTTCCTAATGAGAAGAAGTGAAGGTGGGATCACAGCCCCGGGAGTCAAGTGCAGTGTTAAGATTCAGGCGGTATGCTAACAGCCACGAATGCACCCGGGCTCACTCATCACGCTATCAAGGTCATTAGACGCTGTAATCAACTTTGCAAGCCTTGTTTCGGGGGAGAAACAAAGTTGCTTCTCTTTAAAAGCAGCAGTGGGGAAGCATGTGCCGCGGTTCAGCAGGTGATTACACTAATTAGTCCTTTCTGTCTGCTAGGAGGCATGCTAATCAGAAAAATTGCCCCGCGCGGTGGTCGCTCGGAATGAAAACGCGCACGCTCTCACACACTTGACCGTTCGATGTCGCACGCCGCTTGTCCACGGCTCATAATGGAGAATTGGAGACGGTGAGCCAAAATCTGCATCTAAGCCGAGCGATTACCAAATAATAGCCCAATTAACTGGCACGAATTGAGACTCATATACATACTGACGCAATGTCTGCAATATTGCCGCTATTGTTGGATCTGTAAACGTGAGCCATTAACAAGAACTCCAGCATTTTAATCAGCTTTTGGTTTGTAACTGCTGCGTTTTCTTTCATCTCTAATAGGTCTGCCAATTTATTAACAATTTTATTTGAGTCTGGTTTCAATTTTCTTGCTTTGTGAGGCCCCAAAAAGCTCAGCATCAAGATTATTCACCAGAAATGACCAGATGAATTCTCTGGCACAATCACTAGATCCAACAGCTTTGGGCAAACCAAGGAGAGTAAAAAGCAGCACATACTGTTAAAAGAAGTTGTTTTGCAGGTTTAAAATACATATGTGCACAAGTTTATATAAGTTCGTGAGCATGGGGATGGAGGATAAATGGATTTGTTTGAGTCTGAAGTATGATTTGTCTGAAAGGTCAGGTCTAAGCGCCTCAGTAGACGACCAGAGTGGACACGCAGCGCTGTCTGTCTCAGCTTTAGGCAGGGAACATGGTCTGGGCAGGGAAAGAGCACGGTACTTCTGACACGGCACACACATTCAGCACTCCGGGGTATTTGATTATCTCCGTAGCAACCTGCTCACTGATGACCCCCATTACCTGACTGGCACATGGGTCAGGAGCGTATTGCGTCAAATAAAATGTACTTCCTGGAAGTCTCACATGCAAGGTCAAGGGAAACGCAGAGAGGCTGGAAGAGGGCACTCGAAAAACAATGAAACCATCTGTACCTCAATCGGTTTGATTCAATGATGAGTTGCGCTGCTACATACTCCAGTTATTTGCCGTATTATTTTATATTCTACCTGATTGAAGGCTGCACTTGCCGCATATTAAGTAGAAAGGTAATTTCAAAGGAAACCAGTTAATATTTTCAGCATTGTTCTCAAAAGAACTTGAAATATATTTATTATGTTCTGTTAAACAGCCTTTAGATGAATAATCGGCCAGTATCCACCTTTCATAAGATAATTTTTTTCCAATCAGAGCAGGGGTATATTGGTAAAATGGAAGCTTGGTTGCCTAAAACACACGTATAACTGCTAGTTTGTCCTAACCAGCCGCAGTTCTAGCGAAATTATGTCACTCTGAGGAGGTTTTCCTTTAATATTTTGTTTACTTCATTATTAGTGGATAAAAGCAATTACATGTTGCAGGTTAAAAGACAAGTGTCATGAAAATGCATGCAGATATGTGGGTGTCAGTGGTGAATCTGATATTCATTCAAGTACGTGGTATATTTGGAGACCATTTACACTATAAACTTGAAGTACCCAAAGAATTTACTCTATATTAGGAAGCACTTGGATGATGGAGGTAGACTATGTGCAACAGAACTTGGACATTTTAGCTCTTAAAGTGAGATCAAGGATTTTTTCATTTGGTATTTGTATTGAGCTGTAAATGGTTTTAGTTTCAGGGAAAAGTGCATTTTAAACAGAAAACAAAGTATGTAGAGTAGTTCATTAGAGCACTTGTTTCACTATCTGGCAGCCATTTTGGATTCTAGAGTGGGCTTCATAGTATTTTTTGGCAACATCCTTGAAGCACTTTAATCGGCTGAATGTCAGTGGCATCCATGACTGCTGTCTGTTGGGCTGAAGAATACTGCTGTGACACTACAAATAATAACAACAAAAACAACAATAATAATAATACTGCTACTAATAATATTTTTTTTTTTCTCCAGATTGTTTGCACACAGAAACAGCTAATATACATATACACAAGTACTTTACAACCCTGCTTTAAAAATCCCAGAATTTGTTGAAAATACTAACTTATGTGGTCAGTTTATTTATGTGGAATCGTTCAAGAAAGTGGCATATTTTCTGGCGCTTTATTTTCAAGACCAGTACTTACGTTGATGAGAGCAAATCCCCCTCGGAAAGGCTTAACGTGTGATTTTAGTGCTTGCCAAAAAGTGTAATTTCTCAACTATGAATATCATTTTAATAGCGGTATTTTTCACCCTGTTTCCTTTGGCAAAGTACAAGCATAACTGAGTGAGCCTGTGTCATTTGGCCATGTGGGTGTTTTGGAATAGAGTGCAAGCTTTCACATGTCTCGCAGGTTATTTTTCATTCACTCAACTGTGTTAAGGAAATGGTGAAAACATATGCTGCACATCAGTTATTATGTTTCCCTCATAATAGTAATAAAAAGGCACATACACTTTTCAGAATGACACTTTGCCGTTTACAATAGATGGTGCTTCTGCTGAACTGTAAAATTAAGTCATTCTCGCTTGCCTTTCTTCCTGAAGGTAAATAAATAAGACCTACCCGTTCAGGGCGGTCCCAATTCATCACTCATTGAGCAAAATATTAGGCATTTTCTATTATCCCACGGTTCAGCATACAGTCACACCCAATTAAACTGCTCAGTGTTATAAATCTCAGGCGCTAAGGTCAAGATAAGACGCAGGAAATGAAAAGGAAAGTCGCTACGCAGTATTTCCACAGATGAGGCGGCTTTAAAAACACAGTCGACTGTTGTTGATTCACTGTGAGGTATTTCAAGTAACTTAATGTGAAATCACTGGGAATGTATAGCCATTTACATGATCCAATATATAATTTATGTATAATGAGTTGCGTTAGTTTAAGGATTTATGGATTTATCTAAAGCAAGATACAGTATTTTAGCTTTTTTTCCCCTCTCACAATAATAATAAAAATAGTTCAGTATAGTATGCTTTTAGTAAGCCTGGTCAGTCGAAATGGGTGATGAATCTCTTCACTTTATAGCTCTAGGACCAATTGTAATGACTTATCTAAAATGGGGCGGGCTTTAAACAGTGCCTTGTTTCTCTGATTGGTTATATGCTAATCCAATTGCATCCTAAAAAGGTCTATTCCTACTACTGTCTATTTCTACTCCTGAAGATCAGACATATAATAAGTTAGAAAATGTGGATGTCATGGATGGACTGAAGTTTAAATTATTTATGGTATAATGGTATGTAAATAACCAATGGTCAACTGTTAAAAAGAAGACATGACGTTACTGTGAAATATCACTGAAAATACAGCTAGATATAGTACTTAACAGTGAAAAAGTTTACACCTCTGTATGTTTAAAAAATAGCTAGTCTTGTTGACTGTCTATTAAACTATTAAACTGCATCTTTAGTAAACAATGTAAACACTCAGTTAAAGTTATTCCATATCTGCAGGCAGTCAACACTACAGCAGTTGACAGAGGTGTCTAACTGCTGCAGGGGCTCCAGTGATATCATTCAAGCGACCGAGCTACAGTTGTGTCTCTCTGGGGGAGTCTCGAGCCCCCTCCCACACCTGCCAGGGACCGGCCTTCCCGCCGTTACCTCCCCTCTGCCTCCTCCCACTGGCAGCAGGGCAGGCGGTAATTAATTTCCCCATTTTAACTGGGAGGCAAAACACTAGCGTCCTGGGACCACGGCGTGTGCCACCAGTCTACATTCTGCATTCAAGGGATTAGGATAATTAGCCCCCGGAAGAGTGGGCAGACAGATGGAGAGAGGAGACAGTGGCACCTCATGGCCGGGGAGGCTGATCCCTCCTGTTCGTGCCTCTAACTGAAGATGCCATAAACAATAGTTTTTGTTCCTTTTTACTCAAAAAGAGTTAATGAAGAAGCCCAGACACAAACAGATTGCCAAACACATTTGCCTCAGGATAATCCATCTGATTACTTTTTTCAGTGCATATTTTAACAGAGATTTTTTTTTTTCTTTTTCTGCTGTGACAATTATATCAAGCAGTTCGTGTACATAGAGATGTCACTATGTAAAGAGTGTTGTTTGTTGATAAAATTGCTGCATTAATTACATTTACAAGGACGTTTTATTAAATGCTGGAGATGTTTATGTTTAGGATACGCCATATATATATTTCATGAGTACATTTCATGAGTACAGCCATGCGTACTAATAGATTTTAGTTTTTCCGTTTTAGAAATATGGCCTTAAGATTGAATTTGGAAAGGAGAATAGGCTTCAGCAAACACTAAGCCTATCATTGCAACTGTGTAAGACATGGGAGCAAACTGTTATTCAGTATTTTGATGTTGCCTTCATCTAACCAACATATTATGTTTAATTCTTTATTTACCAAAAGTCCAAATTGTGTTTCCCGAAGACACTTTCACAAACCACTCTTGCTGCCACCATGTTTATACCTTGTTAAACTGAGAATGTACCTGCGCAGGTATCCTACAGCTGTCAGCAACAAACGAGGCATATCATTTCAAGATACCCTGAATTCTCTTTCTAACAACTGGGATTCTGAAGTTTGCAGTGATCACAAACGAGTATTATTTTTCAAAATGGATGCCTGTTAATTTACTGTGATGTCCGGGCAGGGTGTTTTGACAGCAGCTGTGCTCCCCGCTCCGCTCAGCCTGCAGGATCCCTCAGTCACTTAATGAAAAAGAGTGGACTTGTTGCAAGTCACTGATGCAGAAAACAGATTAACTCAGCTGGGCTGCGCTTGCTCAATATCATGTACAGCCAAAGCACCATCTCCAGGGCTGGCCGTGAGGGGAGAATGCCAGACGGACCCAGAATGTTAAAGCCGCTCATGTAAACTGCAACGCCTTTTCTTTCACTGACATCTGACAATATGTTACATCAAAAAATAGGACGAGCTTTCAAAGTTATTGTAAAGCAGCCAGAAGTATGTTGATTTCACATATACCCTGATGTACACACGCCAAAGGGTCAAGTGAATTATGTTGTGTGTATATGCCACTGCACAGCTTTATGCAATACAAAAAAAGGAGAGTATACTTAGTAATGCTTTGATGCTACCTGATCAGTTATCGCTGCAAAGAGGTCATGTAACACCCAATTCCTACTATTTGTAGTTTCTCTAGCCAGGTCAGATTTGTCAGGATTCGTTAATACAGCTGTCAGTCACTCACATAGATATAATAGTAGCAATGGGAGCATGGGTCCTCAAATCAGATGAATGAATGAATAAAATAAAACTGAATAAATAAAAAAAAATAATATGTACCAAACTGGCGACCATTTAAAAAAAAAAAAAAAAAGTTTATGTATGGCATGTATACATGGACATTTTTTGGGTGACATTTGCAGGTCACAGAGGTAAAAAAAAAAAAAAACAACCCCAAAAACATGGCATTGTGATATTATTAAATGCTATCTTACCAGATTTTTTTACTGTTACATTTGGTCACAATCAATCACCCAACAGCTTATTGTAACAACGATTAACTCCAGAGCTAAAAGTTTCAGGTAAACTTCAGTTTAATCAGTATTTCCTTGTAAATACTTGGTTTTATCCTTTTTTTAAAAAAAATAAAACAAGCAGGAAACAAGAAGGTTACTATGCTGCTGTTGGGGGAGAGTGGTGGAATGGAGACAGGGACTGCAAAAACAAAATTGGGTACTACAGCTTTAAAAAAAAAATCAACAAAAACATGTGAAAATGATAGCATGGCACAAAAAAAAAAAAAAAAAATTAACTCATTACAAAGTTGAGGACACATAGGGTTTCCAGGAAGTACCGAGCTCTCTATAAAACATCCAACAATGGCAACTTTTGGACAAACAAGGGCAAAGAAATACACAAAAAGACAAAGCTTATTTGAAAGGGGCGAAAAATAACAGGATTGTAGACAGTAAAAACACACTGACACACAGCTCTCGTCTATATGTCCTCTAACATATGTACTCCCTAACGATACCTAGCCCTGGCTGACAGCTTCGGCCATATCTCCCCCTCCTCTGTGTTAGAACTTTTTCTGCTCCTCATGAGAAACACAGAGAGAGGGGAAAAAAAGAAGTGACAGTTAGCTTCAGAGCCTCTAGCGCCACGGTGCACTATGTCTCAGGCTGGCATCTGACAGACCGCAATAGGGGGTCTGCTGCTGCGAATAGGTTTGACTAGTGCGGGGGGCTGGCAGTGAGGAAGAGAAAGCAGCAGTACGGTGAAGGCTTTTGACAGGTCGACAGCAGGTGAGAGTAAAAGGATATACCGGTTTGTGGGGAGACTGGGTTGTATCACTCCAACTGTTTTTCATGTTGGGTCGGTATTTTGGATTTGTAAAACTGTGGCTTTGGCACATCAGAACTGACGACCTGACCACATTTTAGTACATTCATTTTTAATTAAATGAATTGTTCACCCTTTACTGTTATCTGTTTTCATTAGCATCTCACAAACAAAATGGCCTACAAACTTGCAACACTTATTTTGAAATAGGGAATTTTATATAATAAAACACTTCGGCATGTGGCTAAACATTTTAAAGCACTTCCAGTCACAGCCTACAAGCAAGTGAGCAGAAGGGTGAGGAGGATAAATCACAGCTAAATAACCGAAATAGCTCTTTTTTACTTAAGATTCCTTTGGGATCTACAAAAAACTCAAGCTTTATGCCTGGTCTTATTTTTCTGACGACGAGGGTATATGTCTGCTAACTTTAGAACTTTTATTCTCGAAGTAGCAGATACAAGGAGTGTATCTCAAAATGCAAATCAACGCTAAGATTATTACCTAATTACCATTATATATGATAGTTGGTCTGTGCGATTTTCTTTCTCAACTGCCATTTGGTCTCGGTGCAACAACATGGGCCAACTACACACCGCTGTGGACCTCTTGCTCATTAAATGATCACATTTAATATTTCGTAGCCACACTTTGTTTCAAGAAATTGTTAAATCGCCCACTTATAACACACCGCAGCAGACAACTGAATCCATATTTGGTTGCTCCATTTTAAAAAACTTTACAGACTTTGAGAAAGACGTGTTCATTTAGGTTTTTGACAAACAAACAAAAATCTGTGTTAACACTTTATAATAACGCACACAATAAAATAGTAGTTAAGCATTAATAGATGTGTAATTAACAATTAATTCAATAATAAACTATTTATAGACACTGAAATATAATTTGTAGGTATAATTATACATGGGTTCATTGTTAAGACTGAAACATTTAAAAAAAAATGTTTATAACATAAAAGTGATGATTATTAAATGATGAATTAAGGATTCATTAACTTGTTAAAAATACTCAACTAATGCTTAATAGTGTGAGTGTGATTTACAGATTTACAGTACACACTATATAACATATCACTCAATTTCCTTTTTTTTTTTATAGGGCTATTATTCAACCGGTGCTTTTTTATTGTTTAGCTGAATGTAGAAGTTCGTCAAGTGCTTGGTTCAGAACCTATAGTAAGCAGTAAGCGCGTGGTGGTGGTGGTAATGGACATTAAAAGCAATGTTTTTTTCTACCGACATATCTTTGCGCTATCTGATGTTAACTCAGTATTTCCTCATGAAAAATCAGTTTATGTGAATATGAGACATGTAGAAGAGCGTGTGTTTACAATAATATCCGTGTTGCTAGGCCGTGACAGATGAAGTTCTGTCACTGCTTCCGTTTGTGGAGAATTACAGTGAAGACAAGAAAATAGTTCTGTGTGAAAAAACTCTCATGAGGCATTTATTTATATCATAAACACAGGCTACTTGGTGATAACTTGTTGTAATATGCAGGCCTTTTTATGTGTAAGGTGAATCTGGATTTAAATAATTCACAGGCTAATTTTGTTATTTGTAAGCAGCTATAGTAAAAAAGTAGACTTAGGGGATTCCTGTTGTTTTTAATGATTCCATTACTTTCCAGAATATTATTGTGTATAAACTATACAAATACAATATTTATAGTATTTCAACACCCTAATTTGACCCTAACCCTTCTGTATAAATCTCTGACAATGCGTAGCTCTAACAAACAGTTATTTAGCATTATTTCCACTTATTTACTTATAGACCACAAACATATCTATGGAAAATATGACACAAAGCTTTTTTATTTGGAACAATGGTATACCGTGCATCAAAGTAGTGGGATTTTGCAGCCGTATAGGATCTAATGTGATGTCTTAATGCAAGGTATGAATGGGACTAATGCAGCCTGAATGTGTTCTGAAAGATGAGACCGGAAAACACATTTGGTGATGGCCTCGGTCAGATGTACCTGGATGAAATATGCCTGTATTTATTAATAGAATAGAAGCATGTCAGTGAGGCAGCAGTGTCCAGACATCGGTTATGATTTTTAATAAAACATTAGAGAGAATCCTAATCGAAAAAAAAATCTCACAACAGGAAGCCAAGAACTCGCTGTGCTCTTTAATAGTACAGAGGCTCTCTCTCGTTACGATAAAGTAAACAGTACGAGAAGCAGTGTTTAAACCAGTCAGGCGCTGGTGTAGTTTTTTTGCATATAAAAGTGAGAATTGATCCAATGTACACTCAAGAGGACAGACAAACAAATACAAGGTGTAAATACAACAAGTAAAGCTGGCCACATGTCCGGACAGAGAGAAGACGGATTGAAATGCAAACTCTGTTTTTTTTAAATTAGTTTTATTTGTATTGTGTTTAATGAAAAATGCATAAATCTCTGGCGTGCTTTGTCAATTTGAAGAAACAGGTTTCCGTGTCAGTTCGCATTTGTTTAACAGTAAGTCAGTGTTACAGCTGAGAAGCAGTCAATGAAAACAGCCCTCGAGGTCAGCGCTTTGAAGTGCCACCGTTTCCATTCTGTAGACTTGTATAATCACAGTTCACCGTGGAGTTAACAGCCTCACATGAATTAATTCCTGCCCAATGTTACTCTTAATCAAGCTGACCTTCAACTCGAATCAAATTCAAGTGCCGCAGCTACTTCAGTCGAGAAAAACTCCTTTTTTTTTATTTTCAAGACTTTAATATTGTTTAGTCAAAGGCTGAAAGCATTAGGTGTTGACCTGCAGTGTCACCGGCAATGTTAGATGATATAAATGAATAAAGGTAATGAATATCCACTGGATTTAAGTGGAACGTAAATGCTGACCCAGGCTTTCTTTACTGTCTTCATTTTGCTCTGTATGAGTGTTCTCAAAGGCAAATAAAATGTGCCATTAGTGTCATATTTGACACAGTAAGTTCACAACAGAGGCGGAGTTAAATGTGGGTCACCAGATGGAGAGGGGGGAGTGCTGAGCAAGCTTAATTGCCTTCTACAGTATCTCTTAAGGCTTAAAGGGGAGGGAGGCAAAGGGTTTCCATGTGGAACCAAAACTATCTAAAGAAAGTTGCAAACTCTAGTATTTTGTCAGACCGACCTTTGCATTAGTGAGAACATTTGCTGTGGTGTTTTTTTCTGGGAGGTCGTGTCATCACTGTTCATACTCTCGTTTGTTTTCCACTTTTTTTTCAGCACTTTAAAGTTTGTAAACGTTAATGACTGCAACTCCACTGCTGCTAACTCTTAAGATCTGATATGCCTGAATGTCTATTTAAAGAAAACAATAGACAAATGGAAAATGGTGTTCTTTTGGCAGGATGTGTTCTCACAAGATGGCAACATCTCTCCGAGTTACATAGTGGGGTGTCAGTTTGGTGACTGTGGGGGAAATCTTCAGTTTTGATGTCAAAGAATCATCAAAGTATAAAGATACATATTTTAATGAAGGCAAAGTATTTTCTGGTGAAAAGTTACAAAGGGTGACTTTAAACAAGTTAGCTGAACAAACTGAGGTAATTATCCAATAGAAGACAATAACTTGGTTATTTAAGTCCAACCACAGGATAAAGTATCTTAATGCAGTCTTATTCAACATTCTCTCATGCATTCTCAACATTACCAATCATAAATCTCTTGAGGCGATACTGTGTAGTGCACATGTACCTATTTCATAAGCTCCAAGTCTAAACTTAGCTATTTTCTTTTGGGAAATGCACTCAGACTGTTTCTTAACAGCAGCACCTGGAAAACACCAGGTAAAGCCTGTACATTTGGCTCAGTGCACTACTTGAAGGAAGAATAATTATGTCCAAATTACCTGGTAAGCAATCATTTAATTTTCCCTGTCACAATGAATAAGGATTAATTTGCAGGCAAATATTACACAATGAATTATTGAGTAACTCATCTCCCAGGCTAAATTAATCTTGAGGATTGATGATGTGGATGTAACCTGATCGGCTAACCCATTTCATGAGTCATTGGTGGTGCGTTCACAAGGACATTACCAAGTGATGACTTGATTTCCACTGACTGTCCCCATTTACATCCAGGTTACGTAAACAAACATGGGACTTCAACTGTACACCGAGATGACAGACTCATTCAGTTATAATTAAGTGGGTTAACTGATTATGGCAGGGCTTGGAACATTATGCATCATATGTAATGATTCATGAGCCATCCCACACTGACTCCTCCAGCTACGTGTCCTTTAGAACTTGACAGGGAAGACTCCCTTGATGTTTAGTATCTGGGATCAGTCATGCACAACAGTTAGGATCTGTACAACTTCATTTTTCTCGGCTGTGCCCTCTCAGTAAACTTGAACTAGATGAAGACTGTAAGGCACTTCACAGTTAACTTTCTTTTAACGTCTTTTGCGCTTGAGGCCTGCTCTGCTTTGAATGACTAAATAGGTCTTCAACTCTATCCAGTCACTTACAGCATGTGCTTTTGGGTTTAAGCACTGCAGTTAGAGTGACTAAACCAGTCCAATGTGAAATCCTTGAGGAAGCAAGTGTATCACAGTCTGTGTGTATTTGCACTCGCCACAACAACACTCTTCACGCCAGGCTTCTGCTTTCTTTGGTCTCTTGATCCCACAAGCACCCTTGAGATTGGCTGAATGGATTTAGCTAGTGCCTCCTGGCATATGGCATTTATTATACTGGTTTAGCTTAGCAGACACTCAATTACTCTTTTCTCTTCGTGAGTCGAAGACTAAAGCTAGGCCCATGGATGGAGGTGCAACATAGACCTTAGCACAAGCCTTTTTTTTTTTTTTTTTAATCCCTGCATAAATAACTTTATATAATTTTGAATGTTAGTTTTTTGCTTTAGTAGAGTGGTGGCATACCATGTTAAGTGGTTTCCTTTTGCCGCGCATAAATAATTAAATAAACAATTGTACAAAATTTTGCAAAGTTGTCATAAATGACATCTTTTGACTTTGGAAAGAAACTCTACAAAACTATTACTATTGCTTCAAAAATAACAGCAGAACAACATTCCTGTAGCCTTGGGGTAAACTTTACATTTCACACTATGATGTTTGTTTTTTCTAGTCAATACAGTCGAGAAAAAGCTTTAATAGTTAATTCTCGTTCTGTCTTTTGTGTCCAAACGGTAATGATACTTCACTTTGGAATCCATTCATCCAAATGCTATTTGTATTAAGTGTACACCTTCTACAGCCTTGATATTTAACAGAATGGGAAAGCTTGTGTGTGTGAAGGGAAAATGCAGGATTAAAAATGTGACCTCAATTTGACACCATCATTGTGTTGGCCAGACAAAAATCGCAGTATGTGCAGTTATTTATTTATTTATTTTTTTAGACCTTTAATAGTAAAAGGCTCATAAGAAAAGCCGTTAGCCTGGTGGCTCCAGCGGGTAATGAACTTGTCAGCTCAGAGGTGTTAGTGTTGGCTGGCTTTGTGGTTTTTTTTGTTGTTGTTATTCAATTCAACCCCTCAGTCGCTCTTCTACCACAGCGGATTTTTCAAGTGTGTGCTCGGCCGCTTATTTTGCATTAGGAACACATTTGAGCTTCTCCCACTGGGCCCGAGGTATTGCCTCTCATTCAAAATAAATAATCTGCCCCCATTATGTTTCGACTGTATTCCTAGATATGCTAAGCAGCCAAAATGTGTTGTAACATGGGACTATTCTGTTCTTTTTTTTTCCAATAGTGCATCAATAGTATTAGGCCTGCCAGATCAAAACCATGAACTGTAAAGCACACTGAGGTGAGGCTACTACGAGCTATGGATTTGCCTCAGTCCCTTTTCACTTCATTTGAGATTTCTTGCACCTTTTTATTTTTACAGTGGAAATACAGTAGAATACATCAAGTTGTGGAAGGTAGAATGAAGTTTTATGATTCTACTTGGCCATATGCATCTGAAAGACTGGATTGTGGATACTTTGCATGGACGAGTTAATAATAAATAATGTTTACAGTGTCAGTGTTTTATTTTTATAGTCAGTGTTTACCACAACATCGAGGCATAACAACAGGAACAGACATTGTGCGCCAAAATAAACAATTATCAACACATTAATGCATTAGAAGCACTTAAGGGTGGAATATAAAGGATTGTCATGACATTTAAAATAACTAGTCACACAATTGACGTCTGTTGTATTCCACTCCTGTCCCTCTAGAATAATGTGCGTAAACACACTGACATCTATATTTAACATTTGTTTCCTATTTGTTTGTATGGGAGATATGCTATTTAGTGTGTAGCTCTTAGCCAACCACAACTCACAGAAAAAAAACAAAAAAGACAAAGACAAACCTGACTTTGACTTTGATCAGCCTTTTAAAAATGAGGATGGGTCACAAGGCTAGGTTTGTTTACAAATGTTCACCTGGAAATAATGCAGATGATGCCTTTAAAGAGTGATGTTTGAGGCATGTATTTCTTGATGAGACAGATAGTTCTTTTTTTTAGGGAAACATTTAATGCCAGGTCTAAAGAGTGCCAATTATTTCTTCTTAAGTTATGGCATTAAATCTTCACAAAGACCTTCGTGGGATATTTAACAATGTCATGTCTGATATTATTAAAAAGAAAGCATTTATTACTAGAAAATAAGCATGGCGGTATTTGAAATAATGATGGTGACCAATTACACATATCAGAGCAACCAAACAAAATTACATTTGTAACAGTGTCACCTGGTTTATCACATTATTACTTATTTCCCAGTTGTGTTAAATACAACAAACGGAGCTGTGTTTTGTATTCAGTGCTGCAAAGGTAAATCATAATCCCATTTGAGACAGGTCAGCATCTCTGGTGTTTTTCTCAGCTGACTGACCCCGGCCTGCTGTCGAAGTCATTCACATTGCGCTCACATGTTAGACATTCAGTCCACAACAAAGTGTGGGTTGACTTTCAGCACTCCACATGGAGCTGCTTTAGTGGGAGGCCCGCGTCCGTGTTAGGGATCAAAGTCGACAGGGGAGACAATTTATGCTGTGCAGAGTGTGTGACCAGGCTGGGGTTGAGGGGGGTGATGTGAAAGAAAACAAGCTGTTACCGAGCTTATAAGAAAGACAATGCAGTTGTAAGGATGCACACGGATGGACAAAGCTTGGTCAGCTTCAAATAATGTGTTTGAATCAAGTGGGTAACGTGCTATTTTTTCAAGTACCACTGCAACTTTGCATTTTGCCAAAGGGACAGGCGCTGAAAGGGGGACAAAAAAACCAACAGAAGCCACCTGAGATTGAAATAAAGACAGCCTGCTACAAAAGAAGGAACTGCAAGTTCCTCAATCAGGTCCTGAGTCAGGTTGTTCTTTCACAACAAATGAAAGAAAGGAGAATTTTCAATCATTTAGTATTTATGCAAAGTAAAATAGTTGTAGTTTTCTTGGTACAAACTGTTCAATCTGCCGTGAAAAATTTACCACACCATTCAGAGAAATAACCTCTTTTTGTCCACATATTTGAGGAATATAGAAGACATATAGTAACAGGAATCATCTGGTCTCAAGTTGGGGACGCTCCCACTGGACTATACCGGCTTGTCAAGACTAAAGTAATAAATACCAATAATACAGAGAAAGTGTCTATTATACAGAGAAACAGCCCCAAAAGAAAAAAACAGAGTGAAACGTGGATAAATATTAGTGGAGATAACTGTTGGGTTGCATCAGACTGAGAGCCAATAGTTTAAGGTAAGCTCTACACTTCAGTTTTATATATGTTAAGTATGTGATTTATGTGAAGTATCTTGTAGTGGCACCACGGTCCAGTTTTACTTAAAATAAATAAATAAAAGAAGAAGAAAAAAGATCACCTCCACAATACACTAATTGGTCTAAATGGACTGGAAACCCTGCAATTAGCGCTTATAGGCAAATACATCAAATCCCACCTGCCAAAGAGGCCTGTGGAAGTGACTGTGTTGGAGGATGTTACTGTCAAGCCCTGCCTGCAAGTCTTCCTCCACAATATCGCTCACTTACATTCACGATGCTCCTATGCTTCCTGTTTTGCTTTGCTGTGTTCCTTGAGCAGAGAAAAATACAAATATATGAATGTAGCATCCAAATGTTCCTCACTCAATGACGAGAGGTTTAATCAGTCCCAAGCTCTGTAAAGTTGTAGAGTAGATGGAGCAGATCAGCTTTTAGCATTTAGAATGGCATTATCAACACTGGACGACACAATAGACACAGCTAGATGGTGCTAAATGCTTTTGTTCAATTATTTTTCCTTCCGTGCTTGACTAATATTGCATTTATACGTCCTTGTTTTGCTTCGGCTAAGTTTGTTTATACCTACACACATCTTTGCTCTTTTTATTCACTGAAAGAAAGTCATTGTCTCCTGGGACGCTATCGTTTTTGTTTGTTTGTTTTTTTTTTTGCTTATTAGTTGTTGTTTGTTTGTGTGGCTTTGTAACTCAATTGAGAGATTGGATGGGAGATGACTTAGACACACTTTTTTGAGGGGTCTAACATTACATCTATGCCATTCATTTGAACCTGGAAGTGGCAGCTGTTTCAAGCTTACAGATTATTACTGGTGTTCCAATACATAACCTGTCAATAAGCGTTCTAAACATCGAGTGTAGATTCAATTGTGCATAAATTAGAATTTCCTGCTCGAAAACGACGAAACACTACCATCTGCCCGTCCATCTTGGCAGACAGATAAATGCATAAGAATATGAGCAATCTGGGCTGGATCAGTCTGCGCTGTTTAGTCGAGGAAAACAGCTCCTTGTAAGGCATCATCTCCTTGTCAGTGCATTTAAATGTGTCCTCATAGGTTTGATGACCTCTCTTTTTGGAAATCTGCCATAAGGAATCCTGCCTGGTGAAAACAACGCCTCAGGAATGACTAAATATTACTTAAATATAATAATTCTGTACTTACTTTTATACGACATACTTAAACTACCCACATTTATTTAATTAGGACTCTTCAAGCATGCATTTTTTTGGTACTTTGCAACCTCAAGGAGAAAAATTGATATTCTGCTGTCATAAATCAATTTAATAATGTGTTATTTTGGTGTATTTCTGGAGAACAGACAAATAAAAGTGACTGCAAAGCCACTGGTTTAGGGAACAGCTGACATTCTCAGATGTTTGGTGGATTTGTGCAGGATTTTCCACCGCGTTGCCTTTGGAATTCAGTTCTGGTGTAATGAACACATACTTTAAAATGTCCTAATGGTGTTCTTGGTCTAGATCCAAAGATATTCAGAAAGGCAATAGTGGAATAATTTAGACATTTAACTTTGGGCTGTGAGGTTTTTTTTTTTTATGAAGGACACTGACCTCATTAAGTGGGGTACCCACTGCAAGATAAGGATACAAGATACTGGGAAAATAGGGTACTTATGGTTTTGCAGGATGTTCTGGTTATATGTTTTGTGTTCCAACCCAATTAGATAAAAAAAATATTGGGCTACTCCTGTTCTAGATAATAAAGTGCATTCTGCTGACCACATATACAACAAAATGATACCAAGAAAATACAAAAAAATGTTCATTTGGTTTGTTTTTGAGTATCTTACCCTGACATGTTTTGACCTCTACCTACAGTGTTCCTCAGAAGAGTCACATGACATTACTGTTACTTGTCAGCTGATTCATGCAATACACTGTAGTCTAACTTCTTTAGTACATCCCAGGTGTGAGACAGCATGTACACCCCCTCGTCCCGGTTTGCTGTCCCAGTTCAAGGACCGCTGTTGGATTAAGGAGGACAGTGAACGTGTCAGAAATGTGCTAAAAGTTCATGCAAGATTGTGTGATCAAATAAAAAAAGAGAATGTAGCTGTCCAAAAGCAATGTTCAGTAATTGTACAAGCCTGGCCAGCCAGACCCAATCCCTTCTGTGAGACTTTACATTTTAAGAAGAAATTCTGTCAGAGCAACTTATTAAGAAATTTATCAAAAATAAATTGTTCTTTATGATGCTTTGGTTCTCTGTAAAGTTGTAGGTTGTTCAGATGAGGTTGACCAAAAACCAAGGAAAAAAAATCCACGGACTGGACTAATTCTTTGTGTAAAAAATAGAAAAACAACTAGAATGGCTCACCAGGCTACCATTGTACATAAACAAAACAAACAAAGTCAACTACTGGGTTCCGAGGAGCTTTAAATGTCTTTTTTTCCAGTATACAAAAATGAAAGAGTGATATAGGGTGATGTATTTACAACATTTCGGACATTTTTCTTCAACTTTATGCTTCAAAACTTCACACAGTGCCCCTTTAAGCTACAATTTGCAGTGTCATGTGTGGAGTCTCTCACATTTAAATATTTAACAATCTTTGAGTGTGACCCTGACTTGATTCCCTCATGCCACTGACTGGAAACTCATTTGTGCTTTGGCTTGTGACTCACACGTGTTTCTTTGATATTGGATTTCGCTGCAATGGCTGACACGCTTGAACCTGGCACAATGAACAAAGATCAGTGATGAGACTGGCTGCACCTGTCAGAGTTGACCAGAACAGGTAATGAGCAAAGTCCCTCAGGATGTTAACGAAGCCATTAAGCGCTCATGTGTGAAACTGCTTGGAAGGCAGCGTGTTAAATCGTAGCAGCCAAATTAACATTCCCCTCGCATGGCACTGAAATGTAAATATCCTGCCTTTGCAAGGATGAGCTGGCCTCCTTCTAGCTGCTCTAATCGGCTTTGAAAAGACGGTGCAAAGTGCTTAGAAATAACGCTCGTGCTCTGTGATAAAACAGGCAGCTTTTATTATAAAGCTACAAGAGTCGAGCCGTGTTTGAAAAGGACCTAAAATACAAGCTCTGCACATTGTGTGAGAATAAATGACTGTCACTCTGTCCACGAGATTAAGCAACAGTTTTCTCACTCTGTTGTCTTATCATTTGTTTCTGGCAGATCATAATCACAAGTGATGTACGATGTAAATTGATATGCTTGTTTTGAATTAGATCATAAAAAGGGAATAAAACCTCGTGTGATTCTAATATAGACCTCGCTCTGCATTTCCGTGAGCGTTTTTGGCTTTTCTGTCTCATTAAACAACTCAGAGAGTGTTTACAAGAGAGGTTTAATGTGAGCTGTCAATCAATCTAGTGAAGTTAGACGTGTTGCTAATCATGAGGCGGCGCTCCTCATTCAAAGTTGGAAACTGCTTGTAAGGCGCGTTGTTTTGCATCAGAGATAGAGCTGGGTTTTAACATAAACTTGAGATTTTAGCAATGCCGTCTCTCGAATCAACTGTAACTAGGCCTGTGTGATGTGTTTTCAAAGAGGGAATATCAATGTTTCAAGGGAATAAATACATAGTATATTCAGAATCTGGCAGAATCCAGGATCATGCATATCTGGCACTCACTGAATGGTAGCTTTTTCAAACAAGCTCGTAACTTATTATGTAGCAGAGAACACAAATGTTTAAGCAGGGCTCAAAGGGAGCAGCCTGGGTGTTGGATGTGGATGGACTCATTTACTCCATTCCTACTGTCACCTTTCTCATCTTGTTCTCACATTGTGTATAATTTTGTGGTAGACTTACACAAGAAAATGCAACACGTCAACAGTATCTCTCTGAAGCCCAGTCCATATTCACACATGATATGGAAAGCTGTGAGGTGTGTACCACAAGATGCAGCCAAAAACGACACAACCCACTTATAAATGAATAAAAAAACACAGCCAGGGCTTTGTATCATACAACGTCTGTTAAATTTGATCAATAGTTCAACAGGTGTACGTTTAGTAATGCAAAACCCTTTAAAAGCTATGGGTGAGTGTTGTATTCCAAAGATGTCAACATTCAACTCAGAAGTGACTTTGGACCTCCAGTTGGAGTAATGAGCGACAAATACATATATTAAGTCTGAAATCATTGTTGTTAAAAGACAGCTATTCTCACGGCAAACATATATTTGGTTATTTCCTCACAGTGAATGTGTTGATGGTAGAATGCTCCGTTATTCAGTTACATTAGCCCCTTTTCCACCGCAGGAACTTTTTGTTATTTACCTAAGATTTTAACTGACTTTTTTACATTCTCTGAGATTCTTGGGGGTATGGCTGTGTGCTGTGTGTTGTTGTTTATCAATTGCTGGGTCAATAGCCTGCTGTTGTCTGTGAAAGGTTTCTGCAAGCCAGATTTTTAAGGAGTAACACTGATTACCAGTAATTTATTTACCAGGGTAAAAGAATTCCTGGAAATGTTTTTGAAAAGGGGGCTGTTATGGAGAATCTGTCACATTTACTTTGTTAGTTTCCGTGTTTGATGTCAAGAAACCATGAAATGTATTTGGGGACTATTATTTGACTGATTTTCTTCTTCTTTTGAATGAAATTGCATAGCCTTTGGGATGCTGGGTTGTTGGCATATCTATTTTCGAATGCAAATGTCAGTATATTACTTTAAAAGTTACCATTTAGATTGCATGTGCAGTCTATGAGAACCAAACTAATTGTACCTGCAGTAAAACATCATTTGGACTGTTTAGATGTTGAAATGAGTTCAGTAGGTATAAGTTCATGTCCCCCAGGCCGTCACATATACCGCTGTGTGCTGTTTGCTAATCCTCATGAGTACACGGACATCTACAAACCTTGAAGGAAAAATCTCCCGCCTCCATTTCCAAGTTGAGGGTGGAGGGGAAGGATGGGGGGTGTTGCCTGAAGCTTTCATTTCAATGCATCACGATTGGTCTTATTCCAGAGAATGTGAACGCTCTCACACGGCAGCAAACGCTCATTCCATTTGTCCCAGAAACTAGCCAGAGGTGCCCCAAATGATCTGACCCGCACCTCCCCCTCATTTGTCTACATTAACTTTGCATGTGTGGTCCGTCCAGTAATAAGTGGGGCACATTTATATTTAGCCGTGCCTGCAGTGACTTTGAAAAACACGGTGACTCTCTGTCTCCAGACCTGTGTCGGCCCAACATTTACAACCGCGATTGCATTTTCATTCCAATCTGGTTCATTACATACATTAAAGTCGACTTGTTTTCTCGCCTTTTTGCCTGTTTTCTGTCTCGCTGATGAAAAATACAATAAAACCTGTCCGGAATGTTTACAGCCTTTTGCAAAACTGAGACAGGAGATAATAAACAGATACTTCCGTGCCGTTCATTACGCCTTTGGCAAAAGACGCTAATTTTGTCTGTGTGGGGTATAATAGCACTGTCAAAGAGTTTTATACACAGCTGAACTCACACTCTTGTTCTAATTATGTAAAGCATTATAGGAACTAAGTGGCTGTCAAAACAGCATGGCAATAATGTAGCTAAATTAAAACAATGCCTCTCCATTTAAGTGCGGACATTGACACAGCTCAGCGGCACAAACACAGGCCCGGTTATTAATTGTTCCTTTACTTGTAAAATCGATGGCTATTACACAGCATCGCTTTATGGAGACGATACATCTAACTGCGGTGCTTTAAGCCTCCGGATGAGTCAATTGGTCGGCAACAGGTTTGTGGCAGTAAAATAAAAAAGGTCTTCCAAATGCCACTAATGGAAATAATGCCCAACAGCGCAGAAATGACCCGTTAGAGAGGACACAAAACTGGGAAAAAATTGTGTTTTATAACTGAAAGTGAGAGGTTACTCAAACAAACAGTTTGTCTTCAACTTTAATGACTGTACCTATTTGCAGGTTTTGGAAAGTAACTAAAATAGATTTGATTTGGCATTGTTGGACACATTCACGCTGATGAAATTGTGACAAAATGCACCGTTTCTTTTCATTTACAATGTGCAGTCATTCAGGCCCATTTCTTTTATCAGCTGACTAAGTGTACAAAGCAGAATTCAATAAAGGTGCAGTGGAAATAGATCAGATGACAGGTTTTCATCATAACTGTTCCAAGCCTTCATGCAAGACGGTGTGTTAAAAGAACATAAGCATGCTTCCCCTCTTGCTGTTATTGAAACAAGTATCTTAATTCCCTCCATCTTTGTAGCACTTTAAAGAAAGTCAGGCAGGAAATGTACTCTTGTGTCTGACTGCTTGGTGACACTGAATTATTTTGCCTCCAAACTGGAGCAGGTTGAGCATTTTTTAGCTCGAGAAACCTGTTTTTCAACGGCACCCCTATGGCACAGCAGGTGTCTCCGAAAAAGGATTGCCTTGTGAGGTATTTGTGAGATGTCTGCAAAAACATGTTTCATATCGAAGACATTTATATATATACCTCATGGTTTTTGCTTCAAATTGAATCAAGTTGCAGTATTTTTCACTAAATTGAGATGCACCTATACTTCTTCCTTTCCCTCACACACACGATGAAAATACAATAGACAACAATGTGTCCACTGATTATAGACAAGTTTAATGAATTGCTCCTGGTGTTGGTTGGTCATCACAGAAGCATATTTAATTAGGCACGGTCCCAGAATTAGTTTAGCAAAGAAAATCAAGGTAAATCCACTTTGTAACAGCAAAAAATGAGAGAGTACTCAGGTCTATAAGGTCAGCAGTGCAAAGACTATCCGTCCAATCTTATATTATAGTTTACTCTATAATATCATTAGCTGTGGGTAGCATTTGCTTGCCTGTGTAAGCCATTTGGGGTCATGATCGAAGCTTCCAAGGATACACTGATTAATACTGTGCTGTATTTTAAACTACTTTTTGTGCACAGTGATTTTTCTTTACCTTGCTGCTGATCACCTTTGTGTCTCATTGTGATAAAGCAACCAAGGTTGAACATTTCCTGCCGCCATATGTGAACAAAACACAATGGCAGCGGGTGAGGAGGAACAAGCGCCGCGGATGGTGATGGACACGAGGAACTTGGCACCGCTTCGAGCCTCTGTCCACCTGGTTTTAGTTGCCATTGTGTCACTGCCGGTTGTCTTGGCTCGGGCATTGATTGAACTGGCGCTGAGGTGAGGATTTGGCATTGGAGAAGGTTTTGCCTCTGTGGAAACAATAGGACGCAGATGGGGGAGGTGGCATTGTGGAGGGGAATTGTTGGAGGAAGGATCACTGTGCATTGTTCAGTGTTTCTGGAAAGAGAAGTGTGGTTTGTAAAAGGCCATGAGAGTCCCACTGAGTGGTTTGGCTAATCAATTCCAAGCTGAACTGTCCTGTTATTGTGCCTTACACTAAGAGGCAGTTCTTCTTCACTAAATGGACACAGCTATCTTTTTCTTTTTTTTTCTTTTTTAAGCATGCAGTGCAAAGATGCAACCATTATTTCTAGTTTTATTACAGGGGAAAGCAGGTATTTTCATTTGAAGCACGCCCCAACAACCCCAATCACGACCGAAGTGCCCGGTGTGGTTCCGAGCGCAGCCTCCCACCCTGACAGATTATCCGGTGTGAATGTTTGGGAATGATAATGAGATGAAAACACCTCACTAAGCTGGGAAGAGAGGGTGGAGACTGGAGAAGGCAGAGTGAGCACGGGAATGCGAGCAGGGCCGAGGCTGAGCGATAGCTGCGATAAATTGCAGAAGCAGAGGCACTTGAGCATAAAATTAGATTTTACAAATGTGTTGTTACCTGACAGTTCTCTGACAGAGGAGATATCACAACATTATAGGGCTGCATGAGTACCACTAATCGTATCAAATAAATAAGAAGGCCTCTCAGCTGTGATGGAGCGCCAGCGAGATTCAATGTGGACACCGAGTTGGAGGAAGAAATAACATAATTAAAAGAGCCTTTCCCATTATGCTCTCAAACATTAGGGGCCCAAATTCAATTTATATGATAATATATTATGTTCCGTAAAGGGGGCACACACAGTAACACATTTGTCTAATCACTGCACCACTTAAAATCTGCCACTTACCGGCACATTTTGAGGGAAAAGTTATAATTCTTTGTTTTTCTACATTATATCCATCTTAAACCTGATCTAGTGCCTCTTAACGTCGAATACATTCCTTTTTTTCATTGTAATGGAATTGCATCTTACTCTAATAATACAATGACATCGTCAGTACAAAAAGACACAAGGGGTCCTCTACCAATAGATGTTCATGTGGGAAAACATTTCAGAAACAATTACATGGCACATTATTGGTAGTGCAGTAAGTTAAATACATCATTATGATGACAAAGAAGCAAATAAATGAGTCTGAATGATGAACTGTAGCTCTAATTCAGTTCTAATCCAACAGGCTTAGCAGTAACGAGCCTCACCGAGACAGGCTTTAGCGGCACAAGCATCATCTGCTAAACACTAGTCAGAGGCATTTGAATTTGTCAAGGTGCTGTGCATTAGGAAAATAATTTGCATGTAAAAATATGTACATGTAAAATAAGGTTTGCATTATTGCACGAAAAAATGGAACTGTTTAAAAATCATGATGATAATAATATTTTTGGGCAGAGATGATTCTTGAAAAGGCCGTTCATATTCACATTCCTCAAGTGCTCTTTTCTTTACCCAGAATGCAGAGTGATGGACACAGATCACTGAACTAGCATTTTCTGGTCCTGATCTCTGCTGATGATTGGCCAGAATACTGAACACTGGTCCAGCCAGAGCTATATGCAGACATCATTCTTTTTAGCTGTAGCAAAATTTTACATTTTACCAGAAAGTGCATTGCAATAAAACTACTTAACCTTTATATAAACTTTAAAACGGTTTAGGAGATGACAATATTATCACTTGTAATCCATCCTTAACACACTGTTGTGACAAGGTTCTAAACAATAGAGATGTTCAAGGCTCTTTTATTGGTGCACCATTTATCAATAACAACATAGACACCATTCTGCAGCACTTAAAACTGTCCTTTGTATTGTATTCAGCACAGTGCCACTCAGGGGCTATGAGCAATTAACTGCAATAAAAGGGCTCCAGCACCAGGTATACACTAAATACTTTTGGGCTCTATTGTCTTTTGTATTTTATTGCATTGTGTTTCTACATTTTAACCTAGCATTTAATTCACCTTATTATTCCTATACTACATCTTTAGTTTTTTTAAAAGACTCCATTGGTTCCGGGGCATATAAGGCCTATTATCCCAGATTTTCTTCTAGTCAACTGATCAAAACATATCAATAAATGTAATTAAATGTTAAAAATCTAACATTATGAGCCAACTTTCCCTGGTTTGCTACCCTATTGAACCTCCATCATCCATCTAAGAGATTTAACACACTGACAGCCATTCTTGACATGACTGAATGCTGCTTTTGCCTCGTCCCTCCTCTAAGGAAAACATGCTACAAACATGTGATGAGTGCGTTTGAACCAGAGGGCCGTGGGGGTAGCAAACATGGGAAGAGGAACCGTGTCCGAGATCAAACACAGTGCATGTTCCAGCGCGGCGACTGTGCTAACTAATGAGCCAACACGCTGCCTGGCACCTTTAATTAAACAGCAGCGCTCATTTCCTCTGCTGATACTTATCATTGATTAAATGTAACAGATTTACTGGCCCACTCCCTCGGCTACAGTACGTGTGGCACAACGAGCAGCCAACTTTCCGCGCCGCTCGCGCTATTGTGCAACAGTCGGTCCCTGGCGTTGTGTTGATACGCGTAATTATGAAGGAACATATTCTTCCCAAAATTGGCCGTGCTGCCGAACCGTTCATGCTAATTTGTGTCCGCTTTGTGCCGGTCATTGTTTCCCGCCATCATTGTGTAACTGAGTGCTGTTTCACATCCAGAGAGACGGGAAGCTATTCGTGGGAAGATTCTGAATCCCACCAGAGGAAAAGAAAGTACAAAAGAACAACATTCAGGATGGCAGTGGGTGAAGAAATATGTGTCCGACAGCGTAATGAGCTAGTTTCATTTTCAAGGTTTGGTTTAACAAGCTCAATGGATCACGCAATAGGAGCCAATAAAAGTAAAATATGGATGTATGCTGCATCTTGACAAATAGGTTGCTATTCCCTGAAATATGGACGAAGCCAGAGAATTCATTGGGAAAAAGCAGAAGTGTGTGCTATTGGATGCAACTGTAAGTAAGGTCATATTATACGCAAAAATAATAAAAAAAAATTAAAAAAAATGAAAGGGACTTGTACTGTAATTGATCTAGCCTGTGCTTTTTACCGATTTCAACTCGCACAAGGGCAGCACGGTGGTAACTGTTTTTACCTCACTCGCAAAAAGAGCTAATACTGAAAGTGACTCCACATAACACACACTTTGCAGCAAGGTAGGAAGTCAGCAGGTGAAAACTAGGGAGATAAATTAAATGTAATAAATGTAACTTTAAGAGACTTTTTTTTTGGAACATGCTGTTTTGATTAATGTTGAAAAGCAAAATCTATTTCTACAGAGAGTGCAATTATGACTTATGCGCTTTAGAAAGGAAAAATCTATGTATGGTAGACCCTTTGAATTTCACTTCACTCTGTCTTAGTGACGTCAAGTGGGTCTCTTCCATTGACCATGACTTCCACTAAGTTCAACATGACCAACCAATCATAACTGCTTATTTAAAATAGGACGGGCTTTAAGAGTTTTTCTCATTGGTTGTATGCTTTTCAAATCTCGGTTCCTGAGAATAATGCTACTGCTCCCTGAAATCTGATTGGTTATATGTCTATTTGCTCCGCCCCATGGAAGTCAAACTAAAACCAAGAGAGACCAGACTCATCTCTGTATAGAATAGAAAAAGAATAAGGATGGATGGCCAGGCTAAGAGAATGGTGCTTGCAATATCACAATATTACAAAACCTTAAAGGTCCCATATTATACTATTTTGAACATTATACAGTGTATTTTGGATACATTTAGGTTACCATATCACGTTTTGCAACATGAAACACACAATAATGATCTTATACAAGCGGTTTGAATGAGCTCTCATCATGAGTCCAAAGTGAACGGTCTGATTTGGCGCCGTCACTTTAAGGCTCAGCTCTTCCGTGTTGGCTCCGCCCACTTCCTGCCTGACGTCACGCCAGAGCTACGCGCTGCCGCTGGAAACAGACTGAAGTAAACATGGTACATCGTAGTAATAACTTTTTCAGCAATGGCTTTGAGAGTAACTGAGCCGTATATCTTCGACCCAGAGTCTGACTCTGAGTTTGAAGAACATGAGCAAACACAAAGACCTCGAAGGCTTCTACAAGACGTTTCTGCTTGGTAAATGAGACACTATTTATTGTATATGTTTCTATGTGTAGCTCGTAGCACAGCGCGTGTTAACTGCTTCTGTTTATAGGTGCACATTTGGAAATGACCGTACAATGCCTACTGAAGTTGAGAATGTAAGCTGCCTGGAGACTCCTAAGGAGCTGTTGTGCAGTATATTGAAAGTAAAGTAAAAGTATTGACGGTAAGTAAGCTAACACAGTAGCAGCGATGCTTCTCTGTGTCTGAGCTGCAGAGCACGGCACTTGTTGACAGTTCAGGAGGGAGGGGCTGGAGGAGTGTGGAGGAGCACTTCCTGGAGAGGAGTGGTTTATTTTACATATTGACGTCATTGCGTGAAACAGCTCGTTGAAAGGACTGTAGCTCAAACGAAATAAATTACTCAAACATGCGCGAATGAAACAAAACACAACTTTGGGTATGTGTTTGAGGTAGAAACAATGTTAGAACATGGTTAAAAGCTCAGAAAAGTCGATTTAGCATAATATGGGACCTTTAATTAACAACAAATACATACTTTAATATATTAAATATATTAAAGTGTGTAAAAGGAGAGATCCCCCAAGTTTGAATGTGAACATTTTAAAATGCATATATAATTTGGATGTATAACTCACTGACAGATGACTAATAATCTATATTAATATAAAATGAAATCATGTTATACATAGTATATGACAACAAAAATATCCAACTTGACCTAACTTCACTCACTGAAAAAAGTAATGACAAACTTAAATGACTAAGACATAGAATGTTCAAATTTACAGTAACTTTTTGAGGGAAAACTGTACAAAGAGCCCAATGAATCAATGTTGGATGATTTAATCAAATGACTTACTTACACAACCCTACCTTCTATGACAACACTAAAAAACTAAATCTCTAAAATGACTTCCCAATTTGACAGTATAGACAGGTTTGTGTCTTCAGACCAATGCACAAAAATAGTATAAACAACCCCTGGCATTACTCTTTTTGATCGACTTTGTTTTGGCAGACATCCTGTCACTCAGATCGCGCTCTTTGAAGTGTGCACTCTTAAACGCACTCCATGTTATAAATAAATATATTCTGTGTTACCCAGATGATTCCAAGCCGAGCGCACTAAGCTGGCTCGCAGGCAGCCTGCCACTTCTCGACGTTATGGAGTAGGTTTAAGCATGTGCACAGGCCCACGATGTTTGCTGGAGAACATGTGCAGCTTTCATGCTACATTGTGGATTCTGTTCAGGCAGAATGTCTCTGAGTTTTCCTCAGCGCAGCATGGGTCCATTCCTTAAGGCCTCACAGACCCCACTCTGTTTACTAAAAAAGATGTTAATTCACATCAAAGAATTCCACAGATTTATAATTAACAGCTCACGTCTTTCCTTAACATAACACTTAGCGGGTTTTACTATCAGTGTACTGTATGTTTCATTCATACAGCTTCCAGATAAGTGTTTGTGGCTGAAAAGTTGGAGCTTTTTTTATGGGCCATTTGTAGTTTTGGGATTAAAAAAATATCTACAAACAATCAACACTGGCCAGAGGAAGGTGCCTGTTAATATATGCTCTACTTCAGACACAAATTCATGCTGTGACTAAGGTCACACACAGCACTTAGGTTTCTGAGTCTGAATTTCAGTATTCACAAATGTTTATTGTAGCTATGGATGCTATATTTTACACAACATCTTTATGTATCTTTTTTGTGGCTGAAGATGCTCTGGTTTAGACTCGTGACCTTCAAATTCATGTGAGTTAAAGGCATTTTCTTTTGACTTAGACAGAGGCAGATATCCTACGTTTCATTCTATTTACATAAAAACACATAGCTCCTTTAAAGTGAATTAAACCTGTATTATGTAAACCCTTCTTCTTTCATGCATCTGTGCCTTTATTGCTCCTTTACTCCATTTTCTCACTCACAATTTGCCCGTGTGTCAGTTCTGAATACAGCTGATCCATGTCCTCAAAAGACAAATTATGGAAACAGCTGTAATTAGCAGCTGATTTATATATTGTTGTAGGGCCTTAGAGACTCATTAGATGCATTTGTGCTTGTCTGGTAAAAACATGCTAATTCCAGGCCTTTCGACTGGGGTTCAGACGAACGAGTGTAAAACATCTCAATTTGGATGCCACTGCAATAACGAAGACTGCTCACGGGTTTGCTGCTCATTACACTGAAAACTCTGTGGTGCTACAAAAAGTGCTCCTCTCTCTTTGTTAAAGTTGAGGGACCCTATTGTGCTTATGGCAGAATTTTGTAAAGGGCAAAACAAATTATCCACAAGATTGCCTCCCGAGGAGAAGGTTTGTCCTGTTTATTAAATTTGTAAAAGTGCTTCTGAGCAATGCACATTTTATCCTCTTAACAGTCAAATTACAATATACTCCAGCAATTACTTAATGTACTCTAATGAGATTTCCCCCATGAAATGGAAGGATTCATTTATTTTAATGTGAGGCGTTCCACTGGGCGGTTCATGCATCACAGCCCCTCACAGCGAGGCAGGCTCGGAGGCACAAACGGGGAGACGAGCCTGCCATTCAGCAGCACTGCCATGTGAACCTGTGATCCAGGTGCAGGTGTCTGTGTGGGGGCAGCAGTGGGCCTCAGGTGCTATTTTAAACCTCCTCATGGAAGCAGCAGGTATTCTGGAGCTTTAGTGGAATAAGGACAAACTGGTGGCTATGTGAATTTGAGGCGTTTTACACAAATATTAGTGATAACTCTATAAAAGTTACTTATAGATAGAATATATTTTAGTGTAGAATTTGTACTTTTAAATGTACTATTTGCTCACTTGGAGTTTTTAGTAATAATGTATTTGAAAGAGATTTACAACAACAACAGTGCTCTCCCCATAAGCCTGTTATATCGTTAATGTAACACTAGATGGAGTCAAGAGCACACAGGACCTATTAAAACATCTTGTCATTGGTGTATAACTGTAGTCATAGGAATTGGGATTTTCACAGTGATTTGAAGAGTGAATATATATTTTCACGCAAAACTGCCATCTAGTGGAAAATAAAACTACTTTTGGCATCTCCAAATAAGATATCAGTGCTATGGAATTTTTCATATTGATACATCAGCGTTGTTATTATTTGTTTTTATGATAGTCAGTAATGAACTAAACAGTGACTAAATCCTAAAACCTCTTTCTAACAGGTTTCAACATAGGTTTGAAAAGTCTCTTGGATGAGAAATGAAACATCATCACAAAAACACATCCAGATGCCTTTCTTGAAACCTTTTCTTGAACATGTCCTGGATGACTGAGAACCTCTACAGACATCTCCAACAAGACATACAACTTTAATTAACCAACTTAACCCTTTATACTTGCTTTGAAGTGTTTTAATGTCCCTTACAGGAGTGAAATATCTTAATATAATTACTTTAAAATGTAATTGAGTGAGAAGTGTGTGAAGAAATACATTTAAAGATTTCAAAAGAGTAGTGCATGGATGCAATCATGGTGTAAAAAACTAAAACAGTGCACTTGTAGGTGAAGATGGATCGCTGAGACATTTATCCTGAAATGGATGATATTGTTTGATGAGAGTGAGCAGACTCTTTAGAAGCAAATGCACGCAGACTGCTATTAGGAAGGCATCTGCATGGTTTTCAAGCGCTGCAGCTGAGTCATATATGGCTTTGAAGTCAATGATCCATCCAGTAATTCTGACCATTCTGGCCTAAGTGTGGCGGTTTGGTGCATTTTGTTATTTTTCAGAAATGAAAAAGGCTTTGTTGTCAATTTACTAAGGTCATGAGGGCACTTGAGAAGCAACGTGAAAGTGTCTGGTCAGGTCTTTTATTGTTAAAGTTGTTCTATTAGACACAACCTGAGTCACAATCAGACAGTGAAATACATATAGATTATTGTACTCTTTGTTTTGGGGATTAAAAAACACTAACATTTGTGTGTATATAGTCAACTTGGCTCTTATTGTATTATTCTGTCATTTTCTTTTGGGGACATACACATTTATACACAGTTATATATGTAGCTGGAAGAAGTAATGGACATTGACCTAGCTCCATGTGGTACTTTGATGTGTTTACAAGTTTTTATCAGTGTTCTGGTCCATCTTTGAAAAACAGACAAAATATTTCCTTTTGAATTCATGTAAAAATAGCGAAGTCCAGTTATATGTGCTGGCAATGTGGTGAAATAAAAGGCCATCTTAATGGAGAGACAAGAGGCTGAGATACACTTATGTCCTGATGGAACAGACAGAGACACACTCTCATAGACTCCCTAAATCCATTATGGCTTTAGACATCAAAGCTGATATTGGGGTTTTCAGCATTCTCTGAAAATAGACAGTGTTGCTCCATGTTTGCTGAGCAAATGTAATGCCTGGTGTAATGTGCACTGCTCTTCTCACTGCTGTGTTTCTTCATATTTTTCAACATTTAGTCCTTTGTGGAATTCTGTGTTTCATCTTTTTCTTGAGATCTCTGTGGCAAATCGTCATGGGCCTGAATATCTCTTTTCTGTCTTGTTTTTCAGGTGGGATCTTTGAACAAACCGACGGACCTGTTTCACTTGTTAGCGCTGAGGAGCTTGCCTTTAAATTTGCTGTCAATAACATTAACAGAAATAGGACTTTATTGCCAAACACAACGTTAACATATGACATACAGAGGATTAATATCTACGACAGTTTTGAGGCGTCAAGAAAAGGTAGGTTTCCATTTTTCTCTTTAAATCTGGACTGATGAAGGTAAACTGAAGAACATCATGACCAATTCAGGCTGCAGTTTGTCTGTTACCCTTTACTGTTTCATGTGATGCATGATCTGCAAAAATCACTCCTCCTAAAATGCTTCTGTCTCTGGTTTAGCGTGTGACCAGCTGTCTTTAGGTGTGGTTGCAATATTTGGGCCTTCACATAGTTCCTCATCAAATGCTGTGCAGTCCATCTGCAATGCGTTGGAAGTGCCACACATCCAGGTGCGGTGGAAACACCACCCCATGGACAACAGGGACACCTTTTATGCCAATTTATATCCAGATTACTCTTCACTGAGTTATGCCATCCTGGACCTCGTGCAGTTCCTCAAGTGGAAGACAGCCACAGTAGTGTATGACGACAGCACAGGTAAGAGAACACAATATCCTTGTAGAGGGAAGTTTGTGATGTTTGATAGTAGAATATGTTGCCCACAACAATATGGTAATAAGAATGTCTGCACTGTATCCAGTATTGGTGACCATAAAAAGGACCACTAAAAGGGTGAAAAGCAGAAAAATTAGCAAAAATTTTACCATTATTAAAGTTGACTGAAACAATAGCCGCTTTCATGCCTTGATATTAGTAGGAATTTCTCCAAAACAATACGGCATCAGTCATTTCTCCTGAACAAGAGAAAAAGCAAAGAATCACACTGCCTTCCCCTTTTGTTCTGCACTTGGGCATTGCATAAAAAATGTGTACCAGACGAAAAGTACTCAACAAAGAGGCAAAAAGCACTGCGTGAACTAGCATAACTCAATAAAAATTTGGCAGATTAAATGCAGATTATTCTTGTTTTTGTTCATATATCATCAGACGTCAGACTTCCCATGTGCCTTTTCTGTCTTTCAGGTCTAATAAGGCTACAGGAGTTGATAATGGCCCCTTCCAGGTACAACATCCGGCTAAAGATCCGCCAGCTTCCCGTCGACTCCCAGGACGTCAGACCCCTTCTCAAAGAAATGAAGAGGAGCCGGGAATTTCGCATCATCTTCGACTGCAGTCACCACATGGCCGCACAGATTCTCAAACAGGTTAGTCCCTCCGCTTGGTGAGCAATGAAAGCATGTGGTCCGTCCTTGACAGATGCCACTGACACCAGTAGAGTCTGATTAAATCTGTCGTGAGCCTGCACAATAGGAGTTGGAGTAGAGCTGCGATGAAAAAAAAAAGATTTTTGGTCTGTAGAAACTTCAAGATTTTGGAACATGTGGGACTTGGTGCTACCACCTGTCTGCACAAAACCCTTCAGAATTGGTGTAACATAAAGATGTCCCAGAAGAAAGCAACAAATCTAGATCCTTTTTCTAACTAGCTCACGCCACTCTAATGTCAAGGCCATGTTGTCTAAATATAGTTTATAATTTGGAAAATGCATATTACAAACTGTGAGGCAGTAAAAATGTTTTTATGCAATACACAATTTAATAAAACAATACTGCCATGATGAAGACACAATTTGCGAGCTAGAAAGTCAGGCACCTCATTTTACCACAGGATTACAAGATATGTTTCCACTAGCAAGTGTTGATGCAACTTCTTCATGAGGACCATGTAAATGCAGCATTTGTTTTACCCAAACTGAAGGCTGATACATACTCCACAAGAACAGAGAAATATGAAGAACAAAGTTAGTTCTGACAGGACATTTTGTACTTCATGAGACACTCAAGTGCAGAGCTCCTTGCTTTTCCGCATTAACTTCAAATTTATGAGAGGTCACACAACAGTTCTCGGACATCCACAAGAAAAAAGTTCTGCCCAGACAATGTGTCAAGAACAAGCTGCAAGAACTCCCAAACCAGGGCTGCAAGTACAAAATGACGTCATTTTGTTCTTGCAGCCCTGGAAGAGAGAACAAATTTCTCTGTTCTTGCGGAGTATTTATCAGCCTTAAGAAGGGGACACCGTTCCCACTCCATGTTAAAGCAAACTTTTGAATATGGTTGAGAAGGGGTTTTCGTTCTGTTGTCGTGTCAAGACAAAGCTATGGTCTGCTGGTGACCCACAGCGAGTGGAACAACAATGGAAAATACTCTGCTGTGATAAAGAATAACTTGCAAAACAAGCATAAATCCATACTGAGGCTTTAGGGTTTATCAGTGCTGCTCCAGAATGTGGAATATCATATACAAGTGCACATTTTGGAACATGCTCACTCGATCTTATTATAAATGCTTTGAAGATTTTATTTTCCTCTTCTCTCAATCACCCAATCTCATATAATAAAAAAAAAAAAAAAACACTCCATAAAATATTATTACCCCCTAAAACACAAAACGGTTTCAGAAAGGTTGGTTTTACAAACTGCTAAATGTCCTTCAGCATAATGTATAACAAACTTTCAAACTCATGTTGGAACAGCATTGTTTTTCCTTATGCATTCATGCTACTTCTTAAGTTGTTGTTGCTGTTTTGATTGAGACACCCCTAGAGGCTAAATTTACATATTGTGTGCTTTAAATATTTCAAACCAGTGTTTTGGTGCAAATGAGTGGCAGTCAACAAAAAGCTGTCAGTGTTGTAGCGATGCTGTGAAGTGTGTGTAGGTGTTTTGCGACTCTATAGACGTCAGGATTGGGCCGGTGGATCCTCACTTTCGCTCTATACGCTGTCACTTTGTGTTAACATGTTTATTATATGCATCACCTTCTCCAAGACTTTCTTAGATAATCCAGGCCTCACAAGTTACTGAGATTTAAAGTGACACAAATGCGCTCATGGCTAGTCGGCACATCAGACGTGCAGAAATGAATGCCCTCTTGAGAGAAGAAGGAGTGAGAGAATCTTTGGAGGCACAAAAGCCCCGGCCATGTTTTCAGGCTGTTGAGGGTGACAGCTTTGAAAATGACAGACACAAGTAAACGGCCCTGTATCAGGCCAGGGCTTAGAGTGCAGTTATTAAATTATAAATATTTATTGAGCTATTATGCAAGCAAACACCATTGTTTCTCATGAATATATGTCAAATATATGCCATTGTATGCATGATTTCCCATAGATCACACATGTCAAACTTAAGGCCCTTTGCAAAGTTTAAAGTGGCCCTTCAATACATTTAGTAGGAGACAGTTTTGGCACTAGGTTTTAATTGGATTTGAACAGATTTTAGATAGATTTGATTTTGCTACAAAGATAAATCACATCTGTAAAAATCCAACTACTCCCTGTTCAAATCCAATTAAAACCTGCTCAAATCCACCTAAAACCTGTTCAAATCCAACTAAAACCTGTTCAAATCCGACTAAGACCTGTTCAAATCCGACTAAGATCTGTTCAAATCTACCTAAAATGTGTTCAAGTCCAACTAAAGCCTGTTACAATATGACTAAAAGCTACTCAAATCGGTCAAAAACCTGTTCAAATCCATCTAAAACCTCTTCCAAACTGTCTAAAACCTTTTCAAATCCAACTAAAACCTGCTCAAATCCACCTAAAACCTGTTCAAATCCAACTAAAACCTGTTCAAATCCGACTAAGACCTGTTCAAAACTACCTAAAATGTGTTCAAGTCCAACTAAAACCTGTTACAATATGACTAAAACCTGCTCAAATCTGTCAAAAACCTGTTCAAATCCATCTAAAACCTCTTCCAAACTGTCTAAAACCTTTTCAAATCCAACTAAAACCTGTTCAAATCCACCTAAAACCTGTTCAAATCCAACTAAAACCTGTTCAAATCCGACTAAGACCTGTTCAAATCTACCTAAAATGTGTTCAAATCCAACTAAAACCTGTTACAATATGACTAAAACCTGCTCAAATCTGTCAAAAACCTGTTCAAATCCATCTAAAACCTCTTCCAAACTGTCTAAAACCTTTTCAGATCAATTAATGTTAAAGATACGTTTGTAAACTCAAATGAAGATGGAATCTCACATTTAAAATTCAATAAAAGGCAAACATAACCAACTTTGGCCCCTGAAAGGATTCTTACTCTTTACATAGAGTTTGACACCACTGCCATAGATAGTTAATATAGATGGATAGCATACTGTATTTCTGTCATTTGATGAAAAAAAAAATCCTGTTACCTTAACTCTAACCCATGTAATGGTTATTGAAACATCTGGTTATTGGAAGTTGCATGTTCTTGGATTGCAATTGCACAACTCACACTCACCCTTATGAGCACACGAACAGCTACAGTAGCCATGCTATTGAATCACATACTAATGTGATCATTAAAATAGGCTCACTGTCCCCTTTTTCTCGTGCCACATTGTGTCCTTGGATAATTCCTTTTGTCGTGTCACGATCCTCAACCTGACAGCCTCACCTGCTCTCCACATGCCTCTGTCAGATTATATTCTGCCCTCACACTGAAGAGGGGAGGTTGTCTTTAAAACGCCCTTTGGTAACCTTTCCGCGGCTATACTTGCAACCCCTCTGTTGATAAAATGCGTACACGTTCACATAAAGACATTAATTTGTGAACAAGCAACAAGGGTCATTAGTTCTGTGTATAGTGTCGTCTTTAACAGCATCCGTCCAACTAAACTTACTTAGCGTTACTATCTTTTTGTTATCTTTTTTGCTTTGCTTTTGCTTTCCACATTTTGCACACACAGAGCTACTTTGCAACTATTTAGCTCCAGTCCTTTTTACAAAACCTTATTTTGCCAGTGCATTTACATGGAAAATAAATCAGTTCAGAACATGTATACACAGAAAGCAGCCATAAACAAAAACAGTTGATTCTTGTGAGGTAATCTTAACCTCTGTTGATAACGCACCTCTCAGGAACTGTGGTTGTAATCTTTGCTGAAAAGAGTACCAAAGTTTGAGGTCAGGGCTTAATTTGAGCCACAGGATCCGGGAACTTTCTTATTCTTTTTTTTTGTTTGCTTGAATCTGGCAACTCTGCAGCAAAACTTATGCCTGAGCTCAAATTCGATCCCTGGTACCCTGCTCCTTAGCTAAGCATTCTGTTACAGTCTACAAAGTTTAACTGTAAGTAAACGCCTTGTGAAATTGTTGACAAAAAAAGCAAACTTTTTTTTAACCCTTACACATTTCAACCCTAACACAAACTTTCAGTGTCGCTCATTTGGCTTGACGTCTACCAGTGCAGCTTTGGGTATTTGCCTGCACATAAGTACTGCATCTTATTTACATAACCTTTTTTTTTTTTTAAACGACAGATGGTACAATTAAATGGGAAGCCGAGGCGCCATGGGAACGCGGTGCCTTTGAATGTAGATCAAGTGAAACAAGTGGCAGTAATGGAGTGCTCCGATATGAGGCAGAGATTACCCAGCTCTTTTGATTGAAGGCTCTCTCCTCTGCTAAAAAAAAAAAAACATGTCACACCCATGAGCCATTGCAAACCATTTAAATGCATAGAAAAGCTTTGAGTACTATTCCTACACTTTAATCCTGTGTTTCACATTTGGTACAGAAAATCAGAGAAAGATATAGCTCTCAAAATGAAGACTATAGGTATGATTATCTAAATTTCACCACTGCCTTAGTGAGTCAGATGCGTGAAATAGCTTATTGGGTTAAACCAGAATTTACCAGAATTTGTGACATTACAAAATGTTTGAAGAGATTATGGAGCTCTGTGGATTTCAATCTGCCACAACTATCTGGCAACCCCAATATAAATTACATGCTGACCAAATCAGAATAAGCTAAACGTCATCAGGTATATTTCATTAGTCATGTCTCCATAATAGTTAAAGTTAATGTGTAATAAAAATAAATAAATAAATATGTTGGATAAAGAAAAAAAATAAATAAATCAGTGTTTTTATTTACTGAGAAGTAAATGTATGTGAGGTTTTAGTTGGATTTTGCATTAGCCTAAAAAAAACGTTTTTAACTGATAACTAGTCCTTATGTTCTTATATTAAACTGGTGCAAATTTGGTTTGTTTTTTTGCTGGCGGTATGGGTCATACCTACAACTGCAGGACTCTTCTCTCAATCAAATACTAGTGTTATATTCAGAAAATTAATTCACTACAAATATGTCTTTGTGGGGTTTTGGACTTGGACAGTTGTGAGTGTGACATGATCAAAAACCTTACAGCTTGTCCTTTAACTTTAAGATAAAAAATGAAGGATGAGGAAAAGCATTTGTTACTTAATTCAGCAAATTCTGGTGTTTCCACAAATTATTTTTAACACAAAAATTCAGAACAAACAGGTTCAAAACAGGCTGGTTACTGTGACTGTGCTGCCCTTTCCTCCTTATTCTTTCTACCTTCATTTAAACAGCTCTTGTGTGTCACTTGTGTCTCCCTTCTCTTATAGGCCCAGACCATGGGGATGATGACAGAGTATTACCACTACATCTTCACCACTCTGGTAATGTACCACACTTGTTAATGCAAATAGACTCTTGTTTGTTCCCATCTTCCTACTGCCTCAGTTTTTGATGAATAGTGGCTAATTGCCTGTGGGGTTTGGATTCTGCCCATAATATCCATTTTGTTTGACAAGCTGGAGGCATAATGGAGCCTTCAGTGTGCTATACAGTAAACACCTCGCTGTATAGTAAAAGCTTTGAGGCGGCAGCAGGGAAAAACCTAAGAGGAACAACCAAATGTGACTTCTAATTTTGAACTAAGCCTGAAATGAGTCCTCGTGAGTCATTTACAGTTAAACTCAATCAGAGAGCTTATTTTTGAATGAGCTGACTCGCTTATAAATGGCACTTTCTATATCTATGAACAAACCCAATGGAAATAGTTACAAAAATTTGGTGAAATTTAAAAATTTAAATATCAATCATCATCAATTTTGTCCATCCTAAGCCTTAAGCAAGATTGTGATCAAAGAAGAAACAAGGATGTGCTTCCCCCTGAGCAGTGTTCAGTTTGTCCAGTCTTAGAGCTGTGGAAACAGGAGCGATGAAGGTGTATTTTTGTTCAAGATGCAAGGAAAATGTAGAGAGCATTGTAGACAATTGAAAACATGGTGTCAGTACAACACTATAGAACTTTTCACCTCGAAATATGGACCCTAAAAATCATCGAAATAAAACCTCAAATTCATTTTTATTGTTTCTTTATCATGTCAACACACATTTCCATTACTTAGCCTATGTCTCCGTTAGTCATTCAGTTGTTATCAATCTAGTGCTGCTTCAAACAATGTGCTACATTTCATTTTACACAATGCATCTTTAATAAATATTTATGTTTAAGTGCAGGAACCCTCTAGATAACTTAGATGTGGAATTTTGGGAATTTTCTATGTTCAAATTTGCCCATTAACATTGTCTATGCCATATTTGTTGCACTGAATAATAAAACATCAATACGCCTATAATATTTATGATTAATAATCGTGAAGAATAGATGTTTTTGGCCACTCTTCATTCATTTCCATTTGTATTGTTCGATGTGGTCCCTGTGCTAAACCCAACAGTGGGGTCGGGGGGGCTGCCGCTGCTCTTGACTGTGGCCAGACACATTGAGGGGTATGAGGAGCAGCGTGTTGTGTGCTGTTCCCTTCACTCTGTGTTATTGTCTCTGTTTGTGCCTCTCACACACACTGTGTCTCTCTGGACGCGGCCAGTCTGTTGTGATAATGCGATATGACATGGAGGTCCGGGCATGATGTGTGTCATCTGTCACGCCTGACAGCATGGCGATGATATTGTTCTGCCATGTTGCTATTGAACGGCTATTGTTTTAATAGAAATACACCAACTCCTGTGTGCTGCCATTTTATGTTTTCCGCAGCTCTATATTTGGAGCAAATGGAAAATTCACTCAAGGATTAGCTTTAAAACATGAATTGGGTGTAATTTCTTCTGCAGGAGTGCTATCTTTCGCATGAGGGCAGACTATCTTTATAGAATCTGAGAGTGAATTTATCTTAAGCTGCTATACGCCGACACGTTGATAGACACGCCATTAAGGAGATTACACCTGGCGGCTTGATTTGATCCAAAATGATGAATACTTGCATCATATACACTGCAACACAATTTCCTCTCGATAGAATTTACTGATGTCTGTGTTTTATCTTGTGAGCGGAGGTAAATGCCGACTTATTAGAGCGTGAAAAGGCAACAGCACAGGGGTATGGGGTAATAACTTCCATGTCCTTTGAAATGACTCTGTCATCGCTCTCTTGCTGAACCATCCTCCACAACTATCTAGAAGGATGAGAACTTTATGTATGCATATATGTTCATACTGAGTGAAGATTTCACATTAAAGCGGTTGTAAGGTTGGGCTGCATTTGTGTACAAAGCATTGCTGCAGAAATTGAACTTATAATTGGAACAAGTAGCTTTTCTAACATTCTGAAATGCATTATAGGAGTAAGAATGTTGCAAAAGACAAGCAACATTTTTTCAGCAAATAATTCTGTCCCAGTTAGTTTGTATTCTTAGCTTCAAAGCAGAGACTTGTAACCTGATCTACTTTACTAAGCATCTCCAAATGTCACATAGAACAACAGTGATTTACTTTGATCTCGCCAAAAAGAGACTACTGTACTGCATTGTAGCAGAGAAACAATAAAAAAGAAGAAATATTTCAGTGACTGGCGGCGCGCGTTCTTTAGTAAGTGTCTTACACGCTCCTGTTCCCTCCACACTAACCCCACAGGGTGCTAATGAAATATCTATGTTCATCCAAATGTCTTTTCCAAGCCCCCGGCCCACTGTGACACGACATGTGTCAACATGTGACTTCACACTTCAGCTACAATAGCTGCCCCAGAAATTACAGCGGCTCAAATTGAATTGCTTTTTGCTTAGAAGTTGCCAAGGGAATGCAAGTGTTGAATTATTCATATGATGCAACAGAGTTCTTGTTTGATTTTCTGCTTAATATTTGGAGATATAAACAGAGATCTTCACGAATAAAAAAAAAATTGGATCAGTATGTTTTTTTAGTGGATTATTAAACATTGTGTATATGAAAGCATGTGCTATGTAGAGTTCATTATGAATCTATATATTAGGTAGGTACAAGAAGTGTTTTATTGTAACTAAAAGGATTTGCCAGTGAAACGTCATTCAGCTCCAGAGGCTTTTAGCTGTCATTTGTTACAGGCACCACATTTAAATCATCTGATAGAAAACTGCACTTGATCTTAATATAGCGTGGCTTTAATCAGCCACCAAGTCATTGTCTTTTTATGAGGGAATGTGTCTGAGATAAACAAAGATGTTCAGTGTTGGGATACCAGAAGTGAGAATCCATCTTTCATTACTGCTATCTCTCAAAAGGACCTGATGGCCATTGACCTGGAGCCGTACCGCTTCTGTGGAGTCAACATGACTGGTTTCCGCATCCTGAACGTGGATAATCCCCAGGTGGCAACCATTGTGGAGAAATGGTCGATGGAGAGGCAGATACCGCCCAAACCCGACTCGGGCCTTTTAGAGGGCATCATGACGGTATGTTTCATTAACTCTGTAATGTGACCAAGGTGGAATTACCAATTTAATGCATGATTTACTCCAACTATAATCATTAGCTACTTACATTATGACTTCATGGGGTTTACCTGCTGATGTATGCAAACAGACCACTCTGACTTCTCAAGGCCCAAGTACAAACTAATCATTAATACTATGTATAATGAAGTATATATTGGAGTGTATCAAATCAATGCTGGATGGAAAAGATGCATATTTTAGTTTTGACCAAAACATGAGCAAATACTTCTGGCATCTCAGGAATTAATGTGCCCTTCAGAGAGCAGACATCACTGAGACTGAAAAAAATAGTGTTAATGTTCACACTTATTTCTTGGTTATTGATCAAGGCACAAACCAAATAAACTACTTAAATAAACTACTGGCCATATGTGTGTAAAATAATTAAAGATTTGACCAAAATGCTAAACATCTAAAATTACAAATTGCAATGTTAGATTACTTTACATTTCTGGTCGTATGACAATTTTTGAGTCGAGCAGAATTTCCGGTTCGTTGTGCGTTCCCAACCGGCGATCGGATTGTAGGAGGAGATTCTTTCATGTCAGAAATTTTAGTTGAAGCAAACCATTGAGCGTACAGTGTAAACGCACAAATCTGCGCTCTGGCTTTCCTTCTATGCTATTTACTTGTACATGGTGAGTTGGGATCTAAAGTTGCAAAGTATATGCCCAGCCTCAATGGCATTCTGGCCTCACTTCCTGTTACAATCTGATGATCTGATTTTACTTTGGCTCTATAAAAAGTGGCCCATTGTAAGATGAAACATTGGCACAAACATTTAACAGACGTGTGGGATTTATTTTAGTGGAATGTGGTCCATAGAGAAGTTCTATCTATCTATGAACGCACTGCAGCCTTTGGTGATGTCATCAAATATATATATATTAAAAAAATCCTATTAATTGTACATTTGTAGGTGCTATATACCAGACATCCTTTTTTTACAGTGAATATGAAAAAATATATTGTAGGTTGCGTCTAATTGTTTTCACTGCAGTACCACAAGTGGCCATTGGTGGAATTAATAACAGGCTACTACAGTTACTACTGAAATGACCAATCAAAGCAGTGGGTCATCTGACCAATCACAGCCAAAAAGGGTTAGAGGGAGGGCCTTAATGCAGAGGTAGCTTAAGGGACCGTGTTTTGCTGAATCCCCAATGATTCTGTTGCAGAAAGGCCTCTCTTACATGACGTAGGAGTTTTCACACAATATTGCCATGTGAGATCAATGTAATGATGGTCTTTTCATGTCTTCAAGCTAAAAACGACAGACTTGTAAGAGATTAATGGTTTCTTAAAATGCAAAAAAATAAAAATAAATGGTAGAAAATGCTCATAAATACTATTAGCACTTAAATACACAGCTATTTTCCCAAAATTGAGTTGTTCTCCCATGCATTCACTGAAATAAAGTTCTCCCCTTATTCCAGACAGATGCAGCTCTGACGTATGACGCGGTCCACATTGTGTCTGTGTCGTACCAACACGCTCCGCAGATGACTGTCAACTCACTGCAGTGCCACCGCCACAAACCCTGGAGATTCGGAGGACGCTTCATGAGCTTCATCAAAGAGGTGAAGGGCCACCACTGGCTATTTACATGATATTTAGATTACAGCCTTGCCTTGATTGAGCGGTGAACATGACAACACACGAAGAATGGGGGCTGTGTAGTCAAATGGGACTCAGATATTTACCCAACAAATCAATCAAATCCACATACAAAGCAAAGCCAGCCTTGATAGACACATCAAAGAGGTGTTGTTGTCAGCTTTATAAATTCCCTGTATTCATAACCTATTTTCCAGAAAGCTCATACTGTAACCTTTTGAAAACGCAACTTCTGTAATCGGCTCTTATTTCATCTAACATGAGTGTCTGACAGAGCGCTTGGAGTGCACAAACAAGCCCGTGCAAAATGGAAGATGAAGGGTCTGCGGAGAAGCTACTATTTGTATCTGGATTTGTTCAAACAACTAAATCATTTGTTTTTGTTTTATTCTGGGGTGTGGCTGATAGTGGTGTTAAAAATGTCAGGAATTCTGTCTTTTTATTATGTCTTCGGGTATTTCATTATGAAAGCAGTTACCATAGTGATCTTATTTGGGATGGATGAAACAAAATAATATAGTCCTTATAACCGATAATTGACTGCTTCTCAAGATACAGTTTAAATGTTTTTAATTAAAAAAGATCTTCTTCAGGCACATTTCCATGGAGTGCTGCCTGACCACTCCGATGGCACTCTATATGTGGCTTTATAATCTGTTTGTGCACTAGAAGGCCTATTTTAGATTGACCAATATTACATATGTCTTGAGAGAGTTTAGCGTGATTCTAAATCCACTTTTAGCATTTCATCTCCTACATTTACTGGTTTCCTACATGTTTTTTTTCTTCTTCTTAATTTCACTTCAACAGTGCATGTAGTGTATCTAAATTATTTAGGTATTATAAGGTGTTTAAGACCTGTTGTGATGAACCATAGACCACTTCCTGGTTCTCTATAGATAGTCTCTCATCTGTCTCTGTAACATTAGTTCTTTGTGTGCCCCTGTAGTATAAACCCAGCATGTTGGCCAGTGTGGGA
Source organism: Rhyacichthys aspro (assembly GCA_036850595.1). Classification (NCBI taxonomy): domain Eukaryota; kingdom Metazoa; phylum Chordata; class Actinopteri; order Gobiiformes; family Rhyacichthyidae; genus Rhyacichthys; species Rhyacichthys aspro. Next base: position 16,419,882 of record CM072163.1, read on the forward strand.
TTATTTTGAAGTGATCTCTTCCCCAGAGCCTGACTGTGAATCTATTGAAACGGCACGAGGCTATAGATCACATGAGTCCGAGTCAACCATCAGACAGCATCCTTTTCCATCAAAGTGCCACTGTGTGCCTCTGCACCCTCAGCGTGTTATTCTGAAGAGAACAGTTTGTACCTTACTGCCATTGTGGATTGACTGGACAGCTTCAAAAGCCATACAATCAACAATCCTATTGTAAAAACATAGCATTATGTACCTCGCTCCCACGCCACGCTGTAATCACATGTAGTAGGTCAATCATCCTCTCAGCGATAATGGTCCATCCATGTGTCAGCTGAGAGGGCTGGATGAACAAACACAGTGAACAACCAATTGTCTATATGAAGTCTTACTTAAAGGCTTCATCAACATTCCTTTTTAGAAAAATGGTGCAAAAACATTTATAACATATGGGGTGTGAACCCAGCAGGCTTGCTCATGACAAGTGGTGCAAAACATTTAATACCGTCATTATAAATATCACTCATGAGTTAAAACCTTTCTGCACAGTGTAGTTAATGTGGCACTGTTACAGCTTTTGTCCTTAGAGAGATGTATTTCTTTGAAAGGTGTCATTTTCAGCACACTCCAAGTTTGGAAGGAACAGGAGCAATTGTATGACCTTTTGCAATGTGTGCTGCTTATTTGGCCACGTTTATAAACACGTTTTATAAGAGCTAACAATTACTACATATCACATTTAGTACATGCATGACTGCTATTTATTCTGTTCCTTTATAGTATCCAGTGTGGCCATCTCACACCATATTTACTGTTCAAATATCTTCTATGGGTCAGATATTTAAATGGACACTCATTCATTTTGTGTAGAAAGTAGTTTTTGCTCCTGTCTGCTTCTCCATACTGGATTTGAACTTCTACTGTGGGGAACAAATTAGTTATCCAAAAGTATCTAATATAACCATATTCACAAAATACTAAAATATTCATTTAATCTTACTCAAAATCTTACAAATTTAAGTAGAAAAGCATCTAACTCCATGGATATTCATTGCTAGTATTAAACTCTATAGCCTCAGTTTACTGGTATAATGAGTCAGAAGAGTCATACCCCTCTACAGCATCAGTTTACAGTACACACCATCCCTATTGTGTACTATGTGTATTTCTTACTAATTATTTAGAATGTCAAGAGGATGTATTGTTGAGCTGTGTGTTCTGTTCTGGTGGAAGGAAGTATTATTAGAATGCCCTCTGAGCAGAGAAAGCACCACTTTTACTCACATTCATAAATAATTACATACTTTCCATCGACATAATAAGAGGGCTGATTGTATTACGTGTGCAGCGATACTTAATGCCGTGCTATAATATGCTGTTCCACGTCCCCGGCTGCGACTAAATCCATGCACAGTTGTTTGTCTGACTTGTACAGATTTCTGCTTATCTGCCCAAAGCATGATATTGCATAAATCTTTACAATAAACAACGTTCTGCATAAGAGACCAAGCTCATTTATAGTAAGTGGCTTCTATTTTAGCCGCACGGCCTTATACAAACAGTATTCCTCTTATAAAAACATGCGCCGAGAACTGATTTACGCTCGTTTCAAGACAGGCCTCTGACGTGTTGTGAAGGTCGAATTGGCCCTTTGGATGTGTGATGGCTCAGGCATTGATGTCACCCTCTGAATTAGAGCTGTTTGAACATGCCACCCACCTAGATGGTGATAGGCCAGATGGAACGGAGTATGATGGGGTCCAGGAGGAAAAAAAGGGAAAAAAAAAAAAAAAGAAAGGAGAATGGAGAATGGCCCACATTTCTCCTTGAAGTTTCGATTTTCTCACGACAAGTTCTGACAAGCTGCAGGGCAGACGGGAGAGAGCAATAGCCTGTGGTGTCACATAGTGGACTTTGAATATCAGAAGAGTGCTATAGATGGACACAGTAATTGATTATGACATTGTAGTAAGACATTAGAGATATCACAGAGCTGGCAACAAGTTGAAAATAGATGTAAAACACTAAACCTCATTTTAAATCATACCATTTTAAATCATACTTTTTTAAAGGCCTAATATGCAAAATTGGGGAATGCATCTGGCTTCTGTGTGTATTACAACATTCTTCTTCCTGTTTACATGGAAGACATTTTCAGTGTAAAGCTCTCAGTTAAAGCTGAGGTTCCTGATTCTGTTTTTACTCCCAACAGTAGCCTAGTAGCCTTTCCTGCTTCTTTTATTTTTAAAAAAAAAGGTCAAACAGGACCAATTTTTCACCCCAAAATTTTAATAGAGAAGCATTGCCAACTTTTATCCATTGAATTTGCCGCCCGTTTTTCTATTTTTATCTTTTTTGAGCTGTTTCGCTGTAAAATGAAGTATATTTTGCAACAGAATAACCCATTTTCTTGGTTTATTTCCTTGGTCCCTTCATTGTTGTACAGTGTTAACCAATGAGAGGGCTCCTTTTTAGCGGAAGCGAGCTGCAATTGGCCATAATCCTGCTGTAGGCTGATCATCTCATCTATTAATATCCTTCATTTTAAAGAAGAAGCGTGCAGTTTTTTCTTTTTTCTTTTTCCTTTTTTTTTTTTCCTTTTTCCGGTTACAATAAGCTGTTAGGTGATTAAACTGTCAAACTGAATGCAAAAGTAAAAAAATCAGGTAATGGACTTGTAATCACGACACACAAAAGAAAGGAAAAAGAGCAAAATGGTGCACAAAGCCTCAAGGAAAGGCCCCTTTGATCCCCAGTGGGTTACGTGATAGAAAATGAATGAATGAACTATTACAGGGAGTTGGATTTCATTCAAAAACAAGCGTAGACCTGGATTTGACTTTTAACTCCCATGAAGACCTTGCACATTAGGTTTGGGCAGTTCCACTCCTGTTTTTACTGCCTGGTTGTTTTCTTTCATCCAGAGCTCTGAGGAGAAGATACTTCCACGCTGATTTAAGATGTCATTGTCCAAATCTAATCTAACCCTATGAAACTTGAAGACTTGAAACTACTAACATCCTTTCTAAACCAATCCCAACAGTAAAGTAACAGGGACAAAAGCAAACAAATCCAACCGAAATGTGTCTAGCGGTGACTAATTCCTGACTGAGCTCGGAGGTGGTGGGTATCAGGGAATCGTAATAGGGGGCAGTTATGTGTGCCCCCCTTCTCGAGGGGAATCAAGCAAAAAGAGATGGATGTTAATTAACTCTGTAGTCTGGAGGGAAAATGCGTTGGAGGCGTCGAGATGTAAAATGTAATTAAAAAAAAAAAAAGGGGGATTGCGCTTGTTGGCTTTGTGTTTGTAGGTTTGTGCTGTGGATGTGCGTGTGGGTGTGAATTAACTCTCAGTGAAGGATACAAGCTTCTCTATAATGTGTGTATTGTTTAATACATTTGCATATTTGTCTGTGTTTGTGTATTGTCGTTGTCTTACTGCAATAGCTACCAATTATCGTTATGTTCAGTGCGCTCTATAGGTGTGAGAAAATATAAATAAAAAGAGCTTATGCAAGAAGTTCTCCATTGTGATTCTAAACTCTAAATGTGCTTTCTTGTGTTTCAGTCTCACTGGGACGGTTTGACGGGGAGGCTGTCTTTCAACAAGACCACCGGCCTGCGCACAGACTTTGACCTGGATATTGTTAACCTGAAAGAGGATGGTCTTGAAAAGGTAAATGTCATTTGGTACAAGCAACCCATTTTCATTCCAAGCATAGTACAATGCTTTTGGTTATTGCCATCATTTAAGATGGAGGGTAATGTTCCGACATCTACATCACTCTTAAGGTGATTTAGGAAGCACGATTATTTTTGTACAAAGTTTGCAGGCAATTACTGGGACTGTCAAGGTGAATTATTTTTTTTAATTATTATTTTAGACCTTAGGATATATTGCCCATGCCAAAAGCTTTTGCTAAGTCATCCTGGGTGTCTGTGGACAATAGAAGTGACTCTTTGGCTCTTTTAACTTCATATTGCACTTTATGTTTGGATAAAGGAAGATTTATAAAAAAATACCAATCATGTTTTCAGAACTACTACTACTACATAATTTGCAGACATTTTTAACCACACAGGCTGCTTTTACTTCTTCAGTACAGTATTAACTTTTGATTGAACATTCTTTATATCCATTTTCCCATACAACTTCCTAATTGTTTGACATAAACAGAAAAGATTAAAAGCATAATCTGCAGGGCCCTGTACTACATCAGGCAGGATACTCCTTTTCTACCAGGTTAGAGAAACATAACAGTATTGGTCTGTATCAGTGGTATCAAGTGGTTTATAATCTAGTTCAGGTGATCCAGGCTTTGGTTCTCTCTGTTGCCATGCAATAAATAAACAATAAATAACATAAACAGACTGGAAGCATGTTAACATGAGCTTGTATGAATCTATAAGGACTTGATAGAATATTCTGTATAATCACAATGTTACTAGTCAAAGTTAATACTTGCTGTACTCATTGTCTAGCTGACATTTGTGCACACACCTTTTTCTTCTTCTCTCTTTGCAGTCTATTTTTTTTCCTCAGCCACACTGGCTTGATTAGTCTGAAACGTAAACCTCTCTGAAGCAGATTGGCCATTCAGTGTATGTTTGAATGGAAATCAACTTTGATAGAAAGTAAACCAGCTTTAAATGAAAAACCCAAGATTAACCCCCCAACGTTACCTTGGTAACCTATTAATCCAGCTTCGTTCAAGGCTCAGACAATTTTTGTAATCAAACTTGGCCCCATGACCCATCATCTTTGTAAGTGCTCTGTCAAATCCTGGTTAGCTTGACTTTAAATGCACCAGAGCTTCCTGTGATATAATTCTGTTGTAATTTGCTTTAGCCTGTTAGCGCTGATTGGCCGTGGGCTACGCACTGAAAAAGTTCCTTTCCTGTAAACAAAATAGTAAAATAGAAATATATGGGAAGAAAGAGGTTGGATTTTATGTGCATTCACCTTCACATCGCTCTAGAGGAGTGGTTCTCAAACTTTTTTTGCCATTCCCCACTTTCAACCCCCACCTATCCCTCAGACCTATAGGGAACAACCCGGCCTCAACAGGCTGCAGCTCTACCGCCACATTATAGGCCTTTAATGTATGACATGTTGACAGTTTAGGACAGTGGGCCCTCTCTGAGGTTCACTGGGACTTTTATATATGGATGTAGGTTTCAAAAATGAGAGAAAATCTGTAATTAGTGCTGTGTGTCTTCAGAGAAGTCTATTAACTTTGACACCTCAACAGCACCTTTGGTTCAGTTATCACAGTCTGAACTGAAGGTTTACACATCACTAGATGATTAGGGAACACATAGAACTATGCTTCAAAAAGGGAGGGAAAAAAAACACCAGCATCATTCGCGGAACTGTCAATTAAAATGTGGTTTTAACACATTTCTGTGTTAATGAGCTCTATTTCTGATAGAGGTTATCACTCGTCCACAACAGAGTGTGCAGTCTGAACAGACAACGTACACAGTGACCTATAGACTGCAGCAAGAGCTTTTACCTCACACCATGGCCACACCTGGGCCGTGGAGTCATCCGTCTGCAGCTTACATCCCACAGGATACAGTGTTTGGAGAGCACAGGCCACAGGTACCTTTAAGCTGTTGTGGACAGTGAGACAGCGCCAGACAGTCCAACAACCAGCCTGACCCAATGGGGACTGTCTCAGTTCTCTCACACTGACCCTGTATCATTGACAAAAAACCCTTGAAAGTTAGATTTGGGTGTGTGACGAAGGGTAAATAACCCATATGTGTATCTGTCTTTCAATTTTATTTTCAACAAAGAAAAACATAAAGATAGGCACATAAAATCTTGCCGTCATGTCTCTATTCCTCACACTGTGAAAACCACTGTTCTAGAGGGTGACAGGTCTGGAACTAAAGTCATCTTTGTGTCTAATTTTTCATAGACATTCTGCATATTTTACCTTTAAACTTCCACATACAGTATATCCAGACTGTATGTAATCCAAGAGAATGCAATCAAATGGACTCTTATTACATGAAGCTGATTTAAAGTTCTGATTGTACCATATTGTAATAGAATAATTCCAGTGTGTGATTCCCCTCGATGCGGAACAGATAATGCAAATCTGACAGTATCATTTACCTCCTAACAAGGAACAAATTGGCTGTTTCAACATAAGCATAAGTTAGTGGATCATAAAGCAAATTGGATTAGGGTACACATTAGGGTGTTAATTGCAGTCTCTCTTAATGATAATTCGAGGTGATGCCCAAAATGCTGTTTGGTGGTAATGAGCTGTATAAACACGTTTGACAAAAAAATAGAAAAGCTCAACTAAAAGGTTGGTAATGTTGAAGTTATTTTATTACAACACAAAGCAAAGTGCCCTCTGGACTGCAACAGCTTTCCTCTACCACAAGGCTTTCATACATTATGAATACATTTAATAGGGATAAGTCCCATTATGACTTGCTCAAGTGCTCCCTAAAGGCTCACCACTATATAATAGCTGGGGTTTTTCAGCACGTAACCCTTCTGTTCAAAAATGTGCCGCTTTGAAATCATTCCTCTTCCCTTTTCTCTTCTCGTCCTGTGTGTGTGTTGAATTAAGTCGAAGCAGAGTCATCTCCCAAAAGTATTTGATGCTATATTAGCGTCTTCACAATGTGACTCTGACAAATCCTACACTCAAGCATGTTAGCGTGGATCCAGCAGAGTTTTTTTTATGCTCTTGTACATCCGTGGAATCGGCTTTTACTCTTTGAGCCTGTTAAGATGTGGACTTTTCTCCGCTAATCCTTTGTAATTGAATATTAGCCCAAGTTTCAGCTCGTGATGGAATTATAAGCGGGATCTCAGAGCGACACTTTCCGCTGTTCAGGAAGGTGGAAGAAACTCATCCCCCGGTTGCATAACTTTGGAATCAAACCTTGCGCTAATCACGGCTAATGAACTGCGCTAATTGTAATCGGGGACAATTAGTCCGAATTTTGCAAAGCGGAAAGCATTCAGAGACATTTTCAAAGCTTTCTCCTGGAGTCCTTTTTGCTTGCGTGACGAGCTGTAACTAATGTGCTTTTTAAAATTGAACCTCTCTTCTGGATTAGACTGGGAGGACATTTACAGACGTTTTTCATGCTCGTTCAGGGGCTGCTCGGCTTTAAATGGCTCCACCTCGAGCGCAGACCCCGGTGAATATTAAAAGGAGGATGTGTAGTCGTAGAGACCGTGTAGGGGGGATCGAGGGAGGAGGCTACAGCGGAGGGGGCTCCTCTTGCAAACAGAGATTGTTACCGACAGCCACAGGACTATTTGTGCTAATGATATGTTCCACAGTGTGTCTCTACAATATGCAAAGCTTTTCGCCCGGGGGTTGCTTGCATGTAACTCCTTTTATTTGCTCAAATCTCTGGGCTTATCTTAGCGAGAGCTGAGTAAAATGACTTTCCCGATGTAAACCAGCTGGCAACTGCACGCTGCATTTTTATTGGAATTAACAGTAACCTTTCTGTAAGACTTTCGATAGGGTGCCTTTGTGCTCTGGCCACATCTCGAGCAGCCCCAAAGCACTATGTCATTGTACTTTACAGCAATAAATATGAGCTGCCCTACAAAGCCAGGGTGCAGTAAGGAGAGCTGAAAGAAGGAGAGAGCATTTAAAAATAATCCACAGTAACATATAACAGAAGATATGGAGTATTATTAGAAAGTTCTCATAAGGCTACACTGAATAAATTAAAATAACAAATAAAAAAGGTTAGTTTCAGACATCTTTTTTTTTGTACTGGCATGTAGTTTGGAAAAATAGAAACTTTTGACCAACATGAGGACCTTATGTTGCCCTTGGATGGAAAAAGTAGTTCATTCTGCAGTGGATGTGGCTTGGGCTTTGTCGTATGGAAAGGGACACACTAGAGGGCGCTGTTATAGATAAGTTTCATTGGCTTGAGTTCATGTTGACCCAACTTTTCAAGGGGTCTTACTTCACATGTTTATAGCGCACTGAGGTTCTTATAGCAGCATTCACACTTGTTCAAGAAAAGTGAAACCAAACCAGTTTGTTTCAATTGAATGAAGCATGACCAGTGTCAATGCATATTCCAATGTTTTCTTCACCAAAGTACTAAAACAATCACTAAAACAAACTTTTGCAAATGCTGTTATTGGTTTGTACTGTGAACAAACAAAAACAATGCAGATAATTGTTCTAAAAAAACAGTATCTTATATTTTTTTTTTGGATGTACTGGCATTATTTCTGAAATGCTTTATGCGGATGGAGATTGTTTAACATAATGTATTCTTAGCACACTCTTATAATCTTATAATCATTCTGGATTATAAGATTACTGGAGACCTTTGCAGGTTGAGGTTTTAACATTTGTTGGAGTTACTGCTCACTTCCATAATAATTCAGGGCTGCCAACTTAAAAAAACAACCTTGGAGTGAGATTTGAATATCATAGCATACAGCAAAAATCAATGTTTCTCAATGTAGGGTCTTTGAGTAACTACAGTTTCCTAACTCTGAATGTGTAGGCTTTCCTTTAGACGTCATTTAGTTCAGTCTGTACCAGCAGTTCTAGAGTTATAGAGTTAAATGTGCTAAGCTCATGCACTCATTGCAGGGTTAAGTCACCAAAAGAAGCATTTTCGTTAGATGAAGTATATGATACACTACATATATAGATTTATTTTTTTATTTTTTTTATAAAACATGTCATTTCTTGTATCCTGGAGCATTTTAGATGATGTGATGATATTTTTGGCCTTTGAAACATTGTTGTAGGAGGTCACTGATGCATAATTTTTTGTGTTTTTAGATTTTTTTTAGTTTTTAGTGACTTTTTACACGTTGGGCCTTAGGAGTAGCAGAATTTCACTGATTCTCTCACTATGTCTGAACAAGTTAGTGAGTATTTAAAGCTCTTTTTAAGTACTTATTGCTAATCTATCTTATATCTAGTCTTTACAATAGAATAGAAAAGGATTCAAGGCCATATATTCTTTATAAAACCCACCCTTCACTCTAACTTGAGTTTCAATAAATGGACAAACTACATTGTTGGTAGCATATTGTGTAAAACATTATTCCACTGACTCATAGCTTATTATACTGTATGTTGTGGGTCTATATTATTTTAATACATAAGATCAATAGTTCAATCAAATTTCTAACCCTGAATAGATTTTCTTTTTACCTTACGTCCTCCTGCTGTTAATGGTTCACAAACCCTGGGTTCACTCTGACTGCAGACTTTTAGCAAAAATTAAATGCAGATTTCTAGAAGGCTAGCACTAAAGCAGGACAAACCAAAGCACAAACAATCACAGTGAACAGGTAAAAACGTGAACTGGATCTACACCAATTTAGGATTTTCTTAATGAGTGAATGGAACAGATTTGATAATGACCATTTGTAGCTTCATTGACATTTCAGAGAGTGAAAATCAAACGAACGCGTGACAGTTGGCCGCCCTGATCATTTCTGGGGGTACAGTTTTAGCAAATTGACATGACGCAGTTGCTATGTGTCCCCCAGTGTCTAGTTGCCATACCCAGACACTTGATCCTTTCAAAGCACCACCTCTGCTCTCCTGACACAAAGGTGACTCAGCCAATCATCTAATGCTTCCTGCTCACTGGATGTTCAACCTGGTGCTAATGTACAAGGCTAGTTTGCCTGGAGAGATGGGTGGGAAGGTAGGGAAGGGTTGTGGGGTGGAGGAGAGGTGGGTCATACATTTCACCCACCACACACAACACTTATCCACAGGCCTTTCATCTTGTGCAGGTGGGGAAGTGGAGTGCGTCGGGAGGGCTTAACATCACAGAAGTGCCGAAGCGAAAAGGGATGAACATCACCGACTCTCTGGCCAACCGCTCCCTCATCATTACCACCATCTTGGTAAGGTCAACGCCGAGAAAAAATGAAAAAAAATGTCCTTTCACAAACGCACTCTTCAATCTGACCATCAGCTCCATTTATTAGAATGTGCACTGTATTATTTGCTCGAGTTTACTTTTGTTCCGCTGTTATTATTGTCAGGTTGAAATTTGAATGTCACAACGTTTTACAAAGAATAAGCCGGAAAATAATCCTTTGAGCACAGTTAATTACATGTTCAAATAAAAGAACCCAGTGACCCTCCCCCACATTTATTTCACCTTTGTGTTCTTTTACATGACGCTTGTACATCTCCGTGACTCCCAGCGTTAGCACAAACACTTGTCCGTAATCATTATCATTTCCGTTGTATAGCAGCACAAAGCTATAATTATGACAAGCGAAGGCATAATTAATGCCTATCACTTGCAAATGGTGTTGATTCCGACTAAAGACGTTTGATTTCTCTGTGTGAAGTGGGAGTTATTATCACAAAGTAGCCATAAGCTGCGCTCGAGTATTACAAAAGTAGTCTTAAATGCACTTAAGTCAGTGAAGCAAGGACTTCTCATGTGCAAAGTTACATTTCATTTTTGCTCAGAAAATTGAATTGCAAATAAATAAGTCCACTTAAAGGTGCATTGTGTGAAATGTTGGGAAAAAAATGGAACATACCAGTAAAATCTGTGCCAATAATCTACAATAACCTCTCTGTTTTTGTTGATTTTAAAGAAATGGACATTAGAACCCAATGAAAGATCCATTACAATCTGTTTCTAACTGTCCAGAGCCGACAAACACATTCATGCATCGTCATTTTGCAGAACAGTTCAGGTCATTTGTGATCTAAACTGATTTGGGGTCATATTTTTCAAAGGAAACTCGTCTTCTAATGTATTTAGGGGTGTGTTTGGAAATGTTCCCACTATATGACACCAAAAACTACACACATGCATGTTTGAAAAAGGAAACAAGTGCTTCAAATACTTGAATAACAGTGCGATCCGAAAAAGTGCAACAACCATAATCATCGACATGCAGCGGTAAATTTGTCAACATCAGCAGAAATAAATATAGGACAATGTAATAGCTGCCAGCCATTCGACTTCTACCAGCCTCTCTGTTTAAAATCTCCTCAAGAAAATGGTGCTAAAAATCAAAGTGCGACTTATTGAAAAAGTTCCCTCAGTGAACTTAATTACTTCCCACCTCGGCTTTATATGAGACACTCTCTTCCTCAACGAGTCTCCCGTTATTCCCCACCAACTTCATCATTCAGAAGTACAACATTTCTGACATGTCCCCTGGTTCCCTATTCCATTCCTTCATTTGCCATTTCATTAGTCAAAGATCATAAAACTGCCTACTTTCAAATTGCAGGAGAGAACTTTAATATCAATCTCCTCTCATAGTGTAATGACATTGCATCAAACTGATTCCGGCGATGCGTGAACGGGACGTCTGACAGCTTTATACTGATAACTTTGTCGGATAGATTAAGGCGCCTAATGTGTTTTTTCCCCCCCTTACATTAATTGTTTGCACTCCATTGCTTGTAATGTGTGCGCCGTCCCACCTCCCCCGTCTTTGTGTTCTGCACGCCCATGCTGCGAGCGGAGGGGAGAACTCCTATAAACACTTTGAGCCGAGGCCAAACTTTGGGGAATAACAAGGATCAGAAGGCTAGAAACAGATGGTAATGGCTTTCTTTTTTTTTTTTTAACACGCAAACTTTTTGATAATTGGAGGAGTTGAGCAAAGTTTGAGCAATAAGCACTTGCTGTGTAAATGGATTGTCATCAAGTATTCATATCTTATTTATTCGAGAGGCCAGTCTGATTGTAATGTCCATGTGGCTTTATGTGCTCACAGAATTAAATAGGTTTATCATTGTGCTTTTAAAAGCTGTCTTTATTGTGCTTGCTGTTCTATTATGTCATAAATAATAGCCCTGGTGTTTACACGCAGGGCAAAAATACGAGCAGTGTAACTGTTGTCCCCATTCCACCAGCACATGATATTATATTTTGTTGCCCCACCTCTGGCCTAACCACCTCCACTTCCCCTGTGAAAAACAATTTCCTGCGGGAATAAAGACCGCAGCGGCTTCCCATTTTCTCCTCTTTGACTGTATCTTTTTTTTTTTTTTTTTTCTTGCCAAACGCCACAGTTAGAAAAACAACAACACAAAGCAAAGGGTCACCTTCACTAGAGAATCAATTACTCCGCTTCAGAGCTCACTTTGTAAATTATACATCTGGTCATTGGAGGCAATAAATTGTATTAGGGCCTTTGCATAAACGGATCGACATGTTTTGAAATGCACAGCGGGATTTGCGAGTCTATCTGGCAGGCAAATAGTAACAGGCACTAAATAAAGGAAATCATTTATGAGCTGTTCTGTTAGTCATCGTCACTGCAGGCGTCGGCTCTGTAGCTCTCCCTCGGAGGTTAGTGACAACTGATGAAGGCAGCGCCACGGACCGCGTTCCATTTCACTGCTGCATTCTGCTCCTAATCAAGCTTTTATACAGGCCAAATTATGAGCAGCCGGCCGGGATATTACAAGCCCGTAAAGAGTGTCAGCTACCTGGCTGTAAAACCAACCGACCTGGCACGCTCTATAGGTCAATGCACGCCAGCAGTGCAGCCAGACAATATGTTTAGTGAAGCCAGGACGCACTAACAATGACTCATTTACACTCAAGGACTAAATTAAATGATTTTAATAAGTGTGACCTGCATAACCTTGCTTTTAATTAATATTTAGTTCACGTGAACTAAACATTTTGTTGGGGCCAGTTACCTTTTTGGCCTCACGTAGTTCTTCTTGGTCGTAGTAATCTGAAAATCTCTCATTTACATGGCTGTAATCTTGAATTAATTTTGTGCTACTCACCACACTAATTAATTCTCTACACTTGACAATATTATAAATGTGCTTTCTAGTATATTGTATATATAACTATCATTTCTAAGGAATAGCTACATAAATCCAACATGGCTGAAAGGTGCAAAGGCAGTGCACAGCAAGAATAGTTGATCTGTTTGTAGTAGAAATATGTAAATCAATAAATACTGTGCATGCTAACATACCTACACACGTATACAAATAAGGTTATGAGCTTCTCCTCCAGCTGTGCTCAGTTTGTCTGGTCTGGACAGTTGGGAACAGTTAGGAACAGAAGGTAATAGGACTTCCACCAGGTTCTATGGCCTGAAATATAAACATCAGTGTCTCCATGTGCAAAGTTTGTCATTTTGAGGCAGTTATATTTTACTGAAAACATTCCATTTTGTTGGACTGTGAACAGAATAGTGCACACTTGAGTAGGTATATTTAGATGAGTAATTCTGCAATACTTGAGTAGAGATTATGGACTGTAACCAACTCATGTAGACTTAGCAATAACTACCACTTCTGGTGCTCTGATCCTATTCCTCCACTTCGACACTGACTAAACATCATTTACATTTAATATAAGATACAACCTGAATTACTGTCTTAGAATTCCAATGTAATTTTACTGATGGAATGGTCATTTGTCAGTTCTATTTGATAGAAAACAGTAGAATACAGAGAATAAAGAGAACAGAATAAAGAATAAAGAGAACAGTGTAAATTGCTATTTTATTTAATTTGTAAAGGTAACATAATGAATCAAGTTTCATTTTAATTATTGAGACCAGTCACTACACTAGAGTAGGCTATGGTCACTGCTTGGCCATTTCAAAGAGTTAGACTATATAAGCTCAGGTGTTTTCTCATTTACACATAATAGTAAAAGTCAGCCTTCTTTCATATTTTACTGCTTGTATCTGCGCACTGAACCTGACTCGCCGCCTGTCACTGCCTGTTAAATGCTACAGCGACTCATCAGCTCGGATCACTTTGCTTCAATTAGGTGCATGTGCTGAGACAAATTGAAAAAGCTGACCTCACCGTTGCTTTCCATTTGATCTTTTGGGTGTGCGCAGGAGGAGCCATATGTCATGCTTAAGAAGTCTGACAAGGCACTGGTCGGGAACGACCGCTTCGAAGGCTTCTGCATCGACTTGCTCAAGGAGCTGGCCACCATTCTGGGCTTCACATATGAAATCCGCCTGGTGCCTGATGGGAGATACGGCATACCGGACGACAAGGGCCAGTGGAATGGGATGATCAGAGAACTCATAGAGCATGTAAGTTTATGTACTTTTCAAGGCTATATTCACATGTATGCTTTCCATTTATAAAAATTGCAAAAAAAATAAAAAAATACTTGATAAGCAGTACTGGCAGGTGGATTTCAGTGCAAAGGTTTTTTGTGGAAGCCCATCCAGATGGTTTTGTGTAAAGGGCCAGTCATGTTATGGTATAAGGAGTCATAGTGACATGTGCATAGCACTATAGTAAAAAGAAACATGGCGGATGTTTTTACACTCTGTCGGCTGGAGATAACAACAAAGTGTTTACAATCAGGGCAAGTTAGAGAAGCGCTGAAATGAATCGCGTGCTATGTCCTTCAAGTGGACAGTGACATAGATATGATTGAGTGCAAGACATGAAAAGCCCGCAAAGCTGTCAGTTGCATTTATGAGATGATTCTGTCAAGGTTGTCTAAAACTTCTAGTATATTCATGGCACTCAGCGAGACAGACCACTCCCTGCAGAAGAATATGCCACACGTGCCGAATGAGTGTGTTCTACCGCAGAAGGATACCAGAGGACATGGCTGCAATCATCTCGCTGATGCATTGTGGGCAATTGCAGCTGTCTGTGTCAAACCTCAAGCTTTAGCGACCGTGAAAGCGCCTCGCCATCCAAGTGATGGTGGCAATTCTGTGCTGGCATTTCATAAGTGTCCCTGTCAGTGCTCTCCCTTTGTCCTCAGCGCCATCAGGTCAGCGCTGTACTCAGCTGAAAACTTGTAATAGCTTAAGTGGCATTTAGTGCAGGGAATCGTATGGCAGGAGTCAATGGCTCGGTGCTGAAAGGGTTGGGAAAGGTGGCCTACCGCTGCAGCACTTTATTTCTCCCTCCAAGCTTTTTGCTAGATCTATGTTGATAACAATAACCTTGAGGGGAACAAATGGATTACTAAAGGTACAGAATGCTGGCACGAAATGGAGATGCATGGCTCTATCCATTAAACAGTGTGCTCAGTGGATGAGTGTGTGCTGTGGTTTAAAGTGAGAAGGCACAGCTGAACATAAACACTTTGTTTATCATCTTGCAGAACAGTATGTTCTGTGTAACATAAGGTCTGTCTGTAGAGAGATGCAATATGAGGCGAAACAGTCATTCAAATAAACAGCTTTTTAATATGAGCCGTATAAATGCTGCAAATATTTTATCCAGAATGAGAATATATTTTTACTTTTTGTAGACCATTGCCTTTGTAAATAGCAGCAGATGTGGAGATTAGAATCCATACTGCTAGTTATTACTTTTTTCCTGCTGCTTATCACATAACCGAGAATGCATGACTCCTTCTTTGTGGATTTTTAGTGGCTTCTATTTTGTGGTCTAGTGCTCCTCTCAGCTCTGTGTGGATAAGATGAGCATGGTTCAACAGAGCTAAATATGAACTTTAAGGCAAGCTCAGGTGATTTGACCAAAGACATTTCATAACTACACATTTATAAGCAGAAACTACATTTTAGTCATCATTGTTGAAATATACACAGTTCATAAAACAACAATGAACAACCAAATCAAAAAACAAAAACAGTGATTACAATTTAGATTTTCATTATATTACTTGATGTTAAGTTCCAGGATTCACAACTAATTCAGAAATTAATGAATCTATAAAATAATAGCAGGAAAAGTAAGTAACATATTTGCCCTCACAATGGTGGGTCCATGACTTTAACCATAAAGGACACAATAAAAGGTTACCGAAGGTAAAACCAGCACTACAGATTTATCTAGTTCATTTGTATTCATAACTACTTTGTATTAGCCTGCTGCAAATCCGTGGCGCCTTATTGTAATACCAACAGATAAGATGTTTACTCAGGATCACTGCTATTACTTAAAAAGGTCACAGAGCGAGATAAGGTTTGAGGTAGAAAATGGGAGAACAGTTGGTTTAAGATGATAAAACGCTGCAGAAGCATCAGCCTTTTCTAGCCTCATAAATCATGGCCATTTTACAAAATTACACTTAAACTGTGTGACTGACATCCTTTTCAAAGAACAAGACGGGGTTTATTAAAATGACTTGTAGCTCTATATTCTTCTGTGTAGTTCATCGAGCGTTGTCACATTGAAAAGCTATGTGGCACAAATGAAGTAAACCTCAGAAATAAAATGTTTATTACTGGTGTAACTAAAGCCTTTGAACGACAAGCTGCATTTATTTCCAAGGCCAATAACAGCACTGTGAAAGCCCAGCCCTTTATCTTCCCCTCTGTAGCTACAAAGCTCAGCGAGGTGCCAAAGGGCATTGTTTGGAAGGTGCTAAATGATGCAACAGGCCTTGTTAAACTTGATTTAGTCACAATAGATGATCGCTTTAATCATGCTGAGATGCAAATGTTAATAGCATGCTTAGCACATCATTTGTTCCTGTCATGGCAATTAATCTTTGCTTCGACAGATGCACAGAAAGGTTCTCGCCTGCATCGGCTTCTCTGCACACGCTGAATAGACTCAGGTCTAACTGGGAGCTGGTTAAAGAAGGAATGGGCAGTTGAAGCAAAAACATGTACTGATAACAAATGGAATCTGTCATTGGCAATATAATAACCAGTTTGTCAAATCAAACAAGTGAAAGCTCACATCATCATTATCATCATATAGTTTTCCCAGTTATCATTGCCGTTGAATAATGCCCGAGTAACCACCTCCCAGATAAAGCTGTTGAAATCTTAAGCTCCTCTGAAATCATTCCTCAACATTAATTCTGCTGAAGACAATGCACCTCATTGATTACAGATCTGTGGGTGATGATCCATAACATGATAAATAACATTTTCGTCAGTTTCAATTCATAAATCCTGACATATCTCGCCCTAATCATTGTTGATTATAACCAGTTGTGCCATACAAAATACTTCAGCTCATTTTTGTTCTCAGTAGAGGTTCAGATACAACTTAAAGGCCGTAGTCAATTGCATATTTCTTTCTTTATTTGTTTATGTGTACTCAAGCACTCAAACTCTCATAGTGCTTTATAAAAGTGCTTTATGGACCTTGTGAAAAAGGCTGCACTCTACAATGTTTTATCATAACACCTGCTGCTATTTGATGAAATCCATTCACATCATTCTTGAACCTAAACACTTCCTCAAATTCCAAAAATGTGTCTCATCCGTTATTTAGAAAAGTAAATAACCTCTATTTTGAGCCTGAGCTAAAGGTTATTTACAGCAACATGGGTCATTATGGCTGGACTTCTAGGATTTTGATTTTTGATTCGAGGCAGCAGGATGACCTGGTGGTGAAGGGGCTGACCCATAGCTGGAAGGCCACATCCACGACAGCAGACATGTCCGTCCCTCTCTGGAGTTAATCAGTTCCAGGTCAGCACAAACTGGAGCTGGAGCTTACGCAGAGCAACCCTGTCTTGATTGCTTTTCCTAGTCTTAGTCATTAGCTCTTTGATGATTATAAAACCAGAGTACATTACAGAGGCATATATTTAACACTGTGCGCTACTATCGGCGAAAAAACGTCACAGCGTGGAATCCTTTCATTCATTTCTCACTAGGGGCACACACGACTCCACAAATTGCCATGTGCTCCAGCTGTGTCACGGTTCAATGCAATTTGAGACTTCATTTTATAGTGTGTGCTTATAAAAAGAATACTATAGACTTAATATTATACAGTTTTTTGAATCTGGCACATCTAGCCAAGGTATGAAAAGAGTGTGGCATCGCAGCACAACACAGTGGAGGCTGCCAATGGATGCGACAAAGAAGAAGAATGCAACTCAGTAAACAATGGAGGAAGTCGGTTTTGTTCTTTTCTTCTTGGATGCGTGTCACTGGCACAACACTAGCTTTGTTTCAGTTTTCCCATTCAGTTTTCTCTTGTCTAATCAACAGACTACAGTGTGTCATCGCTTCTTAGGTTGGTTGAACGACACCAAAAGTGTTCTTTCTATGAGTGCATTTGAGTATTGTGAACCTTAGAAATACCAGAATAACTACCATTGCTGAATCTAAGAATAAAGCCAACATTCATAGCACTACTGGGTTTCTTACCGGTTTCTTTCCAGCAACAGCAGAACAAAAAAGAAAAAAACAAAACACAACATCCTAAAGAGCTCCAAGAGAGGACATCACCCAATCTGAATTTAGGCCCTTTGTAGGAGTAATATATCTACTATAGTAATAAAAATAATCTGAGATGAAAACACAGAGCAAAAAGATGACAGAAAAACAGACATCCATTTCTACATTTATCAAGCGAAGAGACCAAAGGCCACATGGCTAATAAGCATCAATCAATACAGCGAACACACTGCTACACATTAATGTTAGAACTAAAGCTAAATAGGCTAATAACTTTCCTCTTGTGGCATTGTAGATAGTGCAGTGAACTCAAGAACTAGTGCAAAGAAGTAAAAAACACACTTTTTAGCTTGTTAAAGATCCATATAGACAAATGAAGGAAAAAGCAGTAATTAGATGCTTGTATATCCCCGCTCTATAATTACTTCAGAGCAGGTAATGTTATAAAATACAACTCCACTTTTGTTACTATCTCTTTTCTATCTATCTTACATTTATAGATGTACAAGCCTTACAAGTGTTTACGTGTCTTGCTGCTTTAGGGACTCTATACATAGCTGATAGTTCATGCCTGTGAGCTGTAGGTTTATGTGATCGCTCTTGGCTCTTGCTTTGTGCATGAGAAGAGTGAGGGAAATTGATTTAATGAAGGTTTAGCTCAATAACTGTGGAATTAAAGCTTAATGAAGTCCGTTTGTTAGAGATCTGCACTGGCTCTGGTCAAGTCTTTCTCACATTTTCCTGCCAATATGGCCGATAGAACGCACGCAAGTCACGTGACGTTAAGAGCTCTAAAGCTACGGTGTAGTGTAGCAATAAAAGTATGAGACCAGCAGAGACAACAGTAATAACTATAAGTGGCTGTAGTATTGGATATAAAGTACATATTAGTGAAAACTAGTCATTCCATGCAAAATTAACAGAGACCTCCATCTTGAATTTGCTTCAAATGGAGTAATGAATGTCCATATACTCAGTAGTATATGTTACGGGTTGTTTTTTGAAAATTTAAGTGTAAAGAGAAGGAGTGGCATGAAAGATTTCAAATTCCACTGACAGGATTCTGGTTCCTTTTGGAGTTTTTAAGGAAGCATAACCGGGGAACCTAGATTATCTCATTTTCTGAAAAAATTAGGATGTAGATGAAGCAAGTTCATGTAAGAACAGTCACTGGTTACAAGGAACAAAAGGACAATATTATATATTTGATGATTTATGATTAGATTACATTACGTGACATTTTATTGATCTCACAATGGGGAAAGTCACATGTGATGACGGTTTACATACAGTGCAAAAATAGTGTTGGAAAATATATAACGAGAGCATGCAAGTAAAATTATATACACAGCTTTTAGAACAAAAGTTTAAACTTAGAATATGAAAAATATAAAGAAAATTTAAGGTGCCACTAGGTCAAAGAGGCTTGTAGGTTTGTAATATAATAAGAGCACTCTATGTATATACAGTGGTGGAAAAAAGTTTTTGGACACCTTTAAATTTTATACAATCTCAAATATTATCATGAAATATTTGTGGAAAAATCTTTTTTGTGTTGCAAAAGGTGTGGCTGCATTAGACAGACACAAGCAAATACAAATGATATATATTATTTGTGTTTACAGTTTACAAAAAAACCTAATAAAAAAATTCTTGACAGTTTAATAATGTCAGTTCTCAACATTGTTGGTATCAAAGTCAACAAATAACAGACTGTTTTTCAAAACTGAACAAAAATAAACAAAAAAAAAACAAAAAACTTGAAGACCTAAAAATGATCTTTAATGCAATATTTCACAAATGCATGGGGTGTCCAAAAATATTTCCACCACTGTATTTATAATGGGATTACAGGGGGAAGCATCTTGCACCAGCCAATGGCTACACATGTGAATGCAGAAAGTACCTAATTAAATCAAACTGAATCAAATGTAACTGTTGCTTTTGTAAATACTGTTCTACATTCTGCACAAGAACTAGATCTAAATATCTACCACAAGGAACCTTTATTAAACCCAAATACACACTGTCTAAACCTCTAATTCGATGAACAGACCTCAAACATGTGGAGGTTATTGTATCTTAAGCTTGCATTTGTCATCAGGTGAGCAGGTCTGTAGGGAGAACACCGCTAGGCTCGCCATCTGCAGAGCCCGATAACACAGAGCCATGTGGCACACAGCGGGGCACTATCAGGTCTATCTTGCTCGTGCCCAGTTTATGTGCCTAAGCAGCGAGCAGAACAAGCGCGTGCTGCATGTATATTAGCTGAGCGTTCGGGCTCGTGGAACCGCATGCTGGTTGATCTTCCGCCTGACTGGCAGCTTGGTTCAAAGCCGTAGCTGGCAGCACGCAGCAGAGGGAGCAGTATGGGTTGTGGAAATTTAAATAGTTTAAGGAAGACAGCCGACGCACCGCAGGACGCATTCCCTTCCCCCGTCTTTGTGTCTCTTCAGAGGCCACTGTGTATTTAGCCACCACGGTCCGGACCACGGGAGCGTCTAATCCACGAGGCCGCACGCAAAGAGGAAGTGTTTTGTCTGACCCGTGTTTACTCTTGTGTGGGAGTTTATCACACGAATGAGAGAGAAAATAGAGTGTAAACAGCAGTAAAGCCAAACACGTGGAAAGGATTGCCTCAGGACCTGCAAAGGAGCATTTTAAAAAAAGAACGGTCTCACGCTTCCAACCAGTCAAAGTGCATTTTACCTTCTTGCCTGTTATACTGATGTCAGATGAATTTGGACAAGTTTGAAGTTTTTTTTCAATATTTGAAGACCATAATCAACTACAGTTTATATCATTAACTAGAACCGCATTCAGTTACCCTAAGGTGGTTTTTCTCTTCACTAGTTTTATTCTGTCATACAAAGCTAAATAAAACTGACAGCCATAAACTGAGATGAGATGATTGGAAGGGTAATTTTTTTGCATTTTTGGTCTTAGGTAAAAAAAATGTTTTTAAAAACAGGGGGCAGTGCTTCTTGTTGAGGGCAAAAAAACAACAACAAAAAAAACTTTTGAAGGTAATTGCAGCAACAGCCTGTAAGCCTGTTTAATACATGTCAGCAGAATTGTATCTTTGTCCTGATTTTCGTTCATACATGCAGCATGTGACATTTTCTGGTAAGGCATGTGGAGGCAGTTTGACGTTTTGACTGCCACAAGCCAAAATCTCTGTGTTTACAGCACAAAGCTGGCCGCAAATCCTTTGTAAGGCAGTATACAAGGCATGTAAGGCAGTATACACGGCTCCAATGCTCTATGCAATCCACAGTGTTACAGTATTGACAACATGAACATGCACTTTTTTTTATTGTCCTCTGTACATCCCGAGGCAATCCCTGCCATGTGTTTGTCTTTACTGCTGCAGTAGTTGATACGTAAAATGTCCGGAGTATCTTCATACATTATACCCACCTGCAGGTTGTTCTCCATAGCCAGCATGATATCCTCAAGTGACAATATGAAATGGATTGTGTTCATATAGAAACTGGATTTATCACTGCAAGCAAGCTTACTGTGTTTTTCTTGTGGAAACAGGTTGCTATATTAGTTTACAACTCCTATTTAAAAAAATGACCTTCCAAAATTCTTTACTGTCCAACTGCCAAAAATATCATTCTGAAGTTGTTACATGTGTTTGCATTTGTAATCAATACATTCAAATGGGAAACAGGGAAACATAAAATGCACTCACCAGATCTTATAGAATTACAGTGCAGTCTTATTTTAATTGATGCTGTTCACAAGCCCCTGTACAAGACCTTTCCTCTTCCACCTCTCGACAGGCAGGAAGTAAAGACAGCCTCTCTCTGTGTGTAGTGTGTGTGTTTTTGGAAGGGAGAGGTATCCAAGCGTGAACCAAGCAGCTGGTTTCATTAACCTCCTGTCCAGCCATTGTGCAGGGAGTAGAGCAGAGCGCCAATATAAATGGTAACCTTCTGAATATGTAGTCATATGCATAGAACAGGAGGCTGCAAGTGATCTGTCACGTTCACCTGTGTCCATTCATTGCATAATTCCAGACCGTGTCATAAGTCATTCCGGAGGCACTAGATAATGGCTTTTTGGATGGGAGCACATTTTATTACTTCTGACACGGGAATGGGGTGTCTACTTTTTACCAATACACAATGTCAGATTGACAGGAATGTATTTTTGATTTGGACGGAATAGTTTTTACAGAAAGTTGCTGCAATATATCGGCATGTTATGAGAGACAAACAGCAAGACAAATAGACAGGACCAACTTATATATTCAGGATGTTGGATCAGTTTCTATTCTCCTGTCAGAGAAGAATTATCAGGAAACTAAGGTGAATCTTTTTTTTTTAACCTTATTTGTGCAAAAAGTAAAGAGTCTTTGCTTAGTCACAATTCTTCTCCATTCACCTCCTTTTCTGTCTTACATTTATATGGAGGGTATAAAAGCAGGAGCTGGGGTGGAGGTGGGTTCTGAAGCTTACAAATAAGCAGCTATCTTTAGGAGAATTCAGAACAGACCACAGACTTTAAAAAACAACAGCTTGAGTATCTTTTAATGTTTGCAAGCATGAATATTTGGCTAAAATAGTAAAAGTCATGTGCAAAGTGGGCTGGGCTGCCTCATGTATTTTGCAAGAAACTGATTTTTTACCGTTTACACAGCAAAGAGTGTTGAAGGTACTCCTCGGTGGAGAAGTTGCAAATGGCCTGAGTTTGTATCTAGATGGTTCTTGTATCAAAAATCAGATTCAGACAACCACCCCGTAAAAATATAAAAACATTAGACCATAATGCAACAGTAGTTTGCTGTATAAATACCACAGCATGGGGGCTAAACTGCAGCGGAAACTTATTAATTCAGTTTTTGACCAATGATGTGTTCACAGTTTGGAACTAATGAGATCAAAGCACTGCACATTTTAGCCATTCAGTTATGTATAAAACAGTCTATGGTGCATTAAACTATTATGTTCATGGGAAATTAAAGGTAAAAAGACACTATATCATTTTTTGGTAATTGCATGAAGCACTGCTATAAACATGACAAAGCATTTGTGGAAAGTTGTACTGATGTGACTGTGATGCTCCGTTTTATCAGATAGTTTACACCGGATTCATAAGCGACACATAACATCAGCTCAGTGTCTCAGCTCCTTTTCAAAATCATTCCACTGGAAGCATCTGTGGAGCAGCGTGTCTTTTTTTGGAAACTCACAACGAGAGTTTTCCTGCAATTCAGTGTCGGAATAATAATCTGATGTGATTAATTACACTAAACGCCTTTATTTAAATGGGTAAACCATTAAGTGAGACAGAAATCTTTCCAATGTAAGTGAATGGGAAGAAGTATATTTAGATGATACAGCTTTCTTCTGGAGTCAGTGGAAATGGACAAAGTGGCCTCTTTCAACGGCGTGAGTTGTGCAACACTTCATTGTGCGGGGTTAAAGTTACATAGTGGAGTGTCTGGTTAGTCGGGTAAAAAGACTTTGATGTATATTTAAGGTATATCTTTTTTCTGTTTACTTCAGAGGGCAGACCTGGCCGTGGCTCCTCTCACCATCACCTACATGCGCGAGAAGGTCATCGACTTCTCCAAACCCTTCATGAGCATGGGCATCAGCATCCTGTACCGCAAACCCAACACCACCAACAGCGGCTTCTTCTCCTTCCTCAACCCCATGACTCCCGACATATGGGTCTACATCCTGCTCGCCTATTTCGGCGTTAGCTGTGTCCTGTTCGTCATTGCCAGGTAAGACGGCAAGACGCACACTTTCTGTCCTTTCCGCCCTTTTCTTTGCCTCCATGGGGTCTTTCAATAGACATAGTAATTTACTCTGTTATCATCGCAGGCTGTGAGTGGAGTACACTAGACGGTCTCACATACTGTGTTAGCCGCTGGGTAGTGATCAAGGCAGTTATGTCGGCATGGGTATTCTAGCAGTGGGAGGAGGAATGCAAAAAAGCTCCAGTCGAGTTGCAAAGTCCAGGTCAGGGTGCAATTTCTTTGCCGTGTGACTTCTTCAAACTGCTGCATATAATGATGCACCTTTAAAACAAAAACATCTACAATCATTGCATTCAGCAGTAAAGAAATGCACACCTGATGTGGCAAGTCAAAAGAAGATGCTATTTATAGTTAATGAGCAGCATTTCCATAAAAATGAAAGCCATGCTAAAGAGTCACACGATAATTATGGATGAAGATAATCTGATTGGTTGGAAAAGTATCTCACTTGTGATTTTTTTTTTTGGTCATGAATGGGTTGAATATCCTTTTGGAATGATTGTCAGGGTTTCCTGCTGCTTGTCATGCAAAGTGGTGCTCGAGGAAGTGGTAGAAAGCAGGCGTTAAAAGGAGTTCAGGGCCTTGAGAGCAAACAGCTGCACTCCTCTATCTCGAATCGTTTTAGTGAGACCAAACAAATCGTGGAGAGGCTTCGCACAAGTACAAAATCATCTTGAATTGTTGCATCAGTTTTGTTGGAGCCCAGCCTAGATAGCGGAAAAAGCTGCGTCTCAAAGAGCGTGCCATGTGAGTAGTGAGTTAGTGGTAAACAATGAGAAAGTGGCTTCAGCGCAAGTAGGTCATTCTGAATGTTGGACACAGATGTCAAGACATTAGCCGCCAAGAGTAACTTTAGAACTGCTTTATTTGACCTTGACTGCACTGAATAGATTGTGTCTATAGTAAAGTTTCCAAAAAGTGATTTCACTTACATTTTGAAATATTGCATTAGAATTTCATTAAAAAAAGGATAATGTATATAGCTTTACATGAAACAGTTTTAATTTCAAATAACCTTTAAGATAGCAAAATTGTTTTTGAGACCATTATCTAGTAAGACAGCATTTATAAAGGACCAGGAGCCAAAACTGTTGTTCTGCTAAATAAATAATAGCATTATTCATAAAAAACAGCAAAGAATCACTTAGAAGTACAGGTCCTGTTGCTGTGGTATGACCCTCACATGTCTGCTTTAAAAACAGCATCCATATTGCATGTTGCCAGGTTTAATAAGCCAAAAGAAAGAACAAATATTTCATTAAAGACACAAAACCCCTGTAAAAAGCTGCATCTCATTTCAAATTTCAGCCTTTTAATTAATAGAAACAGCTACATTTCTTTATTTCTAAATTTCACTTCAAATTCAAGTTATACTTTATGGAAACATGACTGATTATCCTGTAATAAATAAGGCTTTCAAAAACAGACAGTGAACCAAGCACTTTATCATAGTCTGCTGCACTTTAGATTGCAGCTTGGTTATAACATGGTAATAGCGTGGTAGTAGGATGATAGTAAATAGGTAATAACTACTACAGCAATTCATTATTAAGAAGTTCTGTGTCCTGAATGGGTGGCTAGAGGTTACACAGTCATAACAAGCTTCAGATATTGGTAAATGTGTGAAAACGACTTAATTACTAACCATAATTATTTCTTTAACCCCTAATTACACCACTATTACCATGCTATTACCAAAATCTGAGTGTACAGTTTTCCAATATGAACTTTAACCTCCTGGATGACCTACAGTAAGACAACAGAAAAAAAGAGAGAGACATCTTTTTACATTTAGAACTTAGGACATGGCAATAAGAAGACAAATGAAGATAGAAACTACATATCAATAGGAAAAATTCTCCTGTGACAGAACAAAACAGATTATTTTTGGCATCTTAGAAAACCTTCAAACACTAAGTGCAGAAGGCCAGCTCAGTACTTCTGCACATCAAAGTGTCTTAAAGTCTATAAATTCTGATGGCGAACTTTTGATAACATCCCTTTGGTTTTTACACTGTTCAGGGTTAGCTACAAGAAAGAAGTTTATCGTTGAAGTATAAATATATAAGTGTAAATATATTAATAACAGCGGCAAAGTGACAAGTCCCCGTGTATAATTTAGAAAGTGGCAGCGAGTGAAGCGGAGTTCAAATAAGCGAAAACTCAATATAATCTCTGTAAATGCAAACAGGGCACTTTTTGCTTTATGTAGTGTTTGGATGCCAAGTCATCTGCTGATGTGTAGGCTGAACCCTTGGCTGACAGTTAATATGTGTTTAGCAGACAGTTTAGTACGAGGCTGTTGAGCGGCGGTCTCCAGCGAGCTGAGGGCTTCTCCTGCCAGCACAACCTTTTTAGACATTAGCCGTGAATCAGAGGTTTTAAATCAGCGCTATAACACTGTCTATGGGCAAAGTGCACTCCGAAATGTCAGCGCCAAAATGTCTTTAATAGAGTCCAGTATTAGTTTAGTAGAGATGTACAAAACATTTTACAAAAACTTTTTTTTTTTTTTTTGCATAATTTGGTTTGACCGTGACTCTGGAATCTAAAAGTGGCACTAAAAGTGATGGCCTTGTTCACACGTCACTGTAAAAGTGAAAAAAAAGCAAAAATTGACCCTTACGTTAATCACAATTGACGTAACTGTTCAGATTTAAGCCTTTTTGATGCAATATGTGTGTTCTTTGCTTCGTACTATGGCTTTAGATGTAGTAAAGATCTAAATAAATGCTCAAAATACTGCACAAAATAGTAAAAGTGCTGTTTCAAACACGTCACAATCGCAATTCTCTGCATACAGTGAAGACAAATTATTCCTTAAAGTTGTCACAAAAGATTGACTTGAGTGTTACAAAAACACTAATTTCTTCTGTAGTTTGGATGCGAGCAAAGGCCAGATAAAGTGCTTCTCAGTTATCACTCAAGTGACATCAAAAATACAGCAATTTTCAAAGATAAGATTGGATCAAGGCGTCTATTTATTAAGAAATAAAAAAGGATTCCAGCCACTTAGATATCCCCAGATCTCATCAACACTTTATCATTAGATTTTGCCATTACATTGTTACATTAGACGGAAGAGATAGGGCACATTTCAAGGAGGTAATATCAAGGCTGCAGCCACACTAATGCATTTTAATTTGAAGGTAGTATCTCAGAACAGACAATGATCTAGAGTTTAAAAGTAAAAGTACGAGGCTGAAAATCTTACTTTTTTTTTTTTACAATTTATTAGTACCTCGTTGTGTCACTACATAATAATGCAGCATAAGGCATTAATCTAAAGCACAATACACAGAACTATAGGGTGTATTATGAACGTTCTGCTCCAAGCATCTACTTTTATGAATGTGATAAATTTGTGCAGTATACCTTTAAAATTGCTCTTAAATTTGCCTTAAATACGACCTTAATATGGTTGAATGCTCAGGTTTTGCTACATACATAACAAACTATGGTGCAATGTTTAAACACAGAAAAGTTCATTTAAAAAGGTAATTAAACCAGTGATACTGAAAAAGTATTGGCAATAACATCATGTTTTAATTGCAGTATATTTTTGAGAAAACCTGTCGTGATGTTTTCTAATTCACTCACGCCTTTACTTTCTTAATTCTGCGATTGCTTTCACTTTCATAAGCCTTACAGATGTGAATTTCTTTGGAACTTCCTGTCTCGTTGCCAGATTCAGCCCGTACGAATGGTATGACGCTCACCCCTGTAACCCTGGATCTGACGTGGTGGAAAACAACTTCACTCTGCTCAACAGCTTCTGGTTCGGAGTGGGTTCCTTAATGCAACAAGGTACGACTCTGCACACTCCCACTTCCCTGTCACAAACAATACCGTCACGCCGCCCCTTTTCTCTCCTCGGCAGCGCCGGCTCCTTCTTTCCTCCCTCTTTAACTGACAAGCTCCGTGATTTCCATCCCGCCTCCGTTTCATAAGACATTTACCTGTCAAGTACAACCGGAGCGCTCAGTCGTACATGACAAAGAAAGCCTGTTGTCACCTAGCTGCTGTTTAAAAAGGGAAGTGTAGGTGCCAGGTACTTGTCAGAGATTGGCAGGTAAGGATGGAAAACATAGCAGCATTCATTTTGCCATAATGCACTGGCTGGCCCTGCTCAAGAGTTGCGAGTGGGGGGACAAAAAGGGTAAGTTGAGGCACATGTCTGACAAATGCCAGCTGTCAGCCATGCTACGGCGCTCTGCTGTGATGTTCTCGGAGAGGTAGACGTCACACTAAAGAGTGAACTGCTGCAGAGAATCCAGATGTCTCATTTATAGCTGTGGTCTAGCAATTAATCCACACGCTAATGCTGGAGAATTCACTGAAAGGTGGATAAATTCAGTAGGGATCCAGATTTTTCACAAGTACTGCTGTTTTGAAGGCCATCTCCACGTTTTAAATAATATTTTTCAAGAGCAAAAGTGAGGAAGGGTACATGAATGATCATAAATGCATGTATTACGCATGACAGAATTGTATACGTTGTGTAGTGTTGTTGTGTATCAAAAGCTCAATGACACAATCATGCATAATATATCAGAACTGAATGAATGATTTTATTTAAACAGGGACAGCGCACAATTTAACATTAACCTCATACAAAAGAAATAGATTTTGTTCCAGGTTCTAGGTCAGTTGGTAATTTCCCCCCATTGTCCCTTGACAGGTAGAAGTTATAATGTAATTAAAGAAAAACAAGGAAAATGGAGCACATCATACACTAAACATCCAAGTTATCAACAATAAAACAAAGAGTATTATTCATGTAGGAGGTCATAAATAAAAAACTTCATGATCATTCTTATAGCTGTATAGTATAATCTATTGCACATCTGAATAACAGTTATTTTTACACCAGCACGAGAGACTAACATGACAATTAAACATACCATATCGCACCAATTTAATGTTCATTAAGATGAAGAGACTGATTGATGACTCAAAGTGATGGAAAATGAAGCTCTTAAAGCTCACAAACTCACAATTTGTTTTCTCGTCTCATCCAGCACTGCCATTTCTTATCCATATTGTTCTAACGTACATTTGCTCATTACACATAGCCACACACTGATGATGTGCAGAATGAGCAGTGCAGATTGTAACAGCTCAGTTGGATGCAGTGCAAATTAAAAACATTACACAGGTGATACTGATATGCACCATATTGTAGTGTATGTGCAGTTCATTTAAAGTTCATTAAAATATGGAAGTAAGCGGTAGAAAATGAATGAATGAATGAATAAAATATGTCCAGTATTACATCTATTAAAAATATTGCATTGAATACTGCCAATGCAAAACGACTGCATGTACTTGTACATTTAAAGGGCTTTTTAATGACTAGGAAGCCATGAAAAATGATTACACAAATAACAGAACTTTGATATGCCTTTTCACTGAATTCATCGGAAATCAAAACAAATGCTGCACGAGCCTAAATTGTTGCAGTTTTTACTCATTTAAAAGGCTTGAAAAACAGAACAGATCTGCCTCTAGTGCCATTTATTTCAATCCAAGCAGCACAACTCCCTCTGCAGACGAGATCCAACCTTTGACTAAAACCCAACCTGATACAAATAGATTTCCACTAGCGAGGTGTCCCTTAAAGCAAAAGGTAAGCAAATGATGGGCCCAGGAATACCATAATGAAGTCAACTGTGAAGGAAAAAACCCCAGTAATAAAATGTTTAACCCCAGTGTAACAACACAAATCAAGGAGGCTTAGCGCGACTCGGCAGTGGATCTTCGCCTGTAAGGATCGCAAACACGCTCGGCAATTCATTAAGCACACAAGCTCGGCTGCTCTCGTGAAGCTCCACAGCCGCTCTGCCAATTTACCCGCTCCAGCAGAAGGATACGGCGGTGCGATGAGAGACAGGGAGAGGCAAAACAAAGAGGGCTTAGATAGTAGCCTTTGTTATGAAGCTAAACAGCAGAGAACAGTCCATTAGCATCGGAGTCAAGTCATGCACGCCTGAGATTGGTAAAGTGAAAATCTGAGTAGGTTATGAATGCATTATATATTATTATGCTGCAATCATGTGATCTTTGGTTGACATGTTTCCATAATAGAAAGTTGTTTTCTATTTTACTTTGTTGCATTCATGTGTATTAATCTCTGAAATCAATTATTGGTTAGGTGTGTGTTTTTAACAGGACTTAAAAGGCTAGATATAATGCTAGCTTCCTGTTTTATATAAAGCTAAATGCTAGTGAATGCTGAAATATCGCTTTAGCTAATGCACCTGACTGATAAGGGTGGAGTACCATACTTAGAGTAACCAATATCGATGATGCATAAGATGTGAAGCCAGAAAGTCAGGCAAAAAAATACAAATCTGAGTTCTTTTTCTGATTTGAGCAGGAATTATGTACATTTTACAACAACAACAAAAAAAACATTTTCCTGAATGAATGCCACATAAAACATCATTTCAAAAAATCATCAATAAATCAATAAATCATATTTTTTAGGAAAAACTTGTGTGGGCCCTCTAGTTGGTAAGCAACCAGTGTGTTGTTGGAACTAATGACTCAAATTGTTTAAGAGCCACTAATAGCCCATGAAGAAGAGTGGTACTCAAAACATTTATTTTCTGAAAGTAATCTAAATCTTACTTAAACATCTTTGTCTGAACTCGAATGAGGACAGAATGTAAAAACATGTTTTCTACACTTAATCCATTGATTTTTGATTTACTTCCTAAAGCGTGATGGATGTCCCCATGTATGAAGATCTAACGTCTCTTTGAAACATACTAGAAAAATGGGTTCCAGAGGAGTAGCATGTTGTGGGTCTAATGAAAGCAGCTCATCCAAAACAAGAACAATGAGTGTGTCAAAAAAGAAGGATTAGCTGTTTTTGCACCAGAATATTATACATTTTCTTTTCATTTCATTTGTAAAATCAACATTAGCTTCATTTTTATTAAAAGTGGTCAAGCCAAAGTTTGGTTTTGGAACACAAACCTCTCGCTATGTCTCTGGTGGACAAGCCTGATAGAAAAAAAATGTCAAACGTTGTATTTTCCAATGTTCACTTAATCATAGATGTTGTAAAGTAAACTATATAATCCTTTAAACTGGGATAGGCATAAAATGTTATGACCACACAGAGCTGTTACATTATAAATTCATAGTTTACATGTTTGTTTTATATATTTTCCTACCGGACCTGTGAATACTGTGCAATAGCCCGCCGCTCTTATATAATTTGAAATGATGCGCTGTCAAAGAGCAGTTGGCAGTGGTCCTGAACATATAATCTGCGCGACAATAAGTGACTTTGTGCGACGCCCTCGTGTGCTGCAGCGTCTTGTAACACTGCGCGGTGGTGTCTGCGGCGAGGCATTTGTCTGTGTCACGTCAACAGACATGCCGCCCTCGTCTGCCAAACACAGTGACAGCAGCCGAGATGGAAGCCATTTCCTTGACATGTTTAAAATGCAAATGGACGTGTTTGAGGAGATCCAAAAAAAAAAAAAAAAAAAAAATCTAGCAGCTTGTTTGTGGGAGGGAGGTGTCATCCACAACACAAAGAACACAAAATCTGAAGAGGTGCAAAAAGCAAACACGTTCTGTACTTCAAATGCCTTCCTGGGGGTCTCAGTAGGCTTTTGCTCACAACAAACATATGTCTGATGCTTTCCCGTAAATTGGTTTCCCCGTAAAAAATTATTTTTGAAACTGTTTGATTTAGAAGTCGGCTTAGTTCCAGTTTGTTTTCATGCTCATTGTCGCTATTTTCATTTCCCACATTGTATTGCTCCAGAAAACAAAGCAGATGTATTGTTATTAAAACCCATATGCTCCATTATGTATGAGCAACTTTGCTGAAGGACTAATGTGTGGCATTTTGATTGTCTGCAAAAACTGCTCTTGCCTTTGCCCTTTTATGAAATTCACATAAAGATTGCGTCGTAATGGCATAACCGTTTCCATTTACAAGTGTCATCATTTAAATACAATTAGCAACATGGAAACGCCTGGAGCCCTGGATGGCGGTTCTGTGCGAGGACTTCACAGGGAGAATACCAAGCACAGGTAATCATTCTCATAGGAAAACCTGCTTTCCTCATGTTTGGGAGAGAAAAGGATCAGAAAAGCATCGGCATCGGCATCGTGTGCAGCACATTACTGTAAATCTGTAGAGAACAGCCTTATTCTTAATGCTCCCATTGACTGACTATTTAAAAAGCATAATAGGGTTGCAGCACTTGTGTCTGGTCTGTACAGACACAGTTTTGGGAACAGGAAGGAAGCCTAAGTGCATTGTCAAGCTGTTTTTGTGAGTGTTACTACTGTAAAACACTTTTTATGCTTAGTATTATTACACCAAAGACCAAAGTTCTACTGGAATACAACAATATTTATGCGCACCATACGATCTCACAGATTAAAGCTGCATTACCCAAAAACTGACTCCATTCCAATATTTATCCACATTTCACTTTGCTTCACTTTTGTGCTGTTTCTCTGTTGAAGGAGATATAGCCAGTGCTGGAATAGCTACTTTTCTTGAAGGACAAACATTGAGTCGCTGTTCATAATCAAGTAGAGCAACAGCCGATTAACCTTGCGCTGCAGCTGGATTCTCGCGAGATTTGGGATTTACTCGCGTAAATCCATCTTTTGTCACGGCAAGCAAACAACCTGAGTCAAACCGCGGGCTCACTGGACTCTTTTGACCAATGATGTGGCCGCACTAAAAGGAAGAGGCGGGTTTTTAATTTGAAGAAAGCAACAAGTGCTCTCTTCTCCTCTTTGTTATCAACATGGCTACGCCGAAAGACGTTGACGCTGCTATCGAAACAGTTTTATCAGAAGTAGAGAGTATTCTTTGAAAGAAGCGCAAAAAGTGGCACGTCATGTCGTTGCTGTGATTGGCTAAAGAAACCTCATGCTAAGAGGATACTTGTCGGTGCTAAGTTTTTGACAGAAGGCGCCTCCCTTTTGCAAATGCTTTTAACGGGAGCCTTCCCAGATGGTACTGAGAAATAGACTATGATCTATGGAGCAGTTCAATCTATCTAGTCAGGTTAACAGCCAGTAAGGAAGCATATGAGCATACCATTTGATTGGCCAAAGCTCTCTGGTAAGGGCTGAACATTCTCACTTCTGTCTGTTTAAAGTACAGCCTACTTCTTGATATGGCATCTACTATTTCATCTTCTATTACTGCTTTGTCTCTATTGTGTCATGTTAAAGAAAAAAATTACAACATGATATGAAGTTGTGTTATGTTACTCAGGATGGATTCCAATCTGACTCCTTTCTCAAGTGACTTTTATGAAATAAGGATCTATGAGGATGCACTGAAGATGTAAGGTTTTTCACAGGCCACTTCTGATTACTCAGGGTGCATTTTAGTTCCAGGTCTGAAAAAGGCCAATCACTGGCCAGCTCCTGTTGACAGTTATTACATAATAGTGCAATTAAAGTGGAAAATATTCTAAAGAGCATTCAGATTATCTCATCGCAAAAAATCAGGTCACTTTTATATGTTTCTTATGGCATGGAAGAGGCATTGATCTGGGTTAAGTCTATTTTATCTGAACAATGCTATTCAATATCATATGAAAATATATGATTTGGGCTGCAGTCTGAATGCGGTCTTACGGTTAGCTAAGTTGACTCAAAAAGCTCTGTGATCACTTTTATATCTATAATTATAAACTCATAAACCATGCAGAAACTAATGAAGGTTCTTCAGAATCTGGTTGTAAATAATTGAAGATCTACAGTATCTTATTGAAAGAAATGTACATTATGTGAGAGTAGAGAGGAGATTAAATGTAATTAATACTTGGGTGTTTTGGGAAAAGGGTGCTATAGGAAACCAGATTTGTTCTTGAACAGGTTTTAGATAAATACAGCAGTGAGATAGAGAGGTTTTGTTATTGAGTTTCAGTGCTTCACAAGATTCCAGTCCTTCTTTGAGGAATTGTGTGGCATACTGACACTGTTTTTATTTCCCTGGCACCTATGACTGATCTGCTCCTGTATTTATTAGACTGTTCGGAGGCCATGCCATATACCGTTCCCTGCTGACAACGGGTCTTTATAGTGTGGGATTCAATTGAGTTACCCGTTGCTTCGCTTCATTTTTAGTACAACCCCCGGAATGGATGTGGATCTTCCCTTCGCTGAAGTCACAGTGAATTAAGGGATTGCACTGTCTCGCCTTGTTTGTAACCACGTCGAGTTCGGCGTCAAACCACAGAGGACAAATCCAATCAAATTTGGTGGAAGAGGTTAAAGAGCTGACCAGTGTGCCCCCCTCGTCTGGGGGCTTGTTACTCTTCAGAATTGCCCTCATAAATCTTCCCAGTAAAGTAACCGAGTGCACAAAGCACAAGGGTATTTTAAAGGTTGTCAGAGATGAGATATAAAGTAACTTTAACACCAGTCAGTGGGCCATTGTAAACATAGGATTAGTCAGCAAAGGACCGCTCAAAGTCAAGGCTCATGCTGAGGTGGCCTGTCACTCCAGTTTTGACATTAGGTCTTGATTTTCAATGTTATGGACAGACGTGCTTTGTTGAGTTGATATTATGTGCAAAGCTACTAAAATATTACCCAATGTACTTTACAGAGATGACGGCTATACATTAAATATTTTTGCTTTATGTTTTTTTTTAGGTTAGAAGTCAAAGATAACAGCCATGACAAAAAAAATCAAAATGGTTGCCTTTAACCTGTTTTAATTTCCCCATCAGTGCACTTTGACTTTGCCTCGGCCACTACTGTCTCCGAAAAATCAAACAGCCCCAATTATGTTGTTGGCAGGGGATTTGGGAATAATTATCCTCTCCATTTTTTGTGTTGGTTTCAGGCTCTGAGCTCATGCCCAAAGCCCTGTCGACCAGAATCATCGGTGGGATCTGGTGGTTCTTCACCCTCATCATCATCTCGTCCTACACGGCCAACCTCGCAGCCTTCCTCACAGTGGAGAGGATGGACTCCCCCATCGACTCGGCCGACGACATCGCCAAGCAGACCAAGATTGAGTATGGAGTAGTCAAGGACGGTGCTACCATGTCTTTCTTTAAGGTACGGAAGGAGAAGAAACAATTCTCAGAGAATATTCTTTTTCACTGTTCCCCAGAAGTTTTTAAGACATTTTTTAAGCCTGTCCTTGTGGTTTTACTTATTGGCCTATGATGCTTTACGATCGCAGCTGTGCAACAAGAAAGCTGGATTATTTCAACAGTGAGGGTGGTTAATATGTAGATATGTAGATACCTATGTAAGTACTACATGTAATTGGATGTGTATGCACCAACACACCCAGTATAAGGGCTCCTTTGGAATAAACAGACGTAGTTCATAAATTACATCCACTCAGAGGTTGTACTAAATGAAGTAGACTGTATATATGCGCTGCCTCCTAAAAGTCAGTCAAAATTCAAGTGGATAGTGTGTGTATATATGGGACTTATATCAGAATTATCAAATTACATGGACTTCAAATGAAACTGAATTTACCTCTAAAATGCCACAAGGTGTAGTGTGTAGTTATTTCCACACACAACACTTCTTCTTCTTGAAATTGTGACAAAATAAAATGAGCCATGAAGGAAAACACTGTTGTCTATGAACATAAAAATGTGCACATTGGATTTGCACCGAAAAGGCTTTACATGCAACTGTACCACTTAAAATATATGCATCCGTAATCGGTAACATGTTAAAATGATGCATAATTGGTTACATAGATGTACTGTATATATAATACAAAGTTTCTAATAAATAAGCAAGTGGCAATGACTACAAAAGCAACCCTTTGGCCTCAACATAACCACTGTCCACAACTGAACTGTTTAAAATGGAAAATACTCAAGATAGAAGCTCACAGAGATATTGAAAAATACATAAGGATTAATGCAATAAGTTCCAAAGAAAAATATCAATACTACTCCACAAAAGAGATTTTTATTTATCTATATAAATATATAAATTCAGTAAGATCTTAATTCCCTCAGCAAAGGCAAATTCAGCTTCAGCTTCTCCACTTCTCCGCACTGTTTGATGTGTTCCATAATGATTTTTTTATTCCGAACTTTCTGCGTTTGCCTGCAGGGTCTTTGCCTTTTTTCATTATTTTGAGCTATGCCTTTAGATGCTCTGCTGCTGCCGTGGTGCAGAATAACACATGTAACAGAGTTATACTTTCTCCTGGTTAGAAATGAGAAGCGTGCACACTTCTATTGAACAAGTGTGTGAAATTCAGTAATGAGTAATAAAAAGTGAGTCTTCCAGGGCATCAGTCTGCCCTAGTTTTCTGCCCCCAGAAGTTGACTGTTGAGGATTGTGAAGTTTTCTGAATGGTGTAAATGCAACTTGATGAGTTCTTTAAAGACACCACCCCATGCATATGGCTCTGTAAAACTAATTTAATGACACTGTGAGACCGTCCTCTGCCTGTTTTTTTTCTTCTTCTTCTTCTTTTTGACATGTTTGGAAAGTTCCCAGCTGCTAAAATGGAATCATTAGTAATTGGTGGGCTAGAGCTTTTCTTTAGACTATAGCGTAAAGCATTCTTTTACCATTTTCTCTCAAGAGTACACATTTATTTATTCTACAATGTCTAAAAACACATCTGATAGTGCAAACAATGTGTGGGGGAAGATATAAAGATCAAAAAATCAGATGAATACTGAGACAGAAATATAATATAACATATACAGTATAGCGTAAAGCAATACTGTATCATATCATGCATAGGTGAGGCATCAAAACCAGTGCGTATCGAGTACATTGCACATTGATGACATTCATTCATTCATCTTTGTCACTTTTCCTGAAGGGCTGGAATCTAGCCCTATTTTCAATAATATTCTTTTTACTCGTGTCAAACTTTCTCTTCAATTTCCCTTTCTATCACATGAAAACTTTTAACAGAGATGGAGATAAAACAGGACACATTCAATGCACTGAACTGTCTTGAATATTTAATACCCTCCTGGCATTACCCCACGATCCAATCTCAACTTGTTGACCTTTCTAAGCTCTCCAAAGTTCTCCCAGTGCACTTCATATACTTTGATAGCCCTGATTGTGGTTTGATACATGAATGGGAAGAGACACAGGTGTCTAATTACCTCATCAGAGTTGGAGGCTCAAGTGCCCTGTGCTCTCTTTTAACACAAAGCCCTAATGATGTTGACTCCGAGCGAGATCGAGGAGCGTGATGAATACTAGCGAGTGCGCAGATGCATGGGACCGGGAGGATTTGGCTCTTCACCTGCGATATGCTGACGTAACTGACAGACAGGCTTAAATGTCTGCACTTGAGTCCTGGAATCTGATCCAACGTGATTACAGTTTGAGGCGAGTCATCAGCGGTAATGATGAGATGAGACTTCGCCGCCGCTGGGGCTAAGTCTCTCCATCTTCAGTGTATTTGAGACACTTATTGCATCAGTTACATTCATCAGTCGTGAATACTGGCAAATGGAGCCGTGTCTCCTTAAATCATGTGTGTCTGTCCAGAAACACGTATGCACTAAGTACAAAATGTAAGATAGTAATTGACGCCTTGATGGAAAATACTCATGTGACTTTTTCTCGATCACATGATGACGCCGTGTGGTTGGCCTTTGCGGATGAAAATGAGTAGCTCTGTTTAAACTGTTCACATTCTGTTTCTTATCTCAACAAAAACACTGTGATGACAACATAACCTCACTTTGACCACAGTGCAGTGATACAGTTAAACTACTCATCATTGTGCTTCTATTTGGTGTTTATTTATTTATGTATTTTTAAATTAAATTAAATTAAATTAAATTAAATTAAATTAAATTAAATTAAATTAAATTAAATTAAATTAAATTAAATTAAATTTAATTTAATTTAATTTAATTTAATTTAATTTAATTTAATTTAATTTTATTTAATTTTATTTTATTTTATTTTATTTTATTTTATTTTATTATTTTAATGAATGAGCTGATTTGTGTGCCGTCTGTAAACTATATTAATGTTTCCAGCAACCACAGAAGAACTAGTGAATATTGTGCTACATGTTTGTTTCCACGTCTGAGTGATTTAAGCTGGCCATTTCTGTCTTTATCTTGATGCAGATATGCTTCTTTACCAGCTTTTTGGCAAGATGGCAGCGTCTAAAAAAGGTCACATGACTGATAAAGGTCTTTCGCTTTAAAATTCTAAATCAAAGTACACTCTGCCTTAACTATAATATCTTTTCACAAGATTCCAAGCTGTAATCATCATGTACACAATCCTTAAGTATCTGAAGTGTTATTAAAAATGATTTAAAGTGATTATTTATGGCTGGAATGATACATATTTTAACGTTTGCAAGGAGTCTTTGTTGCAGCTTTAATTACGCTTTTTTCTCCTAAACCTAAGTCTACAATAGTCCTCCTTCATTACTACCATTATGTTGTATCTCCAACAGTCGCACTTTAGGTCTGAGTATCCAGCTCAATCTTTCTACTGTGCACACAATGAGGGGGCTTCTTCAAACAGCACTTCTCCCGATTCGAAACAGCTTAGAGCCCTTAGACTGCAATTATCTAAGATTAGGCATGGCATAAATGTGACCCCGTATAAATTGCATGAAATACC
Source organism: Rhyacichthys aspro (assembly GCA_036850595.1). Lineage (NCBI taxonomy): Eukaryota > Metazoa > Chordata > Actinopteri > Gobiiformes > Rhyacichthyidae > Rhyacichthys > Rhyacichthys aspro. The sequence goes on from CM072163.1 coordinate 16,458,368, forward strand.
ACATCGTCTGATGCAAGACTAATGGAAAGGCATTCTATTATTGCGGCATTATGTGAACACAAGTGCAAAAAAAAAATGATCATTGTCTTCTGGGCCTGTATAGCAGAGGTAATCAGAAATTGGTTTGGTACCTATGGGGCTGGTTTCAAGTATTAGAGCTGTCTACCTCATGTTTTGTAGTCTGCTAATGTACTGCTGCTCATAAAAGAGTACCAGCTTCGATGTTTCTTGTCGGTAGCCATTTTTTTTCTGTGTAGTAACCAGCTTTATGCAACAGCTATAATCTTAGTACGTCTTTGTGAACTGACTCATATCAAATCAATGCACACCTTACATGTTATTGTTAGTTATACTTCAAATTTTTCTATCTAGTATACTTTTTAAGCCCAAGAGACAAGCAGGACTTCATGGTTAGCAGTTTTCCAGCTTTAACACCTTGGGCCAAAACATTTGAAAGGTATTTTGCGAAGCCAAGGCTTTCAGTTGTAAAAGAATTGTATATGTATTTCAACTACTTTTCCTCACCTGCAGCAAAAAAGCGAAAAAGCAAAAAGCGCTTGTCCAAATGATGTTCAAAGGGCGATTTTGAAAGCAGCTTTTTTTTCGCTTTCTTTGCAGAAATCTAAGGTTTCCACTTTTGAGAAGATGTGGGCCTTTATGAGCAGCAAGCCGAGCACATCGCTGGTGAAGTCTATTGAAGACGGCGTTCAGCGGGTGCTAAAGTCAGACTATGCTCTCATTATGGAGTCCACCACGATCGATTACATCACCAGGAGGAACTGTAACCTGACGAAGGTGGGAGGGCTTTTCGACAGCAAAGGTTATGGAATTGGAACTCCGCTAGGTAAGAGCCAAGAATGACCAGTTATAAAATGTTCTCCCTTTTAAAGACAATGCACTACCACATTAAATTCTCCCTGCCACAATGTGTTTACGGACCTTATTATCACAGAATCCAGCTGGCATTTGTGCCACACTAAAACAGACCTCGTCTCGCTTCCAGGCTCCCCATACAGGGACAAAATCTCCATAGCAATTCTGAACATCTTAGAGGACGGGCGCCTACACATGCTGAAGGAGAAATGGTGGAGTGGGAGCAGCTGCTTGGATGAAGAGCGTCGCGAGACAGGCCCCATGGGGATCCAAAACCTGGGTGGCATATTCATCGTGCTGGCATCTGGCCTCGTGTTGTCTGTTTTTGTGGCCATTGCTGAATTCATCTACAAGCTGAGGAAGACTGCAGAGCGCGAGCAGGTATACATCTCCACAGATTACACACAGCAAACCCAGACATCCAAATCCAGTGTGTGATACCTTCCAAATATCACTGATTTGTAGAAGAGTCCAGTGGAAAATAATAGAATACATAAAACACATATTTATTCATATGTCACACATTCATTGGTGACATTTGCATAAACAAAAGTTATTAAAAACTGCATTAGTAGTTAATTATTAAAAAAATTGTAAAATTTGCTAAAACTGTAAAATACTAAAAAAGTATTATGGCAATTGTTTGTTTTTGTTTTTTTCACTGTTTGTGGCTTCAGAGCGCACTATTTCTAAACCCGACATAGACAGAATAACGAGAAGATAAAAGTATTTTCCTGCTCAATATGAGACATAGATAAAGTAATGACAATGGCACATCCCTCGCTGCACATCCCTCGCTGCCTAAATTAAATAAAAACATATCCTACTACACTGCTTTGTGGAATTGAAACAAAACAAACACATGCCAAAAAGTGTCTTCCAAATTCATATTACACACACAGGTTTATTTGCTTATCCAATTTAAGGAAATAAATACCTAATTAATTTTTTTCTTTTAGCATCACATTCTTTTTTTTTTTTTGAAATATGACCATGGCTACACATGAGATGCCAACTTACTGCTGGGATTTATAAGGTTACTCTATCATGAGCACTTGGTATAAACAGTTGACATCTCTCACCGTGGTCCAGTGTAAGTAAGACACAAAGGCACGTCTTCTCTGATCATTATCTTATGAAGTTTTTGTTGCCTTGTATAGCCTTAGGTTTCTTATCAGTTTGTTCTTGTACTCTTTCCATTAAGATGTTCAGTAGGTACAACATATAGTTTTAGTATCATTGACATACAAACCTCTGTTGAACTTGAGCACTGAATTGTTTTCTAAACATAACCAACAAAGTTTATTATCCAAACATAACCTCTGTCATTTTCTAAATAAATGCTCAATTATAATTAATTAACACCACTTAATCCTGTGGCAGGATGCAAATACATGGCCAAATCAAAGAATATAAAAAAAATATGAAATTAATAAATAGAATTTGTGCTTGAAATATTGTTAATTTATGTGCATTTAACAAAAAAAATCAGACTGGGTTACACACCATTTTGATCTTAATAAGGATAAATGGAGCAATAACAGGGCCTTAATTTAATTACACCCACTATATTAGTGTATTTCACTGTTATTCAGCCAACTAGCTGTTATCTGTGTCAACTTTGTGATGATACTTAGCCCCAAAGACAAATCTGTGCACAAGTCATGGCTTTTAGTTCAAACAAGATATAAAGGGATTTGGACGCCTTTGGCTAATCCGCAGGAGTGCTTGGCCTTAACACCACAACATTTATTTATTTTAAGAGGAGTAATTGCAAACTGGAGCATGGAGAATTAATTCATTATTAGTCACTGGAGATGTCAGAGTATTATGAACCCTTTCACTGTTTAATGCAAATTCTGTTAAGTGAGAAGGTGCATGCATGATCATGTGCATCACTAGATTCTGACACATGCAACAATCCTGCTTTTGGTCCAGAAACGATAGCTGTAAGCCATATACTAGAATGTGATTTTCTACGCATTGAAAACAAAACAACTCATAAAGCCTTGGTTCACAAAAATTGCACAGAACAATTAAGGATTTTTTTTTTGAGTCACATTGCAGTATTTGGGGAATAACACAGTGTATCTTAAATCTATTATCTTAAATTGATCAAGAACTGCAGTATCCATATTGCAAACAATAGCATTCCATGTGAAAGAAGCAATCATTGAAAACAGTTTGATGACAAGTGGAAGCTAGAGTAGAGCCTTGTATTTTTATATAAGATTCAATGAATATTTTCCCATTCCAAAGCAGGTTCAAATATACAAGTCTTAGTTCTTGTAACATGTAACATATTGTGCAGCTCTACTGTAGACTGTCAACACTATCTGCTGTCAGAACAATTTAAATCTAAGGCATTTACCCCCCGTCCCTTTCCCCCCCGACTTCTCCTTGGTCCTCTCCTCCTCGCTATTTCCCTTTTCGCCCAGAGGTCTTTGTGCAGTGCCATGGTGGACGAGATCAGACTGTCGTTCACCTGCGAGAGGCGGGTGAAGCACAAACCCCAGCCTCCGGTCATGGTGAAGACGGACGCGGTGATCAACATGCACGCCTACAACGACCGACGACTCCCGGGAAAGGACAGCATGAGCTGCAGCACTGGGATGACTCCTGTGTTTCCATGACAATGCGCTCCCCCCAGGCCAAGAGCCTCCTGAGCAACGTGTCGGGGGGCGTGCCAGAGACTAGAGACAATGGCATCGACGGGATCACCAGATTCTCCATTAACCACAGTGACATAGGGACGCTAACCAAACACGGGCATCTCAAAATGGCAGCATCAGCCACACAGGTATGACATTATTCACCACTGTATTCCAAACCAAGAAAGGGAAAAGAATGGACTTTATATCATAGAGAGCAGTTTGAGGCCTGATGTTTGTGTGTGCACCAATAAAAACATTGGAAAAAGTGGACTAAAGCGAGAAGAAATGGCAATAACAGACAGACAAAATGTACGATGAAACAGCAGCTATAAGGATACACATAAGCCAATTACAACAACTGCTTTTCCAGGCGATATACTCCTGAATGGCCTTTGACAGCTTCAAATGTTACCTCAGACATGTTGTCTAGACTTGTGGCCACACACAGGATACAAGGCAGGACCTTACAATGCATGGTTTGCAGGGCCACATTTGGTATGTGCAGTATTGTTAGTCACAGAAACCCTAGATACAACTACAAATTTACATCTGAATTGGTGATGTGTAATTATCCATATCCAGCAATGAATCAGTAATCCACAAAGAAAATAAATCGCCGCAGGCCATTTCATCAAGTCAAGGTTAGGTTTACGTACGCAGAAGTACAGTTTGTGTCCGAAACATTTTGTAGATGATTCTAATCAGTTTAAATATTGATTGCCAAAGACTGCTTGTTTATCATATATGTGATTTCAAGTTAATTGGAGTGGCTCAAGAAAGACAATAAAGGGATCTTGACTTTAAGAGTAATGTGCATTCAAAGTAATTATATTTGGCAAAGACTTGCTTCAAGCATTGTCGACATACAGTGTGCATCAACAATCAATGCACAAGTCATGAGACAATTCATGTAATGGATTCAACTCCCGATCGATTGCCTTCTTAAAGCAGTACTACATGTTCATGCTCATGTCTTTATTTTACTGATGAAATGGTATCTACAAAAGGCATTACTTTATGCATCTCAGTTGTATTTTAATAAAATGTAAGGCATAGATAGTTGGTAGTGAAGGCCGCACTAATAAAGACCAAGTCACGACCAAGACTCGTGGGACTGTCAGGACCAACCACAGTCATGATGTTGTCATGTAAATGTGTGTTGGTCTTGCCAGGTCTTGGGTAAGAATCTTGAGACACCAAGACAAACTAGGAAACAGTGACCTTTAAAAAGACAAGACAGATCTTGAGTACTTCGATACTAGTCATGGAGACTGGAGGAAAGTGACTGTGATCTTAATTCTCATGTGCATATGTTGCATTTACAAATGTCCATCTACTATTCATGCAATTTTTTGTTTGTGTGCCCACGGGTCCAGTGAATGTCCCTATACATCTAAGACACCACAGATGGTTGAACCATGTTAAAGAGACAGACTGCCTTGCTGTTAGGTCTGCTAATGTACAACACTGCACTGACAATAAGACACAGGTGATGATATTGTGTAATGAAGACTGAGGTGTGGTGCCACTGAATAATTCAAAGAGTCTATGAGCTGCTGTCACAAGATAAATGAAGAGAAAACCTCTATGAGGTTTACGCTAATAAACATTTAAAGGGTGGAATGGAAACTATCTGTAATTCATTGAAACAACAGTCTGTAAAATTTAGCATTGGTTTAGTAGAGTGTATACTTGTTTATTGAATCCCTTCTGAAAAGTAGAGTCTGTAGATAAGATCAACAGGAGAAAATGTATTTTGCTAAATTTATACCTTATGAATAAATTTTGTTCACATTTAAATAGATCTATTTATTTCGTAGAGAGGTCACTTTAACCTACTTCCTCACTTTATTCCTGTTCCAACGGCCAGGACCTTGTCTATTTATTTTATGGAAATGCATTATATAATGGTATAGTGGGTTAGTATCAGTCAGGTGGGAAAATGTATGTAAATCTGATTTCAAGATGCCTCATATATTTTACAAGGTGAAGATGAAAAGGACATATTGAGCTTCCCCTTGAACTAAGGGGGCTCTTCTATAAACTAGGGATTTTTCTAATTGAACTGGACCCTTCCCAGTGAAGCCCAGTTAGGACCTGATTTGCCCTTGTGTGTACTGTAGCTTCTCATGCAGGCGGTGTCATTACACACGTTCACTTGTACTTCACTTCTGTAATGTGAAAAATAATAAAAATACACTCCATTGAAATCAAAGCTTGTGGGAATTGCTACAGGGTTTATGATTGGCTGATTTTGACAGTTCAGTTCTTGAATATATACATCTTTTTTACCAATTAATGTGAATAATAACATCATTTTACACAAAATTGTATGAAATGTGAGAGAAAAGTAATGCAACAATGTAAGCTACATAACCTGTGTTCCATTAGCAGTGTGTGGTATGACTTTTGATTTTCAGCAATCACAGCCTTTTTATGTATACCTTTTATTTTCTGTTGCACAGCTTTGGCAGAAAACCTCTCAAACAATACGATACATACGTTGGTGCCAACCAGGGTTTTCTTTGTGGACATGCAGAATTTCTATGAATATAGTTTTTGTAAGGTTTTGTAAAAAAAAAAAGAAAAAAAGTTTGTTTTCCTAGTAAATGTATGTGTTAAGAGAACATTAGAATAACCAACATCCGAGTGAATCATGGGGAAGTTCAAAATATTATAGAAATCCTATTGAAATATTTTCTTTTTAACACACTGTGAATAATTTAATTGTACAGTTTGCTGTATGGGTTATATGAAGTTTTAAATAAAAAATACAAACTACCTATATCTAGTGCAGATCTGCTCATTTTGACATTGATCATGAATTCGTGTGCATTTTTACTGACACAAACAGGAGGATGGTAGGTGATGTCAAAGGTAAAAAGTGTATAGACCATCAAGATACAAAGCACCAAAACAAAATTGTCCCATTCAAATCACATAGATGTTGAAACCAATGAATGATGTGTGTGTCAGTACTTGTATCTTGACCATCAATATATTGTGGTTGTTAGGTTACAGCCTTTTCCATTAGCCTCTAACATACTGTAGTAACTCACCTAAACAGGGAGTATGCATGTGAGAAAAAGAAATGTTGTCACCTAATAGCATATTGTAATGGGAATCATCTATGAACAAACAAAACCATATGACATTATCTAGGCTTTATGATCAGGGATTGTAATAGATGAAAATTTTCAGTTTTAAACGGAAGCTTTGTCCAATCACCTGCTCGCTCCCATTGGTCAACACCACTCGTCAATAAGGAAGTAACGGCTTATGATAAAACATAGACTAGCCTCTCGCTCTAGGCTGCTGTTGGAGGCGAGTGTGGGTCTGTGATGGGGGCTGCAAAAAGAAAATCAGGTAGTTCCACTTTAAAGCACTCAGCTTGGCCAGGCTAACCTGTCAAACACAGAATAAGAAACAGATTTGAAAGCACACTACCGCAAAGGGACAAACACTACAGAAGTATTCAGGCAGAACTACATTTGTTTTGTAGTTTGGAGTCACCATTGTCCATGATGTTTACAGCCGTGTAGTTCAGAGTTGTGTAAGACTCAAAGCCTGTGAGTCTTTACCAACTTGTGCAGGCTTAAAATGTCTAAAATACATAATAATACTATACATATAATACATATTTTACAGTGTTACAGATTTTTGCTCCTTATGATTGTACATAAGCAAGTTAAGATAAATAAAACTATGGCTCATATTGGTTTATGAATGAATCTTTTGTTACAAAGCACAAAATGTGAAATATTTAAAAGGGGTTAATCATTTTTAAGGCAGGACCATATTAACAAACTAAACAGTGTTAGTATCATCACCTCTTAGTGCTCATAATGCAACTTCTCATTAAAATGTTCTATTTTACTTGAACTTGCACTTATTTCCTTCACAAAATATGCTGTCGTTTAAAATAACTTCTTCTTGTGCAGCTGCGAAACAACACATTTTTATTCAGCTGTATCCTTTACAGTCGGATGGCTCGTGCTTTCTGGTGGGAATTTAGTTTGCCGAGATGATGACACTGCCTATAATAAGGTTCAGTGCGCACTAGCCCTCCCGTCAAGCCAATCCTCTGCAGTAGCCTGGGCTTAGATGTGCCTCTCGCCCAGTGGGTCTACAGAGATGGGCATGGCATGAGTCCGGTATTCATCCGCCCCCCAGCCGGTCAATGATGCACAGCCGTCGGGCTCCAGCGCATCGCCCCGCAGTGTCGAGCAGAACATCACCCACTGACGGCCCTGTCAAGGTCATCGCAAAGAGAACGCTGGTCTGAGCGAGTGAGGAAACTGCCGTGAGCCTGAATGATCACAACACCGAAGAGGCATTCACAACGGAGGGGTCAGCGGACAGCTTCAGGTTGTTCAGATCAAGTTTTTGAAGTGGGGTCGTGTAGGCCACATGTGGACAGACAGTCAGCATGGCCATATCTGAGAACTTACTGGAACGGCAGAGTCAACAGTGCTACTTTAGGCTTTAGTGGTACTGTGTATTTGTATTTGAAGGCACAATAAGCAGGATTTCCAGGTAACAGCTTGTAAATAAACCCTGAAAACTAATATCCATCCCATCTTTTGTGCCCATTTTTTAGTTTTGCTGCATTTTTTTCTGTTGTGAGCTGTGATTGGCTGTCAGCTACCACACAAAAACAAACGTTACGTGAAAAGTATTCTTTCTTGAAAATTCAGCTTTTTTTTTCAACAGATTGTACCTTTAAATAGACACGAATCCATGAATTAGATTGCAATTAGAAAAGAAAAACTCACACAATGGCAAATACATCTAAGAGACATAAAGATATTTGTCGCTAGATTGTTGTACCGCTAGATGGAGTCATGAGCTACAGCACAGTGAATACTAATTTATAGTTCTGTAAATTTAATACTGCCATCTGAGATACTCAAATGTTACACGTGGACTGTTATCAGTTCTAGTATTTTTTAAATGATGCTCAATCTGAAAAGAGTCGTGCATCTCCACAGTCACTCAACATGACAGTGTACAGACACTCATGATAAATTGTGCATGGTCCACATTAGGCTGAAGGACATAAACAGTACATCAAGCACACTCCCCTTTGTCTTAAAAGCTACTCTAGAATAGACAATGCTCTCAGCCCACTTGTTCCTTTTAGTTTTTGTATTTCAAAGACAGTCCATGACTTAAAATAGTCTTTACTCATTGACCTACTTCCACAGATTGTTATCCACATTATTACACCAGTAAAGCCCCTGAGTTTTGCTATTGAACACAATCTTGTTCTTAAAAGCACATAGTAGCTCAGAGTGCTGTATGAGTCTTCCAAATTCTGTTTAATGTCTCTCATAGACATTTCAGCTTTGTTTTTATCTTCAATATTTTTGCTTTATTATTTGTTCCTCAGCTCATCTAATTCTAATTTTTTTGCTTTTATGTCACACCAACTACCTCTATTCTGCTCTGTTCTTTTCCCATTGCTATCCGTTAATCTTTCAAATTGGTATTATCTGCACATCATTGCCTCATTCTCCTTGGCTCTCCCCTTCCTATTTTCACCCCATCATCTTTTTTCATTCGGCCCCATTGCTCCGACTGCCTCCACCTCTCACGTCCGTTCACATCTCTCTGCTTGGCTCCCATCCTTCCTCTGTCTCTTTTTTACATAGTCCTGGTGCACTCCTGCTGGCCCCGGTCTGTCCGCAGGGATTAATTGATAGTGAGAGATAATAAATCTTCCCATTAGGAGAGAGGCCCCTGCCCATCGCTCATTATGCGCCTGCTGCTTTTCAACGCCATGGCCTGGGGTTTCCCTTGCTTTTTTAACACACACGTCTGCCATCTCCACGGCTGCAAGGTTAATCTTTCCGTATTGCAGTGGAGTGGCTACCTCATGGCACAGAGCATACTACTTGAAACAAACACAACCAGTGTTGTCTAATAGAATGTACCTACAGAACATGTTACACATATGACACATACGAAAATAATTAAAGGTGGTTTGTGCGTGTTTCAGTGACATCTGGTGTTCATTTTGGAGACTGACTTCTTTTTAGACCATGTGACCACCTACGGTAAGCCTGCAGGGACATGTCATTGTCTATGGACAAACCCAGTGAAAATACATTGGATGATGAAGTTCACTGTAAAAATTTTGAAACAAAATCAGTTTAGTTTATAAATGTCCTGCAGCTTCATGCAAAATATCACTGTTCAAAGAAAAAAATAACATTCTCAGTTTGTCCTCTCTGGACAGGTGTGAACAAGGGGGAAAGAGGTAATGGAACTTCCACTGGGTCACCTATAACATAAAGGCAATAATAACTTAAAGGAAAACCACATCACTTTTAGCCCAAAATTTTATATTCCCCAAATCATTTTGATGGTTCTTAGGCTAAAATCTCTATGCTAAAATTACCGTTTTGAAGACGTGTCTTTATTTTTCTTTCAAGCTTTCCAGCTTGGATAGTCTCAATTTGTAAATGATTAATGTCTTTGAATATGGAGCTGCTGTCGTAAAAATAGAGAGTCTGTAGAGGGATCTGTGCCCTCTACTGGCTAAATGTTAGATAGTGTAATACATAAAACATATTTTTCTCAGTGTTTTAAGTAGTGGAAGAAAGGTTTCCTCTGTTTCTCAAGAGATGGTACGTCAATATGATGGAGAGCTATAACTATAACAGCTATATATATATGTAGAAGAAAATATCACTTTATTAATCCCAAAAGAGGAAACTTATTCTGTTGCAGCATAAAAAGATTAAAAATAGAATAAATCCATAAAACCAGTCTCTCAATAAAACGTTTTGTTGATGTTTCTCCAATGACCAGTTTATTGCAGTTGTTTTTGTAGGTTAAATGTTTCAGTTAGAAGAAATATTTTCTTGCCAATAGAGCAGTCAATAAACAATACTTGTATTTAATTACTATCATGTTTTGACTAAGATCAGAGAGCAGACAGAGGGACAGAAAACAAACAAAACAAACACATCAGAACCAGTAGCTGCAAATCCAACCTTAGCAACCTCAAAAGCCTTAAACTAGGATTCAGTGAAATAAAAATGGGCTTTAAATTGCACAATAAACCCAGTAAATGTGTTTTATAAATATATGCAGTGGCATTCAGAGCTACAACACAAGGCTAATAGGGGGTCCACGGCACTGTCCACCGTAATAACATTAAAAATAATGAACAATTAATGAGTGTGTAATTACAGTACACAGTAATGCTTTAATGAAGTGGGGCCACAGAGGGAATGCTCATGCATATTCTAGCTCCAGTAATGAGCTTGGCATCGCATGTATCATGTTTGTACAGAGGGACACCATATGGCCCGGTGTCAGAATGAGAGGAAAATCTATTGTTTATTCCAGACCTCCATCCTTTTTATTACAAATCACTGACACAACAATATCAGAGCTTCATCTCCACGCCATCATGTTGAATTATCCATTTGACTTTAGGTGAAATAGCCCAATAAAGACACGGCCCGTGAAATGCCTCGATGACTTGCTCTTTCTCTGCGTCTGACCCTGGTAATGGCTGCAATCGAGGCTTTTCATGAATATAAATACAGAGCAGAACGAAAGGCATTTTTGTTCAGTCTATATAAAATTAACACTCTTGAGCTTTGAACAAAGAGCAATTATCATCAAGACTGAGCAGCACTTCTGTATTCTCTGGAGTCACACAGCTTTTGAATCAGAACCACTGTGCTGAACTGATTCAATATAGGAAATATATTTTCTCTCAAATAAACTTAATAGATTTTTTTTTTTTTAGTTTATCCTATTTAAACTGCTACTAAATTAGTCAGCCTTTAGCTTTATTCGCTAATTGCATTACATTTTGTTGTGTCACAATAACTAGTGCTAAAGAAACAACTCGTGTTGAGTTGTTTTGTGCATTACATTTTCACACTTTTACTTTATCAGAGTTTATAGACAATCAGAGGAGAGTTAAAAGTAAAGAAGTGGAGCCATTAACACCCATTACACTGACCCCCGACAGTGTTGGGTCAAAGTAGCACATCAGTCTGGGCTAAAATAATAAACAAAACGAAAGAATACCAGCTGGATATCATTGATGATGGTGGTGTGTTTGCAAATTGCTTCTTTTATGATAGTTTTGAGCAAGTTGACTCACACTGTGGCTCTCGATTTATTGTTTCACTGGTCTAATTTGGAAATGCAAGATGGTGTTTGAATCTTCACACTTCTACACTTACTTTAGCTGCAGAATAGTTGAGGACAGTCACAATTTTGAGGTTTCTTTTACTGAAATAGTATCACTCAGAATCAGAATACTTTTATTTATTCTGAGGGGAAATTTGTTTTGTTACAGACATGACCAAAAAACAAAATGAAAGAAGAAAAATATCAGAAATATAATGAATAAATATAAAAAAATACAGCAACCAAATATGTAAAAACACCCCTGTAAAAAATAAACAAGCATTTAAAAATAAAATAAAATAAAGAAAAACAATCTTTAAAAAAAAAAAAAAAGGTAATAAATAAATAAATAAATAAATAACAATCTCAAGGAATATTTACATACAGTATATATACAAATTTAAATGTTTAGGGTGTATAAACAGTGTACAATGTCTGTGTGTCTGTACAGAGATCAGTAGTTTTATCTAACTGTATGATTTGGATTAAAAGTTATTAGAAGCAGCAGTTATAAATCCTTCCTACAAATGTCCTTGTTAAGTTGTTTGTCCTTATGTTATGAGATCATACCCATAAGAAAACCCCCAACTTACCTTTACATGTAAATAAAATGCTCTCCCATTGTAGAATGACGCTTTTGGCCACAAATAACCACATAACCTTCAACAAATACTGCATATTCAAAGTTTGCAAACAACAGACTGAAAGGCTGGACACCTGCCGAGACACATCCGCTCTAAAAAATAATATTACTGCACCGTGTCAGTTCACATGTTCTTTGTCTTTGTCTCTCTGCTGGTGTAAACAAAAGCATGGTGTTTTTGAGGGAACGGTCATGGCATAACAACTACATGTGATAGAGACAGAGACATGGTGCACATCTTTAAAAAATTGTCATAAATTGTGAAAGTCCACTTACCAGATCTTTTATTCCACCACAGTGCATATATCCTACACCGTTTATGTACTACTAGAAAGGATTTTGATAGTTGATGTGTGTAATATTCTTTCCTCGCTATTCGTTCTATCATCAAACAGGAACCCTCACACTTTTACCTGAAGAGATGTGTCAGTGTTGCTTGTTTGAAGTTGGCCCTGGACCAGGCGGGGTTCTGTTCCAGAGGGGGATGAAGTTCACCGTGGGATAATTTGTTATTCTCTATCAACCTCTGTTTCTATACAGCCATCCTTTAAAAGTTGGGAAATCGGCCAGTGCACTCTGCAGTTTGCTTCCATGGAAACTGCTCCAAAATGACCCAAAACAACAAAGCATTCATTATAACTAAGATCAGAAAATGTTACAGCTCTTGCCTTAACTATTTTGGGTGAATCAATTTGTGGATTGACACATAAGGCCACAAGGTATTCAAGATTCAAAAGGTTTATTGTCATATGTACAGTATAGAAACGGGTTTCCCTGTACAATGAAATCAAAGTCTTTCTTTGCTGTCCACAGTGAATGCCACGTAGAAGATAGAATAAAATAAAATAAATCCTAAGTATAAAATAGTTAAATAATTCTAAATACAAAGTACAATGCAGGTTTCTAAGTACAGTGCAAATTAGAAGCAGAGTATGATGGGAATGATATACATAACTGTACAGTAAAGTGCAAATGAGCTGTATAGTGCAACATAAGCTGTATGTGCAATCGGCATTAATGTGCAAAGTGAACATATGAAGTGTAAACAGTCATCTGTAAGTGAACAGTGGGGATAGTCCATGATTCTAGACTCCTGTCAGCTGTTCAGGAGTCTGATGGCGGAAAGAGTTCTTCAGTATATTAGCTAAACTCTAACCTGGCACCGATGATTCATTTGTCCCTTTTTTTGCATCCATAGATTAACACGAGTGCTCTTGAAACACACAAGGCTTGTCTCTTGTATATGAGGACATTATATGGCCTGTCCACAGGGAAGGTGCCAGCGAGTGTCTGGTACGGTAGGAGAAAGTTTATGAGCTGTGAAGGCCAATCTGAGCAGCCTGCAGAGAGAATCCAAACCACCAAGTCACCTTCCTCTCCATCTCTCTCCATCAGAAGCAAAACAGACAGTATCACGAAGAAAACACAACTTCTCTTGTGATCTAAAAGTGGCATTCTGGAAGGTGGTGGCATAAATTTGCGTAGACTAAATGGTTCATTAATATCAAATAAGGAAATGACAGTTGGAGGGACTTGGCATACGCTTTTGGCACCTCTAACGGTTTGATGGCTGGGCGCTTTGTTTCACTCAAGATGTGGCGGTTAAGGGAGAGAACAGCTGCTTTGGACGTCTGCATGCAAAGTCGACACTCGCAACACCTAAAAACCTCACAGTGTTACATTTAGACCAAGGCCTCAAAAAGACTCTTCTTTAGAAGTCTGAAATAGGCTTCTACTGTGTGTTTTTTCCAAGATATTTTATATGATGTGTTGTAGTTATAAATATTTTACCCTGACCCTGGTGACTATACTATGGGCGGATGAATACTGCTATAGAACACAATACAGCACTAAATAAGGTCAGACTCACTATAATAATGTACTTCAAAACATTAAGTTGTGTAAGAAAGACAGTTTTCTGCAAAAGGGGTCTGTGAGATATTGTGGATACAGCAGACACCCTTTTACTAAAGGTAACTGTCACTATTAACGCAGTTGTCTATTATATTTAAGGCTTTAAACATGCTTTTTCATCAGTAGATCGCAAGGACAAGCATTATTTGGACTCATTTACAGCAGTACTTCTCTGTTACTGTATGTGCCACATGTAATCCTTAACATCTACAGTGCATTTATGCTTCAAACATGGGAGAAAAAAAAAAGTTTTGATCACTCCAATCTACAAGGTGAGTCTAAATACAACTGGTCTAAGCTCTGTGTTCATCATTCATTTTATGCATGTGTTTTTCACATAATACTGCGTTGAAAATCCTCATTCACCACACAAAGTCAGAATTAGGAAGATCATCAAAATGTCTTCTTGCTTTAATTATGGCTGTTGGGCAGGACCGCTTTTAATATCCACCGAAGCTGCAAATTGTTAATGTTGTCTCTGAAAGTAACTGTTTATGTTTTCCCATCATGCCATATTATTGTTGCCTGTATTTATGATTATGGTTAAATGTAAAGTCAAATTTAATTATAGGGCATTATTGCTCAATGAAGCTTTGTAAATGCAAGCTGTTGCCTCAGATATAAAAGATAAAGACGGCACCTGTGGCCAAAGTGAACATAATGCGGTGTTATAGTGCTATATTTTTATGTCTACACCATTTGGACAATGGAAAACCCTTGTTGAATCTTGTTTAAAGCGAGAATTAAGACAATTAAAAAGTGTGAATGCTCCTTAACGTTAAAGAAATGTCTCAAAGCAGTTTTTATTTAGATATTTCATTTATAATATAAGCCAGGAAAAGGGCTCTCTAAAAGCAAAATCTCCCACTCAAGTTGTACTCGGCAATAAAAAGCCAGCACTAATAGGAGCAGAGCCAGGACCCCCACAATGATCACACTGCACAGCATTTCCTTGCCTTTGCTTTCTTCAAGTGAAAAACCGTTAGGAAATGCTCCTTGGCACGAAGCAAGTGGCACAGGCTCCGTTGGCGGTTTGTGCCATTGCATATGGGAAGTCCTTCAAAGTCAGCCGTCGTGCCGCAGGCAGCATTCTAATGAGGTCATCAATAACCTGCAACAGCTGCTCAGAGATAGAGGCCTCATCTGTTGAGCTCTAGCCACCAGTGACTCCGCTGTAACTGAACAAACAGCTCCAAAATAATGAGAGCTACTCTATGGAACGTGCCGTGCCGCTTTACCATCAGCATTAATTGGTGCAAGCGCAGTAGATTTAGAAGTGACAGCGGTGGCAGTGACTGAAAAGGTTGCACCTAAATCCCTGGGGGACTGTCACATAGTCCGCTGTGTTACTTTTGGTAAAATTAGCTTCTCAAAACAGCAGTAAACATGTCAACCTCGACAAAGGATGCCACTTCGGGCGAATGGTGAGAAAGCAAACAAACTCTGCACAGCCCCTTACAGGAAGGTGAGCTGAAAAACATAACAGGATGAAGACATCATCCACAGGGTCTGTCATGGGACACGTCATTCTGCTTAGCTTAAATAAAGCTATCAGAGAACAACCTGGCCCAATTATTCCTAATCACTCATTATACTGTAGATAGGCTAGAAATAGAATCTTTTTATGTAACTTTTATATATTAATAGATTGAGGAAGCAGCTACGCATAGTGTGTTACATTCTTTAATGAGAGAGTGGGATTCAATAAGTTTTTCTTCTTCCCACTCCTTTTCGAGCAGATAGTGTCTGTACGTTTTAAGTTTAAAAAAAACCTAAAAAACACACAACTTCCTGAAATCTGTTTGAAGAAGGATTTTGTTATTATAAGAAAATATTTATGTTGTTAAATATACACAGATTTATTTCATGATTTTTTTTAATGAAATCTGATGAAATATTTTGATTGTTGGATATATTCAATATTATTATCTTATAAAATAATAATTAAAAAAATAATAAAATGGGGTAGACTTTGCTTCATTTCTTTGATTGGTTGTATGTTTTTCAAGTTTGTCAGACCAGAGGTGGTTTATTCTGTGTATGCTGATACTGCCCCCTGTTTTCTGGCCTAAGAGGCAATTTATCTTCAATTGGTTGATAGTGTCAATTGAATCTACAGACCAATGCTTTGAATAAAATAGAAAAACATGGTAGAAAAAGATGGTTGACAAAACCACAATGAACCACTATGTTGATACAGTACAAACAATGTCCTCGCTCAAGAAATCTGTTCAAATCAGTGTATTATTTCACCATATCCTTGCATATGCCTGAGCCAGCAGTGAAATGATACAGTTTCATAAATTGTAGAGCTATAGGTCATAAAATACTATAGCTCTACAGTTGCTCATGATGATCTACTGAACCGGAGGATGCCTGGGTGAAGTAGAGTGGAAATACAGAATACATATCTTGTAATGTCATATGCAGCATGCAAATGTGAGGAGCAACAGTATCATGGGATGGCTGAGTGCATGAAATGTGTTGCTTAGCTTAGTGTGTTGCTGAGTGTGCTGTACCGCTCTGGTGATTAGATATAAATCACAACTTACTAATACACTTCATAGACCACATCCTGGAAAACGTTAGCTTGAAACACTGAACAAAAGTTAAAGTTATGTTATGTTAAAGGGAAAAAAAACAAAAAAACGGTGTTGCTACCTTCAAATGTCGATCATATGGCGTATTCTTTACTATAACTTGTCAGCTGTTGTCGTGCTGTCCAGGACATCGTATTCTATTGGCTTTCATCATCATTGCACGCTTGACCCTCCTCTCGATCTCACTGCAGGAGATGCCACAAACTCATCTATTTGTGTGACATTTGCAGCAGGACTCCTCAAACCTGGATGGCTCTTATGGCTGCCAGATAAAGCCAAGAGGAGACAACGAGAACTCTTTGTCCCTCGACGGCGGACGCTGCTAACACTTTGTTGCTGGAAACATAAAACAGGTGCAGCATGCCAGTATCAATATGTCTGCCAGCCTACTTAGAAAGCCTTTCCGGGGAATAGTGCTCAGGTTTTATGAATATCTAGGAATGTCTGGGTACAGCCAGTGTTATTCATGTGCTTGTCATATGATTAATACAGGAGCTTTGTATCTGTGAGTTTGTATATTTTATGTGCATTTTAATCCCAAAAGGGCTTGAGTACTATCATAAATCAAAGGATTATTCTCTAGGTTAATGGTGCATTTCAGTTTTCTGCTGCTTTCCAATTAAGGCAACTTAACCACAAATCTTCAGCAGCAGTAGTGTATTACTGACAGTGACAGTGTTTAAGATTTCAAAGGCTTTCACCTCACAAGTTATAAAAACTGGGACTGTCTGGTTTTATGAAAATGAAAGTCTTTATGGGTCAAACAGATGCAGTGTAACAGTGATAAACAGTGAGCTGACAGGCTGGCTGCATAAATCTAAATGTAATCCTGGTTTTACTTCTTTAAATATATGCTTCCAGAAATCCAATTCCAGTCAAAAATGGACGCCGTGTGCCATCACTGGGAAGTTTTATGTGCCCTATATTCTCTTTGCAGCGCTGTGTATTTGCAAACTGTGCAACTCTGCCCGAGAAGTTTCATCTATACTGAAGCAGGTCTCTGTGATACCATCCATTATGGAGCTGTCAGTGCACCATGCCACAGAGTGCACTGCTTTAAAATTAAAGAGGGGAGTGATTTGATTTGCAATGCTACATTCTTCTACACCCACTGAGTTTCCAACTGTGCCACAGGTGCTCTGTACACATCTGGCTACAAAGAGCCAAATATAGAGCAGTGGAAATAGCACCTTCAGAGGCTCTGAGACAAGAGTGATCACTCAGTCAAAGCAAAGAACTACTACTACATAGAATATTGTTAATGCTTCTATTTAATTATATTTTTCCTAGTGCTGTAGTTTACTTTAGGATTTATGTGCAGCACGAGTAGTGTGTAGTGCTTACAGCTTCACATTCTTTTTTGAAGGATGTTACATAACTTTTATCCAGAATTCACAACAGAACCTAAAGAATTGAATGAGTCCTTTACCTGATGTAAACTATAGAGTTATATATTTGAGATACAAAATAACTTTTTACTGCCTTTATATCTCTCCATATTAATCTCTGCTGGAACATTCTGTCCTAGTTTAATATACGGGAGCTGATACTGAGGAGATATTAATGTTGGTGTTGAATGGAATGAAAAAAAATCATATTTAAACCTTATTTCTTCTGTAGTCCTGCCAGGACGGTGGACACATGCAGAGAAGGAGGGACCACTGTGGTGACAGTGCAGGTTGGGCAGATGCTGCTGGAGCCTGGCCACAAAGTAGATATGATGCCCAAGTTAATTATAAGAAAAAGCGGAGCTGTCTCTAGCCAGACCACAGAACTAAGTGGAGTCAATGAATGTAACAGAAATCTTAAAATAAATGTGTTTGCTTTTGTCCTGAAGCACAGTCATGCAAAACATAAATCTCTAACTGCCAGTGCAGTGCAGTTATATCCCTCTAAACTCCATTATCCCATTTGGCTATAGTGGGTTTCTGGTATTAATGTACCACATCTGTCAATTAATCACTTTGATTATACACTTATTTACCTAATGGAATCCATTTAGCCCTGCCACTCCTCTTCACCATGATGCATTGCTCTTATTGATGGACTGATTTCTATAATCTGCTTGTGTTCCCTGTAATTGTCCTCATTGATTCATTTTCACTATCTTGTCACAAATGTCTCCTTTATTTAGCCAGCACATTCATTTGTGTGTGGGCGTGTGTCAGACTAACTCACAGCAGCGTCTTACCATCTTTTTTCTAAATTACCTGATCATAAACTGGCAAGTCGGCCTGTTTCTCAGTTCAGGTTATAACAGTGTTAAGTGCATGATATGATTATTAGATGTTTTGGAAAACCACCAGAACACAGAGCAAAGTTAGATCAGAAGTGCAGTGTATAATAAGATGAGACATTGGATGCAGTTGAGCAGGCAAAAAGTGAATGTGGCACAGTCTGACCTCTCCTTGTCCTCTCGGTTACTTCAGCAATAGTTAACATCATAATGTTGCTATTTATGGCACCTGTTAAATAAGGCAATATCTCCAGATCGATTTTGCAGCCGCACACTCTCGCCTTTGGCACTCACTTTCACCACACGTTGGATTTGATAACTCAAGCTCTATTGATTTTTCTATAAGCAAAAATAGTCTTCATGGAAGCATAAACAAAAATATTGGTTATGTCCACAATTTCTCCAGAGATCAATATTTAAATATTATTGTTGGCACAGAACATGTGGTACAAGTCCAACTGAAACTTGATAGTATCACTAAACCTACTTTTGTGTGCTGCAGAACCCAGTTGTCATCATTGTAACCTATTTAACCCATAAGTGACTAATTATAAATATGTATGTATGAAAATGAAAAAACATAAAAATAGTAAAGTAGTATTTTAAAGTTCACAAATGGCATTGGGGAGATGGCACAGTTGTAAAATGTTAGTATATAAAAATAAACAATGCTCTAAGGACGTCTTGCTGACAGATTTGAACATAATCTGCTGTGAATCCTACATTACATTATTTTCAGACAAACCCAGAAACAGACGCAAGCATAAATGAAATTCAGTTAAATAAAGTCAAAAAGTCAACGTACAACTTAGAGACTTGAATAGCTCTGATACTACAGCATTGCAGGAGTGTAATGTCTTTGACAGTGAGAGGACAGTGTTGTTTTGGGGCGGATGAAGCTGCTAGAATAGTGACATTCTACAGGAGCAATGCTGTCAAAATGCAAATAGAAATGTGCTATATGCAGCAAATGCAGAAAAGTTATTGGCATGACAGTATTTGGAAAGGTCTCATGGGAAGGAATAAAAATCTGTAGAGACGGAAAGAGAGGGACCAAAACATTCAAATGGCAGATTGGGATCTGGCGCCTGAGTCGGGGAGAAAGTGACAGAGACTAATGGATTTCTGTGGCTGGTGTGATTAAGAGGCTGTACTAAACCTGAGATAATGTGCTGATATGTGCTGGGAGCTGCTTGACGCTCGCTGATTGTAATCAGTGGACCCGAGACAGCGAAGAAGCCAGTCACCTTTCTGTGCAGCGCTCGACTTAGCCCGCGTGTCAGGTCTAGTTACATCCACCAAAGACACCCATCTTCATTAGAACATATGACTGTGGACTAAAATAGAGGACTAAAATCGTACCGCTGATTCAGCTAAACACTTTCGTCATTGTGCTACAAATACAGAGCCATTTTCACTCGGGTCATGCTACAAAAATGAGAAAACTGTAATATACACCATCTCCACAATAGAGCAGAGTTTCAAGCTCTCATTTGGGGGTGTCCGAACTTTTTAGGAAGGTCACACTGGGCCATGTGAAAGTGCTGGGGGTTGTTTGTAAAGTTAGATTTAAAAAAGCTCTGGTCTGTAACAATTTTATTTTCAGTAACACAACAATTGGCATTTCTTTAAATGGCAGAGGGACTAAATAAGACCCACTCAGGTGTGAACAGGTCTCAGTGAAATGTCAGATACACAGACATCGTTCTGAGAAACAGTGTATCTTTACCCAGAGTTCATTTTAAAAACTTACAATGGGTAACAACAACGGTATGGTATGTCATTTTTGTAATTGATACAGAAAAGAACACATTGCATTTTAACCTGTTTGAAAATGTAAGTTCCCTGGCCTGTCATTATAATACTAATTACCTTTAAATGCATTGTATCCAAAGAGAATAACTGCACTCAGTGGGTTCAAGTTGGATTTCAAGAGGGCAACTAAGAATGAACTGCCTTTGACACAATTAGATAGAAAAACAACAATCAGAGACATAAATGCATATATTTTTTATTATAGTCTCTGAAAAAAGGCCTATTGTGTAACAGTTTCCAATAATTGTATCGAAGCCAAATAAATGAAGAAAAGATAACACATAATCGTCACCAAATCATTTGGAACTAAAATATGCCCTGTGGACTTTCTGAGTGGGGCAAGTAACCTTTGAAACAGTCAGAGTTAGAGTGGCCACTGCTTTAGAAATATTCCTTTTGGTAGTGTTTTATTCAATTATGGCTTTGTTAGACAGTCCAGAGACTTGTGACTGCACACTGTTGGTTAAGGATGTCCCAATATCACCAGCACCTATTGATTACTTACTGGTAACTATGGAAGATTATCAGGATCATGTAAAAAATGAACTCTTGCATGAGTCTTAGCATAAAGATGATTGTATTTTATATAAACGGTTACACTTGATTGTAAATATGTAAAGGGGAAGGGATTCCAGACCCACTACACAGAGAGAATTTTCACTAAGAGATGTGTAATGCTACAATAGAAGGGCTGTAAAACATACTTTAAAACAGAGGCTGAGGGCAAAACATAATAAGACACAGGACCACAGGCTATCATGGTCTCTGGGCCTGTACATAACTTCAAATAAGAAGAATAAAAGTCTAGCTTTATAGCAACTAAACTAATGAGTGCAAAGAGTCTCTGTACCAGGGTTTCTCAAACTTTTTGCTAAGATTTTCATTTCAAAATATCCAAAAAATCACAGCACAGGTTTATACAGTTTCACCATTATATCGATTTTTTTTTATCATATTAAAAGATATAAAACTGAGGGTTTTTGGAGAGCTAAATAAAATCTTCAGTCTGCTTTATTTGCTTGTGGCGTGACACTTAGTGATGAGCCTAGTGTCTGTTAAAATACCTGAAAAACCATGAGGATGCCACACCTGCAGGAATATGAGTCTCGTCAGTTCATTCCATACTGTCATTACCACTTAACTGGTCCAGTGGGACTACTTTACTGCAGAATAACAAGTCCCCGCATCACAACCACCATATGTCCGGGCCTCCTATGGGACAATGCACTGCGCGGGACAGATCCACTCAACTGGCGTGACAGCTATATGAGTGCGCGCTGATAGAGTTGATTGGGATGCTTCATTGTCTCATCAGATCCGAAAAATACAAGTGAAAAGACCCTGAAAATCTCACTTTGACAGTTTTGTGGCACAATTACAAACTAACTCGACAACTCGATTTGAGAGAACTAGCTGCCAGTGCTCACGCGTAGTCATTTTCAGTATTGTTTTCTTTACACTGTCTTGTGGGAATCATTTGAGCTTTTAATATTACCAACTTGGCATGCACTCACATATACAACATGATTTAGAATTAATTGCACAAATGAACACGATGGCTTGTTCATTTTTTTTTTTTTTTTTTTCTCGTCGTGTTCATTATTGAATTAAATGACACAATCCAATTAGTAGTGTGCATTAGCCTTTTTTTTTGCAGTTTGATTAAGCAACTGAAATATTATGGCTGATGCTCTGCGTTACAAATCCGTCAAATCACACGCCGTTTCATTCATCTGCGACAATAATATTCTCCACAACAATTTGCAGACTGACCTATCCGATGCAGTTTATTTACAGGACTGAATTTAAATGCGCCACTCTTGTATTTTCCCTCTCCGTTTTGCATCAGGTGTCCAAATAGATGTGTGCTCGCTGTCTAATAAAGCTTTGATTGAGCTGAATGTTTCCATTGTCATAGCAGCTCTTCCCGTAATAGGTTTTTCTTCATATTGGAATGTCAAGACAACCGGAATCTGAATAGGAGTGACCTCAATTTGGAGGAAACATTTCATTTGGTTGGTGGGTGAGAGTTTCTTTTATAGAAAATGGCAACATGTCAGGCCTGCCGAGTAGATTCCCACAGAGCCTAAAAATGACATTGCTTAAAGGTGCCATGGCCCACACTATAAGGTTTTTTTTGTTTGCGCATGTCACAACAAATATTTGACACATCAGGTGCAGAGGATATGTTGTTTTTGACTATATCCTTGTTTATTTCAGAGCTGGGGGTGATGTATGTTTCATGTGCCTGAGAAGATCTGTTAAAGCAGTCAGAAATGAAAAAGACCCTGAGAGTAAAATGCAATATTTTCTTGTGTTTACGATAGAAAGAGTGTGATTCATTTGTTAAACATCATTATAAAGTTACAGGAGGAGTTGTAATCAGTTAACTGCAGATCTTATTGTCTAGTGCATCCTCCAAACTCTGTAATACAACATAAAAGAATATTACAGTCAGTTTTACATTTTTACAATTTGGATTTGGAAGGTAAATAGACTTCATCAGTATCGGACTCCATTTTCTCTATGTAATTCCACTTAACTCGCTGTATGGCAAAATGGTAAAACTACATAACTTCAATTGACACACATTAACACAGTCCATTCATCTGATATTCATACAATGCATTAAAAGAACAGCCCCATACCTGAGTTTGCTGCCACTATGAGTGCAAATCCTTAGTTACTGAATGTTCTTACTCACCTCTTCATGACACATCCAAAACTCATTTTGATTTCATTCAAAACATGATGTGTTACATAAATGTGTGTTAATAATTTACTGTAGTTTGTTAAGTACGTTATGGTCATCAAAACCCTTGGTAAGTTGCATCCTGTACTAAGAAGCTATCTGAACCGACCCCAGATCTGTCTCTTCTACCCGGTAACACAAAACCTAACAATCACGTCATTGATAAGAAGCAGGTTTCCAGCTCAGTTTACAGATGGGCTTCTCTGAAGAGCAGTGAGCACGCTCATTTGAACAGGCAGAGTCACGACTAAATGACCAATCACATCTACAAGATCATTTGAAATGAAACAAGAATCTACATGAATCTGCAAACTCATTTGAAACACTGTAGTCTAATCATGCACCAAGCAAAAGACCAACAACCAGAGTATGTAAGTAAGAACTACTGTTCAGATTATTAACACATGTTATAAGTCAGTGGAATGGATTCAATTCAGGCAACTAAAGCCATTCTGAGAAAAACTCAATAAAAGACACTGCCCCTCAGTAAAACTTGTACAAATCTTATGTACAAAGTTATGACTGATGCAATATCATCTCACGTTATCCATTGTCAAGTTAATGCTTGCTCTACTTTCCCTCCAACCAGCTTATAGTCCCTCTACAAACTGTTTTTTTGTTTTGTTTCTTTGTTTGTTTTTTAAATTGTTATTCGTCCATCACACTGGCAGCTCACTCGTCATTATGGATTGGTTAGTAGACTGATCCAGAGCAGGATTACATTCAGCATCATTTTCAGTGGAGACCTATCTCAATAAAAAGAGAGGAAGGTCATTCCTGTAAATACTTGGTTAAATAAAGGTTAAATAAAGAATTAAAAACAGTTTTGTGAAAGGGAAAATCCAGGGTTAACGGTGCACACTGTTGTAACAACAGTGAAACTGAGCACTGATGAAACAATGAAAAAGAAAAGGAGAGTATCTATTTGCAATAATAAAGTGCAAATACAGGCAGGCTCCCCTTAATGGAACTCTTCACTGTATCATTCGTTGCTGTGACCCCCCAAGGCTTAGCAAGATTGAATACACCATATGTTTATCTGGAGCTTTTCCCTCAGTGGCACTGACGGCATAGTTTTGGCAATACCCTCATCTTTCCCATAATGCATCAAGCCAGAAGCCCATTTCAGTGAGCTGTTCACAAACACAGAAAGAGTATGGAGCTTTTATTTGTTGAGGTATAACTCCTACACAGACACTATGTGCATCTTATGCAGCATTATGCAGGTTACCTGTATTTTCTATGTATAAAATACTATATAAAAGACCTAGTATCATGTATTATGGCAGCTTTGGTGAACACATGCTCGTCACTCATAGATATATATGATTCTGTTGGAGAAGTTAGGCAAAACAATCATTGTTACTTTTTAAGGGATGGAGTGTAAAGTGTATTCTGCTCCTCATAGATACCCCTATTATTTCACACCAGTGGCACTTACCGCCCCCTTTGTAGTATGAAGGTAGGTCTATATTTCCATGTAGCATTTTGACATGTTCGGGATTATGCCACAATCACAACTCTGATCCAAAGGAAATAAAATACAGTGAATTTAAAGAAGTGGACAACACATGTTCAATTACCACAATAACCTGAAAACATGCTCTAAAGGAGATAGTTACTGTTTGACATTGAACAGCAATGTCAACAGGAATATAAAGCAACACTGTCCACGGCTCCCATCTAACTGCCTGTGCACCTTCTCCCCGAGAAAAACTCCTGCTGTTTGACGATCTGTCGCTTCAAGAGTAAATAAAGTGGTAGATTAGAATTAAGAGTTTGTAGTTTGTGTTAAAACTGCAGCAAGATACAAAGATATGAACTTTGGCACAACACTGGTAGCCCTGACTAACTACTAAGTACAACTACATCAGTACCACATCATATTAGTGCATTTCAAAACAACAAAACCTAATTAACTGTCAACACACTGGATTTACACATTTAATACTGATAATATACTCTCAGAAAATAAGTTTATGTAGCCCAAAGTCCGTCTTTTACATTTTCAGGACGACAACTGGTCTCTTGGCTCATGGCTGTAATCACATTGCAGTTGCCATCTTTAAAAAAATAAAGGTTCATTATATTAGCATTGTATTGGTTATGTAGAATGCTAAAATGTTCTTTTTTCAGGCTCCGGGTTTTCTATTTAGTAGCATTTTGCCTTTGATTTTTTTTTTTCATTATACATGGATATAAAGTACTTAGATTAGTTGTACTGTATTCCAACAGAACTGACAAATGTAATCTGAAAAGCGTATTACTCCGAACACTGCTCATAACGGAGCACTTTTGGCATTGTGCTAGTAATTACATGTTCGTATTGAAACCGTCTCTGTCTACTAATCTCTATGGGACTGAAAGGAACTCTGGTTATTATTTTATCATATCCCATTTCACCTTGTAATGATATTCCCATGTCCTGCCTCAGCAGCCCGCCCTCTTTCTGTTACCCTGCTGCTGCCATACGGCCATTTTTAGCCCCATAATTTCCTTGGCAGTAAGCTCCTGATGAGGTTGGTCAGGGATGAAGACTTCTATTAACTCAAATGTTGTAGATGAAGAGAATTGCAGACCCATAAAGCAAGGTCTTGTCAGTCTCTCAGGTGAGCTGTAGCATGAAGAACATGGCCCCGCTCCCCTCCCACCGGCAGATCTGCCTGCAAACTTTCACAGCCCGAGGGGAGGATAAAACTTTGGGAA
Organism: Rhyacichthys aspro; assembly: GCA_036850595.1. Classification (NCBI taxonomy): domain Eukaryota; kingdom Metazoa; phylum Chordata; class Actinopteri; order Gobiiformes; family Rhyacichthyidae; genus Rhyacichthys; species Rhyacichthys aspro. The sequence goes on from CM072163.1 coordinate 16,484,721, forward strand.
AAAAAAGCGGTTTGATTTTCCCCTTCACTTGTCCAGCCTTCATGTTGGGTTTAGTGAGAATGGCTCAAAAGAAAACAAGCCCTAAAAGGAAGACCGTAACAACAATGATGTTTACAAAGAGGTTAAAAGTTAGTCGAGATGAAGACAGAAAAGTGAATGTTTTTGTTTGTTGTCATTCACCAGTGAGCCAGTCCTGTGGGAACCCAGCGCTAATCACTTCAAGCAATGTCTCCCTTTTAAATCACAGTCAATGGACATGCCACCACAGAGCATTTAACACGCTGTGGCAAATCAGTTGCTTGCTGATTGCTTCAGTTGCTCACAGATTTGAATTCATGGAGATCATTGAAACACTACAGCAGACTGAGATTAAATCGTATGATAGGTTTACTTTGTAGTTTGGATGTCATCAAGTAACAGTAATTTCTACAGCCTGTGAGCACCCACATGAACATGGCCTTGTCTCTGAATCAGCAGAGGGTAAAAATGTTATGAAATATAAGGGAAGATGATGAATTTAAACCTTTCTGTGCCCAGGCCTGAAACTCCCCTAAAGTGCTCCCATTCGTGTTTGAGAACGGAGCGCTTCCAGGTTTCAGAGCGATTTCTGCTGCGGCACGGAACAGTTGACGTGATATGTGCAGCAATTTGTCTCACAGTCCATTTAAACAATGGCAGCAAAAGGTAACGAATGTCCGATGGATCTAATACGACTCAAAATCTGACTTAAAATGAATATTGCTTGGTTTACATTCTCCATTTTACCGTTTGAGAGACCCCTTCATTTGTACTCATGTACGAAACGGCTCAAATGGTCCAAGTGTGAGTGTGTCCTTAAAATAAACAGTTTAGTTCACAAATGTAAGCCTTTATAAAGTTGTATGAACATGAAAAGGAAGTAATGGCTCATTTCACTTGGTTCTGTGGAGCTTGAAATGTCTACTTTTACAGGAATCGATTGTATTCTATTGAAAACGTAGATTTCACTCACATGTCCCACTTTGTTCAAGCCTGGCCAGCCATCCTAATCCTTTTTCTATTCAATGCAAAGAATTATTCTGGTCCGTCTCAGTTTAATTTCCAGGTAGCGGAACTAATGCATCCAATCCGAATTAGGAGGCAGCAGCTACATCCACAGGGACCAATGAAATTTGAAAAACACAAGCAAACCAAAAAAGCAAAGCATCACATACACATAAAGCCCGCGGTTTTGATTGGCCAGACGTATTGAACTAGACACAAGTCCAGGTGACAGAGCAAGTGAGACTGCTCCGACCCAAAAGTGAACTTATAAAGCTTGTGAAGTGGATGCAGCACTGTATCCTCAGTGTCACCAATCTCCCCAGAGGACACTGCAGTAAATCCAGCATAGCCCACATTCTGCTGAAACGGCTGAAAAGCAACCAACAACTTTGAAAAATACGTTTTGAACGGCCCATCTGTAACAGCAGGCATCTCCGTAAGTTCCACCGTTCATCAATGCATTTACCAAAGGAACCAGTGGGTAAAAACTAATACTGATTGCTGATGGTTTCTCTGTATTGCATTTGCATTTACGGCCAGCGCCAAGTGATTTCTGTGGGAGGATACACAAAATCCTGTTGGCAGTTGCAGCAGACCTTAATGCATGAAAATACACACAAGATCCCGGTTCGACGGGCTGCAGAAACAGTGTAGCTCTTTTCTCTGGTTCGCGACAGAATGGTGATTAATGTGCTGGAGGAAGTGTGTGCTTATAATGTGATGTAATAATTTAATAAAGATTTGCAATTGCCTGAAGGTTTGAGGGAAATTGTTTGGAATTAAAAACCATTTCAGTCCCGAGGTAAGAATTAAACATGAGGATTGTACTGCAATTTGTTTAATGCATATGTTTTAGCAAAACTGTGTTATCTGAGGCAATAGTTCAACAATAATGGTGTAATGAACTGTATTGTGCTTTAATATAAGTTGTCCATTCACTTACATTTTATTATAATCTACTATGCGTTACACTGAGGTTACGGAGACATATCCCTCTACACTTTATGTTGATTTTGAACATATGCAGCGTAGAATGTATTAGATATTCCTCCCACGCAAAGTAATGCATGAACTTATAATTCATTTGATAACCTGCAGTGGTATGTCAGCAGTGTAACATTCCCAGTGAGGTGGATGTAGTGTAAACAACAGTGATTAGAGTGTGTTATCTGTTCTGCCTTTTGACACTTGTATGTCTGACAGTGGGTTAAGAAGACACATGCTGTCAGGCAATAAATCTTCGTTTCCTTGGTCTAACCGTGTTTACATACAGGGCTGAAGAGGAGGTGTCAGGCTTCATCAGTGTCAGGAGCTTTTCTGTCAAAGTTACATTTAAACAGCACTAAAGGCAAAGATAAACAAGGCAATGGTACAGATAGTAATGCTGCACATAAATAAACTGCACTTCACAATGTGCAACCAAATAGCTCCAATATTAAAGCCATGTTTGCTGCAAAAATGTGATCTAAATTGGGGATTTTCTAGGTATCAGTTTTTCCTCATATCATTTTAACTGTTTTTAGTTCAAATGTTGAAATGTATAAATGATATGTATTAAATGTACAAGCATTTTGGTCTGGCCTGCTCTCAACACCTTAAAAAGGTGTAATAAACTACTAATAAAAAAAAGTAAATTGAGTATTTATGGTATCAAATATTTTAAGTAGATCACTAAAAGACTGTATAATTTAATAAAGGAATCACTGGGAAACATTATGAATGGATCAGCTTACAGTCGTACATAAAGAGCCAACATATGTCGGATATTCCGGCACATTACACAATGTCTTCTACCTGTGAAGGTGCCTGTCTGCACTTTAATGAGCACAGGGGCAATGTGCTGTTTAATCTGGCCTCTGAGTCGAGATGAATATTATGATTAAGAATATGACAGAGCCACTTCCACACCTTGAGAAAGTGATGATTCGACACGTGTTGGTTGTCGCCTCGTGTTAAATGGTTGTTTCATCACTGTCAACAGCAGATGCCGTGATCCCCCTCCTGCCACTGAACGGCTTCAAACCAGCCTTGTCACAACACACTAACATGACGGAAGCTGAAATTCACTGAATGTTGTCTATTATTCTGTAAACACTATCAATCCAGCTATATGTTTTTATATAGAAGACAGCGTATCATCTATAATAACAAGTGTCCCCTGGTGGATGCTTGGATTTGGTGTCACAAATACCTCAGACAAGAAAAGAGACTATTTACAAGCATCTCCCCAGCTGCAAATGGAACACTTGGTGTAATCCATCACATGTTTCAAGGGAAGCAGTGCTTCTGGCCATTTGGACCACTAAGGGTTTTAACCACAGCCCAGCACTGAGTTGTAGTCATAAACTACTAGAGTGTAATCGCTTGGATCTATATGAGCAGGTGGTGCGTTCAGTGATGGAGTGTCCAGAGTCCACTAAACCTCAGACTCAGCCAGCATCGGATCATTTGGACGTCATGCTGTTGAAGAGCGATATAAATATAGATTGTTCTGCTCGCTGTGGGGCCAAATCTATACGCATGACCCGAGAGGCTTTGATCTGGCTCTAACTTATGACCAAGGCCAGCGTTGTTTGCTGAAGGTAAAGAGAGCAATCTTTAAAGAAACGTAACCTCTATGGATTTAGCAAGTCGACTGGTGATTTAGAGGCGGGTCAGGGCAGGGAGGGGAGTGCGGTACAACAAAGCGGCCTGAAGATGACTGATGCTTGTTTGACCTCCTGTAAAGTCAGTTTTTCTTTCAAAGTTTACTTTAGATTAGAAAATTCTATCCTTTACATAAACCTTTGCTAGTGTTGTGCCCCTAAATCTGTAACGGTCATTCCTTTTCACTGCAGCTTGACAGAGAGTGGATTAGAGGTTATCCAAATTCAGTGAAAGTGCGCATAAACAAGCAGGCCAGCGAGGTTAGCCGAGGAGTAAGTGTAAACAGGAGCCTTTTGTTCTGGGGACTGAACTCCCAGTGAACGTTGACATGATGATGGAGGGAGTCCGGATGGGCCCTTGTCAACGGCTACGGCGCCGTCCCCGCGGCGGATGAGGGTTCCACCGCTCTGTCCGTTACAGAAAACAGAGTCAGTGGGGACTCCCTGTGCTTCGTCCCACATCAAGAGATGAGACACACAGGCCTGGCTTTTACAGAGAACACGTTCACAGAGCTCGCACTGAATGGGGCTCTGTCAATTTGCCAAAGTAGCTTCGGTGATTAACATTTGAACTGTGGCACATCAAGAGCCCCTTGTGGATGAATGGTCATTCTATCAGCCTCATTAGGGGAAACCTATTCAAGGATGCCAAGCATAAATTGCCCAGACTCAACTGTTAAGCATGGATGGAGAATGACAATGGCCACCCAAAGTAAACAGTCCTGCCACGTAGATCGCCCAAATCCCACAGTAAACAACATTCAGAGCCAAGATAAGCAATGAGCTTCTTAAACTGATGGAGTGTGTCATAATTATAACCTGCGTATAGAGCCATGCTAAATCACTTTGTTGTGGCTATGTCCATGAAGCAAATAACACCAAGAGACAAACAGGTGGTCGGTCACTCCGCATCATAGATACAAAGACCATTACTCTACATTGTATTCTCATTAATTCTCTATAATTGTTGGTAATCCTTTAATTCATTTGTCATTTTTCGTCAAGTTGACCCCCATGTAATCACAGATGCTAAAACTAATCTAAAATAACGCTTAATTTTACCACTATGATGTTTTAAAATGTCAATAAATCATGGAAACACTTTTACTTCCATTTTTTTTTTTTTTTTAATGGAGAAAAACTTTTTACACACACATTTCAATAAGTATCAGATTTTAACAGATGACAATTTTGATGGTAAGCTTTGGCTAATCACATGGCTAGTTGGTCTATGGCAGTGGTGTCAAACTCAAAGTGGTGAGGGGCCACAATAGTTAATAAGAATCCTTTCAGGGGCCGAAGATGGTGACATTTGGAAGCTTTTATTACATTTTGAATGTGAGATTTCATCTTCATTTTAGTCTTACACAAGTTATCTTTTAACTTTAATTTCATCTGTTTATGGAAACTCTTTGTAGTTGGATTTCAACAGGTTTTAGTTGGATTCAAACAAGGTTATTTAGATTTGAATAGGTTTTAATTGGATTTGAACAGGTTTTAGTCAGATTTGAACATGTTTTAGTTGGATTTCAACAGGTTTTAGTTTAATTTGTAGCAAAAATCTAATTCATTAAAACCTAGTGCCAAAAATATAACTTTCCAAATGTATTGAAGGGCCACATAAAACACTGCAAAGGGCCGCATTTGGCCCCCGGGCCTTGAGTTTGACATGTGTGGTCTATGGTATGGACTAGTTCACAAAGCAAAAAAAAATCGGTTCTGATGTTTTGTTTTCTTTTGCGCTCTTGTCCAGCTAGAGTTGACAGTATTTGAGTCACTGATATTAATTACAGATTCATGGATGGGTTAACAACTGGTAAACTGACGCTTTAATTGTTCAAGGATGGATTTATCAGGCTAATTGTTACAAAGCAATGACTTTAATTGTCTAATCCACTCAACTCTTAAAAACAAACATTTCATTGTGGCACAAGGAGCGCTACTGATGTAGTGGTGCTTAATCAAGGAACATGAATGAATAGATTTTGCAGACTGATCATTTGTGTAATCACGAAAAAGAAAATGTGGTAACCATAAATGAATTCATGAGGGTATCAGCCATTTAGCAGGAAATGGCTGCTATTACCGATACAGAAGCGCTCTCTTCCAAGTTCTAAGTGGGACCGCAGTCATTTTGGCACAGAAATTGTTCACGCTCAATGATTGCTCTCTCATATTTGTTTTTCCCTTCTTTTCTGTCTTCCCTTAAAAATCAGCATGATCGTGTTTGATAGACGTGTTTACCCAAGCTCTGGATGGAATTCATTAGCCATAATTAAGCGTTTACTTGATCAGGACGAGGGGGAAAAAAAAAAAGGATTATGTGAAGTCAGATTAAAGGGAGCTGAGTGAAACCAACGAAGAGATTATCAAGCGCTGCCAGGCAAGCAGGCTGCCTTTGGAGCTGGGCCCGCTCTGATCACTATCTCGTTACCGCTTTATTCGTCAAGCACAAGCTAATGCCTCACACCAGCTCGCTTTTCATCCAAATTCCTCAGCAGGAGCAGAACTTTAAAGCTGACCGACTGGTGGAGTGGACGCACGGTGGGACTTTTGTAAATTCTGAGCAATCATCTGTCCACATTTGTGTGACTAATCCTTACTTCTTGTTATTTGTTGAAAGAAAGGGTGTATTCATGCATTTAGATTTTTCGGGCGATGGCACAAAACACTCACACACCTTAGGAAAAAAGTTAAATTGATTGTGTTTTCATTACAGCATCAGGACAAATGAGAACCTTCATGGGAGGTTACGTCAAATGAAAAATTTCAGGAAACATTATTCATGGAAACACTGTCCATGGATCCTTGGTTTGAGAATAACCTATTTTGGCATCTTTTAATTTAAGGCCACCGTGTTCATAGCTAATAAATAATCCATTTAGGGAATTGGGATTAGATCTAATGGAACTGCATCAAACGTTGTGCTGTAAATGGAGGGCATGTCAAGGCTATCAGGAATTTCAAGAAATAAGTACTTGACAAAAGCACTCAACCTAATAATGTATTGATGGAATGATAATTACTTATATAATAATTCATAACAAGCAGGCATAGTGTCTCCAGTTCACTGTTTATATAACATCACCATATAAAGGCTAGTTTCTAGTTTCTGCAGGCCAGCGATTAAAACTTCCATCATGCACGTAATTAACATTCAAAAATATCAAAAATATATCTTCTCAAAATCATTTTGACAGTTCTCAGTAGAATCATGCCTATCTCATTGACACAGTACCCTCAGCCGGACAGAAACCTCAGTAAACCTTTATAATAACACACAATAAAACAGGAGTTAAACAATAATAGATCTGTATTTAACAATTAATTAATAAACTATTTACAGACACTGAAATATCATTTATATTTATATTCATACAAGGGTTTATTGTTAAGACTAAAACATTTACAACAATGTATGTAACGTAAAAGTGATTAGTAATGTTGGATTAATGATTTGTGAATTATGAATTAAGGAATAATGAAGTTGTAACAAATACTCATGCTAAATGCTAATGATTAATAGTGTGAGTAATTCTAAAGTGTTACCGAAACCTCCAATGTAACTTCCTTGAATGAATGAATGAATATGGTGCCACTGTCGAAACAACAGTCTGTAGAGGGATCTGTGCCCTCAACTGGCTAAAAGTTACCATTTTAATAGTATATCATATAACATTAATATATATTTTTTTAGTCAAACACCTTTTTTGGTATAGAAATGGTTAACCAAGTGTCTAACTATAGATACTGCGTGTATCCAGGGAGCCCATGACACTGTTGCACATCCAAGCTGTTTTCTTAATACTGCTCCAGTTGCTTTCACCTCTGACAAATGCAATTGATCGATTCATACTTCATCTCGGTAAACAATGAATGGGACACGGTGCAGCGTGAGCTTGAATCTGTCAGGTCGGGCAAGGTGCAGCTGCCCCTAATTCATCAGTCTATACAAGTGTTACTGAAGGAGATGAACCAATGACCTGTCCATTGACCGAGCCTCTATGACAAACGTCTGCTTGCAAAGGCGACATGTTTACATGGATCACTGGCTTCATCCTCAGAGACCAGCTGCAAGCCTGGCCCTCCACTCTCCTCGTTCAAACGCTTTGTCTAATTGCTGGTTCTGAATTAAAACTGAGAGGAATTACTTCAGCATTGTTGTTTTTCGGAGCAGTATCAAGTTCTCGTTTGGCTTCCGTCCATTTCCTGCAGCACGGCCACCCTGCCGACATCAGCACTCGTTTCCCCAGCGTGTTCACTTTTGCACAATGAAATGTTTGCATGCAAGCACACACAACTAAAGAACATGCAGTCCAATAAGCAAACTACACGAGGCTATAACAAGTTTGACTGTGTGGCAAGAAAATAAATCAGCTTGTACGCGAATATCTGCACATCGGAGCAAAGCCTTTGGTTATTGTAATTACAAAGTGCAATAAATCAAAATAGAAAGTGAATACGTTTGCTGGGGCTTTCTTTTTCCGTGCTGATTTTGTTTTTTTTTTTCCAAAAGATCCTGCTGCTGAGCCAGCTTTTCTTGAGACAACAAGCCCTGGAGAATCGCGCATGTCTCAGCAAATATGAGAAATCGACATTGGGGGTAATGAAGTGACTGAGATAGGACTACAGGCCGGCGTGTGATGTATTTCTTCCCGCGGATCAGATTTTTAGTACGGTGATCATCGTGTTAGTGATTACCTCATGACTCATACGACCATGTTCTCATTCCCAAGGCATGGTTGTCTTGATTTACAGATACATCTGGAGCATCTTACGTTGTCCCGCAATATTTGCATATTTAGGACTCAACGTTTAATGGTCTGTGCAATGCTTGTTAAAACAAAACCCATAGTCTATCTTAACTAAATCAGAGATGTCCCAAAAGTAACCAACACGTTTCCAAGATCATATAAATATTCTATATGTATATTATGAAAAGATGATAACAAAATGACATGATAGCCCGAGACCAAATTTAAAGCCGCGGAAACCAAAAACTCTCCCCACTCATATCTCTAAACTACTCCCAACAATATGGCAACCTTGACTTACTTTTATCCTTAAGAAAAAAAAAAAAAACTGAAGCAATTTGCTAAATCAAAATATAATACAATAGATCAAAACAAAGTCGGCCGCTTACCTTGAACTTCACTGAGTTTGTTAAAACAATTGGATCCCGCAATTATTTCTATAATGGCTGACAAGATGTGACCACGTGATTGGCCAGCGCTTATGAGCTACTTGTTTTTATTTTTTTACTTTTTGTATTTATTGTATCAAGCAGGTTTTTCTCCACATTACATGAAGACCCCTAAAAATGTAAATATGTTTGTATCTGAATTCTAAAAAATATTGCATATTTTTCTCTTTTATTTGTATATTGTTGTATATGTTTTCAGGAACACAGAGTTGGAAAAAGTAAGTTGCATAATCAACTCATCTCTTCTTAAGGCTTGAACTTCAAGGCCCAACAAGGTTTTTGAGTTTAAACCTGGTGTAATAAAAAATGTAAATAAAACATGTGTAACCAGCCCAAGTCTCTTTCTCAGGATCCAGTATTTGGTCTGTGATGGCAACATCCTTAAGCTTAGCTCCTGCCTTGAAAACAGAATGATAGGTCTAACCATTCAATATAAACAAAGATCTTAACACTGTGTATTAGACCTTCATGTGAGACCAAATTAGATATGTCATAAGTCTGTGGTGTCTCAGATAAAAAACAGAAACATATCCACAGTAGTTTTGATAAAGCGTAATTCTGGATTGTCAGTGTGTAGCAGAATGTAGCTGCTGCAGGGTATAGCATAGAGCATAGAGATTTTATTAGAGGTGCGATGACCAACAGGCCTTAATGTGACTTACAGCCTGTCATCTTCAGTACCAGCCACAAAGTGACAGATGTAAACCAGGCCTTTAAAAACAAACAGTGCATGTGGCTTTCCAATAAACCAGCATTCGCAATAAAGCTACCAGAGACTGACATCCCATTCCGCTTTCACCATTTAAAACCGTCAAACCCATTTTGCTTGCCACACAGAAAGCAAGCAGTTACACCTTGGTAAAGGTAAATAAAAAGTGCCTCACTTGCAGTTCTCACTCTGATTTCTCTCCCAGCTGGGCCGTCACTGACAGCCAACAAAAGAACCAAGTATTTCATTTTAACACTGGATGAGTGGTAAAAGGAAAATATTCTTTTAGGAGGTGAATGCATCCTGAAAATAGGATCCCATATTTCTGCGGCAAGGGAAACATAATATGCAGTCTGAAATTTTCATGGCTGTAGGGGTACATGTCAGATTAGGTTAGGTGGCAGAGGAAATGCATGGCTGGAGGTTTACAACGTTTCATGTCTGGAGCAGTGGCCACAGCGGGGTGGGACTCAGGAGAGCGTGCTGCCCTTCAACCGGCCCCGGGGTCAGCAGCTGTCACCATCGCTCTGCAACAAAAGTCAAGCTTCCACTTTGACTTGTGCACATTTCAGAGATTCATCTGGAGTTTTTGCAAACGGTCAGCACTCTATGTATGTGCGGAGGGTGAAGGGTGAAAGCATTTTATGTTGCAAGGCAAACTCTGATCTGGTCTTCTGTTGTTTTTCTTCCTTATAGGACAATCACAAAAAGTACACGGCATTTACACAATAACATTTACCAACGCAAAATTATATCCTTCTGATGCATTTTAAAGATTTGTTTAAATAGATTGTGTTCTCCCTCCATAAAATTGCAAACCCTTTTTTATATATAAAGAGATAAACAGGTAGATAGAAAACGATGGTTAGAGAAAAGGGTATGGAAGAAACACACCTGAGCCAGGAGTTGAACCCAGTAAGTGCTCCACACAAACTTTTTAATAAATCCAAAAAGGTTTCCTATAGAGATTGCTGCATCATCATGTAAACTGTAAAGACAAATTGTGACGTCACAGACAGCAAGTGAGTAGAACAATGGCAAAATACACTGCTCATGTGCTAGATAAACTGAAATGATTGCTATTATGAGTAAACATCCACACTGAAACATTAGCAGCTGCAGTGCTCCTACAAGACTTGAAGTCATGTAAAAGCACACTTGCCCTATATACAAACTCCACTAATTACACAAATATGTTGAACTCGAAATGTCAGGGTCAAAAGACTGTTTACCTCTACGTTACCAGCACCTACATAGAATGGGTGCAGGCCATATTGTGACGTATTATTATATAACCACATTGTGGGAGAAGGAACAAGCAAATAAGCAGCAATAAAAAGGCTCCCACACTTTTGAATCTGCCACAGGCCTATTATCATGTTTTGAGGTCATGGAAAATGTGCCCTTTTCGGTCTTTAGATGATAAGTTAAATATTGGTCATCTATAATCAAAATTTGACCAGGTTTTTTTCTTCTGAACAGTTTTGCAGAGAATTTCTAAAAATATCACTGTTGTTGTCTTCTGCGAACAACTCTGATTTTCAGAGGAACTACTCAGTCTGTCCTTGACAAAGTCTTTTTGTGCTTAATTTAGTTTTAAGAAAAGAACAAGATGTTATCATGAAACATGGGCTCCTCATGATCAGAACAGGTTTCCATGGTAACCAAAAGATCTTATTTGGCGGAGCAGAATTGTCAGTCTCAATTACAAAACGGCTGATTAGCATCAAGGTACTTGTGCGGGAGGAAGTACTAGAGGCTTTCAGATCAGCAGGCAGCTGTGCCACTGAGGGGCAATCAGAACGTGTGATTGCAGTCACTTCATAAGAACGCTGTTTGTTTTACAAATTAGCTCAGAATTACTAAGAGGTCAAAAATGTCTTGATTTTCAAGTGACAAGTTGCGCTATAGTGCTCTAGTTTTGACTGTGTGCTAGTTTTCTTTACATCCACCTTCTTATTTTCAGTGAGAATCCAAAATTGATTGTCAGTGTCCTTAAAAGCTGCTCAAGGAAAATAGGTAGGCCTCCTGGGGTTTCAGATATAATGAGGAAGATACAACACGCTTTCAAGTTATTTGTTTCTCTCTCAAATGATCTTACCAAAGAGAAAATGCTCTGTCGCTTTGTCTGGGGTCAAGCAGAGGATACAATTGGGCTAATGACTCAATTTGCCTTGATCAAATCACTTCTGCCTTATTGCTTCATGACACTGCAAAGTCTAGAGCCCCTGGAGCCAGAAATGCACATGTATGAGATATCCACAGTGAGGCTGAAGTTAATTTAGCTCTGAAATCACAGAGAACGTATGCTTTGGGCGGTGCACTGCTGTGGGCTTCCTTTACTGTTATCACTGCGATCTTAGCAGAAACCATTGACTTTGACAGTTGCACTATCAGCAGCCTGCCATTTCTGCTCACTGTATGAAACCCCGATGAAATGGAAGCTAATGTAAACACTGGCCTTAGCTTTTGGTCAAGGACTCCATCTTGTAACAAGTCCACTACCTGGGATTGGATAAAGTCGCGCCACAGCCTTACGTCAGTGCGACAGAAGGTAGGCCGGCCCGACGACTTGAGAACTGCAGAGCTCTCAGTCTCCCAGCGGGGGCTCATGCTCAGTGTCAGGTGTCAGGTGGAGTTATCTGCGCCCAGGAAACAGGAGTCCATTGTTTGTGAAAGGCACGGTCATTGTCACAGCGCATCTCTTGCCTCAAGGTGAGATGGAACAGGAAGGTTTCTAAAGTGATCTGATTCTCCGTTAGAGGAGGTTACTGCGAGGGAAACGCGCTTTACTTCTGCGTTAAGAGTGTGTGTATTTGGGAAATGCATCTTGTATCTGTCACCTGTATCTGCTGCTAAGGGGCTACGTGAGCTTCGTGGACTCTTTTGGAATGTCAGACAAATAGGAAACCTTTTTTTTTTTGATTTCCTTAAAAAAATAGTAAATGTGTTTTCCTGTCTTAAATAGCAACCTGTATATTATATACTGTTATGGCAATGCTGGCAATTTAAAGCTTTGATTGCAAAAATTGCAAATGGCCTACTTAGGACATCATATTTTCCCACACTTTACAAAATATCTCCATCCACAATAAATAATTCACCAACACCAGAGAACATGGTGGACAGCCAATGTGGTTTCTCTGTTTTTAGCACTACCAACAACACAAAGTGATCAAAGTTGTGATGTCCTATAATCCCATACATGTTCTAAAACCCAGCACTGTGGCCGCCATTATTGCAGTTATATATAATTCACTGAAAATTAGGTCACCATCAATTCTGGACCCTACAAATGTCACTTCTGCTTCCTGGATGTCTGATTGGTCGTCATTACTTTACAGATAAAGCTGACCACATTTAAAACAAAATCACAATTTATTTTCAGTATTAAAATTTGAGTTAGCTCAATTTATAGTCTCATCTGGGAGGAATTAATAGGGCAGGGCTGATGATGTGCACTGTAGATATGTATTTCAGGGACTGATAACGATGCTTTACATTCTAGACCTAATACACCGTCTATCAGTAATATACAGCCAATGGTTTTGCTTTAATCTCAGGACAGTGAAAATTCATAGACTCATAAAAAGTTATCTTAATTAAAACTTTTAACTTTTTCCAATTACTCCCCACTGGCCACACAAGGGGATCGATGTGGACCCAAGGCTGTGCAATAACCATGCAACAGATTCGACCAGCGTGGTTGTGTATTTGGAGTTCTCCTGAATTTCAAATCGCACAGACACCAAGCTGCAGTGAATATAATCACTGTCGCTCTTTATTTGTGCTCTTGTCTTATTGTGGGGAGCACCTCGGCTGACATGTGCTTACTGTCATGTTGCTGCAGTCACACAGTGCTCAGAGGTTAAAGTGACCCGACTTTGAGCGCTTGACTCTGGGACGACCCCGTTCTATGAAGTCTACCCAGCCACACTGCACATCTACGATTAATCCAACACAAAGGACAAAAATTTAAAAAAAAAGGGAAACGTTCAGAATCCGGTTTTGAATTGAAAATGAGGGGCAGCCCTGTGATAACTCATAAATGGAGGGATGATAAAGCAGGGTGTTTTATTCAGGGGTTTGTGAATTTACAGGGTCACCTTGCTGCGAGCGCAACAGCGGCAGGAATTCATGTGGCAGCTGCTCTTATTGGATTCACAACTGGGGCATTTCACTGCGGCAGATCCACATCCCCACTGTTTTTTTTTTGCAAAACTCAGTCCGCTTTGCTGTCGAGGATATTTCAGATTGGTCAGAAATACTGTCGAAATTTCTATCAAACACTGTCATTTTAAAACAATTAAAAGAAATAACATTCTTCCATTACACACCATGCATTGACGTCTGTACTGACCTTATTTAAACCCAGAATGTGGCTGATTACAATTCCCTAAATGATATGCACACAGGAAGTAATCTGTCTTTTATGAGCACAGATAATTCCAGTGAAAAGCTTTATTTTTGCCCTTGCCTGACATAGGGGAGGTTTGATCTTTCACAGTGCCATGCCTTATGGTGTTTACAGCGGGACAGCACTGATGTATGAGCAGACTAGTCGAGACTTGCAGAGTAATTAACAAATGATGTTTTGGCTAAAAAGCGCAGCCTCGATTGGGGCGCGTTACTTTTCACCGAGCTCCGCAGCAAGACCGCTCCGAGGATGCCGCTTAATGGACCTAGACGAATGGACGCACGTGACACGGGCCGAGCAGGTGGACCCTCACTGCTCCCACCTAGACCCCCGCGGGAGGCCTGGTCTCGCTAATGCAAAGCCCAGGTACAGGCTCACAAATGCAGCCTCAAAGGAAGCCTTGCCCAGCTGCAAGGTGACACATGGTGCAGAACAGACCAATTATCCTCCAGACAGATGACTAAGGCTGTGGGAGGCCGCATCATTTTTCCTGCTGCGGTTTGAATCCCTGTTGCTGTCGGCGGCTGACAACTGGCCTCCTCCACTCGGCCCTGTGTTTATGGCAGTGTCAGCTTTAAGAGAGCACTTACTGTCATACTGTTGGGACGCAGTGGTAAGCACAGCGGCCGTTATATATGTGGAGGAGAGATGGGAGACGATCGCCGTGGTGATAGTAACACATCAGAGAGAGAGAAGTTCATTCAACCCAATATGTCTCCATTTAGAAATGAACAAACGTATTACTCGATATTATAGGTCACACATGTCAAACTCAAGGCCCAGGGGCCAAATGCGGCCCTTTGCCATGGTTTATTTGGCCCTCCAATACAATACAATTAATCAGAGACAAAAGGCACTCAACTGTTAATCAGTGAGGCTTAAATTGAGGCATAGTGGCACAAATTAAAAGAATTCACAAAATGATGCTTGGATTTGAACAGGTTTTAGTTGAATTTTAAAATGTTTTAGTTGGATTTAACCGGTTTTAGTTGGGTTTGAACAGGTTTTAGTCTGATTTGAACAGGTTTTAGTTGGATTTCAACAGGTTTTAGTTGAAATTAACAGGTTTATTTGGGTTTGAACAGGTTTTAGTTGGATTTGAAAAGGTTTTAGTTGAAATTAACATGTTTTATTTGGATCTGAACAAATTTTCTTGGATTTAACAGGTTTTAGTTGGAACTAAACTAAAATATTTGATGTCAAAACATGATTTCATCAAAAATGTGGGGTTCACAGCTGTTTCGATTAATTATTTTTCTGTTTCTGTTTTATGTGCACTGTATTTGATTTTTCACAGTCAGTACACATCAATTGAAATACATACAGATACAATTTAAACCATTTATTTATCAATTTTTCTAATGCACTAGCTAACTATAAATAATTGCATTCTCAAAAGTGAATAGTTGTGTTATGTGTAAGTGTATAACAAATAGGTTGCTGCTTGGTCACCTTTACCAATTAAGAAATTATGGAGCATTGTCTAAAATACATCTTTTGTAGTAAGCCAGCAAATCTACCTTGGATTAACTCAGTAATTCTTTTTTCTCTTTCTGTCTCTTCAACAAATAGCCCATTAACCGCTGTGATTCAGAATAAAAACAGCCACATTGGTACTAAACAGCTACACAATGTATTTCCCAAAGAGGGCTCTGTTGTATGAATGCAGAGTATGACACAAAACAGTGGATTCACAAATCAGTGCATTTTTTTTTTTTTTTTGGACATTAAAAAAAGCAAAACACATTCTTAAGTCAGCCTAATAATCAGATTACCATCATATTGACATATCTAAAGAAAAAGTTAAGCACATTTCCTGACACTCCTACATTGCTAATTGTTAATAATGTGGCTACAACAATAAACTGAGAGATGCCACCTTCAGAAACAGGTCGCTGACGTCACACCAGTGAACAACTTGTTTACCATCATCAAACAAATTAGCTCACATCACACAGATCCATACCCAAGAATATTAAACTGTGTAAGATGTCGCTAATGGCTGCAGCTTCAAAGCCTCTACGCGCCATGACCTTTGCCTGGTGGCACTGAGATGAAACACACACAGAAAATGTATTTCTCACTTAAATTTGTCCGTGTTACTGCTGTAGTCATAACCAACACTAAATATTTATTGACTGAGGAAAGCCCAATACTAGACACACGCTTACAAGACACAATTCTCACTACATATGATCAAATAAAGGGCTGGTTTGCTAGTCCTTGTGCAAAGAAATGTGGTAAATGTGGTAATAAATTAAAATGAGTTATTTGTGCGTTTGGTGTTAATTTTAAAGTCATTACTGTCTGATACTGAGGCAAATACGAGTTAAAATGTGTTTAATTCATTCATGAGACTATATGAGGTGCACAATCTAACAACACTAGTGCAGACAGGGTTTTCCCCATGCTCCCACAGACCTATATTCCCACTTTTCTTTTTGTCTGTGTGTGTGCCTGGAAGCAAACTACTGCTCCAATTTGCAGGTTAGGATTAGGGAACATAGAGCTGTGGGAACATAGACGCGCTCCTGTGCAAACATCATATTTCAGATTCCGGATTAGCGCAGAAATATGTCACGGTACAGCCGCTCTCGTAAGGGTTAACTCTGATAGTGCCTGGCAGATAACATATTTGACATATTATGTAAAGAACGTGATGCATAATGCAGGAACAATATAGGAGTACAATACAGTGTGACCCGGGGAGTTAATCTACACAATAACACGACAAGTTGCTTAGTCAATGAGAGATTTTGGAATAAATTATCATAAGAATTTCCCCGGAGGACTTTTCTAATCAGAGTGTACTATCGCTTTCTGCTCGTGCTTAATGAATCATACGAATTATAGTCATATTATAAATGGCAAGCCTTTGCAGGGCTATTAGTTTGTTTCTTTAGGGGTCTAATAGAAGACATGCTTCATTTAGGGCCCCGTAGTGTCCCGCAGCAACGCAGAGTGAATTGCATTATTTCCAACAGCTGCCATTTTCCGATGATCTTATCAGGAGTGCGCTAACATAATGTGGCGGAGGAAGTTATTATTCCACACCAGCCGTCTCACTCTCCCTCCATAATAGCATTCATCTTCGCGAGCAGGTCTTTTACTCGCAGCTTCCCGTCCTCGGCGCACATTTGCCACACATTTCGTTCTTAATTACAAAAGATGGATTCTGTCAGTAGATACATTTCTGGTCAAGATTTATATGCAGCGGGAGTTTGCCTTTAACTTTCATTTTAATGCTAATGCCGTCTGCTTTATTAACTCCCCAGTGTGTGAAGCTTGTTTGGTGGAATGTGGGAGCGGCTGAATGCAATAACACCTCATTCAGTTTCTTGATTAAATTTTGGTGCATCTAAAGAGGTGTCTGTAGAGATTTCCCTGGGTGGGACAAACTTTCCTTCATCCCGCTACTGGCTCCAGGCTTACTTTTCCTTTTTTTTTTTTGCACTGCTGGGTATCTGTGTGTGTTGTGCTCCAGTCCGTCAGTGGAGTACATCTGGCAGGTACACTCAGAGAAGGAAGGAAGGAAGGAAGCACTTTTTTCCCCCAGAAATGACATACAGAGTCCTAGAAATGCACTTGTCAACTTCCTTTTTCCACGCACACTTGTTTGTCGTCACAGAATGAACAGAATACATAACATTTACGTGATAATTGCCTCACTGAAAACAATTTGGGGTTTTATTCAAGTTCAATTCAAGCTCCTCTGTGGTGGAGAGGGGGAGCCCAGTCCCAAGCCCAGGTGAATGTGAAGGGTATCCAACCTAAAAACATTGCCACGTTACTCATGAGGATTACTCTTTTTTCTTTATTCAAGGTAAATTCAAAACAAATAAAAAAGAACTGCTTAACAAAAAACTTCCCAAGTGACAGAGAAGCACTTTTGAACTTTGTACCCTTTTATTATTTTGTGTTACTGTGATGTCAAATGTGATGTTTAACAGATATAGTGTTGCATGACAAGGATATCAACAGAAGACTCATGGTTTTACAGCAAGCTCTATATCACATCAAAGCCTCCATAACACAATTAAAAACAAATGATTATAACACTTTTCAGGGGCAGAAGTCGCGGTATTCCATACGTGATGCTAGGTCAGATAGGACTTTCATTTACTTTAATTATTTGGCTATAAATCTTAATTAGAAAAGCCTCTGCCGGATCCTTGCGCTGAATTAGAGCTGGCTGTAATAGGAAAGTCATTTTTTATCCATTTGGTAGACTTTCTATACTTTAAATTCCCTCCATGTATTTAAATTTATAGTTTGATGAGACCTCCTTCCACATTTCTTTAGGTATTGTCTTGCAGTAGAATTTTCTAATACATTCTCTCAGATGGCCGTAATATAAAATGCTTAGTTAAAGGTAAAGTGTTATAGGCGGACATTGCTCCTATTAATAAATACATACACTGGGCGCCTTTTGGGTTTTTTTTTTTTTTTTTTTTTTTTTTTTTTTTTTTTTTTTTTTTTTTTTTTTTTTTTTTTTTTTTTTTTTTTTTTTTTTTTTTTTTTTTTTTTTTTTTTTTTTTTTTTTTTTTTTTTTTTTTTTTTTTTTTTTTTTTTTTTTTTTACCTTAATAGATTTGAACAGGTTTTAGTGAGCTTTCTGGGCAGGGGCTAACCTTTTCCGCTGTTTGAGGGAAACAGTGGTTGAGTTTGACATGTGTGCACTAGATGGTGACAAGAACTACTGTGACATACTACATAAAGTACATTGTGTAACAATCTAGAATACTTTGTCTCAAGGAAGTATTAGAACATCTTTCTGTTGGTGTGGCATTCATGGGAACTGTAAATTCAATAGAAAATTGAAGTTCTGCAGCTGTGTTGGGTTGGAATTGCGTGCCCTTTATGAAGAGGAAGAAGACTGAGGTAAGAAACAACAAAAAAGAAAAAAAAAAGGTGCCAAATATTGCTTTACATAATAAATCAGGGATAGTTATTGCTAATTTGCTTTAAATGATTTGAAACTGAAAAAAGATAAATGTTGTGTAATTGAGAAGGTGTGCCATTATATTACTTCCAGTGCTATAAGCAATCAATAAGAATCAAGTACAACTTAAATTACTACGGAGAACATGGTAAACATCCTCGGTTTATATATTTAGAACTAACTGAAGAGAGTCTTATTATAGAGCGCAATCAAAGTCTTCCTTCGCGTTGTATTTCTTTCCTTGATATTTATCCAGAGAAACAAAACCCCCGACTGAAAAGTAAACTTCTGTGCAAATGGGACCAGAGAGCTGCTTGCAGTGCCAATCAAACTCCTGAATATTTCAACCTAAAACACTCCCTTGTAATTCCACATTTGGATGAAGAGGCATGTCGTTACTTCAGCGCAGAATAACAAACTTGACTTCTGCTGCTTGTTTGTGGATGAAAGCGGCTGCTCGTGACACCGATGTGGGGACATTGTTGTCTGATTACTTAAATAATACATGAGAAATGGAATGAACATATTTGGAAAGTGGCAGGTCACTCATGCGTGTGGCGGCGAGTGGTGATTAAAGTTCGCCTGTTTGGCATTTGAATAATGAACAAACACGGAGGAGAAATAGCAGCCATTAACCTTTCATCAAGTCGCCTTTATTTGAAACCACGGCGTCACGGGACGTTACGAGTCCTGATTCCTATTTTCCACCGCATTAAGCTTAGACAAAAAATGTAGCGTCACAGTCAACAGATATACGACAGAGGGCTTTAAGTTATGACCGTTTAACAAGTTGACATACTGAAGGCCTTTTGTATTGAAAGTCAGAGCAGCAATAATCCACCCATGACATTTGTTGGTTTATTTCTCTGTTTCTGTCTGTTAATATCACCTTTGATCCACCTTTTAACCTCGATGTACTGTAATGTAACGTAATTACTGTGAAAAAAGCTTTGAGAAAGAACTCGAAGTAATCTGTACCTGTGGTCTAAGCAGTTTTCATGCTAATTCCAGAGAAGAAATGGTCAACTTTACAAACATTAGTTAAACTTTAGAGCACACATCCCAAACTCAAAGCCTGGGGGCCAAATGCAGCCCTTTGCAATGTTTTATGTGGCCCTTCAATACATTTAGAAGGTGATATTTTTGACTCGAGGTTTAATTGGATTTGAACAGGTTTTAGAAGATAAATAAAACCTGTTTGAATCTGGCTGAAACCTGTTTAAATCCAATTAAAACCAGTTTCCATAAAAGGAGAAAATTAATGTTAAAAAAAACATTTGTAAGACTTAAATGAAGATGAAATATCACATTTAAAATTTTATATCGCCATCTTCAGCCCCTGAAAGAATTGTTAATAACTACAATTACATCACAGGAGCCTTCAATCAGTGCAATCATTCTTTTGATTTAGAAAGAAATGATGAATGCCTGTCTCCACTGAGGAAACGCTATTCAGATCTTGCGTCACTAATCAATCATGCAACTTACTGGGATTACCGTGTGTTAATGTCATAGTTCATAGAGTCAAAAAGTATGTTCACCTTAGCATTATTTTACAGATAGAAAAAAAACGGAATTCAAATAAGGACATTGAGGCCCAAAATGAAAAGATTTGGTGTAGCAGCTTAGAAATGGGAGTTAATTGGAGCCTGGTTTATTTGCAGCCAAGCTTCACTTAAGATGTCTCAACAGAATTTAATTGCACCGTCCACTATTCATTTACCGTCTACGTCTACATTCAAACTTCAGTTTCAAAAAGTGTCCTTGGTGTTTTTCTGGGCCCTTTCAGCTTTTACCATCCCTGTAATGTTACAAATAGCCACGTTCCTTTCTTCAATCCTCCGGGAAGTGCCACTGTAGCTTGTTAAAGATGAAACTAAACCAAAGCATCCGAGTCATCTTCAGACACTGTATCTTTTGCCGGCTCTTTCCATCCCAGTGCAATCATTGAAGAGGAATCGTTTTAAAAGCTGGAAGCACAGCCCACTGCTTTAAATCACACTTGAGCCCAAACAGCGTCATTACCGCTTTTAAGGAGTTTGTAAAATGATTTGCATCAACTTCTAAACATTGCTCGTGTGAATACTCCTTGCAACTATCTTTTTGTTCAATATTTATTTCCAGGACACAGTTCTGTATTGACAGATGGTTGGAATCGACTGGGAGTGCATGAAAGCATCTGCAAGTAAACATTTGTCTAAATTATGCTCAAGGAAGCATTGGTATTTATTAAAATGGAGTGCTTTTACTGGTGATAAAAAGAAAGATGGAGCGTGATGAGTGACAGTAATGCGGTTGTAGACGCAGTGACAGAGATGGAACACAGAACAAACTGAACTATAGTACGTAAAAGCACGGCCTTCGTCTAAATAAAGCCATGTGAGGACGTCTGAAGCTGCCAAAATGTGTGTAAGATTCTCCTCTTCAGCATATGGTCACAAACAGGAAGTGAGGAAGTGGGCAAATCCGCAGCAAAAGGTGCAAACTTCTGTGAATGACAACACACGCTGCCATCTGTGGGATTCTTCCTCTTGACACTTCAAAGAAAATGCTTTATCTGATAATAGTTGAAAGGGTTTGGTTATTTGTTGTTTGGAGTGAAAAAAAAAAAAAACATGAAGCGTGAATAATGATAAAACTTAACTAAATTTGATCAATGTACTTGCTCTCCCCATCAGTGATCCTTTAATGACGTCGGGGAAAAAGGTTGCAGGGAAATCCTTCACAAACTTTAACTCCAGCTACTTTCAAAGTAAGAGGTCCCCAGAGGGAAATGGAACAAGTACAAAGAGGACAAACATTCTAAATTATAATTACCTGTGTTTAATAGAGGGCAAAAACGCTTTAAGTGATGCATGTTTGTTTTTTTTTCTTTGTCATTTGCAGGCTGAAAAAAAATCCTAAAAGGTTCTAACGGCTGGTAATATACTTTCACTAATCAACCTTTATATTGTTGCTTATACAGTAATATATTCCTAATTTGGTGTCGCAGCTCTGTGTTGAATTAACACCTACTGTACTGTTATGATTATATAATGATGCAGCTATTATCGCATGTTCTGTAAAATGATTGTAGTCATTATTGTCATTTTACAAAGTCGTCATATTCAGTATACCTTAATAGCTCTTTTTTATATGGAGCTTTTCTGCAACATGGAGGTCTATCTGAATAATACAAGATGCATAAACTCTATTTTTATTCGTGCACAAGCTACTTTCACTATAAAATATGACATGATTTCATTCAGAGTCTGAAGTTTTGACATTCTAATTAGCGACGACGACATGTGGAGCAAATTTATTTCAGATTCAAAGTCAAATAGAGCGGAAAAGTTTGATGACACTTAATATATGGACAAAAAGAGACGCTAAAATGGCCTTTGTACTGCAACTCCATCTTGTGCTCATCACACTCATACTGTGGATACCTGGACATGCAAATGTATTGTTGTGTAATGTGTGATACATATGCATCGTTTACTACTTTTTCTTTGTATGTTAAGCTAATCACGACAAAGGTTGCTGCAGAAATTACGAAACATTATTGGCGCTGCGTTCTTTATGCACAGGTAGCAGTGATCAAAAGTGAACTCAAGATTGCTCAAGATTATTTACACTTCGGAGCAGGGTGTGAATTATTTTTAAAGCTAACTCAACCTAATTTTATACTTGCATAAATATTGCAACTGTTTAATTTCAGAGCTGCGCCGTTGAACAACGAATGCACAAGCTTATGTTTCATTGTTGTCAAAACTACTGACCACTGAGGAACTATATTGCCTCAAACCTGCGGTGATCAAATTTGTTTCAAAACTTAACTATTCTGCAGAAGATGGAACAAAAACGCATTTTCTCAAAATACCACCGCTTATGTTCAGGGAGCAGCTCTTTAAATCAGTTAAGTGGCTATTACTTTTACAAGGCAGTTGATTAAAGCAGAGATTGACTGTATCAGTAACACTGGCATTTCATTATTAAAACAGAACAAGATTCCTTCTTTATATTTTAGCTGGCGGGGAAAACTCTTTGTTCCCGTGGAAACATGCTGATTTGGGGTCTGTATTCCCCCCTGATTCGCTCACATGCCTTTTGCAATTTCTGATAACACTCATTGTTTGATAGCATAGACACACACACACACACACACCAACACACTCTGCTGTAGGAGGGGGACAAGTGTCAGCTGGAGGCATAGAAAGATAGGCCGCCTCCGCTACACAGTTAATCTTAATGAAAAACGAGTCTGCCTCCAGACTGGGTACTTTGGCTGACATCCACTGATGCTCTTTGCTCAATGTATTTAGGAAAAGCAGAAAGATACGTCTATAGTGTGGTATCTGTCGTTTTCAAAGTGGCACGTGATGAAGTCATAATGAGAGATACATTTATGGAGTCCACATAGGGTAATAAGTGGAATAATTAAGCATGTTGTACCAGCTCACTCTATTTTTTTTACAGAAAATAGCATGCAGAGTTTTATTTCCTGGTAAATCATCTTTTAATATTGATGGTATGAGGGTTTGGAGCGCTGCTATAAATATTAATGTGGATTACAGGCTGCAGCTTTGTTTAAAAGCAGCTGTTCAGTCTGTTGTTCGTAGATAAAGAAAATGTTTAATGAAGGCAAATATGTTGTATTATGAGGAAAAAATTAAGAAGAAGAAAAAAAAAAAAAGAAAAAGCAATCACTGCAACTTCCTGTTTGTGTTCCACAGTGTTGCTTAATACAACTATGGATAAAAGTGCATGCAAGTGTTCTGCTGGGCTAGACTCCACGTGTATTATTCTTTACTTTTTAAACAGGGAAAGCATGGGTTTGCAGGCAGTAATTGAAGGAACATGCATTGTTTTACCCCACTACACTTCAGGCCTATTAGAACACTATTAAGGTGAATGGATCTGCACACTAGTTGTCTTCCTCCTGTGTTACTATTACTATTAACTATTCACGAGTCATGTACTTGAAATATGGAATTTCTAGTATTTAACTTGAGGACTAGAAGAAAAATGGGAGGTTGAGGAAATGAAGAATTTCTTTTGGTATGTCATTTTTAGCAGCATCTTCTGTTAAGCTGGTTGGGACATTCTGATTTTGACATTGTCTATGCACAAATATTAAAGATTAGTCAGATAAAGAGTTGGCTTTGGAAGATAAAAAACTGAATTCCATTTAGAGTATAAATGTTGTAAGCTTCCCATAAGAATGGTCTTTCTCCATAAAGCTGGTTATATAAAGTGGGATTTTCGAATTTAACCTGATTTCTGGTCGAGCTGGGCCTAATTTCAGGTTTGTTGTGCATCGTGTTTTGTACGGGTGAGGGGTTATGAGAGGCGATTAACCTCTCCCAACTCCCCAACTGGCAATCAAATGGTTGGATCAAATTCTGACTTATCAAAAATTTCAGTCACAGCTAAATATCGGGTTGTACTTTGCTAGAACATAAATTGTGAGCTTTGGCTTTCCTCGTGTGTAATTTACTCGTACAGAGCATTGTGAGTTGGGATTCTATTTGAAACAGTGTATGCCCAACTTAAAAGCTTAGTTTGTCTGCTCTGGGTGTAGCATAAGAAAAGAAAATGACTGAATTTACATTGTGTTGAAGCTTATCAATTTGTAAGATATGCAAATGTTATTTTGACACCGTAATGTAGAATTTATAGCATTGTTTTGACCGATGTGTTATGTGCATGATATTCCTTTAAGAGCATGCAGTTAGCTTCAGTTCACAACTTCACAGAAAGAGGGACTGATGCAGTGTTGACCTACAGGATGAGATGGGCCTGAAAATGTATGTCCCCATTTGACACAGAGGGAAGGAAAATGCTCTAATGGCACTTAACTATTTTGCATTTTGATGAGGTTAAATAAAGGGCAGCAGTAATAGAGGCCGTGCTCAATCCTCCTCATTCACTCTGCGCTGGTTTTCTCTCTGCGTGAAGTAAGTGCCTTGAGCTCCATCCCGACCTCTTGAGCCTGTCACATGTTGAACTCCGAGCTGTGACTTCCCATTTGCTCGTCTTCTTTGTCAGCGTGGGGGGACAGGTCTTGTCAGGACAGTTCCGCGACAGCCGTGGAGATCACTAAAGTGCCCCGTCCCCCCTGGGAAGCTCCGGTGGCAGGGCTTCCTCTGGGGGCTCTTGGCGTGACGTAGCACATTAAGGATCCACACAGCATCGGTGAATAAGGGGCTTTGACACAGCGATACTGAATAGCTGGGGGCTCAGACACTTAATTAAGACCTAACACTTTTATTCAGACTGCACTCTGCTGTGGATTGGTTTGTGAACTTTGTGAAATATAGGGATTTATTATCATTGCAGTGGTACAAGACATTAACAGTTGTATAAGGGCAAACAAATAAAAAAAACTTGTTTAGTTACAAATCTAGTCCTGGGTTTATTTTTGTCTGCATGGTGAAGGTTGCTGCCACTTTGCACCATACCTCCAATGTATATGAATAACTATGTATGTAACCTGTTTTAAACATAACCATTTTTATAACTTACTACAAACGAAGTAAAAAGAGTAAAAATGAACAAAACAATGCTGAGTTTTTGTGTCTGGTGTTTTGTGTCATGCTAAATGCTCATGAACCAATGAAAAACAAAAGTGCAACATTATTACCTGAGGGAATATTGGTGTTCACAGAACAAGGTCTGGGAGCAGAGATCTTTTACAGACTTTATTGAAATGCTATGGAGCAGAACTGAAACAAAGAATGATGAATGTGAATTGACTCTGCTGACTGAAAGACTAACAGAACAGCCAGAGCAGGAATAACTGCGTCTCAACTGAATTAGGATAATGAAATGAAAAGTTGTCACTCATTGTTTTGTGTATTTTGTAAATAATAGCAATGACAAGATCTCTGTTCTGTTTAGCAGAACTGAAACTCTTTCTTTGTTTTTGAGATTTCATCAGCTTTACTGCAAAGATGTGGGGGGGGAAAAAAAGCAATATCGCAGCTGTCTGAATGTGATATTTAGCTATCACTTTTCTCATACCATCAAAAGTAGTGATTGTCCATCTTCAGCTGGAGAAAGGTGACAGAAGTGGGTTTCAAACTTTCACAGACTTCATTCCTCTGACTGAAAATCCTCTTAGACTCATTTACTTTGACAGGTTGCAGTTTCTCTCCAACTTTCTAAGCCCATCATCTGTAATCGATGGTCATTTTTTTTTTTTTTTTTTTTTGCGGAAAAGTCTTTCAGAGATGCTCAAACTAGTTTCCAGACATTATAACTTTATATTGTCAGGTGGTTTCACAAACCTATGCATATTGATGCTTCTTCTGAGGTTTTAGAAATAGTGTTGGCTGTGGAGTAT
The DNA here is from genome assembly GCA_036850595.1 of Rhyacichthys aspro. Lineage (NCBI taxonomy): Eukaryota > Metazoa > Chordata > Actinopteri > Gobiiformes > Rhyacichthyidae > Rhyacichthys > Rhyacichthys aspro. Next base: position 16,510,986 of record CM072163.1, read on the forward strand.
GTTACAGTTAATATATTACCTGTAGATTTTTATGTGAGCACATGCAGTTTGTAGAACTGTCCAGGCTCAGAGGGAGAGTGTACAGTAATAATAGAAAACAAATGGTCTTTAACAAATTAACATATTTTAAGCCACAAAATGCCATTTTTGAAACATCTCCTACTCAGCTGAGCGAGTCATTCAGTGGCAGAACAACAATAAAACCTAAAAAATAATTCTGTTTTAAAAGGCACAAGTACAAGAACCACACATACCTACTTTACAATCCCAGAATGCCACTTTAAAAAGATATTCGGTATTACTGGATGTCTAACCTTTTCAAAGATTAGTCTGGTCTCTTTGGATCTGAGTTGGATTTTCAGGAGGCAACACCAATGGATGCATAAACAGTCTCTTGATGTAATTAAATTATCATAAAACCAGTCAGAGCAAAAACACTGCCTTAAGCCCACCCCATTGTAGATGATGTTAATAATTGGCCCAGCAGGATTTCTACCAATTCCATATTACAGTGAAAGGAAGGGATCCCAGACCCATTTCAGTTGTGAAGTAAACGGTTTGGCTGTGTGCAACCTGTCTAAAAGCTACAAGTGGGAAAAATACAATACAAAATACAATACGCTTTTTTTGATATTCTTTGCATTTTATGTGGCCTTTCAACACATTTAGAAGGTGCTATTTTTGAATATTTAGGTTTGATTCGATTTGAACAGGTTTTAGATGGATTTGATTTTTGCTCCAGAGATAAATAAAATCTGTTCAAATCCAACTAAAACCTGTTCAAATCCAACTAAAATCTGTTCAAATTTTACTAAAAACCTGTTCAAATCCAACTAAAATCTGTTCAAATTTGACTAAAAACCTGTTCAAATCCAACTAAAACCAGTTTCCATAATAGGAGGAAATTATTGTTGAAGCTAACTTTTGGAAGACTCAAATCAAGATGAAATATCACATTCAAAATTTTATAAAAGCTTCCAAATGTCACCATCTTGATCAATGATGTGATTCTCATTAACTATAGCTGCCCTTTACCACTTTGAGTTTGACACCTCTGCACTATACGATAACGATAACATCATAATATAGAGAAAACAGCAGAGATTGATTTGCAGCATATCATGATTGCCCTAGACTGACAAAATGTCTACCACAATCATTTTTGATTAGTCCCCTTTTTTGTACATAACTCCCACATATTACATATTACAAGAAGAAAACGATCCCTGCGATATATTTTCCATCCACTACTAAAAGCTCGACTAGTGTTATTCATATTTGCAACCCAATCTGAGATTTTCGCATTATTATTGTACATTCATTATTTTCCAATTATGTGAGTGGGCTATTTACTCATTTGCATTACACACACATGAATCCCCAGTGAGTATTCACGTGCGGCTGTGCCTTTTGAAGCCTTCCTCTGACAAAAGACCTCTCCTACTCTCATCAGTTTCATCAGAAAAGCTCTCAAGAACACCACCTTTCAAGTCTCGCAGCTTCCTCGTATAGACCCCGGAGTGTGAGCCAAACACTCCTCGCGCACATTTACCGAGGTGCATATGTTGTGCGTGCGCGAGTCTGCCGTAAAAGTTGCCGCTCCGAAGCAATTACGGGCCACAGACGAGCCTTTTGTTACACCACGACAAACCAATTTCCCGATTCTATGGCAGCCAAGTGACTCATCATTTACTCATTCAGCCTCCTTAGCATACAAGCAACACGTAGGGACCTTTGAAGCGCGCAATATTCCTTATCTAAATAAATCAATAACCATCTGCTCACAGGAGCGTAAGATCGGTGAATGCTGGCTTCATGCGGCTGTCACTCTTTTCGCGTAGCAATCAAAATACTGACACAAACCAGCTTTATTTGGCCCGAATTGTTGTTAGGTGAACTAAATTGAAAGGTTCCATTAAACAGAGCGCCTCATCAGGTCTGAATAATAATGACGTTGGTGCCCATCTCATAATAAGTCCTGGCTTTATGTAGCAGACAGCTCGAGCAGTCCTGGCTGAAATTGAATTTGGTTCATTTCCGTTGGCTGTCTAATTCTTTTGTGCACTTCTCCTTCTCTTGGCATCGATTGTTGCTCCAGATATAAGGTGCATTTGGGCCAACTTCCATCCAGAGGTGAAAACACACACAAGTAACCTGCAGAATAGTTTATATGTGTTTCTTGTTTTGGTACTGTGTGAAACTATATGTAATATGTGGTCATATACGTGTTTTTTATTTGCATTAACAAATAAACGACCAAAATGTATCTGTGGTTTGGTTGAAGATGATTCTGTGCTGGTGTTTGGAAGACCAACATCTGCTCTGTGAACTCTGACATCAAATCACAAATTGTTTCGGGTTTATTGCCAGCTTTTTGGACTTTAAATTCAGAAACTTGCAGCCAGTTTCCCACATTTGAAGCACTTAACAGTCGGCAGTGTTTGTTCCACCATTTGGAAAGCAGACCGTATTTTTTCGAGGGTTCTTTGTACAACTTTTGGCAATGGAAACTAAGCGGGACTGACCTGAGTCATTCTGTAGCACTCCAACAGAAGTAAGGCTTAAAGGAGCCCTTCCCATCAGTTTAAGTCTGAAGTTCTGTTTTTGTCCTGGGTTACCCTTGTTTTCTCATTTGTTTTGGCCAAAAAAAGATGGAGTACCTTTGCTGTTTTATAGGAAAAAGTAACTGTTATAATATAAATCTGTTATACATCTTCGTACCAGTAGAGGGAGTGGTAAGCAAGTCTAGAGCTTTTTTTTTGTTTGTTTGTTTTTTCACTAGGGTGCAGGGGCTATCATAACAGAATGGTTAGAATTATTGGAGAATGAAACAGTAAATGTCTTAGTAAAATAATGCACAATACATTTTAACAAACAGTTTATCCACTGAATGCTTTTAGGGAAAGTTTTGCCCAAATTCCCCACTTCTGCTGATTGGATGGAGTTTATTTTTAAAAGTCACCTTCATCTAGCCCCTTAAAGTTGTTTTCTGTGCTCCTGCAAGTTGGGAGTATAGCCAGGTCTCAAAACACTGAAGTTGATTAAGCAAGTGTGGCCTTGACGTTAAATGGACTTTGTCTCATTAACAGCAACTTTAATTAAGGTAAGCGCAGACTCGAAGGACAATGAACCAATTGAAGTCAGCCCCTTCTAGTCTTTTATTTTGGCACATACTATACTCAAAATAGAGTTGCTGTCATGCTTTTGTTGGTCCTAAAGCATATGCATTTTAGCTAATTAGCAGGAATTAGCTCAGGGTGTGACCAATCCATGGTGTTTTTGTCCAAGCTCTGAGGCCCTGTTTAGATCCAGTAATCCTTTCCCCTTTTTTTCCTGGACAGCTGCTTTGGCATTTGCCCCCAGATTAGCACAATTGTCAATAATGATCGCAGCGTGCAGAAAAACATCCGAGACGGTCCAGCCAAGTCTTTAGTACCACTTTGTTTAAACATGTCTCGGAGGATGGGGAAAAATCCATAATAAGAGAGAACAATTGACCCGGATTCTCCAAGCAAGTCATTATACAGTAAGTTCAGTGTAAAGTGTCCAAAGCAGTTTGTAATGGAGCTTTTACATCAAGTACCCAGAAAAGATGATGAAATCCATTTATGTGGCGACTCAAACAAGCCCAAAACTGTAAAATAATGGGTCATAAATCTAAATGTTTGCCCCTAACCTTATGTGAAAGTTTCCCTCGGCTTATCATATATTGACGTGGCAGGTTTTGAGAAGGAGAGGAGGCAAATTCACACATTAATTGGGTCATACCTGAAGAGTGCAGAAGGAATTTGTAGTGAAATCCCATACTCCTGAGAGTGTGTGCTGAGTTCAGATAAGCCCTCGCTGCATGGATTCTCCATCTTATCTGGAGCCGGCAATAGGCCTGTGAGATTGAATAATCTGGGGAGGGTTGGGGAGCAATAGTTCAGGCATCCATAGGTTCTTAAATGCAATTTGACAATGCTTCCACATCTAATATGTGTGGCAAGGTCCCTTATGTCAGAGGAGGAAGCCAAAAATAAGAGGAGGAGCCTGGCTCACACCCTCCGTTACAAGAATGTGAAACTACGGAGAACTGCGCAAGCAAAGTCAAGGCAATGTCAGGGGCTGAGATGTGAAAGAAAGACGGTGATTTTTGGAAATGGAAATGGCATTTATTACACACAATTTGAAAAAAATTGAATGAAAAGGTTTCGTTCTTGGCCCAATCTTCACCATTATGACACTTTTCTAAACCTTGGGTGGTTTTCTTAAGGCCCTGTCCATAAGTATAAGCTAATGTTGAGATGTGAAGTAGTGTTTTAGGAAAAAAAAAAAAAAAGGGTATAGATATGTCCAAACATTAATTAGCCTCTTCTATTTCAAAGCAAAGGTAATGTATTTTCCGAGGCACTCTGGCTGCGTTGAAAGATAAAAGTCCTAAAAGTAAAGTTTATTGAACAAAGGACATACTAATGCATTTTGACCTGTTGGTCTTCTTCATCTTGTTGCTATAAATATAGATATGTGTTTGATTGTTACACAAAACAACATGTAGCATTTACAAATTAAGTTGTGAGATTACAGTGAATACAAAAAGCTCATTTTTGTCTAGCTTGGAACACTTGGTTTTGCTAAATGCGTACTGAAAGCTTTTTAAAATGACTTTTTACTGCCCTTTTGCCTTTATTTGACTGACAGGAAACAGGGTGAGGAAGAGGGCAGTCACGTTGGGCAAATGACCCGAGCCGGATTCAAACCCGGGTCTCCCAAAGTGTCTCTCCCAAGTCTTCCAGGTGAACCACCGAGGTCTTTTTTAACATGAATCAGAAGCGCAAATGGGACAGGTTTCAAAGGAAATGTCAATGTGTGGACAAAACATTTTAACGTTTTTAATGCAGTTTAATATCACATATTTCTATTTCTGCTGTATTTTCTCAGATCACAGATTGATTATGTTAATTGTACAGAGGTTATTGAAAGTGGACAGTGTGCTAAGGATTTGTTTTATTTTGGGAGCTCTGTTGATGTATAAACAGTTTTGGCAGGACAAACATAGTGGGACATTCATATTTTAGGCTGTAAATTAATTATTTGGGTCAGCAATAAATGATATATTGCAGCAATACATATATTATTTTTCTAACCTTAACTAGCTATAGTTATATGTGGTTAGTAAAACATGGATATTCATCTGTAGTTTAAAACTGGGTGATCCACTAGGCCACACATGTCAAACTCAAGTCCCAGGGGCCAAATGTGGCCCTTTGCGATGTTTTATGTGGCCCTTCAATACATTTAGTAGTTTACATTTTTGGCACTAGGTTTTAATAGGTCTTATTTGGATTTGAACAGGTTCTAGATGGTTTTGATTTTTGCTACAAAGATTAAGCTACTAAGCTACTATTAATCTACTACGAACTGTTCAAATCCAACTGAAAGCTGTTCAAATCTGACTAAAACCTGTTCAAATCTAACTAAAACCTGTTCAAATCTGATTCAAACCTGTTTAAATCCTACTAAAATCTCTTCAAATCATCTTAAATCTGTTCAAATCTGACTAAAACCTGTTCAAATCCAGTTAAAATCTGTTCAAATCAAACTAAAATCTGTTAAAAAACCTGTGAGTAAAACCTGTTCACAAATGAAGATGAAATCTCACATTCAAAATTTCATCTCCTGTGGATGTTGTGCTTTGCAAAATAATGACCTTTAACTGTGACCATTTTCATGAGGTCAAACAGAGCACACATCAGTGTCATTAACTAATGCAGCTCCCGTCAAAATGAATACAAAAATGCAGAAGATGTTATTTATAGGTTCATAATTATCTTTTGGGGACTAGTGGAGTGTAGAAGCTGCCAGAAAAATCCAAAGTGTTTGCTGAAATGTAAAGATAAGGAAGGGGAGGCTCTGAAGTGTTGAGTGAAGGAGCCGAAATTGAACTTGAACGCCGTCGCACCAGTCAATCAGATAAATAAGCGCCATAATCGAGTCTGGCCCCCTCACATGCATAATTCATCTTACATTTAGCTCCATATGTTTTTCTCTGTGTCTCGGCGGCTCGGGACAAATTGTTGTGGATTTCAGAGCACGATGGGAATTAATTCCTCTTGTTAAACGTGTGACAGGTTTGAGCCTATGAGGATATCGCAGCAAAAGGTTACATCAAGCTTATACATATACAACATTAAAGCCAAATAAAAATAGTATCTGTGTAAAGGTGTAGTTTTTGGTAGCACCTGGAGGTGAGCATCTATGGTAGCCCTTTAGGGACATTCGGTTGTTTCTGAACAAACCCAGAAGAATGAGCTCACTTCAAAAATTAAGTATCAAAATCAATTAAGCTCATGAATTAAAGCTAAAAAGGATACAAAAAATGTTCCTTCAGCCATGTTTGAGTTCTTTTGAGCTTTGAATGTTCATTGTAGAAAGAATATTTTTTCAATACACTACATCAAAATAAAACTCTTAGGATTTCTTGGAATAAAAGACATTAAAAGCCTCATAGAACTCACTGAAAGGAGCTATTTTGAGTCAATTACTTCTTGTTCCTGGACAGAGAAGACAAACTACAAGCACAATTGTGTTCCCTTTTCAGCACACATTATTGCATCAAGGTTTTTATGAACTACATGGATTTTGTTAGATTTTTTTTTTTTTAGGTGGAATCAAAATCAGACACATTTCCTCTAGACTTTTTAATACACTATGTTCTCATCTGTCAGCGTCCTCAGTGCTCCGCTCTGGTGGTCTTGGTAACAATAAACCTGACTTGCAAGTAATGTATTCTAATTTGCTTAGTAATCATGGATTCATTTATGAACAAAAAGTGTACATGCATTTTACAGTTTAACAGTTATAATCAAACACACCTCACCTTAATATGTCATTTCCAACAAAGGCAAATGAGAGTTGTATCCTTCAACATTTAACACAGTGCAACTTTAAAGCACAATCAGGACCATTGTGTAGGTAACCATCCTGCAGTTGTAAGAAATAGTTGGAATACTGAAAGCACTGAACGTGAGCCTGCTAAATGGTATGTAGGTTTTCCATTTTTCACTCGTGAGGAAGCGATGATTATTGCGGAGATGCTGCAATGGTGATGGATGACACATCACAAGCAGTCTGATACCATTGATATATTGAGCTGGTGGGAGGTGCGGCGGAGTCACCTGGGTGGAGAAAAATAGAGTGTTTTCTTGTGGCTCCGCGCTCCTTGGCAGGTGTAGAGGCAGCTCACTCTCAACTCCACGGACCACCTGCTGCCAAATCTGATTTAGTGCAAGGAAATATTTTCTCCCCGAGACCCTGCCTTCAGTTTAGAAGGCCAGGCCACATGTTGTGAAACGAAGTAGGCCGCCAAACTAAACGGGTTGTCATTTGCCCACACTGCGTAGCTATTGATTTACTGCTCCTTGCTGCTGGTTTCCTGGAGGGGACTGCAAGTGTAGGAAAAAAATAAAAAATAAAATAAATAAAAGTGCCTGCATGCTCCATCAAAAGAAAGGTTCCCCAGGCCAGACCTCCCAGGAGGCACTGCTGCCAGTATGTGGCACCGTCAGGGGTACAGAAGTGATCAGCTGGTACATGAGCCATGGCTTTAATTGGACATGTGTTAGGACATGAAAATATTTGTAACTACTAAATATGTTATCATCATAATTAATAACCAAGAGGATATGGATTATGTATCATTTTTAAAAATTTAGGTAGAAAACTCTAAATGTATCGTCAGGAAAGGAAAATGAACAGACAGAGATGAAATCCAAAAAAAGAGATGTCAGATGTCAGACACAAACATTTTTTGTTATAGTGTCACGTGAAGACAACAGGAGATGAAAAGAGAATGGCTTTTAAATATCAAACAGTGTTACCACTTGGGGGTTTGTAGTAGTATATAGTAGTATAGTATGTATGTATGTAGTATTTCATTCAGTTGGAAATTATTATTCACCAAAACCATTATATTTTGGTGACTAAATCTATTGTAGATCAACTAAATTCTTGTGATATTTAGACGAGTAAAACTAGACTAAAACTAAATTGCATTAAAGTCAAAAGAGTAAGCCTAAAACTAAATTAAAATTTGCTGTCATGGGGAGAGACAATATTAACAAAAGCTACATTCAATAGTGTTGAATTGTGCTTTTAGATATCACTGTCACTACATATTACTCATACCATTCTATATCCAAAAAGTGAAGTAGTATTAGCATAAAATACGCAATAGGGCTATTAACATCCTACATACATGCAGCTGCTCCTTTCACAAACGAAAATCAATTGTGACAAGATCAGAAACATTGTTGCGTCATAGGTAAGTCAGTCGTTTAGCATTCTTTCATTTGCAAATCTATTAACTAAGTTTCAGTTACAGGTTATGTCAACCACTCTCGGCTAATCCACGTACCCATGTGTATGGAAACCCCTGGTGTTAGCTGTGAAGCCGACACGACACAGCCACCATCGTGATCAGATTAGAAAATGAAGCTCGCTCTAACTGACAAATGTGAGCCACACTTCCCTGCAGGAGCTCACTCTGTCATTTCATTATACAAACATCTTTCATTTGTGAACATTAGCGACGTCTCATGCTTCACGCAAAATGCTTATTAGTATTATATGTGGGTGGTAAATCTAAAAAGCAACATTTAGCTGTCACCTTTTAACTTAAGTCTCTGTTCATGGCTTTGATCTTGGAAGTATTTAGACTGCTGGGGATTGTACCTGCTGTCAGCGCAGTGCCATGTCAAATGACTTTAAATCAGGTCCTTCAAATCCCTGAGTAAACCAAAACTTGAAAAAAAAAGCAGAAAAATAAGTCGCACAGATTCATTGAAAAGTATATGATGACAAAATGTCAGCGCTGGCGATTTGAATCGTTCTGTTAATTGGTAATTGACACTTAGTCTATCACAGATTGATACATTTAATTGAAGTTTAGTTTATGTCGCTGAATATAAAAGCAAATGAGGTAAACAAACTTAAACAATACAAAAAATACAAGGTCTTTACATAACAGAGCAAATGCAAAAATGCTGATACAGGAATACAACACTTAGCAGCACATCAAACACAGTAAAGTGCACTAAAGGCAACACTAATAAAAGTCCTGCAATCACAAATAATAAACAATGGTAATATCTTCAAATGTTGCTTTAATATAATGCACTAAACCTTGCATCCGAGCTGACGCAGTGTGGATATGATTAGTGTTGGTGGCTGGGGTGCACAGTAGCGGCACGCTGCACATGATGTGATGCCAAGGCTGGTTATGGAAATAGACTTATAACAGTGCTACCTGATGTTACTGCCCACTGAGACAGAGGGAGGAATCACATTCATTTAGCAGCCTCCAATTAGTGCTGAGCTCGCATCATCATCAATTCACATACTAATTGTCCCGCGCGGCCCTCACAGTACACCACCATCTGTGCACATCCTCCAACTCTGGAGTGCGCTATTATTTTTAGCAATTGAAAAAAGAGCTGCACATGTACAGTAGTTGCAGGTGTGTATGTCGATGCCATTAGATCGAGAGGGTTACGTTTTATTTTGTAGAGACAACGGAAAGGCGAAAATGATTTGACAAAAATAAAGCTGACCCCAAATTATTTGAATGATTATGAGGATGAATTGAAACGACGTACTTTCTCTGTAAATCTGTGTTTCCACTGTTACAGTTTAGAAGAGTTTGGCACAGATAAACTGCCAAGAGGCTTCATATGAGTTGTGTTTCAATGTTTGAAATGAATCCTAATAAAGCAATCTTTTAAAATGTTGCTGCAAATCTTCATATATAGCGATGCAAGAGGCTGGAATTAAAGCTTTACACTTTAAATTCATAGAGATGCACAGGTTTCCAACACTTTAGGGACTCAGTTCTGCTCATGTGTGCAAATATCTCTGTCTATTATCTAAAAACTGAAATAATGTTCATAAAACCTAGCTTTGTTTGATTTTAATGGCAAAAAAAACAAACACATCTACTAAGCAATAATTGTACGTATAAATGGCAGTTTGGAAAAAGAACAGGACATTCTCTGATGCGCTCTTTTGTTTTTTCCACTTAATTGTTTAGCTCCAACTTTTTTAGTCTCCCCATTGTTGGTATAGTACACTCATAAAGGACGCTTTGTTCCATCAAAATGCCTCTAAAAGTGTGCAGTACTTACTCCACACTAATAACAATAAACAATAGTCTTATAATTGGATAACAGTCTTCATTATCCCGTAGTATAAGTCCGATAGCTATTGCCATAAAATGAAATGACATGTGGACGGGAAATGACTGGAGCGTTTTACCTTTTATCAGCGACCTTGCATTATAGTGTCTCTGTTGCTAACTCTGAAGCTGGATCGAAACAAACCTTTTATTGCTGAGCGGTCTTGTAAAAAAAACAAAGTTGTCATTGTAAAAAACCTGAAAACAACTTTAAGGCCTTTAAAACCTCCTTAAAACAACACTGAGTTTGTAAACCGAATCAAATGGATGTAGCCTCACAGCAAATCCAATTCTCATTGTTTATTACAAAAGCTCAGAGTCAAACTGATTAATTAGTACATTATTAGTATTGTTGTTACAGCAGACTGACTCCATAAATCCAAACATATCGCTCTTCGAGACATGGCTGTACCTCGGAGGAGAAAGCTTAAATCAATCCTGCTCTCGTACTTGCTGTAACCTCATTTCTTTTTGCCAGAGCCTTTAATGTGAGAGTTACACTTAAATAAACTTCAATAGAAACACACAGACAGCAAGAAATGGCTTTATGTCATTTATTTTAGCCTTAGTGCATTCTCTGTGACGCTTGGAAATGTAGTCTATAGGCAGGATCAGTAGCAGAGTACATAGGTTTAGGTGCTCTATATATATTAAAAAATGATAAATAAGTATGAGACAAAGGAAATATGGTCCAGATTTTATTGTGTTTTATTGTGAGTAAAGAGCATTTACTTTAAGGGAGTGTCTAAAGTCTGACACAGGAGTAAAGAGACTGACTTTAGTCATTGTTTAGACATTGTTACACTGCAACATCATGAATATACTCATCTTCAGGGCTGTCAGCAAAATACAACGAATATACCCCTTTAAAAAACACAATAATTGAAAAGAAAAATTTGATTTGTAGTTCGATCTGTGTATGTTTGAAGGGGTCTGCAGTCAAGTGTGTTTCTGATAACACGTTTAGACCTGGCACTGAGTCGGATCACGCACCACATCCAATCCCTTGGCTGCTCGCAAAGTAAAATGATTCAATACATCCAATAAGCTTTTCTCTTTCTTTTCATTTCTTTCATTTGAGACTGCTTGTGTACTGCCATCCCAGGTCGCTCAACCCCATTTCAAGTGTCTCTCCTTCAATCTAGAGCAAAAACTTGCCCAGTGCCTTTTCTTTTCAGTGACTCACAGACCTGGCCACTGGGTTTTATAAAAACACAAAGAGAAGAAATCCTTCACCACGATAACACTTCACTGTGTCAAAGAAGATTATTTACAATAATGACATGGTATTGTTGGAGCTAAATTGTTTGGAGATAGAGCTCTTGTGTCAGTGGATTGGATGAATCACCTTGGCAGGAGGCTCAAACAGGGCCTCATCTAACTATCAGCTGATTGATCAGATGTGCATTATTAAATGACTTATAGGACAGGCAGAGGAAATCTCACATTTCTTATACGTTTGAATATGAGCATTAGTTAGAGAGGACAGACAATAAGAGTGAACATTAAAAATGTCATCCTCAGCTCTGGCTCCACTCACAAGCATTAGACCAATAAGCCCAAATGTCTGAAGGATAATGCCCGCATTAGGCTTGATTCATTCAGTGTCCCTATTCATAGCCCTCTGAAATAAAGTGAATATTAGTGTGTGTGCAGTACATCCCATTTGACTGGAATCCTTTCTACAGGGAGCAAATGCACAGCATAGATCACCAAACAAAGAGCTTATAGGAAAAGGCCCTGATTAGCTCCATTCACATCTGAGGAATTACCAAATGAATTGCCGCAGTAACCTTGGCACATTTGTGAACCGTTTCCAGGAAGTTAGGTTTTCTGAATATATTTCTGTAACAATGGAAATATAATGTACACTCATGGCGGGGGTTAGCTTGGATATATGTATCGATTTTCTATCTTCTGTTCTGTGAAAGTGTGTGCTGAAGACATGGCGCCTGTGATGTTCATCACTGCTCAAAGACAATTATGGAGTGAGAACTTAAGGGTAGCAGAGGGTAATCCTTTTACCAGGCTCCCTCAGGGCTTTTCACTGGGTAGCTTGATTCAGGATATTGACTCCAACCACTCTTGTCTGGCCCCAAAATTACCTATTGATTTACCCTTTTGACAGTTGTTAGTTGGAAACTTAATCACAGCGACCTACATTGTCATATAAAGTACAATGTTGTTCAGCCTCAGCAGCTGGTTCCCCTTTTGTGTCAGTGCTAGAAGTATTAATGCTATCAAAACATGGAAAATCAATAGTTGCTGTAGAGCAGCTTAGTTTTGCTTACGGATGCTTGGAGCTTTATGTAAATTTTAATCTTGGGCATGGGAAATTATAATTTACTACAACTCATAGTAACACCTTTCTTAATAAATAATAATACAGTACATTCATTGACATGCAAAAGAAGCTACACATGTATTAAAGCGCACTGGGAAAAAAAAAAGAAAACTGCTACAAGGAAAGATGAGCTTTATCATCACTTTTACTGCTGATGTGACGGAAAAACACAAGCAAATGGATTAACCGCCTCTCGGGTCTCCACCTGCTGTGACCTTTGACTTCTCAGCTTGAGGGGAAAAGGGAAGAAGTAAATAACATGGATTGTACGAAATAGCAGAAGTATCTAATAGGTGGGAATATGCCAAGTGGTCTCAGTGTTCTTGACTCCAGCTTCAGAAGGTCAAAGTGACTAGTCGATGCAGTCTGCCTTTCATTTCACTTTATTCCCTCTGTATTTTCTATAAACACATAGATGCCTTGAAAAATCTGTTTGTATTCGACATTGGCATTGCTTGCTGTTCTTATTCCAAAGGATTTATTTGATTTCTTTGAAATGTAGTCTTAAGTAAAATCACTGTTGTTCAAATAAAATCGCTGCAAAGCCCAAGGAAAATACAGAAGACGGCGTTTCTCTAAGCTCCTGAATGTTTCCTACATGTTCCACCAAACCACAAAAGAGTGAGACATCTGACCAATCAGGTAAAACGTGTAAATCTAAAGCTTAAAAAAATGCATCCATGAGAAATTCTCAAGCATGCACAGTCTTTACATGCGTTTTTCAACTTTAAAAAGCACCATTAGCAAATCTACTGTAAAGGTTCATCAATGTGCATTACTAAAGATGGATCCACCAAGCTTCTTAACCCACTGTTCACACTATATTCACTGGTAGCAGCCTTATACACTAAGCTTAAGCTTAGTCATGTATCTTCACTGAAGAACAGTCAACTAAAAAAACACTTAAAGTCTGTATTGGTCGTGTGTGAAAATTATAGAACTAGTTAAGCTTAATGTATAAGGCTGCTCTTTTGTGTAAAACAGAAAGATTAAATCACATTGGTCATTAGCCATCAGACCTATAGCGTAAATCACTGGATTTTGTTGATAAGTTTAAATGACATTAAAAAGTTCAAACAGCCGCTGGAGTCCCACTGATAAATACCTTTGGCGGCTGTTAGCCTTTTATTCTTGTGATTCATCGCTGCAGGAATGAGCCGAGGCGGATTTCAGCTGGGCTCTGTAGTGAAGAGCCGTGTGAGATGTCTGATATGTATTTGAATTGAAAAAGGCCTTAACAGGTCTTGGACCGATACATGTTTGAAGATTTTCTCCTTTAAGATGCCTAAACCATCAAAGCCTTAAGAGGAATCTGGCAGGCCTTTTATCTGCATCAGCAAGTCTTTGAGTAGTTTCTCCAGCCAGCTTTTTCAAAATGAAATCAAACACGTGTGTCCACACATGTTTCACTCTGAGGAAAGTTGGAACAGCATTTTAAATGTGTGATTACAAAACCGGTCTCATTAGCAACTCAAACAAACCTTAATTGTTTTGTCTGCATTGTGTTCAAATGTGCCAACGGTTGAGACATAAAATGCTTAAGACAAATAACAATAGATACATTTCTATGAATACCTATGATTTTCCTGTGAACATCTATGGTAGCCCTGGAGGGACATCATGTTTTCCATGAATAAACCCTTTGGAAATAGGTAGGATGATGACTGTCACCTAAAAAAAAAAAATGTTTGTAAGTGTCCAAACCTTCAGGCAAATGTGTTTAAAAAAAAAAAAAAAAAAAAAAAGACAAATGAAAGTGCTCTGTTTAATAGAGAGGAAAATTAAAGAGTGTGATTGACAGTTATATGCTGTCCCTGAAGAATATACTTTGCTCCATAATTCTGGACAAATGTCAATTATTACATTGTTTTACACTTGGACTGAACACTTCAGGCATGTTCAAGATTTTTTTTTCTCAGTAGGTGCTTGACTATATCCTATCCCAGCCTATCCCAGCTTTAATCTGAAAAATAGTGTTTCAAACATAAGTTTTGATGGATAAAGTCCACATTTTTCAGTGCATTTATTTATTTATGCTATTTTGCTCTTGCAACATTTTTAATATGCAATACCTGTTATACAATCTGCAATTTAATCTCATTTATTCATATCCATATATTGTACATATACATAGTACATTTTGAATGCATTTTAGTTTAATTTGTTTTAGCATAGGTTTTAATTTACACATGTATAGTCTATTTTAGTTTATCTTGTCTTAGAATAGTTTTAATTTAATTTTTGTTGTGGTCAGGTTGGCTTTTCACTTTGATCTGTGTGATACTCATTCAAGTTTTCTCATCTAATCTTATCTCATCTTATCACTTTCAAGAACTTGATTGTAAATGGCACATGGCTGTATTTACACATCATTTTTCCCATCTACCTAGGCACTCATAGAATTTTACATCATGCTTCTGTTCACCCTATTGACACACACAAGTGCACTCACATTCATACAACACTGTCGCAGACGGTGGAGACATTGTCCTGCCTAAGGACACCTCAACCATGTGGACAGAAGGACCGGGGATTGAACCACTTTACAGACCTTGCGGTGTTTGGACCACGCTACCTCCTATTATTTTGTTCTAATATGGACAGAATACAGAAAGAGATACAGGAATGCATCAGGTTTATTAATATTGGATACATGTTTATAATGGCATGGTAAGCTTGACTTCTAATTTCCAATTCCAATTTTAGACAATTTCAATATTCGTGTTTTTAGTGAATCCTTTTAAGCAGTTCCTAAGATATCTAATCCACACGAATAGGATAAACATAAGGACAAATGGACAACCAAAACCACAATGCCCCTGGCTACTGTTGTCGCAGAAGCATTAAAAGGTCAGTCTAGTCAGCGTCACACTAAAGACTGATACTGTTTTCTCCATTTTATTTTTCCGCAAGATGCCTCTCAGCAAGTCACGATATGCACAAATGTATGTTTTCTCTCTCACTGCTGGATCTTATGCTTTCTCTCTATCCATTACCTTGGGCATTAGTGGGTGTTTGCTCTCTGCGCTGAAGCTCGCTGCTATAATAAACTGTTAATTTTTCACTCTATCTGACAGAATATCATTATGCACAGCTATAAAGGCGAAATGGCAAATAAAAGCTCGCCATTCTTATAGTAATCTGCGGCACAAGTTTCGTAATAACAATAATTATACCACTGGGAGGCAAAGTCGAGCACAAATGTCTCACTGCTCTTCTGTAATGTTAGGGAGTTATGAGGAAGTGTTTGTGCGGTCTTGTGCAAGAAGAGTGCTGTTTGCAAAAAATCTGAATGTCATTCTTAAAGTTGTTATTTTCTTCATTAGATTTTAGACTTTGGGGGTTTTGGAATAGTATACATGCAACAAAAGAAAAAAAAATAATGCTGATGATCTAGTGGGAGAAGCATTTCCACATTTATTCTGAAAGCAGACACGCTGTCCCTGGCAGCCTGCAAGCGACAGAACAGAGTGAAAAGCTAGTTTGGAGACGATATCTGTCCATCTCCAAACCATGGAGATTACAGCCATGACAGCTGTTGTGGCAAATGGCTTAGAGCTTACAGAAGTACCTGCACAGAGATGGCCATGATAAAATAAATTACCTGTGTGATGGCTGACGACTTAAGAACACTGTCTCATTTCCAGTTTTTTTTTTTTTTTTCTTCTTCCACTATCCAAAGCATTATCAGAGTCTGGCTGGGGATTAGGAGTTTTTTTTTAAAAGAAACATTCCTCCAATATGAAGTTCATTTTAAGACATTTAATTTACTTTTTGACTCCTAAAATAACCATGGTCTTACCACAGTTTCTGACAACGTGGTCTCAAGATTTTTAGGTGATGACCAACCCTAAAAATGATGTTTATTGGTTTTATGGTGCACTGAAAACTAAAACAGAAACACTATGTAACTTTAACCATAAATGTATAGCCTCAAAATTCTTTTAATGCAATAATACTTTCAAATTCAGTTTGAGGGTTCCTTTATATGAAACACACAAATATTTGCTGTTGTGTTAGCACTAACAGTGGTCACATTAACAATAGTCTAACAGCAAACTCCAGGTGACTAGAGAACATACCTTAGTGACTTTCAGTAAATAAATCAGGAGACCAGTTTCTACAACAGCCCCGGGTGGACAAACTTAGGAGAATCACACTCATGTGACAATGTAAGCACACATTCTTACATAAAAGTCCTGGATGTTTTTGAATTGATTTTTAACCCCAACCCTCACCCTTTGAAGTCAAACTTGTATTTGTTCATCATGTTCCTTCAGGGCTTCCATAGTTGTATATGCTTTAAAAAGTGGTAAATTGCCATCTGCATTTTTAACACCAGATATTGCCAAAAAAGGTCGAAAAAGTCATTTCCAAAGGTGGTCCCTTGGGATAAAAGTCGAAACAACATTGAGAAAATTCATGAGATAGCTTTCTGCAGTATATTTTAATTTCACCAATGGTCTTATCGCCTAGCCCAAGGCGGTCCCTGTGGCTAGAACAAATAGCAAAAGGCCAAACTCTTGGCGGGCCCTCTTCACGTGTGATGTGGCTGCATGGTTGCAGTGGTGCAGTGTAATCTGTACAATTCCTTTCAGTGCACACTCAGGCTCAGAGCTGAGGTTTAAAGGAACTGCCTTATCAGTGTCCTCCAGGTCCTCCACCTGCACCAGCGTCTGTATCCTGCAGGGTTATGGGGAAGAGGAACCTGGCACAAGACGGAGGAGGAAAACAAAGAAGAAATGTTGAGAAAGAATGAGGCAAGGTGTTGAGAATAGAATGAGAAAAGCACAATAGAAAGAGACAAAAACATTGACTGAATGTACAAGGTAGTCTCCGCAGTGACACCTTCTGTTCAAAATGACAAAGCTATCATTTTATCACTGACATCTACTTCAACTTGTCATATGTAAAAAGATAAGGGTGGTCATGATACAGTACGCTTTGACAGAGGACACTCTTTAATTTATTATTCAAATGTATAATAATGTACAGCTGTCACAGCTTTAGAAAATGAGACATTTTGTAGAAAAGTGTCTATTCTCAACACTTTATTCTCATAACAATTGTTGGAATAGAGCACTTTATTAGCCATCATGTTGTAGTTCACAAAATAGACTTCAAGGTAGAACAGATTATATAGGTTATACAATGATATTAAACAATGAAGTAAATTAGCTGGCAACAATTGACGCCAAGGTAGCTCTGTAAAATCAATGGAAAAGCGCCGGTGCACCAGTCTTCACCTTAATTAATTTTTTGTAGAACATTGTAAAGTTAATCAAGGCTGAATGGCTGACTTTAGTCTCCATTACAGTTACAAGGTTACAATAGTACGGCTGGTGTCAGAAAACCTTTTAAAACTAGTTGTATTTTGTTGTTCTAAAAATGACAACAGTGACTCCGAGGACGACCAAATTAAAATCCACTTTGCAATAACAAAAATAAATCCTCCGTTCTAGACGTTCATAATGCCAATGCAGTCATAGAGTTGTTGCAGTGTATAGATAAGGCCTTTTACTTTTAAGTCTTTCAGTGAATTATTTTCCCATCAATTCAAGCATCCATGCAGCTAACAGGAGAACTCTAAATAACTATTCACTATGGAGTTTACAAAAGTGTCTTTTTACAAATGACAAGACATTGACTGAATACTGCTCATAACTCCACCTAGTGGTACAGGGACGATGGCTAGAGAGCACTTACTGAGTTGTATGTTGATGTCTTTGAAATAAAACATCATTATGCTTTCATTACTGTTTACAACGGATTAACAATAAATTGTATATTAGGGCTGCATGATAATGAAAAAACATGCAATATGCAATAACTATGTTGAATGTTGAGGGAATATTTGGATACCCTTTGTGACATAACAAATGTCAATTAAATTTAAATCTATGAGGAAATATAAGGCTAAAGGGTAACTTCCACTAGTCAAAACTGAGTCTAAATTAAATCTAATGCTAAAGCAGGATTAAATTTAGGTCTATACTGGGGTTTCTTAACCTTTTTTAAGTTTGAGAGTTGTTTGTTGGCATTGTAATAATGATAAATTGTTATAGCATAGCACAAACAACCATTTACACTGTCAATCACCAGTTAATCCCAGAAGTCTTAGAGGTATAAAATGAAAAACAACCATTTATACTGTCATTAATTCCTTCTTGAATCACTCGCTCACCTATACATACATCATTCCCACAACAGCACAGAAATACCATCACTGAGCTTCTTGTTGCATAGATTATTCAAAAGTAGAATTGTACATGTACATATGGTCTATTTATGCTGTGGCTTCACCAAACCAAATAAGGTTAATAGCATGGATTGCTATTTTTTTTTCATTTTAGTTCTTGGGACCATTGATAAAATACAGAACTGCATTAGTATACACTACTAACAACGCTGAAGTGACAGATTAAACTTGGTGAGACTTAAACAGAAAAAAGCCCTGCAGCCTTTGGACTGAATCAGAGGTAATGTGGGTCGCTGTCGGTGCATTCTAATTTAGACGTGTCTCCAGGGGCAGATTACCTTGCACAACACACTGCCAGAATAGAAATACACGGCCATTCAAGTTAGACCTAAAAATACAGGGGCTTCATCATCTGGATGAGGTCAAGCCATCGGTCTGGTGTGCAGCGCAGAACGAGAAAATGGCAGGAATATGAAGGTCACTCAGCTGAATACACTCCCTATTTCATTCGAAGGCCCTTTCTTTTCGATATTGTTCTCTATTTGATCTGGATCTATGGTCAAATTAAAATGATGAATGGCCACGAAGATGATCAATAATATTTCTGTGAAGGTTTATTTCTGCTATGAAACATTAAATGACTCGATTCTGTGTTGTGTAAATATAAGCAAGCGCCATTAAAATGAAAGCAAGGAATAAAGAGTACAGCCCTGTTTCATGGCTTCCCAGAATATGAATCACTTTAAATATTATTAGAGACGCACTAAAAAAGAGTGGCCAGTTATCAGTGGCTGAACTCAAAATGTTGTGATGTCAGTTTAAAAGCTTTTTTATTACTTTGGAGTTCTCTGAAATGCCGGGTAGTAGTTATATCCTCTTTGGCGTTAGGCTTTGAGCTAATTAACGAACCATCAGTGGTGATTGTTATTGCAGAAGCCTAAATTACACTTTTGTCAAAATGTGTGTTTGGTTGGAGATGCATTAAAACTATCCAAAGCTTTTATTTTTCATACCATCTCACCTCACAAACAACGAGAAACTAAGGTGCCTTTGACAACACTTGGCAACTGTTCATAATTGTGTGCTTTTATGATGGAGGTAAGGGGGGCACTTAGGGGCAAGAAGAGGAACCAATGAGGGATGTTAAACTGCCTTTACACCACACTGTTGAGGACACACTGTGGTCATTTATTTAAAAACTTGTGATGGTTCGGTCACAAAAAAAAACTTGTGAAGAGAGCGCAGACAAATGTTATGATCAAGGGTTCATTTAAACTCTCAGTAGAGAAAGAGAATGCAGAAATTGATGTTTGAATAGCTTTTTTTCCCAAATATGTTTAAAATAATGTGAAATTATTAGATTTCAAAATTCTGTGTATGTATTAGTAGCCTATGGTGTTCTATGAGAAATGATGAATGTGTTGGAAATGGGGTAAGAACAACATAAAGCAACTTTTAGGGTTATTAGCACTTTTGGGCAGGTGTGTCCTGTTATGGGGTTAAGTGTAAAAACCATAAAAAACATTATTTGCAGCTGCCTCAATAGCTCAACCTAGCACATGCACACATAGACTCAAAAGACACGGGTTTGATTCCGGCTCGGGTCCTAGGCCCAATGACATTCCCCCCTCTCTCATCTGTCCATCTACTGTCAACTGTCAATCTACTGTCTACTATAAAATAAATAGACAAAAAAACTACCCAGAGTGGACAAACTGCGCACTCCTGGAGGAGAAGCACACTCATGTTTTTTTTTCTCCCGTGGATTTTTGAGAATTCGAAGTGAAATCACCAGACCTATATCCACTGGATTTGTTCATAGACAAAAGCATGGTGGTATATCTTTTAAAAAACACAAATAGCTTTAAGCATGAATCTGCAATCTGCACTTTTGCCACTAGATGTTTCCAAAAAGCCCAAAAACTGCACATGCCATCTTTAAGGAGAATATAAGTCATTTGTTTAAAACAGAAAAGCAAAAAAGCAGCAAATTGCATGAATATTTAAGAGAAATGTTTACTTGACATATCCACAATCAAGTCTACAGTCTGTCTTGGGATACAAACTCTAATCTTCCATTGAAAAGTTTAGCATTTTGTGTATGTTGATTCATGTACAGTTGAAAGATTTGCATATCTTGGATAAAATGGTCTGATGCTTTCATAAAGATGTCAGACTCCACCACAAAACCTATAAACAAGCAAACACGGCACTGTTTAAACTATTATCTAACAATGAAATGGTCCCAGAGAGCCACTATACACAAATATAAATCTGGCCATTAGAGAGAAACCATTGGTATCACGCAGACGCATCCCCTTGAAATGACAAGTAGGCACCATGACACATCAAAACGGTGCAGCAGGTGAGCCAAATCATTAGATTAGACAGATTTATAGCTTCATGAAACTTGTTATTACCCTCGGTGCGCTTCGCTGATGTTTAGCTTGATGTCTTTATGAGCAGACTGTGGTTCACCTTGCCCTGACAGACACTGTGGTGATCAGAATACAAGAGACCCAATGCAACTTATCTTTGGAGTCAGAGGAGCAGGGAGCTACCTGTGCTCTTTTAAAACACATTCACATAAGACTCAGCGAAGGCCATGTTCAGATTAACAAGAGTTTGGAAGTTCTAGTCCTACACAACTTTCAGAACCTTTAGCCTTAACTAGTCCAGTGAGTTTAAAAAGAGATCTGACTAATACATTGCTAAGTCAAAGGTAAATAAACATTGGCTTTTTCGGATTTTTTGAAAGAAGGATCTGGTGTCATACCATGTGCTCTCTTTATTGTAGATCATAATAATAAAAGAGGCCAAGATATTAAGTGTGTCCCTATGGTATAAATTTGTGAGGTCTAAAAATCATTACTTAAACTCAGACTTGTAGACCTTTAATGAAAATTTGCAAATGGATAATCACAGTACACACCCCGTTGTTACAGTTGTGGACCGGAACACACTAAAAAATGTGGCATTTAATCACTTTAATGACAAATCAAAACAGTTTACAATCTGTGCTACAGAACCCTGTATAAATCCATCTGTTGCTTGAATGAATCTTAAATATAATATAATCTAAACTAAAGAGGAATACTGCTCTGTGGAGCTGTGGAGAAACCAGTTCAACTGCAAAATATCTGCTAGTCAAAGTAAGTAAGCACCTTTTGACTTTGGAAAAAAAGCCCTTTAGATTACAGCATCTTGTATGCACCGCAACATAGGATTGGATTGGCACAGGTTATAGGTCTACTAGGTATAATGTACATGTTTAAATATCCATTACAATAAAGACATTGGGTCACCTGGTTTCACCTTGAATCCCTTTGTTCCCCCTTTACCTCATCCTCCATTGTTCCATTCTGTTCCCTCTTGTTACACACTGTCACCTGCATGTGTCAGTATCAGTAAGTACATCTGGTGAGCAGGTTGTGTTATGGGGAATGCTAACAGAGACTAGATTGTACAATACAGGTACACTGCCATATTGTTGGAACTCTGCATTTAGGTTATTGTATGTTTCCTGTATCTCCAGTTATACTATGTTTTGGACTGGTCTAAAACGTGTCACATATGTAAATAGTGGAATTCCTCTGTGTGCATTCTGCTTAATTGAAATGTACCGCGTTTAACAAGGGCATTCACACGCTAGCACAATTAGCACATATGTTCGAATGGTAACCGCTAATGAAGTAATTACTGCCAAATGGCAAAAGCACTTACACCAGCCGCGTAAAGTGTCAGAGCCATGCAGTAGGCACTAAGTCAAACTAATGGGGTATAGATGCTGTGCTATCTGGGTAGTATGCAACTTGTGCACCAAATACTGATATTTTTATGACTACTTTATGGTTATTGGCCGCCGTACTGCATTTGCTGGACTAACTCATGTTGGGTTTGGCTTTTCTTTTTTAAACTCTGTGAGATAGCAATCGAAAACTTCTCCAATCAGAGGGACAGACATCAGCACTGATATCTGATGGTTTTAGCTCCTTCTTTGTGCAGCTAGTTAATCTATTAGACCGGCTCGTGCCTGTGGGTTTTTCTTCCTCTCACCGCAGCTCAACTGATGGATCGTTGAGGCTTAATTTAACACTGCAAACAAAGGAAAACAGCCACAAATAACGGCAGCCGTCATGAGCTTATCAGCCTGAGCGGGGGATTACAAGGGAAATGAATCATTAACACTATTGCCACTTGAATGCGGCTAAAGCATGATTGGCAGGTTGAAAGCCGTGCGTTTGGGAGGGAAGGGGGAGAGGGGAACGGGGCGGGGACGCGGGCTGATACCCACTGAAGCGGGTATCATTATCGGATAAGAGCTCCGGGAGGCCCGTCTGAAGTGACCCTGTCTGTGTGAGAGCGAGGCAGAACGAAGCGAAGAAAAGGATCAGAGAATATTAGACAAAAGTTTGAGGTAAAATGCAAAGCAGCCGAACCGTTCTCACTTTCAAGGTTGTTTAACGTTTGGTCAATAGGCCTCTACATGTTCCACAGTCGCAGTAGGACGCAGTGTCATATGTCGCTGATCCGGATTTGCAACATCTGTGCATGTTTATCATTGTGTGTGTTATGGTAAGATTGGGCAATATGACCTTGGAACAATACACAGAGCAGTGAAAAAGTATTCCTTCCCTTCCTGATTTCTTTCTTTGGTGCATTTGTCACACAGAGACAAAGATGACTCAAGTCAACACAAAATGCAGTTTTCTGAAATCTAGAAAAAGCTTTTTCACAGCCCTGTAGCTCGATTTAAACATTCAACTTAAAGGTATAAATGATTGAAATAGAAATCACTTTTAATTATTTGCCCAGTTTGTTATATTGTTAGAATTTTAAACAATCTTAAATTTCTTTATTGTTTACGCAAAACCACGTGTGGCTAATGATTAGGGGGGAAAAAATGCATCATGCAAAACTGATTTGTCCAACATATTGGCTAATTGGTCAATCCTTCATGTGTACATATGCAGCAACAAAAACAGGAAGTGTGTGTCTCTAAAATGCTGCAGCCTCATTTAGACTGAATGAAATTGTAACTCACAAAATGATTAGCTAAGGAAGAGATCCAGACTGGCACATGCTCTTGTTGTAAAGTTCAAAAACACTCAATGATACTGTTATCCGCTTCCATCTCAAATACCTTTATGTCAGACCCCACCATATCGTGTCGACACACTGAGGCCTGGCCCGACGTGTCCGATGGTCTTACAGGCGACTTAACGCTGGGCCTGTGATAAAGCCTGTCAATCACAACACCAAAGAGCAGATCAGCATCAGCCGAACACATTAATATGTCACGCTTTGGGAATAGAGGCGGCTTGTGTGTAGTAGCATAGCAGAGTTGCACACTGATCTTGTCAAATGTGCTACACAGTCCATGAACCAGTTCTGCGCAAAAGCTTCCCGACAGCAGGTGTTGAAACGTGATGTTGCCTTCTCCTTCTATTTTTAGTTTACTTTTTTGTATTAACACAAGGGCTTTGAGGTGTGCGTGGCATAGAGTGCACCGCAGCCCCATGCTTCTCTCTCCCAATATGATACCAGGTAGATTTTAATGGCTTTATGGAAAATAGTGGGATGCCACGCTGGTGAAGGGGATTCTGGGTCATGGAGGGATTTGTTAAGTTATTACAGTGTCTGGAGCAAGGCCCTTATCGGCACCTGCCAAGTCTTTGGCAGACCCAGTGGGATTGCACTGACCCTGGTGGAAGTAATGGATATTGGAAAATCTTCCCACTGTGAGGGGGGGCGGAGAGTGAGGGGCGGGTAGGTGACAGAGCAAGGGAAAAGGCGGCGAGGAAGGAGAAATAGATAGAACCTCAAGGACACAAAGCTACACTAAGCGGTGTAACTTAGCGGAGATCTACACTCGACAAAAGGACAAAAACAAAAGAGTGCAAGAAAGTAGATCTGATGGAGAAGAGAAAGAGAGAACCACGTGTTTCAAAAGGTCAAATGGAGTTCATGATGAAAACTTTATGATGGGATTTTAATCACAAAAGACTTCAGCAGCTAACCACTTCCTGAGCACAAACAACGGAGTCTTATTGATTCATTTCGATATTAATAAGTGATGAGTGAACAGTTCGGAAGTACAGAAGTACAGTTTGTAAAACCTTGAGGATCACTTTTTCTTGAGACGTAATTTATTTATTACACTGTCAAAAGCTGCAGTTTCTTTGGGTTTATGTCTACTGCACATTCACTTGATACTGCATTGTCAATGACCCAGTCTAAAACCCCGAACTTCATTTCGGTTTCAAGAAAAAAAACAAGTCAATCAATAAAGTTACCAAATATAAAATAAAAGTGTTGCATTTTACATCACTATAGTATATTTACCATAGCTAAGACTACCGCAAACATTTACACAAGTCAATAATATACAGTTTCAAGAGGCAGGATAAAATATTTTGCCTCAAAGACTGTAAAATGCACCAAAGCCCACTGACAAAATCAACTATGAAATCCCATTTAGGAGAAAAAAAAAAAAAAAAAGCATTGTACAGTACAACAGTACAACAGTACTTCTTGACCTGTTTTACTCATTACTTATTAATATCAAATGAATCAATAGGACTCAGTTGTTTGTGCTCAGAAGGTCTTTTGTGATTAAAGTCAAAAGTTTACATCATGAACTAAAGTAACTAAAAATCTAGTGAAATAGCTAAGTCAATAATATACAGTTTCAAAGGGCAAGATAAAATATTTTGCCTCAAAAACACCAAAAGTCATTGTTTCAAGTAACTTTGGCGTGTTGACACTATTTCTTGGTGACAAATAAAAAATCAGGTTGAGAATTTGTTGTCTTACAAGCCCATGTATTTAATGAAGCAAAATGTAAATTGCAAACCCCGCTAAAACCCCGCCAACACATCCAAGCGTATCAGCAACATGGCTCCTTCCTGCACAGCCATGCAATGTTAATGAAGACAGAACGCGAGCGGTGACGACACATGTCACATCGACGGGACAGAGCCGCTCACACAGAGGCTGGCTGGCTCTCTGACAAGTGCTTTATTACCACAAGTTGTCCCTCTCAAGGTCAACACCACAAACAACTCATTTGCTCACTTCTCCACGCTCTACAAAAGGCACTGCGTAATATATTCCACAACAATATGCGCTTTACATCTCTTTTGATTAAGTTTTGTGTCAGGTCGAACCGGGCCAAACAAATCAAAGCCTAAAGCGGAGATGTTTCACAGCGAGTCATGTCTCTTTTTCCTCAGTAAACTGTGCTCTCTTTTGTTTTTATGCTAATCTTACAGGCAGATGCAAAATGCAATCCAGTGGATGAACAGTCAGGAAGGAGGTAGGATCAAGTGACTCCTTATCGAGACACAAAAATAGATCAAGGACAAACAGACTTTTGGTATCACGGAGGCTTTAAAGTTGCACTGTCATTATGCATCAGGAGCATCTTGGCTCTGTGGTGACAAAGCATACAGACTCTATTACAAAACTGCAATTGAAGTCAAATATTGGATGTACAGCATATTGACAAGCATGTGGGGACCATGGAACTTACTGCAGTCAACAAAATGTGCTGGAGACTGTCTGCATTAGCAATGTATGACTTATTATACTACTACCTACATCTATCAGCAGCTCATTGTGTCTTCGTGTACTGCTCACTGCACCATCAGAGGTCTTTTCCCTCTTTGCAGTTCAGTTTACACTTAGTCACAGCCAATCACACACAAGCATGCACAGACCCAACAACAACCAGAATGTGGTATTTTGCTGGAAGAGACAGGGCTCAGTTTTGATGGATGATTGGGAGATGACACTGTTTGACAGCTTTGACTATTGGAGCTGAAGGAAGGTGATATGCAAACCTCAGCTGGTCCTGACACTGTTGCCATTGTGCTTGTACAGATATTGTTGGGTTTCTCTTGTAAAGTGCCCTGAGATGATTTTTTTTCTTGTAACTGGCTCTATATATTTTATAAATGTGCATTAATGAAGAAATTGGCATTATGCATTTTTGACTTTGGCTTCCAAGGAATAAATCTTTATACCAAAAAATATTAAAAGTAGGATTTAATCATTATAAAAGGTTATTTTCTTCTTCTGAAAAAAGTGTAAGCTGACCTAAAATACTTCAGCCAGGGAAAAAAACATTATGCCAAACTAAACCAGGTATGACAGTTCAAGTTATAAATAAGTATATGGTCATATCATGCAAAAAACAAACAAACAAACAAGAGTCAGCAGTCAGGCCATTGAAGTTGGTTAGCCATTGCCAGATATTTCATTAAGCATAAGGGTATTCACTATTATCAGTTGTATTATATTTAAAAGAGATTTAAAAGTAAAAAGGCAATACAAATTTAAAGGGGGTTCAATTACTGTAAGTTGTCATTTTGGTGAAAAAAAAGTCGAGTTTTCATGACTTTATTTTGAATGGGAGTTGTTGGCAGCAAGGGTTCTTTGAGGTAACTGATCCCAGGGTCCACTTTTCTTCTATTGTCTACGATAAGGAGGCCCAGAATGATTTTGCTTTGGAAATCTGAAACCTAAAG
Source organism: Rhyacichthys aspro (assembly GCA_036850595.1). Classification (NCBI taxonomy): domain Eukaryota; kingdom Metazoa; phylum Chordata; class Actinopteri; order Gobiiformes; family Rhyacichthyidae; genus Rhyacichthys; species Rhyacichthys aspro. Next base: position 16,538,270 of record CM072163.1, read on the forward strand.
CGTTTTTTTTTTTTCTATCTGCAGTTTCTTGTAAGACAAGAAAAGAGAAATTACCCATCAGTAAATAGATGAGTCTGATAAGGCCCTCTAAATATAAGCCTTATCTCTCTCTCAATTTGAAACAGCCTCGGCAGAAATAGGCCACGTTGTCACTCAAGCTTTTAATTAAAACCAGTGGAAACGCCTGTGTGTGTGTGTTTTAGTGCGTTCAGACAGCGTTCCCGGGAGAGAGGAGTTTGCAAAACATTTATTCACACTTAATGTTTATCACCTCCAAATGACCTTCCTCGCTTAGTGTTTCATTCAGACGGTGTTTGACACTCGCTGAATGGCACAAAGGCAGGAAGTAAGTCAAGGAAAGAGAGGTGACGTGACCTCGTGTCTATTAATCAGCGACACCGCCCGGCTCACATCGCCGGAGCAGATAAGAGCGCCTGTTGTCACACAGGTGGAAGTAATGGCCGCCGAGCACCCCTCTCGTCCGATAGCGCCTTGTCCGAACGCCGAGATGCGAGTCGACAGAGACGTGTACGAGGCCCGGAAACAGAGAGCCGCTGTCAGCTCTGTGACTGATAAGAGCTTGAGTGAGAGCAGTGCGAGTGGAGAAGAACAATTGGAAAGAAGACAGATAACACAGAGAGGGCTAAATGTGATTATGGCTCATCATCAGTTGATACCCAGCATTCTCAGCGCCACCGAGCATTTCTCTGAACATTGATTCCTGTTGCGGGCTTTTCATCAGAAGCGTGACACAAAACAAAAGACTCCCTTCATTAGGTTTGATGGTGCAGCCAAAGTACATACAGACACTAATCCATTGTGTGGTGTTTCTCTCAGCGCCTACGTGTTATTTGTCAGGGCAAGGTCAAAGGTCGCTAATACAAGGCTTGCGAACTGAGGCTTTTCAACCCTTGCTGTGATTACACGACAATCCAAAACAATTAACTATAAATCAATAGTGGAAGAAGTCCATGTAGGTGCAAGTAGTGTCAACATTAATTAATTACCTGTGCTGATATGTTTAAGCAATGTATTAATGGTTTGGTGGCTCAGATAATGGTATCCAATTTCTCTACTTAAGTAAAAGTACAGATAAAGAAGTAGATATGTGCTCAAGTAAAAGTTTTTTCATTAAAATTCTTCCTTAAGTTAAAGTATTAAAGTGTTAAATGTACTCTAAAGTATGAAAGTAAAAGTATTAGACTCACCTTTAACAAATAATCAACATTTAATTGATTTCTTTTGTTACTGAAAAAGGCTTGTTGGATAATAATTCGGAATCATTAATATCAGAGTCACATGAGGACTGTATCCTTGTAGCTCAACAGAACATGAGCGAATGTATTGTTCCTTAATCAGTCTGATCCATGTACGTCTAAGAACTTGTGCAAAAGCCAGATCCTCCACCACAGTGTTTAATAATACTTCCACTGCGGTGTGTAATGATGCCTGTTATGGTGGATAAACTGTGCTGTCCATCACTTCATTCCATACATCCTTAATCACTTAGGTGGCTGAAGAACTTAGGAAATCATTATGTAGCACTTTAACATTTAATTGAAGCTATTGCACTTTTACAACAACTTGCAAATGCAAATGTACTTGTTCTTGTAAAGCCAATGTAAAAATAGAAAAGTAGAAAGTATAGATATTTGCTCTAAAATGTAGAAGCGTCCAAATCAAAGTACCCTCTACTTCAGTAAAGTACAGATACTTGAAAAATGTACTTAAATACAGTATTGGAGCATATTTACTTCATTACATTAGTCCCCTATTTGGTAAGGTGTACCAGTGTGGCCTAGCAGAGTAAATATACGAGTTAAGTTGGGGTTGGAGTTGTTCAGCTGTAGGATGGTAGTACTTGAGGTCCCAGAAATTGCCAGTCTACGACAAGGGCTTGAAACCGGCAATATCTACAGTGAGAACTTGACAAAGCAATTACCCAGGAAATCAGTGACTGCAGAATTAAACAGAACTTGTTATCAAAGCGTCACATTAATGGCAGCCTGTCCACTTTACCCTGCACTGCTTCATTCATGCCAAACATCTTAATGTTGTTTTCAGTGAAAGCTACTTCACCGGTTGGATTTCCTTTCAAATAAGTCACACGAAAATAGAACAAAAGCCTCCTCTTGATTTTGTGAAAACACTTCATACCGCTTGAGATTTACCTCCCAGTTTACTGTTATTGAAGTTAAACATGAAAAGCGACATAATATCATAAGCTGCAGTGATGACGGCCAGTGTTTGCAGCAGATAACAATCCTCTGAGGGGACCTCGACAACAGCTACACAGGTAAAAGCAGGCAAAATAACACACATTACACAAAAAGAAACTGTTGATTCCATTTCAACACGCAGTCCAACTGGAACCGGCGGCATTGATTGCATATGTTTACACACCAACTAGTTCGCAGGAAGTCAATAGAAAGCCTTCACAGAGCAGCGAAACATAGCAAAGCACAAGGTTAAGAGCGGGAAAACAACATGAGAGCAGAGAAATTGGCAGATTTTATGCAAACGGAATAAAGTAAATATAAAACCAGCAGAGAAGGAAACAACAACATAGCACAGTATGGCACATATAGCAACACAAAGCACGGCACAGTTAGAGCTTTTATAACAAAGGAGCGGTAATGTGTGTTTGACAATAGCCTGACACAATGTCCACCAACACATTTAACTATAGTGTATCCACCAGTGGTTCTCAAGTGTGGCACAGGTTCCAGCCTCAGGTCTATGAGATCATTCTGAGATGAAGCAGCTGGAATAACTAAACTGTATTTGTTTTAACAATAGTAGCCTGAATGTTAGAAAAACACAGATTCAAATGTCAGAATGGAAGCCAACTTTGTTTTGAGAAGGGTTTATTAAATATACATGTGATATTAATATTTGAATAAAATGGTTCTATGTGTACACTATATATGCAGAAAAAAAGCACGTGTCTGTATTATAGCATTTGGATAATCAAATATTTTTAAAAGTGGTACTCATTGGTAAAATTTGCGAATAGCTGCTTTACCCTATTAATCTCCATCACCAACAAAATCACCACCAAGAACACTTTTACAACATACCAATTAAGCCCAGAGGCTAAAACCAACACGGCCATTTTAAAGGTATGACAGACTCAAACAGATTAAGCTGAAAAAGCCACTTCAGCCAAGAACATGCTCATCAAACAGTGTTCAGCAAAGCAATCCCACAGAATCAGCTCAGTTCAACCACAATAGTCATAATGGTCACGCTTGTCCTACCTTGTTGGAGCTCAGGTTGCGTTGTTGGTTGAAGTGTTTTAGTTGTAGTTTTTTGGGGTCTGTGTTGGAGTTGGAGTTTCTCACGGGACAATTGTTGCCTCACAGACGACTGTTGAGATGAGTTTCTAATAAAGACTGTTTTTTGGTAGTTTGTTTGTTTGACTGTTTTGCAAAATGGCTAGTTCTCCACATGCTACATTGGAATCACAGAAGAAGCAAACAAAAAGAGCTCAACGTCGCCACCTATGGCTAGAGGAGGGATTACACCCTAAGAGTGAGGTGTGATTTATCTGTTCAGAGCAAACCATTTGTGAACCATTAGAACAGATTAAGATCATAGTCTGGGGTAACCTGATTGGAGTCTCATTGTACCTTTATTAGTCCATGCTTTGCAATCTGAGATTAGGCCAAGCTTTGGGCTGGATTGGTGCCTCACTTTAGCCCTGGTAAATAAAGGTCTCTAAATAGAACAAATTCACAATTTCAATAAACAGATTAAATTCTATTCAATATCGGTTGGACAACAGACATGAAATTGTGCTTTTTGTTAAATATTGCGTGTATTTCTCAAAGTACACTCTGATTCATGATGACGACTATTGTAATAATTATTATTATTCATAGAACACAGCACCAGTTCTTAGTAATAATGATGCCAGACTTGTGAATGAACTCTTCCCTTGCTCATATGAATAAACTGTGAATGAACAGACATATCTAAAATTACGGTCTTCCAATCATGTCATACTCACAGGTCAAAGTTTTCTGTTCATGGCAGTGTTCTGGACTTAATACAGCCTACCTCATGTTTAAATTTCATATTGTGGGCTGTACGGTCGATGAGCAGTGCTGAAGAATAATAGGAGCTGGAATAAGAAAAGCTATTACTGGCCTGCTCCTCGTGAATTTTCTCGTCGTCTCACTCGGAGTTCCCCCTGCATCTCGGCAGACTGTTCTCCTGTTCAACCTGCACATCTCTGTTTTTGCATGACACAGTTTGTCACGTTGGATAATTTTGCTCTTTCTTTTTCCCTCTCATTTTCTTGTAATGACAAAGTAGCTCTGAGGCAGCTATTACCTTTTTTCTCCCTCCATTTACCATTTGTTCAGCTGTGCAAGCCCCATTGTTTTAATTTCATGCAAGACGTACTTTGGTGTTTCGCTTAAATCAGAAGTATATTCAGAAATGAAAGCTGCTCGGTTTGTTTTAGCGGTGATGATAAAGGAGAGATATATGCAAAGTAGAAAATGATGGGAAAAGGCGAATTTTGTTTTAATTCTCACATTAGCGGAAAGTAAGCCATGATGCTGCACCTAAACAAATCTGACTCCTTGATGTCTCAGAATGTTTCATCCGTGGATGGGAGACAAAATTCACATTTGCATGCTTTCTTAAACCGCCCACTCTGTGAATCAAGCCGCTGCATGATCAAAAGTGGAGTTAATAGGGAAACGGCACAAGGGGGAGTTTAATTACTAACCTAAAATACTTCTGAATGTTTGCTCTGACGCCGTTGCTCCAGGCGAAAGTCAGTGGCGGCGGAGAGAGGCGGCTTTGGAGCATATCTGAGGCAAAGCTGAAGCCTTATTTGTGTTGTGGGATTTAGAAAGCAACTGGAGCAGAGATCAATAAGGTGTAATAGGCCTGGGAATGAAATGATGCCAGAGTGTCCCATGTCAATGAATCTGCTTATCTCCGTCTGCCAAACTGCAGTCCACTAACCCGTGCTTACTCACTTGTAGATTAGCGATAGTGAACTGGAGAGCTTGTCGGAGCACTAAGTTTGCTGTGTGCCCTTGACTTATCTGTAAAGCCAGGGAACTTCTCTGCACAAATAGGTTCTGATATACTGTACACATCCTGTACAATGAGAGGTTTCGGTATATAGCTTATGAAGGAATATTTGGATTTGTTTACTAACCAGAGTGGTGGCTTAGTGTGTCTACGAAAGATGTGTCTTTTGGTCTTGTTTAAAGTTTAGATTTAAAGTGCTAGAAGGGGTTGTGCCAGCCTCGAGGGTAACAGGTACATTTTCACTACAATTCTAGCTCATATGGGACTGAAGGAAATAGGGCATGAAAATGGCATCTACGGTGAGATATATATTTACAGACAAGGGTTTTACGTTAAAGAAATAGCAAGTTGTTTTGTTAAACTTGACTCTAGATGGCCTTCGAATGTATTTATTTAGACCAATGTGAAAATACACATGCCCTGCTACAGTAAAAATGCAGAAGAAAATCTAAACCCAGCTCTGAATCGTTCTCACAGGTGATGTATAAAAAGTGAAATCATTCATTCATTCAGCTGATCATGTTCGGGGTCACAAGTGGGCGGAGCTTATACCTGCAGCTGTAGGCCTGAGGCATGGTACACTCAGGACAATAGCCAGGAAATTGCAGGACTAAAACATAGAGACAGAAACATTCACTCACACATTCATTCACTGCAAGCAGTTCAGTCCTAGAGCATTCATCACAAGTGGAAATATCAAGGAACAAAAAGGCAGTGTAAATGTGTCTTTTAACATCAACTGTAACAAAAATATATAATACCCCCTAACACATAATTGCATGCTAATTTCTAAATGACCCATTTCGCTGTATCCCCCCTTCCTTGCCCAGCTGTGTCCCGTGCTGCAGTTGTGTCTCTGGTTGTACCATTGTAAAGAGCAGGCAAAGCCTCTCCTGGCACCGCCCGATAAGGCATGTGAACATGCACCCTGCTATTCTCTTATCTGGCTGACATGCTCAAAACGCCCCCATGCCAGCGCTGAGCCTGACATGTGCAGCCCGCCATTATTAGTGTGATAGGAATAGGCCCTTTCATTCAGAGACGTGACGAACATAGCAAGTGGCGCTAAACCAAGCCCGCGCATGTCGTCATGGCTCCAAATGAGTTTTCTCGTTCCTCGGGGCAGGCTCTGCGCTGAGGATGGTCCGAATGAAAATATGAAGGCAGTGGTGAGTAGCAGGTGAGGAGTGAGTGACAGCGTAACACCCGCGTGGTCAGAGCAGGTGCTGATCTGCTGGCCTGTCTCATTTGACAACTTAAAGGGATGATGGAAGGTGTTGGAGCCTGACTAGAAGTGATAGGTCATGATTCTGGAAGACATGTGCCAAATTGACCTGCGTTAAAAATGACCACGTATTTAAGGCGGAACGAGGAAAGATGTTGAAGAGCCAAAATTGCTATGCACATCACCAGAGAAGAAGAAAAAGGATGTATTTCCGGATAAAAAAGGCCCACAACCCCAAATGTTGCATGTGAATTTGCTGTGATTTAATGATCACTAGTAGTAAATCCTTTGCTATAATAAAAGCATAGTAGAAAAAGGTCTGTCTTTATCCTGTCCACCTTCGCAGTTGATTCTCATAAAGAGAAGAGAGACACGGCATGTGATTTCAAATGCTTTCAAATGTATGACAGTAATATCTTTACTGACAGGTGTTTGCTTTGACTGCGGTGGTTCCAGACATATCTTTACCTACGGGCAGACAGTGCAGTAACTGCCCGTGACTTTTGTTAAACATTTACCTTGAGGAATAACTGCATGTGATGTATTGAAGGGTTTTTCTTCAGTCGAGAGCTGCTCATTCAAAGTGAAAGTGATCTTAAACTACCTACACTTGTCCTTGGCCAGGCTCTTGACAAATAAACGGTGACTGAGTTATTATAATAGAAAAGCAAGCTGTTCCATTCACCGGCCTTTTTGTCACGCGTCGAGCCGGGTTCTATTTATTAGCCCCACGTGAGCCGAGGCGTGATTGACCCTGGCACGAGCTCACGGTCTTCTACGACTGTAAGTGAAGCCGTTTAAATCTCTGCAGCGTTCATTTGACTGCAGGTTAAGGCTGAATTGTTTAAATGATAATAAGGTTCAAACCTCACCACGAGCAGTGTAATCATACGAGTCAAGCTACCATTGCAGCATTATTTAAAAATACAAAAGCTTTCACATTGAGCAGATCGAGTGGGATTTATCGTCGACGCAAGAGGTTTCTAGAAAGTAGAAGGGATAAGAGGATTTAAAAGGGATTTAGGTAACAAAAGACAGAATGAAAATAACAGCAATGTATTACAATTATTTTTTACATAAAATCTGTGTGATACAAAGGGGAATATGACTCAGAGCTCTTTTTTAAACATTTTCATGAAGCGTTGAAAGCTTCCTGAGTCAGTAGTGAAAGAATATACTACAGGTCAGCATATGTTTTGATTTGTTATAGTTTGCTGTTGCTTATTCATAATTGAAATGTAAAGAATTTTTAATTAAATAAGGAATTCAGAAAGAGTTGAGTGTAGAGTTGTAACATAAATGGATACTGGGCTTCCTTTATCAGGTTTCCTACAAGAAAATGCCTTCTTAAGTTCTAAACTGGAACAAGAGCGTTTACCAAGAACATTGAGAAGCACTTTGACGCCGCTGAGTCCTGAAATGACTGAGGTTTTAAAATTATTAATAAAAAATACTCTTAAATTGGTGATGGTGGCAAACATGATGAATTAGGGCCCATTGTTCCGAACATTTTTTTTTTTTTATATCATATTTTATCATCAAACAGCGTTCATTTAGATTCTGTAGGGGATTTTATTCTTGTTGAATACTGCAGCCACCATTACTATCATAATGGAGAACTCAACTGCACTATCCGCTCCACTATGTACCCTAACCTGATCAGCCTGTTTAATCCATATGTACCAGGTTAGTTCATAATGTTACGATGGTCCATACAAACTCAACAGGAGTAGTATTGGTATAACAGGCAGGTCTTCTATCTCTTCTAAAACAAATTAAAAACTAATGCTTTCTCAGGCTAACAGTACAGTTCATATAATAGGTGACTTGTCAAATATTATGAAAAAATAAGTAAAATCCATTAGATTTAAGTGTGGACAGGGTCTGTTTGGAAACACTGACATGACCACTGAGGAGTTAGTGTACTGTCCCAACTTGAACTTTCCATAGCTGTGATTTTGTCTGGCTGCTACAACAGGGAAACTTTATCCCCAGTGTGTGTTTATCCTAAAAAGTTGGGATTAATGCATCTCTTCAAATAGCTCCCCACAGCAGCACCTTTAAAAGAGCCCATCTGGCCTCCAGAGACAGACAGTATAATTAACCTTATGGGCAGTGAGGCTCACATGGGGCTTTTACATTTGTTTATAATTAAAGCTGACCTTGTGCACCCGCTGCAGTGAGACTTCGAGCCAAGGGTCACAGGGACATGTGGAGTGTGGAGGTCCGTTGTCGTCGCAATCATCTGAACACGTTTCCCATTACCACAGCGGGCTGATGTGATGCCATCCCTTAATGTTTTAGAGCAACAATGATCCAAGTCCCTTCCTCCCATTTTGCCCCCTGCATTGACCAGCGTCATACAAACATGCACAAACAAGCAACTTTAAGGTTATTTAAAGGACAGTGATCAATAATGCTCCTGTAACTCCTACTTAATCTCCATAATGAGCTTTATTGCAGCAATTAATCATGTCTTAGCAGCCAGTGCCCAGCCTCCCACAAGAATGCTGGCAGAATAAAGGCCAGGCCCGGCTTCTGCTGCTGCCCACAGCTCACTTCACAACAGTCCCATGGAGCACACGTCCTGTTGCAGGAATTACACTGACCCCAGCTGTTTGATGTTCCATTTTCAACATTAGACTGGTCAGCTTTTAAAACTTTTTCTGTTTCATACAAAAAATTAATCTGAACCAATGAGAGAATAGGAGGTGGTACCAAAGGATGCCAAATAAACTGCCTCTGGATGCCATTGGATAGACACGAACCAATGAGAGAATAGGAGGTACAATAATCAGATCCTGGATGTGTAGACAAACAATAAGAGAAAGAAAGCATTGCATAAAGCCTGTATCATTTCTACAGTATGGATATAGTTGTGAGGGGAAGGGACTCCAGACCCATTTCACACAGAAAGAATTTTCACAGTTTAATAGGCGTAGCTGGCCAGACTGAAATAATTTATAATAAATACATCCTTATCCTAGACCATAAATAAACAATTTAAACCTGTTAGAATTGACTGTTCAGCCAGACCCATTCACTTTGCAAAATGAATGCTTCATTTCTCTGATTTGTTCCATGTTTTTTGAATGGCATTTCATTGGGTGTTTGTTGGTACTGCCCCCTGTTCTCTGACTGTTTCTATGTTTGACATTTGGACAAAAGAGGCTATACATGTATATTATATATACTAAAATATGCATGTAATATACTGCAGACTAAATGCTTCCATATCATAATCAGATCATTAAAAGTCACACACAGATATAATAATGTACAATATGTTGTTGTTTTGTATAAAAGATAAACATAGATCATCCAGAGCACTCCACGGAAATAATTCGCTGTTCCCCAGTGAGACTCACTTTGTTGAATATTTTTGTTAAGATGAAAGGTATCTATATTTGATTTTCCAAAACCTTTGTGCAGCGTTTTCATTATTAATTAAGAAGAAAACTTTTAATAGGATTCCTTGATCACTTACACAACGCTTCTTTTATCTTCGCTGGTGCTGCCGCCTGAATAACTTTCACCCGTGTCTCTTAGACTGAAAGGTAATGTGTTTTCATCAGTTTCAAAGTGTCCCCGTGTTCCACAAGAAGATTAGCCCGTGTCACTAAAGATTATCATTTGACAGCAGCTTGATCAAACCTTGTTCAGTGAGGTTATGGGATGGCCGATCGCAGTCGGACGTCACACCGCATTGCCTTCTATGACGAATGATTCAGCTACATTTAGAAAAGTATCGATTGTGTCCCGGGCCTAATAGAAGGTGATGATGGCACTGAGGTGAATCCATTACCGGCGAGGAAGCTGCGTGAGGTATACACAGAGGGCTAATGTATGTCCTTTCCCATTTGTCATCAAGTGCGTATACACAAGAGAAGGTCCGCCGCTGTCCTCTACACCTGCATACAGCACGGACCTCAATTAATCTTACCACATCTCCAAAAAAAAAAAGAAAAAAAAGGCCAAAATATACTTCGGTGCTTTGTATCCTCTGGGCTGAGGAATCTGTGTGTCACGAGCAAACAGAAAAAGAAAACAAAGCAGCTGTCTCGGCTCAGTTAAGATGCTCTGTTGCTGGCTGCGAGCGGAGAACATGACCCCACAGTCAATAATTCTTCAGGGACAGCCGGGTGTTTGTGAGCAAACAAGCTGCTCTGGTGACATAGAGTTATGTCCCTCTGTGTACAGTAGCCCTAGTGGAGCAGCTGACCATACACCGGTAAATGCAATATATTCCATCCTAAAGTTTGGTACCGTTTATTACCAGTGTGGCATTGTCAGTGGAGTCCGCCATGTTTCTCTTCCAAGGCACAGAACCTCGAAGGAATTAAAAACGAGCCTAATAACATTTTACATTTCTAGATAAGCTTTGAAATTGACTTCATAATGAGCAGAAGTGATTAAAACAGTTGCCTCACAGATACTTCATAATTCTCACTTTAAATTGATTGAAAACACCACTCTCTGCCTACCCTATGTGCTAGAGGCATATTGAAATTGGTAACCTTTAAATGTTTTTGCAAAAACTTGGAATACTTTCTCTCCAAAAAGTTAAAGCTAGAAAAGTCCTTGCCTAGTTTTTTTTTTTTTTTTTTTCCTACTGCTTAGCCCTTTTTGGGGTCACAGTTGGCTGGAGCCTATCCCAGCAGCTTTAGGTCTTTGGTGGAGTACACCCTGGACAGTGGCCAGTTCGTCGCAGGGCTGTCACTTATAGACAAACATTGACAGACAACCATTCACTCTCACATTCATTCACTAGGGATACTTTAGAGTTGCCAATTGACCTATACATGTCTTTGGGCGGTGGGAGGAAGCCAGAGAACCTGGAGAGAACCCACGGTGACACGGGGAGGACATGCAGACTCCTCACAGAAAGACCAGAGTTAGCCGACGATGTTTGAGTCGGCCGGGATTTGAACTCACGACCTTCTCACTGTGAAGCAGGACCACTCTGCTTCCGTGGACCCCTAGTTTATTTCAAATAACTGCAAAATATTAGTAGTAAAGGCTATCTTTGCGCTTCCTATTGACAGATCATATAAAGGACAGTACTATACTATTACCTCTACAGAACAGAGTAGGTGTGTCAGTCATCAAGTAACCAAAATGATGGTTCTGCTCCTCCTCACACATTGACATTGTTGTGTAAATGTGAGAGTGCTTGTGTGTGTCTGTAAGTGCAAAAAAAAAAAAAAAAAAGGAATATAAATGCATCCATTTGCCATCTCACTAAAATAAAGCATCTGCCCTGTATAAAAAAAGAATTAACAGAAAGATTTTTTACCATAAACATACAGGGACATTATGTTTTTTTATTATTGTTGTTGTTTAAGCTAATTATGAGCATTGTTAGTTAATGTCTCACTATATTTTCATCAGTTTTAAAGTGTCTCAAGAAGTTTAGCCCCTGTCACTACAGATTTTCATTTGACTGCCGCTTGATCAATCCCCTTCAGTGAGGTTTGTTGATGGTACATTCGAAATTTAGTGAGACATTACCCATCAACGAATGATGTGCATTAGATATACCATACTATATCACTGTCATAGCAGGACTTCCTACACTCTACTATTCCGACACTATCAGACATCTGTGAGTTTGCTCGTCTTTAATCCTGTCACACCGCTCGACCTACGACCCCTGATTTAAAGGTACACCGTAAGATTTGCCATGTCTGATTAGTTGGTTGCAGTGGATTCCGATACTGTGTCCTCTTCTCTGCCTTTTGATTTCGTTTTTCAATTCTGTCAACGTCCAGATATTGTTTCTGATAAGTGTGTGGCAAAGGGAACGGGGTCAGGAGTGCCAGATGTGGACAGAGTCACTGAGGTGAAGAAGCCTTTAAACAAAGTCCCCTTGATGTGCCGCCTTCTGTCCCTTCTCTGGCATCGCTAAAGGCTGCAGCGCTGGTGTTTCCACGAAGCTCTTGTGACATTTGATTATGGAGCCTTTTGGGGAGTTCCTACATGCTTTTTTCCGGAGTTGTTTGAAGTGTTTGCCGCTCGGTGGAACTATATCAACAGCAGCTATGAAGCCTGGGAGGCCTTTTCCTTTTAACAATCCACAAAAGTGTGCCGTTCTTTCCTCCAAGTTTTAAGACTAAACCTTAACTTCCTGCTTAACACACACCAACTGAAAAATGTCTCAATACTGAGGCACACATGAGGTAAATTAAGGCTGCACTGCTCTACATTTTTGGTACAAATGTATAGTAAGAAGAGGCATATACAGTAAAATCTCTCACATTGTTTCTATCTGAACTGTTGCGTTTTCAAGACACGTTTTGTTGAGTGCATGGTCTTTATCTTAACATGTAACACTTTCCTCATGGGATAGCATTTCTTACTGCAATAAAAAGCAATGTATAGCGCTTATTTATCCCCAGCATATCATCAAACTGTCGGTTAGCATCTTTCGCCGACTAAACCTTTTGCATATCTGTGTACTCATAATTGATTCTCTGTTATATGGGCTGCAAAATGCCACCAAGATAACTGCAGCGTGGATGGTATAAAACCCTGAGTGAGGTTTGATAGACTGTCACATCTTATCACGGCTTTGAAACACTAAGAGGAAGAGGAGCGCGAGGGGGCTGCCGATGTGCACCCCACTCCTGTTTCTCAAAAGGTGTTTCTGTGCTAAACATTTTCAAAGTGCTCCGCCTTGAAAATATCATTTTGTATTTTTCAGGTTTGTGGAAAGGCAAGGATTAAGTGAGATGGGGGTAACAAGTGACTTCAAACTGACAAAGTTGAGATTTAAGAAAGTTTGAAACTTTCTGTAAAAGCCACATGAGGTGGGCATGTACAAGTCTGTGGTGACAATGTGTTACACAGACACTGTTAGCTCTAAAGCTGCTTTTTACTGTAGCCTTTGACTATATCTCTATTCCCAGGATTGGTTTTCCACTGGAGAAATGTTGTTAGAATTATAAGATATCATGTGATTAATTATTTGGCTTAAACCTTGAGATACTTACCAGATTAGGTCTGTTTATCCAAAAGACTGAACTACATATGGAGTAAACAATGTAGCAGCCAAGCACTAAGCACAGTAGCATATGCCCAATGCCTTACAATATGTTTTACAAATAAAAATCACTCTATTAGTGTTTAGTCAAAGAAATTCTGTTGCTTGGTGATAGAGAGCAACAAATAAATATTAGATCTTGTCCTCAGTCACAGAGCACACCAAGGTTTAGGAACTAAACAGTAAATCATGTCCTATGATTGTGGATGAGTTCAAGCAACTGTGTGCAAGGTGTTAAAGGGACACACAAATGAATGAAGAACCATAAAAAGTAGTATCAAATATTATCATAAAGATGTGTGCTTATGGTTTGTCTGTGCTTGGATTTTGAGCCTTTTTCAAATACAACAGCCGTCCAAGTTTGGCAAATATAGTTGTGCTGCATTCACAAATGTAATGTAAAAGAAGAGGTTCAGCACCACAGACAGCTCCTCAACTCACCAGGCCTTTCTAAAACTAAGGCACTTGTGTTGATCCACCTAAGGTTATGTCACTTGTTATGATTAGGTGTTGACAATTTAACCTCAACATGTCTGGCCTTTTCCACAGCCAATAAAAGTATATTCAATCTTAATGCTTTGCAAGGTCTTTTACGCATGGTCGTTCTAAAATAACAATTTAAATCAGAATAAATAATAAAAAATCAGTAAAATTATTCTTTTATTTAAGATTTAAGTCATTAAATGATACCATTGACTCACTTGAATCACACCCCATTTTCTATTTGGCTTTTTTACCCACAGGGGGTAAAAATAACCCAGGACTACACTGAGACTGAACCATAGCTAAACCTAAGACTGAATTCTCAGACTATACAGAAATTAACCTTGAATAAACAAGAACCATAGCAAGAACCAGGACTAAACCAAGAATCTAATCTAAGACTAAACACAGGCCAAACCCAAGCAGTAAGTAGTACTTAAATCACGTGCAGTCCTTAGAACGTTTGATTGAAGTGTCTTCCATGATGAACAAAAGCAGGTGTTGGTGAGGAACTCGGCATCGATGCAGGCTCGCGATGAAGGGTTGCATTTAAATCTAATATGGCGGTCTCTTTGTATGAACTCGGAAAGACCCAAAGTCAAAGCCGCCTTCAAAGCTCTAATCCAAAGCTACTCTATAATGTCTTTGTTGAGAATTGCATCTATTTATCCACAAAGCATAATGTTTTGAAGCACGCCACTGTTAATAATTATCATTTTTTCCTAAGATAAAGACAAAAATAATGTTAATCTTCACTCCACGGGTACGGGCTTTTGATGTTTCTTTGGTGAAGTTGGGACATTAACGGCGTGTGTTGACAGCGTGAGGCTGCAGCGCGCCGCTGTGACGAGACCCACAAATACCCTGCAACAAAGAACACCATCTTCCCCGAGCATCAGCACCAGCTCCTCCAGCCAACGCTAGACCCCCACCCCTCCACCCCTCAGCATTCCCCCGTGTGCCTCCGTTTGAACATCATCAGTGGGTTCCTAAAGTCACTCCAATTCACAAATGTCACATTGCATATGATTTGGGAAAATGAGTGTGACAGCGTTCTTCTGGGGATTTCTAATGAAGCGTGCTTTTCTTGTCAACACGTTTGAAGACATCAAATAGTCACTTTTGATGCCAAATTGTCTGATGATTAAATATCAAATTGGCTTGGCCGTTCTCTAAGAAAATCGACTAAGTGTAAAAAATTGTAAACGGTCCTCTTTAAACCATTAAGTTTTCAATTTGTTTGGGTTTAAAAAGTCAAATCTGTGAGACGCTTGGAGCAGTTTGCAATGTGCACTGTTGATAAGCCAGGAGCTTAAAATTTTTAAAAGTTTTATATTGAATAGTAATACACCACTTTAAGGAGATATTAGGACTGCTTTAATGTGAATTTGATACAGTGGAAAGGTACTGAAGCTTATTAGTGCCACTGTATTAAAAATGACCCTGTAGGACAGAATAAAGCTGAGAAATCTGTTCAAAATAAGGACTTAGTCACTTAAAATCTTGATGTTGTGCAACTACTTAATGATTTATGCTGACTGACACACACTCAAAACAATTATCTTGAGAGTTGAGAGAGAAAATCTTGAGGTGCGGAGACATTTTGAGGAGCTTAGTCAGCATTTGAGATAACGGTCAAAAAGTAAAGCTTTGGCCAACAAAACTTTGACTCAAAATAATGACTGACTGTAAACGCAAAGTTGACTTGACTTACAAACAATGTACAGACATTACTTTGATATGTGAGAATGGTTATGAAACAAATACAGTACACCTCCCAGAGTGCCAGAGAGGCTGTCAGAGATGGGCCAAAGCTGACAGAATAAAGCCTTGTTGTTACTGGCTTCATTCTGTTACCAAAAGGGGTCCAAAGTGTCCCCAAAAAGCTTACCACACCATACCACTATGGGGTCCCAAGTGGTCCTGAGTTTGTGGTCCACTTTTGAAAAGGTGGAGCTAAACACTGCGGTCAGCTGACAATAGATAATCCCCACTTGAGCAAGAAAGTGAAGAGAAAAATAAAAACATTAAACTGAGATGTTTTTGAAACAAATAACGCCTTGCTCTTGTGATAAACAGTCATGTTCAAACAGGAAACATGCATTTATTGTCTACATTGCAAAACTCATGGCCAAATTGTGCCTGTATATCTACTGTATCAACACACAGCTGTACCTCCACCCTTTTGTGCTGTTAAACACAATGATTTATTTGCGCTGCTACACACCAGGATTTACTCTCTGGATTCTCTCTATGAATTATTGGCAACACAAGTTTCTAAAAATCTGCTTCAAATGCGATTTATACCTCATGTAGGGACGTAGCTTTTTGTGGCACTTCTATGATGTCACTGTCTTCGTATCAGGCGCTGCTCATCTGGACCCGGCACAATGGAAACATGTGCCTCTTCAGAGGTGACCTGACCTGTACCATACCCCACAGTAGAAACGAGCCGTAAGAGCCTGCCTTTTAGCACAAGCTAATGCTTCAAATATTCCATGAAAGCAGTGAGTCTCTGATATTCGTGTTCAGCACATGCTAACGGTGGTTCAGGCTGGAGTTTGAATCTAAAGAGGCAGTTATTTGTGGTGAACACTGATATCTAACTCTGCTAAATGCCCCGTGCACTCACCAGACCAACAGAAAACTGAGTGGCTCTGCATTCCTTTTTAATCTTTTTGACATAGTTTAGTGCATCAGAAGAAGAAGGCCATTGTTTAGTGCCAGGTATAAGCCTTGTTTTCTCTGCTTAATGAACAAGCTTTCCGATCAAATCTACCTAGTGACTAACAAGATGACTAACCTGTAAAAATGGGATGTGAAAAGTAAACACAGGCAGGGGGTGGATTGTGTGCGCAAACACTCACCCCAGTGTGATTATAGAGGGAATAAAAGGTTAGGGTGTCCACTGTGTGAGCATTCATTTCATTTTTAATGCTGCATAGTATATCTTTAATATTTAGAATCACTGTATTCTTTTTCATCCCATTGGTATATATGGTGTATACCCACAGTAAGGTCTCCAGAAACAGTGCAGGATTTATTTACAGACAACTTTCTCCCACTTGCATCTCCCCTGTAAGCATTAAACTCTCCACAAACCATCGCTCTGCTGGAAACCAGTACCTGTCTGGCTGCGGGCCATAACAAACGCAGAAATGATAGTGTGTGTTGCATAACATAAAGCCAAAGTTTTCAAAGTAGCCCTGCCAGATCCCTGACAGAGTCCCTGAGGAAAACAAACCTGCCACCTTTCGCCCGACAGCCAGCACCGCTGACCTCTGCCCCAGCGCTGCAGTCTTTGGCCCTATAGATTGTTTCTCTTGTGTGACTCACACTCACCATGAGTCACGGTGAGACCTGTCAGAGAGGTTTAGTGGGAGTGGAGCACACACTGTCAGACGCTCTGTCCTCGGGCCAATCAGGATCCTGTGTGTGTTTGAGAGAGTCCACACAGGGAAGGCACATGTGGCACAAAACACACACTAAACAACCATTTTCAATACTTACTATACAGATTTACACTATACACATTAATGAGACAGTTGTCCATTTGTTGCCAGATGAAAAGTGATAGTAATTATGTGTTGCCTTTGATTTAAAGTGATTTTGAAATTCACATAAAAGAGTATTTTCTCAAAGGGGCATTTTTTCCCACAATTGTCATCAGTGACCAATCAAAGCAATTTCTCAATTCTTGTTTTAAAAGAGTTTGTACATACAGTAGTCTCATTATTCTATGTATATAATGCTTTAAATAGCAGAATTGCTCCTGGTGCAGGTTTGTGTTGTAAAACAGAGAGACAAAACTATTCCTCTGCTGACGATGAAATAGAAATGTAACAGCAACACTTAATGGAAAGCTACAGTGTAATGCATCAAGATGTGCGCATACAGTGTGTACAGCAGTACTGGTGCCAGGTCTGGATGGCAATAACAACGTCACCTTGAGTTGCAGATGTCACAGAAAGTTTATCCACTTCTTATGATAATGCAATCCAAAAGTGTTTCAAAATGTTGCTTGACCTTCACCTCAGATGATATTTAAATGGCATTAATGAGTGTAAACTAGCAGGGGCTGATGTAAAATAAGAAGGCAGTAGTCAAACTGTGCAGGTTTGTAATTGGACGAACAAAGTGCCATGCTCCCTGGTTTGTTAAAGCCTGTAAAATAATGGCCAGGACATGACCTCAGTGTTTCCGTGACAGCCCTGCCCATTCTCATGAGGCCGGTGTGAGAGTGAGGGATTTGGGGTGAGAGAAGGTGAGCACCGTCCTGTGTCCTGCTCTGGGGTCAAAACATGCTGTTACCAAACCCTGCAGTGCAATACGTCGTAGAAAACACAGCCAGTCTTGCTCCAAAATAATCACCACTGTACACACACACACACAATCAGAGAGGTTCACAGGAAGCTAATTGTCAATAGGACATTTTTGTATGTAAGAGAGCACTTCCCCGGGTAGTAGCCTATTACTCCCTGCATGAATTGACAGGGCTAATGAGGAAATTAAGGTTTTATTAATTCGCCCGGAGGACAAGATGTGGGAGACGCAGGGGAGGAAAGGAGAGGACTCCATCTTTGATTTAAAGGTTAATTTGGAGAGGAGGCTAGAGAGCGTGCCGAGAGTGCTCCCACAATATTTTGATGCCCTTGGACGCGGGCCAGCTGTCCCACTATGGGTGCAGCACGGAAAAAAAGACAGTAACAGGCAGACAAGAGCGAGACGGAGTGGCGGCCAACTTTGGGTCAATCCTAGGACTCACACAGAGGCAATTAGAGGAGCTGGCTTCATCAGAAACGCCAGCGGCCACGTCTCACCGCAGAGCGACGCTGAGAGCTGCTAGTGCCCCACACGCTGGGGTAAAGGGCAGTAGCGGCTCAACACTTGACTTTGACAAGGTCAGCCGGGGGAGCAGCAGGCCCGACTGGCACGGTGCTGGTGACCTTGCGCTGTCGTGCTGGTGACCTTGCGGCGCTCAGTACTGCTCTTCACACTGATAATGATAAGGATTGCTGGCTAAACTCTCCATATCTGTCCCGACCTGTGCCCTGCTGGATCACACTCAGAGAACAAGGCCATTGTGCTAGAGGTCAGTGTGAGCGCTGTGTTTACTATTCCATCAGGGATGTCTTCTAAATGTACAGTGCAGATAATAAAACAATACTTGAGCTATATCAGAGAGTGAGCCGATCACTGTGATTGCATGTATTATATACATACAGTGGTGGAAAAAACTTTTTGGACACCCCATGCATTTGTGTAATATTGCATTAAGAATCACTCTTTTTTTCACCATTTGTTCAGTTTTGAAACACATTCTCTGTTATTTGTTGACTTTGATACCGAAAATGTTGAGAACTGACATATTAAAACTGTCAAGAATTTACTTTTGTTAGTTTTTCATGTAATCAATAAACAAAAAAAACAAAAAATATATATATATTTGTTAGTGCAGCCACACCTTTTTATTAAAAAACAAAAAAAGATTTTTCCACAAATATTTCATGATAATATTTGATTGAGATTGTTTAAAATTTGAAGGGTGTCCGAAAACTTTTTCCACCACTGTAGACCTTGTACAAATTCATCTTACATCATTTATAGTTTTTACTGTAGTCCCTACTTTATGGCTTAATAAGATGTCTTTCTCTCTTCTGAACACATACAGCTTTGATGTACTGAGGCTGTAGATTGGGAACATCAAGTTCTGTCTGTACTGGCTGATGCCCTGTTACACATCCCTCTTGGAACCCCTAAGTTATTGCAACACAAATCATTCAGTATCTTCAGACTTGAATCATCTTATGTTAAAAAACCCATGCAATAGAAGTCAGACTTGAAAGGTCAATACGGTTACACTGGGACCTGTACTGACGGTAAATAAACATGTCCACAGCCTCTTCTTTCACCTTCCTCCACTCTAAGGACATTCCCCAACAACTCACACTGAAAAAAATGTAACGTAGAACAGGAGCCAGGAAACCAAAGTAGAAAGTGAGAATAACAGGAAATGTATACTCTGTTAAACACATGTGGAAATGCATTGTTTCACAAAGCTTCACTACCTCATAAAGGAAGATTTTTGCATTCTTTAACTATTTAATACATTCCCTATAGTTTATCATTACATGTGGGGTTCACCTCAGACCAGTGATGTCAAACTCAAAGTGGTGAGGGGCCATGATGGTTAATAAGAATCCTTTCAGGGGCCGAAGATGGCGACATTTGAAAGCTTTTATTTCATTTTGAATGTCTTACAAAAGTTATTACACAAACAATAGTTTCCTCCTTTTATTGAAACTGGTTTTAGTTGAATTTGAACAGATTTTAGTCAGATTTCAGTAGGTTTTATTTGGAATTGAACAGGTTTGAACGGTTTTCATTTATCTTTGTGGCAAAATCAAATCTAAAACATGTTTAAATTCAGTGAATAAAACCTAGTGCCAAAAATATCACCTTCTAAATGTATTGAAGGGCCACATAAAACATTGCAAAGGGCCGCATTTGGCCCCCGGGCCTTGAGTTTGACATGTGTGCCTCAGACAATCTAAACTAACTGTGAGTAGATTAACCTGTATATTATCTGTATTGGAGCCAACATAATATTCACAGTCTGCAGTTTGATTAAAGCTCTATTTTGGATTTCTAATATGAATAAAATGTGGACTCAATGCCTTCTGCCGACTTGATTTTCCACTGACCTTTACAAAATGATAGCAGAAATAGAAATAAGGCTTGTGTTGAACAATTATTCATCTTATTAAATGTGCATGGTTGCGTTAACAGATTTGATTGGTCGAGAAGTTTCCTAAGGATATAGTCTCACTTCCTTGCTGTGTTTACAAAAGTTATAATTATAGATGCAGACTATAAAACGTATGAGCGCTGATTAAAATGACACTTTATAAACCCTGTCTGTGGTTCCCTGATGAAGTCACTGTTGATTCAGAGTGAACCCTCTTGATATTATCGGCGTAATTCATCTGTCACCTTCTCTCGCGCTGCTCACGCTTTCAGAGTGGAATCAATTGTACGCCGCCATTTCCTTAAGCTTCCCCTCGGAAACCTCCCGCAGCGTGAGAAAAAGAGATTATGCTCATAATTCATGTTCTTACACCTTGTTAAATAGCACTGAGTCATATTTATGCACCTTGTTAAATAATTCACACGCCAAACTCTCAAATGGAGCCGTGTGGGTTCTTTTAATTGGGGCTTGTGTAAAGTCCTGCGGAAAAGAGTGAGTAGAACGAGCCGGGGGGTGATGCTGCATGATTTATGGGATGGATGGGATTTTGTTTGTCTTCACACTGGTGGAAGATAACATCCCTTGGGTCAGTTTAGCATGAGCAGTGGAGATTTGATAGATAGTGTACGTTTAATCTGGATTTTTTTGGAAGGGGAACATAACTTGGACAGTGATCCTAATCCTTTTTTCTATTCTATACAAAGAAATAGTCTGTGGATGTAATCAATCAATCAACCAATCAGAGACTTACCAACAAACGCAGGATAAACCGCCTCTGGACAGATCTGACTTGAAAAACCTTTGCATTAAGCCCGCCCCATTTTTGATAGAGCGTTACAATTGGTAACGGAAGATGTATTTTAATGGCTATGAATCCCTGTTTTCCAACCATAAGCATTCACAATTGGCAGAAGATGAGCTGTACTTGACTCTACTCTAGACACATGGATGTTTGTGAGCTTTATTGTATGTTCTTGTTTGAAGAAAGTTGTCGAGTCACTTATTCTTCCTTTAGTGTTTATAGTCTGAGCCAAAGTGAGAATACTGCAGTGGATAGTATTCATTTTTAATCACATTTCATTATTACAATATGAGACACTGAAGTATATCACCAGCTGTGGGGCAGTAAAGATATGCCCGCGCTCTGAGGCACATGTGGAACAGCTTTTAATGAACATGTAAATCAGACAGTACAACCATAGGCCATAGGAGTTATTGGGATATAATGCTCATGTAACCAAGATCTGCACTATATGTTATTTTTCCTTAAATGAGGCATAGCATACATTGTGAGTGCACGAGTAGATTTGATTTCTTAGTTGGATTTCTGAGAGGATTTCCGGGGAACAGTGCAGGTGAGACGTGACGCTGTCAGCATATTAACACAGCGGGCTGAGGAGTATTTTTAAGGTATGTACTGACGGCCGCTGTCTAACACATGCGTCTCAGTGGAGCCATAGTGTCCCTGTACCCTCCCCTCAGGATAAACAGTACCAACACAAAGCCAATTTCAACTTAAACTGACACAATCACAGGCCAGGGAATTCTAGCTGCTGCACCTTCGAGTAGTGCGTCTGACTCACAGTACTACAGTGACTGCTGCTTATGAGAAGAGTAGATAGTGGTATTTCAGATGTTTGTTCTTTTAAAACTTGAAAAGACATCCTCAGTGTCACCTGAATGACTGTTTTCATACGATTAAATAATATGCATAATAGGCATAATGTGCAGGATTTGAATGTAAGCCAACACCTCTAGACTGATGTGGAGGTGACTGTCTCTATAAACCAACTTCCTGCTCTTTGTATTTCCAATTTAACTTAGGGAGGGATATTTATGAGTGTTCAGTTTCGCGAATAACAAATCAGAGAGAATGGAAAATAGATCAGAACTATATCAAACGTGGCATTTGTGCCTTTTAAGAATATATTTATTATTAAATTACTAACAGACCTGTCCCGAGTGAACATTTTCTTGCATTTGTTTGTGCTTATTTGAATTGAGCTAAAAAGCTTATGGGCTACTTCCATTAGGTCCAGTTAATATGAAGTAATATACAATTTAGCTCTTTCCTGGAAATGTCCCTTTTTTTTTACCCAACCATAAATCCAAAGCAGCACATCATGTGTCTATAGACTGTCAATATCACAGAGTTACCATGGCGATGGCAATGTTAACCAATTGAAAAAGGTCACAGTGTTCTGCGCGTCTGTAGCTCAATAAATGATTGGTCCGTGTGTTTAAACACTAGGCTATTGCTAAGCTGTCCTTCTCCAGTGTTCACAGTTCGACCTCTTGTCCTGCCCCAAAAGAAAGATGCAATTTACAAAACTGTCCCAGGAACAATTTTTGCTTTGACAGCAGGAAATTCATCTGACGTGTTTAATTCCTATGGGTAGTGATGAGGTGGTAAACAAACATTAAAGCCCAGTACATATTTTCCATGTGATTGACGCTGTTGATATGGAAATACTCTTTAGGGCAGATATTGAAAGCTACTCCATGTGTGTGTGAGTGGACACGAGGCCCCAACAAAATGCATAAAAATATCTGCGTACATGTGGCCAGGGCATAAGTACTGTGTGTGTGAAATGTGTTAATGCCCATTTCCCTTTAAGGTTTGGAAAGATTACACAAATCTTCTTTTTACATTGTCCTCTGTGAGGTTTCAAACACAAAGAATATGACCTTTGACAGCTTTACAGATTTCCTTTTTGGCTGAGTTCTGCCATCTTAGGATTCTCTAATCGGATTGCACTGAGCTACAGGCAGGTGCAGTTCACCCAAAGAAAACAATGCAAAGACAAATTGAATTCATGTCTGAAAAGAAAGGGCAGACAACAGAACCAGTTATCAGTCGAAACTCAAAAGACATTCTCAGAGTATTATGTTAAAATACAGCAATCGCATTGTAGCATTCTCTCATCCGATCAGTTTGATATAAATGAAATTACACTGTTCGTTCCAGTTTGACCCATTAAGACGGATTTAACTTCATAGCCTATGGTAAACCCTCGAAAAATCCACAGGCTGAAATGTGGAGATCTTGCATTTAGCCAGTAGCAGCTTCACCGTTTGGCATTCGGCTCCTTGCATATGACAAGACTTTGTGCTGCTGGCATTGTCTCTGCAGTGGAAACAAAGAGCAGGTCTGTGTGCCAGGATGTGCACAGAGAGCTCCAGCTATCAGGACTCCTTCTTTGCAGCCAACCATTCTCCCAGGAGTGTGATTGACGCAGGCTTTACCGAGACAATCTCAACCAAAAATCCACCTCTCACTCCTTCATCCTCAAAGGGGCCTGTGCTCTTCCAAACAAGCTCGAGTGCTGTTTCATGCATGAAAGGTGTGTGCATTCAGGGCTTGTTTGCTTGTGTTTCGCCGGCTCTTACCTCTTTGAAAGATTTTAGAGCGCTATATTCTAATTTATCCAAGATTCAGCTGTGAAATTTAATGAATATTGTTCAGGGAGAAGCTGGACATTGACCATAACAAGCAAATGTAACAGAAGGTTGGGTTTCTGTTTGCTCCAAATCTAAATTGTACAAACTTTCAATTAAAACTTTGGATGCCAAATGATAGAACACGTCCATGGTACACAAACTTGGATAAACATTCCCTTGCATTTGTTCCAAAATGCCTCAAAATGATGAAACTCTGATGATAAACTCTTCCATCAACGTCTGTCAGGGAAAAATAACTTCCGAGGTGTTCTGGTGAAGCCATTGAGTAGCAGCTAATCTCTGATTAAAGATTGGAGTGAAGTGTTGTGAGTTTTTTTTTCCTGGCGCCACGTTGGTGGTATAATGAGGGTGCAGCCACTTCACCTGAGCCGCCGCTGCTCTAATCTCCACAGTAAACACTTATACGGCGTTCACCATTGATTAGGATGTGGCTCTCATCAATCATCACAGTCTTGTCTCCTCACATTAATAATTATGGCATCTGCACTCAGTCAAGAGCTCTGATTAGACTCAGCACACAGAGGGTAAGTGATAGTGAGTGACATGGGGCTAGAAACAGCTCTGTGTCGTCTGCTTCACTGGGGGATTGCTGTGAAGTACAGTTCTGTGCAAAAGTTTTATAGAGTGGAAAAATACTATACTTTAAAGTAATTCAGGTTTAATAAAACACTGGAAATTGAGCTACCCTGAAAGTGCAGCCAATGTCATTAGGGACTATATTAACTGTACAGAGGAACAAGGAATCCTCACAGAGCCCTGATGTCAACGTCATTGAAGATTTACTGGTGCCTTTGTAACAGCAATTCAATGAAACTGGACAGAATAAGATCTCAACATGACTGAGCCAGAATATCTATGAGAATCAACACTGTTTAATTTGGAATGTTGTCCTGTTTACTTTGTATTTTATAAATTGTTAAAAAATTGTTAAAAATAAAGAAATGTCATATTTTTGAATGTATTCTCTCTTTAAAGTATTAAACTTAGCACAGAATGTGTAGCTAGAGTGTAGATCTGGTGATATTTTGAATAGTTTGCATACAGTAGTTCAGTCCAGTAGTCAGATTTTATTTTGGCGATCATGATGATGTCTTGATGTTTGAATTACCACACATCTGTGAAGGTAATATATTAAAACATAGAAACATATTTATTTAGTTGTAAGAGAGATGATTATTGGATTTATTCCGTTTTTAATAAACAGAATCAGGAGCTGAGCCAGTGTCTCCAATTTTATTTTAAGTTTTATAATTTATGAGAAGCCCAAAGATTTGAAGCATAAATGATATCTTTTTGCCACATCAGATTTGTGATTCAGAATTGTATTATTAGTTGGTAACTAACAGGTTTGGAGTTTGTTGAAAAAACTGATTTTGCAAGATTATAAAAAAAATTTAAAAAAATCAACCAGTTAATCCTGAACATGTGACATATGTGAGTCAGTAAGTACAAATGTAAAATGAAAAGGCCTGAGTGTATACATTGCTTTAATACTGATGCTAACTTTCTTATACATCCAATGAGCTCAAGCTTTCATTAGACCAACATTGTTGTGCCCAAATAGGACCAAGAGCAGATTAGCACAATCATAAGGCAGATGAGGCTTTATGCAGTAATCTCAATGTCATTCCACTCTCACTGTTAACATATTCTGCATGTGTATTTAATTTGAACATGCTGAAATAATGAGACCTCTAAACTTTATGAATTTCCCTTGTCTTTCTGTAGCTTTGCCTTGAACAGAACATGTGCACTGTCTTTTTATTCTTTGTGTAATGGTAAAAATCACGTCTTTCTTTTGAAGAATGTCTGAGTGCACTTACACTGCAAATATTAAAAATAGATTACGGAGCCATTGGGAGGTAAGTGGTTCCATAAGCAGAATTGATGGTACTAAAGAGTATCATAGAGACAGCCTACATCACCTTGAGGGTCTCATCCGTTTAATGATGCCATGTGCCGCATGCTTTGCTCCTGAAGAATGGCCACCATTTTGCTGTGGGCTCTGACACTCCACTTAAACTGCTATTCTGAGCAGTTAACAGGAGCGGCACGGCTCACGCAGCAGACAGCTGGAAGATGGACAACAGGAGGTGAGACGGGTGATGGGCGGAAATACTCTGTTTTCACATACAATCCACAATGCCACGTGCACATGATGGGACTTCATTTTTCTGGAGAAGGTAAGCTTTGGTGGCAGTTTTACCACAAAAAAGCCATCATCACACAGTAATGCATGTTGACTGGAACTGTTAGCCTGGGGTTTATGGGGTATTGGGAATATTATGGCTAAAAGACCCACATGCACTACATAAGGTTATGAACATAGTAAAGTCAAAACAGGTGTATTCATCAAAAAAATATCTTTATAGTGACCAGTGCACACTTTTTGAGTGTTTTCTCACTTCAGGAGTTTGCCATTACCATGAAATTCAACCAAAACGCAAAGATTTGGTTGTGGTGTGGCTTTTTTTATTTACACAAGGACAGCATTCTCAGTTCATGAAAAACATTTGAAACTGGACGAGTCATTAGCTGCCAGTTACACACAGGTAGTACAACAGCAATGGCAAAACACTATGTTTTTGTGCTCTAAAACTAATGGACATAGTCTTGAGTGGAATGCTTTAACATACTACAGCGTTCTAATGAGCTGAGCATATCTGAATATATAGATGTGAATGTTCAATTGTATTATATTGATTACACTACAGGCCAGCATTTGCTTTTTAGTGTTTTGAATTGAATCATTCATACATGCATCTGCCACATATCCTTTATGAGTCATATAATTTCCTAAATTAATGCTCCTTTGTGAGAAACTGTTCATAATGTGCAAACAGTTCATTAGAATACACTATTTATCTTCGAGGACCCCCTTCAACAGCACTTAACTCACCCCAAATTAAGGCTATATTACACCTTACAGGGGAAAATTAAGTTGGCGTAGTTAAAAAAAAAAAAAAAGACACTTCAGATAAAGTTTTCAAAAATCTTTGGTTTGTGCACGCCGCATAATTTTCATCAAGCTGTGTATTCCTCTAAGCCAGCTCAAAAAGAGAGCAGAGTGTGGACAGCTGCCAGTTCTAAGGGGTTTGGAGATGCCTCGTCCAATTAGGTTGTTCCAGCGTAAAGACTGCCGTGCAGGTGCTGCCAGCCCTTCCCCTGGACCCCAGCCCCTTCCTGCAGCCAGACCGTCAGCACTCAGGTTGAAGGGAGCCATTTGACCGTGGAGATGGGCCTCCAGACGCTGCCAGCAAGCTTCTGAGCCGATTTGAAGGTGTGTGTCCCCGGACTGGAAAATCTCCCCCATCCGCAAAGTCGATTAAAGCCCAACAGCTGCGATTCAGCTTCTGCCAGGCACCGCACACATGCCTCGACATCAAGGAACGCTCGGGAGGAAGTGAGCACAAGACGTGAACCCAAACATAAGGCAACATTAGTTAATCAGCCTTTCAACTTTTAACCGTGCGACATGAATAAGAGTTGTTGTCCGCCAGTGATTAAGAAACTTCATCAACTGGCAGCGCATGGAGCACTAAGCACTTACTGTAAAGAGATTAGACCGTTCCAGAAAAAGAAGTGGCCAAGCTTCTCTTTATTGCCAGTCCTCGAGATTCAATGCATCACAGCTCTTCTAACGGCTCACGTCAAAAATAGCTAAACATAAAAGTCGCAGAAGCAGAAAAAAGGAAAACATGTCTTGACTTTAAAATGTGATATAATAATAGAAGACAAAATGTTTCATAGCTATTTCGAAAGGAAAATAATGACCCTGTGTTTTCTGTTACGGGTCCCTCTGTAGCATTTGTGTCAGGGAATTAAGCTCTGCAATGGCCCTCATTGCTCAGCAGCCACCAGATAAATTTCCATTGGTAGAAGGGAAATCGATGCGAGCATTCCGCCTCTTTTAGGGTCCTTGTGCGCTCTCTCTTGTGATTTTAAAAGTATGTTAATGTAATTTATCGAACCTCTTACCCTAATCACACACATTGCCTATAATTACATACCTTGACGGCTTCTGGGCTTCTAATTGCTAATGCTTTTCCGGGAATTTGTCTTCTAATCTGTGTACGTAATGACTCCTGTAAGGGAATAACGTTTGCAGCTTTTAAAACCGATTCCTGACAATGAGAAGAGCATATTCTCCATGTAAGCAGTGCAATCTTCAATACTTATATCATGACTCACCTGATAAAAAAGACATCTGAGGTAGCAATTTTAGACTCCGTGTGTTTTCCTGTGTGAGTCTAAAAGCACAAAGCCACACAAAGGTGTTCGTACTGTTGTTTTTGCTTTGGGTTTGCCTTGACAGCTTGAATTCAGAGACTCCCACTGTGTAAAAATCCATTAAGAAAACACTTCCTGCATATGTAACAGTCAAAGAGATGGCTTTTGTGTAATTGTAGCACTTGTGTTCGGATTAGGAGGCATGAAAGTGTGCATATTTCTGTTCTTTTATTTCTGCATGTCCGCTACACAAGAGAAACATCTGTATAATTATGCATTATGAAGATATTGATGGTGATTGATGGACTGTTACCTGTGCCATAAAGCAAAAAAGCCACCCTATATGCACTGTGCAGCGTATGGTAAAAAATAAACAGTGAAATTTATGGTAAAAAAATTAATTAATTAAAAAATGGCAGCTGTGTTTTGCCAGCTTTTCACCATAAAAATAAAGAGACATTGTCAAAGACGGTATATACACAGTGTAGAAGCTGTAACTGATGCACTTTTTTCTCTTTGTCTTGAGGCCGATTGCACAAAAATAACTGCACTTTATCTATCAATGTGATTATGTGATTTTTATCTAATTGTGTCACTCAAAATTTATTTATTTAGTCTGGCTTTTATGTAGTGTTTGTTTAAAACTCACATGTGTATTTTATTTATTTATATTTAATACATTTGTTTTACTCTATTTTACGGCGTGAAATAAAGTGAAACAAAGCCACCATTGTTTTTAAACTGTTTGTGTTTAATTATTTTTATGTTGTGAAGTTTGATTTACATTAAACTGTGTGAAAAGTGCTATATAAATAATGTTTGATTGATTGATTGATTGATTGATTGATTGATTGACTGTTAATAAGTCAATGTCCACCTACAAATTAAACACAAAAGGCCTGATGCAGAGAAGAAACAATCCCCTCCACTTAGAAGCACCTGTTGCCATTTAAACCCCTCCTTATTTTTTGATTTTGAGGCATCAGGTAAACTAAGATATAGCTCCCCATAGTGGCTGGAGGAACAAACTGTGTTATATACATTATGCAATGCAATAAAGCGTGATTTAAATGATTGATTTAACAAGACTTCATGGCCCTCCTAGCTGCCCCTACCATGTGAGTAAAATTCTTTCAAAATTTCTAGTATCCATCCATTTATCCAAGTGTGTTAAACAACCCGTGATTGGTCGGTAGAAAATATGGGCTATCGCCTTAAAACTGGTGTCTCTGCAATGTCTTATTGTATTTTGACGTGTTTTAGTTCTGTTTTATGAGCGAAAGAGATACACATTTAAAATATTCATGTTTCCCTCCCAAATCCTCCCCCTCAGTCCACTCACCCATGCTGCGAGGCTAATGTCTTCCTCTCCGCTTTCCAAGTCTCCTCTCCCTGTGAGGCCCGCGATGATCCAGCAACACAATGACAGTGATCCAACTGCACAAACAAAAGCCTCATCTTTTCTCATAAAAACAGCCATTACACTAATTCCCTAAAATGCCTGCGTAATCTGCACTTCACTCCCATTACTGCAAGGACTGATATTTAATATTGTCACCATTAGTATTTTGTGATACCAAGCATTTGAACTGTTTTTTTATTATTCATCAGTGTTCAACCATTTGGGCATTTTCACTGAAGCAAATGTTAATTTTAATAGAGTTCCATGTTCAATTAGTTTTAATCTTCAGTAGAATTTTCCTGTGGTGATTATTAGGCCAGTGAGTTGCCTGATAGTATAGATCTGGAAAACACAACAAAAGTACAATTCTGTCCTGCCAAGTGTGTGTAACAATGCTGGACAGTATTGATCTAAATGTGTTCCTGAGCTTGAGTCAACAGTAACTGCAGCTGTCACAGTGTTTACAGGAAAAGAGTCTACACTGTTCTTTACAGTGTGCTTGGTTGTTGTCAGTGTCCCTGGGCATGTTATAAAATTCTCCCATGACCAAGAGTTAAAGATTGCCATGACAAATTTCATGACTGGTTCACCCATTTTTGATTCCTTTTGTCTTTCTTCATCAGCTCAATGTCAAAAGAACTTTAAGCAAGAGGCCCATATTTTGAGATTATAGGTACAAAAAAACCCCAAAAAACAAACCTTAAGCCTGCTCTACCTGTATGAATGTATATGCTGTCATCATAAATCCAGCACCGTCTTGAGCCGGATCCTGGCCCGGTCTGTAGACCTGACACAGATGGATGGTACCATCCCGTCAGTGTCTGAGGATGCCAGATGGCTGGTGGGCCTGGGTCTCCTGACATTCATCAGTGTCTTGCAGTCAGATGCTCCCACAGCAGTGCTCTGACCCTGAGACCAGTCCAGCAGACTGGTCTTTCTTGCTCCTCTGTGGGGGATGAGAGGGCTTGGTCTAATGATGGCTGCCCCCGCCTGGGAGTAGTCGAGAAATATGACCAATATGGCACCACTTTCTCATACAGCTGTGTCATTTCCCCCTCATTGGTGGAGTGAATGCATTTCACGGAGAGTAAATGTCTGGCCTAATTCTGATATGCAAACTCCCAAGCATTTTAATGCCTTTGAAAGGCCCATTATGCAGCAATGTTCCCATAAGTCTCTTCACCTCGGTTATATCATCTGTCCCCACTGTTACTGGCTGCTGCTGTAACATTCAACAAATAGTGTATGACACTGTCCTTGTGACCTTGCTGGTTTGTTGAATGTCTGGGAATGCCATGTTTTTCACTGGCACCTCTGTCCACAAGTGGTCCACTCAAAAGAAAAAACTGTATTTTCACTAAGTGATTGTCCCTGACTGCCTCTGGTGATATAGTGTACTTTGAAGCCACCCACAGAGGTTAGTCCCTGAAACCCACAGCAATTCACAAGAGCAGCATTGACGTGCAAGCTTTTTTCTCTCAACAAGTTAAGTGATAGACTTTTCTAATGGAGCCAGTGTAACTATAGTGGAAACCAACAAGCCCCACAGCACCATCAAATGAGCCTCATGCAGCACTGGAGGGGGAAATAAATGTCACCAAAATGTAATTTTGCCTCTCATGTAAAGGGCTCTCCTGGCTCCCTCTCTTCATTGCTACTGGCGTGTTATTTGTAGTGGCACACTTTCATAAAGGTTTCACACAAAAGATAGTTCTGCAGTGCTACTTTACTGCTACTAAATTGGCTGGCAGGGTAATCGACTTGTTAAAAAGGCACCAGATAAATACATATGGTTTTTAGAGCATTTTTTTTAGCTCAGTATTGTCTATTCTTTTTATAGTCAAGCGTTATACTTGGCTGAAAGCTAAGTTCTATCTCCATTAACTTAGCTTTTTATGTCAAAGCACTAATGCTTAAACAAAGGTCAACAATCTAGACACCCCACAATTTAGACAGCCCTGGTGTAGCCACAGGACTTATTCTAATAAAGGGAAATGTTTGGTGTATCTAGGCTTATCTTCAAATAAGAGTTTAGAACCAACCTTTTCACTAATCCATGTTTGAAAAGACCTAACACCCACCCACTGAGGCCACTCTTCCCAGTGGAGTGACATTCTGGTGCGTGTGACATCTAGCTCTAGGTTTCTCCAGTATCTACTCATATAATTAGGAAACAGCTTACCTGGGCTCTGATAACGCCAGTGCTAGCTAATCTGTAATTATCGTGCAGACAGGCTGAGCTGCCTCCACACTCAAAAGTGCACCCACCATTTTACCCGAAGCGTTAAGGAACCTAAACAGGGGCAGAGAGAGGGAAATGTGTGTTTGCTTCAAATTGATTCCATTCTTTTGTATGAATATCAAGGTTTCGTTCTTTCCCATTCTCCCCTCACTCCCCACGGTAGTGTGCATTCATCGAGAGTGCTGTTTCGACCAGATAAACAGGTTTTTTTTGTTTATGGCAATTATTGCCTGAGGATGTTCTGGATGTGACTTGAATGTTGATGCATATGCAGAAAAGAGGGAGGGGACATGTGATGGGCGGGAGTTCAGACCAACCACAGCGCTGCAGCTCCAGAGAGCATCTGCTATGGATAGAGATGTTACATATGGAGAGGCTACCAAAAGAAATAGAGATGTTCCTTCTGGGCTTTATTATGGGGTTTATTACCAGAAAACTGATCCTTTTTTTTGTACAGATTTCTGAATGTTGAAAATCAAAAAAAAAATTGTCATGTTTTCAATTCTGAAGCAATAAACAACAATAAAAATTAATACAATACAATTTTTCTACTTAAAACCAGTCTTTTAGATTATTTGAAGTGCTTGAAGTGGAGTGACTATAGAATAGAGACTTTGCTCTACGGGTAATTCATATTTGATGCCATATAATTAAACATTTCCTGCTGAGAAGTTATGTCATGCAAACTCACTAGATGCCATTACATTGCACTCCATTGATTTAGGTGCATGTCTGAAATGGTGAGAAAAAACACCAACTTAAAGAAGGCCATACGTTATGTTGCATTCTAGTCTATTTGCACAATCTTCCCATGCTCCAATAAGACAACATATACGGTCACTGCCTTGTGTTAACGTCCGAGCCCTGCCTCATGTTAATGCAGATCTGATTTATAATTATTTATGATGTCAAGGAGATTAGTTGAGGTGGAAGTAGTCATGCCATGGTGGTGTGGAAGTCATTTTCTGCCGACTGTATCTTACTATCGCTCGTGCTGGGAAGTGATTGTAAATATATGTGCAATGATGACCTCACCAAGGACACGAGGAGAGGCTTTCCCCGGAGACAGAGGCTGTAGGTGTTCAGCCTCATATTTGCATACATCACACTAGTATATGTTGTAAAATAAGGAAGAGCAGTGATTATCCAATGTTCACCTTGGTACAGTCTAGAGGCCAGTAATTCAGACTATTACTATTTATGTCTGACTGCTTGTGTGTGCTGTTACTGAGTGGGTAGGCTACACCAGGCGTATGCTACTTATTAACATACGATTAGCACTTTTTTTAAGCATTGCCACGTATTAAACGTCACCCCATGGACACATAGACTGTTAAACTGAGAACTGCCGGGTGAAATTAGAAGCTAAAGTGCATCTACATAAAGTTAAATGCACATCAAAATTGTAGATCTAGATAACACACTGAGGACTATGCAAAAAAATCGGCTAATGTTAAACAATACACTTGAACATAAGACATAACATGCCTCTTAGTTGCTTTTAATTTAGTCCAAAACCCATGAGGCATTGAATTAATCAGTTTGAATGTTTAAAAATGTCATTTCTCAAAGCGTGGGTGACATGTGTTAAGACATTACTTGTTACGTGGGACTTCCCGTGTCTGACAAATGATAGGGAAAGCCTTGAAACGAATTCTTGACACTCAGCAATAATTAGATAGAAAACCCATCATTAAATCAGCGTGTTTCCTCGACATTTGTCAACCTGTCAGGACACAGCGAGCGCTATCCCAATATGCATAATGTGGGAGCTGCACGAGTCAACCTGCACTCAGACACACACTGCAGAAAACATGACGACTCTATTAAAACACTCAACATGTAACAGAAAGTTCGCTAACATGGAAATGAGCCATTCATCATTAAAAGTGATTGCATTGTATGTACAGTCAAAAGGAGCCTGAAGCAGTATTAAATTGATTGCACTAAATGTTCCACTGAATAATATTCCGACACAATTACAGCAGGCTGAATGCAGAGCGGCTTATTACATTCTCCTCCATTTTAGCCCAATCTGAATGAACATAATGTCACATTAATGCTGTGACATTTAATCAACAGGGGACAGCCACTGGTGGAAATTGGATAAACACTTTTCCTATTTACCCCGAAAAGGCAGCAGAGTGTGTCGGAATAGTAGAGTTTTTTATGAGGTTTGAGTGGGGTAAAAATGCATGAGCATGTGATCATAATGCCTGGTTGCAAGAAGAAGAATTAAGTTGTGGCCACATTTTAATGGATGGTAGTGACGTCAAAGCTATAAATGATCTTTTTTGTGCGCTCATTTTTTAAATAGACACTGTTCATCCACTTTCCTGGTAATTTTCCACAGTTTTTCCATGATTTCTTTGTAACTTTTTCACCAGATTTCTATTAATGAATACAAAAAATGTGATTATTTTGGTATGTCTTTGCAGTAAAGCAATAATAAGAGGTATGTGCTGTTCAAATGAGTTTAAAATTTTCTTTACACTATCCTATAAAATCCCTAGTGAAAGTCTTGGGTTAATTATATAAACACGACTGACAGTACTGTGAATATTTTGGGCTATAATTGGAAGTTGTATCATGATTTACTCAAACTTATTGAAATATCCTTTTTCAAAACTTTGACACAACCGTTAAAAACCAATCTTTCCATTTTTTGCCGGTTTCCAAGAAGGATTTTTGCCGCAGTTAACACAATGCTGACAAGATAAGTAAACCAACCTAGGCGCTGATTATTCTCATCAATTGAAATCCTTGATTATAAAGTCTAGTTCTAGTAATGAGCTGATTTCTTTCACAGATCACTCAAGAAAAAAAAAAAAACATATCTGAATATTCATTTTCAGTGTTAGCTTATCAACTAAAGTGGCCTTCTGTCAGCTGCAAGAAACATGCAGTGCTCAGGCATCTGGTGTAAAATTGTGGTCATTCTTCAAAACTTACAAATATTCTCACACAAAGGAAATAAATAAAACATTATAATGCAAAAAAAAGAAAAAAAGAAACCAAATAACTATGACAAATAAACATGACTCAAACTTAAAATCAACTCAAAATACAATGTTCAAACTTAAACTTCTAGAGTACACAAAGCATATAAACATCATTTTTTAGCAGAAGGGCTTTATGGAATAGTCTTCCCTGTTGTATTTACATGAGCTAAACAAGGAAAATGTTGAAAAATCTCCAGAAAAGAGCAGACACTGAAAATACATACACCTTTGTTTATCCCATGGCCTTAGACTGTTCCGAGTTCCAATCACAACTTGCCTTTTTTGCCTGTTTTCCACCGTGTGTGTGAGCCGCTAACATTATTCCCCCAATCCCGAGCTCGTGGGCTGCTTTGCTGGGCTTTGTGGCTGTAATGCCCGGGAGCTGAACGTGAGGCTGGAGCACTCACTACTGGTGGCATTTTCACTATAAGCCAGAGGCAGGCCACGGGCTTTCCTTTGGGGATTTGCACCGGAAAAAATGAGTCAGTCCGGTTCACAGCGCCCTGGAAGTGGCAGTAGAACAGAGAGGAGAGGGCGAAGCGGCGCCGTGAAGAATCTATCGCTTTACACTTTGCTATGCATGTCGTACAGTTGTGCCGAAATTGCTTGCGGTCAGGAAATTGTGGTTTGCATAATGATTGATTTCCCTCCGCCTGACGGATTCCCCCTCAGCTCACTCTTCGTCTCTGGTTTTAGCACGCAGACAACATGTTTATTTTCTGAGTCAATCTTTTATCGGTATTATCTTCGAAATTCTCGGGGCTCGTACACGGAGTAAAGCCGATAAGGCGGTCGACGGAGCTGCGCTTGTTGACATTTGGCGAGCGGCGCAGCCCTCGCTCTAATTCCGTACGTCTTTGTAATGACAGTGGCAATATCAGCCGCAGAATGCTGACGACGGCTGGTGTGTGTCCACCGAGGGTCGGGGGGCCGCGCTATATCACCGGGAGACAGGCCGGAGCTGCAGATGCTGAGACGCCCAGATTGCATCAGCGGCGAGCGGGTAAATCCTATCAGACAAGTCAGCGAGGGGGAGAAGAGTGCGGCGCCACAATGCTGAAGGAGGGAAAAGTGAACGCTAATGAACAGGAGTCGGGTCGCAGTGGCACAGAGACAATTTACAACAACTGGGTTCGAAGCAAAGGCAGATGGGACGTTGGGGAAGGAAGAGGAAACAGTGGATACTAACCTGACTTTACAACAATATGTACAGTAATAGAATTTTTGGTGAGTAAAAGGATATTGCAGGGAGTCATAGCTGTTCACATGCTGGAAAAAAAAAGAATGTGAGGTAAAAAAAAATGTATTTATTCATAAACTCTAACCTACTGGAATTGAATGACTAAGTAGAA
The DNA here is from genome assembly GCA_036850595.1 of Rhyacichthys aspro. Lineage (NCBI taxonomy): Eukaryota > Metazoa > Chordata > Actinopteri > Gobiiformes > Rhyacichthyidae > Rhyacichthys > Rhyacichthys aspro. The sequence goes on from CM072163.1 coordinate 16,574,513, forward strand.
TTTAAAATAGCCAGTTGTGAAATAGTCTTGATGATGAACTGCTGGGAACATGTAAAAAAAAAGATTACGTTGTACAAAGCTGAATGAATTTAGTTTCTCTTTCCTTTTTCACTTTTGTATGTACGCAAAATGACTTTGGTGTTTGGATTTTTGGTGTTGAAATATAAGTATGTAAAAAAATGTTCAATGGATCGGCAGCATAAGCTTCAGCCGACACTTTTTTGCTTGTAAATTGTTTCTTTTTTTTCCTTTTCTTTCTTTCTTTCTTTTGAAGATGACCGAAATAAACTAACTAACTAATGATCTCCAGTCTCCAGCACAAAAAAAGTTTCAAACACCCCACGCATTTGTGAAATATTACATTATGAATCACTCTTAGGTCTTCTCGCATTTTTTTTTTTTTGTTTATTTTTTGTTCAGTTTTGAAACAGATTTGTTGACTTTGACACTGCCAATGTTGAGAACTGACAATTTCATTTTGTTGTTGCATTTTTCTTGTAAACAATAAACAAAACAAATATTTTTATTTGTTTGTGTCAGCAGCCACACCTTTTGAAACACAAAAAAGATTTTTCCACAAATATTACATGAAAGTATTTGAGCTTGTGCAAAATTTTAAGGGTGTCCTGAACTTTTTTTCCACCATTGTATATGTATATGAACAAAAACCGTTACATTCTTATTTCCAAAAGTACATTGACATTCTCCTTGTCCACATCCAGATTTATATTTAACTTGTGTCTCACCTCTCATGCAGTATTCAACATGCTTCGTGCAGAACCAGCTGCTGTCCGGAAACGTCAATGAAGTGCATTTCAATTTGGGCCGAAACCAATGTGTGGTTGGTGAGCGCCCATGATTTGAATCCTGTTTTTTGTAATTACGGGTAATCAACATAGCAATCGGCCGTGTGTCAATGAGACGGCAGCAGTACCGCCCACTAACCACAGCTGTCTGCTCCGACCTGAGCAGCGGGGGTTTGCTGTGTGCAGATTAAAATCGGCCAGGTTAATGAATGGCATTGATCAAATACCCCTTCACTCAAACCTGATGCTCCCGAATGATACAAGAAGGCTCTCCTGTTGGCTTTATAAAGCGCTAGTTTTATCACATGGAGACACACACAATACAGCGGCTTATAAACATATAAAAATCCTCAATTAAAGTAAAAAAATACAAAGAATATATAACAATAAAGTATAAAACCAAGACACTTGATTTGCTTCAGTAATTAATCATAAAAAATCACTGCATTTTTCATGTTTGCATTACGAGGAGGATTTATTAGGCATTAATCACACAGACATGTCATTAAAATGTATTTTATTGCAGGACACAGATTATGGTCATGGTTTGATTACTGCACACAGTGGTGCAGTGCCTATACATCACAGCAAATACATCACAGGACCTGTGTATGGAGGGGTGATTTTGAAGGAGACACAGACAAATTAATGTTAAAATAAAAAATATATTCATAAGTGAGAAAACTTGAAGCAAACAGTCAGGGATTGAACAAAAGAAAACACTAATGTAAGTAATTGTTTATCTTTATGTGATTAGTGCACATCATTTGTTTATTCAACCATTGGACTCTTTTTTCGCCAGTCTATAGGAATATATATCATAAGATGTAAAAATCGACTGTTCTAAATATTTTTTTTGAACAAATCTTGGAGGTGCTTTGCTGCTATTGGACCAGAATGGGTCTAGTATCCTTTAAATTCACAGTATTTTCCACACAGACCAAGCATAACGACTTATATAAACTGGGATGGGCTTTGTGTGATGATTTGTTTCACTGATTGGTTGTTATCTATCCAAATGCATCAAGAGGCAGTTCATTCTGTGTCTGTCTGTCTGTCTAAAATCCACAGAGACAGACACAGAGGCTACTTGTAGAGAATAGAAAAAGAACAAAAAGAACTAGGGCGGTCCACCAGGCCTGGCTACAGCTCATACAAGTACAATCTTTAACCCGTACAAAACCACAAGTAAAATCACAGATTGATATGTACATTTTTGGCACAGGTATTGTTAGTACAAATTGTTTTATTTCCTGAAAAGCAGCTCTTTCCTTCTTCTTGATAGCACTTTAAAAATCCTTTATGAGTCTGTTAAAATCAGAGAGCCCAACACATCTAGTGGTTTCATACTACAAGATGTGCTGCTTTCAGTTTCACAATCCAACAATCACTTTATTATTCCGCTCCTTCGAATCCATGTCTTTAAAACACACAGAGCATATTTCGTCCTCCATACAAACAGTCCGTGTCAGAAACAGTAGCAGATCAATGTGCTCCTCAAAGAAGCGAGCCAAGTGAGCAGTCATGAGATTTGTACCTGGGGATGTGACGTCACCACTCGATATGTACGTCTGCTGATGAACACTGAGTTTTTCTCGGAGCCTCGTCCTCTGTCAATTATCAAACAGACTCACCTTGTCTTGTGTCTGGCACAAAATCAATACCAAAACAGCATGAGCCTCTGTGAAATAACCCGCTCCCGTCCACATCATTATGCCTCATGAGGGGTCTGGGGCTTAATTTTTACATTAGCACCATGACAACCCAAAGCCTTTCGATGACAAGGTTTTTCATGTTCCAGTTCATATTTGTATAAGTGCTGCATCATTGTGTGGCTGTGCACATAATGACTTGTGCTTTTTTTCAGAGCTTCTCTTACTGCACAGACTCTGATGGAAAATCTCAGAGCGGGCGAAGAGAGCAAAATCAATAATCTATTCTATTTAATGGGCTAGAGTGTCACAGTAACGAGATAGGAGTGGATGAGGCGAATCAGCCGCTGCCAAAACTTAGGCTTACACACACGCAGACTCTTTCCTGTCAGCTGCTCTCTTACATATTGCATGTACTGTTGTAAGGTACATACTCTTTGCACTCCTCTTTTGCTTTTATCACAACCACTGAGGCACATATAGCATCGTGAGCTCAGGGGAGACACGTTCACCCCCACTCAAACTGAAATTGTGTTTTATTTCGCCCACTGTGTTTTGGGATTAAACTTAAATCTGCTAAAACTACAGAACAAAGTGAGCTATCTCTATTTTAGGGGGGAAAAAATACCACAAATCATTGTACTAGAAAATAAGCATAATCTCACATAATTTACTTTTGTTTAAACAAGATTGTGTGTGTGTGTGTGTGTGTGTGTGTGTGTGTGTGTGTGTGTGTGTGTGTGTGTGTGTGTGTGTGTGTGTGTGTGTGTGTGTGTAAACATATATATATATATAAGGTCAACAGGATGTACATAAAAAGTATATAAGAGATCAACAGGAAGCAAAAAGAAAACAGGAAGTAAACAATTGGCAAGCAGGAAGTAAATAAAAACAATAAATTGTCTTTTCACTTATTTATATCCTTTCCCAATAGTTATTTTTAATCAGATTTATTCTGTATTTCTTATTGCTGTATAGTTTTAATCTGAGTGCAATAACCTACATCTCAGGCACTTTAATTCTTATTCATTCAGACTGAATGTATTGAGGTTGTGTGTGTGTGTGCTAAATTCTCCAGTGTGAAGACAATGTGCATTGGTTTTGAATGTTTGAAATGTACCTGAGGTGTTTAAAATGCAGCGGAGAGCAGTACTGTAAGCCTAAAACAAAGCTCCCCTTGGGGACAGATTTATCTAATCTGATCTAAAAGGTTGTGGAAGTAATTAATCACAAAGGCTGATTCAGTGATCTATAGATTATAGCACATTTGAAATATGTAACCTTTCTACCTTAAAATTATTCCAAAATGATTACGGATCAGTGTTAACCTGTATTTGGATTTTTGCAGGAGGATGTTTTTGGATAGCGGGAGATAGTACCCAGTCACTTCACTGTTTTCATTTTAGTCTTTTTTTCTGGAGATATTTTATTGCCCAAAGCTTCATCATAATAACTGTTTTTCTTCATGTTTTGCACTTCTCTGATGATGAAATGTCACTGCTGACTTTTAAATGAATTTGTTTGACTTTGCTTCAGTTTGATTCCTTGTAATACAAAGAGAAGATATTTCTGTGGTGTTTCTCTGTCAATCTAACTTGGCAGTCAGCATTGGCAGAACAATGATTTCATATTTGGCGGGTGGAAATTGGAAATTGGAAATCCTCGGCTGAAGGAACAGTAGTGCCAGCTGCCTTCTGTAAATGCAGCACAGTATAGAGCAGTGTGACAGGAGTTTTAAACACAGTCGACTCTCAGAGCCTGTTAGTACGAGTTGTGGACACCTTGACCTTTGGAGGATACTTGCCTGGAACATGTAAGACACTGTGTGTTCATGGAGACAGGGTTGGATGATATGAGGTCTCCATAATAACTCCTCCATAATTACCTCTGCTGGGGGCACTGGGTCCGTCTGCCTTGCCTTGCCTTGTCTGACCCAACCATACTAAAATAACTTCTGTTACTTGTTCTGAGGAGACAACTAGTCTTATTTTCACAGTGACCTGTTGCAGTGGTGTTTTGACCCCTGGGACCATTAAAAAAACTTTTTCTTAAAGCGTAAGAACTACAATCAACTGTTTTTGTTTATAAGCAACAAAGAGTTGTGCCAATTCTTAACAAAATTTACTGGTGTTTAACTAGCTAGAATCACTTGTTACCCTAATACTGCAGTAGTTTCTGTTATTCTAAATGGGGCCTGAGCCTGCATGCTAATGATTGATGTTGCTTATTGACTATTAACATTGTACTTGGGTTTGTATCTAGCATTAGAAGTAGCTATGCCTCTCATGCTTTGTCCTTATTCCAGATTAGTACATTCTGAAAACCTCATCTGAGTCCTTCAGTCCCTGATTGCAAATCCATGGTATGGACAGGTTATTGATATGGATATGTTTAAGCTGTAACCGACTGTCTTCTTGGGCAGTTGTATATCTGCACTTTAGTCAGAAAGTGGAATTAATGACTTAAGTGTCGGTTGATGCCACATCGTCACATCACTATCATCACTTAAAATCAATATCCAGCTGATACAGTGATAGTGAAAAGTCTCAATGTGTAGAAGTGAAGTGAAAACTGGTAACATTTTAGTTTGGCTTCATTCTTTGTTTTACTTTGATCAACCCAACAAAATGTAGGCCTAGAGGTCCTAAATATGACACAGTATGTTACACAGTATATGATGGATTTAAAATGGTGTCAAACTGGCACAAATAGTCAGTCCTATAAAAACCCCAGCCATTATAAATAACAGTCTTGCAGGCACACACAGAGCATGTCAGTTTCTGCTCGGCTGTCCAACTCTGTAGGCTGTGGATAGTACAGAGTGCAGAGAATGTGAGCTGATTGGCAGCTCCTATTTATTTGGACTTCTACAGCTCACCATCATGAGGTCTCTGGGCTCTCGTCCGTGGAGTGTTCAGGACGAGGAGGTAAAGCAGCTCCAAGGGCACCTTGGCTCAGTGCCACACTTTTTCACTTGTGAAGCTGCACAGACCAGCACATTAGCACTGACTAACACAAAAACCACACACACACACACACACACACACACACACACACACACACACACACACACACACACACACACACACACACACACCAACGTGGCTTGGCAGTCTGGCTCACAGATAATGAATATTATGCTTGAATACATTTTAAGTAGCCCCCTTTTCATTAAAAGTATTTATATTTGCTTTAGGCTTTTGTCAGTGGTTGTTTTTTTCAAAAACATCAACTCTCACTCAAGATGGGGTTTATGGAATTGATTAAATAAAACTAAACATGTATACGTAACTTTTGTCATTTTCATGTGTTTGAGTTTTCAAATAAATTTAATTGTACTCCAATGTAACATCTAAACCCACAAAACACCTATTTCTATTTCAGCCTCATGAAGTGGAACTAAACCAGTTCATTTCATTTAAATCAGTCAACAACATTCATATAAAAGAGAGTACTACCTAAAAAAAACTATTCTAGTTTCTATTTGCTGTTCTTGTTCCTAGAACTGTCCAGAGCAGATAAACTGAGCGTTGCTGTTGGGGAGGTACATGATGATGATGATGATGATGATGATGATGGTGTACATCTGATACAAAAATACATTCCTGCATGAAGGTTTAGGACAACTTTTTAAAGTAAATTCACAATAACACTTCTTCTTTTCTCTGGGTTTGTTCATAGACAATAGAAAGTCCCTGATGGATGCCATAGCTGTTCACATGCTTAAAAAGGAGCAAGAGATGTGGAATAGTCACTACCAGATGTCACCAAAAAGCCCAAAACTACACACCTCACCTTTAAACTATTACCAAATATATTCTGAAAGTAAAGTGCATGTGTTTTCATGATAACAGATGAATAAATAAAATAAAATTATACTTTCATCATTCACACATTACAGACACATTATGATTATTATGATTTGCTTTTTGAAACAGACTGAAGACCTTCATCAGCCTGAAGATTCAACACAATGCCACAGTCTGTAATGTGATAGTGATATGATAACTCAGCGTGCCATATGAAATCTTCACCAAAAAAGAGTTGTGTCATGAGTGACTTGAAGCCTAGCTCTTGCTCTGTCAAAGGGCAGAGGCCAGAGCAGCTGCTGACACCTCAAGCTGTCTGGAAGAGGAGGACGTCCAAAGACCGAGGACATGACGGCTCGGCGCACAGCACAGAAAATCAGCACTTTTCACCACAAATAGGCAGCTGTTGAATGGCCCCTGAGTCGCTTTTGAGTCATCATCTGTGAATGGTGCCAGTGGTTCTAACTGATTGCATGCATTCACTATTTACATCTCATTTCCTGCCCTTTCTGTCCGACGACCATTTGGAGGGCAAGAGTTTTCTGTCCTTTTCTTTCCTGAATGCCACTATTTGGTTCAACTCCTTAGTTATTCTTGTGTAAAAAGGAATCATTTTGCTTTGTTATATTCTCTGGACACTTAAATATATCTATAGAGCATTTCATTACATTGGATGGATCTTCCAAATATGGAAACAATCAGTTTGGTATGGGGTCATAGATGTTAAGTAATAAGTCTTAGATGTGTTTCATTTCCTTATGCAGAGTTTCTTGTTGACACCAGAGTAGTAGCTGATATCTGACCCTCAGGCCAGGAAAACACTGCCTTTGAGCAGTCACGTGTTACCGCAGTTAAAGAAAACATTACTTTGCAGGTGTCAAAATTGCCTTAATACCTAAGATATTGCCTTGGGTTGCATGTGTATAGAGAGAGTGTTTGTGTGATCTAGGTCTTCAGGCTTGGCTTTTTCTAAAATTCATGGTACATTCACCTGCCAGTTATCAAAGTTATTGCTGCAGCACCTAATTTATCCAGGTCAAAGTATGCTAAAGTATTCTAGGGGGTGTAGTGTAGTGTTGTGAGCCAGCATATGGTTTCTGAATTTTTAAATACAACACTACATCTCTAACATGCAAAGAAAGCTATAGCCTGTTTATTAAATAAGCAGTCAGTCATACTTTTATGTCCGACAAGATCAGGGTTGAGCTCCAGCTGCAGCTATTTCTTGTGCACATTTCTTGTTCATATTCCTCAAAACACAGATTTAAAAAAATAAATAAATAAATAAAAATCTTGTTATTATTAGAGGTGGGATAATGTACCGAATGCATCATTCTCGCATTTATTGTGTGTTTATTATTATACATTTACAGATATCGTGATATTCGTGACATTTTCCATTGTAAAGGGCTGTTAAAAGCAAGTGATAGACACTAGTTTCAGACAAATTACAATAAAATAAGACTAATAATGAATAAAATCCACTTTTTGTCTAAGCTAGGGCTCTCTTCCCAATACATTTTCACAGATATCATGATTTATTATAAATTACTCGCTGCAGAACTGCTGTATCATCATTACAACAACATTCCCAGCCCTGTTTATTATAATAAATGTACATTTTAGTGTGTTTGAAGAATTGAAGAGACTGTATTATTTGAATCAAGAATGACATGCTTCTCACTGAACTCCTTCATGGGCAAGTCTAATTTGTTGGTAACATCTGTGACAGAGCATCTGCTGCTTACCAAGGACACAATTAGAAATCTATCAATCAACTGTCTCTTCTGTGTAACTAAACATACCCGGCCAAAAGCATGGGCTCCAACCAGCAATTGTTGGCCCTGTGTCCTGGGCCAGACTGTGCATTGGCTCTAATTATAAACTGACCCAGTGTGTTTCGGAATGAAGAGCAGAACACACAACAAAATGTTTTTTGTTAACAAATTACGACTGGACAGAGGCATCGTAAGAGCATTTGTATAAAATCTTTGTTTTAAATGTGCCACTGCACTGTACAGATGTGTACTCACCCTGTTCCTGGGATTTATCCTTCCACAATAACTATTTTCAGGGTAGAAAATTGGTGAATGGCAAAAAATCTTTGGAAGTAGGGCTATCTTCAATGACTTTGTGCATTTTCTCTTTCTGTTCTCATTGTCGCCTAAGTAAGGAGTATTACCAAGTCGACATGCTGCAGTGTTTATCTCTAAGATAATGTCTGTCATAAATTAAAGTTAAAAAAGATAAACAGATCATAGATATCCATTTGTTTCACAGTTAAACAACAAGTGGCAGTTGTAAAACAGTAATGATACTGGCTCATCTTTGCTTAAATAGAAGACAATTCATTTAATGATGTCTGCATTATGTCTGTTTGTAAAAATGACCTAAAAAAACACAATCATCATAGTATTGTAAAGACAGTCTAGTATTGTGCTGATGCAGAGTATCTCAGACATCACTGACACCTAATAAGGCTCTGTGGAAAAATTTATTGCATAGGAAATTATACCTGCCAATCAACTCTTCTGAAACCTGTCTGCGAGTGTGAAAAATCTCTGTTGCTGGTGCCATCACTCGCAGGTGCAGACATCTTTCTGTCCATCTCACACTACCACCAGTCATTGTGATTTGCCTCTAATGAGTCCTCTAACCAATTACAAGCCCCGAGGGATTAGCTGCTTTTCTTATTTGCACTCTCTAGCCTACAATAAATAGCAGAGGAGCCCATTCTTGCCAGAATGCATAATATTGCTCAGGGGACTATAAGATGGATTTGCTATGACTGGGTATTATTCGTCTGGTATATCCCCTTCAAATAGGAGCAGCTCTCCCTACTGGGACAATCTGCAGCATGACGAAGTGCAATTATGTGGCGCATAATAGCCAGCTCTAACCCTAACCCTGTTGAAGACGCGAAGGGCAAAGTAAACCCCTGCAGGACACGGCATGACGGTGGAGAATCGCTGAAGAAGAGTACGTGTGACACATTGAGCAAAAAAAAAAAAAGCCAGCGACAATAGCCCAATAATGGAAGGTCACGGCCCGGAGTGACATCACAGAGAAGAGGCAGCTCATTCAGGATTTCAGGAGAGAGATGAGATGCAATATTGGGATGTGCAGTGACACTCTAGTTACGATTCAACATGAGCACTTCTCCGGCAGACATGTTGGCAGATGATTTAGGCACTTTGTGGAAATGGGTATTACATTAGAGAAAAGGGGGAAAAGAGAGCCCATAGATCCGCATGAGCCGAAACATGATCATGATGTTTATTGTTTTGTGCCTTTGAGTTATTGAAGCTGTTGTTGCGTTTTGTTTTTAGTCCCCAGTACCATATGCTTAGAAATTTCCCCAAGGACTACAGTCAGAAGAAGCATCAGACTTGATTTATTTCCTGCTGCGTAGACAATGCAATCCTTGCCATTGCTAGAACACTGTGTCCATTCTTTGGCTTACAGAATCCCTGGGTATGTAAAGTCTTTCAGGCACAAAATGTGTAGGATATCTACATCTATGCATAATGGTGTCTTATATTTAGATTTATAAACTGTTTGAAAATCTGGTTGGGCTTTAGTTAAAGGTTTATTGTCTAATGTTGAACAAAGGGGAATACATAAATCACAGCTATGTTTTCAATGCTATTACTTCCGGTACATCCATGTTTCCTTCGCGTAAAGGCTTTGGATAGTGGTTCTCAACTGGTTTCATGTTTATTTCCTTATCTTTTAGTTGCGACCCAGTATTTACCAAACCAAGCAGATATTGTCCAGAACATTGACACTGGATCGGAATTGTCATTACAGTTACAGCAAACAACACATACACTATCATAATAAAAGTCTCATGGAATATTTCAATATAAAATATATATTGTTACCACACTAGAAACATGCTCGTCAAGTTGAGAATGACTGGCTTAGGACATTAATGAACTAAACTGACTGATGCTCGAACACATCTACCAGCTGGGGTAAGTGCTCACAGGCTGTATAAAGGGGTGTGAAGTTTGGAACTACAGTCTACAGTATCCTGTGTAGTGTAATTTATGAAAATGTTATATAGGCTACTTGTATTTGACTTGACCAAAGGTATACTATATTTAAGTAATTGGTTTTCATTTCCACTCGTTCTGGTCACTGTCCAATCTCAACCAATAGTGTAAACATTGATGTAAACATTTCTAAATGCTACCCCCTTTTGACAAATAGACAAGGAAAGGTTTTGTTGAAATTGGGTCTAGTTACTTAGACCATTATGTTGGGCAAGTTAAGCCAGACTTTTACATCAACTAGCAAGTGTACTGGAACTTCAAAATCTGTTGGTGGAGGTGTGTGTTTAAAATCCATTTTTTCTGACCTCAGTCACAGTATATGATTCATTCTCTGTAAGATTGCCCCATCTGCTACTCCAAACCTGCATTGTGCTGAATTATCTACTGTAGGGAATAAAGTAGCTATCCAAAAGACATCTAAGATAACTACTTTTACCAAAGACTGATCTATGACTTTAAGTGTACATCCTATCCACCACCCCAACCAGCATCTTTGGACTTAATACTAAGGGTCCCCATAACCTAACATTGTTCGAGGAGTGCTCTGACATATTTGTAGCATTCGGAATAGATTAGATGGAGTATTTTACTGTAAATCAACTTATCTATAGGGATCCCTTACACTACTTCTAAAGGGAAAATCACCAGATAAAAAAAAAATAATTCCTTGACAGTTTCAGATGTAGCCTCCTTCTCTTTCTCATCTCCTTCTACTTTTCTTTTCTTTTTTTTTTTTCTTTTGGCACCACTGCAAATGATTCCCATCACTTCTACTTAAGTGACATTTACAAATGAGGGTAAAATCAGGAAGGCACTCGATCTCAAATTGGAAAAGGCATTGAACTGAAGATAATGCCACAGGCTCCATGATATCAAACCAAATGATATGAAATGTCAAATGATGTGAAATTGTTGCAGAATCTGAATTTTATGCCTCGGCTCTCATCAGTGCAGCATTTAAAGTAACACTCTATCAGGTTGGTGAGTGCAAAAACCTGATTAGAATATTGTTTGTCATTTTATTTTTTATTTATTTTTTTGTCCTAAATGAACAATAAAGGGTCTAATTAAAAACTAAAAAGGTCAGCTTGCACAATGTGAAGAATAATAGGACAGTGTGGAGTAGTTATTTGAATGCTTGTAACACCACATAACCGTGATTATTTCTGTCCCTTCAGGCCAAGACAATTTATGTTGGAAGTGAAAGACATGGTTTTATATGCTTTCTTACTGCACACTGCGAACATTGACATGCAGCTCACGCCCTTCACTCCGAACGTTTTCTTCAACAACAGCTGCGGGACGCTCCCTTCCTCCATTGTCACCCAATCTGCGGCAATGTTTTCCATATTGCCAAATTCTTTAATAACCATTTTCGCTGTTTTAACTGTATTTTCTTATTAAGGTAAGTCTCTCTGGCGCCGTTATTCATGGTCTCTTCCAGGGAATGCACTTAATCTTGGTTAATTTGTGAACCACAGAACAGAATGAAAGGCCCAGGTCATTGTTTAATGCAGGCACTCAATTACACTGGCTCTAATGAGATCAAACTGATGAGGCTATCAAGAGTAACATGAAGCATTATCAGCCCTAGATTAATGGACTCCCTCTGAACATTTAGGATGTTGGAATGAACTGCATCTGGAATGTAGTTGACGAGTTTCCTGCATTGATAAAATTCGCCTAAATGATAAGAAAAGTTGAATAAGTAAATTTGTTCAGTTAGTTCATAGCCCATAAAAGCTGTGAGGACAAAAGGTAGCAAAAAAAAAAAAAAACAATTTCCATTAGTAATGGTTCTCAAACACTGGGTCGGGGCCCAAAAATGGAGCGCCAGATTTATAAAGATGCAAAAAGTTCAGTTCAAAACTCCATTGGCATCATCAAAAGGACTCCAAATAGAAAGACAACACATATTCCAAAGAAAGACAACATCAATTCCAAATAATGACCAAAGGACACTAGGAAGTTGGGTTTTTGAAATATGGGTCCCATGAAAAACGTTTGGGAAACCCTGCTGCAGAGATTCCATAAAGAGAGAAAAATGGATTGGTTACTATATGGACACATTCAGTCTAGGTTAAAAAAAAAAAAATCATGTCCCCTCCAATTCAACAACCTGATGATGCCCAATATGTAATATTTCTCACAAATGTGCATCAAAAACAAAACAAAACAATGAACTAAAAGGTGCTCAACTGATTTTGTTTTGTTCAATGGCAGGTATGAAGAAGTGGCATGAATAAAATGGCTTTACTGTCTTTACAGAAACAATGGCTTTCCTGCCAATTAAATGTCATGTTTAATATCAACAAACAACATGTGAAAATACCAGCACAACATAAAGCGGATCAAAAAGTAGCATGCTTCTCTAAACTGACTATAAATAAATATTTACAATTCCTATAGGGATGCCCCTAAGACATGCCACTTGATTAGACTGGCTACCTGTTAGCATTTCTCTTTTACACATAGGCCTTATTTGGTTATCTTTTAGAGTTGTTTGAGTTGTTATATATCTTGTCACATCAAGTGAGTAGAACATCATTTTTTGCAGAAAAGTCTTGATATCATCTTCTGAAAAAATGGGAAACCTTTTCTCTCCATGTTTTTCTCATAAGATCTTAAGGCAATCTCTTGACCCTCAAAATCCTTAAAGAATCTTTGTGTTGTAAACACATGTTAGGTCTAGTTCAAGGCTCCAACCTCGTAGACTTTGATGTGTGACATGGAAAGATCAGAAAATCCCAGTTGGCTCATGGGTTCCTCACCTCTCCCCTGAACCTATGCTCTTTGTTCCATTACATTTGATTTGGAAAGCCATTCACGGTCCAGTGGCTCTTATTCTCTCATGGGATTATCGACATGGAGCCTCCATTTGTTCTAATCCATCTCTTTGTGATTCTGCAGCCGGTGTCGAGCCTATAATTATTTCTCTGATTTCTAGTCAAGCCTGGCTGAAAATATGCCACCAAAAATGACAACACAGCAGCATCCTTAAGCCATTTTGGCCTTCTGTCACTATCACAACATCCGGGAAAAGTTCTGTATCCCCACCAACCATTGGAACTATTGTAGTCTTGCATGTTACTTGGAGTCACTCCACGTCTTTTCACGGCAGATGTTCAACAGCCACAGCCCTGAAGGAGCCTCTGTTTTGCGATAAGAAGGGCTCATGTTTATGGCATGGCAGTGATGTACTTATATGTGACCCTGAGGCAGACGAGCAGATGCTTCATTACCCTCTCTGTACGCTGCCAGGATTATAACCACACATGGAAATGGAAATAAAGATTTGCACGTGCCACAAGGACGGGGTACAGGAATGTTATATTTGGGTGGTGGACAATATCTCTCACAAGGTGCAGCTTTTTTTTACTCTCAGGGCCATAAAAAGCATGTGGCAGCTGCATGAACCACACAAGTAGTACATGCTGTGCCTTCTATAGCAGCAAAACCTTTGTGCAGTAGTGGTGTGGTGGTACCATCCACTGCTCCTCTCTGCTCCGGTGAAAGCTGTCCCTTTTGCCCCACTCTGAGCCGCTACAGCCCCTTGTCTCATGTGTCTTATTAGATAATATTCTATCTTAGGTGCAATAATCATCCCAATGGGTCTGTCTGTAAGGACCCTGAAAGTAGAGCAAGGAGCAGCAAGAGCTTTAAGAACCCTCTTTGCTCAAGCAGACAGCTCTGTGGGGCAGAGAGAGCAGCAGCTGCCCCAGACCCAGGTGCTCATCACGGCTACACTTTACTATAATGGTATTTTCATATCTAAATATTATGCATGGGTCGTATTTCCTTTTTATTTCATCAAGACATACATTTGTGCATGTATGGAATGTACTGTGTGTTGTTGGTTGAAATCCCTCTGTGCTTGCTTGTTCTTCATCTTTATCTGTTCTCTTTAATTTTTCAGCTTGTCATATTAACAGGAAATTAAATATGTGTTGGCTTCAAGTGACTTGTCCCCAACATTGACTTTTTAACATCTGTCCATCTGAAGATAAATTCTCATAAATTATTACCCCACTATTTCTAATTGTATGGAAATCATCCAGGGGTGAAGGAGAGAGGGTCATAAGGTTACAAACATGACAAACTGGCTTTGCAAAAGTTTAGTTAGAAAAGCTGTAAATAATCAATAATCTCGAGCTGCACATTCGACTAACTCATCCACAGGACTTTGGTCTTCATCCAATCACAACCTGCCACTCACACTCTCATCCAATCATTACTTCGCCGTCAAACTGTAACAGTGTCTCTCTGCTGTCATTTAGGAATCATTTCAGCTTTGTGTGCTTTTGCAACCTCCCATCACCTTCTCCTCACTGTCCAAACCTGGGAGTGATGTCTTCCACTCTTCACAATCTCTACCATAATTACATTCTATGGGAAGTGGCATAGTACAGTACAGCAGAGTACAGTACAGCAAAGCATATGGTATATATCAGCATATGCAGTGCTGTACAGTATAGTCTGGAGTGGAATAGGACGTTACAGTATAATACAGTATGGTTTTGTAGTATTGTATGGTACAGCAGGGGTCTTCAACATTTTTCAGAACTGATAGAGACATGGAGCATGGACCCCCTACTATATATATGTATTGTATAAAAATTGTGTTTTATATTACGGCAGTGCTACGTGTAATTGTAACTTGTTATTGTGCATTCAATACTAAGGGACTCAAATAATTACAGATGCACTGATCCAGCTTTTTCAGCAAAGATCTCTAGAAGTATCTGCAGGTTTCAGATCCAATCATCGATCATCGATCCAATCAACTGGTTTTTAATATGGGCCTACTGAAGATTAATCAAAGACCCTTGTACTTGTCACGACTTGTTATGGACGTGTTTGGGTAAAAAAAAAAAAAAGTAATAAAAAAAGGCCTCTGTGCAGTACAGTATAGTACAGTAAAGTTTTAGAGATATGCCCAGTGCAATGTAAAACCAAGAAAAAACAGTACGTTTGTTGTATGTTTTTGTTGATCATTCATAAGAAATTTCCACATCTGAAAAGTGTTTTTATTTTCTTCCTTGTGTTTGAATTAAGCCCATCAGCACACACAAACACAACTGTGACCAACAGGTCTCTCAGTTTTTTATTCTGCACAGAGATTTCCCCTCACTAAGGTTATTATGTTGCTGCGGTCCCTAAGCATTTGCTCTGTGAACCTTTAGTCCAAAGAGATCTCACTCCCGAAGGAGTTGAGAGGGAAACCTTAGGGCACAGCAGCAAAATCAAAAGCACTTTTAAATCCACTGCCTGAGAATGAGGCCTTAAAGGGCATTTTTATTAGACTGTGAGGAGGCTGTGATGAATGGTGTGCACTGTAAACATTTACACAGGGGAACACTATTAATGGGGGAGTATATGACACAGCGCAGTGCAGACAAATGCTGGAGGTGTTGTGAAGGGAGATTTTTGTGTTTTTTCAGTTTTATTTCTGCTTGTGTAGGTGCAGTGTCAGCTGACTCCAGTGAGTTTTGCTTACAGAGTGAGAAGGACTGGGTCACCCGGTGGGTCACTGGAAGGCACACAGTCCCTCTGTTGCGTAGCGACCGGTTTTCAATGTCATTCCGCTGCTTTTGGAAACTCAACCTTTTACATCACTGTAAACAAGTCTGTCCATTGACGACCTGAGGAATGAAAAAGTAAATCATTTCTTCTGCCAGAGGGACTGTAAATTGAAACATTATGATGTCCAAATCACTGAGGCAGCTTGTACACAGAGGGCTCTGCACTTGATCTCAGCAGTTCATCAGGTTCACTTTAATCATACAAGACTGGGAAATGTGTTGCATTGCATGCTACTACAAATACACTATTACAACATATTAGCGCTTCTTTCACAGGATCCTCTCAGCAGTCCATATAGTCAGCAAGCGCAGTACATTTGGAAGTGGACAATAAATTATATAAAATACGACATGAGTGCCTTTTTAATCTAAGCATTGACCCTCTATTAGTTTTACTGCCTTAGAGCAAAGTGATTGGCTCAAAATATAGTGACAACTGGGAACTGTAGTGGTTGTAAGACAGGTTTGGCTATCCAGTACAGAGACTGCAAATCCAATTACTGTTTGTGCATGTATCAAGCCTGAAGGCCGACCATCACAATCTAAATGGTAATCGCAAGAGCATTTATTGTTGTGGCGGTAGATATTTACATTGCAGCCTTGTGGGAACACTTCTCCACTGACAAATCTTCATCATGAAATAGAAACATTAATGTAGTCTTTATAAACAGTTTTTTTGTATCATAATAATATGGAAGTGTTTAAAGATAACTTTTTATAGGTGTCATCTGAGGCTTAAACGTGTTTTACCTCCTTTAAAGTCCTTCATAGAGAGCTTCTTGATTGTATAAGGTAAAATCTCAACATATTCAATCATCAACATCATGTTTATTATTAATTACGGTGCACGAAACAATTATCGAACCACCGACCTTCCGATTTTTGGACGACCTGTTTTACCTCCTGAGCCACCGCACCCTTAAATACAGCTCCTATTGTTTAGCTACTAAAGTTATGCATGCATAAATGTTTTTGACTGAACTGCAAAATTCAGAGTGACTTTAAAAAAAGGCCAATCAGTTTGGAGTGTTTGTTTGCCCCCGGCTTCACCTCAGCGGCCAGAATACGCTGAGACATTGTTTTGATTTCAATCCGAGCTGCGCCACTTGGCTGTATCAGATTGTCCATGAAGGGGGAAGAAAACTACTAGGCCCTGCCCTGCAATCTTCAGCAGCCTCAAGTAAATTGCTTTCATTTTGGCTAGGCTCCCCTTTGTTATAATGTGACAAGGCTACTGATTAGACGAGAGGGAGATCAATAAACTGTCAGGCTTGTGGCTCAAAAGCAGCGCGGGGGGAATCGAGAGAGACTTTCACTGCGGTTCACCCGGAGGCTCCACTCTGTAGGGTGCACACCTAACTGAATCCACCTGCTGGGGTTTCATCTTATGATTAGCCATTAGGTGTGGATCATGACGTAGCATCTGTTCCATTCACTATCAGTTCAATGCATTTGTATTATTTCTTTTTAGTAGATGGAATAACAATGCAACAGAGTGAGCTCACATACCCTCTGTTTTTGAACAACGCAATGTTATATTTATAGACATATTCACATGGAGAATAATCACCTGAGAATTGTATGTTATTGTGAGTGTGTTTGGCATATGTTCCTCTCATCTCTATCAAAGTAAAGGGCAGGTCATGATGTTTTCATTAATTGACGACATTAAATAACTCGCTCTTGACAACCAAAATAGAACGCTTTTATCAAATGTTATGGAAAAGATCAAGTAGCACTAGTATAATTGGAAACTACATTTTAATAAGTTCAGATCAGAACACAGTTGTACATTTGTGAGAAGGTGCATTGTGTAAAATGTGGTATTTCACTCAATTGTTTGTCTTTTTGGAAGGAGCCATTTGTGTTCCGTCACCTCTAGTTCCTACACGTGCCCAGGTTCGACAAACTGAGCACTGCTGGTGGAAAAACACATTTAAATATCTTAGCATTAACTTTAATCTAAAGACTGTTCTTCGCTGTTTTTTTGTTGTTGTTTTTTTTTTTTTTTACAGATATAGGTAGAAAAGACATATTGTGAAACACAAATCCAGGATTAACTAAAATGAATAGGACATTATCATAATATCACGTAGGCAGTAGGTGTAAGCTTTAGGTTGTAGTCCTATTTAAATGTAAGTAACTAAAAAAAGTCCCTGTGTTAAAAAAAAAAAAAAAGGCTACCACAGTTTTCACATTTCACCAAAGTTTGTTTTACAGTGTAGCTGTTCTCATGCTGTAAAAATGAGTAGTGTCAGATGAGGAATTGCAATGACACAAAAAAAAATTAACAACTGCAGTCCCTATGTTTAACCCACCCACAGAACATAAACATTACTAAAAATATCTACTATAAAGCATTTGCATAAAGCATTTGCATGTTAACGTAACATAATAACACATACCCTGCAGTATTTTGACACAAAGGAACATAATGTACAGCATGTGTTGGGTTTCTGTCTCCCTCCAAAGTGCCAGATAGCTCCGTATGCTACATCTGTGACAGTTCCCTCCCTCCAGTCTTAAGCTCCTTCTAGCCCTAGTACAATGCAACTGGGAGATTTTTTTTTTGTCTTTCAGCTGTGGGACGTGATGGTCACTGACAGTGACGCTGATCTGACAGGGCACGTGTCCTTTCCATGTCCTCGGCACAGTTATTAACAAGTCACATTGTATGTTAAAACCAATCATGAAGGATAACAGGCAGTAATAGCTGTTGTCTCAGCATAATTGTTAAGAAGTCACGCTGCGGAGAGGTGCAGAATGACATGTAGAGCGGAGACAGATCTGCACACGCCGCTTTTGAACATTGTCTTTATCGGTTAAGGCAGAAGCAGGTTGCTATTTGCCTTCCAATTATTTGTGGAGTTTAACAAGCAGACACCTGAAGACTTTTTTTTTACGCTTTTCCTCTTTAATGATAAAATGAGGGACACTAATGAATGTGGCAGACTTAGACACATCCCTCCAGGAAGCAACAGCCAGTCACATTCAACTTTATCTGTTGATCTATTAATGAGTAGATAAGACTCTGAGTTAAGCCTGCGGTTTTAGCTGTGAATTTACTAAGAAGTCATCTCTGTGTTCTTTGAAGCCCAGAGCACAATCAGCGCACGAGGAAATGGAGGTATCCAAGTTGTGCTGTTGAGATACGGTGGAAATGGTTTGTCATATGGTCTACACACAACATAGAAAGACTTGGAATAATACACTATACACGTCATACTTAATTGCACTGACAATATAGATGTAAAGTATACACTGTAACATGTCATGGAGCTTATGTAAAATGATATACCATGCTGAGCTGTTTTTGAACATGTAGTGTCTGGTGCACAGAG
Organism: Rhyacichthys aspro; assembly: GCA_036850595.1. Taxonomy (NCBI): domain Eukaryota; kingdom Metazoa; phylum Chordata; class Actinopteri; order Gobiiformes; family Rhyacichthyidae; genus Rhyacichthys; species Rhyacichthys aspro. The sequence continues at coordinate 16,593,761 of CM072163.1, forward strand.
ATTTTAATTATGCAATGCAATGTGTTTTCAACAAAACAACACCCTGATTTGGCTTTGCGTGCATGTAACATACATACGTAACGATTCCCTTTGAAACTTAAAGAGTCATTGATGGAAAGCCTAGAGGCCACTTCACTTTGATCCAGACAGAAACATGGCCGCCTCCCAAAAACATCATCTCCTCTCAGCTTGACCCACTTGTTGGCTCTTATCTCCAGCGCAGTGAGTGGGAGGGAAATGGTATATGCACTTGCTGCTAGGAATTGATTAAGAACCTTTTGTCTGTATTACAAGGCATTTAGTCACTTTTAAGTGAAACATGATATATGGAATTCCAGGGTTGCTTTTATCCAAAGTGATTTATGGTAAGTACATGCATTAGTAAGTGCATTGAGAAAATTTAGCGGTCTTAAAGATACAGTATATGCAATAACTACAGCCACTGGAGAGTTCTAAATCAAAACAATAACAAAAGATGAAGTAACCCACTACCTACAATGGAAATATGGCAACATTACTGTCAGTTTTGTTATTTACAGGTCATTGCATTATATCTGATCTAACACTACTGTACTTCATCAGCATCAACCACTCTGATTACAAAAAGCTTTAGTATAGGGGAGTTCATTTGCAGGTAGAAAAGCACTATTGATTGTTTGACTGGTTATCTTTTACAGAAATACACAATTCACAATAATAGAACAAAAAATCCTCCCATTAATTGATGTAACAGTGTAGAAATCTCATGGTACATTATTAACTCCATCATGGAGCGACATTTATTGCAATACTGTTAGAGATGTTCCCAATAACAAAACAGATACAACAATTATTGTTCATATTGTAGTGTGTGGCCACTGGTGGAATGACAAAAGGAGAGAGGGAGCTGTACCCCAACCAGATCTTATTGAGAATCCTTGATCTCACAACACTACATCCTGAATTTGAGTGCAAAGGATCATGGTCTCTGTAGCTTTCTCCGTTCTGTTGAACTAGGTGTGACAAAATGACATTTTTTGCATGTTTTGAAACCCTGCCATTCAGTACTGTCACAAGTCTATTGTGACATCAGCGTGACATCCCTTTGAATGAATGACCACAGAATAAAGAATGAACACAGAATTAGCAAAAAAGAGAAGTTTGTTTTGCCATTTTTGGAGCTGTGTTGTCAAAAAATATCCACCCATCCACAAGGTAGAAATCATTCAAGACATTTGCATTAATGTTAGCTTTTTTCAATAACAATACGTAACACTGCTAACTCACTTAACTCCTTCACCCCCTTAGCTCCTGGGGAATATCTGATCTGCTTTGTGCTGGAGCAGTCACCATGCTCCTTAACCCTGGTATAAGCAAGGAACCTAGATCTGAACCCAGAAATGTTCATTGTGGACAAGTGGACAACCAAGAAAAACTATCTTTAACCTCATTAGATAAAGATATAACTAAAATGACATATTTGAATATAAAGGGTAATATAATATAATTGTTACTAGTGCTATATCTTTTGTAGACTTCCTGCAACATGAGCTACTGTACATACTTTCCAGAGCCATAGTGACTTCTGTAGGAGGCTGAGAGCAGTTAAGTGTGTCACCTTGTTTAAGTGCCTTCAGCTACAGAAAAGCCACGGAATGTATCGTCCATGTCGACACGTCTTACTGTGTCAGACGTACAGCCAGATCACCGAGCTGGACAAATTCAGGTCTGAGGCAAGGTGACTCGTCATGCGCTCCTGGGACATGTATAACCTCTATTACATCCCATGTCTGAGACGGAGCGCCCACATGGCACAGCGGAAAGAGACCTTTACTTTTGTTAACGGCCACCAGCTCCGTCACTGTCACCACGTGGGCTGTTCTTTCTCTCTGCTGGTGGTTAATGACCCGCCGCACACGCTGGAATAAGGACACCATTATTAGTCCTTCCTCGTCAGATTGTTCAAGATGTTTCTGTGCGGCGCGTCACAGCCTGATGCGGCTTCTCTTATCGTCGTCCACAGAAACACTCAGTTATGATCTCCAGTAATTGATTTTGCTGTAAGTGTTTGCCTTCAAAGTATGTGCAGCAAAAGCAATGACGGACGTCGTTAAAAATGTTCAACATGTACGCGCAAATCTTCCCCCCATTGTAGTAATCATCATCATTGTCATCCAAAGCATTCTTTATTAACTGCATTGTCTGTGGTGTAAGAATTGGAATTGTTATATTAATTAAAAAGAAAAAAAAATGTTTTGTTTTGTTTGGATTTCTCACATGCAGCAATGGGAGGAATCTGAGCGAACAAGGACTGTTGCTGTGAGATAAGGTGTGGAGTCTCTTTTGCCGTCTTATCACTATCCTCTGCAGTCTTAGTACAGCCACAGCGCCACTGGGAATTGACAATAACAAGCAAAATGTGTTTTTTTTTTACCCTTGTATTTTTACAGATGGATTTCTGGGATCTAAAAGTATAAAAGCCAACTGCAAGACCCAGTATTAGCCTCTATCTTTCCTCATTTAGTCACAGAGAACTCGGGGCAACTCACATACAACTTTGGAGACGACTTACTTGCATACACATATTAAAAGGGCATTGTGCTTGCTATAAACCATAATCCTCACAATGGACCGAAGAAACTGTACCTACATAGCTGGTAGGTTACCTTCTTTTGTTACACATGTAGCTACAAAAAAAATGTTGTCACTGAAAGCCAGGCTTCATGAAGCCGACCTCACTTTATACATAGGTTTCATTATCAGAAGCTCTTGGTCCCATGTTATTTTGCTGTATATAACCACAACCCATGTATAAGTAGCTGACGGAACTGCCTGGTCATCTTCACTGCACTACCATGGGTTTTTATTTTCCAGCTGCCCCTCACCATCCAAAGGTGCACAATCGGGAATCGGGACAAATCAGCTCAGATATACAATAATAGAACAGCAAAATTAAAAATAGCAATGCTAGTAATCCCAATAATACACATGAAAATAATAATCACCAAACATCAAAACATGTAGTCATGAATAATAAAAGAATGAGGTTAGAAAAATAGAGCCGTGTCACTTTTGAGCGGTGTTGTTCCCGATGTCCTTTCAGGTAGAAACCATCTATGGCATCAGCATTAGCAATGTTAGCCTTTCAATGATAGGAAAGCTCAGTAATCTATCTCCTCCTTCTCCCCCTCAGCTCCCTGGGAATGTCAGATTAGCATTGGAGCAGAGTTGCCGTGCTGCTAAACAACTGATCCCTTTTATATGATGAGACCAGGCCTGACAGTGGATAAGTGGACAAGCAAGAAATATAAAGGAAATAAAGAGGGTGAAATGTTGAAAAAAAACAGTGCCATAATCATAACTAATACTTTACAAAGTACCTATATGTTTGAATATAGAGGCAAAATGTATGCCACAACCTTCAGATGTCCCATGCCTTATTCCTAAAGTCACTTGGAGAGGGTCCAGCGTCCTGCAACACAAAAAATTGTTAGGAAAAAAAAAAAAAAGAATCAATATGTCGCAGGTGCAGTCTTTTATCTTCACTTTTTGCTCATAACGGAACATTGTATGTGGCACTTGCAGCTCGTTCCAAGTGTGGTGTGAGAGACAGATGATGTTCATGTGTCGGTGAGACTGGTCCACAGGGGACTGGACTTCATGTGAGCTGACAACGTTATTTCCTTCGTTCACCTTAGTGTAAGCAACACATCCATCTAAATTACAAGGACAGGGCCAGACGTAAACATTGTGCCAAGTGTGGTGTGTTTGTGTGTTGTCAGCATAACTTAATATTTCATACTAACTAATTCAGTCCTGGCTTTGTTTTGTTTTTGTATGAATGACAGCTTCAAAGATGCACACATGACGCCTCATCAGGTAATATTCAAAATGCATAATAGTGTAATATTTATGTAAAACACCAATGTTAAATAACCAGAATGGTATTTCTCCATCTTTTATATATACACTTTTGTCCCTTTTCAGCCCTTTTCGTGACTGAAGCAGCAAAGGCCCAAACCAGGCGTCCACCCCCAACCATTTGGAGGCATACTATTCACACGGTACACAATCTTTCATTTTGATAAGCTACTTGTGTGCGAGATTCTGCAACAACCTGCTGCAACACCATTGTAAAAACTGAAAGACAGAGATAAGATAAAACTGTTTTGCACATTGCTTATTGCTGTCCTGTTGGCTCATGTGGTAGAAAATTTACTATAGGGTTTAAACTTTTCTGCCTAATCCTGTTTTCTCTTATTGTACAGTCTGTGACACTTTAGTCTGGTTTATTCTCACTCACATGTAGCATTTAAACTGTTTGAGGTAATCACTAAACAAAGGAACACCTGACAAATATAAGGGAAAGTAAAGCACTTACTTCTGCTGAGAATGAATGTCAGCTCTGTCAAATCAATAACAGCATCTAGACACTGGGGGTCACTCAATGTGTGACAGAAACATTAAGCAGCACCCACACTGATCCCCGCCTCCATCTGCAGTCAGGTGTACTTGAAATAATCTGGTTACCATGGAACCTGGCAGTGGGAGGAGCATATTAGTGAGCTACTGAAAACATTTTTATAGAAGCATTAAATCTGAACCGTTAGAATAACTTTGATAAGGTCTGATCATAATGGTTGGACTACTCTGGTCTGCAGTAATCAACACCTACTCTGATAATGAGATTTCCTGGAGTTCTACTGACACTAAAACTGCATGCCTTTAGCGAAACAGATTTTTAAAACATGCAGCACAAGGCTCCAAATATGGATTTCACCCAATTATAAAATATGCATTTATTTACATTGAGACACACCATATTGGACACAAAATGTGCCAATATAAATGTCACATCCCCGATATTATTAAAGTAAATCCATTCCAAGATATATATGTTCATTTTAAACAAACAATGAGTATGGTGCATGAAAAATTCTTTGTAAAATGTTTGGAACAGCTCTAACACACATCTATTTAAAACTGGAATTAAGTTAAGAAAACAGAGTGTAATGTACAATATTAATAAGCCTTTCTGGCCTTTGCAAGTTCGCTCCACTTCTTTATTGTGATGGGCTGTAAAGTAGTGATGCTTCAACTTTAATAGACATTCTCGCGCATACCCTAAAATTTTAACAAGCGGCACAGGTACTGAATGATTCATATGGGCTCCGGAGATAATGCAGCGGCTTCTACTTCTCCTGTCCCGACTCGAGTGGCTCACTTTTATGTCCTTCGTGACGTGCAGGACAGCGGGGTACGAGGGGTTACTAATGTATCCAGGTGGGTCACATGGAAAAGCTCTATAATAAACGAAATGGGATCATATTTCCAAAGTGGAAACAGATCAGGAACTGCATCCCACCCCCTTCGTCAGTGACCTTGACCAGACTTGGAGGAGCTTTGGGGATTTTGCCAGAGGTTGCATCAAGGTTATTCCTCTTAAGCTTCTCAATATCTCTGGTTGGTTATTATGAAGCTGAGTGTTGAGCCAAGCTTTAGCCGTTACCGCCAAAAAAAAAAAAAGATCATCTATTGAAAGATATACTGTTGAAAATTCGAGTCGTGTTTGACCTATTGACTGCCCAAAGTGGCGTATTCTATAAACAACAAACTGGGTTTTGAAAAACAAAAATAACTAAAGAAGAAAGATGGCATAGGAGTGAAATGAGGCATTCAAACGCCCCTCGGAAACGCAGCAGTGGGTGCACGCTGGTGGCAAAAGCTGCTCACAAAGAAGAGACACCAGCAGCTGACGTTCCACCAGCAGCTGCACAGTGCCATCTAGAGGAGCCCGGGGCCACACTGGAGACAAATAAAACAGAAGAGCTCAGTCTCGCGCAGGTGTCACCCACATTTGTGCAGGTGTGCAATCCGAGGATCAGATGGAAGGGGGAAGGGTGCTGATGTGTGTCTCGGCAGGTGAGAAGACGGCGGCGTGTCAGTGTGATTGCTGATTTTGTTCCCCCACAGAACTAATCCTTCACTGATCCTGTTTGGAAAATGTGACGCAACCCCAAGCGGAGCAGCGCCGAGCATATAGTGTCTTTGCCGGGGCCACACTCCACACGCCTGCTGCTACCGAGCACAGACGGAGGCAAAAACACAAAAGAGCCGAGGGATGTGTCAAGGTTGCGCGGCTGTCACGAATGCCGGGGTTTGAAATTGTGCTGTGCTGAGTCGCAAGCCGTTGTCCTTTTTCGTTTTAATCACCGACTGTCCCCGGCAGCAGTGACATCTTTAACACTGCAGGTATACAAGCGCCACATTTACGCTGTCATCAATTTTCCTGCCCACTGAGCGCACTTTGTTCACTATACAGCCTTGTCACAAAAGTCAAAGCTTCGTCAAATGTGCTTGAGGTGTTGTGTGCGCAGCTGTACCTCAGAGTCAAAGATGGCCGCTGTATATGTGCAATAGAAAGTTACACACTGAGAAAGTTTGGGAATTTAGGGGTTTATTTCTATCTTTCCTGCATTGTTCTCTGAGAAATGGACACCCAGACACAACACGGTGGTGATATCACAATCTTTAAAGGTTATTCTTTTTGTGTAGTGTTTACAGATAAGAGGTTCACAGATGACAATGACAGTAAATGCATCAATATGGAAGCTTTTGATTCATAGACATATCTTTTTACAGAGCTGTTTTATGTATTTCACAAAAATAAATAAAAAAAAGTGACACTGTCTTTCAATAGCAACTTTATTTTGTGTCATTGCATTTGATTTATGTGACTTGGAGTTAACGTTTTTTAATGCAAGCAACCATGTTCAACTAATCCAATGTCTTTTAACTCACTGTTACACTATATGTCACTGGAAACATTTCTTCCATATATCTAGCTGACTGACAACCATCCCACATCCATTTACTCTGAAAAAAATATTTTCTGTGCGAAGTCTGCCTTTCCTTCCCTTGCTAGCAAATTGTATAGTTTAGTCGCTGGCCTATGTTTTCGGAACATAACACTGAGAGTGTCCTACAGTGTTCTGAATTGGCCCATTAGGAATGTCCTGGTTGACACAAGATAGACATGTCAACACCGGATAGATGTATGTAATTAGGATGTTGTTTCAGTGGTTTTTCAGTGCTGCCCAGTACAGCTTTGTTTTGAAAAAAAAATCTGTGTTATTGGATGAAGTATGGATCTTCATTGGCAAAGCTGGTATTATATTTCTGGTTCTACTGTATTTCCTGCATTTGTGTAAAAAAAGAACTGGGTTTGACTTCATGAGTATCACTAACTGGACTAACATTTAAAGCTCCAGTACCTGATTTTGTTTTGCCATCCATGTCTAACACCACCACACACCTCCAGAAGCAGCGTAGTAACCTTTCCTGCTTCTTATATTTAAAAAAAAAAGTATAACCAGACCAATTTTTCACAACAAAATACTGATACCTGACTTAAATCAAAGTTTAGAGCTTAACTAAAACCATACCCTACCCTTAGACTATAGTGATCCTGTAATTATCTCATCATTATCATCGTTAAACATTATGAAGCATTTAATTTGCTGCCCGTTTCTCTATTTTTATCTTTTTGGAGCTGTAAGGCATATTTTGCAACGGAATAACCCATTTCCTTTGTTTATTTCTTTGGTCCCTCGTTGTTGTCATCAGTGTGGACCAATGGGAGCACTCCTTTTTAACAGAAGTGAGCTGTGATTGGCCAAAATCCCGCTGTGGGCTGATCATTCTTATCTATTAAAATCCTTAATTGTAAAGCCTAGATCACGTCTTAAGGTCTCATTTTTTCACAGATGATTCCTGGTACAATAAGCTGTTATATTTGTTATGATTAAACTGTCAAACTAAATGCAACATTGAAAAAACAGGTAATGGACAATGCATCAACAGCAGACAGACAAGATGGGCCAGTGACCATATAATTTCATACGCATATGAAGAACTTCAATCAATAACAACGACAAACTTGACACTGGCTTCTTATGAATGAAACCTTTAAATCTACACGTTTGTAACATCGATTGGGAAAATACGACGATAAGAGGTTATTTATATCCCCAAACTAAATGTGGCACGCGCAAAATAAAAGTGATATTTATTTGCAATTAGGAGCTGGAGCTGTGAAACTCTAAAGGTTTCTCTCCTGCTGTGACGGTGGCATTTCAGGCAACCATTTATTTCCTTTGCCATGAAATGAGTTTAGTCGCACATGGGCAGCACTGACAAAGCAACGCAAGCTAATTATTTCAGCGGAGGATGCTTTCTCTCCCCTTAGACCTCTTAGTTTGCTAAATAAAAACCTCTCAACACTCCCAAATACAGACTGGAAAAGACATTTACCTATTTATCTTCATTTCCTAATTGCCGCGTTGAGCATCCATTTGGTTTAGCGCGTTATTAATGAGGAAGGTATGTGTGTGATGAGGTGAGGAGCCATATTTTCCAATAGCCTCAAACGGGGACAAAAGTGTGGAGTGGGGCCACGGTCTGAATTAATTGCCAACAGCTAAAGCAAATGTAACCTCAATTTCACCAGTCGATGATTACAGAGGTCACCAGAGCTCTGGAGCCCCTGTCCTCATTCTAACGACAAAAATATTCCTCATGGGCATTTTGTGACTTTTACCAATGTCACACAATAAGGAAATTCCAAATGAGGGAAACTTTTTTTAGGCTTTCACATCTGTTCCATCGTAATTAAATATGCATATAAAGATGTTTGGGGTGGAATACTATTGCTCCACTTCAGTCAACAGCCAGGATTCTCAAAAAATAGCTCTATATTTCTTTATACACAGGGGAAATTCCCTTAAAGGTGCATTCGGGAAAAATCTGTAACAATTGCATGTAATAGCCTAAAGTCTTTACTTCCTGTTTCTGTATGCTGCTAACAACTACCACATTAATAACTGTTTTCTATTAAAGTGAACTCATCATCGAATCTATTTCCATTGGATTTATTCTAGACAACAGCATGTCCCTGCAAGGCTACCGTAGATGCTTTCAAGCTGCAAAAAGGATGGTATTTATTACAGCAAGCTGCAAGACAGCATGTAGGGGATGAGCTATGTTGTTAATAATAGCATCATGACAGCATATAGTAGATGGTCCATGATGTTTAGCTTAGCATCCATCAAGATAGCACTTATAAAGGAGATTCATGTTGTTTAGAACAGCATCGATCAATACAGCATGTAGTGGATGGTCCATCTTTTTTAGTATAGCATTCATCAAGAAAAATACATGAGGAAAAAGCATGTTGTTTAGTATAGAATCCATCAAGCCATTATGTTGTTGATGGTCCATGTTGTTGGTTAAAGCCTTCATCAAGACAGCATGTAGTGGATGGACCATGTTGTTTAGTAGAGCATCCATTGGGACAGCATGTAGTGGATGGACCATGTTGTTTAGTAGAGCATCTATTGGGACAGCATGTAGTGGATGGACCATGCTGTTTAGTAGAGCATCCATTGGGACAGCATGTAGTGGATGGACCATGTTGTTTAGTAGAGCATCTATTGGGACAGCATGTAGTGGATGGACCATGTTGTTTAGTAGAGCATCCATTGGGACAGCATGTAGTGGATGGACCATGTTGTTTAGTAGAGCATCCATTGGGACAGCATGTAGTAGATGGACCGTGTTGGACTGCATGAAAACAGATTTACACAGCTAACTTTAACAAAAAAAAGTCTCCACAGGGATGCAATTAATAAATATATTTAACTTTTTTTCTTTTAACAAGTTTTATCATATGCATAAAGTATGTTAAAGTTTTTATTGCACTATGCACTAATTAGGGATGTGTTGTGTGCGATGCTAGTTAGACCATACCAAGTATGTGTGTAATGAGAAGTTATCACATGTCAAATTCGCCCATATTATTTTGAATTTGTTTACATAATGCTGAGAAAACCCATGTAACCTATAAAGGCAGTCTACTCTGCTCCTCAGTTGATAGAGAGTTAATAGTGCTCCTGCTGTTCCTTTTTAATTTAGGATGCATTCGAGGCAGGCACAGGACAAACAGCTTGGTGGATGACCTGAATACCTTGTGCATCTCTCAGAGCATCAAAACACATTTATGTATTATTAGTGTCTTTAAATTTAAAGCACCAGCCACCGCAGACCTTCATAGTCTGAATAACTGTGGCTCACTGCATTTGTACAGTCTTGCTTCAGTCAAATCTAATGTAAAACAAGGTCATTTCATTTACACCTGCTCTGGTATAACTTTGGGAACAGAATTAAAACTTGAACAACAAAGGCCAGTTTTTATTTGACCTCTAAGGCAGCGTCCCAGAGGGAGGATTGCTGAGGCATTAGAAAGTGATCGCATTTATTTGACTTTGGTTATTTTTGGAGGGATGCGTGGTGCAGAAAGGCACACGGTTTTTATAGATTAGTTTTTGAGTGAGTGGAAGAGTCAGACGGAGAAAACTGTCTCCTTGATATGCCAGATGTTTCCTCGGGAGCTTCTCATATTGCCTGGGGCCAGACAACAAAGACACACACACAAGGAGTTCACTGAATCATAATGTTGTCTCCTCTAGTTCGGCATAACTTGTTGTTGTTGCTCAAGCCCCAGTTTTAACTCCAGTCTGTCTGGTGTGATGTATATTCTAGCAACGCTGCAGAATGTGTTACTTTTTGGCTACTTTTGGAACAAGAACATTTTTTTACCAGCACAGACGTGGATACTCCGTACTGAAATCTGTGATCACTAACAATTTCTTGAATGAAGCGCACATAAATGATCGCATGGATAAAATTGTTTCACAGTATTCGTTAGGTTCTATAGCTTTTGGTTTCACAGGACAGTTTTTAAATCAGACTTTGCCTCCTGTAGACGGCTTTAACTGCGATCAATGTGTTGTCTCTTTTAACAGTTTAATAGAAATACAATAATCAGACTGGAATAAGGCCAACATCTTACTATTAATATGGAATACAAACAGCAGAAAGTTTTAATGCACTGTTTAAGACATGATTTGAATCTCATTAGGAAACAGTCAGATTCACAGGAGGCATCTGGGGTAGTGTAGCAAGAAAAATGGAGCCATGCATAATGTAAAACAGCATAATCTATTCGTCTTATGTGCTTTTAAACCCAACAATATCCATTATTAAGTGTCTAACTGGACGTGACTTCCTGCATCTGAAACTCCAAGCTATTTCCAAATGTTCTTTCACTGTACAAACGAACCAGACCGTGGTTCAGTTTGGTCTGGACTGAGACTACTTCATTTTGCAAGACCAAAGAGCAGCTGTTTTGTCCAGATTACACTCCAGTGGCACTTTCACCTTAAGATTTGATTTGGACCAAACAGGAAAGTTTGAAAATCCGCAACCAAATGGTGCAGGTGTGAAAGTGCCCTTAGATTAGGAAGAAAGCTCATTGAGTGCTTCAGGCTGACACAGGGCCATAAACAAAACACATTTAAAATACCAAATAAAAAAGGCCAAAATAAGTAAATAAATAAATATGTTCCTATTTTTTTCATTGTATTAGCTCATGATCAAACAACAGCATTTCAGAAAGTAATGTTGGTGCCCAGATGCAAGTAACAATTATTGCACCAATCACAATCTAAAGAAAGTCTAAGAGAATACAAGATAATTCTAATACCATCTATTCACAAGTGACCCACATAACTATACTTCAAAATCCACAATATCCCTTTAAATGGTCTCACTTTGTAATGACCCACATTCATAAAAAAAAATGTAGGCTAAAGATTTCTGGCACATAGGACACATACAAGTATTATACTCAAAATAAAAAAAAATAAACACCATAAACAGTACTGGATACCTACATAAAAGCATGTATATAAAGCTACTGTATGTTTAGTTTTCACTTTGCTTTTATTGTGTAAATCCATTGTAAAAAATATATTACAAGTCATGAAGTCATGAAGATGTTTAGTGTGCATCCATTAAAAGTACAGTATTTTGAGTTCTTTCTTCTATGTTTTTCATGGCATTAAAAAAGAAGAGATGCCATTTTAACCTGAGTGAGAATTCTCACTTTTTGTTTCAAACTGAACCTTGTACAGTAGATATAGATCTATATATTGCTGCCATGGCAACAGCAAGTTATTGTGTCAGGCTGAGTTGAAAAAGCCCTTCTAAACTTGTGAAGGTTCGCTGAATTTGTAAATAACGATGAATTATTAATATTAAACAGCACTAGTATGATCGGTGGTCTGTCTGTGTATCTGATCCATACATTTATAGCATGCTAAATAGTCACTGCCTCTGATAGACTCCAACATGATGCACGTCAAGCGGTATCAAGGCAGCAGTTTGGTGCAGAGCTTGGGAGAACAGGTGAGTTGACACAGCACATGTAACGGAAACCGGAGGCACATCAACAAGAAGCTTCACTCTGCAGCTAGCTCCTTATAAATATAGCATCAATAGCGAGCCTGTCTGGCGTTGTGGGCTCGGAGAATGAAGCAACTCCACCTGAAGACTCTTAGATGAATGGGGGTGTCATTCAGGGAATAAGCAGGGCAGAGAGGCTGGATGTGATGCCAGGTGCTGCTGTTGAAGGCCGTTCCTCTCCGCCTCAGTCGCTTTTTCGACTCTATCCTGTCTTTGTGCCCCTCTGCAAAGATTTCCACACAAATATAAGATTATAAAGCCGATTTACTTGAAGTACCTTGCACCTGTATGTAACCACGGATTGCACAGGAGGAATCGGAGTTTAGGATAACAATTTATGGCAATGGAAATTATGTATTAAGGTTATGAATTTGTTTTGGAGTGGATGACAGTGTTGTTTTTGAGTCCAAGTCACTTTTGAGTCCTCAGTCTTTTTTGAGTTTGAGTTCAGGTCCAAGTCACCAAAAACAAATTAAAGTCGAGTTCAAGTTGAGTCATCATCATCTGAAATGCAAGTCAGAGTCATCAAAACAAAGTCCAAATCAAATCTGAGTCGAGTAATCATTGCCGGAATTTGAGTCCACAAGTCTTTAAGTCCACCATACATGAGACTAGTCTATTCAGGTTGAATCCTGGGTATTCATTTATTCATTCATTCATTCATTTATTGATCTTCTACCTCTTGCTCCCCGTTAGTGGTCAAATAAAACACATAAAACAAAATAATTAACACAATGTGACCACTTTTCATCATGTCAGTGTTACTTTATCTTTAATGCATTTGTATAATGTCTCTGAATCTATATCTAATCTTACTGTGGGCTTTAGCAATGCTAAATAATAATATGCTTAGCAGGCATTTGCCATTGTGTAAGTGAGGCATTGACTCATAGGGTAGCCACTAAATAGTGCAGCTAACATAACAGCATCTGAATCACAGAATCTTCATTACATAAGCAAAATACATTCATGCAGTTATATGCATATTGTATGTTTGTTATCGTTTACAGTGACCCTTGACCTCTGACTTTCAAGGAATTTGACATTAAGGCCATTCATTTATTCTGCCAAAGATAGTCCCTTAAGAACTAATTGTACAATGAGATGGACAGCTAATTAAAATGATGAGATTGTAGCACTGCTGGGAGGATTTACACTTTTAATTAGAAATGAGAGCATTGCACTGGAAGTAGAAAATAATAATTCAAAAAAATGCTGGATTTTTTTCTTTATTCTAAAGATACATTTATAATGCAACAGCAAATGTGTCCATGTTCAGTGTTTTGGTGGAAAACAGCTGGTATTGTGGCACCTATTTTCATGGGAAAAGCTGTTGGACTCTAACTAACTCCATCCTCAGAGGATAGTTTTGACTGTGCACAGGTGGACCTATCAATCTAGAGGCTATTTTCTCTGCTGCCAGATGTTTGTGAGCGCCTTGTCCAAGAGCGATCTCCAGCTCCATGCTTGTACTCAGGGAATACCACAGTGAGTTCGATTGAAAACGAGGCCGCAGAAGTTAGCGTCTTCCACTTTGACAACTACGACCCAGACATGCCGCTTCTGTAAAAGATCAAGGCAGGTAAAGTCACACTGGGTTGAGAGACACAAGATGTGACGAGACCCGACAGAGCTAGAAAGTACAAGACAAGGAGACAACAGGTCACAACATGCTGCATCAGTGAGCCGGACAGGACAAGCTGGATGTTACACGACAGGACTGGGACACTGCAGACCATTGCACACTTTGATGCAGCCGTTGCCAGTGATCGCTGACTGTACAAGCTGTCTACTTAAACAAACATGAGCCGACGGTTTGGTCTACTGCTCAAGATGGACAGCGTTTTCACAAGGCACTAGAATACAGACTGAAGTAAGCTAGTTCTGGGCAATAAACTAAATCGATTGAATTAATTTGAGTTTTTCTAAAAAATAAAAAAATTGACAAAAAAATAGCTTGGGCAAACGTCCCGAGTTGGAACCAAACCCAGGTTCCCCACAATTATCACATCAGACTCTATCAGACGAGCCACTGATTTATTTTTTTTTTTTTTTTTTTTTACTTGAACCATTTCTGCTGTACACTGTGTGATGCCTAAAAATGACAACAACAAAAAAATACAAATATCGATAGTCATTATATCTTTGTAACACTTTGGTTTTGCAAAAAGGCTAGACATTGATAGAAACACAAATAGCAGAGCTTCGGTGTGATGCACTACATGTTGATTTATGCAAATTAGCCATCCGCTTCAATTTATCTTTCAACTTTTTGTTTCTTCTACAAAGACTTTGTAGAGTGTGGCCTGCAAATCATACTCACAATAAGCTTTGTAACAGGTGCTTTGAGTGAGTTACAAGCAAACAATACGACAGCAGGATTTTCTACAATTGTCCTAAATTTATGTCAGATATTAGACAGTCTTAGGCTTTAAGAGTGAGCTCCTCTTTGATCCTGTCTCACGACCAATGATTTAAAGCCACAAAGTATGATTTTTCCCCACAACTAGTTTGTCCCTTGTCAACAACTGCCTAAACCACTGTTTGGGGCATAACATGCACATGAAAAGGCTATTATTTTGACATTAAGTATTAAAAATACTCTTTTGGCTGATATGTTACTAAATTTTACCCAATGCACCTATTACGCCACAACTGCTAATGCCTAATTTCAGTGTAACTACACAACATGACATACATGACACTGTTTTTTGTCATTTCTCTGTAGTTCATATGTTTTATCCTTTCTGCAAGTATTGGATAATCACCTATAAGAACGTGGCATCTTATACAAGCTTCTGATAATAACGCATTAATGGGAAAATGGTGGAACAAAAGTGAGTGGAGGAAATATTCCAAATGACAATGTAAAAGGTGGCATGCTATTTTGTTTTGGGCAGAAATTGTCCTCTTTTATTGCTGGAAAAAAAACAGTACATATAGAAAAAGGAGCAAGCAAGCAGTTCCTTTATTTGAGAGAAGTGAGCAGAAGTGTTGTTTTTCTACCCGGTTTGTGTTCTTCACTCTCTTCTTCAGTGTGAGCTGCCATGATGTGAATACTGATGCTCCTCTCTGCCTCCTGCAGAACAACACACCTGGGTTCCATCACTTAAGAACTCCACAGCAACTTGAACTTTTGTCTCTCAACTTTGAAGAGAAGAGGAGGATTTACTTTAGATGGTGAGTTTTCTGTGAGAATCTTGCAATCAAGTGTATAGCACTTTTTTTTTATTAAAGGCATAATATAGTATGTAGTTAGTTTAGCAGTTTTCTGTCTTCTGTGAGCTCATTGTAAACTGGGACTTTATTAAGCTAATTGTAGATAGTTATGAACACTTCTTTTGCTGTAATGGATCAGTAAAAGAGAGTGTAATACAGCAAGATTGGGATTTTAGGTATGTTACAATTTGTTCTGCTCAAAAAGTAGTGAGAAGAAGTCTATGTGTAAATGACAATGGACAAAACCTAGTATCAAAGAAGTCTTTTGAATTCAAGGTTGAAGGTTTTGCGTTACGGGGTTCACTCTGTTCCCTCTAGGTGTAATTTAATTACAGTGGACCTTGGCACGCCCAGGCGGTGCCCATGCAGAGCCGTGCACAATCCCAGCTGGGAACATCCTGTCTTAGACGACAGGAACATCAGAGCAGACAGATGGCTCATAAATCATGGAGGTGCGTGCACAGTGTGGATGGAAGGCCTTCCTCTGGAGACAGTGCTGTGAGCAGGTGGGCAGTGGGAGCACCAGCTCCACAACATGATCCCAGGATGCACCGGTGCTCTCACTGTGCAGCCGTCACATCGGCAGAGTCGCCTCATGTCTCACTTAAAAGGAGAGATTCCATGTTGCGCTTGTTGTATTTGTTTGTATCTGGTTACTCACTTACAGTTGGTATCAAGATAAAACATTGTCTGAGTCTCATTTACAATGTACACCATATGGTCGAGAACACCTGACTAACTGCTGCTGTTGTACTTCGCCTACTGTTGGTTCTTATTAAGTACAACTGAATTTACTTAAACATGTCCTAAATTCTTGTTTGTTATGCAAAAGAATACATTTTTCACACCATTGTTATGCACCTCTGAGAAGTTAGGGAGTGCACACACCTGACTTATTAACAAACTTCTTCAACCTGCAGAAGTTGGCATCTGGAGCTAAAGTACTTTGTTATCTGTTTTCCCACATAACTGTGTATTCTTCAAAAAGCCTCTGAAAGTACATTTTAGTTAGTGACCAGCAATCACACCTACCCTTTGAACCAGCATTAAACATACAGACTATAGGCTAAACCTCCATCCTTGGAGCAAGTACCATCTGACATCACTATTTCTACAGTCTGTGTTTATAGTAAATCAGATCTGCTGCATGTGGACAATGTGTGCCAGCCATAATGAGCGTGATGAATATCTAAATTCAATCATCAAATCAGTCATGAGGGTTTATGTTTTGGGAATTAAACTGTTATCAGTGTATTGTGAATCCATTTTTCAGCCTTTCTTTAATAATGTGCTTGACTCTATGTATTAGGCTTCCCTGCACCGCGTTTATTCATTTCTCATGTGTGCCGAGTTAATTAAGACACCACAACATTAATTGATCCTGATATGCTATTCATTCATAGGAAAAGCAATTTCCTTTGTGATTGTTAACTGCCTTGGCTCCTAATCAACGCCTCGGTTTTGCATTCAGTCACATGAAAGCACTGGCTCTGTGAGCTTCAGGCGCAGTGCAGCAGGTGACAGCCTCTTTTAAGAATATTAATGATGTGTTTGGCAAAAATTAGGCCACAATTTACTGTGACATCTAACTTAGTTTCAGCTGTTCCTGTAAAAATTGAGTTCATCTGAATTTTTAGTAAATGTAAATGTGTGATTAAAAAAACAACAACAGTTGTCAAAATAATAAAAATCGGGGTTTTCTTTTGGGAGTAATCCCTGAAGTTTGCCATTACTAACACAAAAAGCAAGAGCGAGTGACTGGGCTGACACTTTTGTTCCAAAATAAATAAGATTTAAAAGCCAGACATCTCCATCTGGCAAAGCCCCAGCGCTGCAGATATATGACGCCCATTTTATTTTATCAGACAATAAATATTGTAGTTATTGCCCCTTTAGCGAAAGGTGCTTTATGAATATGTATACAGTGTGACATGTTAATTATACCTGGGTCATGTCACATTTGCATATTGGCAGTGTTTTACTGGTTTAAACCAGAAACACCAGATGATTGGGCTTCACTAAACCCCAACAGTGAAAAATGTTTTTATTTCAGTTTGAGTGTTTTTATTTCATGCCTGCCAGAGACTGAGACATATTAAACCTGGGGTTGAGTCCAGATTTGTTTCACATAAATCCCATTTCTCAACCCAGTTTTTTCTGTAATTTAAAAGAAACTGTCCTGCATTAAGAACCAGTTGACCTTGAAACAATGTATTGTAAAAGTCTATAGTGGCATCTGTAAAGTGGCCATTCAGTATTATATACTATACATTAATATGTATTGTTGTTGACATTTACATATTAGTAAAAAATAATAAATAAATGACATTGAAAGTACTGTAGATAAAGTATGATATTAAAAGTAAAGATCTCTGTTGCACAAAACTGTATGACAGTTCTTTGCCATTGAACTCAATTAGTAATACAAATTAAAAAAAGCTTATTAAAATATTCAAAGATTCACGAAGACATAGAACAGCTAAAACAAATGTTTTCATCCACACCATTTTGACTAAAGACTGCCCATGACAAATGTCTGACAGTCTCTGAAAATGAAGTTAATCCTATGCCTTATAGTATACAGTATAGACAGTATAGTGGTTAACTAGATGACTATGTGAGCCTTCTACCAAACACTTTTTGCCACACTTTAACTCAGTTGATCTCATTTCCAAACTTTGTTGCTCTTTTGAACTCCAGTCAAGTTGACAGTCGGTGACGCTGCCTGTGTTTGAGTTGAATCATAGCCTTCAACACACTTGGCTTTTCTAGTCACACAGTGTAACAGGCACAAGATGCAGGTCGTAGCCCATTCAAGCCACACAGTGTAAAAATGTATTGTATAATATTGAAAAAAATTGCTTCTTAATAAGCCTCCTTACAGCAATAAATAATCTGTGATAGGAAAATCCTTTTTTTTTTTCATCATGTCCTTGTAGGATTACAGTTTTGATTAAACAATGAAATATTGATCAGAAAGTTTTTTGATTATAAAAAAAAGGAAAGAGTTTTTTAAAAAAAAAAGGGGAGAAGTATAGTTTTTATTTTTTATATTTATAGTAATAATTTATAATTTTTTGTTTAATTTATACAAAAAATTATTTAAAATGAGGCGTAATGCTGTGCAACATTTGATAATGGGGTCACCATATAAGAAAGCCAACTATGTATGAATTATTAAAACCCATTTCAATTAATGACAGGGAACCCCTTTGATAGGCGGATATGTGGCCGGATAAACAGACTGACAGATGAACCGATGAATAATACACTAACAGACTTCACAAGTGAGATTGATTCCTCCTCAGATCAATACTTCTCTTACTTACCTTGATGTGAAAGTGCAGGTAGGGCCATTCACAATCGGAGCACATCGCCGGCGCTCCCCGGGGATGCGGCGCTCTTCAGTGGAGAAAGCCTCCGCTCCAATATTTCGCATTAACTCCACTTGAAGCCAATGTCACCAGCTCCGCGGTCCACAGCTGGCTCACACTTAACCGTCTGCAGATTGTGATGAGTGCACATGTCGGCGTCATCCACTAAAGGAATCTCTAGACAGTTGTCGGGGTTGTTGTTTGGGGATTTTTTTTGTAATGAAAGCTCTCGTGGAGGGTTTGGCCTATTTCCCAGAACAACAACATCCAACGATCAAATCTTCAATGACAGCTTATGACAACGTAAAAGACAGATAGATGCATAGATGTTCTCTTAAAATGCCAATATATTTGAGCGTAGAGACTACAAATATCTAATGTAATAATTTTAGCATACAAAAGCTCCCATATAAACCGAGGGGATTTTCAAATTGAGCTTTAAGTTTTTCATAAAGTGATCAGATCTCGAGTGGATGAATATGCTCAGGTACTTAGGGTACAGTCAAACCACGGATCTTTCTGGGAGAATGAATGGGAAAGAGTGCTCAGAGGGAGTCAGTAATAGCATCAAAGCAATAAAGAAAGTTATCTCATAGACTGTTGCAGATGGTTCATAAAGGGATCTGGATGCATTTATCTAGCACTTTTTTTTTTTCTTTTTTTTTTGCACCCTGTAGCCACAGCCGCCCTGGGGCACCAACAGGCTTTTCGACCACCACCAAACACATAACCACAATCACACACATTCATACACACTTGTGCACCAGTGCTACGGAACTGGAGTACGGGTAGGTGAAGTGTCTTGCCCAAGGGCACAACAACAGTGTTAAATGGGGGAGTGTAGAAAAAAAAAAAAAATACTGTGAATTTTCATAACATCTGGAAGCAAGCATTCGTTACTCTTCTCCTTTTTAGAGCAAAAGCTTGAAATGTTTATGTTCCCAATGAGTCTTACTTTGGATCAAATATATATTGCAACATTAACACAATGTAAAATGAGATAATGCATTAGTCCATCAGAGTCTGACCATCAGAGTCACACTAAGCCCATTTTTGTTTTTATAATAAGCAGGAAAAGGCAATAACAATTTTAATTTCATAATAATGTAAAGTGATGGTTGACAACATTTGTATCTGTCTAACTGAAGGATTACAAAAGTTCAGTTCAGGTTTATTAAGTGGTTCTGTGGTGTCTCATAATCTCTCAGCTTGTGCAGTTTTTGAACATGGCCTCAGTTCATAGAGCCACAAGTTAATTTAATTTTAAAGTCAATAGACAATTTGAAGTCTATTGAAGCATTAGTGGAACACATGCTTTTAGGGCTGGCCAAACACATCCCAAGTCAGTAAAACTTACAGAGCATTTGTGACCTGAAGTAACTCCAGTCATCCGAGTTAAAAACACACTGCATTGATGCATCCACAAATGAGCCAATTTAAAAAAACACAGTTTACTTTTTGCTTTTGCCTGAACGTAGAGCTGTAAAGCTGTGCCGCTTGCGATCCCGATGAAAAAGCCCTCGACATCTTCTTTTTTATATCGCGGCGTAATTTGAGACGCTTTATCATACAGTCAATGGCAAAGTGGCAGCTGTGATTAGGCTCCACTTTGAGACATCATAAAGGTGTTCGCTCGGCAATCAAGGTGCTCTCTGTCTTTGTCTGCTGCATGTTTTTTTTTTTTTTTTTTTACCTGAGATGGCCTCTTTTGTTTCTTTACAAATGCAGCTTGTCGAGAACAGGTTGCCATATTGAAGAGCTGCTTTTTTCTGTCAAAAGCTTTTTTTTTTTTTTTGCAACATGGAACACTTTACCACAACAAACACATGATTACAAATGAGACAGCCATGTGGGAGTATTGTTGCAAATTGTTTGGACATTTAGATTTTAATTCATGTCATTATACTTCCCACACGTGTGTAATTGTGTGGGCATTTTACAACTTTTTTTTGTTGTTGTTTTTGTTGCTGTAAATTGATATCAAAAGATCTGATTTTATCTATTTTTATTTGCAAACATCATTATTCATGTTAAAGGTATATTGTGAAATTTAGGACATTCAAGAGAGAAGAGAACATAATACTCCTAATTAAAATGACTAATTACTGTGTACAGCATGTATAATCAATTCTATCTATGTATTATTCAGTTTCAGATGCATTTCTTGTTCTCAAACTGTTAGCTCAGAAATGAAACTGAAAATGCTATTGAGCCACATAACCTTATACATGACATAAATACATGACACAAAAGTGCAAGAAAGAGGCCAGAAGTGTCATAAATAACAGTTATTTAGAAAAGATTGTGTGTAAATTCAATGGTCTCATGTCAGTGTGAAAGTATTAGCAACTGATAATACATTGGAGCAGCACAGCAGTGATTTAGGCTCATGCTAATGTTGCCTACTAATGTTCCTTTTACGTTTCAGGCACTTTACCTGTTGTAGTGTTTGAGTACGAGTGCTTATTTATTTATTTATTTATTTATGTTACTATTTACAGAAAGATTGATATTCTTCACTTCTAATTTTTTACGTGGTATGTTAAAAAAAAATCCTTGGGAGCAATAAAGTTTATCCTCTATGCGATTGTAGAGAAAGTGTCTATTCCAGCAATGGCTTTGTCTGCAGAGAAACAGCAAAAAAGAAAAACAGAAGAAGTGAATGTTTTCATGTGATGATTAATGAGGCGGAGATAAATGTGAGGATTGTATTGGTGACATGAAACTCAGAGCTAGATGTTTAAGGTAAGCTCTAAACTTTGTGTTATTTAGTAGTTTGTTCAAGCTCTACCAGATAAAATAATGCTGTGTTGTTGTCGGGGGATGAGAGATGTGCTTGGACAGGAGAAAGTTTCTGCTACTGTAGCTTTAACAAAGAAGCCTTTCTGAGGAATATATGGAGCCTGACCAGAGATACAAGCGAACTGACCACTGACAGTGGACGAGGCACTTAAGTCCCAAGGGAATGGGAACTCGCTCTATAATCTGTCCAAATGACCTTATTATTATGACCAGTTTATTTGAGCAGGCCATGTTTCACACATTTGGTCTGACCTTTGACCTGCTGCATCATCCAGAGGGACACCCTTAGCTTGGCCAGTGGGCGTTGGAGCTGTACGCAGAAGAAGACATCGAACGGATGCATGTTAGTAACACTGGAGCGTACTGAGCCTCTCAACATGCAGTTAATGTGCCACTTCAGCTGAAGTAAACTGGTGAGTGGGAAGTGTTTTTACTGCTGTGGGCAGGTCTGTTGACCCATGGGCCCACTGACTGTAGATGTACTTGAAATGATCCCTTCTCACATTACAATGAGCAGCAGATGTGCTTTACATAAATATACTATATTCTGAATGATATTAATATATGCACATTTTTAAACTCTGTCTCACATTGCTTTGGACATAATCAACTTTTTAAATCATGACCGACCAAGACCTTAATCCATACATGTTCCAAGCCATCACTAAAATAAGGTGCATTGTTGTAAAAGAAGGGAAATCACATTCAAATGCAACCAGTAATTTCTCAAACCACTCCAGACTCTTTTGGGGTTTGTGTGTTTATACATTGTGCACTGGTCTGGCTTCTGTCCCATCTTGTTTTGTCACTAGTCTCAGTACATGCTTATATATAAAGGCTGGGTTGCTGTGGTCTTCATTAGCCTCATATTTTACAATATTGTTTCTTAGCTGTGGTATTGACATTTCCTGTCAGCACTGACTGGGCACAGCCCCATGGCACCGTGGTGGTCCCTGGAATGGATTTCCGCTGTATTAGCACTACTGTCTTCCTTCACAAGGAGGCGGCTGGCCAATTAAAAACTCAAAATCTGTGTTATTCAGCAAAAGCAAATGACTGTTGACTGCTGTGCAGAAACTGACAGCACCGAGGAGCAAGACCATTTATAAGAAAAAAGTTTAAGGTTGGTTTCCAGATGGTCCACAGATCTGTTTAATGTACCACAGGGAGAATGAGACTAGATGGAATTAAATGACATAAGTTCCACATGACATTTACTAAGAATAACCATGCATGCTTTTTTCTGAGAATAGTGGTGTAAACAGTGCCTAGTGTTTGTGAAGTTCTGGACTTCTTTGTTATGCTATATGCTTTTTGCATATATGCTTTTTTATGTGAAACACAGCAATCCCTTACAATGATTAGTAAATATTTAAGTACATTTTCCCATATCTCCACTGTTTGACTTGAAGGCACCACTGGATGTATGAGCTTGTACATGCACGGTTAATGGGCGACCTGTGATTTTGACTGATAGGCATAAAGAACCAATCACAAGGAGTATAATGACATGATCGAATTGTCTTATTGTCTTATTATTAAACAATCACCCGAAAAAGGAATAGGCAGAAGCAAAGCCTTTTTTTATCCTGTTGAACTTGAGAAAAAAAACAAAAAAAAACAAGAAAAACTCTTAGAGACCAACCTCAGGTCACCTCTTTGTTAAAAATATCATCTTTCCCATTGACATCCATTTGACCGGCGCCCCACGACCAGGAAGTAAACTATTTATATACAAGATAAACCAAATAAAACATTTGAATGATAATTTCAAAGCTGCAAGGCTAACAAACAAGCACATTATAGGAAAGATATTTAGATTTTTATATCTTTACTGGCATTATCTTATTGTTTAAGTGGGTCTTAAGCCACTATTGGCATCCATTATTGTATGTATTATTGTATGCATTGATATTGACACTAGCATATTTTACTATTGCTGCTTGGATGCAAATAGAAACTACCAGTATTGCACTGTAGGAATCCATGGAACGCAGCCTCTTCTCATTTTTCTTGGAATGTCAGTGATCCAGTTGTTCACGCTCGTTCGTCTCTGAGGGTGTCTTGCAGTAAAGCCCTTTGCGGTGCCAGGTCTGAGGCAGCAGGGCAGGTGGGTGCTGACAGAGACACCACCAACACTGAGAGGGAGCCAAGACCTGAAGAGCCCCCCCGAAAAACACAACATATGGAGTACAGCCGAAAAAGAAAAAAAAAAATCCATCCTTCTGCCTTCCTCTATGCGCCATCATCTCATCCTCTTTTCCTGCCACACAGCACAAGCGTGAAAATCCTCCACCGAGGCTGTGAGAGCAAGCGGAGAATTTGAATATCTATTTTGGTAACAATGGCGACCATGTTAAGCATTCTCAAAAGACTCGCTTGCTCAATCATGTCTCGATTCATACTGAGATTTCCGACCCTGAAAACATCGAATTCTGCATAATAGACAATCAGCGGAGCTTGTTAGGACCGTTACATTCGCCCCGTATTGTCAAAGAGCGTGTCCATACCTGTGTTTTTGAAACGCTTGAATATACCTCTGTGTGGAGACAAATGGAATGAAGCAATCCACAGAAGCAGTTAGCGTCATTACAGATGCATTCTCTCAATATTTTCAATGCATTGCCCTCTAAAAAGCCATCTAGCGCTCATTAAAAAGGCAAAGGCCAATTACTCCCAGCCCTTCATTAAGGCACACCTACTGACTGCAGGAACACACAACAGAGCAAGTTCTATGAGAAAAAGAATGCGCTTTTTGCCAATGAAAGAAAAAATACTTTCAGAGAGATGGAAAAAGGAAACTATTCCAGTAATCGCAAGCATCAGCGCTGTGTGGAAAACACAGAGTGAGCTGTTTAATGGTGGTATTTTCACTGGAGAAGCTGGTTGTAATAGACATAAAGATGGTTGAAATGGATAATTATAATTGCAGTTATCTGTTATGGGCAATTAGCTACGACTATGTCTGTTTATACTCAAAAGAAATACCAAGGAGGTGTGGGTCCAGTGGTTTTCAAACTGTGGTATAGGTGTCATTAGCAGCATGCTGGATCTTGTTACTTTATATAAAATACTTTATAAAAGGTTAGTTACGGAGACTTTTATATTTTTCTGGAACACAAACACAATGCTGGCCTGCTGGGAAAGCCAATTATTTGCAGGAGTGGTGCTTGGTGTGAAAAGTATGAGAACTACTGGTCTAGACGAAGCAAAAACAGGAAGAATGTGATAAAACGCAACGTTAAAATCAAGTGACATAACAACTTTTTGAAATTGGAAAGAGCAATGTCTAGCTGTAAAAAATCCAAACAAGCGGAGGGCATTTATGGAGCAATACATACACCAGACTTTACCCCTTATCTATGTCTTGGTTAAAAAAGGCCTAGTCTTTTTTATCTTGGACGTGGCTCACCAACACATTTTATTTTCTGTTTTTGAACATCCACCAGTCTAACCTCCATAGTATTGCACAAAATATAGTTCGTTTCACATATTAATACACGTAGCTTACAATAACACATCATTTTGTAGTCGTAATAGAAACATGTATACTTCTGTTATCTGAGACTATACATTTATCCTCCTTTAAGTGTTTGGTATTTAGCAAAATTCTGAAAGCAGGCCAAACTGATCATTATTATTACTATCAATAATGGACATATTGTGGAAATAAGGTGTGATAATGAGACACTGCATCATCTCAAGCCTCCGACTTACAGTAATTGAGTCGGCATTAGGCCTAATTTACTCCTTTGTTTGAACTTGTCATGTGCTGTTGAAGTATCGGGATGATGCATTTAGCTTAGATAGCAAAAAAACAAATAACGGCAGAGCACCATTGTTGGTTAATGAGTCGTTTTCCCGCTTTCTTCCCGGAAAATGAAATGCTCACCTGGGTGTCCTGGCTTCTGTGAAGGTAGACAACAGCTCTAATTAATCCCTGATGCGAGGCAGAGAAATGCAGATGATGGGGACAGCGCTACACATAATCCACAATCAGAAGACGAGGCCTGACAGGTGAGAGCGTCCCCAGTGCCTCCTGTAGCACTGTTGAAAACCATATGGGGCATTTATTTGGAATATCACAAACAACATGTGCTGACTGCTCCATTTTCCAATTAGAAGTAAATTTAAGGCCCCATCCAGGCAGTGTCATACGAGTTCCACGTCAGGCCTTAGAGCGTCTTGACGCGGTTGTCAGTTTGTTCTTGTTTTTGGATAGCATAATGAGCAGAACAGATTGCAGGCAACACTCTCTGTTTAGTTAGTTAAAAGATGAGAAAGACAGGCTCCAGAAAAGACTAAATTAATTGTGTCTCAACTCGCGGGCTCAGCATGCCTGTTGCAAGCTGCTGTAATGAATGTTGTATGAACAGGAGATGAATCGGACGGCTTGCTAATTTGGCGATGTAGGAACAAATGCTCCGCTTCCGTTTTTGTGCATTATCGCTCTCAGTGTTTTTCCAAGATATCGCACTCTGTATGTATTTTTGACCATTCTTTCTCACTGAAGCCGTTGCTTTTCATGTGCGCCTTTTTTTCTTCTTCCACAGTTTTCCCCGGCTCCCTCTGCTGATTGCTATTCCTGCTTTGGAGACAGCCTGAGCCCTACAGCGCCACGACTTCAGTGAGTGTTGTCCACAGCTCTCAGGGAAGAATGGGAAAGAGGTGGTTCAAAAAGCAGGGGTGTGAGGAAGAGGCATGAAGTCTGCTAAACTAGAACCACAATGTGAGCAAACGATCAAACAACGATGAGAAGGAAGCGTTCCACCATGTTGTGAGTTTGTTTTGAGAGACCTCCATGAGTCACATAATCAGACTTCCACTAGAGCTGCACTAAATGGTTATTTGAGGTTCATTGTTCAATAAAAACTGGTATTAACACCATTAGAAATAAACAAATGAGCAGGCGTTTTCTGTGAGTCACTGTATTACTGCACTTCCTGTAGGTGTGTTACGTCAAAGAAGTGACAAAACACCTCTTTGACAGTAAACAAACATCAAACAAATGCTATTAAACTTCCTGGAACGCCATATGACAAGCCGGTGTAGACCAATGGGAGCGCTCCTTTTTCCAGCATGTGATTTTGCGAGCATGTGATTGGCTGAGGTTTTCTGTTCCTGAATTGAGGTCTCCATCTATTACAATCCCTTGTAATAATCAGTAGATGGCATCGTAAAGCCTGTTTTGTTTTGGGGTTTTTCACAAATTATTGCTTTTACATTGTGCTACTTAGGGTTTAAACCAGTGGTGTCAAATTCAAAGTAGTGAAGGGCTGCAATAGTGGAGATAACATTTTGAATGTGAAATTTTATCTTCATTTGTGAGCAGGTTTTACTCAGATTTAAACAGGTTTTAGTTTGATTTGAACTTATTTTAATTGGATTTAAACAAGTTTTAGTTGGATTTGAACAGGATTTAGGTGGATTGGAAGAGATTTTAGATGATTTGAAGTGATTTTTGTTGGATTTGAACAGGTTTTAGTCAGATTTAAACGGCTTTTAGTTGGATTTGAACAGGATTTAGATGGATTTGAACAGGTTTCAGTCCAATTTGAACAGGACTGGAACTGGTTGGATTTCAACAGGTCGTAGTAGGTAGTAGGTAGGTAGTATGTGTGGTTTAAACCATTTTCACAAGTAGAAGAAAAAATATCAGGGACAGTCTGTTTAATGTGTCGAAATATGTTGGTTCACCATAAACACAGCGACTCTGTGGTGTTTGGGTTTAAGATCTACCTGCACTGACCAACTGCTGCAGCGGCTGGAGTCTGAAACACCAGCTGTGTCCAAAATCACTCTTAAGTCTGTAACTTCTCAAATGGACTGCATTATACTGACTATATGGTGGACTCAACAGTGAAATAGTTTCAGACACTGCAAATCTGTTTTTTTCTTACATGACATGAATGTAAATCTATGTAATGCTGACAACATTGAGAGTGGATTTCTGTAACACAACTCAAACAAATAGTGCTGTTCTACTCCAAAGCATTATAGGTTTTCACCATAAAGTCAAGCACTGGTTGCAAAGCTGCATGGAGGGAAAATTTGAGTGCACTTCTTTTCAGTCCATTAGGCATTCACATACAGCTACAAAATGGTGTCATCACTATGTAGTGCACTAGTGAAAGGGAGCCATTTCAGAAAGTCTATGTATTTTCTGTTTCTGCCCTTGTCTTTAATGTGTTTAAAGGCTAATCTACAAAGTAATGCAAATTAAACTTAAATTAAGGTCATTTTTGTGGATCATGATGTTAGACTTTTAAATAAATCTAAAATTTTAATTGGGTACTCACATAGGAGTTAATAATAGGAAATAAACAGACGTGTTGAATACTGTTTTGCATTGGGACTGTGGTTCTGGGGAGATCCAAAGCATACTGACAAATACACAAGATTATATTCTGTAGCTTTTGTCTGGGTCTGACACATCCAAATGTCCATGTGCACATGTGTACGCCCACACACCACCGCTGAGGCCACTGTGACACACACTGTTCAGAGATAGGCGGATTGGGTTTAAGAGCGGAACACTGCACATTTCAATCCGAACAGTAAACACTCTTAATTGGATTGTGTGCTTATGTGCTTCCATGTGAATCCTCAGAGGAGCAGATATTATTAGGCCTAATTGATTCTGATACATATTTACACGAGTGAGGAAAATAAGTGCAAAGCCAACATAAGAGGTTGATCATTAATGTAATTGCAGTGTGTGTGGAAGCAAATAATAGCGGGTCAAAGGTTTGAGGTCATCCAGCTGGTTACGTTATGGATTGACACAGATACAGTATTTAGTTCCATTCAGTTTTATATTGATTTTTGTTTTCTTCTTGTATATAAGATGTTGAATGAGTTTTCTTGGCTCGCCTGGATCAGGCCTTGGCTCCAGAGTCCAGCCTTTGTTTGTGATTACCCTTGCTGCTTATGTCCACAAAGCTTTCAGACCCATTCTTTAACATTTCTCTGCTGGTGATAAAATGGCTTTATGTGTGTATGGTTTATTTCTTTTTCATTTCCTGATTTCATTTTATAGCACTTGCCCACCAGGCTAACAGCATATATGTTTTACTTGCCCGGACAACAAGAGAGCACATAAATATTGTTGATTTTAAATTTTAAATAAATCTAAAAATATTTAATTAATATTATAGTATCGATTTTTATATTAAACATTTTTATCCAAATTTTTTTAAGACCAAAATTCAAAATATATATATATATATTTTGTCAGTAATATTATAATTAAATTGTTGTTAAAATTTTCCAACATTCTCCCCGCAGATCATCATCCTGAGTGAATGTTGTGATATTCATTTATTTTTAAGAATAATTGATAAGCTGCAAGGACTGCATAGGACTGCTGGGGAGAAGGTTGCATTTTTTTTTTTTAGTACAGAAGAAAAAAAAAAGTATACATATTGACTCTCAAACTGCTCGGTTCTAGGCTCTCATGCTTGTCTGACATTAAATAAAAGTATGTTGGCAACTATATTGTTTAACATTAGCCGATGGAGCAAGAATACTAAAAACAGACAGTCTTCACCTATTTTTATGTTTAGCCCATTAGCCGTATGTGTGTTATTCCCTGAGATGTAATTAGATAATGATGACATGCATTTTACTGTTATGTAAATGCAGTGTGTTCTGCAAATGTTCTGCAGCTTAAAAAATGGTTGCACTACTCTGACTCCTCCATGTGGTATTTGTGACGTTCTGTGCAGCACAACACACAATACACAACCTTGTACCATGTAGCCTAAACCTGTTCTACCATAAATGCTCACATACATTGAGCAGCTGAATATTAAGTAACACGCTGATGTTTTCTACCCATTCACTGACAGCACACCCACAAAGTCAGTCTGCTGCCATTTGCCCACATCCTCTTGTTTATGCTGAATTTGTGATGGCTTAGGCCCTTTTGTTGTAGCACACACCTCTGCCACATGTTCAACACTAGAGTGATATTTCCAGAGCATGCTTTTAAATGTTTGCTTAAAGGTTAAAGGCAAGTGTTGAGTTTTTGATCATGCAGTGTATATAACAGAAGGTCATATGTGCAGTGTTTCTGTACTATGGTGTGTTGAAGTGCATGTGCTAATGTTGAGGCAGGGTTTAAAGTGTATTCGTGTGAGGTCTGCAGGTTGATTTAGGGGTGCTGCCTCTTTTTGATTCTGATCTTGGCCGCGGACAAAATAGCCTGAGCACCTTGGCCAAAGTGGACATTTACATCTTTGGTTTCCCATCACCTGCAATTTGAATTCCATTACTGGCCATGGCACACTTCAAATAAAACCTAGGCCTATTAATTACCAAAGTATGGGTTCAGGGTAAAGGTGAATGTGCAATTACAGAATTAAATCAAGCCCCCGTTTGGCTTGTCAGTCCTGACAGAAATAATTTGGATGAATTATTAAATGCCTCCACTGCTCTGGGCTGCTTCATTGTGGGCTAATACCCAGCTGCAGGACTCCCAAACTGGGCCTTATTTTCTATAGCACCACACACTTTTCTCTTTAGAATCAGCTGGTTATACCAAAACATTTTATTTAGTTAAGATTCCTCTCACCATTCC
Organism: Rhyacichthys aspro; assembly: GCA_036850595.1. Lineage (NCBI taxonomy): Eukaryota > Metazoa > Chordata > Actinopteri > Gobiiformes > Rhyacichthyidae > Rhyacichthys > Rhyacichthys aspro. The sequence goes on from CM072163.1 coordinate 16,624,079, forward strand.
ACTAAGATCCCACAAACACTCACTGTAATTATTCATATTTTTTGAGCTCCATGAACAGTCTAAAAATAGAGGTCAAGCTGAGAATTTCTTTTTAAATCAACATAATATTTGTTGATTTTTTTTCTTTATTGATTGAATTTATTGTTTTTTTTTCTTTAGTTTTTTTGTTTTGTTTTTACTAAAAATTTGCAAACAAATTGACGAACAAAAAAAAACTCCAAAAGCCCGACCTCCCACCATCAGTTGTGACCATCAGTGTCACAACCAGAGCTGCACCCTCCGTCACCACTAGGAGTCACTGCAGAGCTGGAAATACTCACATAAAGGGCCCCCCACACCTCATCAAACCCTTTTGAGTTTGTCCACCAATGGCCCCCTAATGTCTAGCATAATAGTTTGTAGTAAGTCCCCTTGTGAATGGACTCAGAAGCATGACCCTGTCTACTGTGGTTCAATATGAGGATTTTAAACATGAAAAAAGTCCATAATAAGAAAATACTAACTCAGACCATACTGGAAGCTGTAGGTGGCCTGTGAGCCATGAGAAAAACCCTTAGTAGTTAATATCCATATTCAAGACTTACAAAACAACCATGTTACCATGCTTCTTTGGAGCTAAATGTAAATTTCTTTTACATGTGCAATTCTAATTAGTGTAATTTTGACTTGATTATACAGTATTAAAAAACAACCTTGACTGATGCCTTCAATTTGGTTCAACTATTACAAAATGTATCTTTCCCTATTAAATATTTAATGCTGCGGTTAATAATTTAGGCTCAATCCTATCAATAATTTTTATTTGCATTTTGATTCAAGGTAGAAATTCTTGATGAAAATTGTGAAGATTATTAAAATTTTGTGCCTTGGGTTCTTTTAAGGCACAGGCTCATTGGCTTCATGTCATGCTCCAGTCTGCCTCATTTCCAGTCTATCTACTATTGATTTCTACTAAATCTCAAATGGGCAAAAGTGATATTTTAAAAGTTGAATTTAAAATTCAATTTAACAGCTAGTCCTTCATCCTTTAAAGAACATGTGGCTTTGCATGGCTCTCATAGCACGGATTAAAACCACTGTAAATGTGTTTGTGTAAACTCATCATGTTACATACAGCATATTAACATAGAGCTTAGGATATGACATCAGCTTTTGACATCACTTTTAGACCCTTAATAGAACTACACTTTTACTTTTGAGATGTTGCACAAAAACCCCTTATAAGTTCTCTTTCAGCAGACACCAATTGCATCCTTCTGAACCATGTAATATTTGTATCACCACTAATACTACAGCACAAATTAAACAAAAAAAAAATGAGTGTTCCATTTTATTCAATTATTTCAGTAATGTTTAGTTAAATCCTGCATCTAGGGAGCATTTCCCATAATTACTCATAATGTGGCAGTGGCTGAGTGGACGCAGGGATTGGCTTTTGGTCCCTATGACAACCAGCTGTCAGTAATTAGTAAATCAGGGTCGACTGAGGAGTGGTCAGTCGGAGTGGCACTGTTTGAACAACTCTGAGTTAACATGACAGCAGGGAGAGTGGGACCGCTGCTGATTTGTCTCAGGTTTTTACTTTTTTTGTTTGTTTGTTTCCTTTAAAACTGCCTTACTTTGTTGATATACTCCTGTGCTTACTGTGTCTGTTGTATTCCTCAGTGCTGCTGTGCTTCACTGTGTATCAGCGGGAGGGGCCTATTGTGCCAGAACAGCAAGAGGTTGGGAGATTTTTAGATACTACTTCTTTTAAATTAGTTAAGAATTAGCGCATATGTTAAGTTTTCCCAATCTACCAGACTCAGGGGTTGATTGTAATACATACTAGGACAGATTGTGGTAAAGTATACAAAAATGTTGAGTATTATTGGCCTACAAAATAATACTATGTCTGTCCACAAGTGGTTTTAAGTTTATCCAAGAGGCTCGTCAACTGAAAAATAATGAATACCCGTCAGAACAATGTGCATGTGGTATTTTACTGCATTCTGACCAAAATTTTGCCAGAAAAATCCAGAATCAGTATCTATTAACAGCCAAGAGAATTGTTTAAACTAAAAACACAAGACAGGCCTGATTGGAGAAGAGTGTATCTGATCCATTGACATTAACCCTTGCCACTGAAAATGTTTCTAGACAAGCTAAAACATTTATTCCAAAAGTGGTATAGTTTTGCATATGAAGATCTACTCTTTTGATTTAGAAAGATGCATGTAAAGTGTCAATACAAAGGGTCAAGGTGTCCACGGTGCAAGGTTTGACGGGGGTCAGTCCATTCATTCAAAATGTATAGTGCAATTAAACATCTCCATAGAATCAGACCTGCTACAAGAAGATTCTGAAAACTATTGTCTGGGTTTGTTTTGGCTAAATTTACTCTTTGTGTCTATGCTGTGCTGTAGCTCGAGCTGCTGCTTTGGGATTGGATTACCCAGGAGACCATGGGGCCCCTGACCTTCTTGGACCACCTCCCCATGAGATGTATCCCACAGCGCCTCACTATTTCCAAAACAACCCTGGACCTCCCGAAGTGGAGCTCTACAATTTACCCCCGAATTCTCCAAGTCCTGAACTGGCCGGATCCCTACATAGAAGTCACACTAACACTCTGAGCAGCCTTTCCGGGGGTGAATCAGTGAGCAACCCGGAGTCCCATTTTGAGCAGGTCAAGCGTGTCGGCCCTCGAACACAGACTCACGCCCCCGGCCAGCCTGACCTTGTGGTTTGGGCTTCTGAAGGTCATACCCGACCGCTCCCGTTTGTCTACAACCAGCGTGACCTTGTTGTTGACGGCTCTGCTCCAAATAGACGTGGCATGTATAAGAGTGGACGATTCCTGCCCCAAAGCTGGAGTCATGGCATTTACCACCAGGGTTACCCCTTTCAAGTTAAACCCGAGCCTGTCCTCTATGTATTCCGCCCCGCAGTCGTTAAGCGGGTTCTCTTTCCTCGAAGTGCTGCCTGGCCTCTGCAAAGACGGTTCAGTATCAAGCATATTGTTCGAGAAAACCCTTCTCAGCGTTGGATAAAACTTACAAGTTAGAAGTCAGTGAACTAACCACGACCAGAAGCATGTTTGTGCATCTAATGAAACATTTAACCATCTGCTGTTGAAAAATAGACCCCTAAATAAACCCATCTTATGCGTCTACATCGTTGCAGCTCTATATGAACAAGCCTCAATAAATCATACTATTTGCAAATGCTCTTCCTTCTCGTTCCCTCTTTGTTCCCCAACATGATTTCCTCATTGAGGTCTGAGTGTTACCAGAGTGCCATCTGTTGGTGCTGATGCTTATGTCCTTTTGGCTCACATTGTTCCACACAGGTGCTGCTTAACAGAAGGTCAGCCTTTTGACACGTCCCATAATCTGTTGACAATCTGCTCTTTGTAAGTACCGTAGTGTCCATGTTAATGTCTCCAAAAGACCTTGCTCTGTTTAGCGGTGGTTTGTTACATCAGCGCTGTGATCATTTGGGAAACTGGTTTTAGTTTGTGACGGCATAAAATGAAAAGAATCAATGCACTGCCAAATAAAAACACATAAACGAGGACATTTTGTTGGTTTGGTTAAAGATAAGCTTTAGTTTATTCATATTTATTTCATTTATACTATACCAAACTCCTGCTGCAGGTCTTTTTAGTTTCCATTGTCATACAGACACTTACACATCCACAATGGCTACTCACTGTATTCTGTCCGCCATATTGGCAGGAAAAGGTTAGTGAAAAATGAAAAGAGCCAGTGTAGATTTCAAACGGTCAGCTCTTGAATACTACAGTTGTTGACCCATATGTTATGAAATTTAATAAAAATTGATATTTCTGGACCATATCATGCACCAGGCGTATAATTATTCAAAGAGTAGAGACAGTTAATGTAGGACTGGAATGTAATCTATCGAACATCAGTAAAGCAGCAAGGTGTATAAAGCTTTTTAAGGTTTGTCTGTCTATGAATATAACAGTGTTGGCTGTAGCGGATATACAGTAGGATCCCATCACTCTGCTTTTTTTTGGTTTCCTCCATCCTAGCTTTTAGCAACATGGTAAAAGTGCTCATCTTTTTAGTGGTCTGAATTAGTGTTGTAGTCCACAGACCTCGGCACAACAACCATCTACAATGTTACGAGGCTACGACATTTATCGTGTTTTTATTGAGTCCATTTTATCATCTTCTTGGGTGTCATGGTTTGGGAGTCTTTTCGTTAAACACAGGAACTCCTTAAATCAAATGGTCAAGTGGGGTGATTGCACTCTTTGCACTTCACTTGCTCCTCTTTAGATACAGCTTCTTTAGATACAACCTTTGTTCCAGCTACCATTGCATTGTTGAACAAGCTGAAAAATGTGCACATTTACTTATGTTTGAAGCATTTTAATTTAATTTAATTTAATTTAATTTAATTTTTTTGTGTTTTATCCTTATGATTTGAATTTTGGTAGTACAGCCTGTATAGCACTATGTTTTCCACAAATAGTGTGTAATTCCTGTGTTTGCTGCATTGACTGACACTAATTAGCTATGTGCTTTATTCACAAAGTGCTATTTTTGCTTTGCTATATCTGCTCACATTAACTGATGGTTCACTCAGTATTCCCTTCTGTTAAAATGGGACACATGAAAAAAAGACTGGTTCCAGACATTACCACAAATCGTTTGCTTTATCAATCAGACTAAATCTAAACCTGATGTTGTCATTCCTTGTCAAAGTGTTACTTATAAAGTCTTGTTTTAATGTAGCCTGACTATTTGAGCTAACCTTCATGTCCACCGAAGATTCTTTTTCTGAAGGAGTCAGGAAACACAGCGAGGGAATGTTAATGGTCCTAAAGCTTTAGAAGTCAAACTCTTGGCTTTGATTCCTCACCGTTTGCGGATCGGGAGCCGGGGAAGGAGCCCGGGAAGGTTATCCACTGATCAACACATAAATCAATCAATCAGGAGCCACCGAGAGGGAGCGGGTTATGAGCACCAGAGCAGAACTTGAATAAGGAAGTGAGTGACAGAACAAAGTAAAGCAATCAACTGTTTATGGGCAGTGTGGAGGAAAAGGCTCAATACATCAACCGCGCCGTGTCAAAGTTGGTGCGGTGGCCAGGAAAAAAAAAACGAGGCAGTAGGCAGCCAAGAAATCAAACCTCGATTCAAAACGTAGTGAGAGCTGAGTGGAATTATCTTCTCTTGAAATATGTCAAACCAAAAAAAGGCCCCATGTCACCTACGTCTACCTACACGTCCTGCACACTTGTCCGCCTCCTTACCCCCGATCAGTGCTTAATGACCCCATGGGCAGTTTGTGAAGAGAAGTAGAAATCATTTCAGGGCCGAAACCTGAAATAAACCCTGACTAGCTTTAGCGCATGACAGTTATGAGTGTGACAAAAGGCTTTTTCTGTTCTGTAATTAGGTGAAGTCAAGCAATGCGGCAAAGAGTCAGAAAAAGTCAAATCAGTCCATAGTGGCATCACACTATCACAACAGTGCACTGGTCTTCTCAATTGATAATGGTTTGGATGCAAGAATGAGTAGGATCGGGAAAATGTGCTGCGAAAAAGTCATATCTGGAGAAAAATGACTTTAACTTTGCCATGTTGGTTCACCAAATCAGTTTGAGGTAAATTAGTGATGTGCTGATTTTGATATCTAATCTGAAATACATTCAGATGGATTCAAACCATTGCCACGGATCTGACCTTTGACCCCTAAAATTGTACACACGGCAATTTACTTTTAGCTGTCATTAAAAACATATACACTGAACAATACTGCAGTGAAAACCGTAGGTAAGAAAAGCGCGTGTATTTCAAATGCAGTTATGTCAGATTTAAAAACTGAAGTATCTTGGGTTTGGCTCACTGGGTAGAGCACAGACTCAAGTAGCCTGGGTTCAATTCCAGCTCAGGTTGTCTGCTCAGTTCATTTCCCTTTCTGTCAGTCTTTTCCTGTCTGTCCTATCTAATAATGTCCAAAAAAAAGGATTAAAAAAAGAACTGTATAAAGAGAACAGGGTAACACTTTTAAAGAACCTCAGTTGCAGTTCAACAGTGTTTTTTAACCTGATAGACTCTAACAGTCAGACTGTGAGCTGCAACAGAAATAAAGTCCGACACCACTATAGGAATAAACTTTTTAGTCTAAATAAACTTGTTATTTTATCGATAACACTCTGCTTTAATATGGCATCTTGGGAAATAAAAGTCTCTGTGCAGCTTAAAGGTCTCTGGCCTTTATCATGTCATCAGCAGTAAGAACCTGTGCTTTTCTAAGCACTATTATTGTTGGAACAGTGGCTACTTTTGTCCAGTATAAAAGGGTGCATACTGAATAATGAACACCAAAAAAAAGGCTGTCTGCTGGGCACAGTGTCTTATCAGCTGTGCCAAGTCATAAATAACAGCGCCAAGCACAAAACATAACCCTCTCCTACTGTCACAGCCCTCAGGTTTGTATTGCTGTTTAATTGTTTCTTCTAAATAAAGTTCCTCACCATGGTTTTACAGACTCAAACAGAATCCATCAAAAGGCTCCATCAGTTTAGCTTTTATGTCAGATGGATCACTGTCCACAGACCAACACACAATAAAAGTTTATAGAGCTTATGAAGAAAAGTGTGTGTGCCTAGTGCTCTCTGAACGACTTGTGTTGTCAGTTATAGACTACAAACCTTTAAAAGCATTCTCTAAAAACCTGCTTCACTCTGTTTCTGTTTCAACAAGTTTACATGTGCATATTGATTGGTAAATACACTCTAATCCAACTGAGTGCACAGCCTGAATATTCGTCTATGACTCATTGGAGACCAGAATGGGTTACATAATTGTATGTTGGAAGAGTTTGCTGTAAGTGAGGTTGCAATCCTTCTGGCAATAAGGCAACTTTCTGCATTTTTTTTGCGGAAACATCTGTTGAGTTATACTGCAGAGACACAACACTGGGGCAACTATCACAGTATCCATGTCACACAACTGTATCACAATTATATTATATTTTTCATTGTAGAAATAGAAACTTTTCATGCCATAAAAATGTCCAGTTAGATTCAACAGTGGTACATTCAGTTGAATTTTTGGCACCGATGTGAGCGGTCAAAGTTAGACTAGTATTCAGTTTAACTTTTACTGGGCCATTCAAACAGGGAAACATTTAAATACCACAAGTTTTAAATTAGTGGTTATGTTAGAATGAGATGCTAAATGATACTTGATGTAAATTTTTGTGAGCTTTGGTTTGACATGGATGTTCACTAAATCTGACTCATGTTTTTTCTTTGGTCCTTATAAGCCTAGTATTGTTGCACACACAGTGTTCATTACAACCAGGCAAACAGTGGTTAACACTACTGCTGTTTCTTTGAGTAGGCCTGTCTGAGTTTATGTTTCTGTGTAGTGTCCCTGTGCTCTGCTTTCCTTGTACCACACCAGGCTCTGTGAAGGCCCGCTGTAGCCTGCCAGCACTACTGACCTGTGGTAAAGGGGAAATCAATAGTCAATTCCATTTTGCAGCCGGTGTGTGACAGGTACTAGATAGGAGTGGATTGGGTGCATGTAAGGAGCACCAGCGTGAGTCTTAGCTAGTTTGACCTCACTTCTTGTCTCTGGCCTGCTCTCATTGTGTCTCTGGCTGTCTCCGAGGTCTGTCTCCTGCTGGAAATGCACAGAAACTGAAAACAGAATACACTTAAGTAAAGTCAGCTTTACATGACATATTTATTTCTTACACAAGCAACACTTGATGTCTTAATCTTAGAATTAAAGGTTACATTTTGACATGGTTTCACTTTATGTGTTTTCAATACTTTTTTCTGGATCACTGGCTAATCCAATACCACACTAGACCAAATCTAAATCCAGTCACTAATCCTGGATCAGTGTATGATCAGCCACTGTTACAGGACCACTCTAGATCTAGCCACTGGATAATCATTCACTGATCCAGGACCAGCCATTGATTCAGGAGCAGTGTTGGACCCATCAAGCTCTAGCCTCTAATCCGGGACCAGAGTATGACCAGCCGCTGATCTTGGATCAGTCAGTCACATGAATAAGTTGAAGACCCTTTTCGATCAAGAGACTAATCCAGGACCAGCCACTATTCCAGCACCAGTCAAGGACAAGCCACTGTTCCAGGGCCATCCACTGTTCCAGGACCAGTCACGGACAACCACTGCTCCAGGGCCATCCACTGTTTCAGGAGCAGTCAGGGACAAGCCACTGCTCCAGGGCTATCCACTGTTTCAAGACCAATCAATGGCTTCACTGTTCCAGGGCCAGCCACTGGTCCTGGACCAGTCTAGGATCCGTCCAGAACCAGGGTACAATCAGTCACAACAATCGAGGACAATTCCAGGACCAGCCACTGTGCCAATCCCTTATTCTGGACCTTGGACCAGTCACTTATTGTGGACGGTTGTAGGATCAAGCTAAACCTAGCCCCTGATCCAGGACCTGTGTATGACCACTGATCCAAGACCAGTGACTGATGTGTATAGGACAGATAAAGGACAAGACAGTGTTCCTGGACCAGTAGATTTCATGTCTTGTCTACATAAATTTATTGACCAGAGTCAGCTGACCACAAATCAAAGTATTCTCCCTTTTTTCCCAAATTGCACCACTTGGTATAAACTTGGTTTTGAGAATTCATTCAATTCTAAACCTAGTGTGTGTACATTGAGATGTGATGCATCCATGATTAGCACAGACCCTGATTGTTGCTGTTGTGATGTAATTCTGTATTCTATTAACCAGATATGAGAGGACAGTTCCAGAGGTGACTCATGTGGGGCTGGACACATGTGTGAAGTGAACATGAGTCTACAGAGAAGACAGCATCCCATTAAGTACAGTACTAGAACCGTAATCAAACCCAGTGAAGCTTCATCAATTTTAGCCTCTGGGCCCTCAGCTAATTTTACTGCTCACTGAAATGTAGCGTGTAATACCCAATGGAAGGAGAGCATTTCCTTCATTACTGCAGATTAGGGCGGAAAAAAAGATCAAGCGAAATATGTCAATGTATGATAACTGGTTAATGTGTTTTTAATTAGCGCCTGCGTTTCTTCTCTCTCGTTGATTCTTATTCAGAAATATACCACTGTGTACTTCTTTAATTCCTTCTCCAGCGGCCGAAGATGAGCAGTTAGCGTTCATTATGTTTGTGAGGGCGGCTGGGTGACCGAGCCGGGATACAGCTGTTGGATTAAAAGTTGAGTGGGTGAGCTCACTGGCACGCCTCACGCACCGTTTGAAATGAGGCCTTAGCCGGAGAATCATTTCACAATTTAATAAGCTAATAAACGTGATATGGCAAGTAGTTTCCAGTGCCCTTGGGGGGGGTCAAGACAGTTTACAATCCCATTTAAGAGCTTGTTCTATTACCACGCTGACAAAGGGGAGATGACTGGGGTTTGAAGTAGCTGGGGTGATGCAGCAGATCTTCCACACAGCACTGCGAGGTCAGGCTCCGGAGACTTATTGCAGCCCCCGACAAGGCACTCCGGAGTCAAGTTAGAGGGCATTCTGCAGACTCCATATTAAAAAGTAAGAATGTCATAAAAAGTTGATAAGCAGCCATGGTTTTATAGAAGCAGAAAGTGGACATTTGAGCACGTCGCAGAGTGACAATTCAATTCTCAATTTAACAGTGTAACTAAAAGTTTATGTGAATATAAAGCGGTTTTCACACTTTCTACCTGGATGTAATCAGGGATAATTCACATGGACTCTCCCCTGACATTGTTTGTGTTCATACGTGCCATGAATAATCCAGAGTGGGGCATGATGCTTAAGTAGCTTGCACCTTTTAAAAGTTTTGTCATATGTATTATATTCTGTATTTAATTTGTTCTAAAGTCTGTGCATATATTTTGTACATGCCCTCTTCTTTATATTTTCCAACACTATTTTTGCACTATTTTGTGAAGTGCCATCACATTTCCCCATGGTGAGCTCAATAAAGTCTAATCTAATCTTATTGCACTAATATTGAAACCACAGTTATTCAAACATGATACAAGATACATAATTAAACAGTAAAATGTGAAGTACAAACAACTGCAGAGAGTAAGAGGCTTCAGCTCCAGACACACAGCGTTCATATCATCATCTCACCACGGAGCAAAGCAATGATTTCTGGTACTGTGTGGTGGCAATCTTTTTTTCATGTGTACACTATTTGTGGTAAACATTGTGCTATAGAGGCTCAAGTTTACTTTATGTGTCTATAAAACTACCAATATTAAAAATCATAAAGACAAAAAAAAACACAAATAAATAAAATAAACCAAATAAAATAAAATAAGCTCCATACATAGGTAATACGGCGCAATTTCTGGCGACGTTTGCATATTACAGCAACCCTGAGACGTCACTAGGGTCCCTGCAGGATCAGCTCCATGTGGAGTTTTAGGCCTGTTTGGCGGCATCTAGTGGTGCAAAGTACAATTCCACACTTCTCCTTTAATGCCTATGAACTACAGTTGACCCTCGCTATAACGCGGTTCACCTGCGTTTCGCATTCTGTTTTTTGGTGCTTGTGTTCTCGTCCTGATAATGGAGAACTCGCATTGTGTTCTGTGTCCTGATTGGCTAATGGAGAACTCGCGCATTGTGTTCTGCGTCCTGATTGGCTAATGGAGAACTCGCGCATTGTGTTCTGCGTCCTGATTGGTTAAGGGGCTGTAGACCATTGTCAATCAATCTCCTCCGTGCCATGTCTCCTGTACAGTACAGAATGCGTTCGGCTTGCCAAATTGACATAAATGTTCGATCGCTAGGAGTGTGACTCTGCTGTATGTTTGCAAGTTTTCTCCCCGACAAAACCCACAATGTCAACGAAACGTTCTGCACCGACAAAGGCACCTGCGGTCGCACCCAAAAGACAGAGGAAGATGCTAAGGTTTGAACTTTGAGAGTGTTTAAACAAGAGAGAAATGTGAGAAAATGTTAATGCCTGTCTGAGAAAAGTGTATAAAGTGTGTAGTGAGGTTTACAGCCTTAAAACATATATAATAATTGTAAAAAATAAAGCTGACTACTTCGCGGATTTCGCCTATTGCGGTTTATTTTTAAATGTAAACAAGGGACCACTGTGCTACGATTCCCCAAACAGACATGCTGTTGTCTATGAGCAAGCAGTGGGTTTTTCAGTCAAAGCAGTTTAGTTCATAAATGCCCTAAATCTTCACAAAAGAATGTGTGCTTCTCCTTCAGCAGTGCTCAGTTTGTCCTCTGGAACTTCCACGTGATTCTATGAAGCTTTCTAATGTCTGTTTTCTGAGATAGACAAATTCAAAGAGGTTTATTTTTACCTTTCTGTGTTCATTTGTCATCATGGTGAGTATATTCTGTTATTGTGTAAAATTATATGAATATATTCTGTTATTGTGTAAAATTATAACTCTTGATGTTTACATAGTGCAGCTCAGCAATATCAAGTCTGTCAAGGTCTTTTATGTCAGCTGTGTTATGGGAGAGTCAGTATCTTTTTCATTCTTTTGATCACATAGCTCACAAAAAAAACATATTCCGCTTTAGATAAACTTATTAAACTAGTGGGAAATAAAGTGTTGTGAACAACTCGTGGGAACAAGTTAATAAAGTTGTGGGACTGTCTTTCTTAATTAGCAGGAACAAGACCGTCAAGTCGTGCATCTTTCTTCATTTATGGGAGCACAGACCGAGGAGGGAAGAGTTCATAAAGTTGCAGCCACATCTTTTGTATTAATTCGGAACAAGTTTGCAAAGTACTCGTGTGTATAATTTGCAGGAACAAGTTAGTTGGGTGGTGTTTATTTTCATAATTTTTCAGAACAAGAACTCAATAGTCTCCGTGTCACTTGTGCTTGTGCAAAGTTAATTTAATTCTTCATGTGCTTCTTTTTGTACATAATCAATAGTTTCTGAGTGTTATGCTGCAACTTATTTTTTTCCAGCTGGTTTTATATACTGTAGTCTGTATTTTTTGTCCATATCGGCTTTACATTTTCATAAAGACTAATCAATTTAACAAGCCCATAATTAAACAATGTGTTACAGAGATACAGCTCGGAGTAAATTCAAAGTTGGTCCTGTCATTTTGTCTTATGACTTATTCCGCTTTGCTTCATTTCCTCATCATTTCTCCGTATTTGTGGTGAGGACTGCAAAGTGCTGATTATCACGTAGTTTCCTTTACTGCAGTGTGTCTGAGGCCCTGACTCACTCACACTTGAGACAGTCAGCAGCGTGCGGGTTACGTGGGCTCCCAAACAGCCGCCTGCACATGTGGGTTGCATCATGCACAGAAACCACAACTGGGTGGAGGTAGGAGATGGAGCAACACAATATATTTAGCTATAAAGTCCCACTCTGTTATGGGATGGCCTGACAACTGTTTAGTAAAATTGGATGACCAGTGTAAATAGACAGACATGGGACAGACAATATACCATATACATATAGAATCATCTTTGCCAAACAAGACAATATTTTATATATAATTTCTTTCTTTTTTCTTTTTTTTTTTGGCACATTTGTCACACTTAAATGTTTCACATCATCAAACAAATTAAAATACTCAACAAAGATAAGTCACAAAAACACAAAATGCAGTTTTGAAGTCACAATTTTATTTGATAAGGGAAGAAAGCTATATAAACCTACCTAGTCCTATGCGAAAAGTAAAGCCCCTTTAGCCTAATAACTGGTTGTGCCACTCTCAGCACCAACAACTGCAATCAAGTGTTTGAGATAACTGGTAATAAGTCTTTCACATCGCTGTGGAGGAATGTTGGCCCACTCTTCTTTGCAGAATTGTTTTAATTCAGCCACATTGGAAGGTTTTTGAGCATGAACCGCCTTTTTAAGGTCAGGCCACAGCATCTTAATCAGATTCAAGTCCAGATTTTGACTAGACCACTCCAAAACCTTCATTTTGTTTTTGTTTTTTTCAGTCATTAAAAGGTCACAAACTGATGGCCAGACAGTCTCCTTTAGGATTTTTTTGGAGAGAGCAAAAGGTTCCATCAATCACAGCAAGTCGTCCAGGTCCTAAAGCTGCAAAGCTGCCCCCGAACATCTCACTACTTTCACAATATTTCTTTTTCTGAAATGCTGTGTTACTTTTACACCAGATGTAACAGGACACATACCTTACAAAAAGTTCAACTTTTGTCTCGTCAGTCCACAGAATCTTTTCCAAAAGTATTGGGGATCATCAAGATGTTTTTAGCAAAAGTGAGAGGAGCCTTTATGTCCATTTTTGCCCCGTCATGACCTCTGTCCTTAACTGGGACAAGTAACGCCTGCAGTTTTTTATATGATGTTGTGGCTTTTTTTGGGACCACTTGGATGAGTTGTCACTGCGTTCTTGAAGCTCTCTGATGCATTAGAAAATGACCAGTTTATTCCAAATCATGTGACCATGGCCATCAATATTAAAGCTTTTGTGCGAAGACGTTCTTTCAAAACATATTCATGGGTAGATTTGTACGTTTTGAGAAGGCGTTAGAAGAACATCTTTAGGTAAATCTAGCCAATCAGCAAAAAATGTACTATCTGTGTTGTGACACTTCCAGTTAATGATCAGTTAACCCTAACACGTCTGACCTGGTAGTCTACACACTCCCCCTTTCATTCCCAGAAGTGGGCCCCACCACTCGAGAGCGTCTTCCTGAAAAATAGTGAAGTTTCACAAAGCCCCGAACGAGGATGTTGGTTTCCACACGACGGCCCTTCACTGTGCTTCGGTGCCTGTTTCACGAGCGTCTCTGAGAGCTGAAGAGAGAGTGTGTGTGGACCGTCGTCGCTGCTGCTGTGTGGTGAGTTAGACTCTCTGATCAGCTTTTTTCTTCACATCAAGCCATTAGCTGCTCCTTTCATTTCCAGATTTGTGCCAGTTCGAAAGGGAAACTTCAAAAAGATGTTTATGATTGACATGGAAGCAGCCTGTGACATCTTCATCCAACTTTTATACTCAGTGTAGCAACTTACATACTTCTTATTTTAGGCCTTCAATGTGTTAATTTGGCAGAATACATGTTAATTGAAGGCATGAAGAGGTATAAAAGGCTTTTTAATTAAGGTTGTTGTTGTTTGTACAGTTAGTCCTTGAAACAGCAGAACTTGATAGATCTGTATTTAATCACAGAATCCTTTTAACATGTTTTGGAATGTGTTTGGTGTTTTTCCAAACTACGCTGCTGAGATCACCTTTGAGCACAAAGGTAAAGAAAACATGTTTTTGTTCTGGAGATTGAAAAAGAGGATGTGAAACAATCTGTATTCCTCCTTTCTAGAGTTTGGGAGTTTTGCAACTTCTGCTCATGAAGTCACTTTAGCTGAGATTGTCTGAGGACGCTTTCTTGGAGTCAGAATTGAAAAACTCGAGTTTACTCCACACTTTTCACACTCCTTTGTTTAAGCGTATTGTTTATTTTGAGAAATAAGACAGAAAAAAAGAGGAAACAGTGGCAGGCTTGTCATCACACTGAGCTGAGGATATTGCTAAATCCTGAAAGTGGGCGTGTTGTAACCCGCGGCAACAGGAAAGGAAACATATGGTGTCAGTGGCACATCATCGTTGTTTCTCTCCACACGGCGGAACCACTCACACTGCCAGACTCAAGAAACCATTTACTTTATTTGTTAGAACCAACTTTATTTATTCATTTTATTGTGAAGCCGTATCTCCAATTCCCTCTTCTCTCGCTCTTTTTGTCAATTGCCTTTTTGCCTCGGACAATTACTGTACATATTAGCAGTAAACACAAATGTGAAATTGGAAGGAAAATGGAGGCCTTTATGCAAACTGCTGATAAGAAACCGGGAGAAAACTCTATTCCTCAACAAACACTTTACAAAATAGCAGGTCATTGTCGACTAAGCGGCAGCGATTTGACTCCGGCTTTGAGTTACAAATTATTAATAATATAATACGGCCTCTTGTTGGAGATTGGTGCAATTTGACTTTTCAGGAGTAAGATTATGCCTTGAGGTGGAACGGCGCAGGGAAGAAATCTTATAGCAAACCATAAGGATTGGTTTCTTTTTGATACAAAGACTTGGTTTATGTTTTAAGTATTAACATTGCCTGGACAATGAGCTCCTGATTTAGTTGTTTCTGACCAGGACAAGGAACAGATAAAGACTGAGAGGGAGGGAAGTTTCTCAACTGTGGTCACAGTTACTTGCTCTGTCCACATTTACACATTTCTCATCTGTATTCTTAAATCTGTAACAAATAAAGCTCCCATTCCTTTTCATTTCAAATTTTTCAAATGAACAATCACAGTTCTTTAATGGTCATTTTTTGAGGTATACTACATTACAGATCTTTTTACATTAAAATATGTTGCGTCGAAGTTCTTTGGGATGGATCCTTGACATAAAAAAAGGCCTAAAACCTTCCTCTCGGAGTTTGCTCCAGGTCTGTCTTTGAGAATATGAACTATGTAAGTTCTCTGGAGCAATGTAAGAAGGTTGCTAGTCTCCCCGTGTAAAATCAACGTTTAAAATGCATACATTACAAAACACACAGTATAATTCAAAATATTTGAAGAGCACAGTAAAAAATAAGTATGGAGATACAACAGGAAAGCAAACAAAAGCAATGAAAGCAATTCACCGATATAATAACAATGAATTGATTTAATTACACTTTATTAATCTTATTTTTTAACATGTCTGACATCAAAGTAGTAGACCACATGCTGAAGCACGTTGATAAAGAATTGTGTAAAGAAATAGTGTATTGTGTTTTGGTTTACTATGACAAATGACTTGATTTTCAGGTTAGGGCAATATAATTATAACTTTGCAAACAGACTACTGAACTTAATTAACCCCCACTCCAATAAAAAGTGAGCAACTGCCTTTGGACATAAGCTTTTTTTTTCCAATGTAACCCTCTGCGTATATTACACCTACAAAGTTTGCAAGCTGCGTCTGAAATGCCAGACATATCAACACTAAATAGTGACATTATTGTACTGTCCAGTTGCTCTTTTTCTTTGCTCTTTGTGCCGGTTTTATGCAGTGTTACTTTAAAACAAAAATGTACTGTAATTGTTTCATTGTCTTTCTTCCAATACAGAACAAAGAAACAAACTCGTGCTACAAAGAGTCTTGGAGAGACTTTTTGAGAGTAAAATGACATCTAGGTAAAGAAACTGAAAACTTGGAATGGTGAGTACTCTGTTTTTTTCCATAAATAACTCTTCCCATTCCACACCTGTTATGATGCCCTCGTCCTAACCGTCCCATGCGAGTTGAAGTAGCAGGTTGTTGACTTAATATCAGCGCCACAATATGCTGGAGGGTTGCTTCCATCTGCTTAGCTACAAGCTCCCGTCTTCTGCTCATTATACATGACCAATCAGCTATGGAACGCATACCATACACCTAACAACTGGCAATTACAATTTCTCGGTCTGCTTGGAGGACTTCTCTGCCTCTAATTGAACGGTACAGGAGTAGAGACACTTTAGCTATCAAGTCATTCTGTTCAAAATTCACTTTAGACAGTCAGGAGCCCTTAATGTCAAATCGTCTGTGTAATCACGTTATATAAATGTGAATCCAAGCTGTCGTATAAGTTAAATCTTCTTTTTATTCGAGTGCATCGGTTGGCTGTGCCGAAAGATTTCTCAATACGAGACTTTTATGAGGGCCTGTCTCCTTATATTGAAATATCATGCGTTATGGAGATCACCTCCTCGTTCCCATCAGCCGGCCTGCCATTCCACACACCTGAGCAGCACATGCCTCGGCAAACGACAGCCTTTATCACTGTCAATACGTCCCTCGCACAATGGGCCTGGTTCACGCTAAGAATGGCAGTCCAAATGCTGTTTTGATTGGCCGCAAGCGTTTGTAATGTAAGAGTAATGCTTTTCATTTCGTCTGCCTAACAGGTTTATCATCATGATATCCATGCGCCTGTCTCTGATTGTCCTGCTGCTGGTATTTGTGAACGGTGCATGGAATGGTGAGTGGGAAAAGCACGTCTAAATGGAAATGCCTAACCAGCAGTTATGGAAGCAATGGTTATTACACGTTCTCTTAGTTTGCCTCGAATTTTCTGAATTTTCTCGAAATGATAATAGCAACTGTCATTCCATATGGAACCCTGGGACATGACACGAACGAAAATGGCGGTAGTAATGGGAGGTTTTGAGTAACATACTTGGAGTGCAGTAGATGTGTAGCTTGGATATAACAAATGTAGAAAGTGGTGTCCTTTTGGTGCGCTTCGGTAAGGAATCTCTCAGTCTGGTAAAAAGAAGTACACTGAGGCACTCAAAAGGGTGGAATATATAATAAAAAAGCCTTTATAAAACATTGCTCTTTGTTTAAAAATTGCCAACACGTTTCTGCCTATTAGGCCTTCATCAGGGCAACTTCAAGACGGTTGCCAGATACAAACTTTTGTAACTATGGGAAATGGTGATGTGAGCAGTCGTGAGATTACAGGAAAATCATACTTATCATCACACAAATTAGAAAACTAACCTGACTCTGACAGATTGAAATGCTCTGCAGAACATAGTCTGTTCCACATGACCATCTGAGAGGGCTTCCATTGAAAGCGTTTGCAAAAGGGCAGGTTCTTTAAATGACTACTTGGAGGTGATTGGATTTATCAACCACTGTTTGATCCAATCAGAGTAGTGCCCTGTTGTATACATTTGTAACAGTAAAGTGGACACTACATCTTCAAACCAAAAACCCACCCACACCAGTACTGCCACATTATTGGTCACCAGAGGTTGGTAAGACCATGGTTCGACTCAAAACATGAAAACATCTCCATCTGCCTTAAAAAGCACAATAAGTTGAAGACAAAATACCATGTCAACATCTAGACGCCTTAACATTATCGGCTTGGACAAAATAAAATGAAAATTGAAAATCGTTCCTTCTTATAGAAATGGGTAGAAATCCAGCTCCCCATTAAGAACTGGGTATTGGGTCTCTTTGAGAGAGGTTTTAACTGCACTGTATTAAGTTAGCTTTTTGCCAACAGCTTTCAGAAACTGTAATACACCATATGCATGACACAGAATCACAGTTACTTTCAGAGTTCTCCAGCTAGAGTATCCTTAATTCTGTAAAAGCAGGATTGGTCCTGGCTTTAAGAAAGCAGGAGAATTTGATGTTTACATGCAGTATGTAGGCATTGTGGATTGTTATTATGCAGTAAACCCCTGACTGAGAGCAGAGTAGTGAAAAACAGGCCATTTTTACAGTGGAACCAAAGACTTACAAGCAAACAAAAGAAAACAGAATGATTTGATCCGACAGTAACTCTACCACTGTGGCTAGCTACTTCATAGCTGTGTGCTGCAGGTTTATGATGTCATTGCATGTGCATGGTCCGGGGATATAGATAATAATAGTGGAATTAAAGTGCTTAATTAACCCTGACATTATCTATGCTAGTGCTATTTGCTATTTTTCCCTCACTTTTTCCTTCCAATATGGCGGATGGAACACACTGAGTCACTTAATCTGGAGCTGTATAAACATCCTCTTCAACATGCTGCTTTGGAACTTGGTCAGTAATTTAAATTAATTTTCTCATTTTCAGGGGAAGCCGCGCAGCCCTGTGCCAAGGTCCAGACGTCCAGCTCGGTGGTGGCTTTGGGGTCACCTGTCTCTGCCACCTGTGCCATCAGAGAGGACTGCCCGTCAGTTGCTGGTCCAACTGTCCGTATAGAGTGGAGGCTGGATAATCATGTTCTCCCCAGCAGCTCTGTGGCCAATGAGAGCAGCAGGATTTCACAAGTTGTTATACCCAACTTCAACAGCACCAGGGCATTCCTCACATGCTGCGTCCAGACTTCGCCGGTGCAGATTGTGGGAGGGGTGCAGATCAGAGCCGGATGTAAGGAGGATTCTTTTTGTCTTGTGCAAGCTTTTTGTTTTGGCTCATTTAAACCTGCAACTTTATAAATCAGTAATACAAAAACACTGATAAATAAAACACTCAAAATATTCGAACTACTGCAACAGAACACCTACAGAAACTCAGTTGAGACATTTTGTTGTGTTTGAACAAATCTCAAAGACAGTGGGTTGGATGATAAGTTTGCACAAAATCAGTGTCGTTCAAAAATGTTGTAAGACTTCTTGCAACATTGTGTGTACCCAGTGTTTTCCAAAGCAGTGCTCAGTTTGTTTTCTCTGGGCCGCAGTACAAACAGGAAGTAATAAAACTTCCACAGCGTTCTATTGAAGACTGTGACCTTCACATTTGCACTAGAACCAAATTTAATATATATATTATAAGAGCTGGAACGGGGGAATTATTAGGACTATTAGCATGACACATCAAATTTTTTTTTTTCTTCTTGTTCTTCATAGTTCAGTACAATATAAGGCTTTTACGTGACTCAAATCTGGGAGTAACAGCCTTCAATGAATATGCATATTCAGAGTGTTAAATTCCACCTAATACACCTTTATTTTCTATAATCCTAAATCATAATCACTGGTTTAAAATTCTTTTTTTTGAAGCATGAGATTCAATGGTGAAAGTCAGTGAAGTGTCATTCAGTGTTACATTCAAAAACTTTTGTCACTCACAGATCCACCGTCGGTACCACAAAACCTGCACTGTCAGACCAACCTGACCACCCCGAGTACCCTGACCTGTCACTGGAATCCGGGGCAGGACAGCCATCTGCCCACCAAGTATATCCTTCACACTGACATAAGGTCTCATAGATAAACTGTTACCTGAAAGCATGTTATTTTGATTTACTGGGCCTTTCCCACAATGCAACATCTTAACGTCTTCATTTCAGGGATTTAAACAAGAACTATAGCTACGAGCCGCCACCAGGACTTTACCACTATACCATCCCTCGCTCTGACTTCTTCTTCTTCTCTGAAATGGAGGTATATGTGAAGGCAGTGAATGACCTAGGAGAGGCAACCTCAGCACCAGTTGCTTTGGAGCCCCTCAGTGCAGGTTAGCATAATAAAAAATGTGGTTATGTTTGTCGAGTCAACTTTAAAAGCGTGACATCTTCATTTGTTTTTTGTATTTTCAGCAAAGTTTGACCCTCCAGAGATTCTGAATATCGGAGCGGTCCCTAAAAGGTATGGCTGCCTAAGGATACACTGGAGGTTATCCTCACATCAGGCCTGGGTGCACGACACTATGAACATGCAAGTACGGCTTAGGACTGCGGACAGCGACCAATGGGGCGAACAACCTGTGAGATTTTTGATAAATAGAGTATTATACAGAATTACTAAGCGATTGAAGGTAACCTGTTCTTCTGCTCTTGTACATGTATTTCAGAACATAGCGAGACGTGCAAAACAATCAAAAACTATAGACCACTGTCGTCTCCTTCACGGGACTCGATATTTAACCCAGATTCGAGTCAGATACCGACAAAGCCCCTGGAGTGAGTGGAGCAGCAGCCGGAGTGGAGTCACCTTGGAGAGCGGTAGGCCTGAGATCAATTCTGTGTGCCACAATCAGTCACTCTAACATTTTCCAATCTGTTGCCTTTTCTTCCATTTGCTGCTCTTTTCAATATATGCTAATGTCATGTTTTACAGCTCCCATTGCTTTGCTCTATAGCGCAGCCTGAATTGATGTATTGAGTTTTGCCGCACACTCTGGCAGGGGATCCATAGAACTGTCTTGTATAGAAAAGTTTGGCTTTCTAAAGACTGAGAATAGAAGCCCTGGCTTTTGACAAGCTGTGAAACTGACAGCCGTCTCATTCCTTTCAGCTCCCACTGGACGTCTAGACTCCTGGATGAAGGTGTCAGGGGATCACACGCACAAACAAGTCAACATACATTTGTTTTGGAAGGTACACATATCACACACTTTGCCTGACACCTGTCATAAACCTCTGTGTTCTGTCTGCAAGGTGAGCTTAAGGTCTCCTTGTAAAATATCTTCTGGTGTTTTTTAGCCATCAAAACAGTTCCGTGCCAACGGCCAGAATGTGTCATATGTTGTCTCACCGCTAAAGCAGCCAGCTGAGAAGGGCCAGCTGTGTGCTACAGCAAGGAATTACTGCACTTTCAAGGTTCCTGCGAGAGCAAGGAGGGTGTATCTGAGTGCTGTAAATGCAGCAGGGAAATCCTTGCCTACTGAGGTCCGCATTTACCCTACCAAAGGTAAAACACACATTTGAACCCATGTAGAATACATATATTTGTTCACTATGTCAGTGTGAATGATTTGTGTCTGCAGCTCACACAGCAATAACAGGTCTTAAAGTAACTCCACATGACAACACTTCCCTGTTGGTCCAGTGGACGAGCCAAGATAGTGCCTCACTTCTTGGATATGTGGTGGAATGGAGACCTCTATTAAAAACAGATCCATCCTACATCCAGTTTCAATCCACATCCAAAAACCAGTCCAGCCTCATAATAACAGGTATGTTTTATGGCTTTTGAAGCAGAGCCCTCTGAGACCACATCCTTAATATTTTAAGCGGCTGTACAGCTAATCTCTTCATCCAACACCACAAGAATTCAAACAGCTGCTCTCATGCAAGGTCTTTTTTTCCCGTGAGCAGCCTGCCTTTACACAGTTAAGAGCTTATAGGGTGCTGATCCAGTCTAACCTCTTCGCTCTCATCAATAGGCAGCATTGAGCCATACAAGCCCTATGGGATCTCGGTGTATCCTAGGTTTAAGGACGGGATCGGGCTTCCTCAGACTGGTAATGCCTTCTCCAGACAAAAGGGTAAGTCACCAAAGACACGGACAACATCACACAAAGAGCGGGCCAACAGAGATCTGGGGCTCACTCAGTTTGAAAGACTTTAGGAGAGAGTTTTCTATGAGTTAAAGGGTTATGATTTGTGATGGTATAATGCCCTCTTGTGGACAAATAAATAAAAATGTGAGGATTTTGAACTCAATAAATTTATCTCCTCTTTAATAATCAACTGCCTTATTTTTGAAGCTCCATCAGTGGTTCCAAAATTAAGAATAAAAAAGACCTGGCAGTTCCATGTTGAGCTGACCTGGGATGAAATACCATTAGACCAAAGGAATGGAAATATCCAAAACTATAAGGTGTTTTACTGGGATGAAAAGGGGGCTGTTAAAGGTAGGTACATTCACTGTTTACATCCATTGCTTTCCGATTAAAGATGGTGGCTGACTGACATGAGACTTTTCTTCTAGTTGTTGATTCCGACCCAGACGAAAGGAGAGTGCTCCTAAAAGACCTCAACCCTTTGTCCTTGTATGAAGCCTTCTTGATGGCTTCTACAGTCGGTGGGACTCGGAATGGGTCAACAATCCATTTTAAAACTGAGCCTTTTGGTTAGCATCATATGTGAGAACAACATAAAAGTTAAGAATAGTACATTACCACATTTTTTTCCATCTTCATTTCAGATATGGTTGCTGTTGTGATTATTGTAACAACATGCCTTGTTGCACTAGTTTTGATGTGCATTATAATAACAGCAGCTTGTGCGTCCAAACACAAAAGGTGAGATCTTGTTTTTTTAATAACATTTTGTGTTATATTGAATCTTTTTTTGAGGTTTGTTTGATTTTGTATTTGCAGATGTAAGAGTCGCCTCTGCCCAGTTGTTCCCGATCCAGCTAACAGCAGCATCAAGAAATGGACAACAGAATCATTACAGGTGCACTAAAGCAAGATGTTATATGATTCTAAACCACATAAACAATGTTTGAAATGAATGCAATGTAAATATAAGTGTATATTTTTGCATATTTTTAGGATATGCTGCCTGCCTTTGATAGTGAAGAGCCCAATTTGGTTTACCTGTCCCATCTGAGCTTCCTGGACCTCCCTAAAAAGATCTACAAAGAAGAAGATGACTCCTGGTTGAACACAGCAGAGGACACCAGTGACCTTGGAGAGTCCATATGCGGTTCTCCGTTTATCCCGGGCTACTGCGGAACGAACAGCGACTCGGTTACCTACGCTACTGTCATCTTCTCGGGTCCGTGCACAAGCCCAGCACCCAAAGAGGATCACGTCTACCTGCGCTCCGAGTCCACACAGCCGCTCCTGGAGGCAGAGGAAGCCTTCACCCCAAAGTGCTACCAGAATATCTCGACTGATAAGGCAAATGGAGAGCAGTGCTTCTTCGGCCCGTGTGACAGTGACAAGTTAGAAGAGGGGCCAGAACCAGATTTTGTTTGGGATGAATTTCCGTTTTTACAGGCATTAGAAATGAATGATACTCAGGATGACTAAAAGTGATTTTTTTTTATGTGTAAGAGAAACTGTGAATTTGAGTTTGTGAAATGTCTATGAAAGAATCAGATGCAACAAGAGCTGTAAATTTCATCAAAAGCTAAAATTACTATGAAATCAGAACATTTATCTCTTTTTTGTAAGTTACTGCATGTTTTCACTATGTCTTGAAATAAATGTTTTGGGTTGTTGTTGTTTTTTAACTAAAAGTCCTAGCAGTACTTTTGTTGATGTTCTATATTATTTAAACTATATGTTAATACATGGGTCTCCAACCTGTAACAAGTCATAGTTGTAGTTTACTTGTAAATGTTTAAGGATCAGTGTTACTTAGTGTTTTCCAATATGCCATTAGTAAATGTAGTTATTTGTGATAGTGATTATGATAGGTGATCTCATGTGCGTATTTTGAGTCCTTGACAGCAAAATTCAGTAAGACAGCTTTTCTTGTTGCATCACTTGTCACATTACAGCTGTGTTAAAGTATCAATGATATCATTTAAAACTGAGTTAACCAAAGCAAAAGGCCTTAAAAGCTTAATCAGTCTTGAGTTAGTGGAGCTGTGCTCACAGTGCAATTTAATTTAAAAACTTATTTTAAACATGAAAAAAATAGCTATAGTTAAAGCCAGGTGAAGGGATTCTTTTGTTTGTACAATTAGCGTACTGCTAAAAAAAAAAAAAAAAAAAAAAAAAAAAGAACTGTTTTACTGGAGGCAACTTTCACAGTCATGCCCTTTGAAGTGAAAATTACAAATTACAAACACCACCACACATCGCTATAAAAAGAAAGTTATAAAACACTATTTAGGTAGGTTTAATAAAACGTAGGACTTCTTCAGTTTAAGTAGAGACGCTGCTCTTCCCGGACGTCCCTGAACGATGCATCATATAGCCTGTAGTTCCTTACATTTCTTGTATTATATTACCGACAGCATGTGTAGGCCTGTTTTGTTTTTGGTTGTCTTTATTCCAGTTTTATTATCTGTTACTCATTTGTTTCTCACAAAACTTCATAAATCTGAGGGGAAAAGGAAATCGATCATATCTGGAATTGAT
Organism: Rhyacichthys aspro; assembly: GCA_036850595.1. Classification (NCBI taxonomy): domain Eukaryota; kingdom Metazoa; phylum Chordata; class Actinopteri; order Gobiiformes; family Rhyacichthyidae; genus Rhyacichthys; species Rhyacichthys aspro. The sequence continues at coordinate 16,648,348 of CM072163.1, forward strand.
CATACGGGCTGGATGAGCGACCCTCTGTAGCGACTAGTTTGGTCTATTCAAGATGGCGACCCTCTGCTAGGGGTCGTGCTCGTATATTTGCTATAGGTTATGTATCACTTTTAGACAGAGTATATTTGGCGTTGTTGAAACCTTTTCCAGCCATGTTCACAAACATAGCTCTGAGAGGCCTTCTGAAGTCGTCAGGCTGCGTTTTGAGAGAAAGTGGCACGGTGTTGCAGGCTCTGTCTGCGACGCCTCGGAGACGTTCAGCGGCTTTACTGTCTCCACCGAATGGTACGTGCGGTCGGTTCGGATAGGGTTAGCTAATGTCATAATACAGTATTTCTTTCTGTATCCACTGTTAACCTATTGTCTGTCAGTATCAGTATTCTTATATCGATGGGCACTAGTTTACTGCCATTAGCACCAAAAGAGCTCTAGCGGGTTTAGCTAAAGCACAGTGGCTGCAATATGTGAGCAATGCTACTGCTAATACTAAGTAAAGTAAAGTAATATATATCAATCAAGTATGTTTATCTGTGTTAGCTTACAAAATGCAACGTGAAATAACAACAGACAACTATTAATCAAATCAATTTTTGGACTGGATTTTAGTCAAAATAGCAGCTGTCTTTGTTTTAGAAGGATCTTGGCAGGTTTTGATCAAACATTTGGAGAATCCCAGACAAGTGTTGGGATCAGGGTTACACCATAATGTCAGAAGGAATCCTTGTTTGATTGCTCTCAATGTTTAAGTATTTTGTCTTTGATTTCAAATTGTCTTCTGTTATTTCTCTCTGCATTTTGCAAACTAATACAAATAAATATACTTTATAATTAAATTTTCATGTACACACCTGCCTAAGATGTTTGCGTACTGTATATGATTGGGTTCATTTTACTAAGAACTACATCCAGTGTCGTTACTTGATCTGTACAACAACATTGATTCTTAAAGGTCCAACAAATTTTACATAGTTCCTCTAAGAACTGACTGATAAGCAATTACACAGAAAGTTTTCCTTCAAAATAAGGTTAGAACCCACAGATTATCTTGGTTTCATACTCTCATTTCCTCTTGAAGTGTGATAACATGGTTTCTCACGGCAGTGTACATTTTTCTGCACGTTTTATCTTTGCATCTTTGTCAGTAATTAAAAGATATTGTATTGTAACATTCTTCAGAATGTTCAGAAAGTACGAAATGGGCCACTCATCTTGACGTAACTTTTCATGACGTATTTAATCTGAAATATTAGGCCAGACGTCAAAACATCTTCATTTCATGCCTGTCTGTTTTATATGTCACAACCTATGGTCTGTATTTCACAGGAAATGACCTCACTGGTGTTTGGTGTGAGGTGATTGTAAAACCGCACGCTACATTCTTGATTTGGTTTTATCAGCAATGTGGGACGGCTACATGTTCTACAGATAATTGTGTCACTGTTTGATGTGTGAAACTTAACCAAAGCTCTTACAAAATGTAGAAGAAAGAGTAGAATTTTGCAAAGTGAAGCAATGTGTGTTGTTCTGTGTCGTACTCATTTACTTCCTCTATTCTCATCACCATAAGGCAGTCTGAAAATAAAAATAGGGCTTTCTTTTTTTTATTTTATTACAACAAAATAGCCACATAAGACCCACAAATCTAGTGGGGCTTTTCTACCTTGCGTCATACTGTATTATTCTGTGCTGTGAGCTCACTATAAATATGCATCTTTGACTATTTCAGTGGTTTGTTTATCTGTTGCAGGAAGCTTTGCTCTTCAACCACCAGTGAGGCATTATGCTCGAGCTGCAAAGAAAAGGGTGGCTGGTATGCTCTCAGACTGCACTGACACTAATAAAATAAATATTAATACTTATCCTTTACTTATACTTGATCTTTCCTTTCCAGTTCCTCCAAGTCAGCTCAGTGACCTTCCCCCAACAATGTTAAAGTTGGATTATGCAGCTGTGCCACTGGCTCAAACGTACGCATTCACACTACAATAAATGTTTATTTGTTCATGTCAGGTTTTTCCAACAGTGATATACTTTGTGTTCTGTTGACAGGACCGACGACATTGTCAAAAGACTTCTCACATTGGAGTTGGCGAGTCATGTAAGAAGCACTTTGATTAAAATATGACTTGTTTGTCATTTGTGCAGAATAGTGCAATTTAAGACAGTCATAGTTACTCAAGCACACTTTACTGAGGGCTGGTGAAGGGGAAGTGTATATACAGTTTATTATCACATTATAATAATACTGTTTTACATTTGTTTCTCTTAAATAGACATTTAAAGCTCAATCAATTAACCCAGTAGAAGGGGCCATTAATTATATTACTTCCTGTTCCTGGACAACTGCCCTGAGCGGACAAACTAAGCAATGCGGGAGGAAAAGCATAATCAATTAAATTTTATGATCTAAATTCTCACCATCTGACCCATTTCTCCTGGGTTTGTTCATTGGCAAATCATGTCCCTGCAAGGCTACCGTGCGTGCTGAAATACTCAAAACAGGATGTGAGGTGTGGAAATGCAATCTGCTATTTCACATGCCAACCACTTTTAACAATGTTGAAAAGTAGGTAGCCATTTTAATTTATAAAAAAGTTTAAATTGTTGCATAGAATCAGATCACATCCCATTTGCCAAATGTGAAGCTCTCAAAAATTCATCATGTTTAGTGATGACCGTGACTCAAATTAATTGCCTCTATATTTTTTTAAAGTGGTACTTTAACATGTCTGGTTAATGTTCTTATCTGCAGAAGGAAAAACTAGAGCTAAAAAAGGAGCAGCTGATTTCAAAGGTCCAGAGGGATGAAAGTGACCGCAAGTCAGAGGAGGTCAAAGGTGAAATGAGTATTATTATTTATTGTTTTAAAAATACAGCTTTATTTCTTTGTCAATTTAATAAGGTTTTTTTTTCAGTGGCAATTTTGACAGCAAGAATCCGAAACCTTCAAGAGCATTTGCAAAAACATCACAAGGCAAGTACAGGGAAAAAACAATACACATGTAGTAATGCTGCAGAGTCATTAAAAATATAAACATTACATGGCACAACATGGCCAACCTAGTATGAATTATAAATAAAGATGGTGTTTCTTCTCTGCCTTCCTTTGGTTTGAGGCATTTGCTACAGGATATCCTGGGCACACCTCTACTTTAACTATGAACATGTGTAAAACTTCTGTGGTCGGAAATTTCCACAGTATAACATACATGTAAAAAGAACATATTTAGGGGCTGTGGCTGAAACGTTGCACATAAAAAGGACAGATGCTGTTGCTGTGCCTTCTCTGTTATTATATATTTATTTAAAATTGCACCTTTCACTTTCCCCTTTTTATTGTTTAATTGTAGGACAAAGCTAATAAGAGACGGATGCTCATGGCCATTGACCGAAGGAAAAAGATTTTAAAACAGCTCAGACTGGTTCGCTATGATGCCTTTGAAAAAGTGTGTGAACAGTTGGGCATCACTTACACCTTTCCTCCAGAGTACCACAGGCGTGTTACACGACGCTGGCTTGCCAAGAAGGCCTTCTGTATTAAGGTACAAAGTAGACAGAGCATACATCATTATTATATATAAATTGAGAGTATTGAAAGTTGAGTATTGAGTAACAACATCTCACCTCATCAGATAATAAAGCTATCCCTCTGCCCTCTGTTTTTTCCCCAGGTCCATAAAGAGTTGCAGAAGCAGAAAGCAGAGGAGAGGTTGAAGATGAAGCAAAAGCAAGCTACCACAGAAACAGCCATGACAAAGACCTAATGAACATTATGATATTGTACATTCTCTTTGAATGTAAAGAACTACTTTACCTTTACACCTCATCTTTGTAGAGTCAAAGTAAGATGTGTTTGGGGACCCCTTCATTGTCTCAACAACATACTCTTGTGTCCATTGTCTGATAGTCTGATAATGTAATGGAAATAAAATATTCTAAGTTAACTTTCCACTGCTTATCGCTATTTGTATCATTATGTTTTTGTTTTTTTCGTTTGAACATGAAATTGAAACCTCACCCTGTTAAGGGTGATGCAGGAGGTTGTGATGCATTTGTGTGACATTGCATTGTGCTAGATTTTAACATCCTATTAACTTCAGTCTAATAAACTGATCCGGTATGAGATTGTAGGTCATCAAAGTACAAAATATCTCTTCTTTATCAATACATGCATGCTTGTGGTGTACCAGCATTTCTTGTAAAAGCTAATTTTGCCAGTGAATCATTTTTGTCAGAGGAAGAAGAAAGCTAAATGCAGACAGATGAGCATTTCACAGTTAAAGTTGCACAGTTTCCTGTGTGGTATGCAGTTATCAGTGTGATCAGGAGGAGAGCACACCAGCAGACTGCTAGGGTAGGTTCATTCTGTTTTTCTTTTCACATAAACTTGAGCTTTTCATTTTATTTTACTTATCAGTGATTTCCGTTTAATTTGTGCACAAATGCTTACACGCTACCCCAGTATTTTTACAATATTGTAGCTGATTTGAGGTGTCTGGGTGTTAATGTGTGTATCACACGATGCATAACATTGGACAAAGTATGCTTGTTTGAGTTACCAGATGAGTAAAAATTAGTTAAGGCTAATATGATACAACGATACATGTGAAAAACTTTTGGCCAAACCAGTCCTTTGCACATTAGACCTTACGCATAAATGCATTTTGATTTTTAACTATTGGTTATGACATTTTATAAGCTGTCTTGTAAAATGAAGGCACTTTAAATGACTTGTTGATAAGGATTTGTGAGAAGAGGATAAAATTGTTTTAGAGATAACCAATATGGGATTGTAGTTTTCTACATCTCTCTCTTGTTAAGAAGCACTGAGGTAATTTTTGAATGATGTTTTCTAATGTTTCTTCTAGGCAAGACGAACACAGACATAATATCTAAATGTCCAACCCAGTAATAACTCAGCCGCGTGCAGGAGGCTATGGGACAAATGTCCAAACAGGACAGTGGAGCACACATGTATGTGCTTGCTGCAGTGATGTTCCTATTTGTAAGTACAACTAATGATAATTTGAACCAAAACCAAAAGGCAGTAATATATTGTGGTTACTGGCATTATTTAAGGAAAATTGTATTCTTTTCTGTTCCAGGTGTTTTGGGTTTCTTTTGTTCACCTATATTGAGCTGTTACACTGCGAATAAGTATGGGGAGAACTGCTGCCTAGGCTGTTTGCCAGGTGGTATGACAGCTATCAGAACTCACATGAGACTCACTTACGGTATTCAGGTAGGTTTGTGGCGAACACTGTTAGTACATCTCTTACGAGAGCAATGATTTGTTTCCAGGAACCTGACTCTTGAGTATGATGTGAACAAATCATGGGGTGTTCTCTTTGATTGAGAAACTTAAACTGAGCTGTTGCATGTTTTCCTGTCATAAATAAACTTTTCCGCTAACTAATTCATTCTGTTTGTGTTGTTTTTTTTTTTTTTCAGGGGACAATATGTAATGATGCGCTGATGACTTTTTTCTGTGGAGTGTGTGAAATGTGCAGGATGGCCAGAGAAATTCGCATCAGAAATGGAGATACAGAGACTAACACATAAACTACTTAAATCTGACTTAAATTACATATGTTATACACTTTCATTATATAATTTGCGGTTACAACAGAGGCAGTGATGCTTTTTCTGCAATCTCACCAATAGCTTTATATTAAAATGTGAAACCACGTTCTGTATTAGTGTAAATAAATTGCAGTTGTGTCATATTTATTAACACATTGCAGCATTTTCTCATTTTGCTACATATCTTTTCAAGTGGATGTATAATTTTGGACATATTCAAATAGTACAAAATAAAGAGATTAACGTTATGGTGTGTTGTGTTGTGTAGTGAAGTCCATATCAGTCAAGTCACTAATGTAACAGTGATTCTCGTCCATTTAATTATACCGCAGAATCATCATCCAATAAATGTTTTGCTTGCCATTTGTTTCTTCTCTTCCTGGTTTGTTTTCCATTCCTGGCTTCTGATTGGCTGTGCCCTTCGTGGCCTGGCAACGAGAAGAGGCTTTAACAAACAGACCAACCCGCTCATTCCGATCTTTAAGCATTTTAGCTAGTCGAAGGTGAGCTGTGTATCGTAACTGAAAACCATTTAAGAGGGTCAGACATCGAGCTTCCACAATGTCGACACGAACCCTCCCTCTACTCTTCATCAATCTGGGTGGAGAGATGCTGTATATTCTGGACCAGCGCCTTCGAGCTCAGAATATTCCTGCCGACAAAGCTAAGAAAGGTAGCTAGCAGGCTTAGCTAGCAGTCGTGTAGCAAACAGCACCAGTGTCAAACCACCGTTACACTGTCTGTACACAAAATGAATATGCTAACCAAATGTAGCGGCAAACTGTTGAGAGAACATGTCTGATCTGGTGATAGCTAAATAACAAGGTAAAACATAACCAAACAACAAACGTAACGTAAGTGTGTCTATTTAGACGTATGCTAGCTTAAATCTACAAGCACACACCCGCTATAACAGAATACAGATATTATGTGTGACATAGGTAGCCCAGCAACAATGCTATTATAACAGTTGCTTAATCTTCAAAACGTTTTGTCTATTTGTTATTAATGAATACAGTCTCTGCTTTAGCTGACTGGATAGAGAAGGACAGAAAGAGAGGTATTATTTTAATAAAGATTACAGCACATGGAGTGGTATAGATAGAAGCTTTTTGCTCTGCTTTGGCTTTAATGACAATAATTGAACTGACATTGTAGCAGGTGACAACAAGAGTCTATAGGAAGTGTGTCAATTATTTAATGAGTTACTTATATAAATATTATTGTTGGAAGTGGGTACTCGCTGACTAGTGCAATTAGTAGTTTAGAGTCAGATGTAGACCTTTTTTATGGTCAGTTGGATCTGCTGATGAGTTGGGAACATGCTTATGGCTCTGCATGCGCTGCTTTTTAGAGATTTGGGTTTATGCTTCAGTTGAAATGAGTATAAATAAGCGAGTCGATGTGTCTATCTGATCCTTTTTTGCTCTGTACTGTTTCCTTGGTCAGTTATGAATGACATCATCAGCACAATGTTCAACAAGAAGTTTCTGGAAGAGCTTTTCAAACCACAGGAGCTTTACTCCAAGAAAGCTCTGCGCACAGTGTTTGATAGGTTGGCCCATGCGTCTATCATGAGACTTAATCAGGCCAGCATGGACAAGGTATTGTAGTGTGGCTTCATACACAAATAAATAAAATGTTTTTCAGAATGTTCATCTAAATCATTTATTTCACAATATTTTTGTCTCCCTCTACTGTGCTTGTCCTCATAGTTATATGACCTGATGACCATGGCCTTTAAGTACCAGGTGTTGCTCTGTACACGGCCAAAAGACATTCTCCTTGTTTCCTTCAACCACATGGATGCCATCAAGGATTTTGTGAAGGACAGCCCTAGTATACTCAGCCAGGTGGATGAGACGTACCGTCAGCTTATTGAGGTATTATTTTCCATGTACCTCTTCACACTTTTTTAAAAGGATGTGGAAGCAATGGTTACCTGCAGTTGAATTACAGATGTTTAGCTATTTAGCTATTTGTGAGACAGAAAAGCAGCCTAAAGTGCAAGTCACGCTTGCTCTTTTTTGACATGCTTTGACTCTATACTTAAAATTACATCTCTGTTGTTTTATTTCAAATCCATCAGAATGATTTGTACAGCCAAAATTGAATGAAGTGAAATCAGGAACTTGTAGAAATTAGAAATCAATTATATTATCTGTGTAGTGAAGCAAAGAAATGAGAAATGTCCTTGTGCAAGAGACTTTTATCACATTTTCAAAACTGACTGAAGAGCAGTAAAGGCTATAAATCACCATGAGCAGTGTTTAGCCATTCACTCTTATTTCTGTAAAACAATGTACGTACATTGAAATGATTTCTTTTGTGAAGCACCTTCTGTCATCGTTTTCTTCTGAATCTCTTTTAGATGTATACACCTTTATGTAGTGGAGAATTTCAACTTATCAGACAAACTCTTCTAATTTTCTTTCAAGACATGCATATAAGAGTAAGTCTTTTTGTGTTTACACAAATGATCTATCTATTTATTAAGTCTTTTGTTCGTGTTGTTCTGAGCTACATTTTCTGTACATGTTGTGCATCCTGCTTTTCCAGGTGTCGATTTTTCTTAAAGACAAAGTGCAGAACTCTAATGGTCGCTTTGTACTTCCCACTAGTGGCCCAGTGCCTTATGGAACACAGATCCCTGGTTTGATAAGGTAACATTTATTACATGCTACATTATTGGATTTGTTGCATATTTGCATGTTCATTCTTATGTCTAGTCAGAAGATTGTTGATCCTTTGGAGTGCCTTCCATATTCTTTAACATGTAGCGTCTTTGCTGATCTTCCCACACACTGGAAGCTAAGCTGGCCTATCTGCAGGCTATCTTAATAGCATTACAGAGGTCTGTTGGGCAAGTCATTTGCAATCTAATTTTAGATGTGTTGCAAGTTTGGCTTTGATCTAATTGCTTAAAGCTTTGAAGGCACAGCAAAAGTTTCTATAGGTTTCATGTAAACAATCTGACGTTCAATTATGGTCAAATACCCACAAATACTAATGTTACACAAAATCTACCTATCCTTGCAGATAAAAGAAAAGAAAATGTTATGTTTTATGTTGTATTTCAGGATTTTCAGTTGTACTGGTGAAGAGGTGAGCAGGTTGCAGTTCACTAATGGTGGAAACTATACAGCAGCTCTCCGGGAGGGTTCCTTTGAGATTTTTGGAGATCGTGTCACCAAATTAGGCACAAACATGTAAGAAAGTATAGAAACACAAAAAAACACATTGCTACAGAGTGAAACGGCACAGATCAGGTTTGTAAGGCACAGATTGGTACAGTTAACACCATAAGATGTTTGATTTCCACTGTGTTGTTGTACATGAAAGCTGTGTCTGCTATGTAAATAATGACATACCAATGCTAGAGAAGCCTCAGTGTTAAATGTCACATGATTTACTTTGAATGCAATGTGTAGTGTGGGGCCAGGCGCCAACTAAGAATCTTAAAACCAGAAACGCTAGCTTTGTTTTTTTTAAAAGAGATATTGTGCAAATAATGATTCCTGGCACAGAGCCCTCTTCATAGGTTGGCATAGCTCACAACTGTTGATTTTCTTCATCAGGTACAGTGTTTGTCGTCCTGTAGAAACCCACATGTCGGGGACTTCTAAAAACTCAGCTCAACATCCCAAGGTATTAGTTGAAATAAATGACAGCATACGGCTCTGTTTTTGTTACCACCAATCACAAGAGTTATTGTATTTCAAAAGGTCAGTGCTGCCCCCAACCCCCTGGCTAAAGAGGAGCTGAACCTGCTAGCAAGGTTAATGGGAGGGTTAGAAGTTCAGAAACCTGGAAACACTGACAATGGCTTTCGGGTCAACCTGTTTGCTACAGATGAAGAAGAGGAGTGAGTATTTGTTCCTGTGATGTTGTCATTAACGTTCTTTCCCTAGTTCTAAAGCTAAACTTTGGGTCCTATTTACAGAGAAGCATTAATATCAAGGCCAGATGAGCTCTCATATGGAGTCATAAACATTCAGGCAACAAAGGTAATGATCGTCTTTTTTTTTTTTTTTTTTTTAGTTTTCTGTTTGTAAAATACAATCTAGAAAAAAAATTGAATTACTCTTATAACTTTTTAACCTGACTGTTGAAATGAGGCAATCTTTCACTTGCTGTTGTCAACGCCCTCTTTGTGCTCCTTTAGAACAATAGACTTTTATATACACATATACTATATATATTATAGTAAATCAGAGAGGTTCTGTGTCAGTATGTGTAAACCCAATCCTGCTCTCCTATTTATAGTAAACATTATTATTTCAGGATCAGCATGCCAATGCTGAGCTGGCCAAGATAATGGGGGAGTTTTCAGAGCCGGGAGATCAATCTCCCAGTGCGAGCAGCAAGGGAGATGACCTATTGGCTATGATGGACGGCCTGTGAAATCCTGTCAAAAAAGCCCACGAGGACGGCATCAAATGTACTGTCAACTGTGTGCTCCTTAAGTAGGCCAATCTACTGTGTGCACCTGCAAAACCCTGCGACACTCATACACAGCCACAGTTTCTATAGGTGCTTTAAAATGCAGTGTCTCATTTGGTGAAAGGACCAGCTGTTAGATAACGTGTGGTGTAATGCACTGTATTAGTATGTTTCCCATTAACAGAGAGATTTGGTGGAGACAACATCAGTGTGTTTAAAATTGGCTTCTAACAAAACATCTGTTTTAATGGTGTAAAAATATTGTTTTGTAAAATTCACATTTGCACTTTTGTTTTTTTCACTCGTATTATGTTCATTTCCAGGAATGAAAGTAAGAAAACCTTTATTAGTCCCACCGTGGGGAAATTGCATATGAATGAGTCAGCAACTTATTCATTGTTGATATCCTGCGTTGACAAGCTAACCCTATTAAAGATAACAATATATTTGATGTTGTTGAAGAGAATAGACAGAAGTCCTAAGTGCCCTTTTAAAGGGAGTTGATGTTTTTGTCTTGCATCACACTGTGTTACCATATTGAATGAGGAACTTTTTGTAAGAGAACAGGAAATGTCATTTTGACATTGCTACTCTTTTTTTTTTTTCATTTTAATATCATAGAGTAATGCAATTATTTAATTGCATATATTTATTTATTTAATTAAATGTATTATTTTCAGTGTATGGAATGTCCATATTGCTGCAATTGTTACATTTTAGATGTACATTGTAGAATTTGTATTAAATTGAAAAACTGAAAAGACAGATTGCATAAAATGTGCCACTGGATTGGCTGGTGATGCAATACAGTGTCAATCAGCATGCTCATTGTAATCTTTGGTGTAGTTAATGAGTTACATCAGTAGATGGTGCTGTCACACATAAAAAAACCTGTAGTAGCCTACAGCTTCTTTATGTGTGCGCTACACTACACGCGATGGATGTAGTTATTGTTGACTACAATTTAATCAGATGCACAAAACCCACATATAGCAGGAGAGGTGTTAATAAGAAATATCATTAACAATGGATTTGAAAATAAGGAATATAAATGTATTAATTTAATCAACAAATGTGACAATGTAAACCAACATATGTTATTGTCATCCCAAACCACAAATAGTTGGAATAGCATTTCTTAAATAACCTTTTAGAATATTTATTGCATATTTGGCCTGTTGTGCAAAGGTTTATTCAGATCAAACAGATTCAAACTCTCTACTCACATGTAGAACACACATATCAACATGGTGCATACCATGCAGGCAAAACATGCTGAGACATTTCTCCAAAATGATTGGGGGAGGAGGATTTTGGTGAGGTCTTCCTAATATGTTGGCAAAGAGGAGACAAAAACAGTATGTGCCCTGAGGATACAGCCTACCTACAAAGCAAACAGAAACCAGAGCTCATGCCAAACAGAGACAGTTTTGGATTTACACTAGCTTATAAAAAAAATTATTTGCCAAGTTGCCATGTAAAACAGGATTGTAAGTTGATAGCATTTACTTCTAGAGTCTGAAGTTGGATTAACATTAAAATAACTTTCAGTAAAACGAGTATTCCTTAGCACACCTTAAAATATTATCAGACCAAGCTTTTGCATTAGTTTGTGCTCAAAACCGTAGACAAGACACGGGTCCAGAAAGCTTTTGTGCAATGAGGTAAGTAGCACGCAGTGCAAAGTAAAGAGGGAAGCCTCCTGCAACTCAGAACAATCTTTGCCATTTAGAAGGCCTTCAGTGTCTTTCACATCTGCCCACCTGTTTGAAACTAGGACATGAGGGTGAATTTAAAGGTTATTTTCTATATTGGGAATTGACATTCAAAGAAATAAGTTATTCAGTTCTAAAATTTAGCAATACAGCTACAACAGTTAGATGGCCTTGACAATATACACAGAAGCTTATATAAGGCTATTTATATAATGTTGTGTATTTGAGTAACATGGTACAGCTGATTTAGGTAATATTATGTTATATGTGAGGACAGACTTTGTCAGCCAGGATAGTTCTTTCATATTAATTACTACTGGGAAAGCGTTTCCAGAGCCGAAAACCATGATGTAATGCTGTGGCGTTTAGCAACTTTTATTATGCAAAGAATTTCATCATCAACGTGCAACCATTTACAAAGAACGGAGACTTGCCATTGGCTGACCGGAGCTGTCAATCAAGCGTTTGTGTGCGTCATTTCCGTTGTCAGGTGGTGCTGTCGCTGTGGAAAGATGCGATCAGCGAAGAGCGGAGGCTTTTCCTTAATTGCTCATTTCGGCTACTGAGGCTAAACAACCCGAAACCAACCTTCTGTGGTCGCTGTTGTTTGAGGGAAAAGCCCCGCACACACACCACAGCGTTTACCCGAGAAATGTCCATGGTGTAACGAGACAACGCAGACTTTACCCGGCGGTTTTGGCTCGAGGTAAGCGAAGTGGCGAATACGCTGCTATGTCTGGCACGGCTAGCCAGCTGTAATGTTACCCACTTTGTTTAAATGGCCTCTCGGCTGCTAGCCTTCGGTCTGTAGGTAGCACATGCAGTTCGCTAACAAATGCATTTAAACCTCCGTGCCACTTCCAAACCATGCTACGGCATTATTAACCGAGCTAGCCGCTACCATCTGTAGTTTGCATCGGGAGCTCAACTCCTTGTTGTGCCTTTGTGTGGCCGGTGTGCCTGCTCTGTGGCAACGACTTTAGCCCAGGGAATCCGTAAGCTTTGTTCAGCATGAACCCCTGCTTAGTTAGTGTTGATATTGCAGGTCTATTAATAACCTTGAAATAATTAAAATAATCGAGGTTGTGACAGTCTTACTTCCAAGTCTTATCTGTGTACGGACTGTGTGGCTTTGCATAAGTTGCAAAGTATACTGTTTCCCAAACATTGGGTCGATATACAAAGCCGGGTCACACAAAATATCTAGTTTTTAATTGTGAAATCGGTGTTTGTGCACAAGGTTTAACCAATACCAGCAACTTACAAAACGGTTTAAAAAAGGTTTAAATTTGCAGAGCTACAACCTTAACAAGAACAAAACAAAGCGTAAAGGGAATGAGTGAACGTCCGCGAGAGGACCCGAGTCGTGATTTACTTAGCATTTTACAATGTGGAACCCCAGAGAAAAATAGAAGTGTTTTACTCTGTCTTTATGGTATTCACGCTGTCCTCTTTTAGAGTTGCGTATTGTCCTGTCGCCGCAGTCATGGAATTACACCAAAACGTGTGACAGACTGTGTATGTGTAATGATTATCGTCTAGTGATTAAGTACGTGACCTTGTGTCCACTGGCACTGACTATTTTGTGGTCAAGGACACGGTGAATGCTGTAATGTAGTCAGCAACTGCTTATAGGAAGGACTCATGAAAAGACTGATTCAGAGCCAAGATGACCTTTGAGTCCTCTGCCCTGTTTGAACCAACATTTATTATTTAGACCTATCTACCTGTTCAAAGCCCATACACTTTTGACCATTTACAAACGCTACATATATAGGTTTAGCATTCTGAAGCCAGACAAAGTGCTTGAGTCTTGTAGGTGGATCTCGAGACACCTATGCACTTATTTTGCTGCTATTTAAGGAGCCCACATTTCTGGTGGGCACCGGCAGCGTGTCTCTGCTCCTTTTGTGTGATATGATTCAGAAGCTGTTTCTGTTCTCGTCCTCCCTCTGGTACAGTCAGAGGCGCAGTCTCACAGTCTGTGCAGCGAGGCAGGCAGAGCAGCGTCAGAATAAGATATCTGTGTGCTGTCATCGCGCTGATGTCATTTAGGTCATTGTGCATTGGCTGGTGAGGTTGACCTTTACTTTTTTTACATGTGTCGGGGGTTGGGTCCGCAGCGCCACAGCTGATAGGTAGACTCACTGCCTTGGATACATTAGCTCTGATGTCTTGCAAATTGTTTCCATGAGTCAGATGCAAGGTGGATCATGATATCAGTAAGACATGCAAGATCTACATTTAATGCTGCAGGAGTAATATTACTTGGAGTAGAAGAACAAAGAGGCTCTTGATTAAATGCAAAGTGTGAATGTGTGTCATTCACAAGAGGGTCACTTTGTTTTTTGATACAAAGAGTTCTTGTGATATTGATATTGTAGTTGTTGACGATGCATTAACATTAAGTTTGTGATATATTGTGCAGCTCGAAATATAGTCTTATGTTAATCTTGTCCCAATAGCAGGTGAGTATTTACCACAGAAGTATAAATGCTCTCTTACTATCTCCAGCGTGACCTGGTGTCACTGTAGCTCGTGCTGTAAACGCTGTCAGAAAACCTCAGCTCATCGACTCAGCGGGTGATGACTAGTTGGAGATGGAGACAGATGGGCGAGAGACACGACGATGACACTGTCTGCTGTCTAGGATCACAAAAAAGCCTCATGGAAGTGAGAATTCATATCAGCCCAGACCGACTGCCAACTGTCCTGCCTTACACTCAGCCCAAAAACGCCAACTGGCGGGTGGCGCACGCTTAGTTTTTAAACAAGTAGACAGGCAAATTCATTATCAGAGGGAGAAATGTTTTGCATGTGAAATAGTTATGTACTTTGTGCTTTTGCTCACTGGGTTGTAAGAAGTTTATGAATACCTTACATTCTACTAGCTTGAATCACTGGCCTGTGGAGCAAGCACAAATATGCACTTTACTTTTTTACTTGTCATCATGCATTGACATTTCTTGGAGCTTATTTCCCCGTTAACTTGTGATGCAAGAGGATTGTGTCTGGGGTTTGAGGATATATTTTACGCTTTTATTCGTATCATCACTTGGACATTGATGTGTTGTTGTACAATAGAAACCGAGGACAACAGCAGGATGAATCACTTCTCTCGGTTCAAGGCACTACTTCCCTGTTACGGGAAACCGAAGAGGTTTCATCACATAGGAACGTAGTATCAGTAAACAAAGCATACCTCTGACTCTGTGAATTCTAGGAGGTGGATTTGCTGCTGTGGCAGTTAGAGTAGTTTGTGTAACCATGTGTCACACCATGTCATAGCTTTTCTCTTTGCATGTGAATCTGGTTCCTTATCATAAAGCAAAAGGCTTGGCATGTTGTCTTTCAGCCGTGTTTGAACACGTATATCCTTTCTGAGGAAAGTCTGCTTAGATAAGCCGGCTGTACAGATTTTTCAGATAAAACATGCAGATTAAGAGCGGAAGGATTTTCTAAACTCGTGTCCACAGCAGCATTATAGGACAGCAATGTCTGGTTCGGAAACTCATTTGAAATGCTTTTGTTTTTGGTGCGATTCCCTGCATTTACATGTGAAGAGCTAGCATTTAAATTGCAGATTGTGGACTATTTCGTGACTGTGCCTGTTGCAGCAATTGAATCTGAGGTGTTAGCCCTCACACCAGCGGCCATCACTGTGAATGGGGCTGTAATGGCCTCACACACTTAGGTGTTGGTAAATGTGTGGGAGGGATATTTCAAATTGGGTAGGAGGAGCTGCCCTGAATGTTACCTCCATTCACTTGTGTTGCCTCTCACGCCACTAATCAGTAGTGTTCTGTTGACCAGTGTGGAACCAGTGCCACAGCTCTGGTACACTCTATTTTTAAATGTTCCATTGTTTGCTGAAAGATTACCGATGCTATTTCTGTCACTGGTCGCAGCATGTGTCGAGCAGCGTGAATGAAGTAGCCCTGGAACCGACTATCTTTATCCCACAAACTAATCAGATTTATTTCACCGCAGAGCTCCAGTATGTCCAAGCGGCGCTCGTCGGAGAGGGGGGCTGGAGAGACATCAGGCAGGGCCAGTAAGCTGCAATGTCCCGGGATATCCGGCAACAACGCCAAGAGAGCTGGGCCTTTCATTCTGGGTAAGCAGTGTGGCTTGTGTTCTGCCATATTTGTTGTCTACATAGAGCATGTGTTGCTTGTATCTAGTTGAGGATGTCAAATCTAAAAAAAAATAATGCATGAACAACAAGGATTCTCCTATCAGTGTGCAGCAATCTCTTAGTAATTCCCTACCAAACTTCTAGTTAATCAGTCTTTAGATCATTTCATTGCTCACATTTAGTTGACATTTTTAAAAATGAGTGGGGAATTATTCCTGTTACAGTGAATGGAGGAAGGTGCGTTTACTTGGTCTAAAGCTAATCTAATGTGTGTGAATAAGGCTCAGAGCACAGTATATCCAATTCAGTTCCATTTTATTAATCCCCAAGGGGAAATTCAATTGTTAGGTCTCTTCAAATGAATTATAAACCAAATGAGATGATTCAGATTTCAGCTGCCATAGACTGATTGAACAGTCTTGAACAGTCTTATAGAAGGAGTTCTTGTGGTGTTCTGTCCTGCAGCTCACTCATCTCAGACGTCCCCTGGGTGCTTTCTGGTCTGTGTTGTTCAGTAAATCCTCGATTCTGTTTTGTGTCTGTTGCTCCACTACTTTAAACAGTTGCTGTTTTTGTACACACACATTTGTGAATCAAACAAGCTATTGTATAGTGTAGTCTGGTGCGTGTATAACTATATCAGGCTTGGATGTTCTCATGTTAGCAGTGCCTTAGATAGCCGATACTCTTTAAGGTTTGATTTCTGTTTTGTTTTGAGCTGTGCACTGATGATAGACCAGACAACCCCACTATAAAAGCACATAAATCAGTCTAATTTAAAGCACTTTATGCATTATTATTGTCAAAAAAAAAAATCCATAAAGGTGTCTGTGTGCAAGAGTGAGAGTCGTGGGGTGTCTCTGTTTGTCCGCACTCTTGAGACAAGAATGTGAGGAATTTTGCTGATCCCCATGACATCGGCCAGAAACTCCAGCTATTTTGTAGCGTAGAGTTATTTCATTACTCCCTCTCTTACTATTTCTTTCCTTTTCCAGTTAAGCTACTATTTGCAATGCGAAGTGCCAAAGAAAACATTACACCCGGGGTGTTAATAGGGACATGCACACGCAGCCTTTAATGAGCTGCAGCGAGAGCACACACACTCCGATGCGTATACAGCCTGCCTTTTGGTCATGCAGCTGTTCTTCTTCTTATCCTCGCAGGGCCTCGTCTGGGCAACTCTCCCGTGCCCAGCATAGTGCAATGTCTGGCCAGAAAGGACGGCACCGACGACTTCTATCAGCTCAAAGTAAGTCTGACACGTTGCACGTCTTTGGAAATTCTCTTTATGACAGCGGTCTACGGTTCACTAAAAGAGCATAAAATTCAATATACCAATAGACACGCGAACCTTTGACCTTCCTTTGTTGGTGTTTATTTTTACGGCCCCCTGTAGCAGTCTGGCACAAACAACAAAACCGCGGCAAATCTCTTTATTGGGGGCTATCCCGTGTCTGTTACACAAGAGAGGGCTGTGGAAGTGTGGTAGAGGCACGGAGGAAGGTAGCACCCCACCTGGAATGTCGACTTTTAACCCCCACGACCGCGTAGTGAGTCATAGCGCAGCCCTCCCCTCACGCACATGACTAAAGCGCCTCAGTGTCTGCCGTACAGCTTGTTTACCTCGGATTGGGATTTGAGCCACTGTTGGAAAGCTGCACTCCTTCTTTGGCCTCTTCATAGACAGATTAAAGCTTGCTGTTGAGTAAAATAATGTCATTGCTCTTGTCTGGTTCCCCAAACGCATGCTGATATCTAAGACCCTCTTTTAAAAATATGACTATGACTATGGAGCATGAATATACGAATATACCATTGCATTTAAATACAAAAGCAAACTCCAATCATCCAAAACAAGTGACAGACCAAAGACTGTTTTTATATTCGAAGCACTCTTTCTAGTGTTTGATCTTAAATATGTTGTCATCTTGTGACCTGCTAATGTTTGCTCGGCGTCTCGCGTGTTTTGTGCAGATCTTGACACTGGAAGAACGAGCAGATTCCGCCGGAGAGACTCAGGAAGAAAGGCAGGGGAAGATGCTGCTGCACACAGAGTACTCTCTTCTGTCTTTGCTGCACAACCAGGATGGTGTGGTCCACCACCACGGACTTTTTCAGGTACAAGCAGACCATGTAAACACCACACTTCCTGTTGTCATGCACGCAGAGTCTGTTTTGTAATGCAAGACTGTTTCAAGTTGGGGTTTTGTAAAGTAGAGTTGTAGTCTTTTACCTTAGTTAGATGACTGTAAGCACGGTCATTTTTGTGAGAGCTGGAAGCGGTGTAAGGATATTGCATTTTCTCACTGTAGAGCAGCCATTATTTAGGAACTCTGAGCCAGTGATAATTAGATTTTTTACTACTGCTTCAATATCCATTTAAATCCGTGGTCTATGTGTGTTTTTTTGTTTTGTTTTGGGTTTTTTTGCTGAGAACTGGTCTTGATTTTGGTTTAGACACTGGCTATGTTAGGTTGCTTGTACAGAGGAATAGTAAGTATTGGCGTTGCATAAATGAAGAAATAAATAAAAAGCCATCAGATGATAAACAATGCATGTAAATACCTTCTATGAAACACAGTTTTTTATAATAGTTGAAGTTTTAGAAGCCTCCATTTGCAGCCATGCAAAAAGAAAGCATGTCATGGCTCCTATCTGCTTCTCAAACCAGACCAGTGTTAACAATTACCTGCTGTTGAGAATAATTTATGCAACCCTAAATATCTCATGCATCACATTTTACAATATACTGTGATATCTCTTTAAAGCAAGCAGTTTGTTTTGTCTTGGCAGCAAAGTTACACTCATACAGGACTCTCTTGTATCTTAGTTTAAAGATTGTAGCCATCAAATGGAATAATAGACGCCACACAAACTTAAAAAAACCTAGGACATGCTAATATTTAAGAAAAGGAATATCTGCAAATAAAAATCTCTCCTCAGTCCTGTAAAAGCAGACGTACCGTTGTCATTAGTCTAGCCAGCTGCCTCTGTTTCCTTATCAGTACTGTTTCAATAGAGAAGTGGGAGTTGCATTAAAAGCCACATTTCTATGGCGTCATTCTCTATTCATATCCATTCACAATGCGACACCCTCCCCCCTCACCTGTCTTCCCGTCTGCCTCCTCCTCTAACTTTGTTATTGTTCCATCTCTGTCTTCTTTCTCTCTCTTTTTTGTCTCTCACATCCTGTCTGCCGCGCTCTGCCGGCGTGCTCAGAATAGCAGCATTTGATTCATTTAGGCCCGCGATATTGATTCGATTATTATAGTGCATCTTCACAGCGAGAGAACCGGTTAATAATGGAAGCTTTCAAAGGTGCTGACTGCATCTGAAACAGAAATCAAGAAGCTGATGCAGAAATCGATAGGGTTTCTGGAGTTGGAAGAAGATGAATGACCTTTTATTGTTGATATGCCACCACACAGTTTTGGAGAAGTGGCTGTATCTTGTTCACAGCCTCTTTTTTTTCTATTAGTCTGGTGGTTTATGGTGAATAATTCAGCTTTATTTATCACTTAAGGTGTGACTCAACCTCTATGGATTAAATGCTTGAAAGAATCCGTTAAGATAACTGCTCACACATCTTTGTTTCTCTGTTTTCCTCAGGACCGAGCTTATGAAATCGTGGAGGACGCGGAGAACAACAAGGTGCGCAAGATGAAGAAGCGGATCTGCCTGGTGCTGGACTGCCTGTGCGCGCACGACTTCAGCGACAAGACGGCGGACCTCATAAACCTCCAGCATTACGTCATAAAGGAGAAGAGGCTGAGCGAGCGCGAGGCCGTCGTCATCTTCTACGACGTGGTGCGAGTGGTGGAGGCGCTTCATAAGGTCAGATGGGCAAAAAAAAAAGTCACTTTTTTCTACTGTTTTTAACCAAACATGAGTGGAATAAGCCCTTTGCTTGCATAAAGAAGATCCCACAGCTTTTAGTTTAGTTGCATAAGTGCTTCCCTGTATTATATTCAGTGCAGAAATTGTGTTGATTTTGATTGCTCATTTCCTACACTCACTACATGTGCCACTCCTCGAAACAAACTGTTTTGATAGCCATGATTCATCCAGCACAATGCAAGCTAACTTTCCTCCACTTGTTCTCTTTTCTGCCGACAGAAAAACATTGTGCACAGAGACCTCAAGCTCGGAAACATGGTGCTAAACAAACGGTAAGCTGAAACTCAACCAGCCCCTGGTCCAGTCCCTTCTTGCCTTCCTTGCCGTGTCAATCATTTATACAGCCCATAACCTCGCTCATTAAAGCAGGCCACTCTTTTCAGACTGCCAGTAAGCCATTTAGTCTGGGCACACGTGTTACAGCCGTTTCTTCAGCGTGCACTGACTGCGCAGATGGCTTTAAAACCCAGCCAAGGGGTCACATTCTCAGACTAAAAGCGAAATCCGTCATAGGAACTCAGAGCCTCTCTTGTGCCTATCTCTGACTGCGTGTTGATTAAAGGCTGATGATGATTCATTCCCCCGTGAATGGCTTTTTTGGAAGGAGTAGATTCGCTGGACTCGCTGCTTTGTTCTCTGCTTTGTTCCGCGTCCAGAGCAATGGCACATTTCACTCCCATTATGGGTTCACCTGAGGTCACAGAGGGCTGCAGATTGTTAAACTCACCCAGCATAAGAACGTAGTGTTTGTATTCAGGAGGTTAAACAGTGATGACTCTGAGGAGATGTTGCATTTTGTTTGGCTTTTGTCTAGGTTTTTCTGTCAAGATTTCACATTTGCTTCAAGCTTGGTTGCAGTGTTCTGACAGAAAACATCCGAATTACCTTAAATTTGAACTTTTTAGACAAACTTGATCTGTGTGGTTACATCATAACAAGGTCTAACAAAGGGTTGGTTGATTTGGATTGGCTTTAAACTTAAAAATACAAGAAAAATACAAGATTCAAGAGTATCTTTTCATGTCACTAGTGTTGATCACATGTAATGCAACAACTGGAAAATGTTGGCAGTCTGTTTGAACTTTCCAAAACTATTTCTAATGCAGTATTTTAAATGTGACAAATGTGCACATAAATCATAAGTTTAGCGATAAAGCTGTCCCGGTCTGCTCTGTCATGTCTCGTTCCTGATCTGCATGTGTGAGCGCATGCCTCCATGTCACGTTCCTGGCTTATCTTTTTACCATATACACGCTCATCACCTCAGACACCGGCGGCAGCAGCAGTAGTGGCAGTGATGGTGGTGATGAAACAGGAGAGTGTTTTGGCCAGGAGAGCGGGGGGGGGCGGTGGGTAGAGGAGCAGACGAGCGGAACACTCCGTCCCAGCTGGAGACAAAGGAGAGGTCTGCCAAAGGCCCCATAGCTCTGAGCTGACTCACACCACAGCGTGCACACACAATCATACACATGCACGTACACCGTCATTAATGTACCCTCTACTCGTTCACTTTCACTTTTAACTCCACCGCCCATCACCTTCACCGAAAACTTTATTCATAGAAATGTCCTTGTTTTTGTGTTTCCCATGTTACTCCACCCAAAGTGTTTATGAATGAACATCCAGCAGAAGAAAGGCAGATAAAAGGCAGACCGTTCCCAATCCCTCTCTGCTGTTTGTTGACATTACTCTAGAAACAGCACAATGTCATCCCCAAACTCAGCGTTTTACACAGGAATGATACGAATCCCTTCTGCAACAACAGCCGTTCAGACGCAGGATGTCTTTAATCAATATAAAATGTTCATGATTTATGCTAAGCCTGTATTTCTAGTCGAATAGTCTTTTATGATTTCTGCAATTTGAAAAGGGAAAAGAAATACACCCATTCTGCGTGGTAAATAAATCATTTGAACTTTGAAGACCCCTTTAAATCCTAACTTCCTTACTGTTCTGAGAAATGCAATCTGCTACTTGTGTAGAATTGCCCTGTGTTTAACCTCCTTCCTGCCCTGCCTCTTCAGCTGCTGTATTTTCAGCAGAATATTGCATGGTAAGAGTCATGAGGATCATTTAGGTTTCTGGTTTCCTGCTTACCCAGGTCATATGACCAGGAAGCAGCAATGGTGTGGTCTCTCCTTCGTCCTCAGGGACCCTTGCCTCACGAGGCAAACATGCAATTTCATTTAGCCAATCTCCGGTGCAAGAATAGAAGCCTTGGTCGTGATGTGCACAGACAAAAGAGCAGGCTCCTTCATAAAGGAAGCTTTTATGTGGAGGGTCCTTGAAGCGCTGCACACTGTACCTTTTGGCCTGTCCCTCTGCTCAAGGCAACTGTGTGTTTATAAAAACCTCAATTACAAAAACTCATCATCACATAACTAGCTGGAAATGATGTGGACAGAGTGTTCTAAGGGGCATTGAGAGCTTAGAATTTGGTAGAAAATTGAGTGCTCAACAGGAATTGGCTCCAGACGTTGTAATGGGAGCAGTGAGTGTGCGACAGAGCGGAGTGTGAAAGTGAGAGAGAATAGAGGAAGCTGTTGACCTCAGGCTTTTAGAAAGCGGATGTGGCTGGGGAGCGTGATCCAGAGAGGACTCAGCCTCCAGACCGTGTCTGCATTTGTGAGCACTCGTGCTTTTTAGTGTATTTTTGAGAGTTCAGCATGGCCGTGATTCGTGTGGGCGCTCTTTAAAGTTTTGCATTTGTCTACAGATTTGAAACCTTCTTGAGCTTTATATATTCCTTTGCCAGCCCATGATCAAGCAGGATTAGTCATCGAGACAATTATCCCAAGCCACAGGTTGAGTCATATGTTTGTCTTAGTGTGGCTTTATGTTTTTCTTCTTCTCTTAGGAACGCCAATCTGCAGCACAGTCCAAATTGAGTTTGGTTTTTGCAGCACAAAACAGTTTTAAAGCAAACTAAATATATCTTCATGAATCAGAACCAAAACTCTCACA
This sequence comes from Rhyacichthys aspro, assembly GCA_036850595.1. Lineage (NCBI taxonomy): Eukaryota > Metazoa > Chordata > Actinopteri > Gobiiformes > Rhyacichthyidae > Rhyacichthys > Rhyacichthys aspro. The sequence continues at coordinate 16,671,088 of CM072163.1, forward strand.
GCACCTCATTGTTTCTAGTGAAGCTACTTCATCAAACTCAGCCTGTAAAAACTGTGGGTCCTCTCAGGTTATGAAGGACCAGGCCGTTTTAAGTGGAGGTTTTGTGTGTCTAAGGCTCAAATGATTGTTCATTACAGATTTTAAAGAATGTTGCAAATAGAGAAAAACATATACTCCTCTCGACTGCTGGAGGCTCTTTAAAAAGCCCTGCAGCAAAAGCAAAAAAACACTTTGAAAGAAATGAAAAACTGCCCACAGATATCGGCCTGCGTGGGAAGCTGCTGCTTTAAGAACTAAAATGCAAATGTAACAGTGTTGCACAAGAATATTGTCTGAGCGAAAAGTTCACCTTTGCTTGATTTAGAATTAACTGTGGAACTGCACTTAAGTATTTCTTTGATCTAAAGTACTGACTGTGTAGTCACGACAAACAATGAATGCTGTTATATTTATGTTTCTATTGTTCAATATTCAGATCTTGAATATTTATTAACCATGATCACACAGGTTTGTAATTATCATTCTTTGATCCATACTTAATCCGTTTTGTTTTTTTTTTGTGCTTCCAGGACTCATCGAATCACAATTACCAATTTCTGTTTGGGAAAGCACCTGGTGAGTGAAGACGACCTGCTGAAAGATCAGAGAGGAAGTCCGGCCTACATTAGCCCCGATGTTTTAAGTGGTGAGTGTTAAAAAATACACATTAGACGAGCTCCACTTCCAGTAATACCAAATATGGCCCTTTGTTAATGGGACTTTTTAAAGGTTACATAATTTTTTGGGCCAACTTTGGTTTGATTTCCTGGCTATTAGATTATTAGGCAAGACATGTTGCAACATTAGACCGTGAAATGCAAAGAAGGGTTTTGTCACACTGATGCATTTTCTCTGTCTGTCTAAGAGGAGGTAACTTAAGTTGTCTGTCCTCGTAGTATATTTTGGCAAGGAGCGCCACTTAGCTAAGCCTTTATTTTGTTATACCTGTGCCCTTTTAATGCACAATGCGAAGAAGCCCATTAAAAGCACTGTAGATAGAACTCGGGCGTGTATATCAGTGTAACGTGACAGGCACACAATTAAACAGAGCTACAGTGACTCATGCGCTGATGACTCACTGGAGGGAAACTACTCCCATCTACCCCACTTCCCATCCCCCGCCAGAGTGTGGATGCATGTGTGTGTCACAAGCTTTAACATAATTGCCCGCTGCTATTGCTGCCGCCTGCCTGACTGTTACAACACCGTCTATCTGGTCATATACCTCTTTGAAGATCCACCCTCATCGCTGATTTAATATCTGAGTGTGGATTATAATGTTTCTTTTTACCAGATATATTGCAGTGAAGTGTTAGTGCAGTCATTTCTTATCTTTTTGTTGGCTGTGAATCATTAGAGTTGATAAACCTCGAAGCCTCCTGAGTCACAAAGTGCAAATATTTGATGATTGATTGAACTGGACAAAATAAAGCCAATTGTATCTGTTTGAAAAGTATCAGTGACATTGTTCCATCTGCAGGTCGGCCATATCGAGGTAAACCCAGTGACATGTGGGCTCTTGGTGTGGTCCTGTTCACCATGTTGTACGGCCAGTTCCCCTTCTATGACAGCGTACCTCAAGAACTCTTCCGCAAGATCAAGGCAGCAGAGTACTCCATCCCAGAGTGAGTCCCTGAATTCATCACATCAACATGTTCCTTTAATGTAGCTAAAGGGAGTCAACATGTTCAGCGCTTTACCAGTAAGCTGTGCCAGAAGGTGTAGTGTGAGCTGTGAGTGTTGACTGGTGGCACACTCTCTCCACAGGGATGGTCGTGTGTCCGAGAACACTGTGTGCCTGATCCGTAAGCTGCTCGTCCTGGACCCTCAGCAGAGACTCACTGCAGGAGAAGTCCTGGAGTCCCTCAGTGCAATCATTGCCTCTTGGTAGGAGCTCCCCCTGCTGGAAGCTTTGAAAATTACATCTGATATGTGACTGTTTATTTTAAAGTGAAATATTTGTAGTTAAGGATGGTGGAGTCAAAGAGGATAGTCCTGTAAATTGTTCTGTGTTTCTTCAATTACAGGCAGTCTGTGTCGTCGCTGAGTGGCCCCCTGCAGGTGGTACCAGATATTGATGATCAGGTCAATCACCCAGAACATCTACAAGATGTGAGTTACACTCTGCTTGCTTATGTTTTCTCCATTTTTAACAGATTGTCGGGGGTTATTAGATATTAGTGCATATCTTTTGGCACACTCGGCTGACTATATCCTCTCTCCACAGGCCAAGGCGATAGAAGAGTCTTCACAGTATGAGTTTGAGAACTACATGCGACAGCAGCTGCTGCTGGCTGAAGAGAAGAACACTATTCATGAGGCCAAAAGTTTCCTCACCAAGCGCCAGTTTGGCAGTATCCCACCTGTGAGACGCCTGGGACATGATGCTCAGCCTGTCAGTCCCTTGGACGCTGCCATCCTAGCACAACGCTTCCTCCGCAAATAGCCCCTGGTGGCCCACGTCAGCCACTAGTTCCCCAGGCTCTGACACCTGTGGAGTTCAGAGAAGACTGTGAAGGTTGAGCCTTGGAATGAACTCACGTACTAGGGCCCATCCCAAAACAGGGCACTGAATGGCCCTCGCAGTGAGTCCATGCTTGAGGTGCAGACATGAAGAGTGCGCCAGAATGAACTGCCAACCCAGAACTTGACTCCTTATGTCTGCAGCCCTATAGTTAAAACATGGTCACCTGAAGAAAGTTTGAACCAAAGGTTCTAGGCCTCAGGACAGCCACAGTCGGAGGGACTGTGCAGCTCACCTGAGGACACAACATGAGGCTCTGCCTGTGGTGGATCCAGACTATAAGCCTCCCCACTAAACACTTCCCCATCTCTGGGCCCTGCGCCGCACAGGGCCTGGACCATGTAGCAGCCCTTCTCTTCCTGGTGGATCATGTTATTGCCTCACGTCAGATCAGCTGATCCCAGATGTCACTCCCCCCTCCTCCTCTCTGCTCCTCTGTAACAGTCCGGTCCTGTCTGGAACTCTGACTTCAGATCAAACTACCTCTGTCTCTCTTACTCTGTTGGTAAACCATGTTCACTGTTTGAGACAAGGGATTGTAACAAAACCCGTCTTGATGCCACCAGTGACATAAAGCATTAAGGTTTTCTGTCCAAGTGATAATTGTTTGAAACCTTTTATGGATTTTGAAAAATCTGAATAAGCTTTTATCATATTTACCTTAAGTAGCATTTTATCCCTGTCTTTGGCATTGAAGATACAGAATATCAAAGGTTGTATACAAGCATCCTTTCATATTCACACAAAGCATTGTCTCCTCCTTTAGCTCGTCCCTGTGGAAAATAGCATCTAGGCAGCTAGTGTGTGGTACCTGGAACTCACAATGCCAAGAACTGAATAGGACAAAACTGTTGGACCTCTTGCCAAGGCATATTTATAGTAACGCTTCCTCGGTGTCTCTGTAGTGAACATCGGACACTGTCAGTTTCTATTGCCAAAAAATCATGTCTTATAAGTCCTCTCAGCCAAGGAACTGGTACCCACAGCCTAATTCAGAATCGAACGGCTTCCAGGTATCCCGACTTCCCTGTTTCTCTCTCTGTCAACACATACAACGGGACAGGTGTTTGAATGTGAACTGTCTGTATGCTTTTGTAGGTCTGCAGTGTCCATGAGAGTGTAATTGGGTGTTTCAGGCCAAGCAAAGTCAGGGTCTGCATCTCTGTTCTTCTGATGAACCCGCTGACCCTCTAAGCTATCCTCTTTGTTGTGTTATTTGGCCTGCCTCAGTGGCTGTCACTGTGAGAATCAGAGCAGGCTTTACTGACATAGGGCTTGACTGAATGTGTTAGCTATCATCCTTTACTCATGAATGCTTAGCCGATGATGGGAAACAATCTCGCATCTTATTGCCATTGTTAAGCTCTCTCTTAACTTGCCTGTATTACGTCTGGACAGAATCTTTGAGAGGCTAATCCATACTGTAATATTTCATATTCATTCATAGGGTTTGGGTTTAGTTGCAGCAGTGTTTGTTTGAACCATGGCAAAGCTCAAAGCAGTGACTGTTAGGCATCCGTGTACTGCAACTCGCCTTTGCGTATTGGTACTAGCTTTAGGCTACCTAGACTTCCTATTTATATTTGGATTGCATGAACTCTGAAGTCTTTCAAATGTCTTCTTGTAATTTCATGTTGATTTATTTATTCAAATGTGTAGACCTTTTTTTCCTCTAAATCAATGGGGCTTGTATCACAGACATAACTCTTGTCAGTAAGACAGGCCCCAGTTTTCTCTATGAATGCTCAGCTTTAAAACCTTTTGATTCTTCTCATTCACCTTATTTAAAAGTAGCATCTGTTTGTTTTTTCTTCATAACTAAATCGTTCTTGCCATTTTTGCCACAGAGTCTGTGGTCAAATTAAGCTACACTAATAACGAGACTGACTTGTGCATAGATCTATTTTTTACCAAATGATAATCACTTTATCTTGATTTATGGGAGGGATTTTTGTAGTTAGTTTTTTTGTTTTCCTATCATAACTATTCCCCACACGAGGCCGTGCTGTCTGGTCAGTATGTAAATATGTACCACCATTCAACACAGACATTTAGGCCACCAGTTTAATACATTAAGAGAGCAGTGTGCTTTCTCCCACCTCAATGTGAATCTATGGTTATACAGCAGTATTGTAGTAGTTTAGGTTCACCGGAAAAGGGTGTTTGTTTTTATTCACCGACACCGTAATCTTTGCTGAATGCTCACATGAAGTGATCGTCTGTGGAAAAGTGTCTTACACCGTCTCTCTAAAGAGGCCCTCTCACCCAACGGCATAGTCCTAGACCATTGATGTACATTTTAGTAAACGTGCCCCCTGATCTAAAGGTGTTTCACTTTCTAGTTAGTGGATTGTACCACGTGTGATGTTATACAGAACTGTAACAGTAGACCGCGATGTGGACTGAAAAGCATGGAAATTGTGTGAGGTTCAACTGTGTCAATTGTTGCATGATTTTAAACTTGCACGGTGTGCCAGAGCAACTAATAAGGACTTGAAGATGATTTTGCCCCTGAAATGAAAAATGACTTCCCTCTTCATTGAACAATATAAAATGAATTTTATTTTCCTTTTTTTTTTTTTAACAAGTTTTTATTTTCTCTTGAAAGTCTCCATAGGTAACTTATGTTTTGCTGACTGTTTCTTTAACTGGAATCCTGGTGTAGGATATGAAATGTATCGTCAGTGTGTTGTAAGCTGCTTGGTCAGACACGGGCATCTAGATACATAAAACTGCTAAATTGTACAGATGAAAACACGTTTGTATAAAAAAACATATTTTTCTACTTCATCAGATCTCTACATGCATGTCAGCAATAAACTTTGATATGGAAACTGATTCAATCTTGCGTGGTGTTGTTACTATATTCGCCAGTAGATGGTGCACTTTCTCAATTAAGTACATACAGCCAGGCAGAAACAAAGGCATTTTACTCCCACTCTGACATTTACACAGATTTTGACTGCGTATAGTGCTCCATACATACACACTGACATGTTATTTTTCAAGGTTTTATTATATTTTTCTTTTCATTTACATTTTTTCCCTCATTAGAATCTTCCCAAATTTGAGATGGAACCATGACCAGTAGGCTACCTTTCAACAATCTGAAAAGATAAAAGTAGCTAGATAATATATATGTACTACTCCCAGACAGAACCAGGCCAAACTGGACTAAAACAGACCATCAAATCTCAAAAGGAACTAGGCTAAACCAGACCATGTAATCCCAGCTAGAACCAGGCCAGACTCCATGATGTTGGGATCAGAGTTACACCATCACGTCTGGAGGACTCCTTGTTCTGGAATCACTCTAAAAATTAAGATTTGATCTCTTCACTCACTTTTCTATTTTGTCAATTGAAAAAACAAAACAAAAACATTTGAATTTTATATATCTTGACATTCTTATTTTATTACATATCTTCTTCAAACTTTTTTTTTAAACCGTTGTACTTTGTCAGTTTTTGTCCTTTATACTTGTATTCTGGTCCAGAAAGTACACATACTCAAACAGGAAGCCCCCCGCTGTGCTGACTCTGACAGGTCTGCAGACCCCTATGAGCCGCTCTGCCACTACCCACAAACCTCCCCTCAGCACATTCATTAAATAAGACTCATTTCATTTCCTGCTGCGCACTATTTGGGCCAAAATACACACAGCTACAGATGGAGACTTCATTGTACAGAGTCTGATAGACAAGTTGGATTATTCCTCTGATAACGGCATGTACAAATGGTCCACGAGAGAACCCACATGAGTACATGGCATATCTTGCTGATGCATAATGTTAATGTGCAGGCAAATGTAGATAAGAAATACAAAACCTATCAAACACCAAAGTTAATAAGCAACTGGTAATTACTGACTTGTTTTACCAAGGCAGCTCATGGATGGGCCTCGTTGCCAGAAAAGAAACAAAGAAACAAAACAAACCCTTTCCTCCCTTTTGACATTTAATCTTTTAATTTTAAGTGCCTGAATTCATTCCACTTGCAGAAATAAAAAAGGCTTGCATCTTGGTTCAGAGCTACTCTCGGGGTGTTGCCTATATAGTTTGTGTTTGTGGCAGAACAAACCCAGTAAGTGAGTTTTATATGTTTTATTTGAATCATTCATTTGGCAAAGTTCTGTTTAATGTTCATGTTACAGTTTGGCCTACTTTTTTTTTTTTTTTTTTACTATTATTTAACTCAGAAAAACGCATTAAAATTGTTGCTACCAGTGTGTTTTATGGTGTTGTGTTTTTGTCATTTGCACTGTAGCCTAAAGCCTATACCAGGGCTGTCCAAAGTGGGGCCCAGGGGTCAAAATTGGCCTGCCAAGGGATTTGATTTGGCCCAGCAGGGATCTTCATCTTTTGTGACTGAAATTGCATACAAACTACTGCTTTAATTGATGAAAAAATTGGATGGATTTAAGTTTATGGAAAAAAATTGGATGGATTTTAAGCTTAAGTTCACAAGCTTCCAATTAGGCACTTGACCACTGTTAGACAGACTAACCTTTCTTTTTCTTTTTTTTTGCTTCAGGTTCATTTGTTTGTCTCAGTGGCTAACTTTCCTCAATCAAAACTGTAGCCATGAGTCATTAACCATAAGAATATCAGGCTATTTCTAGTGATAGAACATTAATATTGCATGGATTATAGTGTTTAGTCACTATAAACAGTTTGTGGTGTTATTTTGTCAGTTAATGCGCACCGGAATAGATGACTTTCTTTGAGGGAGTATATGATTGATTTATTAGTTGTCCTGTTCCAACAGCGCAGTTTTCTTGTAATAAATATTTCTAATTTTAGGTTTGAGACATATTCCAAATACACGTTAACACATAACATGTAAAGCAATAGGAAAGTGAGACCTCTTTTGGCATGAAATTTACAATTTACAAAATATAAACCACGAAACAGCTCAAAAGCACCAGAATAAAAGTTAATGTTTACGGTGCCTGAATTGACATAAACCTGCTGTGTTTGAAACAAAAAGTTGTCCATTAAGGTTTTTAAGATAAGATATTTCCAAAGTCAAGTTAACATTTGTGCACGAAACAGGAATGTGCTGGGTGATTTTTTTTTACAGAACAGCTGCAAAATTGTGTGATGGCCTTTAGTTCTATGTACAAACGTGAGTATGGATGTAAATTTGAATCTTCTATGTCATGTCATGTCTAATCCTGCAGAACACCGCAGCTCAAGACCACTGATTGCCACTGGGTATTTCACATATTGCAGAAATGACTGCTTCGCTGGATCATAATTGGGTAACAAAACGCTCTCCCACCCTGATGAGAGCGCCCCGTTTCTCACCGTGTCAAAGATCTCAGGGGTCAAAGGTCCACAGATGCTTCGTCCCCATAAACCCAACCATCTGCTGGAGCGAAGCCTCGTCCTAATTCCACACAGGACTACGTCATTCTCCTGCGATGTCCCTGCCTAATTACCTCAGAGAGCAGCTTGACACAGATGACAAACGATAAACAGCGCCTGTTTCCAGATGTGTGTACGCAGAACTATTGTCAGTGCTTTATTGTTTGGCGGTAAGTGGTAGCAGTTTGTTTGAATAGTTAAGAGGGTTATTTAATGTCTACATCAGCATCTGCCATCATGTTTATAGCATTTATCTCTCCAACTGTGTTTAGCAGACTTTATAATAGCTCTGTGTGGAAGACTAAAGCGCTTGTATTAAAAACAAGTCTAGGTTTTATATTCTGTAACACACACACTGTATTTGTGACATTATACAGGTTTCCATTTAAATATTCAAGTGTAAAAAATAGTGGAGATCATCAAAAATAAAAGAAAAAAATATATATATAACTCTGAGTCATAGCGTTCTCACATTACAGTACATTTCCCGTGAGGACCATGGGCAATAAAACTAAATGTCCTGTATCTGTTTTGGGACAGAGTGACCCGACAACCCAAGAGCCAGTGGTGTAAACATGAAAATTTCCTCTTCCTGTGTGCAACTAATCCCCAAAACACATCTCCAAAACCCATTTTTCACTCAGATCAGATAACAATGCAATAAAGTGTCCCTAAGCCAACACCGGGCTAAATCACTGCTTACCATTTTTAATATGATACCTACAACAAAACAAAACCCAGTTGTCCTTCCCACGCCAGTTAATTCAGTGCCAGACAGTGTCTTCAGATGTGGCTGTAAAGTGGTGCCAGCAGGAGAGGCACTTTGTTGTGGCACCACACACACAGCATGCCTACAGCAGTGCCATCAAAGACAGGCAGCAGATTAAATATTCAAAATGTTGGGCAGAATGGAATTGATTTGCCTTCTTTTAACTTTCATTTGAATTATTAAAAAAGCCCGGACATCCCAAATGGAATGGTATGCTCCCCACAATAGTAATATACATTCATTGAGCTATTGTCTGTAATGCCTGTGATGTCATCAAAAACTGAGCACACGTGACCTTGATGGAAGTACTAAACTTTTCTGGTCATTTTAACAAGCAAAGCAAGCAAAACTAGGAAATGAGAAGTTTCTACGTTGTTTTTTTTCTGGACGAAACAAGGACACTTCCAAAAAAGACGGAACAAGGACGCTTCAGAACAAGGACAAAACAAAAAGAACAAGAACAGAACATGGACAGAATTCAGAACACTTCATAACAAGAATACTTTACAAGAAAGACACTTAAAAGGGCACTTCAGAGAGAGTATACAACACTTCAAAATAAGGATACTTAAGAACAAGGACACACCAGATAAAGGACACTTCAGAACAAGATCACTTCATAAGAAAGACACATCAGAGCAAGTACAGAGCAAGAACACTTTAAAACAAGGACACTTAACAACAAGAATACTTCTCAACAAGGACACTTCAAAACAAGGATACATTAGAACAAGGACACTTCAGATAAAGGACACTTCAAAACAAGACACTTAACAAGAATACTTCACAACAAGGACACTCCACAACAAGGACAGTCCACAACAAGGACACTTTACAACAAGGATACATTACAACATGGCCACTTTATAACAAGGACACTTCAAAACAAGTTTACTTCACAACAAGGACCCTTGAAACAGCACAATTCAGATAAAGGACACTTCACAAGAGGAAGAGCAAGTACAGAGCAAGGACACTATAAAACAAGGACACTTAACAACAAGGATACTTAGCAACAAGGACACTTCAAAACAAGTATACTTCACAACAAGGACCCTTGAAAACAAGGACACTTCAAAACAAGTATACTTCACAACAAGGACCCTTGAAAACAAGGACACTTCAAAACAAGTATACTTCATAACAAGGACCCTTGAAAACAAGGACACTTCAAAACAAGTATGCCTCACAATAAGGACCCTTGAAAACAAGGACACTTCAAAACAAGTATACTTCACAACAAGGACCCTTGAAAACAAGGACACTTCAAAACAAGTATGCCTCACAATAAGGACCCTTCAGAACAATGACAAAATAAGCATACTTCACAACAAAGACACTTTATAACAAAAACAGAACAAGGACATTTGATTACATTTTCTGTAGACTTTTGTCAGGAGTTGGTTGTTGTTGTTGTTTTTCTTTCCAGTTTAGAGTGTTGTTACCACCAAACGAGTCACCCAACTCAGACAGCACATGAAATTAAAAACAAAAGGCTCTACAATACTTCTACTACTCCACAGCCTACCAACTAAACGCGAAGGCGAATAAAAAATGTAGGATAAGTACAATAAATACTAATACAGGGCAAGAAAGACTTTGTATTTCTTTGTATAAATATTTCATGTCATAATTGATAGTAGGTTTGTTTCACCTACCTGATGGTAATGGAGTTTCAAAAACACATTGCTTAATTTACAGCAAGCCTTAAATATAGAATTAGATAAAATAGAATACTGACCACTCAAGACTACTCTCATGAAGCTTATATGTGGTCAGTCAAATATGCCTTGTGTGCTTTGGGGTTAGCTGCCCTTATGTCCCTTATGTGCTAGTGCAGAAGCATTGCAAAGGGGTAGAGACACCAGACAAATTTCAGGGCCCCCGAGCAGAACGGTGTTTACATACATACACATACATAGTGTTTATTTGCAGAAAGAGAGCCAACATTTTCTCAACCTTTTACTGTACATTGCAAGCTTGAAAAAACTAAAATCTGTTCAAATCTATCTATCTTCACATAATATTTTGAATGTGTGAAGTGGACATTAATAAAATACCGTAAAGCAACGGTTGAAATTATACGTATAGATATCAGTGTTTATGGATGTTACTTGATTAATATGCCTCTTCTTCAAGACTCTTCTTCTTCCATGTAGTTGACCTCTTACCCCAATACAATGACAACCGCATCCTCCCCTAAATGCTAATCCATAAAAGAAAAATGATCACACTGGGAAAAAGTGCATGTAACATTTCGACATAAAGTGATTTATAATGATTGTAAGCAGAGGGTCTTATTATTGCGGTAGCCCCCGGCCCTAACCCCTCTTCATCATGTGAGAGCCATGGCTTCGTGGCAGTAGATTGTTTACATCTGCTCGGTGTCTCTGACATGTGACCTTGTCCCGTCCCGCAAAGAAAAACTCAGCATCTCTGTTTCGTGTCTCCTTTACACATGACATCCTGGGACAGTCATACTTCAGTGCATTTGGCACGGTGGAGAAAAATGGGTCTCCGATAGATACATATTTTGCCTACACATGGCTCTATTGTGCTCTGAGAAATAACATGTGCCCATAAATCTTCAAAATAGATGATGAGAAAGGCCAGGGCATGATGTGCACACAGGCCGATTTGTCTTCCAAGTGGGGATGTAATAAGCTAGCCGAAGATTTTATTTTGAGCTTAGCATGCAAATAGATCTTTTGACACAGAGCAAGATTTGATAGGCACTTTTTTGTGTTGGATCCATCTGAAGAAGTCGAAAAATGCTCGAATCAACTGCAAAAATCAGGTCAAAATTGAGTTTTGGACTTCCAATTTCATTTGCTTCATCAGCTTGCAGGTTGGCAAAGTTTATGTTTTGTTTGCCTAAGATTTCTTTTGAACTTGAACGGCTTATTCTTTACAGTTTGAGCTTAGCACGCTAATAAATCATTTGTTTCATTGCCATCTGCTTGTCAATTTGAGCTATTATACAACTTATTCAACAAGATGAGCTTAATTTTATGCAAATGTGGACAATCGACACTGCTTAAGCAAAACCAATCACACAGCAAGATTTGATAGACACTCAATATAGGTTCAATCCAAAATGTTGTGAATTGAACCATCTGCCTCCTGATAGAAAGTTGGAAAGGAGTGACGATGAGAAGAAGAAGACAACATGAGCAGCACCTTTTGGCGTGTATCTAGATGTGTTGTGTTCATTTTACATTTAGCCGCTTCTGTATACATGAAGTATTTGGTTGCATTGTTGGAATGTAGTTCATTGTCTCTAGTTACTTTCTTATTGTGTGAGAAAGAGGTCTACTGTTTTGTTTACTCCATAACTGTCTTTATTAGGTGTTGGATACATAGCATGTGTCATTAATAGGCATGGTGGCAAAATAGCTGATTTGTTTAAGATTTGTTCTGATTGCATTATACAAAACACTGTTTGTAAAACAGGGTTATAATGTATTGCCACCCACATGTATTGACTTAGACTGGTTTAAAATTGCTAGTTACTTTTGTAATATAGGTAGCCTTTAACAGTCGAGTGCATTAGCCAGGGATAGCTTATAAAAACTGATTTGAGTCGATTAGTAGCTTTAAATGCTAATAGCTAATGACGAAATGAATTGTACTGTATTGCTTATAACTAATTAAGCAAATGAACTACTAAAGGAAAACAACTCCCTAACTGCACTATTAAAAATTAGCACTTAATTAGCATTGACACTTAAAGAGCATTAGCACTTAACACTTTCCATTTTGGTTAAAGATAGAATGCAATGCTGATTTACAAGCATATTTCTGATTGTACTGTTGTACTCCCTTTGCTTGAGAAGAGGGCACAGTTGTACAATGTCTCCTTAAAATGTTATTTGGGAATGAATATATTTTCTTTTCTACCTCCCGTGACCTGCTGAACTCATCCGTCAAGAGCACAGAGGGGAAATCCAAAATGGCACCAGAATGAGTGTGTCATTTTCAAACTGCCCGCTAACTCTGAACATCTGGCGGGCCGAGGAGGAGGGCGACCCGTCAATGGGAGCCTTGTCTGTCCTGTCAGCGGCAGGAGAGACGGAGCGCCACGAGGTGAACAACGGGCCGGGTGTGTGAATGAAGCAGCACTGTTCAGACAGGGCTGATGTTTCGCAGGCCACAGAATGTGTATTTATAGAAGGCACTACTGTATTTGGTTTTTCTTACATTTCAGCTCCCAAAATAAGCTGTTTCTTCAACTTATCGCACAAGACATACATGTTGGAATAGTGGCCCCAAGGCAAAAAATAAAAACACAAATAAATGAGCCACAACACAAATTTGACTGGAGATGAATGGTCAGACAGAGGAACTAGCTATATAAACTACACAGAGATTTTGTTTAATGTGTGCTTTTTATGTATGCATGGATAAAAGATGTTTTTGTATGGCTTTTCAACTTCCAATTTCACATTAGTCTAACATATCCAATGTCTCCATTTGCAGGTGCAGCTTTACATTTCTCTCGGCTAATGCTAACCCTAAAAGAACCAGAAAAAGTGTGGCTGCCTGCCTCATATATGTAATGCCTCATTGCATTTTTCCATCCATAATATTTTTTGCTCCACAATCATTAATTACAATCATTTATTTATAATTTGATTTTCTTGACATATAAAGAGTGAACTTGACCTTTCACCTCATGAAAAATGTAACAAATGTAATTAACATTTAAAACATTTAAACACTGCAATTTCTTCACAAAAAACCACTCAAATTCTTATTATTTCCTTTTTACAGTGACACTGCGTATTCCCAAAACAGATATAACTGCACAAGTCATTTTAAGTCTTAAGTCTAAAATCATTTTGGCTTGGACCTAATATATGTATGTGATAATTTGCTACACATTTAGAATTGTTGACAGCTTGGGAAGACTTCCAGACAGACATTTTGGCCTTTAGCACTACAGAGGAAATAAATTTTGGGAAATAGTTATTAAAGTCTAAATATGTTTTTATTAAAAACAGGAAGAGGTAGAGAACATTTTTGGTTAGTCAATTAAAAGGCAGAGGAAATTACATTAAATGTATTAAATATTCCCTTTTTGGAATGTGCTGTGAGCATTAAGATGTGGGAAAAACAACACACTTGTTGAATTAATTCTGCGTCTTGTATATTCTACATGTGCAGACACAGACCTGATCTCAGGTTATTTAACCCTGATCTGTGTCTGTTTATGGTCCCAGCTGCATTTGCTTTTCTGATTGGTTCGGGACACAATATTACTGCCACCTGTCTGTGAAATCTTAAAAGCCCTGGTCGAAATGACTTAGGATCCTTTTACACATATCTATTCACGCTTAAGTGCTTTTAGACATATTGTTGGATTGGATTGTTATGAAAAACAAGATAAGTATAAACAGACACAAAATGGAAAATGTGACTAAAGGCAATTCCTCATAGTTTGCTTCTATAACGGTGCAGCAAGATTTTTTGGCAGAAGACTCATTATGCTGGGAATACGTCATTGCATTGTGCAAATATAAACTTGAGAGCAACCTTTATTAACTGCTGTTGAATTCATTCTCCTGAATCACAAGCTTCACACTTCTGGTGAGAATCCTGAAGCTTATCAGGGACAGTGTTGTCAAAGCAGCAGGCTACAGCGCAACGGCTACAGACCTCCTCTCCCCAGACACTTCCTCCAGCACCAGCCAAGAGATGCACATGTCCAGCATGGGGCATCATCATGTGCAATATCTGGTTTTGAGAATGATGCAAAGAGAGCAGGTCTACAAAAATAGTGTCACTGAATTCTCCAACACCAGATTTGTGTGGATTTGGTCTTTCCAGTTGCTTCCATAGTTTTCTGATCCTTGCTGTCTGTCTTGCTGTCCTCTACTATCTCCATGCTCTTCAAGCTTCCTCACCCAGCCTGTTCCTGACATGCCCACACCCATGGTCCCAAGTGCCCTGGTGCCCAAATGAGGGCCATAGCTCACATACTGTGTGATCTGTTTAATGGAAAAACAATGCAAGAAACGATGACCAATGATTTGTTTATTGGCCAGAACCCTAAAAAAAGGGTATGGGCCAATAAACAAATTCTACTGAAAGTCAGTGGTGGTCATAATTTCTCCTCTGTGTCTCCTTTAGTCCAGCCATAGACTGCACATTCTTTGGGCCTGAATTTGAATCACCATTTCTGTGGTATTTATTTGTTTGCATCCATGTTTGTTTGTTTGTTTGTTTGGATCCATGTTTTTTTTGTTTGGATCCACATCTGTATGTTTGGATCCATGTTTGTTTATTTGTATTCACATTTGTTTGTTTGGATTCTCATTTGTTTGGATCCATGTTGGGGTTTTTTTTTATCCATGTTTGTTTGTTTGGATTCTCATTTGTTTATTTGGATCCATATTTGTATGTTCGGATCCATGTTTGTATGTTCGGATCCACGTTTGTTAGTTTGGATTCCTGTTGTTTGGATCCACATTTGTTTATATCCACGTTTGTTTATTGGGATCCATATTTGTTTGTTTGTATCTACATTTGTTTGGATCCACTTTTGTTTGGATCCACATTAATTTATTTATCATGAATTATTTATTTATTTATGCTTTTGTACTTCTCATCATATCCTTGTTAAAAGTCAAGGGCAATACCTTTTTTTATTCTATGCTTTTGAGCAACCCTCAGCACGCTCACTCTGAAAACCTACCTGTCCATCAGTAGTGCTTATGACTCTCACAGCTGTCCCCACTCTGCACAGTCAGCAGAAGTAAAAAAAAGAAGAAAACTACTGCAAAAACATCATCGACCTCCAGCTGTCTGTCTGCACCTCCATGTCCCCAATGCTCACTCCACATTCCTCTCTGACACTGACACATAAACAGTGCGGACACATTATTAAATCACACTGAACTTTATCCAAATACTGCAGAGATGTTTCCATTAGTGGCGGGGCTACAATATTCAATATGTACATTCGTTTGGATTGTGAAATGCGTGCCTCTTGAGATGATGATGGATCCCAGGGGTCTGTTCTATAAGCAGAGATATTTAAAGCCATTTTTGTAATCTTTACGAGCAGGTGTTGACCAGAAGAGCTTTTATTCATCGCTCTGTATTAGCACTTTATGGCGTTTTATGGAAAAAGCTTGTAAGCAATAATGTGGTAACAACATAAACAGTCTTTATTTGGGTTAACATGAACCACACCTGCTTATAGTTACAGTAAGATAATAAGGCGTTGTCTAGAATTTATGTCCCATCCACTGCCCCAACCTGCAGCTTCCGGAGAAAAAAATGCATAAATCACAAGATCTGTCAAAATGAGGGTCATAAATTTTCAAACATAGATATTATCTGTATCATGTGCTGAAAATATTACATGTCATGGAGACTACTGGTAACTTAAGATGCTAATTAAATATTCTGCCTGAATGTTTGCCCCGAAGAATGAGAATATGAGAATCAGAGAAGCTTTTTCCACAGAGCTATAAGATTTCAGAAAACAACACATGCAAATAGTCACAATACCAGCAAATGAAGAAAATATGTTGGTTCTCTTAGTAGTGCTGGTCAAACAGAGAGACCTGGGTGCAATTCCCGGCTCAGGCCTGTTTCCTCAAGGTCATTACCCCCCTCTCTCTGATCCCTGTTTCCTCTTTAGCAACTATTTCTGTCCAGTAAGGCAAAAAAAAAAAATGTCTGCACCACACATGCAAAGAGCAAACTAAAATTCCAACAGAAAAGTGACAGTGACAGTGACAGTAACGGTGGTGTTTCTGTGAGCACAAAATAATGATGGGACAAAAGTTATCACATTAGATTTCATAGCTACTTTTTGAATTGCTGCTATTTATTGTTCCACAAGAACAATGTGAAACGGTTCATGTTATGCATTTTATAATGGAAACAGCAAGCATTGTAAAATATTCTTGACATTAACACTGTAAACATCACCAGAGACGCAACTTTATTACCTTTTTTAAAAATTTTATTGTTCATCATTATTTTGTGTTGCAAAGAAACACTTCCACAGAAATGACTTATTTGCATTTTTCCATCCGTTTGCATCTGCTGTAATATTTTCAACTCATTCTGTGACCATATAACTTCCATTTTCACATTTTTTCTCACTATTCTTCAATTCCATACTGTCATCACACACTTACACACTTTAAAACACCTTGATATGATACTAACCCAGAACTGATTTAACACAAGACTTGTACTCACTTGTATGTGTTGTGTGAGTATGAATCATTTACAGAAAATCTCTGAAGATGCCCACCAACAAAGAAACCACAAGTTGCTCCTCTTGTTGCCGGTAAAGAAACCAGATTTACCAAAACTGTCTCATCAGTCTCTTCCTCTGCAGCTCCTCCCTTTCTTTCAACCCTCGTCTTACATTTCCTTTTCTTCAAAAGAAAGCCACATCTTTGGTTTTTGTGTGTGTAAATATCACGTCCAATCAAAGAGTTCAACTTCAGAGGTTGGTGCAATCAGTACTCATCTCGAAGCCCAGGGTGTGACTGCTGCACAATGTTTGTACTGAGGAAGGCTTTATGATTTAATTATGTTTAATCCGGGCTGTTTCTCTGTGTACACAGCTCATCAATTCTCAGCATTTATAACAGACAAAAATTGCTGCTATTAAACAACTGCCACAGCAAACAGTAGGTCATTGTTATAGGTGTTTCTATCTTAGGGCCTAGTTCTAACACTTTGATGGTGTTTGGCTGCAAGTTATGCTACTGTTGTGCCTGTCGTGTGGCAGCCTTTACAACAGCTCCAAGTCATTTTAATATTAGACTCAAGGATACAAGGATACTACGATTTGGACATGACCTCTGGCACTTTGCACAATTTACTCACCTTGCACAACAACTGGATTCTCAAGATTTATCAAATTCACAAACTCACTCAAATCTATTATGTACAACATGGCACTGCTTTGATCTGACAAACTGTTGTTACATTACTGGCTGTTCAATCAATCACCGACCAGATATTTATCTAAAGTAGCTGCCCTTTGAGATTGGGTTCAGTGGAACAGACCATCTGGCAAGCTAGGCTATCGGTTTACCAATGCATTTGAATATAAACAATAAATCGGACGGTAATTGTTGTCCACACACAAAAATGTCATGTCAAAACTCATGTACCAAACAGGGATTTCTGCACTAAAATATCTACTTACTCTGCTACTATCAAAAATAAAATGAAAGTATTTGCTAAGTTGAAGATCATGAGGTCCAATAATACGCGCCCTGTCTTTTTTGTAAACCATTGTCATTGTTGGAAGTTGCCGATAAAAAAAGACTGACCTGCCATCCCCAAAGAACTAAGGAGGTGAAGGTGTGAGGTGCTATAGCTGGAACCAGTAGAATATTCGCACAGATTCGCTTTGCTTCTCTGATTAGTTGGATGTTTTTCAAATTACGTAGGTCCAGAGGCATATGCTAGCACCGCCCCTTAACTTTAATTAGTTGTATGTCTATCTAGTTGCATTAAGAAGTAGTTTATTCTGCGTCCATCTGGAACACCCATTGCAAATCCAACTGAATTTCCAGTGGGAGAGAGACCAGACTAATTCTTTGTATAGAACAGAAAAACAAGGATGGGTGGACAGGTTACTTTCTCATATCACTTTGGCTTGAGAGGATGCATAGAAGCAAGCTAATACTACACTAAGCTGAGTTGGCAGAAAATAATTTTTGTCATTCAATTCATGCGAGTCAAAGCCCTCTGCATTATATCAACTGGCAAAAATGCTGAGATAACTGTCTATGAATTTAAGGGGATCATTATTTAATCATATAATGTATCAGTATTATATCATTGTTTTCTTTGGCACCTGTCCACATATACCAATGAATACATTCTCCAAACAAGGGAATGGACATGTCTCCATCATGTGTCTATAGAAGCCCAAAATAAATAGCCAAACTATAGGATGTGGTTTAAAAAAAGCTAGAATTTATTTCAGCCTATATTTCTGTCTTCCTATGTGGTTTCTTGTGATGTTTTGTAAAAACTTTCTCAAGTTTAGCTACATTTTCACCACAGGCCATTTCACTTTAGGAGCAAAAAGTAAGAGCGGGGAACAAAACCTCACCTCCTACCGTCGGATATTCTTTGTACTTACTGTTTGTGTCTGTATGTGAGCCGTCGCCGTTCCCACAGAAAGCCAAATAGAGCTGCAGCTAGTCATTAGAGGCTTCCCAAAGAGACGCTTCACTGACGGGCCTATTCCTGCTCTGTCATGATGGTGGGGGTGACAAACACTCATACGGGCTGTCATTCTTGTGGCGCTATCCTCGACCCCAGTGAGGCATGGGTGGAGTGGCACTTATAAAAACCAAAGTAGGATTTACTAAGTCCGGCTAAGCACCCGTGAAGAAGAAAAAGAAGCCCTTCTGGACCAAACCGTGTCCACATTCGGGCCCACATGTGAATTCCACAGGGTTTTGTTTTTTTGGCTGCTAGGCTGTTTTACACTTTCATATTTGTGTGTGGCACTGAAAAAGACATAGCATTGGAATATAAGAAGCAGGACTGAAGTCTCCAGAGTCCTGTGGTCGGTCAGTTATAATTATGCCCATGTTTGGAGGTGAGCTGGGGCTCATACCTGCGCAGCTTGTGCTACTGGCTCAGTTGGAATATGGGTTCAGTCTTGCCTGTCCATCATTCTGAAGCTTTAGTTACACAAGGACCAGTGTTGAATTTATTATAACAGCCCATTGAGCACTGTTATAGTTTTTAGGTTTTATTTGGCTTTGGCAGCCACACAAATGTTTAAGTGCCTACATGTAAAATTTTAAATAGTGTGTGAATTATTTTAAGTTTAATAGCTTGAAAATTGGTGGTGAATGGACTTGCACACCATGCCAAGGCAAAGCAAGGCATTTATTTCTATAGCACAAATAATACACGGGGTGTTTCACAGTGCATTACACAAACAAAAGTTAAAATACATATACAGATTTACAATTAGAGACACAAGTTAAAATAAACGAACATCAGCAACAACAGCTGAGCACACTCCTCATCACAGAGACGTATATGTTCTCAGAGTCCAAGAGTTCATATGGCACTAGTATGTCAGAAATGCCCACCATCGCCCACCTGCCTGTATTTTATAGATCACATCTTGACAGGTTTAGACATTGTTAGCTGCTAGGTAGCTTTAGCATAAGCCTGATGCAAAAGATAAAAAAGGATCAAAGGATGAGTAAATCTAAAGTGCTTTATGAGGCTAAGCGTTATGTTGATGCAAAGTGAAGCCGTATAGACTTAAAACTTGTCCTACATTTGTATTCAGTGTGTCCAACTGCAGTTATACTGTACATCATATACATGTTTTTTGTGTTCAGGAGGATGCAGCAGTGGCCTTGTTCCCTTGTCATTAGGCTGGTTGTGGTGGGTTGAAAACTTTACAGTAAATATTAAAATCATAAACATAACTAGTCACAGAAAAAAGTATTATCAAAACTATACTTGCTCAACATGTATTCAGTATGTACACTGAAACGCCTCCAAGTCTGGAGGTTGGCCTGACAGAAATAGATGACTATGGATTAGTACAAACACACAGGGTGTGTGCTTTGGCCCTGTTTAGACACAAAATTAAGACCTGCACTTTTCATTTCTTTTCTGAAAAGAGCTCTGCTTTTGAAAAGCCTTTAAAGGCACTAGTGGCTCAAGATCCTGACAGCCTGTCATTTCCGACAAGATAATGAATGTATTTGAAAAACGTGGCACCAAAGCTATATCATTTTATGTTTTTTGGAAGTAACACAAAGTTCTGCGCAAAGTGCCCTGGAATAACACTGATAAAGAAACACTTTCAGAAAGCACATTACACAGATACCATCTCTTCCTGTGTTAATAAAAATCAAATGCCAAAGAGCCATTTACTCCTGGGAACATGAGGGCAGCATTCAAAGCAGTGGTTTTGGCCTGAACTACCAAAAGCACAATGTAGTAAGAGTGCTCTAATAGAAACTACACCTTTTATGTGTTTTTATGGTGTATTTCTCAGCTTTGACTCCATCACTTTCTTTTTCTATAGCTTTAGGAGGAAGGTTTTAAGATCCATCATAAACTATAAATGTAGGATTTCTGCATCTTTTATTGTCAACATGTAGGTGAAGTTGTTAAACTGTGATAGAAACACATGCAGGTGCAGAAGTGTAGATTTACATTTTTCTTTTCCAAATTTGTTCAAATTTGGACTAAGCCCTAAGCATTAAATTATGGTACTGTAAAATCCACTGTAAAAGCACTGGGCTGATATTTATGAGGTCCACACTGGTCTGGTCTCCCTCTGTTACAGTCTCTACACACTCTTTTATTTCAAACACCTGTCTGTGAGGAGAACCTGAGAACCAAGCTGCGGGAGACATTATTATCCATGGAGAAGGTTTACAGTTTGGTTACAGTAACCAAAGACCAAGTGTGTGAGGAACTGTTAAAACGTCACATGAAAGACAGACCATTTGACAAGGTGTCAGCTGTGTTTATGTTCCAGTACAGGGTCATCCAGTCTGTTACAGTTTTTTTCTTTTTCTTTTTATGTTCTTATGTATTTTAGCTTTTTATGTGATATTCAGGACGTTGTACCTCAAAACATTGACTTATTTTGATGCATTATAATTCATTAATCATTTCCATTGGCTACAGAGGAGTAAACAATGTCTATCTATGTCTTATATTTGGCAGACATTATAATTTTGTCTTCTTATTCTGAAACTCGTTAGCAAACCTTACTGTTGGCATTTTAAAATACATTTTACAATATTATTCAAAATATGTATAAATCGGTTTATGTAAACATACTTCCTTATGGTGGGAACCTTTGACCATTATGCTCTTTATGAGTCAATGGTATGCTAATGATATTATGATTAAATACAATTAAAGGTGCACTGTGTAAAATATTTTTAGTTGAACACAATAAAACACATCAGTGAAAAAATTCTTGGAAAAAATTCACTTTTAAACCTCCATTCTTCCTCTTCCTGCAACAGCCCAGAGCAGACAAACTGAGCACCTCTTGAGGTAGAGAACAACATGTTTCTTTAGGCTCTTTCACATATGCACTTTGCTCTTTTTAATTCTGACTTTATTCTGATTTTTTCCAGAAGGCCTACATCTACAGTCCACTCAAATTACCCTCCTGGACATCCTGATGGAAGCCTTTGAGTTGAATGAAGATGCACATGCCATGGCGCTGGTGCTGTAAGTGAAGTGCACGGAGCTTGGAAGCGCTTTGCTGTTTGTTAGTACTTTATGTGGTGCAAATGTTTGAAACCACATAGTACTGATATTGGTGCATTAACAGCCATCACTGCAAAAGGTTTTAGCTCCTTTGTCCACTTGGTTTGTGTTTTGTAAGCAGCTGTGCATCTATCCACTTCTGAGTAAAACCATCATGACATGTATGAACGCAAATCCTGCAGACATCATCCAGAACACAAACATGAATGCAAAGGTCACATTTAGGGCATTTATAAACGGATTTAAAGTGAAATCACCATCAGAACTACTGTTCATTGGACTTGTTCATGACATAACACATGGCATAGTGTCCCTGCAGTGTCCCATAGCTGTTCACATGCTCTAAATAGAAGCACGTAGAATTGTAGTCACGTAGAATTGTAGTCTGCATTTCCAAAACAAGATGTCTCCAAAAAAGAAAAAAAAAGAAAAAAAAAATAGGACACATTCCACCTTTAAATAATGTTTTCAATTAAAGCAGTTAGCCCTGTCTACGTCCTTGTTTCAGAATAAAAATTGCACTTAAAGGCAGCAGCATTCTTTGCCTGTTTTCCAGACTGGCCAGCTGCATGGAGTGAATACTTTTTGGGCTTGTAACAGTTTATTTGCTCCACTGGGGTGTTCTGGGGTGAGTGTCTGGCTGTGCACTTTGCGTGTCTGGCCTCAGCAAGCCTCCAGGCTAAACATTACCCCCCAGTGCAGCCCTGTCCAACCACACAGGGCTGTCGCTTGTATTTCTGCGAGGCCACAGTGATGTGTGCATGAGTCACCCTGAGCTCGGGATGATAAATACATTCAGCTGAAGCCATAAGGAGAACATTTTAAGCTGGAAAAGCAAATGAGATATGATTATTTTTACAAGTTGTGTATTAAATGACACGTCTTTCTATCTAATTAGCATCCAACAGAGTAACCCAATCATACAGACTGTTTGGTTTGGAATCCATATAGAAGAATGTCCAGATTTTTCTTGGACTTTTAAAGCACATTTCACTTCTTCCGTTTAATTTCCCCTTAATGTACCGGTTCCTTCTCATGTTACATGTAGCTCTGAAGATCTTCATTTTAGATCCATGGACCAATCTGGCAATACAGCAGTTTGAGCAAGAATGAACCGTCTGAAGAAGGAAATTAGGCCTCGCTTACTTTGTAATCCAGCGCCACAGATGCAGCCAGAGGAACTGTTTATTACGTCTCACCCAATGGAGCAAGAAATTACATAACCTTGGAGTCAGTAGAAACAGGGAGCACTCTGACATTTCAGTAGCCTTTTATAATGGTCAGTCTGATAAAATGCTTGAATCTTTCTGAAATTCAGTAAAAATCTTTATATGTCTCAGAATAGATTAATAAACAATGGCACTGTGGACTAAATCATGGGGTTACATGGAAGTGCATGCCCCAAGTAGCCTGGCACCCATTTGGCACCTTTCAAAAATCTGTTCATAGGTTCATTTTCTCACATTGTGAAGGTGAATGATTTGGTCGGTGATATCAGTGGAGGCTGCACCAGTCCAGCTTAAAAGTAAAGATAATGATGCCCTGTCTTCTCAGTGTAAACACCCTGACAGTGTAAAAGCTGATTACAAGTGCGGCTGAGGGTTTCCACACGAAGGGAGTCATGCTTTTGCATTCCTGTGTCACAGCAGAGCTGAAAAATGGAGCTCATGATATGCATTGTGCTTACAGTAGTGGGCTGCTCAGAGATGCACAGATAAAAGATTTCATAGATTTGTCCTGGTCATGTCAGCGCTTGCCCCTGATCCTGAGATGGGTAAATCATTAAGTACTTAATGCACTGTGAGAGCAGCCAGACAAGATCTTGACAGATGTGATTAAAATAAGTCAGTGATCAGTGATTGCAAAAGGCTTTGTGTGCAGCTAGCACTCATCTGCAGCATTAGAGACATCTGCTTCCTGAAACCCTCAGGTCTTCATAACAGAACCTGTCACCATCACAAGCTGTTCGCTCACTCTTTGACACCAGTCTTCTTCTCTGTCAGTGCAGTGATGTCAAAGTGCTTGTTTTCCAATGAAAAGCTTGTTATCACAAGTGTCACTGCTGTTGACTAGAACTGCAGGGGTTATTCCGGTAAAGAGCTAAATGTCCAGAGGGCCACAGCGATGACCACAGACCAGATGGATGCCTCTAACTCCACACTGTTGATTTAGTCAAGCATTAGTCAACAGTTCCCCGCAGAGGGGAATGCCAGGACGCAGCCACAGAGGGCAGGAAGTGCAGTGTGTTGAAGCATTACATGGGGCTTTAGCTTCTGGGGTGGGGGCACACAGGAAACGGATGCCTGACTCAGTCAAAGGCAAAAAAGTGACTGGTGTGTTCCAACTGGTGGGTTGAGAAGGCAGGGATTGTTCAGCTCTTCATGTGGAGTTGTGTCTTTGCAGTGTTTCATGTGTGAATCTGTTAATCATTTACAAAAAACAATTCACTATCAACTTCTTCAAAAGATGGTTCTAAAAAGCCACTCAAGATACTGTGTGTAAGGTTCACAGCTTTTCCATTCCACATAGAAATTTCTCCTTATTCATTTACAGTTGTCCTATACAATTTAGCACTAGTGGATTCTGCTGGTAGTATATTACATTTTATTTCCTGATGTATTTACATGCTGGAGAAGGTGCTTTTTTATTTTAGTCTCACAAAAGAGTTCTTGCGCACATCTTTTCTAAATAACCACATAGTGAACATTTTACTCACAGCAGATCAGCTGCTTCTGCTTTGCTCAGAAGTTATTTATGGTTTCTCAGACATTCCCATGAATGTTGTTAAAATGCAGTAAAATATGGTTTGGTACCTGTGACTGATGTAATATAATAAAGACCATGGCACTATTGCTGCTATTTTGCAGTATAGTTCATGAGTTCACCTTCAGTTGGACTGCAACATTTTACAGATAATACATTTAATGATTTTTGATATGTTTTAAAGGTTTGAGCGTCCTGACTCCTTGAACATCTGCTGTGCACCCCGGCCTGTCAGGTCCTGTCTCTAGAATGCTTTGTTGAGAAAATGTTCAGTTTGCCTTTGAGTGACTTCCACTGGAGCTGCTCTCTATCAGCAGCTGGGTGTGCACCGTGTTATTATCTGGATTACACTCCTGCAGCTCTCTCCTCTGCTCCACCTTAATGAGAGGGACACCAAATGGCTCTTGCCTGCTTGGTTGGACACAGACACATCTAGTATGTATAATTTGTATTCAACTATGTATTTTTCATCTGTAAAAATAGTTTTACTTCCATCTTATTGGAGGTGTGAGTATTATTATTCAATTAGAGCAGTGTCTTATCTTTTTGATTCACACACCTATTTGAGAATTTAGTGAAAGTAATTGACCCCTTTGGCATTTTGCCTGTTGGCTTTAGCTCATCCAGTAATATTTGTATAACAGATAATAGTTAATAGTGGGATCAGTCTCTAATGAGGCCTGGCGCCACAAATACATGACAAAATATATTAGGTCAGTATTTTCCTTACCTTATTCTTTATTTGAACATATTTTATGTCTGGAGATGCATCTGTAAATTATTGTTCAAATAAACATGATTAACAGGCCATGGTATGGAAGTGAATGGAGTGAATACATTTAAAAACAATGATACTAAAGCCCCTTTCACACATGCACTATACTCCAGACTTTATCTAGACTTTATCTAGAGGGGCTGCATGTAGCAATCCAGTAGATTTTTTCATCTGGAGGATATTCTGCTGGCGATCCAGTATAACTTTAGTTTAGGTGTCATGTACAAACAATGTCTGGAGATCCTCAGGAAGAGCGCTATCTTGTTACTTGGCTCTTTAAGGATGCACATTGCTACTTGTGCAATAACTGCAGGACATTTTGGGCACACCAGTCAAGAGAAAGCCTGGAGAGTGAAATGAAATTCACAAATACTAAAAACACAGATGTAAATAGACATAAAAGTGATTCATGGAGGATATTCACACAGTGTATCTACCGCATTTTAACTCAAATGGTCACATAGAAGTGTATGGGACTAGAAACTGTCTGCTTCTCCAAACTGGATGTGCACTGACAATTACTAACTATAGGTTGTGTGCTACCTTGCTTATACTATGCTTTGTACTTTGTAGAACTTTACTAAACTATCCCTTTGAAACCACAAGGCTGAGAACAAGGCTGAGAGTGAACCCAGTTTCAGTCCACTTTAACAGTATTGAATGCTAGACAACAATGACAGAATACAATCATCTGAGTATTTACCTCAGGGGCGTCTAGTGTGTAATGAAATATGACACAAATGGCATTTCAGGACAGCTATTCTGTAATTTGTAGTGAAATACATTTTAAGAGAAACTCCCCTTTAAAATTACTCTTGACTTTGGACATTTGCCAAGCTGCTTTCATCCCATAAATTCAAAGGCCCTAATTCGACTGAACCATCCCTCTTTCTTTTTGAAGCATGTGGTGTATGTGTGTGGCATCTCGCATTCATCGCAACCCAGTCAACAGGCCCTTAGCTGTGGGAGCGGCATGAATGGAAACAGATTGTTTGTTGACATATTATTGATGCTGTTCTCCGTGTCATTATCTGTGGCCTTTAGAGAGTGCTCCGCTCCCGAGGCTGCACAATTGCCTGCGGTTTACATCGAAAACCCAGCCAGATTTCAGCCTGATGTTTGACTTCAGCATGTTCTCAGTCATAAATAGACGGGACTAGTATTTTTAGTTCTGTGGGAGAGTTCAAGTCTAGTCGTTTTTAAAAGTCTATTTATCATTTTGTGTTTATGGACAGTGCATACAATAATAGGAGTGACTGTGGTTGGGTAAAGCTTTGGGAAAATCTCCAGAAGGAATGGTGTGGATTTATTAAGCATATGACTGACAGGATGAATCCCAAAGGAGAGACTATAGTGACCAAAACAGTGAGACTGGCAGTGAAAATGATGGCAGAAATACAGTCGGAGTGTGACAGACATTTTAAAGTCCCTAACATCACTTTCCTTTCTGCTTCGAAATGAACTGATTGACCCCTGGAGAAAAACACGCCGCTTTCTCACGGCGAGAAAAACAAAATCAGTCATTTAGAAGTATGTTTGCGCATCATCACGAGGCTTTTACAGCCAAAAGATTTCTCTGTAATGAATCGATGATGTGCGTTCAAGGGCAGAGCCGCTAGGAGGGTCACTGCACTTTCACAACAGTCTTTTTAATCGTCAAGCCAAACTATTTTTTTTCTTTCTTTTTTTTTTCATAAAGGACTTGTTGCTGAGAGGCATGGTTCTTTCAATCAGGCTGTGAAGCACTAAGTCCTTTGATGATAGCATCTCAGAACACTGTCACCATTGTTTAAGGCTGATACAATTAAATCACATACAAGGGAGTTAATTTTACACAACATGAAACACAGGATTACTGCTATCAACCAGCTTCAAATATATTTTCAAAGATTTACTAGATCAAATGGGCCATATACATATGGCGCCACACGTTTCCACTAAAGGCCTGACTGTCCACATGGTCAGTTACATATCTCGTAGTGCTCCAGAAAATATTAACAGAAGGCAGGTACTGTACTTTCAGATACATGCATGGCTGAACCACCTGTGAGTAACTGCCTATCACAAAGTAATTTTATCCAATGAGAGAAGACATGTTTAGAAAGTACTGACAACTTTCACTTTGTTGTCGAACCTAAAACACACTCATAAAACTTCATCTACTGTTTATTGCTGGAGGATTGGCTGTGCCCCCTGCCTCTTACACTACTACAAATGATTCTACTTCATATCAATGCAAACGTATTTTAAATTTTATCTGTTTCAGAGAACAAGTTGGTGGGTTAGTGGTGGGGTTGGTTTCCAGCTCTTTGTATGGCATGCCTCATTAGCTTCCTGTACCAAAGTGATGCAATGTTGTAACATAATCAACCCCAAGGCAAAAACTACACACAAGTGCCCAAACATAACAGTGGCCAACAGCGTGTGGCACAATAGAGACTCTGGGTTTGTTTTATGAAGTAAATATTATTTCTTTCTAGAAATGTCCTGGTTTGTGGAGACAAGACTCAAACACTTCTGTTCTGTGCTAATAGGTCAGTGAATGGAGGCCACTTATGCATCCAAACAAGATGCAAAGAGGAATATATTTATTTTATTACAATAATACTTGGAGCAAAGCCGGCGATACTGAATTAGTGTCCCTATAAAATGCATTATGTCCACATTTGTATTTGTAGTTTAAAACACTGATCACACATTAGTGTAATTGTGCAGTGTTTGTAGTTTAACACAATCAATTTAGCCATTAGCCAAACAGTTTAACTCTTTCCAAGCTCTGTTTTCCTCAGGGACCAGAAACAGTTAACTATTCCAAACATCATCAATCTTGTCTGCCGGCTCAAATGGTTTCTGTGTAAGCCAAATTGGTAGCTTTAAAAAGGCTTGATGCGGTAATCACTACGTGTGGCAGCCAGGAGCGCCCCAGTGCATCCTGGGAGGGTGAGGGCATGTAAAGGGTGAAGATGCAACAGTGTGTGGAAAGCTGCCAAATGCACTGTGATTTATGATGTTTCTGTTTGCGAGTTAAAGCTATACAAGCATTGGCATCCCAGTTTTCTATTAAACAAACTGGAGCGCCTGTTTGTTTGCCGCTTCTCTCTGTTTGGACAGTGCTTTTTACATTTCCTCTGCTAACAAGAAGGCTGAGGGGCAGGTCAGGGGTGGCAGCTGGGTTAGATCTGTCCGACTGGGGCTAAAGACCCAGAATATGTGAGTGTGGCAGCCGAACAAAGACACTGTCATATTCTGTGACAGTCACCAGCTGCTTTCTGGTTTCCTCTGTATCTCTGCACTGCTTCACTGTCTGTGTCTGTACGCATGAAAAAGAGACAAGCAAAACAGCAAACTGGCTCCAGCCTGCTGAGGAACTGATGCCTTTATCAGACCATAATGACTAGTCTGGCTGTTTTTAGTGTCAGCCTCAAATTTGATACTGTGTAAGTGTTAGTGGCTGTGGTTATACCCCACAATGCTCTCTGCTCTCTACATAAAAACAGCTGTAATCTTTAGAAACATGGTGGCTAGACGTTAGAAGTAGCGCTGGCAGCTCGAGTTCCCATTTCTGAAACGAGCCGTGGTGCTACTGGATGAAAGGTTTCACATGACAAAATATGGAATTGTATTTTTATTATATACTGTTGTTGCAGTACTTGAGACCAGCAAATGATATGAGAAGCCAAGCAAATGTTTCAGTCAGGCTTTGCCCCATTTGGATACACATACAAGACTAAAATAAATGTAAATAAAAACACTATTTTGAATTTCTTTTGGTTTATCTAACTATCAAGACAATGCAATGCAAAACAAGAAAAGTTTAGACACCATACACAGTTTTCACACCAGAAGTGAAGTGATTGCCTGTAACCACTAAGCCAGTAAAAGTAGTGATGTAGTGTTGAAGGAAGCGGACATTTCACCCATTGTCCCAGAAGTCCCAGAAGATGCATTATCCTTAATCTTTTATTCGATTTTGACCTGGATGACTGAGAATCTTCGAATCACAGGACATTCAAGCCTCAAATCCAAACCTGCCAAGACTGTTCCTTTATACAGTGGTTCTCAAACTCTTCACATCAAGTACCACCCCAGAAAAAAAGTAGCAAGTAGCATCTTTATTCCAAAAAGGATCTATGCCATTTTTATATGAATACATACCTATCTACCTATATGATACCTGTACCACAGTTTGAGAACCACAGCTCTAGAAAGACTAGAATTGATCTCTGTCCCATCAGCAATGTTGTCCCTCATTTACAAATAGCTTAGATCAACTTCAGAATGTATACTCAGGTCACTGGATCAACATCACTTTCATCGTCTTCTTGATGCAAGTGCAAGGTGAATGAATGGCTGCTGATAGTTGTCGTCGTCTCCCGTCTTTTTTGGTGTGACTCAAGGGTTAGTCAGACTTGACCTGTACTTGATGCTCTGCAGAATCCAAAGATCCATTCCCTTCTATGCACACCAAGGTCGGTAGTCATATTGAAAAGCCTGTTTGAGCTATAACCATAGTTTGGAAGTGCAGGTAAACTGAATGCACTGGCAATTTACATGAGCCAAAAACAACCTACGCAAAACAAACCCAAAGCAGACTTCTGTAGTTGCCTGTAACATATTTCCTTTAGTCTGTCAGTGTAACCAAAAGTATAACTGATGAAACTTGACAAGCATGAAGTGTTCTCATCAGTCTTAAAATACAAACTAGTATCTCAGCAACTATGCCTCACCAATTGGTCTTTAGCAATTTTACGCAGGAAACCATAAACACAGTGCAACATTGTTCATTCTTATTTTGGGGCATATACTTAGAATCTTTTACAGTTTCTTGTAAAAGAAGCCCGTTATTATGCCGTATGTGTAAACACATGGGGAGTTTTTGGTGTTTCTAGGTGGAGTGCTGCTGGCTGCCGGGACATAAGTGGAAATCATTCTTCATTATCTCGGACTACAGCTGACTATTGTCCTCTGCAATGGACGTTTTCCTGCTTTGGGCGCACTGACAGTGAGTTAATGCGACTGGATGTTAATAGACGTGCTGTATTGGAGTTAATCCAAGCTTAAAGGGGAATGCACTGCAGGGCTTTGCTGCTACATCCTCGACAGCCAGCACTCGGGGCAGCCAGAGGAAGTTGGCCAGCCGCATAGTTTCCATAAAAGCACTGTAACACGCGTTCATGTAAAGTCTAGTCCACACAAAGAGCTATTGTTGGATATGCAAACAAGGACTTTTCATTTGTGGCCTTGTGCACAGTCTTTAATGTTGTTCAGATGTGTATAACCTTAACAATAGACAGACATGGCTGAATTTATTCTCATTTCTGTTGCATGCATCACTGAGCACTACTGGACCTGGGTACAACCGAAATAAACAAAGAGGTTTTGGCTACGATTTTACATGTAATGGGCCATAAAGTGAGATAAAGACGTAAAGATGAGTTCATTTATAGGTTTGCGATTGTGCTTTTCCAGTGTACTTTAGTGAGATGTCTGTTCATATGAAAGCGCTGCAAAGTTTGAAACTCCACAGACACCTAAAGCAGATTCCTGAAATGGCTCACTGTTTCAGCCTGGTTTACTGTCGCATAGTGAGATGGATGAGTAATAGTGCGGGTCTCTATAGGATGTTAATGGAGCCCAATAAGAGAAGGCAAGAGATCTGTTTGCTTTTCTTCGCTGATTTAATTCTCCTTGACGTTTTGTATTTGGTCTGAATGTTCAAAGTACTGCCAAACTCGCTTTTAGACCTTGGATGTGTTTGGTCTGAACTATAGTCAAGAAAATTTGGTTTAGGCCAAATGGGAAAGTACAAAAGTCCTTACAAAAGCCTCCTAAAGAAACCAATTAGTAGCCTAAACTGTATAAGATGTAAGGCCGTTAAATTTTCAGCCACTTAGGTATGGCATGGTTTGGTAAGAATAACCCGATGTAGCTTTTTTTTCGCCGCAGTGTGCAGAAGAGTTGCATCTGCTATATGAACAGTGATGCTGTACAAATTGTATTTGACCCAAACTTTAAAAACATTGATGCCATGCCATTAACTAAAAAAAACAAACAAACAAACAAATAAACCCACATCAGTAGCATGCAGATCTAGAGGTAGTTGTTTACTGCTAAAATGGAAACAACAGTGGCTAATAAATGATCTCTTTGCTACTGAAAAAATACAAAAAAATGCATTCTTTCTACTTGACAGAAAAAAGGAGAAGAAAAGACTTTTATGAGCACGCTGTACTGGCTTAACAGGTACCCTATCCTTTCAAGTGTGTGTGTTTTTTTTTTAAAGCTAAGACCAATAATAGCCCTTTGTTTAAGCTGTATCTGCTCTCAATCAAAGCTGATACAATACAATGCTGGGAGTGACTTTGCCTATTATCGGACCAATAAACTTTACAATTATTACCCATTATTATTTGGGTAATAAGGATTTTGAGTGGGTGATGAAGAAGTTTTGCAGATTTGCTCAGATCCTCGTGGTTTCTGGCAGTTGGCTGACAAGATTTGCAGAGAAAGAAAGAAGCCAAAGTATGTGAGTGAGGAGGCAGGAAGAGCCACGTCAAGCTGCCGAGGCACTCAGTGTTTATATAATCTCACCTCTTTCCCTCAACTTCCACCATCCTCCTCCACTTGTATCACGTTTGTCAGCTCATGTCCAGTGATGGTCCGGGAAGGGATTGGAACACTGGGCCTCTATCCTGGTCCAGTTGATGTAGCTGGACCTCCACTGTTCCTCTGTGTGACTCTGAATTTCCTGTTGGAGGCTTTCTGCTTAACACCAAACAGACCTTTCTTCAGTTAACTCTCGGTTCTGCTCTCTGTGTTGAAGGGTGTGCCCGGAGAGAGTTATCACACCCTGCTCTTGAAAGGTTTCGAAACGATCAGATGGAAAGTCCATTATATTGTAATATAATTTCAGGTACAATGCCTGGATATAGCCAACAATGATAAATGTCTGGAGAATCACACAAAAAAGTCAGAAGATGAAAAAGTAACTAAGATAATAAGGATTTTTATTACATTTTGAGAGATTTCTGGTTAAAGTCGCTCTGTTGAGCCTAAATGCCATTTTCTGACCATTTTATTCACACTACACACTACATTCCAACTTTGTCAAGTGATAGTACTGTTACTGCGTATATCACAGGACATTCTCTTGCTTAGTGAGACTCTTCTCTTGGTCACTCATACCACTAGTGTAACATGCCAGGAATTCCTACAATCACAGAGCAAAATATCTATATCTGTCTTATCGATTACCTGTCCTTATTTTGTCTTTTGTACTATCTGTTTATCTAGGAAAGGTATCTGTCTGTTCTGGGCTTAAGCCTCAAGTTTTTCTCTTGTTTTTTATTTTGGCCTGATGAGATTTATTCATCTTGCAGGATGATTTAAATCCTGTTTTCTTGAGAATAAATAATTACAAATTGCCTGTTGGGATTTTGGCCTTCGCTACAACCTCTTCTACTTGCCATTTGATCAGAGAGCCTCATAAGAAATCCTCAGGGTCCAACCAAGTACTGACTAACTACCTTTTGCAGATGAATTCAATTTACAACAAAAAAATCAAATGGAATTCTTTGCTAATTATTGGACATTTTCAATTAAAATCTCACTAAATCTGTAAAAAGGACCACTTTATATTGATTTAGGTCCTTTTTACCTTTTCAGTGTAGTTTGGCAGAGCAGGCAGCATCTTTAAATCTAAGTAACTGGGTCATCATTTACAATACGTCATTTCATGTTTTATCTATTTCTCCATGTATGTGCTTTATGTTCATATGCCAGCATATGTGCATGTGATTTACTATGTATGCATGCAGACGGAATGGGAGAGCTCAGCAGGAAAGAGATCTGACTTATAATCACAAAACAAGGCAGTGTGCACAGGAGCTCAGGGGATCCCATCTGTCCCATAAAGAAGCTACTGCTGGCAGATGCCTTCAGTGTGCTGTTTTATGGGAGGGCATCAGGGCCAAGCGCACAGACATGTGTTTTCATGCACTGGGAGCGGAGACGACCTGGAGCTACAGACCTGGGCTAGACCCATCCTCAGGTTCACCGAGGAGTATAATGATCGCTTTGTAGACGCCAAGGTGTAACAAGAGCCTTGATTGCTTTCATTTAAACATCAACAGCAAATTTAATTCAAGAAATATTATGAGGGATGTAAAGCTAAGCAAATGGACAATTTCTGGAAAAAAGTGATCAGCCAGGCAATGTTTATGGCAAGCCATGAAATAAATCATTTACATATAGATTGGTTACCAACATTTCCTTTTAACTTAACATTATAATTACAAAATACGTCAATTTACAAACTAAATTCTACAGATTGAGCAATGGTTCTTGGTCCAAAGGATTTCCACAAAAATTTTGAATAACCCATGCCCAAGTGCATTTAAACACTCAAATACCAAAGCTGCAATGTCCAGGTGTACCCCCCAGTAGGCTCCAGCCACACCCCACAGGGGGGGATGAAGAAGAAAAAAAAAAAAAAAAAAAAAACCCCCCCCCCCCAATGTCAATAACACATCACTAATTGGTGTTTTTGTCTGGCAATTAACCATAAGCCTATTGCTAAGATAGCTTTTCCAAGTATTCGTTTTTTAAAAGGTCTAGCGACAATTCAGCTTTTTCAGCTAATTGTTGTGCTGTGCATTGGAACAGCCAGCATGTAGGCTATTCTGAAGATATCTAAATATCTGGCCCTAACCTAAGGTTTCCCTGTTTGCACAATTGAAAATATGATCGTCCAAACTCCTGACGTAAAACAACCATCTACTTGTGTCAAAGCTTCACTGGGAATCCAAAATCACAAAATTTCACATGACTTCATCTTAACTTAGGGGAATATGAATTCTTATGGAATTACAACAATAAAAAAAGTTATTGTTTTTCTCATTTTGTTTTCCTGGATTCCCAATATCCCCAGTCGCTCACATTGTCGCTTGACGTAAGTCCTTCACAACATGTGTTTGCAGTTTCATATCTGTATGCTTTTCATTTAAGAAAGAGCTAACTCTCCGAGGGCGCACTCCCGGGATATTCATTTCAGCGCAGTGTACTCTGAAGATGAGTCATCTCTGGGAGGTGTTCTTTTTCTCCTGGGTTGCAAAAGGAAGATGAAGCTTTAATTATCTTCTTCTCGAGTCAATTATCAGATTACTGCCTTCTTGAGAGAACAGAATTACAGCTTTTTGTATGAAGACTCACAGGCCCAGCCAATTTATGTCAACATTAGAAAAAAAAACGTGATACTTTTCTTTATTTACTGTATCTTTTTTGTGATGTGACCTAGTGTGGCGGCACCAACAAAGGCTCTGTGTGCCAACCTTGAATGAAAATGAGTGGGCGAGGCGACTCTTTCATGAAGCGCGCTGCAAATATTAATCTGGGCTCAAGCAGGTTCATATGAGACCTCTTTGGAGGATAGTGTCTGGCCTCACCTCAGTGCGTGTGAACAAGCGCTATCTTGTTCAAATCTCCCCTTCCCCCTCGTCTGTCTGCGTGCACGCACCTTCACTGCTTGTTTCATCTTTTCCCACCTGCAGCCAGGACCTTCCCATTCATCACAGAGCTCCCTTCCTCCTCCTCACAGCTTATCATGACCATGTTTATATGAACTTCCAAACTCATACAATGCATTCAGGTTTTCAGCTGTAACTCCATTAGATGGCCTGTACAGATGTATTTTGGCTTTAAATTCTAAAATGTGTTAAAACATGGTGCTATGTATGGAAAATGCCATCAAAATAGAGCATTTGTAATGGAATAAGGGTCTATTGGCTACTCTCAACAGCGTGGAAAGAGATAAAAATAAGAACCAGTGAACATAAGCATGGCAGCAATGTGTCTAATGACAGCAAGGCTAACAGCAGCATGGCTAACAATAACGTAGCTAATGGGAGCATTAGAGACAGCATGCATTTAGGCTCTAGATGCTAACGTTTGCAAATGCTAATGCTAATGGTAGTTTATGCCTGCTAGAGTGTGTCCTCTCATCGATTTCTCTTGTCTTTACAGCCTACTTATTAGATGCTATGTTACCAAACACAAGATTTTCTTAGACATATTCTTATTTCATGCACTGCAAACTGCCTAAAAGGCTAGCCGCGATGTAGCTAACAGCAGTGTAGTTAACGGCTGTGTGGCATATGGCAGTGTAGTTTACGGCAATGTTGCAGTGAAACTGAAAAAAACCCAACACATGCACACAAGGTGATACAATTTCTCTCGATTCTATATGTCATTTCAAATTTAAAGTCTCATATAGGTGTACCAAACTTTATAAAATGGAAAACACAGCCACAATAAAAGGTGCATGCACTTCTTTAATTGTTATAGGCTCAGTCTGGCTCAAATGTAGCATAAATGAGCAGATAAAACCACACAGTCCAAACTATCATCATTACTATAATTAAATAGTGCTATCTTAGGATAATCTTTGGGCCTCACTATTATTGAGTGGGTTCTAATTTTCTCCAGAGATTTGATCATACTGCTAGAGGCAGTGTCACCAATGGCAACCAAGTTAACAGCAGCTGTAACAAAGCTAAAACAAACCTTCTTCTACTTTTGCTTTTGTTTTTTCTGTTCCTTTTTTATATAGTATCCTACAGTTGAGTGATTGGAGTTCATTTGTTAATGCTAAAACTACACTTGGGCTTGTTGTTTTTAGCTTCTCCCTTCGTTATATTTCATCTAACTCATCCATCCTCGGACCAACTCGTAGATTGAGTAAATCAGCCCACGGGACGAGTGGATATCTGCCAGCCATGAGGAGATCCAAAGAGGAATGTGATTACTGATGTGGCTCAGAGAATGACCCTTTTGCATGTACTTTATCAGTTCATTCGACACGGAGAAGATCCTTTGCAAAGTTGTTTGTGTCCAAGATTCTGTTATGAGGCATATGGGGAAGGCAGATATTTGAGAAGAAAATGGGAGGATGTTTCATTTGATGAAGCTCATACTGTTAATCTCTCAGAATGTGTTGTAGCATGCAGGTTAATGGCTGAAATATGTGGATCCCAGACCAGGACA
Source organism: Rhyacichthys aspro (assembly GCA_036850595.1). Taxonomy (NCBI): domain Eukaryota; kingdom Metazoa; phylum Chordata; class Actinopteri; order Gobiiformes; family Rhyacichthyidae; genus Rhyacichthys; species Rhyacichthys aspro. Next base: position 16,707,633 of record CM072163.1, read on the forward strand.
TTCTTTCTGGTCCCAGCATGGTGTATCACAATAACAGCCTGCTCCGTGACTGACCATAATTAAAATGATATTTTACTTTCACAGCTTACAGCTTTTCTTCATTTTGCCTCCCATTTCAAGCAGGAACAACAACGGCGGAAAGAAAAGGTCAGTGTAGCCTCCCAACTGTATGGCTTTCATTAAATTTGGTCAGGCTTGAGTTGGGTGGTTACATATAGTTTTAAACAAGGCCTCATTGAGTAGAGCACTAACACAGTAGCAGTATGGTGGTCCCATTGATGGCTTGGATAAATATTTGCTGTGGATCTTGCACACTGGTCATAGGTTGAAGTTTACATTCTATATGGTATACAGTGCAATATTATAATATTACCACGGTAACAGGCCTTTGAAAGCACAGGGAGATGTCTAAAGGAGTGTGCATAACTAACCCTAACAGGGATCTGTGAAACCACAAAAGATTCATCTCAGTTGTAGGTTCCTAGCTTCCTTTGTTTTTTTTTTGTAGCCCCATTCGAATATTATTGTTTAAATTACAGTGAAATTGTAATGGTCTTTGACAGATGATACAGTACCAATTTGATTTGAACCACCATCTTTAAACTTTACGTCACAACATTATGATTTTTCAACACCAGGCAGCATCAACTTGAAAAGCATCCACATTCCTAAAAAAGGAAAAGAGTAAATTTTGGTTCCAGTGTGGCAAAGAAAATATAAGTTATTAAAATACAAGTGTTTACATCACCATCTAGCTAACCTCTGTTAAAGGTTATATAGGTCATATTCTGAACATTGTCAGGTAGCCAATTTGCTGCGGATCATTGGTTGTTTCACGGTGAGATTGGTTATCTTCAGTGTGCAACGTACAATCGTACATTTAATTATTTTGCCACAGCGAATCAAATTTACATTAGCTTACTCAAAAATTAAACAATCCAACAGGGCCTTTTAACAGAAAAAGTGCTTGAAACCAACTTGATGCTAGACAGTGTGTGATGAACAATGATCAATGATCTGACATAGCAAAGAGAGACAGTAATGTTTTGCTCTTCATTCCAAACTTTAAGTAGAAATATAGTGCCTCAGAGTTGGACTGATGGAAACAAGACAAGTCTGTTTGATTTCAAAGGCATATTATCTCTAAACTAAAAAGCAATTCAACAACCATGATCTCTAACATGCACGTCAACATTATTCTCACATGGTTCTCCATCCTCATCTGTACAAATTAAATTCACTGAGCTGACCAACAAGTTCTACGGAAGACACAAGTGAATACCTTCCTTTTTCTGTTTCCTATTATGAGTTAAAATTCCTCAAAAAGGCTCTAAAGCTAGACCCATTAAGGTGCTCAACACTTTATAATTGCACTAATAACAACTTATATTGGAAATCCCAAACCACTGTGTGAGAAAATAAAACTCTTTTGTTTCCATATTCGTTCCTCACAAGTATAATAAGCCATTTTGAATGCAGACCAGATAACTTGGTGACACAAAAAATATTTCAGCGTTGCCTCATCTGTGTGATGGATTTAAACATATCACTGGGGACTTTTTCTGGGCTCACAGCTGGTTGCAATTAGTTTGTCAACTCCTGCTGGGTGGGAGTTGACATATTATTGTGATTATATGTTTACCGTGTTTTGTGTAAGGTTGCTTTCACCATACCCATATAACACTCTGATTACAGCTGCACACTGTTCGGCACACACGAGGAACGTGACTCGAGTAACAAATGGCGAGCACCCTCTTCATAACAAGAACAAATTTAAGAATATGAAAGACACACAACAAAATGGATCCTTCATTATTGGAAGTGTTACGGTGGCTGAGCCCACTAATGGCACATAATAAATTTGACTATTCATATGTTCTGGCTGGGGATGCTTTTATGACTCAGAATGCGCTTTCAGCACTAAGTTGATGAATGCGCCCAGAGACTGTATAAATGTGTTTTATTGCTTGAGTACATCACTCTGGTTTTATCTCTGCACCACACCCTGCACTACCAGAATAAAATGTCTCCAAATGAACAGTAAAGTGGCACTACAAATACCCAAAACAAAACAGCTTAGTTGTGCAAAGTAATTATAATGTATGAGTACAGACATAGTAAGCTGAACATTAGCACTGATGTATGTTTCCTTGTTTTCACATCATACTGAATGGTACATGGAAAACTTGGAGTTGCTTTCAGCTTGTTGCCTTAACAACAGAGGGAAAGTTCCCCTCACCACACACACCCCTCCCTCTTCCCAGAGCCTGCCCTTTTTAGGCTGTTCCTCTTTTTTTTCCATGTGAAAGGAGGGATAGTATGACAGCTTTTCCTGCTCCTTGTGGATTGGATTGGAGCTCGTAGAAGAGAGGAAGAAAAAAAAAGAAAAAACTCCACTCCAACTTTGAAAGGAAGTTACCACCTCTTCCAAACTCTCAGTGTACACACACACGCTCCTCAGGACTTGACCACAGCGGCAACAGAGAATCAACAGTCAAAAGAGCTGCTCATAATGCCGTGTTTCTTTTTAAATTTGGAGGGAAAAATGGGCAGGGATTTGATGTGTGCCTGAGGCTCTCGGTGTGGATACAACGGCTTTTTGTCATCACAGACCGGTGAGTTTTACACTTATAAAACCTCATTTACATCAATGCTTGAATAGGAACAGTCCCATTGGGGTCCAGCTTGTACATAATGATACTTTGATACTTGTGTTTCTACTTCCACACTTGAGTTAATAAAGTTTTTCTTAAACAACAGTAACTCTAAGTTATAAGTTCTTTGAGTAAAGGTAAAACTTTGACAGAAACTCTTTCGATTCTAAATATGATGCTCTTGTTTTGCTCCAATGCCATTATCAACATGACCAACATTTTTCCTTGTAGAGTCATACTAAGCTGAATACTTACAGCAGTTGTCATGCTAGATACATGTTCAAGCTTTCGTGAACCGGTGCCAAAGTGGAGCTGATGCTGTACTTACTGTATTGTCGAGACAGGATGAGAGAGGCTGGCTTTCCGGTGCAGCTGTGCACTATTGGCAAGCCTTGTGCCGATGAATTAGTTGTCACCTCTCTACGATCAAATCAAACATCCTGTCCTTTATTTCCTATTTTTGGTTGAACAATAACATGCTGACGTAACATGCAATTAAAGACAAGAGAGGGGAAAGACGTCAAGACATTTCACAGTATACACATAGTGCATATGGTTTGATTTTCCTCATTGACAACAACAGCTGACCATATGCGTCAGCTCCCATCACTTTCTCCACGGTTCCTGCAGATTTAAAGTTTAAAACGCTAAAGAAGCATGAAAGTTGATCCTAAAAGTCTCTGCTTGGGAGTTGTTTTACGTTTTAGATGACACTGTGATCTATGTGGTGATGTTTGCATTAGCTTTTTTCCCATGCAATTTGCTGCAACTTCTGGGTCCAAGATGTTAAGTATGGTAGGCTACAAACAATGATTATAAACTCTTAAACAATGGGAATAGAAACAGTGTAGTAAGAGCTCTTTGCAGCAGCCTTTCTTTCTCTCCATCCTTATCAGGGCGAGACCGAGGTGGAGGCAGCAGTGAAGCGGGTTTCTCTCAGGGGTCTCTTTCAATTTACGCTATCTGAGTGGGCCGGCAACACTTTAGCTGTGCCTCCTTAAGTCAATCAGATAACCTTGCACAGGATAAGTGTGAATGCTTAGTTAAGTAACCCCTCCAAGGCTGCCCGGCTGCAGAGAGATGACTCCTAAATGACCTCTCCGAACTATTCATACCAGCACACTCTGCTCTCCTCTCTCCCAAAAGCCCACAGACTCACTTATCAGACGACATGTCTTATCTGTCCCGAGGATGGTTGTTAACCTCCTCTGTTTACCCGGAGGTCAAAGGTCAGACGCTCGTTTTAGCTGCTTGTCTCAACTCCCATGGTACCAATATGTTTGCGAGGGGAGAGACAGAGGAGTTCACATCTGTGCAGAGCATGGGACGACTCCAGAAGACAAATGATTTGACCTCTAGTATTGCAAATAATCAAATAGTCCAGCCACAGCAACCTCCCTAAATCATACACTAGACATCTGATGATGCTACTCAGCTCCATAAATATACAATAGCTAACAAGATTACATGTGTTTTTTAGGAAGACAATGCTACCAAATAATACTTGCTGAGTCACTTTATGTTTGCATTCTGTTCTCTGTTGTATTCTTAGATGGCTATTATTAAACCTTGCACTAATTACTACTAATACTAATATTTGTTTTCACTTATCCAGCATTTTAATATTTACTAGATAGAACTGATCAACACAAAAAGAAAGTATTTAACGATGCATTGAGCTAGTATTAAAAATATTGAAGTCGTTGTAAAATTGTGTTCAAGGGGAACCTGTCCTTTCACACCAATGTCAAAATTTTCTATTAGATCTTGAGCCAATAGAACCAATCATTTGTGCTTAACTGAGGGCTATTGTTGAACGCCAGCCTGAGTACTATAGTAGCTCTTGACTCCCTCTGGTGGTACAAAGTGATATAACAGGCCATATAATATGGTACTTTGCAATTTTTTATTGACTATATCTATAGTTTAGTACAGAGCCTTGATTGGTTCGCCAGGCTAATGTAGTGAATTTTAACTTTACTTTAAGCATTTTGAATGTTCTTTATGCACTATTCTTACTTTGCTTTGCAAGGAATTCTGCAAATTTCATTGCTTTTGTAATGTTTACTTAAAGTTTATCCAACAGAAAATGTCATGGTAAGTTTTGGGCAAATCAGTTCCCACCTCTTTTCGACCCTTAAGCCTTATGCTACACTTTTGGATTCTACTTAATCTGTTTTGGCAAAATGTCCACACAACTGTCTTGTTTCAAAAGTCATTATCACTACACGGAATCATCGATTTTTCGCAGGAACACTGTGAAGAATTGATCGGTGAGGCTTTAAAATGCTGTGATAATGGAGCTTATTGCACATATTCAGTCAACACAGAGCCTTGGGGTCGGAGATCAGCAGTGAATCAGCTGATCCCTTTAAACATCAGCAACACCCCCGGCCTCTCTGCACAACACAGCAGCCTATTCAAACAACAAGCCTCAACCATAATGACTTTTATGAGCCACTGGACAAAGCATGTTGTAGTTTGTTCAGTTTTATAACAGCTTAAATATCATAAAATTGTTCAGCTGGAATACTTATGACTTTGAATTAGTGCCACTGAGCACTAGGAGTTTGATAAATTAATTGTCTCCAACTGTAGTATGGCCAGTCGCCCATCAAATAATTCTCCCTTACAGAACATGGGGCTCATTGCAACCTGTTCAAGCTCACACAGACACTTTACCGGCAAAAGCCAACTAGCCTTATCTTAAACTCCTAACCTTGATATATGCACTATGCAAAGATATGCTAGAAAAGCATGGATATGAACATGTATGGACTTAAAGTTTTCATCTTATCCAATATAACAAAAAGCATAAATTTCATCATGAAAGTCCATGAGCGATTAAAGTGAAAGACTTGATCTAGTGTTTATACAGTGTTGTCTGCCAATAATAAGACTGAGACAAGCCATAAAAATCAGCAACACGCATCACCTTATCCAAAGGATTAGTGCTGTCCCTTAAGAACAGTCCTGGCTGCAGTATGATGGTCTAGAGTTTCAAACTTCATGTGATGATTAGTGATTGGCAAAGTATACATGACATCGTATCATTTGTGTTCGTGCTATATATCCAAGTGGGATGTTTGGAAAGGATTTCTATCTCTGCGGACCTATCAGTATCTTAAGTACAAAAGAACTGAAGTGTAGTGAGGTTTTCCAAACTTTCACTGACCTGTAATATGACAACTCCACTGTGAATTTCCCCAGTTACAAATATTTTTGCTGTATTTGCACCTTTGAGCTCATAGTTAAGTCATAATGCATGTTATCCATTGTTATAAGTTACTTGGTAATCTGTCAGATATTGAAAAGGTGGAAAACTGTGTGCTCAACTGAATTTTGACTGTTTAGATTGCGAGTGGTAGTGTCTCAAATGAGGCTGAATGGGGAATTATAAGGCACATGTAAATAAAGTAGCAGTCCGAATGCTGTAATGTTGGTGTAATGTGTTATCAAGTTTATTTTATAGGATTTAGTGAAATCTAGTGATGCGGGCGAAGATTGCTCAGTTTCTCTTTTCCTTCATTCATACTTCATTTTTACAAGCCCAAAACTAACCCTAACCTATAAATGCCAGCCTGCTTTTATTATATTATTGATTATTGATTACATTGTTTAGAGCTTACCTTAAACTTCTAACTCTGAGATCTTATGTTTTCTTTGCCAATAGGATTTTAAGCTGCCATGGAGTCAGTGTTGACATTGTAGACATACCAGCCAATAGGGATGCCCCTTATTCAAGACCACCACATATGTATCCATGTGATTGTCCAAAACTCATAGTCATATGTTAAACTCTTTGATAATGTTTGATATAAAAGTCATGCACTGCAAATTTAACTCACTCTGAAATTCATAAATCTACTAAATTCACCGCAGCGTCACTTTTATTATAAGCTCAATGACACATACTGTGGAGCCAGTAATGGAAAGGGCACACTTTTGTTCCATGAAGCAGCGTAATCCAATGGGTTGGTGTAATTGGTACAGTATGTGGCGCATGTACAGTGCTGGACTCCAGCCCAGATCAATGAACGTGAGGGATCACAGCTCTGTTTGTGGAGCCTGTAGTTAAGGATGAAATATAACCCACTGCTCTTTAGAGAATCATGAGGGATGCTCACATGAATCAGCATCAATGCTCAGGAACATATACAGACGACTTGTTACGGTCGGCACACAGAGATTTACTGTACACACACTCAAATGAGCTTTGTCAGAAACACACACAGCTGTCCTGCTACTAGGCATGAGCATAGTTTGATTTTCTTGACTGTTACTATGATAAAGTCAGTATAAAGATGCGATACGTCGTCTTGATTTACATAGGAAAGCAGTGTGATTCACATCAGGAGCACATCTGGCTGCTATTAACCACTTGCCCTAACCCCAAGCTCAGTCCCGTATCTCCATTACCCTCTTATTACCTGCTGTAGCCCACAAAAAAAGCTCTTCGCAGAACAGACATCGGCCTGTGGTTCACTTCTTATGACACGAAGATTCGCGAAGGATTGTTTGGGGGCAAGAACTTCACACCACTTTTTTAAATAAACAAACCTTTCTTTGTCAAAAAGTGTAATATCTTAAGTCAAATAATGCTTTGATTCTGGGTTCACCTCTGGCAAAGTTTTGTCCTTGAAAGCAAAGCTGTTGTTCATTGAGTCAAAAAAAAGAAGTACTTGCTCAAAGCCAAATGCAGAAAAACAAAGCGTTCTTTTACTTTTATATCAAACAGTAAAACATTCAAGAGGCTTGGAATAGACTGGATTAGAAACTACAAGTAAAAGTTTGACTAGAAGAACAATGCAGCCTTCAGACTTAAGTTATTCCCAGTTAAGCAGACTGGAGAAGAAACAAGGTTGGGCAAGTTCAGTGACTCAGGCTGAGTGCTTGCAGCTGGCACAGAGCAGTCAAGAACAGGGTCATATATGGTTCATATGGGTTTGGTTTTACCTGAATACACTCCATGCATAGGCATTTTCACAACAGTCATTGCAAATACAACATAACAGAATTCTCACATAACACTTGAGCACCACAAATGAGTGGGAACTCTTTATGAATGTTAGCTACCCTGCCTCCTGTTGTGGGATCAAAATCAAGTTTGCAATTACCCCTGTGCTTTCTCTGGGTAAATCTAAATTGTACATTTTTAATGAACTTGATTTACTGTCTGTCTGTCAGTGTCTGTTTCTATGTAAATACCTCCCTCTAACAAACGATTGTCCCGCAGCAGCAATCAACTCCAATCTTCTGTGGCCATTAAAACAAAAGCAGAAGAAGTAGCCTAGGTATTTATATTACTTGTCTCTGTAGATTCCCAAAGAGCAGTACCAGTGCACACAGAATAAAGTGCCTCTGGACACAGTAGGATACAACCAATAAGCCCTCCCCAATAAAAAAAAAAAAAAAGATAAATATGGCAGGATTTCTACCATGTGGTGAAGGCAGGGAAGGGATTTCAGACCCATTTTATTTATTACTTTTTTTGCTACAATCTATAAACAGCAGAAACTGTTGACTGTTGTGCTTGACTCCTTATGAACTATGACCTTTCACCAAATATGGTCAACATTTCTCTCCATGAACCCAGTCTGGCTAATGTTACAGTGAACAAAGTCTATAACTGAAACCCAAGATCTTATGTCAAAGAAGAAACACAGTCAGTTAACACAAAGGTCCCCTACAACCATTTTCCTGCATAAAAACTTACAGCTCCTCCTTTGAAAAGAACACCGTCACCCCCTGGACTTTCATGAGTGTTTTCACAGACACTGGCAGCAGATCGCAGTTTGGATGATCGCTCTGTTTACCGAGCGGAAAGCAATTCCCTGCACCTCTGCTCTTTTGTGAGGAGTATGTTTTAGTACTTGGAGATTTTTGTGTTGGCTCGGCTACAGGTGTGTGATGAATGGCTTGCAGAAAATCCAGCAGATATTTTTGTGATAGGGTTTCAGATTTTTGCCCTTTTGTAGGTAGCTGTTGACTCTTGATCTTTCGCTGAGGGAATGTGGACATGACTGAGCTAAGGCCAAGCTCTGGGTCAGTGTGTTTTGTCAAGAGTAAAAACCCCGTCGGAATGTTGGAATAGTAAATAATCAACTGAAATTACCGCTTTTGAAGGTGTGCATCATTAAACCCAGGCGTTTCCTTTTCAGTAGCTTGGTAATGAACACTAAATGATGTGAATATTAACAGGAGCCTTTTGTGATTTGATAGAGAGGAATGCGTGAAGAAGTCTTCTCTCACTTCTCTCATCAGTCTTTTTATAATTCTAGTCATTATTTGACCACTCACTTTCCTGAAAGCCCATAGACTGACACCACTTGAAAGCCATTATCTGCTAACACTCACTTTAAACTTCCTGATTTGGTTAGTGGCAATTTCGGGACCATCACACTTACTTTCTGATTGGTTTGATTTTCTTAAAATCTTGAAGCGAGTATTCCTCTCTTTATTAAACATTGCTAGTTTTTCATTGTAAAATCCATTCTTATAAAAGACATTGCCAATCCACTCTAAACCAGCACATTTAACACTACTGCTGCTACGCTGCTGCTCATTTCAAGAAACATGTGAAAGGAAGTCACTATGTAGGCCATCAAAATCTTGATAAAATCTCACTGTCTGCGCTGTTATTGTTTTCATATCAGTCTGAACATTACAAGGAAACCATTATTGGCTGATTCTCTTGTGCACCTGATTACAAAATCGGCAAACATTTTAAAAATCTGGCAAAGCATGGGCGTATTGAAGATGACTTTGGCTGTAAACTGCCCCCAAACTCTAAAATGTAACGTGTAAAATTTAAGCCTATTAAAAAGATTTATTTTCTTCTGTGGTTCAGTGTCATTACAATGAGGAACTTGCACAAGCTCTCTCTTTTAATCAAACCTTTCAATCTTTTGTACATAAATTCTATGTGGCCTGACACCCAGCATACTGATTCTGACTGAAGGGTTGGTCTTTCAGTGTGTACACGGAGTGCTGCGGTCACATGGTTTACGAAACATCACCAGGCAAGTATCTGGGGAAAAGTGCATCTTATTTTGAGACAAATCTTTTGGACATGTGCCCGTGGAAGGAGACAGCTAATGAATCACTCAGCTGACAAGTATACTGCAGACATCTCAGCCATTCTGTCTTCCAAAACTGATCTTAAACAATGGCGATGATGCTGCAGGAAGGCTTTGACCCGGACGTCTCAGCGGAAAGGGACATACCTTGTGGGAAGGAAGGAGACGTTGTGGTGGCTGGAGAGTGGATAACAACAAAAATATCACACTATGTGACAGTATGCTTAAGTAAACAAAGTCAGAAATAACAACTGACCTTTTCTTAGGTCACTGACAAGAGAGTTATTCAATGTGTCAACCTGCAACTTCACACAGACGAAGAATATCAGACCACTGAAGAGTGACACCACTGAAAGAAGATGTAATGGACCCTTGTATAAAAAGGTCAAAGATCTGGAAATGAATGAAAGCACAAAGCTAGCTGTTGTTGTCAATGGGAAGCTAAAGTGGTAAATTCAATAAGCAATATTATAGTCTTAGTAAAACACATTAAAGAAGGGCAGACATAGATTCAGGAAGTAAGTGTGGGGTAGTCTTGTTCGAGCCGTCAGCCATCACCAGTTTCCTTGTCAACTGTTAATCTTACAGTCCACAGTCAAAATCAAAGAGCACAGGATGGAAATGCTTGAGTTTGACCCCAAGGATCTGAGGTCAGGAAAGCGCCAATGATAAGGCACCAGGAACAAGAAGAACTAGTATTTAACATTCTTCAAGCCTGGATACAAAAAGATATGTTGCAAAAGGTCAGGTCAGATCAGTGGAATGTTAAATTTGCAACTTAGTACTAAGTTTTTTGAATGATCTTTACCAACTGCACCATCTGAACTATATACTAATTGCATTTAGTGGAATACATTGTGTACATGTGCCTCACGAAAGCTCCATATGGGACTGTAATTTTTGAGCATTCCCAGACCACTTGGTGTGATGCTCCCAGCAGTCAACACTCTCCAGTGTTGCATGTGCAAAAAGCCTGTTTGTTTGTACTTGTGTGAAGCTACAATAATCCAAGCCAAACACATTTAAATATTTGTCAAGATATCATAAAAAAATGAAGGTTGTTCTGGGTCATGGTTAGAACTATTATTATATGTAATGAAAGCTGGGTTTAGGTGATACATGATTATACGAAATGACTCGTCCTTCTCAAGGCTGTTGGATAGAGCAACGTATGTAATAGAAAATTGGGTCACTTGGTGTAAATGTCTGAAAGCTGAGTCGAGAGAGGGTCTGTTAATAATTTCCTTCTTGGAGCAGAACCAAAACACAACAAAACAACAGGATAATTAGAAGGGCTTTAAACAGGTCTCCAGTTGTAGCTTAGGTTCGCTGCATTCCACCGTGTGAAGAGGACGGTTGGGACGTCCACTTGTAAGTTTTGACCTTGACCGTAGATATTCGAGCCGTCCGGTTTATTACCCTTGGAACAAATATCTCCATGCACTTCAGCTCTGCGTGGATAATGAAGAGTAGATCCCATTAGTAAAGGGGGATTATGCTCCTGAGGGAGGGAGGACATCAAGTTGTTCATAATTAAAACGAAGGGAAGGAAGGGCGCACGACAGGAAGACAGTGTCCATCTCTGTGGCGCTAGAAAAACAAAAGGCCCATCATCTCGCGCCCATGGGAACTGACACAGGGTAAGGGAGGGTGGAAAGTTGTTGCCATGGCGACCGGTCCGTCACTAGCCCCCCCTCAGGCACTGCGTAGTGTACATAGGATCTGCCAAGAGTCAGCAAGATCAGAATCTGCCCAGGAAAGCACAGCGGCTCAGCTAAACCAACCGCAGCTGGCGGCCGGGCGCTCTGCTGAACAAAGGTACGAGTGAGGAAAGTTCACAGCACAGCATTCTCACTGGACCCCACCTGATGTACCCAGTAACCACCGGCAAATTAGGGCTCACACTCGAGGTTGAGTCGCCGGAGTGAAAGAAAACACTTGTGTGAGTCGGTCTACGGAAAAATATGCGCATGTGAACATTTCATTTTCTACATAAAAATAAGACCACCTTGACTTTTTGGTTGCCATAAACAACCTGTATGATTCTCTGCAAGGTGCTGCTCTATTACAACAAATGAACACGTTGCAGTTTAACATAAAAACATAAAAGTTGCAAAAGGTAATGTGCACTACAATCAAAATTTACGTTTTTAATTTTGTATTATACTAATGACAAAATCTTTGGGCCATCCTACACTACCAAAATACAGAGAATTAAGTAATTGTTTGAAAATACAATTAATAATGTAACAATATGAAATGTGATCAGATTATTTTGATGATTTCAAATGAACTCCTGTTGTACATTACACATTTTGTAGCAATATCCTTGCGTATTCATATTATTGAAAGTAGAATTAAGTGTTTCCCATGTAATGATGCTGTGCAGAGATATTCACATTTAGCCTTCTACTAAATTCCTTGAATAGTTTGTTGTATGAGTCATATATATTCCTCAGCAAGCAGTACGAGACACATACTGCACTAATTATATGGCATAGAATAAAGAATGTTTTGTAGCTAGCACTGGGACTAAGAGTGCATCCCTCTCTTTTTGTTTTTGTTTGTGTGGTGCAACATAATGTGGAGTTAACCTCTCCACAGTCAAATCTGTTATTAGAGGTGTGAAGAGGATTTTGGTTCATTGCTGAAATAGATCTTACAAAGGCAAAACAAAGACATTTCTAAGAAACTGTGGCGAATGTTCCTGCTACTGTTTTTATAATAAAAACCAGTCTTTTTTGGCAACAGGTATATTTTGCCATGTGTGGACTGCAGACAGCCCCAGATGAACTATAGTGAAAGCAAAAAGTCTGCCTTGAGTCTCTTTGCTCAGCCATGTCTCCTGCAGCCCGGCCGTCAGTGTTTGCACTGCAGACGCCTCAGTGAGTCGAGATCTAATGTAGCCTGACGTGTGTGCATGTGTGTGTGTGTTTGCTCTTGTCTCAGGTCGGCCAAATGTACTGTTTAGCCTGAGGACCGAAGATCGCAGGCCCTGATTCACCCCACAGAGACGTGAAACCACTCTGAGTTCATTCACCATGAGTTGGGACTGAGGACTTCGTAGTTTCATTTTGTGGTGAGTTTTATACTTAATCTCTGGGCCACGCTGTTGTTTATTTCAACTTTTACAGGAGAGTTTAGTAGTGCGTTCTAATGTTTATTACCAAACCGCATAACATATGGGTTACATATGTGGGGTTTTATGCTTCAATTTTCCTAAAAGCTGCATCAACAAATAGGCAAAAAAGTCTGTGTAAATCACCAGGGGATTCTCAACAATGATCGAAATCAGGCTCCAAAGTTATCAGTGGATACAATTTGGAGGTAAATGCAAACACAAACATGTGGTTATGCAATTTGAGGACGTCCATATGATCCATGTGTAGGCCCGGTAACATGTGGTTTGACTTAGACAGCGGTGCACACAGGTTAGAGGTTTTTTTTCCCGCAGGTTGCCACAACATGTAGCATGTGTTTAAGAGGAATGGTGTGAGCATTAGTCGGAAAAAAGTTGAAAGGTTTTGGAGTTTGCACTGCACTCTTCTCAAGTACACTAGTGTCTCAGTGTACAAACGGCGTGATGTCATCAAGACGGGGATGTGGAAATTATTAACAGAATGGCAAAGCTAGTAAAAGGAGCATGGTTAATGTAAAGGGGTATTCAAAACAAGAGGTACAGCCATGCAGGAAATGTCCAAGTTTAGAAATGGTTTATTTATTGAGTGGGGCTTTCAAAGAGCAATGAAAAACAAATCAGCAAAAACCAGCAACCTAGACTAAACCCAAAACTACAGGATAAAACAGGATAAACAGACTTAACCCACAACTAAACCAAATCTAAAGATAGCAGGACAAAGCCAATGGGACTTAGACTACACTAGGAAAAACACAATTAAACCAGGCTTAGTTGCATAATTAAACCTACACTAAACCTGGTACTAAAAGCAGGACTAGGGGAATAACTGTTGACACAACTTAATCCAGTCTAAATCTTAATATACCAGGACAAGGCCGATAGAACTAAGACTTAAATGGGAAAACACAACTGAACTATGAAACTACTGAAATTAAACCTGGTCTTAGACTTAGAACTGAAACCAGGTTAAAAGTAGCATTCAAACAGCACAAACCAAAAACAAAACCAGGACAAATTAACAACTTTTTGAACCTGGACTTTTCTGGAGCAGCAGCAATTAACTCACTCACTCACTCACTCACTCACTCTCACTAACAACATATTATCAGAACATAAGTTTTTAAAACACAAAATTTCATCATTGTTACACACTTGCCATGAGTAGCCAGAAGTCAAGCTGTTGAGCCCAGCTGTCTGGGATGCTGTTTATTGTTTTCATTTAGGACACTGTATTTAAAATTTACACGACAAAGAATAAAGTGCCGCATTGAAACAAAAACAAAGAACAAAGTCAGTAGAACAAACCTTGAAAAAATAGGGCTAGAGCTAGACTAAACCATGTTTCATTTATAATTAAAGCACGACTAGGTCAAGATGAGATCAGGACTATACCAGGAACTAAAACTTCGATTTAAGTTCAACTTAACCACAGAATTAACCACTGCAAAGCAAAGACAACAACCCACCCTCTGAACTTCACAAACAGATCTGGGACTCCCATCAGTCAGGAATGAGCACTCTGTGTTTCCCCTTGGGAAATTCAGTTGACCTTTTTTATAGTGGGTTGTCACGGTTCGGAAGGAAAAACAGAGGCACCCAAAGTGTGCCATGCGCCAAATGTGTTATGATGATCCCATATGAAGCCGGCACTTAAAGACACAGAGGGGCTTTTGTCAGGCTCTGGTAGGCCACATCCCACTCGCCTGAAGAAGTGTTGTAGTCAGTGGGTTTGACATCCACACACTTTACACAATGTGATACTGTACTCAAATTTAAAAAAAAAAAAAAAAAGGCAGCTCCTCAGAGAACAGTGATTTTCAGTTTAGAATGCACTCATATTAAATATTGTTTGCAAATTTATTTTGTTTTGTAGGTGAGGAAAGAACAAAAACAGAATCAACATGGATGTGAAAAAGAAAGAAATGGACCTCTTGAGCAACACTATTGCCGCATATGCACACATAAAAGGTAAGTTGTTCTTGATTTGAATAAATGTCGATGAATCTTAAAGCAGTGCTCTTTAACTTTTCTTCATACTGTCTATTTTTGTCCTTACCTTAGCAAACCCAGAGAGCTTCGGACTGTACTTTGTGCTTGGAGTATGTTTTGGCCTGGTGCTGACGCTCTGCCTCCTGGTTATTCGCATTTCCTGTAAGCCTCGGACCAACATAACCCCTTCCACACCTGAGAAAAAACAGTTAAAGGACATTAGCGAGGAGGATGAGGAGAGTGAGGATGAAGATGAGGATGTGGAGGATGTAGAAGCGCCGATAACGTTGCCAAGCACAGAAATCCCAATTGGTAACCACACCAGCCAATCAGACGGGACGTTGAGTGTGAATGTATTTACCTCAGCTGAAGAGCTGGAGCGGGCACAGCGGCTTGAAGAGAGGGAACGCATCATACGAGAGATCTGGAGGAACGGCCAGCCGGATATCCTGGGCACAGGGACAGGGACAATAGGAAGAGTGCACTACTACTAGTATTTACAAGTCATCAAGGGAAACACTGAGAAGACATTGAAGGACAGGCCAAGTTACCCTATGACTCTTATAATTAAAGGACCTGTGGTAGAACTGACCTGAGGCATGATTTGCCAATTAGCTCTGACAGAGCTGAAGTACGTGATATTGCACTTCTAATGCTTTCTACATGGAATAAAGCCAAGACTTATTAATCTGAATAAACTAGTATGAATGTGGGTGCTGAAGGACACTTGAAGATGTTAATTACGGTGTATGTAGCTTGATTAAATGCACACAAACTCTTACAATTATTGTTTTTGTATGTAATAAATAAAAAGAGCATTCAATTTGTCAGATAAAACAAAATTATTGCTCAGGAGTGGTTATTTGTAATGACAAGACAAGATCAAAAAATATAGTCTGCATTGACAATAACTGTAAAAACTGTACATTGGTGTAAACTGTACAGTTCTTGTCCTAATGTTTTACTTGTTTAAAAATGGTAGAAATGTTTCAGATTCACATGAAATCATTGCTCTAGTCCCATATGTACTTGATAATAACAAATAGCATGTTATGGCACCTACAGATGGCAGATTATGCTTATTATGATTATTATTAGGTGGGCTATTTTTGGACTAAACTTAAGTACGACATTAATTTATCATATACATGAACATTCATATACAGTAAAGAAGGACTAATAGACCCTTTCTCCTATTCATTTCAACTAGTTAGCATTAGAAAACTAAAACCACTAATACAAAAAAATCTAGGAGCCCAATGCAACAGTACAAAAACTGAAGGATTCACTTGCATAGAAATATACTATACAATGGCTACCCCATAACACCAGTACAATCTGATGGCTAACTGCCCTGATTAAAAAAAACAAAACAGCTTTATATCTAGCTAGTTGCAATGTTCTCCCTCAACATTAACCACACACAGTCTGTTGGGAACATTTGTCAAAACTATCTTGTTTATGAACAACTTGTAATGGTTGGTGGCTAATGCTAATTCTACCATTGACAATGTATTGCGGTCGGAGAGGCACCACACACGCAGCTATGATGTTAACAAACACCATAATTTAATTCCTCTCCTTACTTTCTACGTTTTAGGAAATCTGGATGTACACATTTAGAAAAATATAATCTTGGAAAAACTATGAACCTAAGAGCACACTACATTAAAAAGTCTAGATAGATACAGAGAGCTTAGGCTCGTGCTGGAGTTCATATTTAACGCACCTGTTAGCCCTACTGTAGTAATTTTTGGTTGTGAATGACAGCGACGTACAACAGTGATAATGTAAAGTAATTTAATAGTTTTATTTTAAGTGTAAGCTAACTTTAAATATATACTGAAGAAAAATTTATAAAGAAAAAAGAATTTATAAAGAAAAAATTCATAGAAATTTAGCGGTTAGAATTGGTCTTCACACCTGTAATAGAACCCCGGACTCTGAGAAGCTACCCAAGCTAATCATGTTTTCATTGGATGGAGGCATGAACAAAATAATTATTAACAATTAATTAAATAAATAGTAGTTTATTGTGAAATATTTTGAAATGTAATGTTTAAGAAATAAAACCTTACCTGTGAAAGGTGTGAAAGAAGTATTCATCGGCATTAGTTAGCCTATTGCTACTGCTAGCTAGCGTCCAAGGTACTTAGCTTCATTAGCCAACATTCATTAATTTTGTTTCGTAGTCGTACAAAAATTAATTTAGCCTACAGTTCAAGCATGTTGTGTTTCTGCTCCTTACTTGCATTTGCTTGCAATAGGTCCAAAAGAAAGAAAAAAAAAGACATTTTTATTGCACCAAACATACGGAAATAATAGCACTCGTACTGGGTGATGAGTGTGTTTTTTCCCTTCATATCCATTTCGGGCATTTCTCAGTAATTGTCCATGTAGTGCAGGTTGTTCAGGTAAGAAACCATAACTCAAAATTAACTTAAGGAGCATATTCTGTGTGTATTTAGTGAATTGGCCAGGTAAAGTATCATTATTCTGCCAGTATAGACAAGAACATTGATGGATTGCCTAACAGTGGAATGTTTGTTCTGTGTATTTTTATAAGTCAATCCTCAGTGGTTAGGTGATGTACTAGTAATGGATTGTACATTTTCAACATGCCAGAAGAGCCAAAAAGACAAATTATATATTCATTAATATGTCCAGTGTACAGGTTGAAACAAGAAACCCTGCATCCTTGCGTTACTGTTTTCCATCAGTGAAAACTTTTTCTTTTGTCTGTGTTGTCCCTGAAGTAGACAACACCAAAGCAGCAGACAGTGTTCAAGTTTGGCTAAAGGTCTGCTCTGTTTTAAAAAAGAAGCCCACAAGGAAGTCCTTTGGTCTTGAGGTCTTGGCATGGCCTCTCATGTGGTCTGAGCCTTTCAGAAATCAGTGGCGATGTTGGTGTGGACTCTTTGAAGCTACTGTGTAATTATATTTGTATAAACCACTTGTGAATTGCTCATAATCATAGGACCGAAATGTTATGTAGCTAAACACATAATTCAGTGTTTTGTTCAGTGCTCGCTTCGGCATGTAATCAGTGTGTCTTATTAGAAGCAAGCAACAATCTATACAATGCATTGTTTTCCAACTGCCACAAGAAGCATTTCTAAGCCTAAATACAACTCTTGTGTGACTTGCTTTTATTGCCTTCTGTAAAAAATCTTATTGTTTCAGATATGTGGCAGTTTTATTGCCATTTCCCATGAGCCAACGCATAAGATCTGATTCTAAATCTTCTAATAAAGGCAATCTGTGGGTTCAATTATTCATTTACAGCTTCTAATTTTAACTCCACTGGATTTATATCTGACATCTGAGCTTATATTGGTTTAACTTTATCTCCCCGATCTTAAATTCTTCGAAGGTTATACAGTGGATTGGGCTTTTGGAAAATATTATCAAGACTTTCTTCTGTTTCGTTTTGTAAAATAAATATCAAAATTTGCAGCATCAGCTCAGCCCCTTGTTTACTTTCATTTATTTTATCCCCTGTCAAATAGGGAGCACGACCTTAACAGCCATTATTCAACACTGTTTTTAAAAATAGTACGTTCCCATGGTGGTTTCAGAAGCCCCGGGTCTCTGATGAGCTCCAGATGTTTTCCAGATGTGCTCGACATTGGGCAGCACTATTGGGTTTCCACAAGAACACCCCACCATAACTTGACTGCTACTATGTGGAGCCAAAACCAAATATGTTCACTGGTAAAGTTAAAAGGCTGTGCATGGAATTTCTCATTATTCCCATGCTTCCTACATCCACTGAAATGAGTCACTATGTAGCTACAGAGTATTGGTGAGTCACATTCTCTTTTCTACTTAACAGTCAAATATGTGGCTGGACTTTGCACTGCTGTTGCATTGCTAGCTGTTTAGTTATAGCACCAAACCTTGTGAAGCAATACTCCTAGTGCACCAAATCCATAGCCAGTGAACGTATTGCATTTATTTGTATTTACACAGATATACAGTGCCCTCCAGTGGGTTCATACAGTATCACATTCTTTACAGTCTTTCCTCAGTAGTACTCAAGTTATATTGTGGTAATGTGGTAATGAGGTAATGACGCCCCCTGCTGATGAACATTAAAATGTATTCCATGTTATGTATTCCATGTACGTAGGAAATTATAGTTACCCAGTAATACTAGTAAAGGGAAACACATCTCTCAGTGTCATCCACAATACATTTCCAGCATTCAAATAGACAAAATATAATCATATAGGTTCATTTCAAGTCTCTGGTGGATCACATGACCCAGTTTCTCCAGTGCTAAACTACAATATCAGCACTTTTTCTATTGTAACCCTTGCATTTGTACTTAGAGTGGTATAGCTCCAGTCAATCTCTCTGCCCACTTCCACATTTTTTTCTTGCTTGTTTGTTTCTTTGTGAATTAGCAGTTCCTCTCATCCAGTGTGGCCAGACGAATCATTTCTTCATCTTCAGTCCATGAACTTCTTCCTGTAAGTACAGACATTTAAATATTACTTATTGCACAGTCATGCTTTCAGCCCCAGCTTCTGCTTATCTGTCTGCCGGTGACACATGAGCAAAAGCATACAATAGCCAAAGTGTACTTCACTGACCTGCAGTGCCATTCGTTTGTTTCTCTCCTCCTGCAATTCTTCTTTCACTTCCTGCATGCCATGTCTGGAAATGTAAAGGGCAGGCTTTAGATGTGCGGATTGTTGGGCCAAAAATGATCAACTTTTTAGAGAAAGAAGAAATGCTTTAATAATACAGAGACAGGAGGATACACACTGAGTTTCCTGTCTTAACAATAAATGGGCACCAATCCAAGTATATAATTACATATTACATATTAGTACATCATTATGCAGTTTAAAGGCACACGAGAATGTACTAAGTTGATAACAAAACATCAACCAGTGTGACATAAACTTGTAATAATTAAATAATGATTCAAGTGGGTCAGTCACTTTTTTTCACTATGTTTATATATGGTTTCACAAATGTAACTAAATTAAAAGTAAAAATGCGCACTGTTGAACACTATAAGTACAGTTAAATAGAATACCCAGTATTGCTGTAAATAAGATAAGGAGACTCAGATAAACTCTGGGTTAAAAGAATAAAACCGAACGGAGACCGTGAGGTTCACAGCCTGAGTTAGTCATTTATATTAGTGCAGGTCCTAACAAAAATCTGTAATTGAATTCAGCATGTTTTTGTTGCTCCCAGTGGGCTTAGGCTTCAAAGATAATGAAACAATTTTCCATTTGTAGGGTAGATTACCCCTCTCTTCCTCTCTGTGAACATTCAGCTGTCTTTTACGTCTCTAAGCTATATTATGATTTAGGGCCCTGATTTCATTTAACATTGTTAAAAAAAAGTTGCTGTTGGGACCATGTGGTCCATATACACAAAACACTCACTTATGTTGTGTCTGCAGCAGCTCCAGAGCCATCCTCAGCTCCTGGATCTCAGCCTGAAGGCTCTCCACAGTTGGCTTGTCTTTGCTAGGTGCTGTTTTTCCATCCAGCAGGACTTTGGGGGGCGTAGGTCGTACTGGAGTTGGGTTAGAAGAATGCTCAGGCTTTGCAGGGGATGGCAGGACATTTTCTGTAGGCTGCAATAAATTAAATAGACATTACTACTAACCCATAACTATCATGGAAATGTTTATGATGCAGCTAGGTCATAAACCTTTTGCAATCGAGGAAAATTTTCTGTCTGGATCTTTTTTGGTGATGATTCAAGTTCTGTCTTATCAATGGCCCTTTCCTATTAAAGATCAACAGTAACAATGCATTAGCACAGTTAGCCCAATATAGATTTCACAGAGTGCCAATAAACTGCTTCAAGGAAGAAATTCTTTTTAGCCAGAACTAAATGAGATAAATAGATGAGATGCCAGAGCAGGTCTGTGCCTGCTTGTCAGTCAGAGTGGAGAAGGTTGAATCAATGTTTGCAACTTTTCGTCCTATGGTTTGATTCACTATTAAAAGGGTCTTTAAGAGACAGTGCCATTCCTTTAAAATAATCTATAAACATTCAACAGAAGCTTGTGCTTTTTTCAAATTTAATTTGTTTAAGACAGAATAAATAGTAAGGATACCACTCTAGTTAGCCACACACTTAGCCAAACAAGCTATTAAATTCAAAATAAAGCTGAACCTATAAGGGTGGATAAGTGTGGAGATCATACCTCTGCTGCTGGGGCTTGTCCTGGGGGTCTCCTCTGTGGGGGTTTGGCTCTGTTTGCTGTAGGGTGGGACAGTTTTTCAGTTTGTACATCAACTCCGTCAAACTGGTCCTTTTCTTTTTCCCCGGCTTGTTTGGGGGAAGCAGGTGGACTATCACCATTGACTCTAAAAAGATATGCCTTTTTGGTAAGTCTTGTAATACAAGTTATTTGTAATTGTTCCTTTATGTTATCTGAACATTTGTCCTTTAACCTTTACATTGATTGCACAGCATAAAGTATGTTAGATCTAATAATGTTTCAATCAGCACAGACAACACAGACGTTTTTGTTCTCTCAGTCTTGTGTGGCAATGTGTGTGTTTGCTCAGGAAACAGGAAATGGGCTGCCCTCGTCTGTTTATGCCCGATCTGACTCATCCAAGAGTTTCCAATGTGCCACTAAAGGTCGGGCATCCTGGCATTCTTCTTTAAGGAACCACAGCAACCATTGGTGCCAAGCAAAGCCATTAGCATCTAAAGGCTCAGCTCCTGGTGCCAGTGTCTCTGACATTTTCTTAAAGGCCTGTGCCTCAGAAAGGTTCCGCAGTGAAGCACTTTTAAAGTTTCATGTTTCAGTGGGCGCTCTCTGGTTACTGGTTGATGTAGCCACACAGCAGGTCTTAATGCACAGATTAGAAAGAGAGAGAGAGGTCTTTTGGCTTTACTCACTTTGGTAGAACCTTATTGGGTTTGTCTTTGACTGTCGGTGGCTTTATGATGGAAGGCAACTTGACTTTAGTTGGGGGATTGCTTCTCAAGTCCTTTGGCTCGGTTTTGTCATCTATAGGTAACATTAATATCATTAACTTCTAAAGAAACTGCCACACAGTAAAATAACAGTTTAATTTTTACCTTTTGCTTTTAATGCACCACCTTTCTCCATGGCTGGGGCATCTGGCTTCACTAAAAAAAAAACAACAAACATAAACAAGATATGATAGATAACATCTGTTCTAAAATGGAAAACTGTAGTTTCCTTATCATACACTGCAATTTCCAGATGCCATTGTGTTGCCATAAATGGAATGCAAAGTCAGCAACTGGACTTGTGACAAATAAAAGTCCCTCACCTTACACAGGTGTGGCTCATGCTGTAATAAAAGCTGCGGCTTTGATTGATTAGAGCTCTATTGCACGATTTATAGCTCACCTTTTGGTGCAGTTTAATAAGTTACATTTCAAAGCAAAGATATAATGTAACAGTATTATCAACATTTTTAAAGCTTGACTTAAAGTAAAAATTAAAAAGTAGATATATAGATATAAAATAGATATAAATAGATAAATATTACATCAATATTATTAAACTTAGTAAATGAGAAACACTTTTTCAGGAGACAAAAAATAACTTTGAGCTCAGATGAGAAAGTATACTACGGAAGAATACAGGAAGCCTACCTTGAGAGTGCAAAGCATTGTGCAACATTTCTCTCAAGCAAACCATCCAAAGTAACACAGCTTTTTGTGAAAATCTCGGTGGCAGCATTCTCCCCCACCCCCTTGTTTCCTCTAAGACTCCTAAACTGTGCCACGTGACTAGAATGGCCTATTACTACAGACTTCCTCTGAAGAAATGTCTGTGTAAAGCATTTGCAATAAAACGTTAGTGGTAATGAATGATCTTGTATGATTAACATTTCACTTGTCTCACAAATTCAACTCTCATAATGGTGTAGATGACACTTTTGGGGTTGCATTAAAATTGCACCTTAACTCAAGCCACAGACTCCTCAGTTGTCACATGTCTTATCCACATCCTGCTTATCATGCAAGTGCATTTTATATTCTATTTTTATATTGTGCAATACATTAATAAGAATATACAGCAACTCAATACTAATCCACACTTCCACAGTAAATAACACTTTTCTCCCTAAATAGACAAAACACAAACATAAAACTAAATTAAATGCAGTATGAGTCAGTAACTTTCAAGAATTTCTCCACCAAATGTCTGTCCTATTCTACTCAATTTAATTACATTATACACAGTATAATGACAACATGAATAAAAGCTTGCAGCAATTACATTTAAATACGACACACCTGGAGGAAGTAGACATAAGTCATGACCTGTTTTAACATTGGGCTGCCTCAGAGCAGCACTATTTTTTGTTTTTTTTTCTTACCTGAAGGTTTTGTGCTGTTGGTGCGTGCTGGTCGACTTGTGTCCCCAGTCTAAAAAAGAAATAGAAAGATCAGCAGATGTGCAGTGTGCTCCCTTGTGCATTAAAGACCTTCACCCATTTAACTTGTCTTTCCACTCAAGAAATCAGTGAGTCACTGTTTTGACTGCAGACACTTTCAGGCTAACTCATTCAATTATACATAAAAGGCAATTTTATAATAATTAAAAGTATAGTTACTCTGATGCATGTCCATGGCCTCATAACTCCTTACAATGGTCAAATTTGTTTTTTAAAATATGAAAGTTCCAACCAGCTAGACTTATCAGGACCTGGTGTGTAGTCCACTCACTTGCAGACTGCTGATTGGTGGTATAACCATGACAAAGTTATCTGGAAAGAAGCCACAGCGTCCTTTTAACTCCCCCCGCCACCAGCCTTCATCTTCTGTTTCCTTCAGAGGGAGATGAGGGAGTCACAAGTTCAGACATAACTACATCCTTTGGGACACGGAACTGCTGCTTCAAACATTACAACTCACTCAAACAAAACGAGACACTAAAAGTCACAAAAGATTCTCAGACTCTAATTTTGTTTCACACCTTTAAAGTGAACTCACCATCAGACTCCACCTTTAAAGCCAATCATAAATAGCAAACTAGTTGAACAATCAGATGACAACTGGTTTGACAGCATATATGTATGACAAACAAAAATATCAGAGCCAAACAAGAGTGGGCAGAACTCTTAAATAATGGTCATGTACATGTTGAACTGCTAGACCCTTATTTCAGAAAAAATATTATGTGAATAATTTAAGGAAAACTATTTTTTATTCTTAAGTGAAAAATGTAGAGCACTATTTTCCTTGAGTCACTTTGCCTTCGTATTACATCATGATGTGAGTCACATGCTCCTTTAGAAAACAAATAAATAAAAATGGTGTCGCACCTTGCTAAGGACAACAACCATGTCTCCCTTTTTCAGCTCCAACTCGTCCTCAGCTTTGGGCTTGTAGTCGAACATAACTTGGCAGTACTCCACTGTAGACATGTGATATATTAGTCACTTAACCTGAAATCTTTGGTTACACATGTTACACAACAAAGCATAATTACTTCCCCTCATCAAAACATAAATAGCTGAGAACAACCGGAAAGACTATGATAAAGGCTGTAAACATCTTGTAGGGTTTTCCCAGTCACACAATACTGAGTGAAACCAGGTTACTGATATTTACCTCACCTTTGACTTATCTATGTAAAAGCATGCCTATTTCTTCACACCACTCTGTTTTTAGAAATAATGCAAAAAAAAATAGAGGCTGTCTCCTTAAACTATTACTAATAAAGCAAGAGAAATGTGTGACATACCATTTTTTGCTTTGTTCCTGACACTTGCTCGTTGTGAGAACTTTGTAAATAAAAAAACAGGAAAAATATAAGAAAACGTTTCAAATAAGTTTGAAAATGAGTTAGTTATTTGACATTGCTCACCTGCTTTGTAAAAACAGCATCTGAGAGTTTGGGCCTTGATTTGCCCTCGTTGATCTTATTATCTGTATAATGAGGTATATATAATGAGTATTATATATTATTATAATATCCTCTTCACTAACGTTGGGTTTTAGTAATAGTTCAGTTTATAGTTTTTGCCCACCTTTGGAAAGAACAAAGATTTCCTTGACAAAGTTTGATGGAAATGCTCCAACTCTGCCATTTTTAAAGCCCATCCACCATCCATCTTCAATCTATCAAACCAATACAGCAGAGATCACCAAAATCAGCTCATAAAGCTTAACAAATATGAATTCTTTGCTTTCAACTCAAAAAGTTAAACTACACTATTCCACTTATGAAGTGTACTGTGTGTTCACATTAACCGAAAACTGGTTAGACCAGTTTACATCATTGTTAAAAGCCATGTATCTGGAAACATATTGTGTCAGCATTCAAGTCACAAGGGATTTAAATGGCCAAACAGGTAGTGCATACAATATGAAGGAATTTCCCCAAGGATGATTGCCTAAAAAATATTTTTATAAAAACCTAATTTACATATCACCTTTAAGAGCAACTTTGGCGCCCTTCTTGAGAGTAACTAGCTTTTCATTGACTTGATGTAGCTTTAATTAGCTTTGGCCCATGTTTAAGGACTTCACCTCACTCATGATCTCAATGGTTTCCCCAACACACAACTCCAGCTCATCTTCATTATTGGCGGCATAAGGAAAGATCACTTCACATCTCCGCGGCTGCTTGATCCTCTTTGCTAAGAACACATGGCAGACATTGATAGAGAATGTTCAAATTACAAAATCATTAAACTGAGCAGGACTAATACTGTATTAGGTCTAGAAATTAGGATGTCGTAAAAGTCTGCTTGCTGAATTGTTTTTTGAAGGTGCCACAAAAGCCATAAGTTAGCTTACTTGATCGTTTTTGTGGCAGTGTGAGTGATTTTGACAATCAAATGTGGAAAAACAAAACAAAAAAAACAACAGTAAAGACTTGGTACAATACTTTGTCTAACACTGCGTGGTTCCCTGTTGCTGTCACCCCTTAAATAGACTGGCACCTCCTAAAAAGAAAGCACATCTTTAACACCTCTTTGTACACTTAAACACACTGTACATGAATGGTACAGTGCTACCAGACCTTGACGAAGTTGGCAGGAAAGATGCCCTTCTTTCCTCTCAGCTCTCCCTGTAGCCATCCATCCTCAGTGCTTTTGGTGACATTTTTCACCACATCCCCCATCTTCACTGAGAGCTCGTCTCCCATGGTGCTATTAAAGTCCACAAGCACCAGCACCTCTACAGCGCAGCCGCAAATGGAGCAGAAAATTAGATTCCTCACACAAGAACTGATACAATGCTTCACCAGTGATATATCCTGACATTTAAAAACCAAGACAACACTTACACAATGGTGACAAACTAAGAAAGCAATGACATGGAATTGAACTCTTCAAATCTTTTTCCCTCACATATAATCTTAAGCTGATAGTATAACACATATACTATATTCAATACTACTGTTAAGCAAAACAGGCAAGGTAATGCATTTTTACTTTGAATAAACAGTAACAGTAGATTGTTCTATTTGAGGTAGTGTTTGACAGTTTTGAAAAATATCATTTTCATAGCCCTATAGTGTCAATATTAGCATGCCAACTTACCCATGGTTACTTTCCTGTGATTTTCCTCCAATATGTTTGTAGAATATTTGAAAAAGCAGCAATCAAAGGCTCAAAACAGAAGAACTAAGAGTGCCTACAACTAAACTGATCTGTTCTTCCTACTTGTCAAACATTAACATTGAGCAACTTTTCCTGAGGCTAGTCATGGCAAGTCACTAGTAAGAAAGTAGGATGGGTCAGAGAGAGAGAGCGAGAGAGAGAGAGAGAAGGAAGGAGGGGAAAAAAGGAGGAGATAAAAACATAGGGGAGTGAACAGGTCGGACAGGTTTTAGCAGGAACAAAGCTCACAAGTTTGACTTAAATAGGCCTGTTCATTGAGTTGACTTCACGCAGCATTAAAATACTTTGTAGTCTGTAGTAGTGCAGCATAATGGACAATAGAGTTTAAGCTCAGTACTTTTTGGGCATGTAGGAGAACTGTGTTTGTGTGTGCACAGCCTTTGTGGCAAAATCACCTGGCCATATACAGAAAGCAGAACCATTTATGCAAGAGTGCATTTTACAAATAACAAAACCTAGCATAGAAAAAGCTTATTTTAACTTCCACTGCTAAATCAAAACATTGTAGCATTTGTTTATATCTGGGTGCCACTATCGTCCAATTCCAATGACTATCAAAGTAAGAAGCAAGTACTTTTTAATACTAGGCCAAGCTACACCAATAAGTTTTAGTTGGATCTTAGAAGAGTCCTAAATCAGAGTCAAGTCCAATAAAACAGTTTTAAATTGAAGCAAAATCATTCTCTGTCTGAGATGGCCCCGATAGTAACCTTCAGTTCATAGGAAATTTAAAAAAAATGACAAACAACAACACATTATTTTGCTGAATTGACTTGATTGAGAAATGCAGCAAGCCAGTTTCAGTTTAAACCAGGATCATAGTATAAAACCTGGTTAGAATTTTGGTGCTAGAGTATTAAATTCTATTCACATCCAAAGAGAAAGCTGAACAAATTTGAATTCAAACAAGCCTGAAATCTCGCAACAGAATAGAGTTAGAATAAGTTCAAACACTCTTTAAAATTTAATCTTTTTTAAATCGTCATGTGATCATGACAACATGACAACATGACATCACACTTCACAATAACATCAGCTTTGTTGTCAGTTTAGAATTTAGACTGTTTTCAACATTCAAAAGTCAGTTAGTTCATTGGCAGTTGTACTACACAGATAACTTCTACGCACAGAAACATGAATGGGCATGTACAAAGAGGTGCTTTTCATGAGGCGCTCAACTTGGCCAACCAAATTCTGCAGCAAATCAACAGAACTCTTTCAGAAAACAGCAGCATGCTGTATGAAAACAATGAGGTCCTGCTTTCAAAAAACGAAGATCTCACCAAACTAAACCTTTTTCTACAACAGAGTAATGAGGCCCTGTGGAACGACATTATTGCCCTAAACTCAGTGATTGCTAGCCTTCCACCTTCACAACTCAACGTCTGTGATGCTGCTGTCCAAACTGACATCCAGCTCAGTGAGCAGCACAGCGAGGAGCTGCAGAAAGCTTGTGAGATGATGGAAATGCTCTTCAGTGAGCTGAAAGAAGTAAAAATACTCAGAGAATTTGATGTCCTGCTCTATGAGCAGTACAGTGAAATGCTAAAGAGGCAACAGGAGGACAACCACAACCTTCGTGCAGTTATCAAAAACATGGCTGAGCAGGGCAGAAAAGATAAAGACCAAGAGAAGGAGGTGGACAACCAGGAAAACTCATGCTGTATGTCCACACAAGGACATTAAGATTGAGAAGTTAGTTTCTTCATAACTAACATGCCTTGTCGGAAAACCTTTTTCTGGAATTTGTCCTGGATAAATGAGAAACTCCACAGACTAACTATATTGAAGAAAAATAAATGACCCAAGCTGCAATTGTTGAATTTTCCCTCAGACAGGTGAAAGTTGTGACTCACTATCTGTCGTAGGTACGTAAATTTGACCGGAGTGTCCTCATAGCTTGTGTGGTAAACAGGGGGTTTTCTTCTTCTCTTGAACTTCTTGAACTTTTTGTGGTGTCTATTGGCATTTGTCAAGTGTCATATTAGTTACAAATTCTTTTTGAGGACAGAGATTTGATTATATATATTATCAGATTAGGGGTGCACGGTAGCAGAGTGGTTAGCGCTTCTGCTTCACAGCAAGAAGGTCGGGACCCAAAACATCCTTGGCTGATTGTGGCTCGCTCAAACATCGTCAGCTAACTCTGGTCTTTCTGTGAGGAGTCTGCATGTCCTCCCTGTGTCACTGTGGGTTCTCTCCAGGTTCTCCGGCTTCCTCCCACCGCCCAAAGACGTGCACGTATAGGTGAATTGGCAACTCTATCCCTAAGTATCCCTAGCGAATGAATGTGAGAGTGAATGGTTGTCTGTCAATGTTTGTCTATAAGTGTCAGCCCTGCGACGAACAGGCCACTGTCCAGGGTGTACCCCGCCTAAGGCCCAAAGCTGCTGGGATAGGCTCCAGCCACCCACGACCCCACAAAACGTGACTAAGCAGTAGAAAATGAATGAATGAATATTATCAGATTATATATGAACGGTAATAGATGATTCACTAGCAGACATAGAAATTCAAACATTTTGGGTGTTTTTTTCAAATTCTGGTGGAGGACATTTTATTTTTTATATATTTTATATTGCCATAGGTTTGTCATTAGTGGGTTATGGCAACAATAAATGAACCCAATTCCATTTAAATGTCAATGTAAAACTACGTTATATAAAGTAACAGCAACAACATCAGCTTCAAAAAGATTTTTACTTCAAAGGGACATCTTTAAATTTCAGTTTAGGCATAATATACATTAAACACTCTACTCATTCAAGGCACAAAAAAGTACACATTCCAAAACAATTGCTTGAGACATTAATATAAACTACTTACAATTATCCATTTCCACTAAATTGTTTTTTTCGTACAAACAACACAACAACAGGAAAACCTTTTTATTAAATTACTGCAGACTGAAGAAATTCAGCAACAGAAACCAAACACCAAAATCTATTAAAATTCATTTTTACACGCATGTCCAGGTATAAAATTATTGCATGTTTCTAGAGAAAAAAAATACTAATTTACCATTTTAGACAGGGTGTTGTATAAGCAAGAATCTGAAATTTACAAAATGCACACGTCGCACAAACTGACACCTGTGCTGGCAGCACACACATCTTGTTGAGCTAACATGTTTGGTCCCCTTGCCCTGTCAGATCACAGTGACATCACACAGTGTACGCATTGCTGTAATTTAGTCAAAGTTCAAAACGTCAGACCTTTAGTAAATTATAATTAAACCAAATAATTTACCATCCACTACTATCCAGGTAAAATAGTTTGTATCTTTTCTAACCATCAAAGGCATGAAAATGAGTCACGCTTCTAAAATGACCACAACAACTTGAAACATCACCCATAACCAGTGCTTAATTACAAATGGTAATGCAATATTGACATTGCATTGAATGAAAAAAATGTCATAGTCTTCAACAAGACACAAAGACGGTTAAGATTTTCAGCAGTCCAAAGATAACAGAGCCCACTCCTTAGGTATGTTCTCTTTCATCATGATGGTTCTGTTCAGTGTCTCCTCTCTGTTCCCCATTAACCTGGGCCCATTTAGAGCTATTGCTGTTGGGGCCGCTGTTAGCTTTGCGAATGATGAATCGTGCCCTTCCTCGGGAAAAGTTCCCTCGGCCTCGCCCTCGGTTGTCTATCCATTTGCATTCTACATGAGTCTCTCTGACATCATGCTGGACAAAGAAACAACAATTAAAATCATGACAGTTGTAAAGTACACAGTCAAAGAAAATATAAGAGAATCTTCTTGATCTTACCAAGTAGTATTTTTTGCTCTTAGGGGTGTACTCTGGGTCCCAGTTTTCATTCTTAGTTGGATTACATTGAGAACTATTTCCCTGATAACTACCTCTGTTCCAGCTTTGTCCACAGATTTGGATCTTTTTGCCAAAAACATGGAAATGCCATGAAGTGATTAAGTTTAACACTCAACCTTTATTAAAATTCTCAAAAATCTAGTTGACCTATATTTACTTACAAATCCTCCATGCGCCCTTCCTCTGTCACATGGTCTCTGGGTCTCCTTTACATCTAGTTGGGTCTTTAAACCCTCTTCTTTCAAACCAGACTTTTCAGGAGACACATCTTCCATGTGAGACTTGGAGGATGAGGATGATGAAGAGAGACTTGATGTACGTGAGCGTTTCTTTATGCTTTTTCTAAAAAGAGCCAAATCATAATTGTCTTATTTTCAAATATCATTGATAATTGTGACAGTAATCACAATACGTACATTGATTTCTTGAGGCACTTGGAAAACATTTCTGTAGATCTCTCTTCTCTTCCAGAATCCAGACTATCGCCCATATTTGACACATCCTGATCATGATTATAATCATGGCTGGTATAATTTTTACGGCGTTCAATATCCATACGGAGGTCCCTTGGGTCTTTCTTCATTTTTTCTCCACCCTCCTGAGCAAGTTAAAACAGAACACATTGTCGTGGATAGACTTTGGATTAGCTTGGAGATGCTCTCAGCCATGCTTTTGTGTAAACTAAACAATAGGTTCATTGGAATAAACACAAAATATAAAGTATGTATGAATGAATGACTTTTCCAGTGCATTTGAAGTTTAAGTATAAGCCATGAGCTTGGATCTTCAGTTCTTATTTTGAAAACCAGCTTCAAGTATAATTTACCATTACATAAATAACTTAGTGGTTATTTATCAGCATGTGGTTACATTGGAAAACGTCATATTTTGGCAGTGTGGCAAGTTCAAACAGACAGATCCAAATGATTCAATGTTTAATGCAGAGATATAAGTTTAAAAAATATGGTCACTAGCTAAAACAGTGGCAGAATTTTCACTTTCAAAAGCACACTACTCCTCTTGCTCTTGTTTTTTATATTATGTGTATTTTGTCATCCCAGAGTGAGGCATATGGATTTGAAAACAAGTGTAGTCTGCTTATTTGGTTCTTCAAGTTTTTAAAAATACTTACAAAGACTTTTGCTTAGATTCCTTTGAACAGCTTGGGTACGGCAGCTTCCTTATTTGCTATATTAGCCTTGGTCTTTGCCCACATTTAAACAAATCACCATGTGTAGTGGTGATATGTAACAAACAACAAAGTCAAAATGCCTTATTTAGCATTTGTGAATTTTGGATTCACAGGCCTTTCCCTTCAAGACAAGCCACAGGCTTTAAGGGAGTGTGCCTTGCTCGCTTTTTTGTTGTTCGTCTTTCATACTGATTTCATACTGCAAAGTTTTCAGTCACCTTGTAAGTGCCTTCCTCTGCGGTTTTGATCGCCTCAAAAATCTGAGAGTGTTTCCTAAAAGCACTTGGTGAGACATCAATTCTCCTGTAACAAAGACATATTGTTTAGGCATGTCAAATAAAGCAGTATACACAGACACCACAGCACAAACTCGGCTACAATGAGCTGCAGGGATAACATAAACAAGACAAAACGGACCTCCACCAAGCATAAGAACAATTAAGCCAAAGCAGTTGTGATTTTCAGGTAGGAAAGGTATGAAAAATACCTGAAAGCTGTTAAAAGAGGAGGTGAAGCCACAGCACACTGAAGGTGAGAGGGTCACACAATAGGCCACTCTACCTGTGTATCTCTGGACTTTTTCTTGGTTTCATCATTTCCTTCTCTGCAGCTTGTCTTTGGTACATGGTGAATCTCTCATTTAGGGTCAATCCAGATGAGGGAAAGTGCTGAGCTGTGCAGGAAAATGAAAATAAACTTTCAGCTGTGATGCTGGCTTGTGTGTTTCTTTCTGCAGTGCTTTGATTGTCTGATTTAAGAGCCCATCATAAAGAGAGTGTCCCTGTAAAGGGTGCATAATAAGATACACACTTGTAATAGCAATGCCTGAATCAAAACAAGAAGCTCACCTTTAATGTGATGAACAATGGTGACGATATGTTGGGCAAACAGCTCAGAAGGACTCCTTTGTAACTGAGCAGTCTGAACATGCTGAAAGATGGAGCGAAACTCCTTATCTTTTTTTGAAGACTGCATAAGATCCTGAGACAGTTGACGTTCTTTCACCAAAATATCAGAAGTACTAAAATTGACACAAAAAAATTGAACATATATATATACAAACTAAAATTTGCTGGCTGGCTTTTTTTTGTCGTAACGCATGCTGCTTACCTTACTAAACTTTCTCCAAGAAAATCCATTCTGACATTAAATTTAGCATCCTGTTTTCTTGGCATGACATAAGAGTCTTCTCCAGTGGACATAAACATGTCTGAGTTCCTTCGGGGTGGGGCCGAGGGAGATGGAATAGGGGAAGTTTTCACCATCTTTCTGGCTTTACAACCTCTCTCAGGGGAGGTGTCCTCAAATTTTTGAGCAAACTCTCTTTTAGCCAATGAGGCAGAGAAGACAGCAGCTTTTTCCTGCTTTCTACTGACACATAGGTCTTCTACTGTAGTGTCAAGGCCACTTGCCACAGAGGCTGTGTTCTGCCATTTTCCAAAGCGCTCTTCAAACAGTTGTTGGGCTATGTGAGCGACCTTATTTTTTGGCTCAGAGCGCTCATCTCCATTGAGCCAGTCAATGTGTGACTCCTTTGAATGGGCTTTCATCATTTCCTCATCTTCCTCTCCATCCACAGAAAGAAATGGAGAAGCTTTCAGAAAGCTGTTCAGGGACATCTCACAGCCACCATCCTCTTTATATTTTCCAGGCCCTGAGTCAGCCTGAACAGTAGGTTCTTTGCCATTTACCTTTCCTTGTTCCATATCAATTTCACTGGATTCTGTCTTTGTGCCATTTTGCAGTGCAGCTTTTCCTTTTTTACTTTGCTCCTCTAAAAACCTACACATGACAGAGAAATTAGAATAGATGGTATTCATGCATGCATACTGTCTCCTAATAAAGCACTTTATGTCATGTCAAACTGTATTACTATAAGGTGTTTTGGTGACAATTCAAATAAAACAATACAGCACTCTTCATTTTAAAATACATAGATTAAAGCTGTTGTTTAAAGTTAATGAAATTGGTTTAACCAAAAATGGGGATAATGAGATAAGAAATGAGAAAAAAAAAGAAAATGTGCCTTACTTTCTGAAGGCAATGGAGATTGCCTTTTTATCTCCATCCAGGTATTCCTCGGTGGAGAAGAAGTCAAAGCTGGAGAGCATAGGGTTCAGACTATCTTGTGAGGATTTCTTTGTTGATGGTGCATTACACCCATTGTGCCAGGAGAGGGCCCCATTGCTCATGATATATTTAGTGGTGGGACTAGACTGGGTGGCAGTAAGGCTGCTCGGAGCAGCAGAACACACAGAGGAGGTCAAAGGGCTTGCCTTCTTTGGGCTGCTGACCTCTGTCAAGGGGATCCAATTCCCCTGAGTTTTCCCACTTTGTGACCCATCTTTGTCTGCCGGCAAAACTCCTACGAGCTCCACCAGCTTCCCATCTCTCTCTACTCTCGTTTGGGCATGTTTTGGTGAGTGTTCTTCCGGCACATCTTTGGAAGTTTGGTTTACGCACAAGGCAGGTCTGCCTTTAGGTGAGGTGGAGTGTGAGGGGGACAGAGAATGCTGGGAGTTTCTGGACAGGGGTGTGGAGGACCGGTCAGAGCGATTGAGCGGAGGTGTTCCTGACCTATCCTGAACATTGTGGAGTTGTCCTCGTGACTGCTTTTGCTGATTTTTCTGCTTGTAATTTTTCCAGTTGTGACGGTTGTTGTTGTTGTTGTTGCTGTTATTGTAGCCACCCCCTCCTCGCTGGTAGCGTCCACGCTGGAAGTAGCCACGGCCACGGCCTCGACCCCTGAAGTTGTATGGCCTCCTGAAGCCACGGTGGTAGCCCCGACTCTCACGGTTATTTTGGTATCCACGAGGATACTTCTTGTCCCGGTAATGAGAAGGGGATCTTGACCGAGACCGAGACCTAGTCCTAGACCTAGACCTGGAACTATGCATAAAAATAGGGAGAAAAGTTCATTTTAAAATGTTTAGTGTGCAGAGGGACTAGAAGAAAAGTGAATCCTTATTTTTTTCTTATTATGGTGAGTGTGGATTTGAACATGTCCACATGAGGGCTCTACTGAGCTTTTGAAAAATTGCAGTATGCACAGAGAGTCTTACACATTACATTTTCCTTAGTTATCAGAGTCATACTATGCAGTGTCTTCTTCAAAACTAAAAGGTAGTAATCTTTTGTTTAGTGGTCATACTAAACATACATACACACATACAAAAACAGGCATGGGCAAGAAATGTAAAATGTGTAAAAATGTACAATTATATATTAAACATTTAACATACAAGTATGTCAAATAAAAGAAGGTTGAGTTTAAATATTAAAGATATTTTTTAAACAGCAGAGAAAAAGTCTCAATGGACTAAAGTGTGCACACAGATTAAAGACTACAAAGCTGTAACTCAACTCTTAAACACACACAGCATGCCACCATGCTAATCTTGCATTTTAAAATCTACCAAAAGTCAAACAACTTACCAAGCGTGCTTTTTCATTTGAATAAGAGAGTAAAGAAGGCAGTGCTCAGAGCAGCACTGCACACTCAGTGAGCGAGCTACAGACTGTCTCTGCTTTGAGCAGTGCTACTGAAGCCCACAGTCACATGGAACATTTGAGGGAAAAAAAGAACTCAGCTCTCGACTCTATGTTTGCCAGTAATATCCACTGGCCAACCAAGTTAAGAATCTGATTTTTGTTTTTTTCTGAAAGTGATCGGACTACTGTATTGTGGATTTGTTTTAGTTTGAACACATTTTATGTTTATGTTATTGTCAAACTTTTCATATTTCTTTTTGACATACCTCAAGATTTTCACTATCTGAATTAGTTTTTTTGTTTAAGAATCCCCATTAATCTTTACCTCAGTAAGACCATTCCTTGGGGGTTACTACAACAGTGACTACAACTAACTGTCATGGCAGTACACAATTTCTATGTACCAATAGTAGTAATACATGTTGTCCTGGGCGTCGGAGGAAAAAAAAAACTGACAATAAATACCTGTAGCGATGCTTTCTAGACCTTGAGTGACTTGTGGAGCGAGAGGTTGACCGTGATCTTGAGCGATATCTTGAGCGGCTCCGAGACCTTGAAGCTGACTTAGTGGATCTAGACATCACTGCAGACGGCCAACCTTCAACTGTTGCACAAAAGAGATGAGACTTGAGACAACAATCAGTCCAAAGCCAAGTGTCAAAATAGAACAGCTGCCAAAATGAGAGTGTGGGTTATCTAAACAGAATTTTTTATTTTTTCCCAGACCATTTGCATAAAGGAAAACTGTCATGTCTGTTACCTCACTGTTTACCTGTTGAGCCCGATGAAAAAAAAAAGACATAGAATAAGATATTCCAGCTTTCATCAGCATATCTACACCATTAGATCATTAATCATAACCAAGGTTGTTCTAATGTTTGAAGGTTAAGGAAATGGATCAAAAATGCTCTCGAAAAAATATTGCTTACTACATAGACCTTTAAATACTCAAAATGTATGTTTATCATTTTCTAGATCGTTCCAGGAGTACAGCAAATACCCGCAATTAATTAATCGTTCTTATAGTTATGCTACTCATCTTGAGCGACTTTGGAAGGAGGAAATTGATGACTTAACATGAGGGATTTCAAAAGTCACATGGTGGTCCCAATGCGTACGCCTGCTACTATTTTGGAGAACTGAAAGACAGGGATCTGTTTTTCCCCCCGCCTTATTCTTGTGCTCTCTGAACTTCCCACTCTCCTTCTCATTCTTGCAGATTGTAGCTTTTGGCTCCAAGAGAATAATTTCCTGAAGGTCCAGCCTCAATAGACTGCCAATTTGGCCTACTGCAAACACTGCAAGAATGGCATTCAGATGTGGGTCTTGGCAATGTATGCTAACCATACTGTAAGCCAAATGGCGCCAAATTTTAATGTTTGTTTGAGTGTTTGTGTCTCAGATTAAGTTAAACCTTGTACGTTACTAATAAGTAAGTTATTAATAAGTGCAATAACAGTTAAATTGTACAAAAACTGCCATAGCTTTTCATTCACAAACACACATGTTTTAGATGTCTGATCAAGTGGAAACTTTATGTTAGGTTTCCTGCTTTGCCACACACACATTTCACCTTCTGCCAAGAGGGCAGGCACCAGACATTTTGAAAATCATAGAACCCAATGGGACTTCATAAGTGAAACAAACATGTTTACAGCTGGGTATACAAGAAGGCTCTAGTCTCCAGAGCTATGTTTTCCCTTTTGTGATGACTACACTGGAATGGGTGGAACATAAAAAAAAGGAAGTAAACCTAATCAGATGATGTTAATTTGTGTAGATGGAGCTGCGGGTGCTTTATCCTAATCATGATTCGGATGTGGTAACAGGTCCAGCCTCTCTGAAGCCTATGGCAGAATTGTAGATTTCAACACATTTTGACACTTATACGTGTTTCCTTTGTGTATTTGTGAGGAACCTGATTCATATTTTTACCATCTGTACATCACTTTAAATGTTGCACCTTTAGTGAGGATAAATGCAGCTGTTAAATAGGGCTGCATGACATCAGAGTATGTGATAACAATGAGCTGAGATATTTAAGTGAGTAAAAAGTGAATTATATATGTAGAAATATAACTGCTTTCACTGGAGAAACAGAATTTTATATTTGGTCACTCTACAGTTTGATTTGAAGCTCTCTGTGAGCTTCTTAGTTATGTGTCAGTTATATCAAACACCAAAAATTGCAATACGAATACTGTGATTGTATATATTGCACAGTTAGTTTGTGACATATTGCACAGCCCTTATGTTATAGTAAGATCTTTTTTTTTCTGCTAAAGTTTTCAAATTTCTCATCCTGTTTTTATAATTCAGAGGTTTTAACATTAGTATAGATAGATGCAAAGGATAACACAAGACATATTGGATTGCAGAAACATTCAAATAAATCATTCAAAGCAATAAGCTACTTAGTTTAATTCAGATTTAAATTAAGATTCAAAATTGACATTGTAAACTATATCTACCGTGTAATCTAAAATAAAGATCTAAACTAAAATTGATCCTCAAATGGAGCTTCAAGTTCCAAAACACAAACTCTCAGTCGGGTCCTGCTGGAGTTCTGAATGGCAGCTCTATAATCCCCATCACCTGTTTATTTCATGTTACAGCTAAAGCCCAGATCAACAATGGGCGGGCAACATGATACAAAGCTCAAAGAGTATCAGAAGAAACACCCCACTCAATCTGCGGCCCTGTCATTAAGACTGGGATGCCACAGAGGCAGCTGAAACCACAATTGCTATCTATATGTGCCCCCGGGAGACCCCCATCCCTTTTTCAGAAAGCCACAGCAACTGTCATTGGCACAATGCTCAGATACTGAAGGGCTCCAGTCCAGTTTGGTTTTCCACCAAGACACTTTACATGCCAGTGAAGTTAATGGGTAGCAAAATGACGGCAGCATGGTTTCACACAAGATAAATTGTAGCTTCCTTGTTTGGCAAACAAATGCATACAACTGGTAGCTGGGAACTGAAGTGATGAAGAGAAAAATAGGATGTGTCATGTACAGACTGTCTGCATCTTTATTCTTTGTCATTAACATGCAATGGCACTAGGAACTCCTACTTCAACTTAACATTAGCTTCACTTCTGCTGAATTGAAACAAAATCTGCTGAACCTTTCTATATTGTAGCTGGATGGCACAACTGGAACATCTTCACATTTACTGGCAGAGCAGCCTGTCCAGCCACATTTAGAAAAGCTGCACACAAGAGGGAACTCCTAAGCTGAATGACCTCTCCATTGTGGTGAATATGGGATAGTTCGGCCAGTGATGGGCTAAAGTTGACCTTTTATTGTGCATTTGTCGTTTGGTGAAGACACCATCACCTTTTGAGACTCACCTTTTGGTATACATTGCATGCCCCAGGTATTTGCTAAGAAGGATGGACCTCAACCAGGATCTGGTAGCTTAGCATAATTACACAACACTATAGTTCACTCACACAAATAGAGAGACTACTTTGAGGGAAGTGCATCTAATGGGCATCATATACAGTTTGCCCTGGTTCTGTTATCCCAGGAAATAGATATGTAGAGTCCACAGCTTCAGACTGCCACTGTTTACTGTAGGTGGAGGTAAAAACTCTGCAATCAGAAGTGGCATTCTCTCATTGAGTTGACCACTAAAACAGCAGTCATGCTACTGCTAAAATAAACTGCTCATTTTATGCAGTTGCTTGATTCCTCTAGTAGAACTTTATCTTTCCTCACACAATGACACAATGGGAGATTTTACCACCATAAAATGTTTTTCAATCAGCTACAAATGAAGCTGGTTATTTAACTATATATTGTGTAAACTTCAAGTAATGAAGAGCAAAATTTCATCGCTTAAAGCCACCATAATTGCCACACTGCTACCTTTTAACTCTGATGTATCTTTAGACATATTAGAGTATGTCGACTCCAAATGAAGATTAAGTTCTTTGTTCTAAAACTCTTAAATGTGAATCTTGAAGTCAACTCACCGGTCCACGTTATCCCTCGGCTCTGTTGCGTCACATTCAAGTAGCACACTGCACTAGATCCTGTTTCTTCCAAGGTTGCGCTCTGCCTGTCTGTAGTGTCCGACTTCTGTCAACTGTGCAGCACAGACTGTGAGTGTGTGTGTCTGCTGGAGTCTGTGGAGCGCAAAGAAAGGGGGTGTGTTCGCTCTGGGCAGCACAGGGCTTCGAGTTTCCTTCCGCCTTCAAGCTCCAAAACACTTTACGCATTGTGGAACAAACGTAGCTACATGTAAGGTTTAGTCAGTAGTGTGTATTTGAAGAAATGTACGAGATAGACAGTTTATGTACCTCAATAATAAATGAAATTCAACGTTTTAATATATATTAGTGTTGATTAATATTTATTTATATTAATCCACAAGGTAAAATGTTGTTGTTAGGTCTTTTAAAATGAATTGATTCAGACTTCCATAGACTGCTGATTGTACAGTGTTATAGCAGAAGGAGGTTTTGTGGGATTTCGTCCTGCAGCTCACTGATCTCGCCACTGGCTGAATGCAGGGGATGGTCCAAGTTCTTCACTAAACATCCTGTTGTGCATCTGTTGCTCCACTACTTCAACCAAATTCTCCAAACTGATAACTTTGGTTGAAAATATAGCCTGTAGCTTACTTAAAAAACCTATGAAAGTATCAAAGAAGTAGTCAAGAATAGTCAATAAATATGAATTGCTTATTTCTCTGTGATAATTGGAAACCAGAAATTAATTCCAGTTTATTTCTTACATCAGGCTAAAGAACAGTGCTGATCTGAACATATGATGCTAATAATCAGGCAAATCTTTTAAGCATGGTCCTTTGAATGTAGGTAAAAGTAGCTTCTGTCATCTTAGTTTTGGTCTTAGCAGTAGCTGTTTGAAGAAGGATCTGTCTGTAGTGCTCAAAGACGTTACTAAGATATAATCAGGGCTGTTAGTGATGATTCACTTGAGTTCTTAAACAAATGAAGAAAGAAGGTGTGCAGTAATAAGATGAAAAACAATGCTACAAGACAATTTCTCTACACAGCAAAACCAACTTATGGACACATTTTGGCAGATGACCAGAGGAGTAGACTACTATTTCATATTTAAGATGAGATAAGATACATTTTATTAATCCACAAGGGAAATGACTTTGTTATTTGCTCACTTTATAACTTTATATAAAAAAAACTCCTACTTAGAACAGGAAAAACAGAGGAAAAAGTATTAAAAGTGTAACAGATTCACAAATCAAAAATTCAGAGTCCTCCTGTCCCTCACTGACTCAAACGTCTCCGTATTAGCGGTGATGACATGTCCAGCTTTACTAATCAGTTTGTTGCTCCTGTTGATATCCCTCTTGGCACTGCTCCCCCAAAAGAGCACAGCAAAATAGAGGTTACATGCCACCACAGACTGGAAGAAGATCTGCATCTTGTTGCACACGTTGAGACACCTAAGCTTCCACAGGAAATAGTATTCTTCTTGTACAACGGCATCACTGTTGTTAAATCCCACGAAGTCCGCAAACACAAATAATATTCTTAAAAGTAACTGTGGGCCACAAAAACAAAGAAGTCAATGTATTTCCATCATGTTTTTACACCTGATGAACAGATATATTTGCATCTGCTACTTTTACAACCTGAGATGCAAAGTGTAGCTTCTAGAAAATGTACAGAGTATGTAGTTGAACACTTTGACCATCATATCTTTGTGGAAATGTTACATATTCTCCTGTATTTTAACAGTAAATTGGTTCAAAAATGGAAGACTTTCACTCTATGTTACCCGTATAGAGAGGCTCTGAACAGCTTCTCAACTCCACAAGCTGCATTAGACATTTCGAAGGCAAGGCACGTGAATGAATATGCTCAGCTGCTTAAATGTCACCTGTGCTGCTCTTGGTGTCAAGAAAAAAAGATGCACCTGACCCTTCGCTGTTTGTGATTACAAGCACAAACATCGAGAGTGGTGCCAGAGCAGAGAGGACCAATACCAGATCAATACCAGAGGAAATTTAAATGTAGTAAAATACAAGATTTCACAAACTACGTCTGTCAGTACGTATTACATTATTTTCTGTATTTACTGATAGATCGTGCATATAGCCATAAAGGAAACCCTGTAATTAAATTAAATAGACCCTTTGCTCTGTAGGTAATCACTGATCAGCCAATAATTCTTTCAAAATCCTGATACTTAACTGATCCTTAACTGTTTCTAGTCTGTCCAGTCCTGAGATGGCTAACACTATGACCCCTGGGCTTTTCCATCTATCTCTGACTCTGGCCTATTAGCCCGGCTTGATATCGGCACCATCCAGACACCAGGGAGTTTATTTTGGGCCACCCCTTTGACACCACTTTCTCTCACTGTGCCTGGATAAAAGAGTACATTATATCCTGGCCACCTGTTGAAGCCATCCATCTCATCGTTGACAGGTCTGATCACACAGAGCTTCACATTTAAAATCACAAAGAATAAATTACTTTGTAGGATCGTAGTCTGCATTTACCAATGGAAAAACATTCAGCATATTTGACAACATCTTATAAGATCTCTATTCAGTTGTATATAAAGTGTGTATTGGTTGCTGAAAAGAACAACTGGTGTTTTTGGTGTTCCATTGCCACTCCATTTGCACAACTTTACTTTTATATAAGCCATCTGGTTGTGGTTACATCTTGTGAAGAGCCAAACTTCACTTTGTGCTGAATCATTGTGCAATTTATCTTTGGAAAGAGAGCAAAAAAAAAAACTGTTTTAATTACAGGCCATATTGACTTGTAATTGTAGGTGTGGTTGTCAGCTATAACAAAAATGTCTGCATGTCAAAATGTATTAATTTTTTTTTAATTTCTTTTTTTGGTATTTGTGTTACACAAAGCTAATGGTTCCTAGATAATACCATCGTCTGTTGAATGCTACATATATTCACCAAATTCTATTAAATACTAGTCATTACTGGTGTCACATAGCCCTTGTGTTAGGCCAGTTTGACCCATTTGAGTTAAAGTATTTTTTTTTAGTGTTCCCTTGGCAACATGGCTGTATATAACTCATAGGCCAAAGAGATTTCTTGTTCAAGGACACGCAAGGACAGTGTGTGCCAAATTTAGTCTGTTTATGACAAAATACATTTTTGTTGTCACAGAGGAGCTCATTGTATAGATTTGCTATTACTGCTGGCTTTATATAAAGATGTCGGTCATCACCACTGTAACACTGTAGCAAATACGCCGTGGGTCTTATCTATATTGTGCTTTGCCTCCATGTTTATCTGATAGCATCACAAGGTAAGATAGATGTCTTTTTTTCTCTTCTTTGTTGTCAACAAAGTCAGGTCTTTTGGTTTGATGGAACATACATGAGTTGGACAGCTGCTGGCGCCTCCAGACAGTTCCATGACCTGTGGCCAGAGCCTATTATCGCCTTCTACAAGTTTCCTTGAGATTTAAATCCTCAGCAATTGAAAAAAAGACCAGAACCCAAGATGACATCTCAGTCTTAGGGGCTTAAGAGGGGATTTGATCATTTGCAAGATCCTATTAAGAGAGATAAATCTAGCCAAAACGTCTCAGTGTACAGCTTTACTTTACTAGTGCGGTTTTGTAAGCAAATAGTTAGGACAGGTTGTTCCTCCAAATAGATGATGAATTAGTACCTTATTTCCTCTGCCAAGGATAAAGCACCTAATGATTGTCTGGGGTCCATAATGTCTCAAATACATTAAAACATTTTGTTGATGGCCTACTTTATGGGCTAACTATGAGCAGCATTGAGTTTAAGCATTTGTCTTTAAGCTTATACTTTGCGAGGTTGATGGCAGATGTTGCAGCCCATTATCAAGCAGTTTACTTGCTTGTTCAACCATAAGGCACACATTTCAGTTTGACGCAGGAAATCTGACAAGTTAGCACCAACAAATTCATGCCAGCATTGGTTCATGCAGTTAAGTCTGTCATTAAACACTGGTCAGTACGTCTTAGTGTTTACTACATACACAATTTGAAATGATTAAGAATATCTGCATTTAACAAACTTGAAAAATATCTTCATAGAGCTCAGCAAAATATGTGTTTTCACATTAAAATAAGAGCAGCAACATATTTTTTTCATTTTTTCCAATACCAGAGAAACAATTAAAGACGACAGTATGCATCAGCTTGTGACCACGATCACTACTTATCGTCTTATCGACTACTTATGACTGAGATTTAGGCATTTTATTATTTTTGGTTCTAAATGATACGCGTGTTTACAAAGCTATCTTTTTTCAAGCTACGTTTAAAGTGATTGGCTCGTCACACTTCTTTCTCAAGCGATCACTTTTCCCAGCAGGGCTTCCTCTTTCAACTAAGTT
Source organism: Rhyacichthys aspro (assembly GCA_036850595.1). Taxonomy (NCBI): domain Eukaryota; kingdom Metazoa; phylum Chordata; class Actinopteri; order Gobiiformes; family Rhyacichthyidae; genus Rhyacichthys; species Rhyacichthys aspro. The sequence goes on from CM072163.1 coordinate 16,750,968, forward strand.
TGGTTCTTAATCCCCTGTTTAGAGCCAGTGCCAGTACCCAAGACCTAAATAGACTGCCCATTTGATGATAAAAGAGAAACTCCTCCTGTCCGTGCTGTACACACTGCAGCAGTAGCAGCAGCTGGGCCATTTAGTCTTCAGCTTTCTGGGTATTAGGCCTTGATGAATCAGTACCTGGGGACACAGAAAAATGGACTCAGTTTGTCAGCCAAATGCATGGACTGCCAAGCATTACTCCTGTATAGATTTAAGTAGGATTTATGTGTAACTGCACTCAACAAAAAACAGCTGAGGAGTCATGCAGATAGCTAATTATGTCCAATAAATGACAAGAAAGTGACTAAGTAGGCATCTAAGGTCACACAGCACCTCTTGTGGCATCTCCTGATTGCTTCACAATCTGAGGAAACCGCATTCTGTTGTCGATTGGCCTCTGTTGCTTTACAGCTTCTCTGGTTGGACATTCGATCAGCGTACTGAGACCTAGTAGCGTCTGAGATGGATGTGCTGATGGTAGTGTAGGTGACTATGGCAACTCTATGTCCTGTCTGAAAACAGTCGGTCACAGATGTAGCATAAAGCAGATGTTGTGGTGTGATTCAGCTCGAGTAGCGGCTGACACATGAAATTTCCAGCCACATTGCTTTGGGCTCTGCATCACATTTGCAGACTGTTAATGCCAGATGATCTGATTTAACGCTGCCACAAGTGATCAGCTCTTCTTTTGTGTGACAAGACAATATAGTGGCATGCCATCTACTCATACACACTGTAGCTTTCACACTGTAACTTTTGAGACTTAATTGTAAGATTTGGCACTGCTTTTATACTTTTTTATGTCCAATGCTCCAAATTGTAACTATAAAACAGATCGTAAATAATGGCTTCAAATATGTTAGAAGAGTCCCATGTGAACTTTCTGGCTGTGGCTCCAGTGCTGTTAATTGACTACCAGGAATGATTATTTCGGTTTGTCACTTTATTCTATTTTATATTTTTGAGAATTGTATTGACAGTGGAACAGTTGCTAGACAGAAAATGAGGGGAGAGAGAGTAAGGGGGAGCAAACGGAGCCCCCCCCGCCCCCGGGGGCCCCCCTTTTTCCCGGGCGGTTCCCCGGGCCGGTTTTGGGAAACCCCGGGGGGCCCCCCCCCCCCCCGGGGTTCTCCCCCCCCCCCCCCGGGGGGGGGGGGACCGGCCCCCCCCCCCCCGCCCCCCCCCCCCCCCCCCCCCCGCCCCCCCCCCCCCCCCCCCCCCCCCCCCCCCCCCCCCCCCCCCCCCCCCCCCCCCCCCCCCCCCCCCCCCCCCCCCCCCCCCCCCCCCCCCCCCGCCCCGGGGCCCCCCCCCCCCCCCCCCCCCCCCCCCCCCCCCCCCCCCCCCCCCCCCCCCCCCCCCGCCCGGGGGGGCCCGCTCCACAGAGCCATTGGGTACAGCTTAGTTCCAGGAGATCAGTTTGTGATTGGTTACAAAAAAAAAAAAAAAAGCAAGCGTATGTCTTTCCAGCCCCAGTTAGCAGGACCGTTTGAGAGTAAAGGGAAAGTAACACCTGACCTGCTTCTTCCAGGTTAATAAAGGTGTGACCAACAATGTGCCACAATCCTGAGCTGCGGTAAAATTAGTGCCAGTGCAAATCCACACAACCTTTGGTGGCCTATCCACTGGAGCTGTCAGTCAGTGTCTCAGGCTGTCAACGGTCTCACTTACAGTTAGCGTTCCAGTGGATGTCTGGTAACCTGAGAGGATATCCAGGAGACAGCCAGCAGAAAGGCGGCTGTCATAAAACTTGCTTGTAGCGTCCGGACACGTTTTTGCGCTCACCTCTTCTTAACCTTTTTGTGATTGGTCAGTTTCTCATTTCCCTTTCACATTTTTTTATTTTTTCTTCAATGAAATAAGCAAAAAGATTAATAAAATTTGAACAGGTTCTCATTCATTCCTCTGGGTCAAAATAAGTTTAAATTGACCTTCACTAAATTGAAGTTTACCAAAAGCTTTCCTTGATAAATTATCACACTTCACTTCACTTTGAACCTTGACATCAGATAAATCACACTTGTTGATCTTTTCCCGCTGGTATTTATGAGGCAGAATTTTTCAAAGGTCGTCTTATAGCTGTAACTTAATCACTGCAATGAATAAATACCATATTTAATGATGTGGAGTTGAGGTCGAGGTATTACTGTGGATGATATTATAAGGCCATTATCCCAGTGAACTGAAGTAGGACACCAGTTGGCATTCACATTCCCAGCATCTCATAAATTACTAACCAGGTCCTTATATTAATATCATTTTTCATTGAGTCAAATTAAAAACACTGCTTTCAAACCAGTACCAACAAAGTAAAATGTACCCTACAAAATGCAAAAATTCCACACAACAGTCAATTCTATATAAAAGTACTAAGGAAGTGGAGGGAAACTGTGGAATGCTTTTGGAACACCACAATGAGTCACTTTGGTAAAAAGAAAAACACTCTGCTGCTAGCAGTCCACATCTTGCAGAAACACTCATCAGTGCGCATGGCAGAGTTTCTTCTTCTGCCTTTGAAAGGATTTCTACTGATCAATGTACACTTTACCAAAGAGACAAATGAAAACAACTGTCTGTGGCAAAAGTGGCCATTATGCTAGACACAACGCAATGACCTCAGAGATGTCTGCTCAGGCCTCAGCTGCCATGTGGCTGGTCTAAAAGTGTCAACAGGGTTCAGACGCTAAACTGCACCCAGTCAACAGGAAATGTCCATACACCTCGTCATGCGCATAATTACAACTCTGTCAGAATGAGTAAGTCAGCGTCAAGCTTCGAATGAAGGCGAGAATGAAGTGTGTCACTTTTTCTCACAAAACAGCAACTGGAGTTGTTTGTTTAACCAATGTTAAGGAACTTACAATAACACATCAGGATTGGTGCAGCTTAGTTCAAACTTCAAATTTACCGAATTGGCTTTTTTCCATTTATTTTGGCAAAGGGAGCGTGGAATGTTGCCTCTGAGCAAACACAAGACCTGAAATTAAATCTTAATTTTGTTTTTAGTAGCACAATCCTCAGTGGCAGTTTCTACAATAAACATCATGCATTCAAAAGTGTATGTCTGTGGGGGTGAGATACACATTTGCCCCTGCACCACCTGCATCAAATCAGAGCAACAGGATATTTTTTGTAAAGTATGAGTAATGATCATCAAACCTAAAATACTCTTTACTCGCTTTAAAGGCACATGTCCCTAAAGAAAGACCAGAAAGCTCGGACACTGTCAGCCAGATTAAACACTGCATTTCTGTCTGTTCCTTGTTTATTACTTAGTTAACTTGTCTTAAACAATAGCTCTACATCCAGAGCATGTTAGGGATTTACTGCCTCAAGCATAAATGTCTTCTCCACTGGCAACTTCACAAGATGAAGACAAGAAAACTGAAGTCAGAATTTCTATATTAGTTTAGTCAGCAAAGGAGAAGTACAATCTGGTAGCAATCATCTGCTTGGAAGTCCCACAGCAGTTGGTTGTACATAAGAGAAATAGCCGAATAAGAATGTGCATGCACCTAAATAAAAGGAAAGTATTAAATAAATGGATTGTTGTCCCAGGAAAGATATTGAAGCTCATATTTGTTTATTTAGAGTTTGTTTATTTTTTCTATTGACTTGTATGTATCCCCTGGCCTCACATAACCTCTGAGGACAGCTGTGGTTTCTAAGCACCACCGTCTTGATGAATATTTGAAAAAAGGCTGAAGGCTAATGGGACACATGTGACACCAAAATAGAATAAGTTGCTACTGGTTTTTTTTCCTGAGTATGTCTCCAGAGGGAAGCAGCAGAGATATGATTTCCCGAAAGACTTCTCACTAGACTTCTCTTCACAAGTCCACACCCCTACACCCACAAGCACACATTTTTGGAGGTGTTGTTACATTTTGCCTCTGTGATGTGTTCCAAATTATGCACTGCACTTTGCCTTTGTAGGGCATTATTGCTGTTTCATCTTTGAATTTATAGGTACTAAATGGAACAGAAGCAGTTGTTTTGGTTGTTATAATAGTAAAATCTAAGTACCTTATCTTCTAAGTAAACCAATGAATCCCTCAAGGCGGGGCTTTAAACTGACAATTTCCACCGGTTGCACTCTTAATGGACTTTTTATTTGTGTTTCCAGTCCTTCGTCCCACTCGGTCTTTATCCAAATTTTAGACAAACTCACTTCTACACATGAGCTTATCTCCTACAACCATGGAATATGATTCAATATTTGAGAAGCCCATGTCAGAGAAAGAATATAAACATTTCCGTCACAATTTGCATGGATTTCATACTGTGACATTAGTACACTTGCCTTCAGATTTCTTAGTAGACAAACTCTTTCCACCTCCTCCCAAGGAAGTCCTGACAGATTTGTGCCACTTTTTATGACAGAATCTGTGTCTTTATGCATAGGTTTAGTTCTAGTAGCAGGTGAAAGCCAGGTTTACTGACTTATTGTTTGGATTATTCTGTTTCCTTTCTACTCAGCTCATGCTAAAGCTACCTAGTGGCTAGTGACATCCCACACAAAACAGAATATCAAAAGGATAATCAAGGGCAGAGGGGACAGTGTGAGCAAATCAAAGCACCAAGTGACACAGAAGGCCATAGGTGTGGAATAAGAGGAGTGTCCACTGTATGAGCATTTGTTTTATCTTTAAAGAAAGTAACGTTAAAGCAAACTAAGGCTAAATATCATGCCGGACATTTTACTGGCTTTTCTAGCAGGATTGTTAGATGAGTATTTAGAGAGTCACACCACAGCATTATTTAAAATTGGCCAATTATTGTAATGTGCTGTGAATCACTAAAAAATGTGACACCATAACATTGGTACTGATAATAGATTTGTAATGCATTGTGCAGCCCTGCTCTTAAAACTTTATAAGTAAATTGTGTCTCTTTAAGATTACAGCATAAATGGTCCTGACAAGAGCTGACCTGGTAAACTTCATAGATGCTGATGGTCCATTTGAGAGATGAACAGAGGCTCTCAGGGTCTGTTTGGTCATTGCTTCTTTTCCTGGAGGTGCTCCCAACAACTTTGACGTGCCAGACGCATCTGGGTTTGATTCTTCCTCATACTGTGTTACTTAACCCAAAATAATGGTTTCCCAGACTCTCAGTGCCGGTGCTGAAAGAACAGACAAATGACAAAAACATATTCATACAAGATTTAGTGAATCGATGTAGTGAGTTAATGAAAATTAACAAATGCTTCATTCTTATTTGGTCAACTGACACATGATTATGTTAGGTTAGGATGGCAGATTTTGTTCTTTAATTGAGTATTCTTATTAGATTATGACATTTTCTGCTTATGAAAAAAAAAACATGAAAACATTCATAACACATTGCACACATTGCCTGTTGTTTTTACAAAATTCAAAGGGAACTTGTCAGCTTCCCACACATAGTTAGTTCCACATGAGGTATCTGATTTAAATAATGCAAATTTTATGGAAGTGGAAACTGCAAGTGTAAATCATTAAAAGGATTCAGTGTGATTTAAACTAGGTTCTGGGAAAGACGACCAACATCAGCAAAACTATGCTTCATTCCACTACTTTAGTGCTGGTTGAATACTAAAATTGTTATGCTAGCATAATCTAATCTAGCTAACAAGTAATGCTTCAGCCAATGGATGACTCTTTTTGTACACAGCTATGGAAACTTTTTGGCTTGCACAATAAAGACAGTAGGCTTCTAATCCAATTGTTATTGCACTATTAACAGCTAAAAGCTATTGTTATACCAAATAGCTACTACTGGCAGCAGAAACAGGGATTGTGCTTATCACGCAAGCCACTGAGTATAGTTCAGCTGCTAGAATGGTGCTAAAATAAAAACCCTGAATTCCAGTCCATTGCCGTGGATTTGGTCTGGAGCTTTATTTATGTTGGAGCCATTAGATCCTATAAAGTAGCTTCTCCAGTTTCAACTGCAGACTATGTTTGAATGTACACTATGCACGTCAGATGTGTTTATAGGCTTAATTACATCCACTGTGTATGCTGTACATTTCATCTGCACCCTATCCCCCACACATGGTACATGTCTGCTGTGAGCTGCTACTATTTGTTGGCCATATCTGTTTCTGCATCAAGGAGAAATGTTTTAACTTTCAAAGCAACACAGACAAGGTTATTGGTCTAACACCTAAAGAGAAAGTAACTTTTAAAATGAAACTATTTTGGGGGGCGCCCCCTGGCAGCTCTGGTAGAGCAGAGACGCACGAGAGCCGGGTTCGAGTCTCAGCCAGGTCATCTGTCCAATGTCATTCCCCACTCTGTATCACCCCATTTCCTGTCCAGCTACTGCTACACTATCAATAAAGACCAGAAAAAAAATAATATTAAAAAAAAAAAAAGTATTTTGAACCAGGAAACTTAGACTCTTCTGAGTGAACTGTCTTTGGCTTCAAACTGTATGTTTTACAGTCAGAAGTCATAGCTGACACAAATGTACTGGAATATCAAAAACAGGAGTGACTGAAGAAAAAGGGATGTGAACATGCTCACATTTTATACATCCGCTGTTGCCCTGTGAGAAAAACATTTCCAGCCTTGTCCTCTTCCGAAAAAACAAGTCTAAACCAAAGGAAAACCTGAGCTCCCGTCAGCTGTAGCCTAAACAGAACTGTTTATTGGTCTGCACTTTTAGCTATAGGATGACACTTTATTGCATTAGGCTATAAAACAGATCAGACTCAGCTGCTGCTTCTGAAGCAAAAAAAGCCTTTAATTGCATTTTTTTTACTTTGCAAAAAAAAGTCAGATCTCACTCTGTGCTCATTCAGTCTGCTGCCAGGGAAAATGATTTGGTTTGAATGGAACCACTGTTCGGCTGTGTTCTGTCTCTACAGGACTTAGCAATGCTGCACTACTCTTGTGGTTTTTGGTACAGCTCCAAGACTCCGTTCTAAGCGGTATTTCCCTTTTTCCCTCCTCTGTGTCTGATGTTAGCTGCAGACATATATACACTGTGTACATTCAGACATAATGCAAAGAACAGCAGTGTGTCAAATATGTTCCATCGCTCGAAAACACTCAATAAATATCTTTAAGGCCGCACTTTTTTCACAGTTAACAGCATTCACAGTTTCTTCAGTGGGTCAACCAAGACGGGGACTGTTGTCGGGCAGAGGCAAGCAAGCTGTCTGTCAGCCACTGAACTGGGAGCCACAGAAAGTCTTAAGCTGTAAGAATAGCAATGGCGACACACTATACCTTTGTGAACTCGCAAGGCACTCTGAAATTGCTCCTCCCATAAACAACCAGCAGCTTTGAATATTAAAATAATATCAAGTTTATAGGAGGAGCATAAACTCCGCCTCCTCTGAAATTGTGGCACCTCTGCACCTATTAAAGACTTTTTAAAGACCTCAATAGCAATTCAAGATGAGCCAAAAGTTGCTTCATATTTGACACTCACACAAAAGTGAAGGTTTTTGCAATCTTTAACATCCATAGTCACAAAGTCTATCATTTTGACTTCATTATGTAACACTGTTTGTGAAATCACTTATCCAAGAGCAGCCAAAACACGCAGCCGCTACGCTCCGTCTGCGTGCAGCTTGAGAAAGTACCTAAACAGATCAGCTGCTCAGTTTGATCCTGGTCTTCTTCCAGGCCTGAAAACATTAATGTTCTTCTCAAACTCAATGAAATTCAAGATGTAGCAGGCCTTTCACATTGTCCTTATCCGCTCTTTGTTTGGGAAGTTTGTGACTGGGAAGTATGCTGGCACTGTTCTTCCAGATATTACGAGCTTTTTTTTTTTTTTTTTTTTTTAAAGCCCATTGAGGTTGTCTTCTCTACACATGTTGATTTAGAGCCTCTTTCACACTAGATAAAGAACACATGTAGAGCACTTTTTGTCCTGGTGTATTGTTTCCAAGACGATTTTATAGAAAAAGGAAAAAGACAATTCTCTTTTGTGCAGAAACACAATCATCCATTTTACATAGATAAAGACAGTTACAAGTACACCTTCCCTTTGTCCAGCTAAAATATACCAGAAGATCATATAACGCATAATCATCCCCCAATAGTTACTGAGGTTTAGTATTTTGACAATGAGATACACATGGGAACACAATCTGCTTCGTCAACACAAAAACTGTTGACTAACCTGCAATAGCATCTGCATCTAGTTCCTTAAACAGTCCCTCCTATCCTGACTTGCTTCACCGTGAAATAAACACGTATGCTGCGAGCCAGAATCTACACATAAACATATATGTATGTGGTGGTAGGGAACTTGTGCGCCAATGCCTGCTTTTGCTAAAACCTTTTGGCGGAACAATTGTGTTTGAATCTGAAGTCCACAAGTTCAATCTGATCCAAAGCAACGACCAGCCTACCTGACTCCAAGCCAAACCTTCACAGCATCAGCAACGTTTCCTTGTTTGGCAATATCAGGGGAGCACTAAAACATGGCTACAGGGCTCAATAGTTGAAATGTCACTAGAAATGATTAAGCCATATGCAACGTGAGTTAAAGCTTGAGTTTATATTAAATAGTGATGCACCTGCATGACCTTGGGTTTTTCTAGCCTTTTATTATAAGCTATCAAAGAGTCAGTTGTGCAATAATAGTATTAAAAACAGTATTATGATATCAGCCAGGTGGATATGTTATTATTGCAATGGGACTTTCCTGTTTAAAAGAATATATTTATTACTTGTCCATTCATTCTTCTTCTATGACTTTTCTGTTCTGGATCACGAGGGCCTGGAGCCTATCTCAGCTGCTTTGGGCCTGTGGCGGGGTACACCCTAGACCGGTGGTACTCAGACTTCCTTGAATAGTGAGAACTTTTATTTGTAAGACTGACACTAAAAATATATAGGCTATATATCTGTGGAGCTGCTTTGTTGCTATCATGAGTAACTTATTTTGAGGCAATCAAAGTCCCACTGAAATAGCTTGAAATCTGTTCATGTTCAACTAAAACCACCCAGAACCTCAAATAAAATTCAAGAAAAATAACGGACAATCTGTAAAGGTCCAAATAAAACTATTTAAAAACTTTCAAGGACCAACTAAAATGCCATATAATCTGTAAATAATCAAACTAAAACCAATTAAAAGCCAATTAAAACGACTCAGTTTTTATTGGAACAACCAGACAAATATTTTATGGGATGGTACTCATTAAGAAACATTTGAGAATTAGTTCCCCAGAGAATAGGCAGTCACTTGCAGGGCTAACACAGACACACAGTCATTCACTAGAGCTGTCTAGCAATTTAGATTCATCTAAACATGTATGTCTTTGGATGGTGGGAGCCACGGTAAAATATCGAAGACATGCTTTTACACAGAAAAGCCATTGGTAGACGACCCGGTGATCAAACCCCTGACCATAAAGAGCGTATAATATGCACCTTGAAATGCAGCATCTAATTTTTGTTGCAAATACCACCCCTATCCTATGTGCACATAAATACTGTCATCTAAAATAAAAAACTAAAATCCTTTCCAACAATGCAGAAAGCAAAAGAGTTTAATTAGAAACAAGAGCAGGACGTTTTAAAATGAATAAACATAGATGACGTATGAAGTTATGGATTGGAACCAAGAAGGGGCTTTATAATAAAATGATGTATCATATACTGATTTTATGTGTTCTACCCAATAATGTGTCTTTTTTTATCTAATTAGTATTCTTTATAACCATTTTCTCATTAGTTCATACAGTCCTACTACATGACATGCACGAGACCTTAAACATTATACATTTAAAATCTTCATACTCCTCCATTATCACCAGCATTAACAATTTTACTCTGCTAATCTCAGGGTTGCTTTTACAGATCATTTGAAGGATGTTGCACTAAAATAATCTGAATTTCTCTTTGCTCCCAGAGCTTTGGCCTTGGCTCAGCTGCTGTATCACCCCACAGAGTGAGAACGTGAGCGCCGCGGACAGAAGGAGGGTGATGACAGAGACTGAGAGCTACTAGATGGCACAGTGTTTGCTTTAAAATGCTAAATGAGGGTACAGCCATGTTTGTTCTTCTTCACGATCGAAACCTGAGCTAGTGGCCGCTGAGAAGCCACAGCCAGGTGGGTGTCCTGTGAAAGGGCCCATGCAGCTGCTGTTTATTTTTAATTAGCCCAGAGGATGGAGCAGAAAATGACCCGCAGTATTACTGAGAAGAAGCTTTGTTCAGTAACAGGAGCTAATAGCTAACTTTGGGCTGTGTTTTGATCCCGTCATTATTTGCCCAAGTGAGGAGTACAGTGACAGGGCAGTGAAAGTTAATGTTTGGGGCACCAGGAGGTTACATAAATGTTGGTTCTGTAAGAGTCCTGGAACTTTGAATGGAGTTAACCAGCAACTAAGTAACATGTCCTAAATTTGGGCAGCTTAATTTATAATGTACTGTTCAGCATAATCTATCAGTAACATTTTTCTTTACTTTTTCCTCTTTTTTTAATATTGTTATATGTACATCATCATAAATCACATTTCTAATATTTATGCACACTTTGCTTTGTTTCCCTTTCTTTCTTTCTTTTTCTTTTTTTTTTTTTTGCACTGTTTGCCATGTGAGAAATAAAGCCAGTGCTGGAATAGCCACTTATCAAGAAGGATTTTCCTGCCGCTGTTAATTTAGTGTTGACTAGCTGTAGACCAACAGTCAATGGGACTGATGCTTATTTAAACAGGAACAATCCCACAATATTAGGTTAACTTATTAGGTGATTAAACAAGTTTTTTTTTTTTAAACTAAAGAAAAAAGCAAGTTTTCAAAAAAAAAATAACTGGTACTGCGAATATCAAGACAAAATTATTTCTCTAAAGAATATGAGATATAAATGCAATGTTTTTTTCCAGATAATGTTTTGGAAATATCCTGTAAATTATGTCCAGAAAAGATTTTGAACTTTTGCAGGCAGCCAGCGCTTCTCACAACTCAGACACCATTCATCACTATCCTTTCTGTGACTTTCTATCTGGCTGCCACAAGACTGTCAAATGTCAGATGTAATGGCAGACCGCACCAGAAACAATCCATCGTCTTTGTTATCTGCAGAGAGACATTTTTCAGAAAAAAATGCTCCAAGCCACGTCAGAGCCAGCGGTTCACAAGCTGGTAATCTGGCATTCACTCACACACGAGAAGGAAAGAGTGCGAATATGAAAAAGGATGAGCACAGTGATGCGGAAAGGGACTTTCCACTCGTCAAAGTGAGAACCAGCTGTGCCTTACACCCTACGGGCAAAACCAGGACAAAAGCTGCTATTGTCCATTTACGAGACATGATCATAAGCACCGTTTATCTGCCACAAAACAATACACACTAATTCCTTTAATGATTCATCAATAAAAATCAACACTATTTGAATTAAGCTCCATACTTTCTGACATACAAAAAAGTTGACTTATTTAGTCCAATATCACAAACAGAAATCCACAAAACTTAACATTTTTCCCAAACGTAAACATTTTTTACATATGTTATCACACTTACACAGCTGTGCAAAAGTTTTAGGCAAGACTGAAGAAATCTTGTTTAGATGTTTCAAGCATTTGGAGAACTAACCACAGTTCTTCTGTAGATGTATGCTTCTCTAGTCTGTTAATGTTAATGCTAGACAGTCCATGATGTTGAGATTAGGTTTCTGTGGGGGCCCTGACATCCCTTCCAGGACTCCTTGTTCTTTTTTACACTGATAGTGAAGAGTAATATCCCCAAATACTTGTAAAATGCACTAAGTAAGAAAATGTGTGTGGAGTTTAGTGTGAAGTTTGCTTGTTTTTCCTGTGTGGCCATTGGTGTTCTTTTAGTCCAGCTTGCTTCCATCAAAAGTCATGCATCTATGGGTTTAATGATGACTCTAAATTGTCCATAAAAATGAATGTGAATGTGGGTTGTTGTTTGTCTCTGTACGCTAACCCTGTGATCAGCTGTGGTTTGTTCAGAAAGGAGAAAGGAACCTGGCTGATGCTCAAAGCAGCTGGGATAGGCTCAGTCCCCGGCAAATCATTTCATTTTAATTAAATTTGAATAATCTAATGCAAACAAATAGAAGCCGTTATCTCAAAACACTTTGATTGTTGAGTTTGGTGAAACTTCTGTCACACAGTTTTCACCCTGGGCCGTTCATATTTGTATAAGTGAAACATAACCATATGCAGTCATGCCACATTTGAAACAAGCAGGTGTCAAACAAAAAGTACATGCAAAATGAAATTTCAGTATCTGTTTCACATGTATTCCCATCCGTTCGCCAGCACAGGGTCATCCTGAGGCCTGGGCTGGGGTGAAACTCAAATGTGACACTTTTTTTTTTTTTTTTTTCACTTTCCGTCCAGTAACTAAATGCTTTCACACTGACTGTTGACACTTCAGGGCCACTGTCGCTGAGCGGGGCCCTCCTCTGCTCCCGGCTGTTCTCATGTATCATGCAAACACACACTACCTCACACAGATCCACTGACAACAGAACTGAGGGAATGCAAACACCGATGACCTGCATTTACCTTTTTATCTCTTCCTGTCTTACACACAGGCATCTCCAAACACACGCCCCCTTTATCTTATAAACCCCTCAACAATACATGAATGTGCTCACTGTTTTATTCTCCCTGGTAGCAAGTTTTAGCAAAGAATGGGGTCATCATTTTTTTAAACATTATATACTCTTCTTATGGAAACTTCCACAGTAGTAGATATTGTGAGAAAATATAACTCAAATGTAGAGCTGAATTTGGGGAAATGTCCAACAATTAATCAGAGAATCCCACTGGAAAAGAATGAGTCAGTGGTCTTCAGCTGTTGCTTCTGTGGTTGAAATGTTCCACTGTGTCACAGCAACAGATACACAACATATTAGTGCAGAGAAAGAAATACTTCACCATGAAACTCGACACTTCAGGTGGTCATCCATAGGCACACGATGTCTGAGCCAACACAAACACAACACAGAGCCCGAGGAAGATCCCCTTTTGAGCTTTACGCATAGCTGAGACGCCCCCTGAACTTTGAGTTTTTCTTCCAAATAGATCAAAATGAAAACTGCAATCCGAGTGCCTTTAGCAGCCAATAGGGATTAATTTCTACTTATCTCCTGAACTGAAAATAACCTCGCCTGCAAGCTGGCAAAATCTAAGCTGCTGGTCCTTCTTGTGTCTTTTGGCAGTGATGTTGTAAAACTGTCAGTTCCCACATGAAAAGACAACAGCAGCAGTGAAACTATGTCTCAAGGGCACAGTTTGTTCTACAGCTATTCTATGGTTTACATACACTAGACTCAAGGCCAAAGCTCAAAATGCCAAAGCTAAAAATACTGATGTATATTGCTTTTTTACTTTGAGTGGTTAACTGTTTAAAACTGGTGGACTCTGCAGTAGCTTTAGGCCCAGGCTTTTGTCTTTCCCTGTATTCACCGTTTATCTTTCAAACATTTCAGGATTGTTTCCACTCATTCCGTAAAAACATGGAATTAGGGAATTTGTTGAACATACTGCATTTTGCCTTGGAGATTTTTAATTTTATTTTAGCCTAAGATTTGCTAGTTCATATATAGTTGGTTTATAACAACAAGGTAAGTTTGTGTTTTGTCCCTCTGAAGCCTTTGTAGTTTAAATGTTGACTCTTTGAGGTCTTTGTAGTTTGTGTTTTGGCCCTCTGTGGCTGCCATAGTTTGATTTTTGACTCTTTTAGGCCATTGAAGTTTTAGTTTTTGGTCATCTGAGGCACCTGTAGTTTGAAAATAAGCAGACGGTTTTACTTGTTGTAAAAAAAAAAAAAAGGATAAAATCAACTGGTATAAATAATATGCTATATTTATGCATGCATATGTTTAAATGTTGCCCTCAACATAACTTGAAACAAACCTAATCATGTAATGACCAGTGGCAGTTACTGAATGGAACGGAAACCAAAAACCACAGGAAGGGCATGAGTTGGCAACCAGTGAGAATTGGTTCACTTAAGAAATTTGATAGAGTTCATAAAGATCCTTTACTTTACTTTTTTACCTTAGGCTGAATTCTGTGTTCAAAAAGAAACAGGAACGTGCTTCTCCTTCAGCAGTGCTCAGTTTGTCTTCTCTGGTCACCTGTAGGAACTGGAAGAAATACAAATGTAAAGCTTCTGTGGAAGTTTTATTCACTGAGAAAACTTCCACAGAAGCTTTAAAATGTGCTTTTCTCCAAGACAGACAAATAAAAACAGTGTTACTTTTATATGATTATAATTTTACAAAACAGTTTACACCATTTACTTTACAAACAGAGTTATCTCTGTTGTACTTCAGGTCTTTATGGGATTAGACTAGATTTGTTCTGGCAAAGATTACAAGGCCATAAAACGTTTGTCATCAACAAAGTCATTCAGGCCTCCATTTTGTTAGCTGTGAACAAAGGAATCTCAATACCAACTGAGTGCCAGGCAGATGCAACCATAAAGCAAATGCTTGTGCTCCAGTAAATCTGTTCCCACTTTCTCCTTAGCATGTATTTATTCAGCCAACACTGCATGCCCTCAGCTCCCAATGATGCAAGTGTCTGCATAAGAAACACTTGGGTGAACATCATAAACTCAGAACGGACTCCATCCTAGACTTCTCATCCGACAGGTTGTGACAGTCCGGCAGCTGCCTGTTTAAACACAGCTGCCTCGTGTCCCCAGTTCGGCCGCAAGGGCAGCACAGTGTAATGGAGGCCCAGTAGGGGTAACTCTGAAACCTTACCATCTCTCTGGGGAATTGTTGAGAGCTTGTCCGGCCCCAACAGCTCGGAAAAGGGATCAAGGGACAGGCTCGCAGCACGGCCTTTCATTTATGCGCTGCCATCTGAGAGCAGCTGCGTGAAGAGGGCCTGTTGCTGAGCAGATAAAACGGTCGAACGTGAAGGGGCGACCGGCGCGGGTATAAACACTGAACAGAGGGTTGCACTGAGGGGCTTTGATGATTGTGATGTGCACATAGCTTCCACAGTGGTGGTCTTATCTGAAGTGGGAGTCCGGGGTGACCTCCTGCTGACCCCCATCTTGTTAAAAATGGAGGCTGAGCAGGGGACACTTGCCATTCCGTGACATTTGCAAGATTCCGCTCAGTCCTCAAGTGCAAAGATTTATGGGTGAAACAACAGCAAACGCGTGCCGTGAAGATGACCATTATCAATCACTGCATAAAGGGGAACAAATACCGCCGGAACATGCCGCACAAGAGAACAACCCTGCTAATTTTGCGAGGTACACTAAGAATTTGATTCGCGCCTTGCAGTCATACACTTGCAGACAGAGATAATACAGCCATCAATCAAAATGACAGTGCCTACAACTGTACAGTAAATGTTCTGTTGCATTTAACAAACTGCACACTTGACGCAACAGAAAACGCGTCACAGTTTATTAGCACCTTTAATCGAACTTCTGATCGGCCACTTTCTCTTTGTCGCTTCTTATTCTGTGAGAATTTAGACACAAACTTGGCACTACTCGGTCTGTAACTGTGCACTGCCTCACTGACACCTCCCTAAAAATAGTGCCCACTAATCCTCAAGTCGCCTCAGAGTAGCACCCACACTTCACAGGGAGCCGCTCTCACAACAGCCGTGTCCCGATGGCAGCTAATTACACGTGTTAAATAAAGCAGCCTGTTATATAGACATTTAGATGAGGTTTTAGCCGGGACGGTGTTTTATGTTTGACAAACTTCATACAGGCACGAGCCCAGAGATAACTAATATGCTATCACATCTGTGCTGCGGTGCTGCACCCTCTGGTGGGGTTTCTAAATACAGCCAAATAACAGCAGGCTCTGGTGTGAACCGCAGCAGCTACAGAGAACCTGTGAGATCATGCTGTTGAGAGAAACGAACACCCCAGATATAACTTGAGATCACAGATGTCCAAGTCAAGGCCCGTGGTCCACATCCAGCCTTTTGCAATTATTTATGCGGCCCAAGAATATTTTGGTAAAAGTAAAAATAACACAATCTGAGAATTACTTTTGGATTACTTTAATTGAACTCCTGTTGTAAGGGAACATTCTAAAAAGGTTATATATGTTTGCTGATGTATACAACTACCAAAAATATGACCTATAGGTTAACCAGCATTATCCTACATTCTGTGACCCAGATTTAAAACATTAGCATTCATCATTTTTGTTCTTAGTTCTTCTCAACTTATTCTCTGTCAAAAAATGAAGAGTTGTAGTTTATTTTTCATTAGCATTCATGTTTGTAGTGAATCAAAAATACATTTTACCAGATATTATATTATTTATTACCAGCCAAACATGGTGTGACGTACTTGAATGTGGAAAAAAGGTCTTGAAACTTACTCGTAATCTGATTACTTTTCTCCCTGTAGTGTAATGGGACATAATGGGATACTGTTTATGTTTTGTATCCTTTTTGTGATCCATGTAACCTTTAATAGCTACACCCTGTTTCCTATCTAATCCATTATTCCCCTAACTTTATTCCAACATTCTGCCTGATTTGGAAAAGCTCATGAACTACCACTATCTTTGGCCCTTAGAATTATTCTTGTTAAGTGTGGCCCTGTATTTATTTGCAATTATGAGTCATATGTGATGAAGAAGCTTTTTATGACACTGAGACCATTAATGACAAGGTTCAAATTTGAATCCATGTCAATCCCGGCCTTCTATGGTGAGGTCTTATATAGTCATAGTGGCAGCTGTTGTTTCACCTGTCAAAGCCATAATTAAGTTATGATTGGAAATGGTATTTGGAGCTTATGTTATCACTTTACATACAGCTTCACAAAATAGTACCTTAATATTTCTACAGCCAGCAAATGTCGAAATATTTGGGCTTCCAATAAAGATGGTCTCATGTCAATAAATTCAAATGTTTCTGGCTCTTGTCTTACTATTAGTCATGCCATGAAACTGAAAGATTTACTGTCCCTCAACTCCCACTGACCCTCTATAGAAATATCTGCTTCATATTAATGTTTAATCACTCCAATCAGCATGTTTTTTACTTTATGCTTTTAAGTTAATTACAGAAAAAGAAATGGTAGTGAAATCTATCTTAATTACTAGATCTAACAATATGTCTTTCACCCTTTTTGTTGACTTTGGTTGAGCACTATACCGTCATAATTCATACATGTCTGGTAATAAGACATTTATATCACCAAAGTCTTCCATGATGACTGCTGTGGCATGTCGTATCATTTGGTTGAAGGTAACAAATCGTACTTGTAACCTTCTTCAGCTGCTTGGAAGGCTGGAAACACTGTGTGTGAGTGCCAGACCTCCCATGGCTCCCACAAAACAGAGGAGCAGGGAGCAAGTGGAGTGGCATGAGCCCTCAGTAGGGATTTGGTAAATGGAGACTTCAAGTGAAATCGATAGTGGAGCTAACTCACATGCTTTGCCATCAACTGTGATGGCTTTGGTAGTGGCTCTAAATCTGTTTCCCTGAGGTTAGCGTGCACTCCGCTTTGTGACTTTACAAAGCATGTATTTGCTCTTAAAAAGTCCAATAGTGAGCTTCAGCAGTAAACAAGTTCCCCAAACTAAAGATTTTGTAATAAGTGATCATTTTCTGTGTCTGTTTCAGATTTACAAAACTTGAGAGTGCTTAACAGGATTTTGCACCCTCAATAAATGTAGAACATCTGTTGTAACCTTTGAAGTAGGTTCAGAAACAAAACACGTGACACAACAAGATGATGCAGACTAGACAGCTTGTCTTTAATAAAACTTTTTTCCCACTGACCGTGTAGCACACATTAAAATATATTTATAGCATATACACGCACCAGCATTTCTAACAAGATTCGGTGGAATCTCAATGTAAATGAGTCAAGCTACTACAGATGTGAATAAACAGCCTTGGCTGTTAAATATTGTAATACAGGAAATCTGAATGTATTCATTCAACACAGTAAGTTACACATAACTTTTGATATCTTCTCATTTCTCTGTTTTCAATGAGATAAAGCTTTATACACACCAGTGTGTGTAACACCTGGGCTCAAATCACAAAATACTCAGTAGAGTAACAAAAAAACTTTGATACAACATGATTCTATAGACATTTCCCTCTTTTTGTCTGGCACAAAGTTCATTTACATTATTCACAAAATGTAATTTCTCCTTTCTCTTTATTTCTCCTCCTCTACTTAAATAACTCAATCAAAGAACAAAAAGCAAACACTTGTTCAGTAATAATACCTCAGCTGTACAAAGAATGAAACAGAAAGGTGCATGAATCAGTGCCATAAGCATCGCTACAACTGTCAGTCCTGATGCACCTGCACTGCAAACAGCTCTGTTCTTTTGTTTTGATTGAATTCTTATCTGCTTCGATTTCCTAGTCCCTGTTGTCTTTGTCAAGCAGAAGCCTGTGTTTTAGGGCTTCACCCTCAGTAAAGGTGTTGATTGGCACAGGTCACAGGACTTCCCATTAGAGCACTGGCAGGGCTGGGAACAGGCCGTGGCCTAAGGCGGCAAACACTTCAGCACTATAGTATGTCACAGGACCTCTATGGAGAGAGCAAAGGGTCAAAGGTTAGAAGAAGGAGCAAAAGTCAGTCATTACATGAGGCATGTCAACAGACAATAGAAAACATTTCATTTCATACTAAACAAGGGTCAACCCTTGAGCTGAGTTTTGTCACATCTTGTTAACCTCTGTCATTACAGTTTCTAAATGGAGTAAAATGAAAATCAAATGCAATCATAATTTCTAAAGAAAGAAAGAAAGAAAAACATGCAATTATTTGATTGACACCACCATAAGTAACTTGAATTTAAAATAAGCTGTGTCTTAAAATAAGTTGACCTCATAAAATTACATTGTAGCATTCAATTGCTAATAAATTTAGCCAAATATAGCCCTACAACTGAATCCACAGCTAGGACTGGGTATCATGATTTACAAGACAATATGCTGCATTTTGTGTAAAGTAAGGCTGTAGTGATACGATGCAGAATAATGCATTTCTGTTAGATTTGATTTAAAACATGCTTCAAGCAAAAGCATCCTGTGTTTGCTTTTCTTTTGATTTATGACCGATGGCTTGTCTTCAGGCTGACAGGTGACGACCAAGATATAGCAAGAGGGGTGAGAGTACAGTGCTGCTGACGCTGCCACTGGGAGGGGGGTGAGTGCGGCTTGATATGGTGGGTAATTTCTTTGGGGTCATGTTTCTGACCCCTGGCAGTGGAGCACTTGTGGATAGGGTCTCCTCATCACCTCAGCCATTCTCAGAATTCCCAGCTTGGCTACAGGCCCAAGTAAGTGGGGCTGCTGAGTAAAAGCTGTCATCAGTACAAAGATATCACTTTTCATGCCCCTTCCGTACACTATTTCTTCCACGTCCTATGTGAAGCCTTTTGTGAGTGTTAGCCAAGTGTCCATGGCACCCACGCGCCCTTCAGAGAGTTCTAGCACTCGCAAGGGTGATGACCTGCACGTAAGACGTTCAAATTCAGGTTTGTTGTCGCTTCATACCAAGGACAACAGCACTAACTATGGCGCCTTGTACTGTACTTTTGATTGGTAATGTGAACATGGACAAGTGTTGAACCAGTTTGGACCGTAAAGGTCAAATGGATCATTGCTGAGTTTGCAGCATTTATTAGAGAAGAAAAAAGAAAAAAGAGAAGAAGTCTCTCTCCTATGATCACTTAAATGAGCTTTGGCTCTTCATAATAAAGACTACTGCAAACCTTTTTTCTTATTCAATAAATCAAATCTAGACCAAATCTAGGTTATTTACTTATTACTTATGACTATGCAAAGTCTGTCTGCACCAAAATGTGTCAGTGTGTGCTCAATGTGTTGCACAGTTGGACGGATATTGATTGAATTAAGTGTTTAAGAGCAAACTTCCCATTGGATTCAGTTATTATTTCGCCCTCATTTTGTTTGAATCGACTTGACCCATACCTGTCACATGCTGAGGCTTAATAGTGCCTGCTTTTTTCAAGAATGACTCCTCACTTTCAAAAGCCAGGATGGGTTTGGTGGTGATGCTGCTCTCAGATTTTTCGAGCCCACCGTTGGTCGCATTTCCATGATTGGTCAGTTGGATGATGTCTTCAAAGGTAGCAGTGTCTTCTTTACTTGAGAGGCCATTTTCATGTCTCATAGGCTGGACCCCATTCACCACTTTGACTGAGGGGCTACAAAGGGACCACAGAGAGTAAAGCATGGTTATAGTTATGATGGGCCAGTGACTCATGCAGCTATTGAGTCACTCTCTCAGTGCAATTACAGGAGCTCATTCAGTTCGAGTCCAAACATCAGTTTTTCAGTATTACATCTGTTTACTGTGGCTCCTTGTGTTTTCCGTTGAGGTTTGAAACAATGCAATGCTCCTGATTGTTAGTGGGTGCTTTTTTGCTTTTCTGACAGGCCTTTAACATGAGTCTTGGTGTATATTACTGTATATTTCCAGTAAGCGTAAAATTTTATCAAAGAAAAAGGAATTCGTTTACCTCTCAGTCACAGCCATCTGTCCATTCTCCGCCTTGTGGTTGGGCACAGTCTCCATCTTCGGCTGATAATCTGCAGACACTAAAAAAAATAAACAGTTAGAGAACGACTTTTACGTTGTACTACGTTACATGATGTTCTGCATCAGTGGCAGGGCTATAGTTGGTTAACATTATTTGGCAGAAAAGGACGTGGGGCAGCCCTTGCCTTGGTCTACCTCTGACTCAGATCTGCTGAGTGTGTAGTTGTGGTCAAGGCACAGCTCCACACCCTTAACTAGAATTGAGACCAGCTTGCTAGACATTTAACCACATCACTGGCTGCCTATTCTCTTCCTGTATTTGCGATGTTAGCCACAGCCAGCATTTCTGTCAGACCGCACTGATCACCCACATCTTCAGTGCAGCTACATAACTCACACGAAGTGGAAACAGAGGAGCTTATACGTTCTGAAGGGCTGGGCAATACATTTGGCAATATTAAACACCATCACAAATAGCCTTATTACAAATGATAATGGGGCAGTTTCCTCAAACCTCTGCTGCAGCTTGCAACCAGAGCAACTAAAAGCAGACTGTAGTGACCTCCCAGATACTAAACACAACTAATATTTCCCAATGAAAGATAGTCTGATTATTTTTGTAACGCCGTGCTTTTCGGAAGGAAGGAAATTGGCACACATGGACTGTGTGTCTGTGTGATGCACTGTGTACCTGTTGATGTTAAGTAAATTAGATTTAAAAGAGGTAGCATGTAAACTATATCAGACGTGGTCTATAGAGACAGAGAGAGTTAAAACTAAAACTGCTTTATGTTCACTTTGAGGGTAATGCACAATCCCTGCTGCTGCTGCGTTGCTAGGTTTGTGCTGGTATTGATGATAATGAGTACTAACAAGAGTAAAATAGCTTAAAATTGTAAATCATCTGAAAAAGAGAGCATAATTGAAGCCATATTGCCCAGGCCTACTTTTAGCTTTAAATCCAATGGGATTCTAAAATGACACAATGCAGTGGTAATTTCTATTGTTAAGCATAGTTCCAAAATGTTAGAGATGTGCTGCCGGCTGTTGTTGTGAGCACCCCCGGTCTCCCACAGCTTGGACAAAAAGCACACACATGGGTCCCATTGTAGAGAGGAGAAGAACTCCATCTGCAGCTGGACAGGATATGAGGCAGAGATATAATCTAATAAGTTTGTTATACAAAATGCTCCGCGAGAATCTGACTCATAGTGAACCAAAAGCACAACAACTACCTGGTTGAGAGAACTGTTTATCCTCACACATGGAAGAGATAAAATGGAACTCAGTGTTGAATCAATGGCAAAGCGTAGCAGATGAGCTTTTCTGCCTAAAACTACGTTCATATGTTTCACACAGTAGTCCTGATAGATTCATGGCTTTGTTTAATTCATGTTGATCCAGTCTCTTTGCAAGCTACATCTATGGTTAGAATTAAGTCAATTACAGGAAACAATTTGGGCGGATTAAAGGCTCTTGTAGCATGATAAAAAGGTTGTGTACAAGAAGAAATGTGCTTACCTTTGCTGCTCTCTGCCTCTTTGTTAGGAGCTTGTGTGGCTGGGGTTGACTTTGACTCTTTCTGTAAAGGTAGAGATCATCGCAGTTACTCTCTTGATATCACATGGAAGGATTGCAATCCGAAAGAAGTATGATAACAAACACATACCTTGTCGCCTCCATCAGTTTTTCTTGTTCTCTTCATGATCTCCTCCAGGCGCTGGGAAAAGAATGACCACAAATGACTAAAGTGTGTTAAGTAAGAACACACTGAAATGTAATCCAGCTGAGGCTAGGCGTCAATTGGATGCGTATTAACAACAAAATGACAGCATGTGATCCAGCAGGACAGTAGGATGTGTGCTGCTAAAACCATTCTGTTTCTTTAAGTTAATCCCAGCGAGACTCAGTGATGTTGGGTTCAGATGTCTATGAGGGTCATTCCATCACTTCCAGGGCTCCTTGCTCTTTGTTGTACTGAAGCTGGCTGTATGTTGCTAACGCTATATATCTGAAAGCATTTTTACTTCACAGCTTTACACCTGCACAAACCTTTTCACACTATTGAATATTGACAGGATCAGTGTGCAATTCCTCTTTGCGGTTCCTTTGTATGCGGGACAGATTTTAGACAAAATGTGACCTTTATTTGAGGACACAGAGCCACAACTGCAGCTGCCACTCATAAAAGAAAAGCATTTTTAAGATCCAAGATTTTTGAGGACATCTCACACTCATTACATCGGCATCTAGTCTGCTTCATAAAACTCGAGCTGCAGGACGCTCTTGCAAACAATTAAAGTCGTGTTTGCTGTTTTTCTCTCTTCGCTCCAGACATGATAACAAGAGCTGTAGGACATGGTCGTAGCAGTCAGCTGCAGCATGTAGGCCTGTGTAAGTCTTTGGGCAGAGGACATGCTGTTCTTGCGGGCTAATTCCAGTGCAGAGCCAGGCTTTGGTTGGCAGAGCTAGGCCTGGCATGCTTCGATAAGAGTCTTTCACACATGGAGAGAAGATGGGAAGAGGGAAAGACTGGTTTGCTGCAAAAAGATGGGTCACCAAACTACTCACATGTACAGGGATCTGCACAGGGAGGCCACCATTATGAGTGTTTATAAATAGTTTCACGCTAATGCTTTTTAAGCTCTATTAAATTATGGCATGCAGACAGCCGAGCCCGGATAAGCTACATCCATCATTCATCTTGGTTTCAGTGACTCAAGGCTGTCATGTTAACCCACAGAATGAACAGAACTAGAACGTAATACCTCCAGTGAGAAGCTGTAAACTGAGAAATTCTCTGGGATCAATTTTACTGAACAAAGAAGCCCTTTCAAAATAAATCAAATCCGGATATGTTCTTTATAAACACTTTACCTCGACTTGTGTAAAACATATGCTCTGAAACTGCCATGTCTGTAGTCATATGATACTTTTACATTGGGTACTCGTGTTTTTAAACCGACACAGCCTTTTTGTTGTGAGTGATGGGACTACAGATGACGTGCCGTACCTTTTTCCTCTCCAGCCTCTCCTGCTCCTCCTTCTGGAAGTGTTTCTCCCTTTCCAAGCGCTGCTTCTCCGCCTCCTCCCGGGCTTTAGCTTCAGCCTCCTCTTTCTGAAACACACAGCCAAGAACCCAACCACAATTTTAATGCCGGCAGAATGGGAAAAAAGACGCTGTGCCAAAATAACATGCCTTTTACGTAACAGGGGCGTGGTGGCGCTTTGTGGCTCTGCTATTGTTTACAGCCACAAGAGATTCTTTTCTAAAAACCTTGGTGTAAAAAAAAAGGTTCTATTTTTGACAATCGTGGCTTCAGTTCCAAACTAAAGACAATGCGTTGCATATGTTTGTATGCTTTTTCCAACCACAAACGCTAACGCTGTAATTGACCACATGGGGGAGGAAGAGTGTAAATGCCGTAGCCTAGAACAGAACATTGCTACTGTTGCAATGAATTTGCAAGATAAACAAAGTAATGTGTCAGACTTTTGGTTACCATTTGCTTTCACTGCAACATTACTGTAGAAAATAGTGGATGGTATATGGGCATGAGAGGTCAGGTGTTAAAATAACTTCTGTCACATCATCCTATCTGTTCTTTAAGATAGGAGGATGTTCACTTGTGTCCTTGTCTTGGCCTTTACCCAACAGGTGGTATATCTATCACAGCGGTGCCTCACTTATCTGTCTGACCAGGGCCTGTCTGCTTTTCCACATGTAGCACTTGACTGCACTGATAGTGTCATTTGGTGTAATAATTGAGGACACTCCTGTTTCAAGGACATTCGCAGAAAAAAAAATGAGAAAACTTGCTTCAGTAACTTGTGTAAAATGTTTGAGATGCTTTTTTCCACTGTGTTCTCCCAGTATTAGAGACAGTGTTTTTCAATTTGTTGAGTGCATTTAGACAGATATTTTGCCATATCTGTGGTAATTGAGCCTCCATTCAGTATAAGATTTTATACAGTGGATGAGCATCTCACAGGGCATAATACAAACCCTAAGCCTGGCACATTGACTTTATGAAATGTAATGCATCTGGGATCATTGGCAACATTGTAGATATTTTGTTGGAGCAATTTTTCAATTGTTTGGTCCAAATACTTTCCTGCATATGTTACTGAGCCCTGTTTATGATTAGTTGTATACTTATCCAGTTTTGTTAGGGGCCGTTTTAATTTTGTTCCACACTTCAGTAATCTAAATCAAATCCCGCAGACTAGTTCTTTGTATAGAATAAAAAAACTAAATAGTATGGCTGGCCTGTAAAACTCACCCCAGATGAACCCCAAGATCTGTTTCAACCTTTTGTTTTGAAGCTAAAGTGTAAGAATTCCAGATTTATTTTTATTTTTTCTGAAAAGGAGTGTAAATTGGTCTTAAATCTTCCCACAGAGTGCAATGACTCTTTGTCTGTACCTGTTTCTGCAGGCGTATGTTCTCTTCCTGCTCAGCTTTGGCCTTCTCTTGAGCCTCTTTCTCCTGCTGCAGGCGCAGTTCTTCATCCCTCTTGCGCTGCTCCTCGGCCATGACCCGGGCCTCTTCCTCCCTGCGCTGCCTCTCCTCAGCCTCCCTCGCTATTCGCTCCTCTCTCAGGATCCTACATAACAAAGGCAAAATGTTAATAGTTCAATTGACCAGACATTTACTGTTCAGTTTTGTTTTTTTGAGACATGAAACTTGATGAAAATAATTAAAAGCATTGGAGCCAGGGGTTCTCTGACATGTTGGCATCTTATGTTCTCTTTGTACATCCTGCCAATATAAAAGAGCTCTTATTTAGCCGCACAGGTGCTTTTTAGATCTTTTAATGACCTCATTAGACAGTCTATACGATATCTTCACACCATGTCTTCTTAATTTATTTAAAACACTCATTCCTTTGATCTGTTAAAATCACTATAAAATCTTTCACACCTTTCCTTCTCCTCTTGTTGGCGCCGCTCTTGCTCCTCCTTCTCCCTTTGCTCACGGGCCTGGCGCCGTTTCTCAGCCAGGATGCGTGCTGCTTCTTCTGGGTTGTTGGTGCCCGCCATTGGTTTGGCTGACGGTGCAGGAGACGGTGCAGGAGATGGTGCTGGAGACACAGCGGGGGCTGGCTGGGTCTGCTGCGGTGAGGAGGAAGTGGCTGTGGCGGAGACTGGTGTCCGTGATGTCTGGGGAGTGGTAGCAGCTGAAGATACCATGACGACAGGAGCAACCGGGGATCCTAAAGTTAAAAATCATATTAGATATAAAGGAAAAGACCTCTGAGTCAGCTTTACATCACTTTAATGTGGCATCACTCTTGACTTAGTTCTTGATTTATGTAAAAGCCAATTGATCTTGTTAAACCAATGGATTGTTTATTAGCGTACACACGTGATTCAGCTCAGTAATTACATGATTAAGACTGATTAGTTCAGCCTTTGGAGAGCCGTGTGCGTCTTTTAGTGCATTCCCTCTGTTTTCATGCCGTATTAAGTCTGATAGCTATCTATGCATTTTGCACCGTGCACAATAATGAAGACTTTGCAAATTTCCCACTCACTTATTAGACTGAATGCATTGTATGCTATGAAGCTCTGCCACAAAAAAGACCAAAACAATTTTGGGGGGATAAAGAAAAACATTTTTAGACAAACAAGTGGTGACACCTGATCGCTTTGACACTGACAAATAACATGTTTTTTCTCATAGCATTCCATGTTGTTACCAACCTTTTCTTTCCTCTGGGGTGGCAGGCCTTCGAGGCTCCCTGACTCTTTCGAGAGGGACAGGGGAGGATGTGCGGTGGTCTATTCTTGCAGGGGTCCTGGCTCTTTTTGGCCGACTCTTAGGGGTCGATGGGCTTCCCTTTGCTGATGCGGGTCTGGGTGAAGCGGCAGGGCTGGGGGAGGCTGTTCTGCCCTTAGGCGTGGCTGGTGATGAAGGCCTTTTTTGTCTGGATAAAGGACTAGGACTGTAATAGAAAGAAGACATAGACTAAGAGACAAAACCCCAGACGGGACCACCTGAATGCAAACAGGACAAGTTGGCACATGATTCCAGGAAAATGTGACCACTGCCACCGGGTTCACGTCTGACACCGGACTCAAAACATTACATCATCTGTGAAGTGCATCATTGGTCAGTTTCTCTGCCATACACAGCTACTGAGATGAAGAGACTGCTTTTTGTTCCTGTTTGCCCCGAGCACTGAAAGCTCTACTGTGCTCTTCAAGACCTTTTTGTGTGTTTTATTTCAGCCTGGGAATGACACAATCCTTTAACTTAGGTTCAAGCAGTAAATAAAATGTGCAGTCAGTGTGGCAAGGGCAGCAGGGCACTTAAGGTCAAACTTTACTGGTCTATTCAATATTTACCATCCAGTACTTTAAGATACCTATGACAAATAAATATCAGATCAGAATTTGTAAAGCAACTGAAGCCCATTTACCTTGGATCTGGTCTGTGTCTCATACTGGGCAGAGACTGTCTTTTCTTGAGAATCTTTTCTTTACTGAGAGCACTGAGAGCACTTTTCTCCTTCTCGTTCTCCAGGTCCTTGTCCTTCTTCTCTTTTCTATTTTTATCCATCTGTGGTAAGCAAAAAAGTCACATTTACATTTGGGAGCATGTACATGTTGTACATATAAATCCCTAAATCAGTTTGAGTGCCGTACAGGCGTGGAGCTCCTTCTGTGTTGCCTTTGGGTGATGTCGGGGGTGCTGGACGTCACCCTCCAGCGCTCAGAGCAGCGGTGGTGGGGCTGATGGGAGCATATGGTCAGAGGACTGGCGGAAGACGAGCGAGGGCAAAGTGGAGAATCTGAGGGGCAGACAGAGAGAGATAGGTTACTGAAATTCATATCAAAGCATTTTAAATTACTAAGTTTATTAGCCCTGACTTACGTCCGTCTTTGCCGTTGCTAAGGACACTGGCAGCACTACGACTCCGTGCAAGGAATGAAAGTGTTGGAGTCATCAGTCTGTCAACTATACTGCTCTCCCATGGTGTTAGTGCAAGGCTACGAGCTGTGAAGAAAAAAAACAGTCACTATTACATGAGCTGTATTAAAGGCAAGTTAAAAATGCCTACCACACCAGCCATTTGTCAACCATTCAAAACCTTTGTGTAACCCAGATTATAAGAGGTGAAAATGAACCCAATAAGTATATTACCAATAACTTTAGCCTCAATTAATATTCAAAAGAGAAAATCTATTTGAAAAAAGTTATTCATAACCAAGGCCTGAAGCACACCAGCAAAAGATGTACAAGTGAAA
Source organism: Rhyacichthys aspro (assembly GCA_036850595.1). NCBI lineage: Eukaryota > Metazoa > Chordata > Actinopteri > Gobiiformes > Rhyacichthyidae > Rhyacichthys > Rhyacichthys aspro. The sequence continues at coordinate 16,778,721 of CM072163.1, forward strand.
ACTAATTGGAAATTAATTGGGAGAGAAACATAATTTTTCCGAAGTGCTTTTGAGTAGTTCCTCATCTATTTTTGCAGCTGCACAAGGACGCAGTACCTGCTCCAGGGAGCTTCTTGAATTCATTATGTCCTATAAATGCTGACTCACTCACTCACATTAGTTTCTTCTCCTCTGCAAGAACACCATGACCTGGTTTGGAGCTACAGTCATGTTAAAAACAAGGTGCTTCAAAAGTCTCAGAACAGTACCACCAAGGGTACATTATTCCTCTTAAAGTTTTTAGCAAAATATACAAAATGAACCATTTAACTTTAGGAACACACCAGGAATGAAAATGGCATCACCACAAATGAAACAGAACAACAAAATGTGCACAGAACTTAAAAGATGAACATGCAGAATATTTTAAAGCCCAGAAAATCACAAATCACAGCGATTTTGGAAGATGGAAAAAGACTTCGATCACCAGGCACAAAAGTGGAACTGAAATATGAAAGGGAGGAAATAACTTAAAAAAGACGGATTCCGGCATTGGAAGAATGATGGACACAGTCAATTTGAAGGGGGGCGTCCCAGATGTTGTCTTACTTCTGCTGGGGGAGTTCCAAAGCGTGGCGGAGGACTTGGAGAGTCGCTTGTTTATAACAGAGTCCACATGTTTGGGTAGGTTGACCGTTGACACAGAGCATCTGCCTAAAAAGCCAAGAGAGCGCCACACAGATGTTTACTCATGTCACATTGAGGTTGAGAGGAGAGGGGAACTTCAGTGGCGTCATGTATCACGCTCAAATGACGCTTCAGTTAATAAACACTACTAGCATCGATATCGAGTTAACAGACTCCTTGACAGCACAGACAGGATGTGTATAGTTTAAAAGATGAGATTTAGGGCATCTTTGAAAACCACCAAAATAAACCCATAAAGTAACCATAACAACCAAACAAGTGATGAGAGCAGTCGCTGGAAAACATGTACACTTTCCAAAGCCTGTGAGATGTTGACATGAGCTAAACCTTGCATTAATGAAAACAATCGTCATATCAATTCAAAATATAAATCATTTTTAAGTCCTAATGAAGTCTGTGCCCTCGTTTTTCAATCATCATGCAGCATTTGGTAATTTCTCCAAGAAATGTAGAAATGTAGACTAGTCCTTTTAACAAGGCTGTTTTTTTCAATGAGGGCTTTAGGGCACTTCTTAGAAAATACTCTGTCATTCCACTGCAGCCTGTTTACACTTTCATCAGCATGTACAGACAGCAGGCTGGTGACGGAAGAAGCACGGCAGAGATTTGACCGTCAATAATTCCCCTGGCATATGGCTGAGGCGATTATGTGGCACAAGATGAAGCTGACCACTCTTTAGCTTTACAGTTTCAAGTTGGCAGGAAAGCATAAGGAGTCGAAAGCAGAGCACGCATTACACTGCCCTGATCTGCAGAACAGCGGCAGTTACTGCAGACTGAGTTAATCTGAGGCTGCCATGTCATCCATTCTAATAAAGCATTAATGGGCAGGGCAACAGATTCAGTTTGTGAGGAGTAGTGCTGTTTTCACTTGGGAATTCAGTCAATGCAGTCTAGTGACAGAGCAGGAGATAATGACCCTTGTGCACTTCCATGGTGCCTTCTGTCATCGTATGGTATAATGGAAAACATTATCTAATGATACAGGCGGTACATGTAAATGCAGAAATGTAATCCACAAGGAACTGTTAGGAGCTGTTCCATATTAATTATAAGAGATATACGAGTTCATAAAAGTGACATTGTGTAAACTTTGAAATATACAGTCTTCAGTAGTATATAATCAAAATGACTCATTTGCATTTCTTGTGGAAAAAAAGACATTTAACTCTCATAACGTTCCATTATGTCCTACTCACAAATTGTTCCCTTAGAGAAAAAAAAAGTGAGTTGTTCTTGGATAACCTGTTAAAATTATATAAGGTTTATTTTGGCAACTTTGATCTGAAAGAAACTTGTTCCATGTGTCACATTTTCACACAGGTATAATGTATTATTCTAAGGGGACACACTACCCAGCGCATTCATGTTTCTTTTTGAAAGGATTTGATTTTGTTTCCAAATTCTCAAAGTGAACTCTTCACTAATTTCACCGGGTTTATTCACAGACAACAGTGTCTCTGCGGGGCCATATTGGGTTCCAGTTCCAGTTGTGGAATTGCAGTCTGTAAACTCACCACCAGATGCTGCCAAAAACTACACACTGTACTTGAACAACCTATAGAAATCTACATTCAGTTAGCAGTTTGAAGCTTATAGCAACAATTTCATGGTAATTTAACGTTGTTGTGTATATGTCATCTTGCACAATGCACTCACTTTCTTTCTGGTTGGAGTTTTGGCTGAGAGCCCCCGCCCAGGACCATCTTTGCTGCCGGATTTCTGCCCACGTCTTCTTTCCAGACCTGCTGATCGCTGCTTGATAGCGTTCCTATAATAGAGTGGAATCTGTTATTCCAAGTGTGTGCTGCTCAGTTCATGTCTATAGCACACCCCAGAGTTAGTTATTTATGAAGAAGTCAGATATTCATTCCCCTTAGCTCCAGCTTCTTCTCTGGCTCTAACTGCCACTTCAATAAAAAAGGGCTTTAACTTCCATCACTGGATATCAACACAGTTTAAGATAACCCCTTTCAGAGTGTATTTTTGGGATCCTACTTTATTCTTTTCCAGCTTTTGCTTCTGCCGCTCCTCCAGGGCTGCTCTACGTTTTTCTGCTTTAAGTCGCTGTTCCTCCAGCTTCCGACGGCGTTCCTCCAGCTGTTGCTCCCTCAATTGCCGTGCCTTTTCCTCCTTCTCCAGCCACTGGTTCTTTTTAGCAGCTGACAAAGAACACAAACCATGATCAGGAGAAAAAAGTCTCTATTATTATTATTATTATTATTATTATATAACACATTTACTATGAGCCTGATCTGATGTACATATTGTCTACGCCAAACAAAGAACGTGTGGGTCACAGCTGAACACGTTGCATTTTTACATCTAGCTTTTTCCTTGCATAATAGCATGATTTGACACAGGATTTATTTTTCCCTTGTATATATACCATAATAATTTACATACAACATAAACTACACTTTGATATGGAAATTACTATTACTTTCTTGAGCGCTCCAAAGAGGGCATAAAGAAGCCTTCTGCAGCTGCCTGACTGTGTACTCAACTCACCATATTTCTCTAAGCTACAAAGTAAAACCTCCATGAAGAATTGGGCTCTGTGAGGAGCCGCGTCTGCATCACTAAAGCACTTGGTACAACAAAAGCAATTGGTCTCAGATTGTGGTGACGGATCGCTGCGGAGACACTGAAGGCTACAGGGCTCCGATTTATTGAGAGGCACACAGTTCTACTTTATTTTGGAGAGAAACAAAAAGCTGCGTAATACCGACGCGCTGCCTGCCAACTCCTTGCGGCAAATAAAATATATGCTGCAGTGTGTGTCTGGCCTTGATTTAAGTGAATCCTCATATTTACCATTCCAGTAACAACATGTTTAGAGGTAGTGTCAGAGGAGGCAGAAGAAATCATGACAAGGCACCCATTGTTTCCAAAAGGAAATAGAGTTATAGCCACAAATCCAAAAAATAACTTGATAAAACACAGATTTTCTCTTTATACTCTTCATCTTAAATAGGCTATTCATGTGTTTTGACTGCTCTTACTTAAAGGAGTTGTTCAGCATTTTTCCAGTTCTATTAGATGCTTCTGAAAAGTTCATTTATTCTCTTAGAAAAAGGAATAACTACAGAGAGACTAAACCATGTTCTGTTAATGGGGCCAGTACAGACAACCACATTGAGGTGCTTGTACTGGCCAGTGCTGAGTTCTGGGGTTATATAAATGAGGGGGAAAAAATGTAATAGGAAATTGATGTTAATGCATTCTGTGTGATGCCAACTTGCAGTAACAGTTAGTAGTTAAGCCTTATTTCAAGTCTAGCTGGGACTTCAGTCCATCAACTCATCCGCTGAGCACAGTGTTAAATATGCATAGCTTATTCCTGTCAACGTGCTACTGACAAGCAACCAAGGCTCCTTTTATAGTAAGATCATTAAACAATCATTTACACAGAGCTTTTCCAGCCCTGGTCTATAAAGTATTCATGCCATCGCACCACAGAAGCAGAGGAGGAGGCAGCAGTGCTTCTCTGCAGCTGAAGGCAGATACCATCACGTGCATTTACTGAGGGTACAATGAGACACAGACTCTGATGGATATTCTTCTTGTGCCTGCTCTACTAAACTGGTAATGCTACTGCTGATGGTCCATAATCCAAGTCTTCTTCGCTGATATCGTAAACACAAGCTTAAGAAGGCTCTCATCTTTTACCCAAGTCTGACGGAGAGTATTAGATCAGACCCGTACCATCTGGCACTCTCTGGTGACCACCCAATTAGAACGATCCCTCTGCATGAAGTGTGTCAGACTGATCAAACAACTGTAAGACTGAATGTAGCCTGATATCAAAGGTAACTGAGGACATGAACAAATCTCTGTCGATATAATATTCAGACTCAGCACTGTTCATGCAATCTTCTTTTGGCACGATGAAGTTGCAATTTTGTAGCCAGGATAAAACTGTCTTTCAACATCTCAAAAAAAAAATCTTTCAAGATTATAATCATCATGGTTTTTGTGGCTTGAGGTCTAAACATGTCCTCTGCAAAACCCTATGTCATGCAGTCAATGTCTGACAATGAACCAAGGGCACACTTAGGACAGGTTTCGGCACTGCACAGACATTTATAATGTATAACAAACAATAAACAATTATGTTCAGAAGAGAAAAGAAACTGATTATCCTTTGTGATGGGAAATTAAAGTTTGATCATTTAAAATCATTGTTAAAGTCATTGATACCTCATTTGTAATAAGAATCTTGTTACTTAAATGTCTTCTTTATTCTTAGTGAGTTTGATCATATATAAAATTTCATTAGCTGCCTGAAATGGCTGCCCAGGTTTTTTTCATACTTTGTGAGGTCACAAAGTACTCCAATCCAAACTGTCTCATAATTGGTTTGAACACATCTCACTAAGAGACCATCATCAGACTTTTACTCTAAAGCTAGTAAATATATTTAAAATTATTTGTTTTTATTTTATTTATCTGTTTTGTTAATATAAAACATGTAAGCCAGTTTTAGTAAACTGAAAAAAGAACAATGTGTCTAGAAAATGGCATAATAGGAACCCTTTAAGAAATGTTATAAAACAATAGAAAACATTAAAAAAAATGCAAACTAGGAAAATTGAGTGAATCTTGAACTGTCATGATTGGTTAGTTCATGTTACACATCCCAGCTCTTCTAAACATATAGTATAAAATGTGACAGGAGAGAATGATTTGGCCCTGGACCACCACCATCACCACATGCAGGTAAGTGCTTACCTTGTAACTTGCTGAGCTCTTCTGTGGAGGTAAAGGGTGAGAGAAAAGACAGAGGCAGCTGTCAATCATGCAAAGCAGCAAACCAGTGTTAAGCCATGTCAGTGTGTACCGGCCACACTTTTAACCAAATAAAAAATCTGTGCAGTGTCATTGTACATAACATATAACAATTACAACTCATCAAATGCACAGAAATTGCTGTGTATGTTGAATTAAATTGTTTTTAGTGTAGGAAGCTTTAGCGCCAAACATACAGCAACATGCAGAGAATTATTGGCATTGCTAAAATGGTGGCTGACTTTGGCTGAAACAAAACTTATGCAAACACTCAAGTCAGACTCTGTGATTGTAGTCCACTTGCTAACCGTTATGCAAGCCAGGACTAAACCATAAACAACAGTGAGTAACAACCACACTCACCCCAACAGCAGGGGGAGCTCTATAACCATTGAAAGTCTCAGAACTCTTACTCCACTTACCCAAATATTTGGCCTTCTCTTCTCTTCGCTCTTTGGCAATCTTCTGCCTCTCGTCTGACTTCATAGTGTCTGGAATGATAAAGAAGAGAGAAGAGAACAGATGTTAAATTTATGATTCATCTTCAACCAAACAACCACAAACCCTCCAATTTATTTACACTATAAGCTCTGCTCAATTTACAAAGAAAAGTCACAAAACATATTACATATAATGTCATAGATCTCTTGTTTCTGGTTATTTGCTTTCCTTTAAGGTCTTCTGTCAATCTCTACAGTGACCCAAGAACATGCAATGAATTGAAAAGCCTACATGTGTGTGCACATATTTCTAATCTTGCAGCTGAGTCAGTGCAGTAGGTTTTTAAATTCCACAACAAGGAAATACATACCGCAACACAATGACAGGAAACTACCAATATTTACAATTTCTCTATAGATTGCAGCTTGTGGAGCTTTCTTCAAAGCTGCAGCATGTGGCACTAATTTTACTCCACCATCTGGATGTGGGTGCGTGACTGACTGTAAAAACTAAACTAGGAGAAGAGAGATGCACTTCCATACATCTGTCCTCTTCGGAGACATGTTTGTTCCCACATTACATTCCTTTCAAAGACCTCAGTGGAACTGCTGAGCAAAGCCAGAATAGAGCACAGCATGTAAACACTGAAACTAAACATTACAAGCATCCTCTCAGCATTTCAAACCATATTATGGAGAAGGAAGAGTGAGATAAATGGTGGCTGGATATATGATTAAGACAAATTTGAGGGAAAAAAGGCTTCTGCTCAAAATGGTTTTGTGTAATATACAGTGGCTTGTGTCCAAATGGAAAAGACTAAAATTTTAACTTTAATACTTCTCAGTGGTGATAGACTAGAAAGGGGAAGTAGTTCTTCAGTTAAGTCTATTTGAGGCAGAGATGATGAATAATAAATATGGAAGCTCTGACATTCAGTCTCGTGGAGAACCACCTCTGAAGCACTTTGGTATTTATAGTACTGTAGTATTTATAGAACTACTGGGTATGTCATTTAGTCTAAGGAACGTCCACATGAAGAGTGGCCTGATCATCTTTTGAGACAAAAACATGCATTGTTTAGGTTTAATCGCAAGGTAAGTCCTGTCACTTTATTCACAAATTGATCTAGCCATCAAACAGGATAAAATGTACCAACATACACTTTTAATATTTCTTAAAGGAGTAGATTCTAAATGTTTTGTTTGGATAAAAGGGGAACAGAATACTAGAAATGCATTTTGTTTGCTGCAACACAAGTTTTTGACTCAACACCAACAGGTATGTCTGATTGAATATGGAGCTACAGTATCTCACCTTCATGCAAGATTCACACAAAAAGTTACAAAAACACTTTTCCCTGAAGCAATAAATGACACTTTAGTTGTTCATTTCAAAATTGGAGTAAATCTAGCAGTACATTTTCTTTTAAGGCAAATATAGTCCTTGAGTCCTATATAAGTGAACATTTGTCAAATATAGCTGGTCCTCTACTTTGTTCCCGCATCACCAATTAAATTACTGATCGGAGCATTAAGCTTTTCAAATTCATCAGACTGCTCTGAGTGACGCAAACCTTACAAGTAATACATTTTATGACTCTGTGGTAAGAGAACAAGAAGGGGAGATGGGAATATTATGGAAGCAAAAGACAGAGAGCTAAAGCACACTGATGAGACTTGATGCTGATATGTTTAATATTGAAGCAGTATTAGAACTGGGGGACAGGGATTTACTGCCTTCACCTCACGCTATGGAAATAAAGACCATGACCACAGTAAATGGATTAATGGCTAAAGAATAAAGTGGAGAGAAAAGAGGCTTAGACTCCAAAAACCCTCAACATGTTCCTTTGAGTTTGCATGCCCACGTTAGCCACTGGCTGCAATGAGTTTAAGTGCTGGCATTTCGGGAGCAGCTATGGTGCAACTGCAAGGTCAAAATGAACAGCCTCTTGGCATCTGAGTGAAATGGGATGCTTTGTGTGCCCACCTTTCATCAGAGGCCCGCGCCTGGCAGTGGCTAGTATGGCTATCCAGCAAAAAACAAAGCTCATTTGTCCGCATTTCACTGGGCTATTTTCCTTGCTTGTTTAATTCTCCCTAAAACCTTGAGCCGACAGCCACACTGTTCTCACATAGCAGCTTGTGTTCCGATACACAACAATGATTGGATTTAGCTTCACTTCTGAAAGCATGTGGTCACTATTATTCCGATACAGACGCATTACCTTGCCTCTAGAGAGCTCATCCAACTCCAGCAGAGTGCACATGTAATTGCACCATTACCAGAGCACTCCTTGAAGTCCTGCTATTTCAGATTCCATTAGACGTTCTAGCTTTTGGCACTTCCAAACTTGAAAGCAAAATGCATTCCTGTTTACCTCTTTTTGACCTGGGGACAGGCGATGTCGGTGTGCCAGGAGATTGAGAGATGACATCTGTCTTGGTGGGAGTTGCAAGTCTCTGGTTTGGATCTTTTTTCGCTGGGGACTCCATTCTCTGGATGTTTTCGATGTTCGGGGGGCTGCTCTCACCCTCGGGGTCAGGCCTCGTCTGGTTTGGGCTCAGTTCTGGGACAGGAGCTGGTAAGAGAAAAGGACAGAGAGGAAACAAGTAAGAAACTGACAGATTACAAAGTAACAAACCACAGAGGTGACACAAGAGAGCGAGACACTCGACCAGTCGGTCTTCATTCCAGAGGCCGATGTGTCAGTGGAGAAAGAATGACGTCAGCTTCCTCCAGACTACATACATGTGTCGAGATTGATGGGTGGAGTCGACGGAGGGACTTTCGACAACGTAACATAAGCAAACACAAGACCCATTTCTCACAGTTTACCGTTTTGTTGGCCATTATCTGCTACCTGATTACACCAATTGTCCTGAGGCACCAGCTAATAGTCTTCAGCCAGAATCTCTAAGTATAGACTTAAAACCTCATAGTTACAGCACCACTGATTTATCGACACAGCAAAAAGCTGGCACAACTTAGCACTCATTTCATTTTGGCATCCTGAAGACTTTATTGAAGAATTGCAAAAAACACAATCAGCGTTACTGGCATCCAGGAAGTAGTCAGGCATCTTTTGGAAGAAAACTTGCATCACCTGCCAGGGAAGGTTATTCACTCAGCAGTATATTCTGAGATTCAGACCTTCGTTATGGAATAGCAGGCCTTCTGGTAAGCAGCTTCATCTCAAAATCGAGCATTAGTTTGCCCAGCGTTTGACAGCTTAACAAAGTACCACATGGGTGGCACATTTGGCTTTGTCCCCTCAGCACTGCACCACTGTGGAACCATATAGAAGCACAGTTTTTTCAGCTTAATGTGTGAAGATACAAAAAGTGGGGCTACATGCTGTAAATTATCCAGACCACTGGCCTAAAAACAACACAGACTGTAGGGAGCCGTCACAGCAATAAAGCAAGTGTTTGGAAGATTTACTCCACAAACATTGTCCTATTGAACACTTTGCACCGAGGAGCACCGAAGAGAAGCGAGACCAATCTTGTGACACTTCAAAGAGAACTGATTATAGCCGTCCATGGAGTGTGTAACTGTATAGCATGCTTCTCAAGCCATAAACATCTCCCTGAACACAGGCCATATATTCTTCCCAGCAAAACTCCTATAAAACCTGGGACTGTGGGCAAAGGTCTGCTTGAATAAGTGTCAAAGCAAACTAAAAACATTTGATGGCATCTTGCTATGTTAGAACTCATGACAAAAAGATGATAACCCAAGCTGGACAGAGCCTTATACTCAGAGAATAGGAGTCTATGAAAGAGTTGAGCTGGTAGACAAGACACTGTGCTTCCACTGTCAAAGCATGCCACTATTGAACAGGCATTCTTCGGACAGCGATGTACTCCGACAGAGAGGGGCCATTGTTGTGGTCTCTGCATGGCAACGGGACCGCAGCCAAGACACAGCAATGACAGCTACAGAGGGGTAGAAAGGGAGACGGCAGTGAGATAAACTGCAGCTAGAATTTTGATATCGGAACAAATGACAAAACTGTGACTGACCACTCCTTAATTTTCTTACCCCTTTTTTTCCATTTTTAGGCAGTATCTTACAATGTAGACCATTTAACAAGCAACGTCATCAAAATGATAAATGTCTATAGTGGAACAAGTGGTAGTATTTCACAATTACTTACATAGGCGCACAAGTCAATAAATTATATACTTGAGAGGTGGCAAAAAAATTTTTTTATCACATTTGTGTGACAGAGTCAATATTCTTCTGTTGGTCTAGTTCTACTCAAGTATGTTTACTATTAATTACATTAACAAGGAATTGCAAGATGTAATAGCGCTCTTGTATTGAGTATTATATGTTTTACAACAATCTGTGTATGACTCTTGGCTCCTCCATGTCTAGCATAACGTAGCACACAGTAGGGCTGTGCAATTAATCGAATTTTCAATTTCAATTTTGTCTCAACGATCACAAGATCTGCGTAATCGAGAAAAAACATTTATTTTAATTACTATGTCTGTTTATTTTTTAAGCAATTTATTTATACGTTTCAATATATTATTTATTTTAAAGAGAATTCACTGTTTTGTTCGATAAATCCAACATATTTCCAAAGTTAATGAGTAATCGTATAAAATAATCGTGATTTCAATATTTTTTTTTTTTCATAATCAAGCAGCCCTAGTACAAAGCATCTAGTGACTTGTAGCATGTAGCCTTTATTTGGTGCAATCTAAATACTTAAACAAATAGCAGCTAAATATCAAGCTACTCAATAATGTTCTCTGCCCACTCACTGACAGCAAACATGTAGTCAATCGGTTGCCATTTGTTAAAGATTTTTGGAGGCAAATTTTAACATGTATTGCTGTCCGTCTTTTCTTTGTACTACTATCAGCAACTTTATCACTCTATTTTTTGTGAATTACTCCACACCTTAATTCTCAGGTGATATATTATACAATACTTCTCTAAATGCATCACTTGACACCATTTATCACCGTTCCCTCAGGGTGAAAGTGACACAGTGAGCACCAAAACTAAAAGACGCAGTTTTTGACATTCAGGTATTGTGTTGCTTGATATTCTCCGAGTACTTTCATGCATCTGGGAACTGAAGCCACAAGACGCTGCCTGATGTCATGGCTGAGGGCAGACTATCACTGTGATCTATGCAGTCAATGATGGAAGGAATGAGAATGGAGCGTACTGTGGCATGTAGGTGGCACTGACAGTGAATACCAATGAAACCCGATGCACTCTGGGGGAAACAGGATGAGCGCTGAGGGAGAGGACGGCCGCAGCGTGGCAGGGGACTGGAACAAGGGCTGATTGATGCAGCACTCTGACTGTCTGGGCCAGCAGACTACTGAGAGTCACACTGCATCAATGTTAATGGAAAAACTCACTTACTATGGAACTGAAATACTGGCTTGTTTTATCAAAATAGGAGAGTATATTGTCAATGTGAAGATTGCATCAATAGTTTTAGTCATGGGTTGATCCCTGGCTAAAGTTTCCCAAATTTTGTTCAGTTCAATCCTGGGTTCTTTCTAGTTCTAGTGTGTGGCATTAATGATCCCAATTAGTTCAACTTTGAAATATTTACATGCTTTCAATATTAAAATTGCATACAACAATACTAACATCAATAAATAACCCAATTAGGGTTAGGATACAAGACGATACTGACCAAGCAACAAGCTTAAAACTATTTTTCCACAGAGTCATGTCATTTCTCCCTAAGACACTTTTAAGCCACCTTTTATTATGATACCATTTGAACTCCTGCAGCAGGGGAGCTGAGGCTGCATCCATCACATTATGACTAACTGCCTCCATCTGCATATTTACACTCCAGCGTCCCACTGGAGCTACACCCTGGGGACACCTACAGCCAAAAGCCATTAGACCTCCCTGTTTTGACATCACCTACATTATTCAAATGCACAATCGATGCATCCAAACTTCCTGCGAGCTGCTGGAGTCTGCATCACGCCGGTACATGGAAAAACACTTTGGCACAGCCTATTATTGGAAGAGAGGACAGTTATACTGGGCAGACAGACTTTGGTCAGCATTTCTCAAGTGTGATATATGCAAAAAGCTCTCTAGAATCGCTTTATGATATCTAAATAAACACATAATTTGTACTCTAAAGACAGTAAACAGTCTAGGTGGCTTTGCTTTTTAACCAGCTGGGTCTTCACCATCTAAAGTGGGTCAAAAGAGCTTCAGGAATCTGTGGCATCCGAATGTGATGACTGGGTTAACACCCCGTCACCCTGCTCCACAGTTATGTTGGCCCCATCCTATGTCTCTGTGGGGCCTCTATTAGCAGGTGTCAAACAAAGCCTGAGGCACTGAGCTTCATGTTAACAAAGAAATAAGATACCTGAAAGTCAGCACAAAACACTAAAGGAGCCCCTCGGAACGGGCAGCATGGACGAGCACAGTGTGGGAAGAGATGGCAGGTGGAGAAGCAGCAGGTTATTAGCCACAGTCAGTGCTATTTCATCGTCAGAAGCAAGTCAGGTCAGACAAAAGTATAGCCAACAAAGCTGTTTCCATTTACCACTCAAGAGCTTTACAGAAAAACTCGTATGCCTCATGACATTGTAAGTAGAAGCTTAAAACTGGAGCAGCTGCCAATACTACAAAAGAAAAATGAGATTTAGAGGAAATCCAATTTCACAACATATTATTGTGCTAATGGAAGTTGTAAAATCTAAACCTCACATTAGAGCACACTGTCAGTACACTGGATAATAGTGAGTGTGCTTGGATGTTAGTAGCACAGTGGCAGAGAAGATGTATAGTAAGATCATAAAAAGAGATGTCTCGCAACCATATTTTCCAGAATATGTATGAGTTCTAAGACCTTCTTTAAATCGACTATTCTCCAAGACCAACAACAGATTTGAGAATTGAATATAAGTATGATTTCTGAGCTCTTCACATTGAGAGAACATCATTTGCAGTTTGCACTACTCTTACCGTCATTCACAGAAAAAACATTTCCAAACAGCGCAAGAAAAACTGCAGTAAGGCAGTATCTGAGGAGGTCAAGTAATTATGAACACAAGCTGCTTTAGAACCGCATCTTACCAAGCGCTATGGTACCAAAAACATTCTATTTAACCTTTTTGGAGTGTCCATGCAACATACTGCTACTATTAAGCTTTGCCGTGTGGTGTATCATAGAACTTTTTTTTCACTGTAACCTTGTAGGCAAACATCACAAAGTAAACAGTACAAAAACAAAGTCAATCTCAGACACAGGCTAATGTCTATGTTTTATGTAAAACCTAAAGTCTTATGTTGAAACTTATTGGCATGAGCAGGAGCTGTTTTGAATAGCATACAGGTGAGTGCTGAGATCTATTCCTGGAACAGCAATAGCTACTGACAACCTTTAGCATAGTACAGATGTTTTTCTACCTGTTCATGAACCTCACAGGCTGATGTGACTTTTTGCGAGCACAACACATGATTCATTGTGACACCATCTGCAAAGAATGACAGACAGCACATTCTTAAGACAGTGTTTACACATTAACAACTCGGGGAAGGATACTTTTGGTTGAGGCGGGCTGTAAAAAGTAACAAAAGCATAAAAGCTGATGTGGTTGTAGAAGGCTTTGAAATGACCAGTCAGGATGATTACAATGGATAGTTCCCAGTGCCACATCCACAGCAGTAGAGCCAATAAAGCAGGCAGAGTGAAAATATGGGGCAAGACACGCAATATTTATGAACCGAAGAACTTCACTCCCAAGCGGTAAACCCTTTATTTTCACTGCCAAGTTCAGAAAATAAATCCGGCCAGCGTGTCAGACCAAACTTAAATGGTTATGAGACCCAACAGCTTATATACTGGTTGAAGCTGGAATCAAAGGAAGTCAGGAAGAAGAGGAAGTCGAAGAGAATGGCCTTGCATCTGATTAGGGATGCGACGGGAGCTAATCCACTACCTCATCGCTCCTTTACCCCTCTTCCACAAACCCATCACCCCGTTGTGTCCCTCTCGCCGCCAATAGGGTGATGTAAGAGGGCAAGGGGGCCCAGACACACAGGAAGCGCAGAGTAAACAACAAGCACTGACTCCATGCCAGACTGGGTCCCGTGTGTGTGGGGGTGGGAGTGTGCAGAGAGCAAAGTTTTAACTACATGTGTTTTTTTAATCGGACAAAGTCAATAAGCAGCTCATACGTACCATTCAGCATCCATTTACACTAGCGTAATACAAGGTGAGATTTTGGACATAATGTCGAACACAACACAGACGTTTGATCGGGCCCGTGTTAATGGATACAGCATGTGTCCACGGCAGCAGTTAAAGGCCCTTCAGAAGACAGCAGTCGTCCGTGGCATGTCAATTGACCAGTGAATACTCATGTCTCTGTTGGGTTGTGCTCCAGTGTTCTCATCACCTGGCTCAGATCGAGAACAATGGTCAGCATTTAGCTTCTGCTCGCTCCTACAACTGCACTAAAGCTGCCGCACTGATGAATGAACTGGCCACTGGATATGAGTCGGCATCTGCTGTTGACATCACTGAGCAACATGAATGGAGAAGTCAAAGACAGGTAAGTATGGACACCATTTGGGTATGACAATCAATATCTTCTCTCATAGGATTTGAGAGCCATTCATCCCTGGATGTATACACACATACCAATCAGTTGCTCCTAGCAACCTGTACAACATGTCACTGTTGGGGGCAGGGAAGTGACAGCATGACCTCATCTCCAGTGCTGTTTAAGGCTGGACAATTTAGTCTCTGTCAAATGCAGTGATTATATGGTCCTCAAATTATTTCCATTTATGAATTATGAAATTCATCTACATTTTTAGCATGGAAAGCTACTTTTTTTTGGTCAAAACTGGAGGCCAATACAGTAATACTCAAATGTAGCCTTACAGTGTGTAACAAGTTGTTTAACTAGTCTCTATATGGGCAACAACTAACATCATCATATCGTTATCATATTACACAATGTTGGGTGCTAGATTTTCATTTGAATTTCTGACCATAGCAGTGAATTTTCAAGAGCTGGTAATAATTATTTTTTCACTTATGAACACAATTTTGAGAGACAATGAGATGTTGATGTTTTTTTGTTAGTTCAAAATGTTGGAAAATTCTCTGTTAACAAAGGTAACCTTAGCATGCCCCTACCTAATACTTCATCAACTTTCCTCTGGAGAAGCAAACTAGTTCTTCTTTGTAGGTTTACATTTTCACAAGTTCCCAATTTAGAACTAATGTTACCTAAAATCACCGCTGGTCCAGCACAGTGACATCATCTAACAGAACAGAAAAATCTTTAATTATCCTAAATGATTTCAAAATGTTCTTTCAGTAAATGTGTGCTCCCAAAGCAGCTTGGGAACTAATCAATAGATGAAGTTAATAGAACGGAACACATTTTATCAGGACAGTAGTGTTGACATTCAGGTGCAGCTCAGACTGTGTGTCCTTGTCTGAGTCAACCGAGCTTGTTTGTCATCAGATTCAATGCCGTAATTTCCACAAACATTATCTAAAAGCAGTCATCTTTCTGCCCCTCAAACATACAATTATGTGCCACAGTCATCATTACCTGGATTTTCTTATGCCCACACAAAAGACTTTTCTTTTTCTTAGGTTTCACAACAGGTAGCAGAGGCACCCATACCCAAAGAACCAAGCAAGCTAAATCTAGGTTAGTGTTAAAGTGTAATGTGTACAATGTAGGTTGACAGTGAAGTACAGTGGCCTTTAACTGGTCTAATATTAGCGCACAAAGGTCTGGTGACTGGAACTTTTCGAGGAGCGCAAAGTGCAGAGCCGTCTGTCTGGGATATTTTCAGACTCGGCACAAGCAGCTTGCTCCAAATCATGACTTCCCTCCCCTTGTCCTTCCTGCAGTGTCCTGGGAAAAGGCAGGTACAGCTAATAATCTGGGCCAGTGTTCTGCAGCATTAACCTCCCGCATGTTCCACATCTCACATTTAACACTTCAGAAGGCATGTGTTTCATGAGCTTCTGCTTTTACAGAAAAGAGGCTCGCTGTGTAAAACAAATGTTGGTTGACCTAACTGCAGCAGAGTAAAGTATTTGTTCAAATTTGTGTTGCATCGCAGTAACTTAGTTGTCCTCCATGACAGACTTGCAATGAGAGGTTAAAGTGTTCCAAAATAATACTGTACAATTCAATCATCAGCACCTATCTGTTGGCCTAATACGACAGCTTATTCTAAAGGTGAAACTAAATCATTAATAGGGCGACAGTGAATCCACACAAAAATGTCTTAAAGCCTCTGCTTTGTTAAAAATTATTTCAATATATGTGATAAGAGCCTCTAAAATGTAGCAAACCCATGTAGTTTTTAAGTTTGAAGTTTAGAAAGCAGAAAATAACCAGACATTTACTGCAACCTAGTACACAGGAAAATTTGTTCAAGTCTTATACATCTTATACACGAGTTAATGTCCGCACTCTCCGATCTCCACTCAAAATAACACAAGCCATGATCGGGGAATGCTATCCCAAACCTTGCCATACTGAACCAAACAATACACTGGGCACAAATGGGTCTTCAGACAGACTATGGCTCCTGGTTTATCAACTGTATCACATATCAAAGGCTGCTGTCCTGAAGTACAGCCTAAAGGAGGAGACCTGAAGATGGTTCATAAATTCATTTTCAAAGCCAGACACATTCCTTTAGTGTGATGCAAAGGCATAACGCCAGCCTATTATTATTAGATTGATTGGGCCAAAGGTAACTCCCATACACTTCGAACTGAGACCAATTACACGAATGAATTACAGTCATATAATTATTAGTAGCCTATAAAATTAAGCATGTCATCAGCACTGGTTTAGCATATAGCAGTGGTACCATTTATTACTATTACTATAATTGTTGATGAGACCTCAAAATGTGCGTATAAATTACAAAACAAAATATGATTTTGACAGTCTACAGAGTAGCAGTAGTATCGATCCACACCTGCACAGTTATTTCCTGCCCTACTGCAGACTGTACACATTACGAGTGCCGGTAAATGGAGTTGCATTTCCCTCTGTTTACCTTGTCAAAGTGCTGGCGAGGAGCTCTAGCCGTACTCCCCTGTCAGTGGTCAGTGTCTGGACAGTGTGATTTACAACATTTAGGTGCTACAGACTAGACCGATACATGACACCACCTGTGCGTGGGCAGTCAAGTTCAGTAAATTCAAACATCCTTATCTCAAGCCACAATGAACAGTAAATCATGTATGTAGATATTAACGAAGGATGATCAGATGTGTCTATTTAAAACACAGGATCGGTTGCAATAAAGACACAATATATCAGCCCATTCCTACTTAGTCTGATGTCTGTGCTCCTGACTGTACAGCTCTTTTTCTTTTTCAGGTCCTGCATTACGGTTCAAAAGCTAAACTGTAGATGAGGACTCTGCTGCTGCTGGCATGAGTTCAGTCAGAGCCTTCTGTGACTCAGATGCTCCTATTCTCAAACTTCAGAGTCCTCCTGAACCGAGGCTTAGAAACACACCGCAGTGGTTAGACATTAAAATCAATTACTCAAAGAGGAGTTAATCTTATGGAGGAGTGTGTGGTGAGGTTTCCTGGATTGTCTAATCCTTTTAGCTGTGCACACAGTTTGTAGGATTAAAGTGTCTGTGATCTCAAATAATTTATCACTGCAGCAAACAAAGATGTTGTGAGGTTACACCAACACATGGGTTAGTCTCATTATATACACCGCTTCTTCATCTTTCTTCTGTTCTTGCCTGCTTTCATTATTAGCAAGTCATCTGTGGGACCCAGTGCTCATTTCCAAAGACAATGAAGTAGCTCTGTTTCCAAAAGTGGGTCGCCATTGTGTGTATTCCCCTGATTACATAAGACTTCCCACAGCTGAAGATGTGTCGCTGCTTGATCTGGTTTCTAAAAACTGCTAAAGCTGGTGGCTCCTCAGATATATCACAATGGAAGAGATTCAAAGCCCTGCCTAATTTGAAGTTAGTAGAGCTGTAATCAAACAGTCTGTTTCACTTAATGGCTGAAGTATCATCTCAGAATTGTCCACGGTTGAGCAAATAGTGGCCTGTTTCTATTGCAATCATTCGGAATTGCATTTTGAACATTTTAGGTCTCTGAAAACTCAATCACTAGATTTCAAGAAGTCATCTGTTTTGCAATTTTCGAGTGGATTCACCACTATGATGGCAGTGGTGTTCACAGTGCCACCTACTGCCCTGGCATACACATGACAGCGTTCCCACAACTGAATAGATTTGTGTAAATGCAGATTCTTCTGAAAAACACAGCTTTGCCACTGTCACTGCTGTTGATTTGAAGAAAAATGGGTGAGAAGTAGGACGTTTTATTTTAGGTCAGTGCAGCAATGACATTTTGTTCTTGTCTAGAGATGCAATTATGTGGAAACTAGCAGGTTAAAATCTGGATCTACATCCAGTAAAATGCATCTTAAAGGGAAATTAAGGTTTTGGTGCTTCCCAGCTGGTCCAGGCTCAGCTGTGTTCAGGTAGACAGATTAAAGATGACCACAAAGCCTAATGTCAAAGCGTCTCAGAAGAATAAGCTCAAAAAGGGCTCTCTGCAGAAATAAAAGAGGGATTAGAAGCTCTCCTCTCAAAGTCCTGACAGCAGACTTTCACAAATGCGAGCAAGGCTTTCAACAATCGCAGGCCTCTACTTAACAGCAAGAGTCTTGGGATTTTCAATCGGGACAGGCTAAGACCACAACTAGTTTGTTTGTCCACATATATTCAATTTAACTGAAAGCAAACTTAAATTATGGCTGATATCAGGAGGTTGGAATTGGACTGTTTGGATTTTACAAATGAGACAGGATCCTGTCTCAGTCTTGATTCCTAAGTCTCTTGATGTGGTTAGTGTGGACTTGAATCATCCAGTAAATAAAATAAAATGTTTCCTTCCACCTTGAACAATTTTAGTACATTTCTATTGTCAAAAAGCGCAGTACTACTTTAGTAGCCCTGTGGTCTTTCATTCCATGTGAGTGGTCCACTTTCCAAAAGTAGAAGGTAAGCACTGCAGTCTGTTGATTGGACAATAGATAATCCTAACTCAGGCAACAACGAACCACAAAAGGAAAACAGAAATTTGTTTTCAAATGAAGCATGTCAAGAACACTAGCTTTGTTTTTCAAAAGCAAAACCTGCACACAGCACAGTGCAAACACAAGCCTGTTTACCTGTACCAAACTGTGATGTACAGACCAGACTAGACTGGTACTGTGCCAATCAGTGAAAACTAGGCTCATGAACCCCTGTGAGCAAGATGGAAGAACTGTGTCTCTTGTCATATGATGGAGGTCACACTGTGTGAGTGTCCTTCAATTTCCAGAAGCAGACAGTGTGTAAACCTTTGACAGCATTAGACCAGAGCTTGCTGTCTTTTAAATAGGACCTCTTGACTCTGGCACATGTCCAGCCCTGGTACACCACTCTGCTGAAAACACAAACACGACATTTGCCTTATGTTCTGGATCACATCATTGCACACAAAAAGCTGGAAACCTTTCAGATCACAGACTGGCTGCACTTTGCCCCACAGCTCACTGAAGTAGCCGTTTTTATGGGTGCCTCTCATCACCAATCACATTCAGCAGGACTGCACCTGCATCACAGCAGCAAAACATCCTCTGGCAAAGCAGCTTCTAGATCAGAGATGGGAAGCCCCGGCAAAGCAACTATGACTACATGATGTTAGTGGAGAGCTAAACATAACACAGTGAGGGGGATGGGTCTAGGCTGCAGATTACCTCATCTTCTGCAAATTGTGTTATCAAAACCTATGGTGTCTGGTGTGTGTTAAAAAGGCAATCTGCTGATGAATATAACCTCATATCAACATTGCCAACCTATGGTCAGTAAATTCTTGATTGTGTCACATGGATCTCAAATCAACACGAGGATTTAAGACGGAATTAATTATAGTGATGCGTCAAGTCTCTTTGCACGTTTTAATTGAGGGAATAAATGCCTGATCATTCCTATCTCTTGAAGCTAGGTGCACAGTTTTAACTTACAAAATCCAAATCAACGCCAAAGACTTCCTCCTGAGTCTATTAAAAACCAGACGACCGCTCACAATGACCTAAAAGTAACCTATCGAGCTTATTCTGTATCGACCAACTTATTCACGTATTAAACACACAATGTCATTACTGAATATTTGGCTGTTGATTTCGACCAAATCGATCTTTTTTTCCTAGCATTGTTTTGCAACTGTCCGAACAATGCCAAAGACAAGGGTGACTAAGCATTCGGATTTTAAAGCAGATGTTTTGGGTGGCTGTGTGAAGACTTACATGTTGCTCCCTGTAGAGTATTTTCCTCCATCTCGACGGCAGTGTCCTCGCTTTCCGTCCTTTTGTTCATTCAAACCAACGAGCGAGTTTGGGCTCTTCCTCCCTCCGGCACTGCTTTCATTCCTCAGGCACTATGTGGAAAAAAACTTGATCGAGTCCACTTGACTTGCAGTCTCAACAGGGACTTTAAACAGAAACGTAACCAAAATTGAAACTCAGAATCAACCACAAAAAGAAGTGCAAAAAAATATGAATAAAAAGCTAGAGGAGAAATTGGAAAAGAAAGCAGAGGGATTGAGGGAAGTTTCCCCCTCGGCAGCGTCCGTACAGCTGATGTTGGGCTGGCGCGGATGCTCCCACACCGGACTCAGAATTGGACTGTACCATTAGCACAAGGGGTACGGGTATTTTTCTTTTCACCTCCACGTACTGTATTGTCTTTCTGTTTCACATTGCACCTATTTATTCTCTTCATACAGTACAGTTGGCTTGCTCATTGATAATACAATACTTAAAAGTTGATTAAATAATTCTTTAGCACTTGTTTAAAGTTGAACCTCCCCTCCTTTGTAAATGGTTACTCCCAAAACTATTCTCCCGTTAACAAATTGTAAGCTAACTATTACCTCAGACTATTAGCATTTAAATGTTATCTTCTATCTTCTCAGTCTTGTTGTTGTGATTTTCTTCTAATGGTTTTTTTTTTTGTTTGTTTGTTTTGTTCTTTAAGTTTCATCCTATCACTTTAGGGGTCATCAACTTAAATTTGCTCGTGCATTGGGGGCCAGACTTTAAAACTAGAATATATAGTTAAATAATAAATACATTAAAAAATACCTTTGCTTTTATTATTTTATTAGATTTCTTCACAATTAAATATGTTTTTCTCGTTTTTTTTCCTAAAAACTTTGATAGTTTATGTGAAGTTGGGGGGAAAAAACAGAACATACAACCACTGCTTGTGGAAAAAAAAAACACGTTTGATGCTTAAAGATCATTTGTCATGTAAAAAAATGTTTAAAAAGAAATTAATTTGGGCTAAATGAGCTCAGTCATTTTAATAGCTATGTATATTTAGGTTTCAACTCTACATATTTTTCCCCTCATGTTTTCTGATTGTGGTAATGTGCTGGCAGCTTGATGGAAAGCTGTGGGGGGACTTGATGCGGCTGTAATCACAAATTTGTTTAAATGCAAAATGTGTTGTTGCAGCAATAAAGACTTTTCTCACTTTCATTCATTTGCAAAGCCATTTTTCCATCTTAATCATGAGGCTGTAGTTTCATAGGAAAGGTCTATAGAGAACTAAATTATATTCTGAGAAGCTCATAGTTCTTTTTTAATTATGCCTCCTTTAACTCTTGAAGAACAGATATTACAACTCATCCTTTTTTATAATCAGTGTTTGAGGTAAAATATGTAAGTGTCCCAGCTTGGAGGACTGCAAATATGGTCACTGTAGGCTAGCTGTAACCTAAATAGCCTTTTATATTTGAGTAATGGTTTGATTACAGAACCTTTTAAAGTATTTTCACAGTGTGCTATCATTAGTTTCACCTAAAGATGTGAATACTTGTTAGCAGGCCTACAGTTAGAGGACAAAAGGCACTCACTAGAACAGGAGAGATCATCTGCATAATAAATGTTGTGAGTTCACTGAATCCTATCATGCAAATTTGGGGTTAAAGAGGTTTCTGTATAGAGACAATGTTACTCCTAAATAGACTGTTCCTGATATTCTTTTCTTCTAGCAATCATTTGTGAAAAAACAAACTTTATGATGCCATCTACAGATTATTATGGAGGATTTTAGTTGATGAGAACCTCGATTCAGGAACGTGGCCAATCACTTGCAAGTTGACACAAGCTTGTCTTATGATGTTCTAGGAAGTTTAATAGCTGCAGATAAAGTGTATTTTCAGTGCTGAATATGTCTTTTAACACAATGAAACAGCTCGAAAAAGAAAAGCATCAACAGAGAAAGAGGAGGCAATGTAATAAACAGATAAATACTGACAGTTCAATCACTTAACGAGGTGGAGATAATTAAATTTCAGTTTGGTGACATGTATTAGTATTTTGTGGAGAAAAAAATGGTCTGTTTTTTTTCTTTTTTAATAAGTGACAAGCAGGAGAGGTCCCTAGGCTGCACTTTCTGGTGCGATCTGAGCTTTTTGATATAAGATGTTTCAGTTTTTGGGATGTCTGACACAAATCCAGTGCTGTCCATATCTGACTGTCATACCTCAGACCTACCTTTTTTATATTTTTTAAACTACAAATGTCATCGCTAAATAATTGTAACCATCAAAAAAATCAGGTCAACATTTACACAATGTCTTGTTAGTCTTAAAGATTATCACCACTGGCATCATTAGTGGAGCAATGGGATTCAGTTCTTCATTGAGCTCACAGCACTTTGTATTAATCGTGATGCAGCGTTCTCAGTAAACCTCCATTTTGGTCTATTAGATTTTCTTTTATGTCTGCCATATTATTGTCAAGCTTTGTTAGATGAGCTATGCAGTTATTTATGTCATTTTATAATATATGTTAATAAGATCTAAGATGTGTTTGCCAGTCTACTGGACTATACCACATCACCTGAATTCACCCGAAAGTGTCATGTGTGTATTAAAACGTCTCGTATGCCACCTGTAAACATTATGGCATCTGTTTATCTGTCCATAGCCGGGGGCAGGGGTCCAGGGGTGATCGGCACACTTAAGGGGGGACAGCCTGTCAAAAGGACCCCAGTGGGGCTCCTTTGTGCAGCTGTTGAGTAGTGTTCACCCGTTCCCCCAAAAGCCACCTGTCACTGCAACTGGAAAGTGGGGGTTTTCAAGAGCTGGGGGATGGGACTGTGGCCAAAAGTTTGACTGGTTAAAGTGAATCTCTGCTTGTCATTGCTATTACATTGTTCACTCTGCAAAACGATTGAAAAAGATTACATACTGCACTGATCAATGGAGTGCCGTCAAAATAATAAACTCATAGTACATGCGACCAATATTTTATTCCATCCAATATTGCTTTTAACACAACACAGCATGAGTTCTTGTTAAGGTAAGCCAACAAAACACATTTAAAATAGATCAACCACTTTAAATCTGGGAAAGTGCATGACATGCCTTATTTGGAAAACTAAAACGCTGATTTCAAGTGTTTTGCAGTTGGCCCTTTGTGCCGCCTCTTCACTGAATCCATTCAAACCCTTGTACTCTTAAAGCTTGTCTTTCTTTCACTTTCTCTCTCATCTCTGTACTCTGACCTGACCTGGCTCTTGAGACGACATATGTGCACAATCCCACACTCACCCGAAGACACACGTTTAGGTGAAACAAAAGACCACACTATGGAGCATTTGCATCAGCATCGACCTACACCGGAGCCAACTGATGAGGTAAGGGTCACAATTAACATGTTTTCACTTTAAACACACAATTTAGATCCACACTACTGGGCCTTGTTAAGACTTTGGAAAATGTTGTACTCCGGCATTTAGTTTTAAAATTGTAGGGCTGAGTGATATGGATGGGAATATGTGTTCTGTGTCTTCTTTGCTTCTTTGATGGAGGAAAAATCAAGCAAATAACTGCAAATCATACAGCAGGAACTCAAGGCTTGTTAGAATGTAATGTATTATAATGTGGACAACTAAGTTTATTCTTAGTTGTTCAACCAAGGTCTATTCAACATAATAAAATGATTTTGTGGGTTTTGCGCTTTCTGACACTGATGTTGATGTTAAAACCTTTCACTTTCAGATTCATAACCCATAGAATGACTTCTCTTTTTTGGGAGAGGAGTTTTTTGTTGTTTGTCTTGTCTCTTAACATTTGACCTATATGGGCAGAAAATCATTAGAATATATTGCATTAAAACATTGTAATGTAGGCCTAAAATGATAGATACTTCTTCATGTATGTTTAAATGAGAGGCCATGCTACCATCTCGCAAGAACATTTATTTCATCAGGACTTGTATCATTAACCTAACCTAACTTAACTCTTTTCTAAGACATACGTATAGAGACATAGCAGTTTCATGTTACACTGTTAGATTTTTACAGTGACATACTGTTATATAGCAGCAATGATCATTCTTCAGAACTTGCATGTAATATGTTAAAATGTTAATATTCCATAATATTCCCAATTATTTACGAAAAATGTAAATTTGACATCCTATTTTTACAGTGTAGTTTTTTTATCAGACTAACGATTTACAATTTAAGTAAGAAAAAGTTGTTTGCGTAAACTCTGGTTTCATCACTTCAAGTAAGGGCTCCCATTCCTCATTTCCTCCTACAAGGAGCTTCAGCAGCTCTTCCAGTGAGTCTAGAGGTCAGCTGCTGTGAATGGGCAAGGGTAACCCACAGCTTGGTAATGGAATAACAATAGCAGGAATGTTCAGAATGTCCACTGAGAAAATGGACCCAACCTCTGTTATAGACTACACTATGTTTGTTTTTCTGCAGCATTTTAAGAAAAAAGGGTGGAGTAGTATGAGGAAGGGTGGGAATGGGGTTCATCAACAACAATGGATGTGAGCTGAAACAGTATGGCGTGATATGGATAGGAAGTTTGTAGAGTAGATACAGTAATGGTGCGACTCATTCCCAGAGAGGTTTTTTGTGGTTGCAGGAAGTTAGATTGTTTTGTTAAGACCGACCGACATTAGCCAGGTCAAAGGTCACATTTACCTGTTTAAAGGCTGTATATTTACATAATTTATGAGCGTGATGTATTTGTGTGTAATGAGTGATTTAATCAGCCACTTAATCACACGTCACACTGGAAAAATGCATGTGTAAGCGGCGGAGCCAGAGTGTTAGGGAGAGATAGAGTGTGGGAGAGTTGCCTGTTTCTTTGTGTTTCTCCCTAGGGAGCTGGGAAAAAGAGCACTGTTTCAACTAAATCATCCACATCTACTCTACCTCTCTTTGTGGTCTGCATGAGTCTCTGAGTTAAAAGGTTTTTGATGCATGGAAGGTTAACATTCAAGATTCATATAATTTGCACGCTTTGGTGTTAATGTAGTGATAAATGAAAAACTATTCAAGCTGATTTTTCCGCAAAAATCAAAGAGGGTTTTTCATGGTAACTACCGTGGCGGAGGCGCGTTGGGAGACACAAGTAACAAAAAAATTTTGATAAATTTAGAGATATTCTTCCTCCTATATTCAATGGTAAATAGTAATTACCTAGTAATTTGTAATGGTTTGAAGCTTGCAAGTTATAATCAAACAAAACCAAATAGTAACTTAACAAGTCAAATGAACATATTTACTAGTTCACTTTTGATTTGGTTCACCACAGCTTCAATCTGCTCTTTTGATATTGTTTTGTAACATTGCTAGTGATGGGCCCAAGTGAAAGGATTCTCCAAATTATTGTATCTTCTGTGGTTGGAAGATGTTAATGCCCCCTTTTCAATACTATTACAGATGTCTGACATAAAATAAAGCTGCAGTGTGCAAAATGTTGTAGCAGAAATCAGCAAAATAGTATGTAAAACAGTATACAGTTAGCATAACAGCAAAATATTACTCTTTGCATTTGTCAGTATTGGAAAATATACACTTAAACTCAAAAGAACCAAGTGGAAGGAGCCATTTTAGCTCCAGTACTACCTGTTTCTACAACTGCCCAGAGAGGACAAACTGAGCACTGATGGAAGAGAAGCACATTCACATTTCTTTTTGAGCACACATTCTTTAGAGCATTTATGAAATCAATTAAGACATCACCATCACCTTTTTCCATTGGGTTTGTTCACAGGCAACAGCAAATCTCTGCAGGACATTATAGCTATTCACCTGCTCTAAAAAGGAGTGAGGGGTGGAATAGGAATCTGCGCTTGTTACTGTCATTACAGACGGTCAATCAATACCACTAATCAACTTGTGCTCTTCATTTGGAGTGTCTATTGTTTGGCCCAATTACATAAGAGTGTCCTCCATATGTGATTCTATACTGATGGTGGTAAACACACTCAGACAACAGGTGGCGTTACCGCGGGCTGCTCTCAGCGTCTTGCACGAGGAATGGGGTCTGGCAGCAGTATGTTTCAAAGAACACGCAGCCTGGCAGACCATGACGTAATGTGGTGAAACGTGCTATCACTTAGAAGCAGGGCCAAAACACGTGGAGTTGGCTCCTCTTATGCTCAGCGCCCAGGGGCCCCTTTTACCATTCTTCCTCCTCACCCCCATCTCCTCCACCTCCCTTCTGCTTCAGCGCGTTCTCTGTTTATGAGTGCATGAACTGCTCCATTTCACTCTACCCACCTCCCGAACCCACAACAGCTTCCATAATAGACTGACCCCCTCCTCTTGCTTTAATTACCATGACAACCCACACCGAGGACAGAAAGAGAAGAGGAAAAAATAGCCGCGCAGGAAAAACGTGAATGAGACTGGGAGTTCCTTCCCTTGACCTCAGGTTTTATTTGTGAGAGGGAAACCTTCCATTCAATAGTGTGGGTTTCACTGAGGTTAAGCTGACCAATCAAGAGAGAGCCATTACAACACTGCAACAGGCCTCAAACAACATGGCCAAGTTTTACTACAGCTCATTTCTTTGAGTAATTAGCTTGCAGTTGAATGTCTCTCCTAACAAGAAATATGCAACCATTTGAAGACTTTTGATTTAATGAAAACATAATGCAAAAATCATTCTGTGGAATATTATATTGTCTGTGTGATGGTGACCTTTGACTCTTTCTTCTTTCGTTTATTGTGTTAGATATTTGTATAAAAATTTGTCAAAGTTAGCAAATGAATATAGGTTCTGTGACTTGTAGATTTTGTGACATGTGAGATTTCAAGGAAGTAATTTTGACTGATCAGCAATAAGGAGTAAAAATGAACAGAATAAAATTCGATAAAATAGGACAAACTGAGCAGCAAGTAAACATTTTGATGTTGAAGTTGATATGTTAGAACCTCAACATTTGGGTAAAGATTTAAATGACTTGAAATGGCAAGGGCCACATCTGACGGCCAGATGACTGTGTCAGACCATCTCAGTGCATCTTTTTTCACTTAAGAGTTCCATATAAAAGTTGTGCAGGACTGGATTTGCCAGACCAATTTATCGAGAATAATTTTAAGTTTCAGATAAATTGAAAAATAAAACAACATATAATTATCACGTATCCTATTTGGTTTGTTCCTTTTTAACTTGGTCTGTTTCAAATTCTTTTTCTAATATCACCTATAATGAGTTCCTCAAGTGGAGTATCTTGTTCACTATTGAGGGAAGGATGGAACAGGAGACTGACAGATGGATGGGCTTCTACAGCAATGCAGTGGATGTACTGCTCTATTGTGATGATTTATTGGTTTATCTATGTTCCTACTCTCACCTATGGTCAGAGTCAGGTGCCCCTGGAGGAGCTGGAGGAAGTGTCCAGGCCAAGGATAAGCAGAGGAAGATGGATGAATAGATGGATGGATAGATGGCCTTTTTAAAGCTCCTTGGGATTCCAGTGTCTAATTTTAAAAGTGCAGTGTGTAACCTTTGGATGCATCTGCAGGTGGGTTTACTTATAGAACGAAATCCATTTTATTCACATATGTCCAAAGCTTTTATGCAAAATATCTTCAAATAAGAAAAGAGAGGTAGAGAGTTATATCTCTGAGTTTTGTGGAAGAAGTTTAAATTTATTTTTTTTATGGGCCATTTAGTTAAATTGTTTATTACAACATTTTATACAAAGCTCATCCGGCATGAACTCAATGCCTCCAAAAAAAAAAACGACAAAAAAAAAAACAAAAAAACGGGGGACTTACATAACTATGTGCATTAGGTTATCAAAATATAATGGCTTATTTATATCTTTATTATTAATGATATAGTACTTGATCCATGCATAAAGATAAAAAAAATATATGTTTATTTGCCCAGTAGAAGATGTCAAGGGGTGCAATCCTCAATCAGAAAACTGGGGGTGTGGAATGGATGACTGGCCAATGCCATAAGAGGTAAATAAAAAGGTGAAAGGTTTTTAGGTCAAGCTCCTCTGAACCACTGAACCTTGATCACACATATGTACAAACTGACACATGCATACATGCTCTGACACATACCGATGCCCACACACACATATAGCCGCAGACAGATTAGTTGTTTTAATTCAACTTGATGGATTACAGTCAGGATTAATTCTGCACAACAAAGACCAAGGCGAGGGGAATATTTGTGTCCAGTTGTAATAGTGCAGTAATGTGTCTGTGTTGTGTCTGGCCTGCGCTAATACGGCCGCTTCTTAATGTTAAGCCCAGAGTGAGAGAATACAGCCTTAAGAACTCATTACTTATTTCACACAGTGTGAAAAAAGTGGGCAAAACTAAGTAACCCTCAGATTCAATAGTTAAATTTGACTGTAAAAAAAAAAAATCATTTCCTGGATGACTTTATCACTCTCTTACATTGATGTGAAGAAATTTTACCCCATTGAATCTAGCATTTTGGGCATCAGCTTGGGCACAGATGCCTTAAGGTCCCACCACAGCATTTCGGTTGGGTTGATCATTGTCCTGTCACATGTCCTAATGTGCACCAGAGTTTAGCTGAAAACATTAGGGCAGCAAAGCATGTCTTTAACATTGTAGCTACACACTGTTGCACATTTTACCCAATGCTGCAGGAGACAGTGCTGTTGTCCTGATGTGAGGTCGAGGACAATGGGGGTTGGTAGGTGTCCTCTGGGAGCTGGAAAGGAAGAGGGTGAGCTCGATAATCCCTGAGGTTCTGGGCCTCCCAGGGTGGCGTCCTCAATCCCCCCAAGACCCTGCTAAAATCCCCACTGATGCAGTTCTCATTATTTGGCTTAGATCCACCTCCAGAGCTGGAGATACTGGAAGTGATCACACAAGATAATTATTTTATCGACCTAATGTTCTCAACCTTAACTGATAAATAATGACTACATCTGTGGCAGTTTAGATACATACTATTCTGCATAAATACGTCAGAGGTGTGTAAAGCATATGGTTTGCAGAGACGGATAGACAACCTGAAACCTATACACAGGTAAAAGTACTGAGATTTTAAGATAACCAATCTAAACACCTCATATTATGTAAGAAATATAGCTTTCTTAATGACAGGATTATGTTTAATTCAAGTAGAATAAAACAACCAGGCTTCCAGGAAACTAAGCTTGAATTAGACTTTAAGGAACTGCTTTAAAAGGATCACTTTTAATAAATTCAGATGTTATATACAGTACTCTACCTTTTTGGAAGTTCAATTTATTCATAAAGTAAGAATTAGTTCATGCCCTTTTAAAGAAATTAAAAAGTCTGGTGCCAGATACCTATAACTATTTAATTTAAAGCCATTTATGTAATGAATTTGAATTCATGATTCCTAGTCTTTTTTAAGTGTGTTTTTTTGAAGATTAATTATTGCTACACGCTATTACTCTTGTTGGTTAGAGACTTTATTTAAAAGGCAAACAAACAAGTATTCAGTATCAAGTATCTTTGTCATGGCTGTTAGCATATACACACTATCGAATCCATTTGGTCTTTGTCCCTTAAGTCCATTGTGTGATGAAAATGAATACAAACATAAGCTCAACTCTGGATGACATTGTATCTCTTGGGTAAACAGTTTGGCCAAATGAGTGTGCATCCTATTAGAGTCATCCCTAATGCCATTGTTATAAAGCTTATTAGGAGAAGAGAGCCTCAGAGACGGCATGCTTATTATGATTACCTCCATGGACCAGTCACGTCAATTCAAACTCATTTCATAAATATAGGAAACATGAATTGGTAAAGTGAAAAGTGAAGCAGAGTTATTAATAATCTAGATGGACAACATTCAAGGACAACAAGGACAGTGAACGGTGGAATTAACTGTCATGTGGATGTGACTTTAGCATCGTGGCTAAATGCAGGAGTAGATTAAAGTGCAGATAGTATAGAAAAAATGATAAATTTATTCATTTTTTTCAGTTGAAATGATTTCACACAAGGTCAAAGAAGGACATGTGTCAGACAAACTTAATCTCTCCACCGAGCCTTTTCTTTTAGTGTATCGTTGCACATTGAGTCTAGCTTTAAAAGAGCATCCCTTTAGCTCACACATGTTCACTAAATGAATTGTGTTGACATGAGGAAAACTAGTCCAAAGATCAGCCAAAGGCAAACTAACTTCAGACACACTGACACACGCAGGCCTCGTGGTTTCTAAGGAGATGTCAACAGTGTGAAAACAGATGAAGAAACACATGAGGAATTTTAAGACTAGTCACCACCGACATCACTCCTTCCAGTATATGTCACACCCATCACTGCCTGCACAAATGGACCCAATGTTAACGCTATTATTCCAGTCCTTTATTTCCCACAACGCATCTTAAATAAACTACTTAGATCCTGCTAAGCTTGATAGAAAACATAGAAAAATAATCCTCAAACAGCACCAGAAAAGATAGCAAAGATTTATGTTTTCTTCTATACATTTACAAACAATAGAAACCGTGATAGACATCTTTACAAAATACATTCACAGTTAGTCAGTGGAAGCAAAATATGCAGCTTTTTTTGTCAGTTATTTTGCATGTCAGTTCCCCTTTATGCATATTGCAATAAATATGTCCTTAGATGTGCAACCTGAGCATCCATTAGGAGACCGTGTCCTCCTTCTCCTCGTTGTGAGTACTGAGCTGCGTCCTTCTGTGAGTCATGATGGCTGCCCAGATCCGACACAGCATGCCGCCTCTGAAATACAAATAACACAGAATAAAACAGAAACTGATCTGATTAAAATGCAGGACTACTGTATATCTGTACTAGTGATGCTAACATGCCACTTGGGGCAAGAAGATGCTGCTTTTTTTGAGGGGCTTTTACCACTTGACTGATGACATAGTCTGTATATTCTGTTAACGCAGAGTTTCATAACAAAAGACATATAAATAATTAGTCAAGGATACTACATCTTTTTTTCATCTGTCTACACAAAAACACTACGCTATAGGGGTTTCAGTATTAAGGTTAAAGTATCAATATGGATGGACATAGGCTTTGAAGACATTTAAAATGAGATCTTTAATTAACGGTCCATCTATAATTGCCATTTGTGTCAAGAATCTCAAGCCTCAATCCTTTTATTTTAGTAGCAATTTAGTAGTTTCAGTTTATAGATCTGTCACTGAAGGCAGCATTTACCCCTTCACCCAGTCTGAACATTCCCTTCTTGTTTCTGCATGGATGAATGTGTGAGGAATATGGGCGGGGGCAGCTCACCTTATGCCACAATACATCAAATCATCCCTGCAGGCCACCCCGAGCAGACAGTCCAAGGTGAACTCATGAGACAGCAGCTATAAAACACCAGCACACATTTTAAATACCACTAAGTGGGTGGAGTAATAAGAGGATTCATTTAGACTTTAAAGTACCTTGTCGATAGTGTCTTTATCCACAGGAATGGCTTTGAGCCAGCGCACCATGGCCCTGGCCTCAGGAGTAGAGTTCCTCTGTGAAAGCGAATCCTCATCTAAAATTTAAACACATAAACATATCACTCTAACATACAATATCATTTCCTTAGCCAGACATTAAAATCATTATTAAACTGACAAGTCAAGTTTGAGCACAATAGCTGACATAGGAGTTGAGGAAGTAACAGTCACAAGCCTGGAGCTGAGGTGTGGCAGGGATTTACTAGTACAAGTGTGAAGAAACACCAGTGGCACCCATATAATCATTATGAGTAATACAGACCGTGTTACAGCTTGACTTATTAATCATAGGAACACTTTGTGTGCTCTTTTAAAATCCACAGTAAACAACATCAACAGAAATGTTCCTATGAAACTCAATTTTTTTAATAATTTTTTTTTAACGTCAGGGGTAGGCATTTTGTCTATGTCACAGTCTCATTAACATTATATTGTTGTTTTAATGGCTTGAGAAAATCTGCTACAAGACTTTCATACATATTGCAAAGAGGAAATGACCATTGATTAACTCTGGCTCAAATATAGACCAAGAGTAACATGGCAGCTGGCCAAAAAAATAATGTGTTTCATCAGGAAGTGGCATCATGTCAGACATTATCAGTAATGTGTACAATGATTAGGGCCATTACTGCAGCAAGGCTGTAGTGTACAGGTATTTACTGATAGACCTAATCTGGAGTTACTAGCATTACCATTGAAATAACATATCAAAAGAAAGAAAATTAAAAAACCCGCTTCAATATGATGGAAACATGATTCCGAACAGCTATCGTTTCTTGTAATCACCAACATTACAAGAACAAACAATGCTTTGTGATTCAAATGTTTACCGTGATTGTCTGTTGGATTTCTCATTGCATCGATCTGTTCTTGTTTCTTCTGCAGAGACTTTTTCAGTAACTCCTGGTACTCCCTCTCCTTCTCACTCAGCTGCCTCAGCAGTCTGGAAACACAGCGGAAAAGCTGTCATTACTCAGCAGAAAGCGCCCCTATTTCAGCCTTAATCACTGTGTTGTCTCCAAAAGGCTGTACAACTATATTATTAGTATTCTACCTGCTGGTCTCTAGTCGCAGGTCTCTTAAAGTCTCGCTGAGGGGACAGTTTGCGTTGAGCACAGTGTCTGGAGGGGAGCTGGGGGCCCCATTTATGGTTACAGTACCCTGGCTGTCTATTTGCACCACCTGCTGGTCAGGATTAAGTATTACAGGAGTATCTGGGTCTTCAGGCTGCTCCTCAGGACTGCTGTCTTCGACCTCAAAGGATGATTGCAGCTGCAGCTTGAGCTCTGTGGCAAAGACAGGGTTGGCATATGGAATAAAAAAATACTATCTGAATAAACATAAAAAATCAAGCCATAAATCATAGCTGGCATGTAGCGAATGGTTCTTTTAAAATATAATTGTCCTGTAATATCAAATTCCCACGTGTTGGAAGTACCTGGTAGAAGAACAGTGATGGCGTCCTGCACGGCTTGCCTCAGCAGGTTATCCAATGCAAACATCCAGTGAGGTTTCACCTGCTGCTGCTTCAACACCTTCTTCACCTACAGCGAGACACACAGGTGAGTAAATACAGACGGGGAAAACACATGAGTCAATGTTCCACTCCCAAATACAGCCAAGTGCTACAAGGAAAGTCATCTGTTGTGAGCCAGAGTTGACTTACTGCATCCTGGAAGCTGAAGAGCACCACCTGCAGGCTGTTCAGGGGTACTTTGGCAGAGAGAAGTTTTTTCCGGAGTGCCAAGAGGTTACTGGTCAGCTGTCTTCTGTCTGGGGAGCGGATGTTGTTTCGCAAGCAGCTAATAAGCTCAGTGATGTTGTCTGCAGTAAGGCACGAGCCATCTCCATTCTATGAAGAGAAAAAAAAAATCTATGTTCATAAGGTGCTTACTAGTTTTCTTACACAGACAATACCTTACTTATTCTTACAGGTTTTTCAGACTGTTTTTTAAACTTAGATGTATGGCAAAGCAATTTTAATCTAGACTGCAGTTAATGCCGCATGATATGGAATCTGGTTATGAAGGATGTAGTCTTCTTTTTCTGAAGTTATGCACATAAGTTAGGTGCTTTTAATTGAAAACATTAGACTAGACATCTGATTGCACAAATGCACTTTTAGGGAAATTGTATTTTTATAGTAAACCTCACACTTAAGGAATTGAATAACCTCTATGCCAATGTTTTACTTTGCCATACTAGGGCATTGAAGTCAGTGAAGAAAAGAAAAAAAAGGGAAAAAAAGGGAAGGAAAAAAAAAGAAGAACCCAGACTGCTATTTTTATCAAGTGGAAAATTTTGCCATGATTTTGCCTTTAAATTAAAGCTAGAAATAATACAAATGTCTACTTTTTATGTGCTTCTTTGAGGCAAATCATAAATGTTTCTCTTCCATTCATCTAGGGTTAGGTGAATATAGTATAATTTGAAAACTAAAATGTCTGTTCTCCAAAATTCCCATGTCAACACTGCTCTTAAATGCATTATAAAATATACAAACTACAAACTAATGGCATGTAAGATGTGGCTCTAACTGTGTGTTCATGCTGATAATGATTGTTGTTGTGAAGCACCTGAGGCACAGACTCCTGGATGTTGCTGACCACGAGGCTGATATAGTCAGTGAGGACTTTGTACAGAGTGGCCCTCCTCTCACTGTCCTTCCTCAGCATAAACAGACCCACACTCTCCCCGGTGGAGGCTGGGCTGCTCATATCTGACACGGAGTCATCTGGAATCCTGACAGAGAAGGGCAACAACAAATGGACCGTAAGTAATTAGCAAACACAGGTAAGCAAGGATCATTATTGTTAAAGCCCAACAGAGATGATAACCCAACATAACCCAATACTAAACACAATATTTGATGGGTTATTTTCGGATTCAACACCAGTGTTACAATTAAAATTGAATTCATACAAGAAACAATCAACACTGAAATTAAACGAAAAATTTCAAATTTTTTCCCATTCATTTTCTTCGCAAAAACAAAGTGGGTCTGATTAGTAGGTTTGAAGTATGGTTTTCCAATTGCATCCATCCAGAGGCAGTTTATTGTGAGTATGTCAGCAGTGTAATGTCATTTCTGATTGGTTGTATGTTTATCCAGTTGCATTTAGGGGTAGTTTAATCTGCATCTGTTTGTTCCTCCTTCTGGAAATGAAACTATTATCGACAGGAACCAGACTAAAGACAAAAAAAGAATAGTCTGGCTAGGCATGTAATACTGGCTTCAATACCCTCTTCTCTCAAACACAGGATGCCACCCCTTGAGTGGAAAACCACAGTGCGGTTTGCTGTTGATGTAAGAACTTGTACACCAATGACTGATGCATGCACTGATTCAAAGGCTTTTCTCTGAACTAGAACAATACTTTCACTCACGACAGGAAGCTGCTGGTGTTTGGTGGACTTTCTGCGATTTCATTTGCTTTGAGGGACGACTGATGTCTCCTGAAGTCCAAAGAACAAGACAAATCTACTGAACCCGAGTAAGAATCAGTGTCCTCCACGTGAATGGAGACGGGCACAGAGAGGCTCCTCTGGTAGTCTGCTGTGAGGTGGACAAGATGGTGGTCAGATAAGACAGTTTTAAATCACACGCAAGAGTAACAGCCCCTCTTAGCCTCACCGGTAGAAAGAGAATCTGCAGTTTCTAATTCTTGCAGAGCTCTTTGTTTCTTCTTGGGAGATGACCTGAGGAAAGTGTCTGCGAGCAGCTCTGTGGCCGTGGCTCTGTTGTCTGGGTTCGGCTCAAAACAACGCATGATGCATCCTTTGGCCTCGTTGGACATGCACTCTGGAACTGTGGGGTGGATTTTGAACATGCCAACCTAAACAGGAGCATAACAAGATGAGAAAAACAAGTATGACAAATATTGTGCCAAAGTTTGTGGAATCTCACTGAGAAGAATGTAATCATGCGGTTTACTCTGACAGTTTACAATGATTGGATATGTTTCCTTCAAAAGAAAAACAGAAAACTCCTAGCTGTATCTGTCTGTGTAATAAAATCATCTCTTTTACCTTAAACATGGCCGCTTGTGGACTTCCCAGCTCATGAAAGGGTGTTTTGCCTGTTGCCATTTCGATAATAGTGCACCCCAGAGACCAAATATCAGCTGGTTTCCCATAACCTCGAGGTCCCTGGTCTATGATCTCTGGGGCCATGTACTGGAGTGTTCCTATAAAAACTCTTCATGTTAGACTCTTGAAATCCC
The DNA here is from genome assembly GCA_036850595.1 of Rhyacichthys aspro. Lineage (NCBI taxonomy): Eukaryota > Metazoa > Chordata > Actinopteri > Gobiiformes > Rhyacichthyidae > Rhyacichthys > Rhyacichthys aspro. Next base: position 16,814,692 of record CM072163.1, read on the forward strand.
AATTCATCTTAAGTATTGCGGTATCCCATTGTGAAATGTTTCTTACCAGCAAATGTCTCTGTGCAAGGGTTGATTCCCGCTAACCGCTTGGAGGTTCCAAAGTCAGATATCTTCAATACTCCGCTGTAGGTGTTTATAAGGACATTGTCACCCTGCAGCAAGGACATAATGTCATGTTTAATACACAACAAACACTCCGACTTTGAGGATCATTTACTACTACTCGACACGCTCCTCTTACCTTAATATCTCTGTGCACAATCTGGTTGTCATGAAGGTATTTGAGACCCTCCAGGATCTGTTTGGTGTAGAAGATGATGGTGGCTTCATTGTCTTTGAGGGGACCCCATTTGGAGCGCAACAGGGACGATAAGCTTCCTACAGACAGGAAGTAACAGAAATAAAACATACTTTGAAGGTAAAATCATCAAATTTTCTTTTGATTAATGACTTAATTGACTATAATGTGAGCAGCTTAAGTTTGTTGAGGTCTCTGTTGCACTACGAGAGGTGATAAATGTACTCATGAGCCTCTACCCTCAATACTAGCAGCAGGACATTAAGTTTTCATCTAAGAGTGTGGCCTTAAATCCATACAATTCAATGCATTTTTTCACTACAGCAAAAGACACTTTAAAGGCATAATATACAGGATTTCCAGGTTTAGGTTTGTAAACTAAGCCCACCCATGGCCCATCCACTGTTTTAGTAAGTTAAAGTGACATCCAGGTTCAACTCTAGCCACCAATGATATATTCTTACTGTATTTTCTTTCTTCTGTGTTGTATTTGGCAAAAGGCTACACACTTTAAAAATGTCCCTCCTAATTAGACGAAGCAGTAAAACTGTGAAACTGACACGTTGTTCTTTCCACTGTGTAAGTCTTAAACCGATTCCTAATAAAAAACCTGCATAACTCTTTAAAAAGCGGGCTCTTAAATAGACGCACAAGAGTTCACGAATCCTTGCACAAAATAAAATAAATCCTCTTCAAACATTCACACAAGTAGCTAAAAAATCCAATGTTTAAGTTGAACAGCGCCAGGTTTATGCGTTTTTAAAAAAATCAAAAATAGGTCGACATGAAGATGAGAAAAATTGAACTGACCTAAAAACAATGGGTTTTGTTTTTGTTCTTAGAAAGGATTTTTTTTTTACTGTTACTGTTGAGTCATGTTGCCCCAATGACTCAACACTTCCGCAGTACTTTTCTTATTGCACAATTGAACAATTCCAGCAATCATTAATCTTGTCTCAGTGATGATGTCATGTCAGAGTTATCCAGTGGGTTCAAAAAAGCTTTCAGTAAATGTGTTTATGAAGAAAGCATCCACTGCACTCTGTTTCTGTGTGCCTCATACAGTATATGCACTGTTTGATATTTGTCCAGTTAGCAGAATGCCACTGGAGCTACCCACTTCCTCAAAACTGCCTTCTATGATGTTACACAATCGCATGTGGTTGACTTTGTGTGAGTTTAAACTTTAACTTCATCAACCATAAATTATTGTTTTGCAAAACTAATCTGGAGATCTTTATTTATATATTTTTTGAATTATTCTAATATAAGGAATTGGGATTCATACCTCCAGGAACTTCCTCCATGAAGATCTTAATAAACCCATCCTGACTGAGCGAACCCAGATACTGGACAATGTTTCTGTGTTTCAGCCTTTTGTGCAGAGCTATTTCTTCATGGAGAGGTTGGGAATATCTGAAAAGCAAAAAGATGCGAAAATAATGTAATTTTCAGCACGAGAAATACTCCAAATGAGGCTTCTACGTTCAAATTCCACTTTATATGTGCCATCTCTATAAATGATTCCATACGCTGCTGCTGGGGAATAATAAACCATGGAATAATTATCACTCTTCCATTAAGTAAGTGTAAATGAAAAGCAAAAAGTTCAATACATATATAACTCCATCCAATGAAAAAGTTAATTTGAGTATGTACAGCATGTATAATGTACAGACTGTATTCCCTAATTCTTTCCATTGCATAAGAGCTACAGAACAATTTCTTCCACCACAAACTGTTCCAAAAGCCTCAACTCTCTGCAGATTTGACTAACAGACAGAACACAATCTAAACATTCTTCTATCCCTCCTGAGTCTCAAAGACGGCTGACATACACGGCATGCATGTGATTGGTGCACAATACTTTCCTAATTTGGAGACATGACATGAAACAGTGGAAGATTTTGTGTCTCATACGTGCTATCTTTCTCGGGGATCTCCTTGATGGCGATGCGGACTTGGTTGCTCAGGTCCCTCCCGGCGTACACCACTCCGTACGTGCCTTTTCCCAGAACCACCTTGTCTCTGTTCTCATTGGTCTCGTAGACGTACTATGGAACGGAAAAACATGAATGGGTGCATTGTGAGTGGCGTTTTCAATGAAATGTGAGGAATTTAACAAGTGACCATAAAGAGTGGGAGACTGACCTGTCAGAGTAAAGAACTATACTACAGATGGACAAATATAATAGCTGCATGCACCAGCGCTTTGGTCTTTTGCCAAAAGAATACAACAGATTTCTCAAAATAACAGCTATTAAACAACAAGACACGTGTGGGCACATATTCAGTCATTTAGGTGGCTGTGCTCACCAGAGTCTAGCACAGGTAACAACCCATCTATCCACAAATAGCCCATTCTAGGGCTGTAAATCTCATAGTAGCACACAATGACATAAGAATTTTGATACACTGTCCCTGGAAACTAAAACATCACGATATAATGACATTAACTTACAATAAAAAAGGATATTTGTGGAAAATGTAGTGAAAAGATAGCCCTAGATTGACAAAAAGTGCATAATTCTTAAACTGCCATGTCTATGTCCACAAAAGAAAATGTCCTTTTAACAAATATTACAATATCTGTATGATGAGAATGTATCACAATAGCAAAACGATCTAATAAGGATGCATTCAATATGTTGTCCCAACTCTACCCCATTCAAAACTTTAAAGAATCTAGTGTGTTTGTGTTAGCAGTGGAGGAGTCAATGACAAAGAAGGGAGGACGAGAACAACATACACAAACTACAGTTTAAAACATGGACGGATGGTTTCATCTTGTGGAAAACATTAGGATAAAATATTTTGAATTCTGATGACACTACTATCCCAAATTTGCCACAAAAATAAACAAAGGGACTTTATTTTTATAGCCCAATTATCTTACGGCAACATCACCAATCAGCTTCATATTTTTGTGATTGACAGAGCTAATTTGTCTGATATAAACAGCATCCACTAAAATATCACATCCTGATCCCTTGGTCATTTAGTGTTTTCTGAAGTTATATGATAATAGTATTGGTGTAGTGTCCCAAAACCGTAGTATTAACTTTTAAACGATATTAATACATTTGTTAGCCCACCCATCCAGTATCAACACTGGCTGCAAATGATTTAAAGTGATGTTGATTTTTAACCGAGACCGCACAATAGTATTAAACACATTTATCGTTATAGCAATATCAACAGAATCAAAGATCAAAAGTCACATCCTCATTTTTATGCTTGTTAAATTAGACTATGAGGGAGCAGTTTATCTCAAATCTAAGGCTGCTACTGACCTCTAATATTCCATTACTTAGATGGTTCAGGTCCTGATCGGAGTCTTCTTCCTGTTGCTGAATCAGAGAGTTCACCAGTTCACAGAATCTACAGGGACAACAAAGAAAACATTTATGAGAATATGCACTTAACAGAAGGGAAATGCAAAATTTCACAATAAAGACAGCTCTTTTGAAGTGGTTGTAAGTGGGATGTGGATCAAAAAGGTAAGAATTGATCCAGGGGATTTCCTAATTGGTAATAACAGAAATTTGACTGATTGCATCACATCTCAGTGTTAATTTGAATGACTCACACACAAAACAAACAAACTAACTCCTGCCCTACCTCTATCAGTCTATAGTACAGTCACTCACCCTTGACAGTGGGCATCAGAGGGGAAGCAAAGTTGGAAGTCATCCGAGTTGTAGTGGACGTAGAGGAAGCAGCACCGCTCGTCGATCTTTGAAGCACTGACGAGGAAGAGAAGCATTGTTTATACATTATAATTATTTTTGCTCTTTTGAAGCAATGGACTAAAACGAAAGGCTGAAGCTAATATTTGCATTTAAAAGGTAGATAAAAAGGACAGTTTGAAAAATGATAACTTGTGTAAAATTAGCTGCAAACACAGCGCTTAAGCCCACAGCTACAGTGATACAGCTACAAACCAAATATAAAGAAGCCTGTGATAATATTGACAAAACAAAAGTGACCCGGCAGCCACGGCAACACAAAGAAAACACAATACTCAGACTCGGTAGTCATTGTACCTCACTCCCCGAATTTCGTCGGCTGGGAAAGTCCACTGGTGTAAGCCTTTCTGCAGAAACATGACAGTCACCTTCAGACCTGATATCTGATATAACAGGATTAACTTGCATGTCCTTACATCATGGAAGATTATAGAGTAAATCGTTTTGGACTTGACAACCCACATTCAGAGCTGTTTAAAGATTCACTAAACCATAAATCAGAATGTCGAGAGCTTCCTTTTACCGGGTAATTGTTTCTCTGTTTTGCAAAGACACAGGTGAGGATCCACATACCTTTAAGGGCGTGACATGTTTCAACTGGACAGTGCGGCTTTCGTCTTCTTCGTTCACACATACTATGGCTGGCTGCAGGACTTTACTTGGCTCTAGAATGAGCACCTGAAAAACAACAACACATAAGATACTCAAGGACTCTACGCAAAGTGTTTTCAATTATATGATAAATAATATCATATTATGTTTTGTTTTTACCGGGCAGCGGTCTTTGGAGATGGTGGGTTTACACGTTTGCAGAAGCAGCTCCATCCAGAAGTCCATAGTCTCCTCTTTAGGGGTTCTCACTTCAGGCAACTTGGCAAACTGACGATACAAGATGTACGTCTCCATGATCGAAGCTACATACCTGAGAGAAACACACTTAGAGGCTTGAGAACTGTAGGTACAAGTGACACTGTGGGAAACTTAAATGAGGGACAAAACTCTGTAGATGCTTTCTTGAACTTGAAAAAACTGCTGTCAAAATATGGTTGCCCGAGTACCACTTCCTTACCACATGGGTGCCTTGAGCATGTAGAGTTTTTCGGAGGCTTCAGTGACTTTTCTAGGTTCTTTGGTCAGTATGTTAGCGCCAAGGTAAAAGCCTACATCCCAGTAGTCCTTCATCTTCTCCAGGGTGCCCTTTCGACCAAGCAGGGTGTTGATGGTCACACCTGGACACCAACAGAAAACATGTAGACCACATTTTTCATAATAACTTTTGGCTTTTGGCGCAGACTGCTTTTTGTAGAAAATAAGCGACCTATTTTGCGTAGTTCGATGGAGGTATCAAATTCATGACCGGCCGCCATGAGGAGGACCACGCTGTTGATGCCTGAGTGGAGACTGGGCTCGGTCTCAAAGGCTTTAGTATACCTAAAAACATCAAGGACAAGGTTTAAAAACAGTCCCTTCAAAAGTGCTGTACAGGCTCGATAAGTAAGTAACAGTAAAGAACAATTAAAAACAGTAACAAATGTTTAACTCAACGTGGTAAAAGCCAGAGCAATGAGATTTAAAGGCCTCGATGGGTTGAGCAGTTCTAATGACGCTCATTAAAAAAATGCTCTGAGTCCTCTGTGGACTGGTTTGATGACCTCAGTGATCTGACTGGAACATGTAAATACAGCATCTGTGACAAATATGGAGGCGCGATGCCAATCAATGATTTAAAAACAAATCCTGAAAGTAACAAAAGCCAGTGGACAAATGCCAAAAAAGGAGTAACGTGGGCTTCTTGAACCTGTTGCAGATGATGGACAGACGGTTCAGGACCAAAATATAAAGAATTACCATAATACAGATATTATAAACATATGGAAAACTTGTTCAAACTCATTTTGGGGCAGGTATGGAAATCTAAGCTAAAAAGGCTCAGAAAATAAACTTTTTTTAGACTGAGACCACTGGCACTGGCAGCATTTACAATGAAAACAGGACTGAGCCTAAAAGTGATCCTGCAGTACAAAGGTAGGAGACTGATGGAAAAAGCTAGTGTGGCCAGCCAGACCTTTTCACTTTCTTAGCAAAGTAAAGTGGATCAGGAACCTCTCTCGTTTACCACATCTTCCACCTAGTTCAACATGACTCCACAATCATAACCTCTTATCTAAAATGGGGCGTTTAATCTGCATCCATTTGTTCCGCCTCCTGGAAATTAAACTCAAACTAAGAGGGACCTGAGTGAATATTTGTACAGAACATAAAAAAATTACAATGGCTGGCCTGGCTTGGAAAATGCAAAGGAGTGGTGTGACAACATGGTTTGTGCAGCAGAACTCAAAGTTTGGAAGTGTGCGTACCAGTAACAGGACTGGTCCCTGCTGCGGTGGTCAGTGAACCCCGAGCTGATGAACATGTCTTTATAAATGCGCCCACACAGACAGTACACATCAGATGCCACCTTCTCTCCAGACTCCACAATGGGCAGGATGCACTCTAACGCCTTTGCTCGGTCTCCAGGCTGATTCCTCCTGCAAAGGGGAGATAAAAGTCATCGACGACAATGAGAGCAGTGACGCAGCTGGAACAAAACCTTATACATATTGTCCACATGAAACGTCGAGGCTAACAATGAACTAAAAACAAACTTCTGTCACAGGAGGAGCACGCATTATAATATTTTAATTAGATCCCAGCGCGTACCTGTTCAGAGCAAAGATGTAGTGAAACTTGATATTCTGGTGTCTCGCTACCAGGCACATGGGAAGGTTGTTTAAGGTTTCCACCAGTTTAATTATGGAGTTATAGTCCTGCAGAGAAAGACAGGAGCGGGATAATAAAATGTTAGATCCAGCAGTCTCACCTGACATGTAATACAATAAGTGGGGATTACATTAATGCAAGTAATAACTGCAATATAAACCTTATTACTGGCTGCAGGGCATAAACTGATGGCAGAGTTCAATTACTGTATTGTTCCTCTAAAAACTCTTACCAAAGCAACTCTATGTCAGTTTTTACCCTAAAATACATAGCCTTAAAATGATTAAACTATGAAGCCCCGACGCCATTTTTTGTTTTTAATGTAATAACCTCCTTTTCATAAATACAATGCCCCTGACTCACCAGATGCTGCACTATTTACCTTTAAGAGATTAAGAACATATAATTTGCCAGATTAGCACATCTTTTATACACAAGATAGTTTTTGATATCAGAATATCAAGATTATATGTGTTTGCAGCAGACATTTAGAGGGTTCACATCCTGGAAAGTTATGCAATGTTGCTTTAAATGTTTAATCTAAAGATGCCAGATAATGCATAATGCTAACATTAAACCACAACCATATAAACTACCATACTAAGTGATGTCAATGTCAGTGTCAATGTTATTTATATAGAGCACATTAAAACAACTATCGCTGCCCAAAGTGCTTTACAGGCTCAGTAAAGTGCACTTAAAATAGAAGGGTAGTATAAAAACAAGCAAACATAAGAAGAAGTAAAAACAATAAAAACAATAAAATAGAATAAAATAAATAAAACTAATAAAATGGATCTTTGGCTTTATATGCTTTGTAATGTTGATGGGTGGAGAATTCAGGAACCTGTTGAGAGTGAAGCAGATTTATTTACAAAGAGTGAAGAATATCATCAGTTGAATACGTAATATAAAACCCATGGCAGCTTGTTGTCATTGGCTACTGCTGTATTTTGTTGTGAGGTATCTTGTTTTACTTCAGCATTTTTTGGACTAAAATAATGCACGTATGTATTGGTTTAAGTCTGCTGTGTTAGGGACAAAAAAACATATATTTGCTTTTAAGGAAAGTGTGAATTTTTCAGTTTGAATATGGTATAATGAGGATATAGTGAAAACAGTTGTTGATGATAAGACCTTTTTTTTTAGACATGATGATCCAGAAGTCTTTTTTCACTTTTTCCAAATGATTATTGTTTATTTGCACGTGCCCACACCTGCTGAATACACACCTGAATGTCTCTGTACGACAGCAGCAGGTTCATGACGATGTCGGGCGTGAGTAGCTCCACACTGTCCAGTCGCGCTTGGATCCGGCTCAGCTCCTCGCTAAGGTCTTCTCCTCTGAAACGTTCCCTCGCCATCCTGATCTCATGCCTGATCGACTCCCGGAAGTACTCACTGTGAGGGCAAACAACACAAGGTTTCCAGATTTTTACACCACGCAGAGGTAATGTGAGGTGTTCTGAAGGTAAACGGAGCCGTGTCAGACCTGGACTGAACCTGCACGTTGTTGAGCAGATGCACCAGTCGCTCCACTAAAGGAGTGAGCAGAGGTTCCAGCTGGAAAGTGGGCCGCATTAACTCCTGGATCCCCGTCATGATGGAGGCGTCGCAGGCGAACACTTTGCCCTGAGGCGACACTACGTAGGGGATGAACGTGTAACTTCCACACTGCTCCTGAAGGAGACGGAGCACATGAAGGTCAAGGACGCACAGGATGCTACTGTCTTTTAAATTCAAAGGCCCACATTATGGTTTGACAAACTGCAACTACTTTGTGCTGAACCACTGACAGCAAAAGAATAGTGGACTTAGGGAACTGTAAAATTTGACAGTGAGCTTACAGAAAAAGAGAAATTTCATATTTAAAGACTTCAGAGGAAGGGCAGAAGAAGGAAGTTGTCGCCAAAAATAATAATAAATACATTAAAAACATCACTGAGGTACCAGTCTGGTGTTTCCTTCAAAGTTTGATGCTGAGACCCCCCTCATCATATCACAATACAGAATATCTGTACTGGTGGTCTTTTTTTTATAAATAGGGCCTGCTATCCCTATCATTGTTGTCCACACATTAGCATGGACTATAGCATCCCTTATTCCAGCTGAGCATCTCATAGATTGATTTTTCCTGAATATTATTTACAATAACACAGCTACTGAAAGCACTGTCCATATAGAATAAATCAACTCAACTTCTGACACTCCAGATGTGACAAAAAAGGCCAAAGATCATTTACAGTTTAGCCTTTAGCTTTGATTTCATGATAAGGGTATTTATTTCTAAAACAAGGTGGAAACTGGCCCTGTTGTGATGTTTGTACCTTGACATTGTGCAGGTCACTGTCCTGCTTGTAACAGTACAGGATGATGTTGTTGGTCATACTGAAACTTTCCCTCACTCCCAGGTGGTAGAAGAGGGAGGGCTGGCAGAAGGTGTCACTCATCTCCACCACTGCTACATCTGTGGGAGACATGCAAAAAGCGGTTCAGGTTGCTTCATAGGCGTTGTCCTGCCCTGAGTTTTTTAAACAGCAGCATGCCTGCACTTGCCTGAGTTGTAGAAACTATCCAGGATGTCAGTGGTCCCAAGAGAGATCCGCTCAAACGAAATAGTATTGAATACGGCGTTTGCGTCTGCGCAGGCTTCTTTGACGCATTTCAGTGACAGGTTCTCCTCGGTCTGCGGCACCGACGCGTCCTCGTTAACGATGTAGGCCACGGACACAGGTCTAGTCCGACTGCGTGGAGAAACGATCTGTTTACAACAGCCACTGGCGCTCAGCTCTAGCGCCAACGAGTCCTGCCACAAACTTCCAGCGGACACCCAAACTGGATCTCTCCTCTTGTGCTCGTGCAGGCTCATCCGCCTGCGCTCCGTGGTGTACATTCTGCGCTCTTTCAACTTAATGCATGTCTTTTAGAAAAGTAGCTGGTTAAAAGAACGGAGTTGCGAGTTGGTGTAGTTTCCCAGGTGTGTCGCTGCATATCCCGTCCCCACACGACCCGCCCTGCTGCTCCAATGTGAAGCTCCAATGTGCTGTTCCCGTCCCACACTCCGCCCACTGACATTCTCACAGTGAAACTAAACGCCTCTCGACTCGAGCATGACCTCTGCTGTGAAGCATTCAGCAGCATTTCTCATCCAATCTCACGAGGGCGAAAAAGATTTAAAAAATATTATTTAACTCAACCAGTCTTAAAACGTTACTCCAATAAGCAGAATGTAAAACTTTTTTATAAACTATTGGTGGCAATTACTTTTATGTCACCTTCTAGACATTTAAATGCATCCATTATGCAATTTTAAGGGGTTAGTACATTTTTCCTCTATGCAGCTAATCAGGAATAGGTACCAGAACAGACAAATACATAATCATAGGACTGACAAAATTAATCTCTCTGTTTTACTGCACAAGTCCATTACTGTATTTCAGATATGATTTTCATTTTCCTATGAGGAAAAACTATTTACACTACAGCTACAAGCAAAAACTATACATTAGATTAACATTTGCCTTTGTGATGTACAGTGACCATAAAACAGCAGAAAGCCCTACAGTCTTGATATAAAACTGTAATGTAATAATAGTCTGATTCCACAGGTGAATAGGATTCATTTTGACAGATTAGCAACAATAAACCTCAGGCAATCAAAACGTTCCACTGTCTTTATTTACAGTACAAAAATTAGGATTTACTACGACTGAGTGGACAAAAATAAAAGAGGAAGTCTTTAAACACATTGCATGGTGCGGGGAAACACCCAACAACTTTTACTGCTACAAAGCAAAAAAAAAGAAGCAATATGCTGTGTGACAATTTGCGAGGCTTACACAAATCTAGACTTTTACATTCCATACATCGTGTACATAAACAGCTGGAACATAGATTGTAATATCTAGGTCAGGTTTTTTGTGCCACGGTCCAAAAATATACAAATGTAATTCGATTTATGTGGCACAAATACCATGAGTCACAGAATATTCAGATTACACAAACAACCTGAGAAACAGAGGTCTTCTGGGAGACACTTGTGGCAGGTTTAAGCATCAGTTTTCAGCCATTATTCAAATAAAACCCCACCTTCCGAGTCTATTGCCAATCGCTGTTTTATGTACAGACTTCACTCGTCGACTCCTTCGTCCTCCTCCTCTTCCTCTCGCTCTTTGGCGTCCACCTCGCTCGTGTCGGAGAACTCGTGCAGGAGGACGTACTCGCGGCTGCTGAAGCCGAACTTGAGCACGTCCTTCTCTTTGAGCTCGTAGTAGCGCTGGGCCTCGATGCGCTGGTTGTTCAGGTACGTGCCGTTGCCTGAGCCGAGGTCGATGATGTAAGGCCTCACCCTGCGTCCAGAGGTGCCATCTGCGCGACTGTACTCCACCAGTCTGGGAAAACATGAAAATGACGGTTTTTAGATTACACATTAAGCTTTGTCTGATGCAAATAAAGTAGGAAAACAATGTAGCGTAAAATGTACATTAACTGGAATGTTGTATTGTCATGTAAATCCTGTAATAAGAATAGCACTGGTCAAAGCTAGAACTTAGACTTAACTTTATTAATCCATGGGGAAATTGCTTTGTCACAGTAGCACAGTTACAAACAAACACTCATGGACATAAACAATAAAAATAAATATATGCAAAGAAACTGTATTAACCAGAGAGTGAGGCATACCATTTTTAAACCACTGCAAAGCTCTGTTCTCACCTGTACTGGAATACAGCATGTTGTTTTGAACAGGATGGATGGTCAATGGGAATATCAGCGATTTTTCTCTGCCGTCCCAACAGGTAGGCGCTCTGTCTGTGAATGTACATGACGGGAAGAGGTTCATCGTTCTTAAAGGGGTACAGCCGCCACCTCCTCTTAGGGATGCGAGCCTCAGGCGGTTCATTGTATTTGATGACAACTCCTCTGAATGTGTTTGTGTCTTCTGTGAGTGCCCCCGACAGTTCAAAGTTGGGCTTCTCTTTGTCAGCAGGAGGGGTGTTTGTGCCGTTACCCTCTTCTTCGGATTGTCCGAATTCTGGTTCTTGGTTTTCCTCACGTCTCTGGCGGTTTTCCCTTCGTCGTTCGTTGTGTTGCTGTCGCTCGGCCTGCTGGGAGGCGAACGCAGCTCGGTCCCGGTGCCTTTCTCGGCCACGATCTCCGTCTCGTGACCTGTCTCCGTCTCGAGATCTGTCTCCGTCTCGAGATCTATCTCCATCTCGAGATCTATCTCCGTCTCGAGATCTATCTCCATCTCGAGATCTGTCTCCGTCTCGAGATCTGTCCTGCGATCTGTCTCCTTCTCCTGATCTGTCTCTGTCCCGTGACCGGTCCCTCTCCCATCTGCTCCGCCTGTCCTCGACCTGTTCATTTCTTCTTCTCCGTTCATCACCTCCACTTCGATGCTCATCCCGCTCCTGGGAGTAAAAAAAAAAAGATCAAATTACACTTAACATCATCTGAAATAAGTATTAGTACATTACATACTAACTTTATTTTACTACTCTAACTGGTAACTCAGCTGTACCATTTGACTGGAGCAAATCTGTAAATAAAAGACTGATGGTTTTTTTTTTGCTATAAAATGTATAGCCATTTCAACAATTACAGTTACATTTTATATATTCTGCTTTATTATGTGGAATCCAAATCACAAAAGCTAAAGAGGATCAGGCAAAACAATCAAGAAAATAAACTTACTGATAAATATTCAATATCCTAGCATGAATATTTCTTATATCTATATTTGTTTGCTTAGTATGTTGTTTTATTTAAGTGGCACACAGAAAAGGTTTTATACAAAAATTAGACTTTAAAATGGCTTTTGATTGACCACACAATTTGCTATAGTATTGTTAATAATGGAGGTCGACCACCACCGGGCCACGGACCAGTATCAGGCAGCACAAGGGAATAAAACTAATAAATATTTTATTTTGATAAACAATCACAATACTTTTTTAAAAAATTGTTTTATGCTACAAAACTAAGCTTAGATGCTAGACTGAGTAAAAAGTTTAAAAAAATTATTTGAAAAGGGAGAAAGATACATTGATGAAATAAAAGATGGTTCTTTCACAACAAATGATTTACCGCTTTTTATCTCAAGTGACAAAGGTCTTAAAAATATACTTGAGACAACTTTAAATCCCACAAGAATTTGGATTAGTAAGATAAGTCAAGGCAGAAAATTCCCAGGATTGCTGCAAAGCACTAAAAACCCTTCTTCCATTTTCCAACATTTCCTCTTGGAGTGTGAAGCAGGGTTTTGTACTGTTACAGCAACCAGAACAAAATTGTGTCACTGTCACTGTATCAGCCTTAGATGGGACTGTCTCATGTAGAAAAACAATCCCAGGGCCCACTGATTACAGTCATTTCTGTTAGATTTGTGTAAGAATTAAATGAAAAATGTGATTGTATAAGGTGTGTTATGCACATATTAGTCCATGGTACAAAAAGGTTGGAGAGCATCGAAGACTGCAGAGGTGAAAGTATCTCTAAACCAACTGCTTTCTGCCTGCATTTCACCATTTTACTACTTTGACCACACGGAAGGGACGATTCTGACTGTGCAGTTCTCAGCCAATCACAGGAGGAGGATGACACCAGAAAACACCTGGATTAGTCTAAACAAGAGGACGTGGCACGTGGCCAGGTTTGTTTACATACAATCCCCTGTAAACCCTGCACACTATACCTTTACTAACTTGAACAAAAAGCCACTCACGCGTTTTATCGTGACCTCTGCGCCGCGGTGAGGACTGCGGCTCCTCCTGTTTCTGGGAGACCTGCTGCTTGCGGCGGGAGAAGCCTGACGTCTGCCCGAGAACTGCTCTTTCGTCCTCACAGGAGACCTACATAACAAAAATTAGAACCTCACACGAACTATATCATTTTTATTATGTTTTTATATTCACCTGCTGACTCTTCTCCGCGGCGGACTGCCGCTGCCGCTGGAGCTGGAGCGAGACCGCCGTGTTCTCTGTGGCCTAACCGGACTCAGTTTCTCCTCCTTTATCTTGACTTTGGCCTCCCGCTCCGGAGACTCCCTTCTCCTCTGTCGCTTTTCTTTACTCATTGTTAAACACTTACGTCGATTCAAACTAAATAAGCATCGACAAAAAAATCAGATGTCTAAGAAAACAACAAAACAAAAAAACGTAGCGCGTTACAAACTTCCACTGTTGCTTAAGTCACGTGCTTCCGCTTCCTGTGGCACGCAAATAATGTCGTCCGGTGAGGTATATGGTCAACTATCGCTGGTTCCGACCATTATTTTCTAACAAGCTTAGGAAAATTCGAGTAAAATAAATAAATAAAAATACATCGATTTATTGATATATAGCACATTATATATGTTAATCCTATTATGAAATTCTGAATGCAATTATTTCAATGTTTTTCCCAAAGTTACACTCAAAATACTGCTTCAATAAATAAATTTATATCTTTAGTGAAATTACACAACCAATTAAAACTGAATGTAAAAAAAAATAAAATAAAATAATGAAACAAGCTTCTATGTTTCGGATCCTCTCGGACAAACTAGTTGACACACAATACACTGTTGCCATAGTAACATAGTAAACAGACCACTAACGTTTCCATCCTCGGCTCCAGGCAAGTTCTTATCCAAAAGTTTAACGTAATTTATCATCTACAGTAATTTTTTTTCATAATCCACGCCATGATCTGTGATTCATTGCTGAAATATGAAAACCCAGTGAAGGTCAGCAAAAACACTGGCTTAAAGTCCCCAAAGGTGAGTTTAAACAGGAGCTGGACGAGTTAGAAGTTTAGGATGGAAACACGGAAACGTGAAAATAATTTCTTTAAATGTTCTTTAAATTAATAATAATAATAAACTACTTTACACTTGTTTCCAGAAGTAAGAATGAGAGTTTGTAGAAAGTTAGTAAGTAAACAAAGAGGAGTAAACAAATACAGCAGCAGGTGTTTTAGTTTATTTTATAGTGATTAGATTAACTAAATATAGTGATTATTGTACAGTGATTCTATTCATTTACAGATGTTGACTGAATTAATAGTAATTATTTTTTTTATAAGTAAAGTTAACAGACGGAGAGCAATTTAGCACAGTGAAAAGCGACAAGAAAAGAAAGATGTTGCATACACAGCTAAAACATGCATGTATTTTGTTTGTTTTCTGACTAAGACTATGCACGCTATACATCAAAATATAGTTAACAGTGGCCACCTGATTACGTGAACCTAATTTATAATCTGCTTTTCATTTCTAGGGTCGCTCCTTGATAGTAAGCCCTCAGCAGTCTGTGGACACCACCCCTGTTCCCCCACCTCCCAGAGCAAAACCAGGCCCAAGTGAGCAGCCCAATGAGGAGATCCTCAATTCAATCCTTCCCCCCAGGTAAGAGTTTTCTTCACATTAAAGCCAGAGTATGTTTTGATAATCCTTGTTAAACCCTGTTATCCTCTTCTCCTGCAGAGAATGGGTCGAGGGAAACCAGCTGTGGGTCCAGAAAGTGTCCAGTGCCCCTTGTACACGAACAGATGTGGTCCAACTTATTGAAGAACTGGACACAAAGTTGCAACAGAGACAGGCCAGGGTCACCGGTATCTGCCCTTTGCGCCGGGAACTCTACTCCCAGTGCTTTGGTGAGAGTGAGGCTCATAAAAAAGTGTTTTCTATAAGAGCGATGCATACATTTTTGTCTTTCTTTCTTTGGTTTAGATGAGCTGATCAGGCAGGTCACCATTAACTGTGCTGAGAGGGGTTTACTGTTGTTAAGGGTACGACAAGAAATCCAAATGACTATTGCAGTGTACCAGACACTGTATGAGAGCAGTGTGGCTTTCGGCATGAGGAAAGCTCTGCAGTCTGAGCAAGGCAAGGCTGACATGGAGAAAAGAGTAAGAACTGTTAAAATGCTCTGGATTGAAACTGAGTTCCTTTTCTGCTAAAATCCAGCATGTAAACATAACAAAGACTGTCCAACTATAGACTGGAAATTCTATGTTGTAATTTAGATGGATGCCCAGTTGAAGGCACTATTTCTCTTTAAGATACACTGTAACAGATGGATTGTTTTCCTTCATGTCTTACCACATGAACAGATTGAAGAGTTGGAGAATGAGAAGCAGGAACTTATCAAGCAGCTAAATGAGCAGAAAGCCAAGTGCGATGAAATAGAAAAGAGGGAAAGTGAGAGGCGGCAGGTGGAGGAAATGAAACATTCGGAGGAGATTCAGGTCCTTAAGCGGACAAACCAGCAGCTCAAGGTACCCATCTGGGGGAAAAAAAATCAATTGAGCATTAGTGGATGTCAAACTTAAATGTAACTATTTTCTCTTGTTTTTCAGACCCAACTTGAAGGGCTCATTACATCAAAGAAGTAACAAACAGGAGAGACATACATCAGTAAACTAAGTGTACATGACTTTTCGTTTTATTTAATCTTTTCTTTACATAACATGATGAATACAGTTTAAACAATAACTGTACCTGTTGATGTTACAGAAAGAGCTATACATCTGTAATGCAATCTGATTTTAAACCGGCGCATGGTTTAAGGGTAAAAGATCACTAAAAAGGCACAACAGCATAAGCCTTTGTCCTCAACAAATGATAACAGTGAAATAAATTAAGGCATCAAGCAGACGCGCCTTATCTGGTTAGCATTCCACTGCTGAATAAAACAAGGATTTATTACTTGTGTCTCATAATATCCAGTCTAGTGCTTTGATCTCTTGGCTTTATGACCTTCTGTGGCAGATGTTGGTTTCTTTCGGTTTTTGTTCTTGTTTTTCACATTGTGTGTTTCATAATAGCGCACACCAACTTTCTTAGCCTTCTGTGCCCTATCCATTGACCTTTTCTGTTGAGACAAAAAAAAAGAAATAAAGAAGGAAAAATATACATATCCACTGCTCACAATTTTAAAGTTTTTTTTTTTTTCTGTATTGCAACTAATTCCATACCTGTTTCGATGTCAACTTCTGGGACTCAGAGGGCTCGTCATCCTCGGCCTTCCTCTTCCTCTTGTTCCTTTGAACTACAGTTGCAACAAAACAAATATTCATCACTTTTTCATTTTATATTATATTACATAACATCTCCATGAATTTCACAAACATCATTCAGTATTTTTGCATTTGTGTCAAACCTTAAAAATAAATCATTTAAGACCAATAGCTGACTTTCTTTGCCTTTTTTCTTGCAATTTATGTGCTTTTAAACAGTTTCATACATACTTCACTTTCCAGTAAACCCTGGTGCAGTTTGACTCAAGAGAACCAAACTGTTAACCAAAGTGCTAATTGCTGATGGGTGAAAAAAACTAAACTATTTATTATTATTAATATTTCAGTATCAGTTACTAAAAATATTAGTTAAGTACCTTTCTTCTGTGCTTGCTTTGCTGCTTCGGCTGCTGCCTGTTTTTTCTTGATGTCTGAGAAGGCTTTGTCAGAAAGGGTCTTAGGTATCCTGTCCAGAAAAACAAAAAGTCAAGCATGATTTTCCACCAAACAAAGCTATCATTTTAATCCATTTGAAATCCTTCTAAGAGCAGCAACTTAATTAGGTTGGGGGAAACAATACACTGTAATATGACTTTGTTTTGCAATGTGGGATGATATTCAACAAGAAGCCACTGATTTGACAGGGTTATTTGTGACAGCCAGTCCCCATGAGCCTAGAGCATGACCACCTACAATGTAAGCCGTCTCTGTTTGACAATATCCAAGTCACAAAGGCAGTACACAACATTAGTCATTTATGTGGTGCGGTTTGGGCGAGCGCACTGACCGGATTGCAGAGAAGCGCTTGGATTTGGCCCGGTCCAGGAATTGCTTATACTTTGTGATCTTCTCATCCAGCTCACGGATCACCTCTCGTGAACTTTTGTTTGCCTTCTCTTTCTCGACGGGTGCTGTCTCCTCTGCATCTCCGTTAGTTTGTTCGGTGTTGGTCCCCTCTTCTTCTGAAACTTCGTCGATCTCTTCCTCGTCCTCAGAGTCGGAGAAGCCGTCCATGTCCAGGTCTGGCATCTCCACGGGAACCAAGTCTTCCTCGTTGAATTCAGGTGCCACGTTGATCTTGCCGAAGTTCTGCCGCACGTGAGCTACGATCTTCTGGACCTGTTCCTTCTTTTTCTTCTCCAGTTCCGTCTGTTCATCCGATACAGGTCCGACACTGTCCGACTCTTCCTCCTGCCCACTGGCGACTGCAGCTAATGGAGCATCTGAAGGACCTTCAATTGGCAATGGCTTGTTGTCCTGGAAAATTGCAGTGAGACAGTGGTTTGACATAAAACATTAAGACTGGCATACATGAATTTGAATATTATTTCACACTATGCACTAAAAAGGATGAATGCCTAAAATCAGAGACCCAAGCTTTGAAAAAGAACTTAAAATGCTTGTGTTTTTTAGTTTTACAACATGCAGAAAAGGAAAAACATTTATGTCTAAATCAAGCTTTGTGAGTTCCAGCCTTAGCATTCGTTCAAAGCTAATGCAGAGGTTGTACTTTCTCAAATCCTGTTTGGAAGTATCATGAGTGTTACCAGGAAACATTCCAAGGTGAACCTCTTACCTCTATGTCACCTTCAGGTCCAGGGGGTTTAACAAAGAAGGGAATACGCCCTCTCTGCCAATCATTTAACACCATTTTGGACACTGTGCTGAGGTCAGGCTCACCGCCCTAAGAAAAAAAAAAGATGTTTTTAGGGTTGTGAGAGATAGGGCACACATCGTGGTAGTGGCTTTTAGATTGTTTTTATAGTACCTAGAAGATTAGACACAACTGAAAAGACCAGTTAAAGGCAAAGGTTTAATAAGCATGAAAACATGATGTCTTGTTGCACCTTTAAGAGTTTCCCGGTCCTAAAAGCCAGCTTCTCCAGGAAGTCTTCAGCAGAGCTCCATGTGGGGACGCGGTACGTCTTCTGAATGTATTCTGGCTTGGCCCGCTCTAGAACTGCCCCAATGTGTTCCTCAGGGTTTTTGATCTTTTCCACCTGAACCTTTATTATGAAAAGGAAGGAAATTAAACATAGACATGCAATTCGGCATATGCACATGGATCCTTTCAGTTACGGTGGCTAAATGTTAATCCTTCAGAATAAAGGATCAGTAGAGCAGATCAGTAGGGCTTTTTAAACAGGTGGGTTTAAAAATGCAATAAACTGTTTTCTTTTATCTATGTCAAAATATGTGTATGTATGTCAAAAAACAGAGCAAAATCATCATCAAACACCTACCACTCCTTTGAGGACAATATCCGTTTCACTGTCTTCAGATGGATACACAACTCCAGGGCAGTCAATGAGAAAGATGCGCCTCATCAAAGTGATGTACTGCCAAACCTAAAAAGACATCATCGATTTTGTTCTAAGTGCCATATAATCAGTCTTACAACAACATGTCTGAATTTTTCATAAGAAGATTTATTTTGCAATATAAATATTGTTTTTTAGTTTCCCGTTATGAAAATGGTCTTTTGTACAATTTTCCACAGTCATGGGGATTTCATGTAACCTCTCACATAAACAAACAATTCTTCAAACAAAAGGAATCAGAGTCAAATTCCAGCTGAGGTTGTTAAGGATGTTTGACTTTTGAACATTAAAACATTTTGCTGTGACTATTAAAGAAGAGGCTGCAACTGGAGGAGGGCTGGCCCCAGGCCAATCAGATTCCTTCAATGCGTCCAGATTCACAGCTTTGGAAAACACACAATAGTTATTTTACTTTCTGTCCTCACGACCCCACTTTGGACTGTCCTTTCTTCATTTCCAAACAGCACAGAGAAAAGAAATTATTTTGAAAATGGTCATTCCTTTTCTAGTTTGAATAGAACTATTGTTGGCTAAAACCAACAATTATTTGACCAAAGAGCAGAATGCATGTGTTCGCTTATGTCACCAGTGTGTTACCTTGGTTTCTCCAGCAAGGGGTGCCACGTTGCAGACCTTCTTGGATCGCAGCGTGTTGATGACTGAGCTCTTTCCCACATTAGGATAGCCAATGAAACCTACACTTATCTGTTTCTTGTCTGTGTGGAGCTGTGGGAGGCAAAAATATAAACAGTCTTCAGCTTGTCGTCAGTTCGAGGAGGGAGGCAACATTAGATGGAACCAGGTCCAAAAATACATTCGATTTTGTTGGAAACGCACAACAAATGATATATGATATGATTTTAAGACAAAGAACTTTTTTTCACCTATTATTGCTCAATACTGGGAAATGTGGGGCAACAAAAAACACTGACACTAAAAGATTTCATTTTAAACTTTTGTTCAGATCAGTCCACAGACGTCCTCCAGAACAGCAATGAGGACACAAATAATATCACAGTTCAATCTCAGGAGGGTTCATTATAATCTTGAGATATTTACCTTTCCAAACTGCCTGAGCAGCTGAATGAGGGAGCCTTTACCAAAAGAGTTGGTGAGACTGGCATGAAAAGCCAAAGTGGGATACTCCTGAGACAAAACAGCTACCCACCGTTTCTGTATAAAATGGGGAAAAAAGAAAAAAAAAAACCACAAGAAAAAAATTATGCTTTACTTCATTTTAAAGCTGGAAAAAAATGCCTAAGCTATAAAATGCCCTACCGTCACCCAGGTAGGTATGAGGTCACACTTATTAAGCACAAAGATCAAATGTTTCCAGGGTTTTTCTTTCTTAAGGTATGTCTCTATGTTCTTGGAGCGTGTTCCCATGGGGTCACGGGCATCCAGGACTTGGATGATGACATCAGATGAATCAATAACCTAAAAAAAAAATAAAAAAATGTTGTGATTGTTACACTTTAATAATTGCCTCCAATGATGTAACATATAGGATCTGGGGCGGTTGATATAGCCACATAATGAAGGACATATTCTGTATTTTTTGTAGCAGATAGCAGAGATGCACCAGTATAAACCACTGATAGCTATTTTCACTGTTTATCATCTCCGGCACCCTCCTTTTTTTCCTACAGTGAGAAGCACCTAGCCCCTGTCTGAATTGAACAAAAACAAAGCTCTGTAGAAATGTGCTGTATTGCTAAATTTAGCAGTTACAGTTTTCTGGCAAGTGTTGCGCTTTTGGAAGGTGCTCTGCTCTCAGTCATATGTGAGCTTGCACAAACTTGCTTCCCGCTGACAAGACTGGATTAATACCTTGTAAAGCTCTCCCCAGATCCTCTTGGACTGGCCTTTTTTGAAGATTTCCTCACGTGCTTCATTCCTGTAACAACAGTTTGTTTAGTTTATACCCTTATATTTTCAGTTGAACAGTAAAACAGATTATTCTCACTGCTCTTACCGGACCCCTGTGTCTTCTGTCACCAGGTCTGTGTCCTTGTCGGCACTGTAGTTCAGGGCTGAGGCCTCTGCCAGCTCCACCAGGTCCTTCATGTCACCTGCCATCAAGTTGGGCTTCTTCCTCTGAGCTTTAGGCCCAAATGTGGTTTCAAATCCCTCTGTATCTAAAATATGCACCCTGGAATTCTGCATCGAGAGAAGAAGAAATGTTGAGGATCACACTGGTCAGGGTTCAACAGCGCTGGTCCAATTTATCTGCCTATTTTGAGAAGATGCAACATGTCTAATTCTTTTGTAAGTGTTCATTAAGAGGATATTTCTACAATAAACTGAGAAGTGTGTCTTGGAGGAAGACCTAATGCTGACTTCTTTTCAAGCCTGGCAGCTCTAACACAACTCTGTCTCATGCCAAGCACAGTAAGGGGCAGAGTGAAAATAAAATCAGGACTCAAGGGAGACAATTTACTCCTTGTACACTTGAAAATAATGAAAAGCAAGCAGCTGTGGAAAACAGAGGCACCATTCTTATCTATGTTCAACAACTTAAAAAAAAAAAGAGCCATTACAAAAACACAGCACATAAACCAATGTGCTTAGATAACACTTAAATATCTTGCAATTGAGTGATGTTGGAGTTTAAATGCAGCACACTCACATGGGCTTTGACTCTGTCGTGCAGGAGGGACATGGGCAGCTTGCTTTGTCTCATCACAACCCGATAAGGGTCCTTTTGGATTGCTCCCATCTCGTCTTGAAACTTCTGAAGTGAGGACTGCTTTATAACACGAGTATTAGCTGAAATAATAACATTATAGCGCAAAACAATTCATTTTAGGATGCATACATATATGTTCATTACTTTTGCAATGAATATAATTGACATGAGAGGTCACTGAATTTCATGCAATGACATAGACCAGAAACATATGGGCATTATAAGATGAATAAGGTCAACTAATACTTTTCTAAAAATTAACCTGTGGAACAAACTACAAATATACCGGACGCTTAGCAAGGGACAATCAAGTTTAATATCCTTGAAATGGAATGAAATATATGCTTCAAAAACACTTACCAAACCATTTAATGTTGGGTTCAACTCTGGCCACAGTTCCTGGAGCCACTGTCGACTGGTACTGCAATGGTTTGATGACTTTACCCCGATTATTACTAAAAAGGTATGTAAAGGTGGTAAACGGGTGTATCGATAAAGACAAAATTGTAACTGCCATTTAAACACATGAAGGTCTGATACTGAAAATAAAACACAAACACACCATCTCTGCTTCTGTCTGTACATGTTCAGACGCTTGATAGTGGCCCGGTCCCTCATGTTGTTCCCACCAGCCCCTTTGGTTCGGTCTGGGACAGAAAATGCAGAGTTGTTACTAACTACTATAAATATTTTTACACAAAACAAATACAGCTTTTTGTACAGAGAAAACATAGTACAGCTGACACTACGTGGCAAGTGCACTTCTAAGTTTAATAGCCTAGAATAAATGTCAAAGTCAAAATAAAGTGAAGAAAATGTTGAGTTTATGTTAAGTATGAGTGCAAGTGGTATGCAACATTTCACAATACTACAAACTTAACGACAGCTGACCTCTTCATTTTTAACCAAACTGCCAAAACATATCTTTTTATTGCAATAACAGAAGCGGACTTCAGACAGTTAGCATTAGCTGTAAACAAACGGCAGTGCTAACACTTGAGCTAGCTCACCGGGGTTGGAGCTGGAGGATGAGGGGTTTATCGAGCTCTTTCCTTTGAATTTCGGCTTCACCATGTTTACCGCTTTGTCGGCAAAGCCTGGAGAAAAATAAAATATCACACACACAAAAGAAAAGTTCCTGAAACTATAGTTTAGTTGCTGTAATTCCCATCTGGTCCGAGCTCTGTCGCGTACACGTGCTGTTAGGGCAAGCCGGAACTACGTCATCAACGCAGCGACAACTAGAAACCAATCAGGAGCCGATCCGACAGCTTATGTGTTCCTGTCACTGTAGGCCATGCTGTAGGCCATGCCATAGGCCATGCTGTAGACCTACTGAAAAGTGAAGCAACTGGACATCAGTCAGTAAGTGTGTCATTTGTCAAACTGCCTTATGGAAAGAAATTAACTAAATACGATCAGCCTCATTATTGAACAAACGTATTAACATACAAATGTATTATAGAAATTGTCAAAGTCTAAAGTACCAAAAGGTCTACATTTTTATAACATCTTTTATAACTATTATTTCTGATTCACTTTAACTGGGCTGTTTCACCTATTGCTGTTTTGATTTTGTTCCACGAGAGGGCGCAACTACGTTTGCAGTTATATGAGCATGTGCTTGAAGTGTAGAATTTTAACTTAGAATATAGGCTAAATTTATGCCAGAAGTTGGCATAGAAAATGTTTTCTCTGCTTGTGGTTTAATGCAAAAGTAGGCAAGTACAGACTGTAGAGATTCAGAGCTGGAGAGGCGCCATCCAGTACTGAGTTTATACAGCTCGGAGACCAAGGAATGTTTTCTGTTCAGTTTCATGCAGATGAAATTGGACCAGACTGCATCAGCATTACAGTGCAATAAATGACTTTTGAAAATCAACTTTAAAGCAGGGTCCACAGCATAACAAAATGCAGCTGAAAGTTGTTTAACATTGATCTTACATCTTTAGGTTACAGTCAAACTGGTACTAATATTTATGCAAAGAACTTGTAGCGCGCTTTAGGGGAAAGAAACTTTAATCCAGCAACAAAATAAGTCAGAAAAACTATTTAGCACAGTTAGGTTATCATCATACAATCTGTTACCATTTACAGATGTACACAACAAGCTATTCTGTGATTTAATGCTTTTGTCTGCCGTCCTTTTGTGTCAGGTGAGAAAAAAAAAACCCTAAGCAACATATCTTTACTGGAGAACTATGGGAAGAGTAACAGTAAAATGTGGATATGTATTCTGTGTGACTATGAGGCACACTGGATACTGTCTTTAATCAGAGGAAGCTCTAACTGTGGTTACCAGTGTAGGCCCTCTCATTCTGTCATCACACTGAACGTGGGCTACATTTTGTCTGTCCTCACATCTTCACTCTGTGGTTGTGCGTTTTACAGCTGCTGAACCAACAGGTTGGCTGAACTCTCCGTGACCTCACTTCACATCAAAGCATGTCGTTTGACAATGCCCTACACGACCACTGAAAAACCAAATGACTGGATAAGCATGTTTAATAATTTGTATGCGCAAACAAGCACCAAACATCTTTTTTATCCATGACATACAGACCACAGCGGATGATGGATAGCCTCTAGAGAAGGAAAACACAAGCAGCAGCATTTACACTCAGAAAACTCACGACAGGGCACATGTGCTGCCTTAAACTAAAGACAGACGATAGAATAGTTTGCCGGCTTTAAAAATAAATCACATATTTTAACATTATATCCCCCACTTGAACTGTATTATATGTCAAACTAATTTATGTGAAGTTTAACAGCAGTGACTCAAGTATTTCTTTGTGCACAGACAAACTACAAAAAAGGAAATCAAACTTTAACCACTGAAATAAATGGCAGGTTTAAGAGCTATTATATATTACTAGACATAATTCTGTTATTCACTGATTTTATAAACCCATATAAAAAGGGAAAAAGCCGAGGACAGTGGAGCACAATGTTCTTTGGCCTCCCATCAAGGTATTGGAGTGAGAAACACTGGACTGATGATGTGAAAATTTCACTCCTTGCCTCACCTCTTTGTTCTTAGACGTGGAGCGAGTAATGCGAATTGTCAAAAGGCTCATTTCCAATGGAGCGGTGTGGCACAGATTGGATCAGTATAGCGCAGTTTTAGAGGCGTTTTCATGGTCAAAAGGGTGGAGGAAGTGTCCCAAATAAGCATACCAGAACAGTTTGGGAGCAACAGTCTGATATGGCTGGTTATAAAAGGAATAATGAAACAAACAGGAAAAAAAATTAGATTCAAAGAAGAAAGAATTTTGTTTGTTGTACTTTTTTTTACAAACAGTATTGATTAGCAAAGGCTATCTCTGGTTTTAGACACAGTCAGCGTCTTACAGCTCTTGCTTTTTGAATTAAAAGCTACTTTGCATTAAAGGTGAGCATTAAAGCAACACTTTGTGAGCATTTCCCAGAAAATACATAGCTTAAAATTCATTTAAATATCTACTCACCATGTCATATGATGGTCTCTGACATAAAAAGAGGAAGCGTGACTAAACATGATTTTATTTTAGTAATTACTCTTGAGGGAGCGACTTCAGTCAGTCTTAAGTTGCTCCACACAAGACTCAAGACTTGACTTGGACTCACACTCGGAGATTACAGAACAATGAACCCAACAATGAACAATGAACAGGCTAAGCTCAATATGATATGCTGTTTTAATGTTCTGTGTTTAAATTTGTGTTGGCTGAATGGTTTGCTTTTCATTCTTGGTCACAAAATGCTATCTTTGCCATCTATACAGATTCATGTTTTTGATTTGCTAGATATATGTTTCTGTTTCTCAAAGTTTCCTAATCAGTGTTTACATATACGTTCATCAGTCAATCACCCGATGGGGACTTGAAACCTGCTCCGATAAAAACAATGTGAAAACCAATAGACCATGGAGGCCTGAAGCAAAAATCTTAATTTAAATTTATATTTTTGTGACATTAAGCTTAAATAATAATAAATTAGATCTTATTAAATAATACATTTGTCATACATGTTCATATTTTGCATGCATCATTCTTTTTCTGTTATATACTAGAATTGGTCTGGTCTGGAGTTGAATTTCTAGAGGGTAGACTCTATGGGATACAAATCAGAGAACAGGAGGCAACATACGCAAAATAAACTGCCTCTGAACCAACACAAAAACATACAACCAACAAAGCACTGCATAAAGCCTGCCCCTTTGTAGATAAACAGATGAGCTTGATTTTTTTACTTGAGGGAAATTGTTGTCAGTCCAAGGGATACCAGATGCATTCACTGACCAAGCAAGTTTGTGTTTTTGCATATTTTCTGAGTTGCATTATCAAACTTAAGAAGAGTTATTGTGTCTATTTGCAGGTTTTTTCATAATTTGCAGTGCAGTGACCTTTCAGGGCCACCGTAGTTACCAAACAATCTGTACGGTGCCACTCAGAACCAGCTCTGGGGCATTATCAGTCCAACAGTTTAAAAACAGAGGTCAGAAGTTAAGACGTAAATTCACATTACATCTGTTATTGATATAAGGACACTGAACAGATTAATATTTCCACTGAACAGATTAATATTTCAGTCATGGCATGTGTCTTGCAGGTTTGACAGCTTCACTCCGTGGTTTGGAAAAAAATACGCATCGATTCGAAATGATTGATGCGCCGGCTTCAAAACATCAAAAACACAATCTTTAATCTCTGACAGGCCCGGACCAATCACCCGTGTGAACAACGTGTCAGGTGATTTGGACAAAAAGAAGCATTTGACTAAAGTATGTGAGGAGAATAAAAGACTAACACATGACATTTGAAACTTGGAGGTTAAACGAGTGTACAAAGTCAAACTAAACAACTTGACTAGTACCGGATAAGAAATCTAGTTCCAGCTTCTTGGAAGGGCTAGCTGCTCTTATGAACGTGTGTATTAGTTTATAATATTTCAGTCTGGCTTACTTGCTTTGTCTCAGCTTTGAGTCATCATCAGTGACTAACTAAACACAAAGAGATAAATTAACCAGAGCCTGAAAGCTGCTTGAGTAATTGCAAAATTTTGTTTTTAATGTCATGGGATTCTTCTGTTGGTCACTATATTAGGTGAACTTACTCATGAACTGTCTTGTTACCATCAATGTGCTTCCCACAAAGTATATTTTTTCGATTAGTGCACTGTGAGAAACTTTAGGTGCACTACACTAGAGTCCAATACATTGTGGAGTATGAAGTAACTCTGGGCTGGAGTCTGACACATCAAATTATTTTATTACTGGACTCCAGTAGAGTGATGATTAGGTGAAATTAATGAGCTAAGAAGTAAATTTCTAATTTCCTTATGGCATTTTACCAGAACAGGGTCATGTATAAAAGAACCACAACAAATTTCCCAGAATATCTTCTTTGGTAATTTCAAGACAGTACATTCTTTCATTCACCTTCTACTGCATTGTCCCATTGGGGGTTACAGTGACTGCTGTGGGCTTTAAAACAAGTATAATGGACAATGTCCAAGAGATCGCAGAGCTAACACATAGAGAAATGCACTGACAGACAACCATTCACTCTCACATTCATTCCCCTAAAACACCTACACGTGCATGTCTCTGGATGTTAGGAGGAAGCAGAACCCAGATAAGTAAGTAAGTAAGTAAGCTTTATTTATACAGCAGCTTTCACAGATAGAAATCAAAAAGTGCTGCTTTACAAAGTACAGTAAACTCTGAGAAATTTGCTAAAGTGAGGTTAAAGAGTGATATGGGCTGTTCTGTTGGTGCCTGCTGCTGCATTTTGCTCAAGCTGAAGATGCCTTATATCAGATTTATTAAAAGAATTGGAATGGTCAAGCCAAGCCATTTCCATATCAGTATTTTACAACATTTTTCTTCAACAAACGCACTAACCACTCTGCTCTGCCACTGTGCAGCCCAACATTTCAGGTAAATTACTGGAAAGGCTGTAATGTAAATGAAAGCAGGAATATTACCAGCATTTACAATAAACATATGTACATTTATCTAGATTTGTTCTGCATTTTCGCTTTAATTTTCACACTAATGACCTGGGAATGTTATGGTGATTCCCTGCACGTGTGAACAGTGGAAATCATTCTTGCTGCTGGTAAGTTACTGGGAGCAGTGTGTGAAAGGGGCTTTAGTTGACAAGGTCAGGCTTCTGTTCTGTTTGGGTTCTGATGGTGCTGCAGGCAACTCACCAAAATGGAAGATTTCGCTTTGGTGCAGATACAACACTCCAAACATTACATAGACAGATAGAGAAGTTAATGGAGAGATGTGTAAAACTCTCTAAAAAACAACAGGGAATCAGTTCTCACTTTTGTCCATGACTTTGCAGAAAGGAGCAAAGCCCTGCAGCCAAGAATTTCTGTCTACAGATAGCAGCCACACTTCATTTGTATAGGCTCCATAGGGAAACGTTTGCCAGGTCATGAGAGGGATTAGTCAGATTTCATTGAGAAAAAAAGGGGGTTTAATGAGACGGGAGAATCATAAATCAGGACTCAAATAAGAAGCTGATGAAGGAAGCAGCCGGTGCAGCTGGCGATGAAGTCATAGAATTGTTATTTCTCATATAAATATGAATAGGTGAGTGCGTCATATCCTCTTTTTTAACAAAACCAAATCGTCTTCGTTGCTGGGTTGCCGTGGCTACACTCCTCACACCACATTCATCATTGTACAATCTGCTGGCAAGGACTTGTGGGAGATGCCGCTAATGAATGATGTTTATGAGTGCTAATCTTTGGCATGTAAACCACCATTTTGGCTCTAGATAAGCTCAGATAAAGAAGTTGTTTTTGTGTTCAACATAGCATTACCTAACCAACACCACTAAGATGTTCAACATGATGAGATGAACACTTCCACTTTCAAATGTGGACGCTCAATTACACTAGGCTTATTAGGCTCACCATGTGCAAAGAATAACCAGTGCTTTTAAAAACATGGGCTTTTAAGTTATTTGATTACCTGAAACAGTATTTCCACAGTTTAGTTAGGATTTTCCTGTAGCTGATAAGATTCTCTTGAATGAAGCAGGTGGAAATAGTTA
Source organism: Rhyacichthys aspro (assembly GCA_036850595.1). NCBI lineage: Eukaryota > Metazoa > Chordata > Actinopteri > Gobiiformes > Rhyacichthyidae > Rhyacichthys > Rhyacichthys aspro. The sequence continues at coordinate 16,843,566 of CM072163.1, forward strand.
CTGCAAAATAAAACGGAAAATAACTTTACCTGTTTTGTAACGGGGCAATGTTCTCTGTTCCAGTAAAGAGAACACAAGGATTATCAAAGACAAAATAAATATAAAGTTAGGAATGCAAGTTATCTCAGAGTGATACACTGATCTGAACTGATGAAAGTGTTATTTTGTACAACCTGAGACTAGTTACTGGTAGTAAACTGGCAGAATGCCTCCAACTGCGTTCTTGATTTACCAACCCTATTAGATGCTGCTGGAGCACTTGTTCAGAGGAGCTGGCAGCAGCACTGTCTTTAACTCATCCAAGACAAACACGCTCCAGTCGCTCCAAGTCCAGAGATGGTCTGTCATGGGTTCAGAGGCCAGAGTCTGTGCATCTGGTCCACAGCACCAGCCTGACCCAGCACACAATGTAATGCAGCCTTTAGACATCTACTATACTCTGGGTGAAAGTAACTAAACTATGCACTATGATGTAAAGAGTCAGATAAAATGAAGTGCAACATGGTGTGTATGTGCAGGGCTATGTTGCCAACCATTTGTTCAACTTGAATCAACATAGTGTTCATGGGAGGTGGGCACCAGTGCCCCTCTCTCCTCTAAGGACTTGTTTTTTGTGCTTACAGCTTATCTCAATCATTTATCTTGTGCCCTTTCAATTCGATAGGCCCAACAGACACACAGAGGTCTGTGTCACCTCAAGGCTATGCTTAGCAGCACTGAGGTCATGCCTTGAAAGGGAAATGGAGCACTACTGTTTCCCCGAGCGCTCCGACACACAAGTGATTAGACTGACTGATGAGGATCAAAGGCGGCAGGGAGACCACCTGGAACTGCTCCTGGCACTGCCTGAGGGCCAAGAGAGGCTCTGAGAGATGCCACACAGGCACTGCGCCTCTCGCTCCCATCCTGAGCTTCGTGAGAACACAAACTCTTTGAGTGAAGAACCTCCTTTGTTTTCAACAGGGTTCCTTTAAGCGTACAATGTCACATTGAAATATATGAAGATGAGCTATTGGCCAAAGGAGGCTACAGTTTCTCGACAGACTTGAGAATGGAGCATGGAAAGCTTGGTTTTATTCACCCACTGGCTCATTCTGGCACCATTTAACTGGGCTTAAGCTGAATAAAGTGGGCTGCCATAGAGAGACAACTGTCTCAAACATCTTGGTGGGTCTTTAGAACCTCCATGAGCTCAGATAAAGTAGGTCAGACATGGAGCAGGAAAAGTATTTGCAAAATACTACATTTCTACTCAAACATAAACTATCTGCATAAATCTCAATGGTTCCTTCTCTTTCAGGCTCCTAAAAATTAACCCTGGGCCTTGTTCCTGGAGATTCTTGTCACCATTCATTTCTTGAAGCACCAACAGCTCCGATATTTCCAGGGGGCTACGGTGAAGGTGGAGATACAATGTATTTATAGGGAGTGAGTATTACTGTGTGTGGATTGTGTCTTTTTTCCTGAATTTTAAATTCATATACTTTTAGGGCCTCAGTGAGGGCTTGAGTTAGCTATCGATACTGTGTAATGTAATGTAAATAAGTTCAATAAATATAGCCATTTTCTGCAAAGTCTGTGGGGAATATAACTAGAGTAAGAAAAGGTTTGGACTATTTAGCATCAAAATTCCTATCGATGAGCCAATAATGTGGTTTGGCCACATTAGGCCTTTTTCTGCCCGATGACAAACCCACTGTCTTTGTGTGCTTAGTGCAGCGCTAACACAGGACACACTGGGTTCTGACTCTCAGGAAGGGACCATATAACTAGTGGTGAGAAGAGGGTTACACAGAGTTCCCTGTGGTCTTATACTATGTCAAGGTCTCATGTAAAGGCATCTGGTATTGTGACACATACGAGACCATGAAAAATCAGTTCTTTATTGAGGACTTACAAACTGGTCCACATGAGACTGCTGCATGTTTTTGTGAAGAATCTGTTCCACTTTCTTGGACAATGGCTATAGACTTCTTGTTAGGAATTGTGCAAGCTGCAAGTACCCTGTGATAGATCAGTTTGAGAAAAATGAAATAAAGTTAGTGACACACACATGGCCAAGTTTACTTCTGCTCATATCTTAATGTCTGTCCAGTGCTATTGGAAACACCTCTAAAGTGACCCGGGCCCATACTGTACCGCTCCAGTGAAAACATGTCTTATATTAACTGTGACCATGCCTTTTGGATCCACTCAATGGCAACAAGAGAATTCAATTTATATTCACAGGCTGGAGTTCTGTCCACAAATATGCAAAACTTAGGCTTTGATATACTTCAGCCACGTTTGCTCCTAAAATGAAATGCAGTTAAGCGTATGGTTGGTCTGCTGGTCCCCTACTGGGATCTATATGAGAGCTGGAGCACTGGTGCAAATGGGGAGCAGGGATAAAGAGCTAATAGGTGTCTGTCTCCAGGAGAGACTAAATCTGGCTTTGAAGGAATGCACCACACCACAGAGAGTTTCTCCAGAGTGGATACCAAATCTGATTGTTAGTGGATTATTAGTTCCCATGTAGTCCATATTCCTTCACAGTGTGCTTGGCTAAGGACTGACTTCACTCCTGGGGTCCACTAATCTGAGGAAATGAGGTTCGGCTCCTCAGCGTTTTTCACTGCGTGACTCAGCATCAGTTTAGTTTGGTGTTAAAAAAAAAAAAATTACAACACTTGGGCAATAAATCTTTGGTGAGATCTGCAGTGAGTATAGATCAAAAAGACGTTTTTATTCACACTGGTGAGCAATGTGTCAGTTGGAATACAAAGTCAGATGCAATCGTGCTGTTTTCCGCTCTTCTCTGAGTTAGTTTTGTGTCGTAGCTTTTTGTAATCAATCATAACTGCCTGAATTCCTCTTTAGAATCAAACTCCAGCACAAAGTTACAGAAGATGAAGGGATACAGATTTGGTCAGAATTACAAATTTTAGAACAATTTCTCTTAGTTTTTTTACTCTTAGAATGAAAAATGATGACCACCCCTTGTCCCAAGAATGAACAATGTCCACGAATAATCTCCCGGAGGAGGGTTTTTTTTGTGTCTCATTTACAATGGGAGCAGTATGGTACAGTATGGCTAAGTTTGAATCACCAAAAGTGATCTGACGCATCACCAAAAAGCATGTCGTACCACTTTGAGGAAACTTTGCCCCAGGCTCCCAAGTGTGTGGTCCACTTTGGAAAAGGTGGAGCTAAACATTTCAGCTGATTGGGCAATAGATAATTCCCTCTTAAATGAAAATGAGTGGCAAAAGTGTGGTTTAGTGTGGCTGAATAAAGAAGCACAGCAATGTGGAACAAATCAGTGCACTTTATATAAACATTTTAGTGGAATAAAAACACATGTACACAAGTACTAGTCCACCATCTTGATTTCTTCTCAGGTTGTCCTCTTTCTACATCCATGTATTTGTTTGTTTTGTTTTTTTCAAATAAAGTCTTGTTCTTGTGATAAACACTTTTTTTCATGCTAAATGCACTACTTTTGTCAAAAACAAAGCTAGCTTCTTTGTATTATTACCAATGCATTCATGCTTCAGATGCAATTTATATCTCAAACAGACACAAAACTTTTGTGGCACTTATTTGACGTCACTGTTTATGCAGCAGACACTACTCTTCTGGTTTGTTTGTGCATTACTCTCCACTGTTCGGGTATGTTGTGTATATGTGTGATTTCATGTAGTATCAGTGCTATTTCTTTAACTGCCACCTACCGAAAAGGTGTTGTCATTGTTGTCTGATCAGATTTTGGCCTCTTCCACAGACCCTACTCACTCCCACCGCTCAACAAAACCATCCAGACTATCTCCAGACATGCATAAAAGTGTGCCTTACAGACATTCTCTTCAAATGTGCTCCATCCATGAACAGAATAGTCAAGATAAAGTCTAGATTTGATTCTCCTGACATCCTATGAAGAAGATTAAACACTCTTCATTTTTCTGTAATGGTTTTAACTCAAGCTGATCCAAAGAAAAGGCAACGATAGTATTTCAAATTTGGCTCAGTGGCATGCCAGCCCTATTCCCCACTTTGTATGTGGCGGCCCTAAAAGGCAGTAAATTAAACAATCTTAATCAAATCCCCTGGTTTTGAAGAGCTGGACGAAGCAATCTGGTGTTTTCTAAGAGGTCAGATTTGGCGTGAGTCTCGCTCTGCAGGGTCCCATCGTTTTTCCCTTAAAGTTTGGAGTTACTGAGGTCGAGCTGCCCTTCCTCTCACTCCGTCTGGAGGAAGGAGGAATGAAGACACTCGGTTTGCTTCTGTGATGGGTTAGAGCTGAACTGAATCGCTTCCAAATCCCGAGACTGGTAGCCTATTTATGGGCTCTTTCATGCCTCACCTGCTTCCAAAAACATTCCATCATTTGTGCACCATTAACTCTGCTGTAGATGGATGTGAGATTCCTCAGATCACTCTTTCCACTCTCCCGAACTTGGACGCGATTTTGACACATTTGTGACCGTGTGTGTGTTTTTTGTGGTTATCCAGCGTGTAAGCAAGGAAGCAAAAGATCAGCAAAAAACTGTGCAGCGAGTCAGTTTCTTTTCATTTAGCAAGTTACAGTCGGCCCCTCTGGGTGCCGTTTAGTCCGTCATGACGTATAGCTCGTTGAGCCTGTAAGCTGTAAAACGGTCAAATGTAAACAGTGATGTCATATTGTAGAGCACTGGGGAGTTACATGTTTCCACACAGCTGATACCAAACACACAGGTTGGACATCTTCTAGCTATGCTTCTAGGAGCATGATGCTAAGTAGCCTGGCCAGCCATCCCAATACTTAAGCCTGGTCCCTGTCGATTTCAGTTTCATTTCCAGGAGGTGGAACAATGGGCACAGATTAAACTACCTCTGAATGCTATTGGATAAACATACAACCAATCAGAATTCAGGGGGCGGGAAATAAAATCTTTGCATGAAAGGTAATACTTGGTCATGCTGGACTCATCTTGGCAAAAGTTCAATGGAAGGGATTCTAGACCTACTTCATTTTGCGAAGAAAGTGAATGGGTCTGTCTGGCCAGGCTGGATGCTAACAAACATGAGATTCATAAACTGTATCAAAACAGTAAACTGCACTCACATAAAATACATAGCCTTGCAAGTCATACCTATTCATTTCACAAACTGATATTTGGTCTGAAATCCCTTCCCTTCACAGCACTGTCCACTAAATCAAAACCTGTTGACCACTGCGGCACTGCTGTAGGTACTGCTACTCTGACTTGCTACCAACATATAAGTATTTCTCAAAAAAGAGCAAAACAATATGCCTTTTCAGTGATGCAACCAAAGACATGAGAAGATAGATGCACAAGATGCAGAAGCTAGATAGAGTATGTTTTCTGTGTGTATTATATCTTCAGCATAAAACTTTATCTTCCAAATAAAACATAACTCATTATACCCAAAATATCCAGCAAATGGCATTATTGTTAATAACACAAGTACACAAAAAAAGACAGACGACATATATTAATCTGCACTTTTACATTTCTACAAAGCCACCATGAAACCACTTTCCTCTGCTTCTCAGTTTACCAAAATGTTATTGATGTAATCCAGATGTATTATTAGTATGTGATCAAATAATGGCTGCCAATTCAAACATTTTCACTGAACTCAAATAGCTCAACAGTTTTAGGATTCGATGCTTAAACTGAACAAACCAACTGAGTTTAAACCCTCGTTGGAACACTTAATGATAACGACCAACATTATTTCTAGATTTCTATAGATTTCTGATTGATCTTCACTGACAAAGACCTCTGAGTCAGTTTAGATTAGCTGGAGTCACTTTCACTTACAACAATGCTCTTTGTTCTTCCAGTGATCCATACAATAACATACAATAATGACAAACAGTCTTAAATAAATTCAGTAGTGGTGTTGTTAAAATGCATACTTTCAGACAAACACATGAAGACAAGTTTAATACTGGGGCTCATGCATTATATATACAGTATATTTTATGTAAGGCCTCGTTCCACAAAACCAAAGGGAATATTAGCATTTCACCACTCCATTTTTCAAATCAAACCGATTTAGAGTCATGACAGTGAGAGGTTTTCTGCAACTGCTCAAGATGCGACTTGTCTGTATTTATTGTGACAGGGATTGGCTCAGAGGATGGCTTTGTGGTAACTCTGCTGCTGCAGAAATCATTTTCTCAAATCTTTGTGACTTTGTAAAACAAGTTTATCTATCATTCCCTTGTAGCTACAGGAAAACAATACAAGCCAACATTTTTGTGTGGCTTTTATTTTTACTCCTTTTGTCGGGTACTTGAGGTCACGCTGTTTTTACCGTAGCATTCGTGGAGTTATATCCCTGTTCTACCAATGGATCCTCCTAGAACTGAGCTGTTGCTGTTTTTCAAAGCAAAATTACTGAAATGTTGCCAAATAACAATGAGAATGAATTTCTGCTCATCAAATTTCTACTTGTCGGATTTCTAGTGATAGAATTTCTACATTTGCTGGTTAATAAGGTTAAGGGTTGTCCCAGTCAAACAGTGAAAAAGGCTTTGGGGCTTTTCCTTGTACTGTTGTGATTGCAGCAGAGGTTGTGCAGTAGTGTTTAGGAGTGCATCAGTTTAGGAGGCTCTGAGCAGCAACTTGAGGCCTACCTTACACTTAATGGAAGCATACTTCAGCCTGAACCTGGTCTCATTGTAGTCAAAAAGTACATGAGAAATTTGCAGAGGAGAAAGAAACCAGAGCAAAATGAATATTTAAGTAGTGCTGTTTAAATGTTCTATCAAAAACCACCCCTGCCACAAACCTATAAGCTTCTCCAAACTGGAAGTGTGCTGACAATCACAAACTTTAACAGGACTACCCTCTTTTCCATAAACAACTTCAATAACTCAAACAGGAACAAAATCAGTTTATGGAAACATATATTATTATCTTTAAAGCTGAAAAGTCGGCATGCCTGTGAGGTAGTCCAGTGTGTGTTTGGGTGCTTGGCCCCTGCTTCCTCACTCACCTCCTGCGTGAAGCACATCTGGAAGGAATCAGCTGTGAGGACTGTAGACCGTGAAAAATTAAGAAGCACTTAAAACTCTGCAAAATATTTAAATTGAGTGAGCAGATAGGATGTGTGAAGTGCACCTCCAGCGCTTCAGGAATGTGGAGCTGCACAATGTGAAACACGCGTCCCCTGTTTCCTCTCTCAGCTCTGTGGTCGCTTTTATGGTTTCACAGTTAGATGTTACTTAGAACCTCATGAAATCAAAAGCCCTTTCGAAAACCAAATGTTTATAATTTTAATATTTGGTCAGGGTTATGTAAAAGCTTCAGCCTGTAGGAAATTATCAATTTCCATCAATTTCTGCAATGTCACTCAAAGTAAAAAGCAAAAATAGCTGTCTTTCCATAAAATATAGATGCAAATTTAACAAGCACACTAAAAAACATGTAGTAATATTACATACTGGCTTTTTATGAATCAAAGAAAAATAAAGTCATCCTTTTTATGTGCTTTATTTTCATGCATCACACATTCTATGATTGTATTCCCAACATATTTTACAGGTTTTACAGTCATGATGGAATTTTTGCATCTTGTCACCAAAACAGTTACTGCCATTATACTTTTATGTCCCCTGAATTGAGTTCAGATTGAAATTGAGAACATTAAATAATCGATTTGAACCTCTGGGGAACCCACACTGAACAAATCACTGATGCAAACCTGTGCATATGGGGCTTGGGGTCAAAGGTCAGCATGTGTGTGACATGTAAGAACGCTTGTGCAGTCTGTGCAGCCCACATTACAGGATATTAAATGTTGTCTTTCGAAACAAAAGTGAGGATCCTTTTGAGGCAGCTGGGATGGATTATGGAAGAACCCTAGATCAGTGTTTTATGCATGCTTCTGTCTTTGTGTGCGTGTCTGCGATTATATCACTCTCCCCTCTCTGTTGCTTTTATTGTCTTCTGTGACAGGATCGTTTTGGTCTAATACCAAAGTGAAATGTTATATTTGAGAAAAATTGTTTAGTTTACAATTTATTGTGGTTACGTGGTGGTAAAGTTTATGAATTTCACATCACAGCCAGCAATATCAACTGACAATATTACTTGGTCAAAATGTAAAAAGAACAGTATGTCACTGGCTGACAAATGAATCTTCAAGCCATTGAGCATTTGTTCATCCACAGATTGGTCAATGAAAACATAAATACATCCACACGCGTTTTGTTTGGGTGATGGTTTAATATAGACTTAGTGGGATTGTCTAACACTGTAAATTTGCTCTTTAAATCTAAAAGTGGCCAGTCACAGACTAACTTCAAAACTCACAAATACTGATTTATCCCAATGGAATGGTTATTAACATTAACAACCTGAACACAACGATAATATGCCAATAAAATGTCTTGAAAATTGCGCATGGAAAATCTAAATACACTGAGTCTATGTGAGCCAAGTACTATTTTATTTTATTAGGAAAACAAAACACGTGCATGAAAGGTGGAACAAGTCTGTTGGCCACAACTAACATCCAAGAGGAAGTGGGCCATTTTCAGTGGAACTGCACCCTTGTACTTTTAGAAACTCTTCCTGTGAAAATCTCCAAACTCCAAGTCATATATCATCTAGCATTTAAGTGCTTAAGGGACTAATGTCTTTGTCTCCCGTTAGAACATGGACATCTCAACTTAGACCATTTCACTGTGTTGCTAAAAGCTTGGATAAAGGCAAACCAAGAAAACAGGACAATTGTTGCTCCACTGTAGAGACCACTACAAATACAGAGTTACCAGCTCTTTGTGCCTCAAAAAGCTTTAAACACCTTGCTGCTTTAATGATTCTCGAGTGTAGGTGCCATGAGGTAAAGTTGTTGCTTAGCTAATATGTAATACTCATGTACTGTAGGTTTGTGATGTCGTCTGTGTGGATTCTTGTAAATATACCTGGAGCACAAGGCCAGGAACTGTGGAATAAAGAGCGTAATGAACTCTGACAGCTTGAACTATTTGCTGGCTCTATTCGTATATATTTTTACTGGCTTTTGCCTGTATATATGGCTGACAGAATGTACTGAGTTCAATAGTTGGTAAAAGGCTTCATTAAAGTGCCATGCTAGGCTGACTTTGTCTGTCAATGCAGCCCCAGAACAGCTTTCTGGTACAACACCCTGATTCTTTTGTAATTATAAAGTAAGGTAGAATTCCTAACAGAACCTCATTTATGTTACAGTAATTAAAACATAATCAATCTTGCCTGTCTCCCCACAGCACCTTTAAATGCCCCACAGATGTTGTGAAACCTTAGCCACAATGATGGCATCCTTCCTGCATACTTCTCCCAAGTTTGCTTTAAAAGCATAACATTTGATTTAGAGGAATGTCTGCTGTGTGCCATATCTTCTGATAAACAAAGTGATCTTTTGGTTCTTCATCAAACTTTCACTGGCAGCTCCTGACTTTTCTTAAGTAATCAGATAGTTGATCCTCCATAGGCTCCGTCTCCTACTGCAGCACTTAAACCCAATTATTGGCCTGTGAGCAATTTGTAGACTGTTTAACTGAGTCCCAGGCTCTTTAGGGGAAAGCCAGTTGTGTCACTGATTTTTCCCAGTTCTTACAAATTCTCACAGTAATCTAATCAAAAATAATACTCTAGGCTTTATTTCTTTCTTTGTCCACTCACATTGTTTTGAAACCTCATGTCGAGTGCTCATATAAATCTCTACCAAAATGACTAACATATTCATAAAATACTGCTCTTTTCTACAAATGTAATAAATGTCTCAAAAAAAAAGGGTGCTACAACTGATTGGCACATACATATTTGAAGAATTGAGAACAGAGAATATTACAGCAGGTGAGAGCAGATTTGAGTAATACTGCAAATTCCGTTTGGCTAATACTGTACATTTTTCAGTTTTATGGATTAAATACTGCTTCTACAGTGATAAATGAGAGCTAAGCTAACACCAGAACATGTGGCATCAACACAACTATATACACATCTTATAATATTTCAAACAGATGTAGACATTCAAGATAAATATTGAGGTTTAACAGTCTACTTTGAGTTTGCAGCGATGTGGAGTCCTCTTGAAGCTGAAAAAGGCAGTATTGTGACTTTAAGTGTGTTATAATGGGTTTTACTAGATGAGGGCTAAAGAGTTGTTTCAGATGTTTTCCATTAAAGAGGATTTGACGTCTGGCCTAAAAGAGAGACAAAAGACTTGCAAAAAATGTTTTCATTTGGGGTGTGTTTTCAGTGGCCTTTCCAGACCTAGCATGTTGTCATTTATGTTTAACAGGTGGTTTGAACAGGGCAGTGGATAAAGGCAGGCATTAACAGGCCTGAATGATTGATGTTGTGTAGAAATGGGCAAACTGTCGTATAGACGCAGGCAGAAATGCTTACTAGATGGTGTTCTTTGATCACAAGTGGACAGTGTTCTGTTTCCTCCTGGTATTATTGGCCCTTATACGTCTGGATGGAACTGCATCTCAGGTCTTGTCACGCAAAACATGTTTCCCGCTCATACCTGTCTGTTCAGGGCTACACACGTTTCTGTTGGGTGCTTTTCTGATTTGTTTTTTGTCTGTTTCAGATTGTTTTAGGGGGAATGAGTTAACAAGTATCTGTGTCATCGAAGCCCCTGACCCAGCCTGTCTGCTGCCCGATCCACACTGCACCAGCCCCCAGCGGTCCCTCCACAGGTGGTTGGTCCCAAGGCTGTTTGTGCCAGGTCTCTGGGCCCTGACTGAGCCCATACTGAGTGGCATCATGGTCCTTGTGGTATACATAAGAGGCATGTGAACTGCTCTTCGTCTTGCCAATGAGCTGGACTCCTTCCCTGGGTTGTATTCTGGCATGTCCCACCCTGAGGTGGTGGCCTGGGAACGAATTGGTATTCCACCGGACAAGCTGGAGGATGTGTCCAGGGAGAGGGAAGTCTGGTTGTCTCTGCTCAGACTGCTGCCCCTGTGACCTGGGCCCAGATAAACAGAACAGGATGGATGGAATTAGTTAACACCACTGTGTCTCAAACACCAGGACTATTACATATAGTACAAGCTACAAACTGATGTGTGACCTACCATTATAAATATACTGTTACCAAAGGTTACAGAAGGATACTGGCCATGTCATGTGTGCATCTGGGTAACTACCTTTGATCCCGTCACTGAGATCACATTTTAAAGGCAGGTCTGAAGGGCCTGTGAGGCAGGTGGAGCTGCTTACTGGAATAAGTGCTGCAGCTGAGGGCAGGGTTTGGACATGAACAAGAATCATGACAGGCCTGGAACAAGAAACACATTTTGACTTGAAACGCAAACCCACAGAGGACATTCGATTAAATGTACAAATTTACTTAACCTAACTATAAAAACTATGATTTAATAATGACTTGAATCTAAGCACAAATAACAGATTTTGTGAAATACATATTGTTTAAAATAACCTGCATTTTCACCAGTTTGTGTTGTCACATTGCTTTTTCTATAATTATGTGACAGTAGTATTGTATATTTTGTCACATGCTTTCCTAATTCATTTGTAATTATAAAATCTAATGTCATGTAACAACATGTATATGCACTATTTAAGATAACAGATGTGTGTTTAGTCGTAATGAGAGCACTTGAACAGCAGATGAAGATGGATCACATTTATTTCTGGCAGAAACGACCCACTCACTAATCATTTCATGTCAGCTTCAATCAGCAACTTGAAAGATGACACTGGCCATTTTTAATTGTAATGACTATCATGTGAATCATGTTCACTGTTGCCTTAGAGGTCAGTATGAGGGAAAAATCTGTCTTTTGAAACAAAGATATTTGATATTAGTCGTCACAAAGTCTGCCAAAGAAGTACAATATAGACATAAAGACCAACCACTGATGTATGTTTGGTCTAATGAATATAAAAACGCATATAGGATAAATATGAACTCAGAATAATGTAAAAATCAATAAAAAATAGCTAAATAGAAATATAAACTTCAAAACTAAAAATAGAAAAATACCTGCATTAAAGAAAAGAATTTGTATATTTACAATTTCAATTTGATATAAGGTGCTTTACACTGGTCTTTTTTCAGACATTTCACACAACGGTAAGACTTGGAAAACAATTATCCTTCTATAGCCGCTATATTTCATGAAATGATCTTTGTAGACAAACAATAGGTTCAAGTGAATTCCAGAATCAAGCACACATGATTTGACTTTTTAGTAATACTTCCTTAACAGAAAAATCGGACATTGAAACATGCCTCCTTTCAACATGCGCCAGCCTCTGAACACACCCTAAAAGTGAATGTGAACTTTACGCCAGGCGCCTTTCTGCTTTCTATTGTAAAAATCTACCACAATGGGTTGGCACATCTAAAAACATGGTAGGTGTCACATTGAGTTTTTTTTAAATATATGAAATAAGAAATTTTCAAAGCTCCAAGTAAAAATTGTTGCTCATCTGAAGGTTGATTCCCAGTCCGGATCTACTGTTTATCCCTCTTGTCCCTCCGGATCTCTTTCCACTGTATGTACCTAGTCAAAGCAAAATGCCCTAAGAATAACACTCTAAAATAAATGTGCACCCACTAAAGAAAGAGTGCAAAACACTGCTGCAAAATCTCATGGGACTGTTCTTTTCTTTTCTTATTGACTACATTCAAACAAGAAAAACATATGTGAGGAGCCAACTGCAGCCCCCTACCTTCACTGGGATCCTGCCAACCCACTGTTTACTGTTAATTAGCTGCAAAAATGTCCAAAATATGCATCATATGGGACATTATTATTGTTCCCAAACCCTAAATTAGTCCTAGGCCTCTGACACAATTTTTGTGGTCCCTTATTTTGTAAGTTAAAATGTGCTCCAGTTCCCTTTATGTCTGTAAACAGGCTCATTCAAAGAAGTCACACGAGGACACGGTTTGGTAGTACGTTGTGTTACAGTCAGCAGCAGCTTGTTTTATACTCCATTTAAACTATCCACTGACACTATTTATGAGCACTTCTATCAGCAGGTGTGATGGTGTACTGCGCAGTAGTAAATTAACACTGGAGGCAGACAGATAGCTCCATCTGGATACTCTTCTCTAAAGGTTGTTGAGTGTCAACATGTTTTACAGTGTGATGATGGTGCAGGACGCTGACTTCAAACATGCTGCTATCATTCATCTGGTAGGAAATAAACGTTGATATAAAGAAAATTTCGTAATCTTAAACAAAAGCCTTCATCATGTGCCTAGGGGTTGCCTTCTTAGGTTTTTGTAGCTTTATAATTTAAAACCTTATCGTGCTTGAGGACTGGAACATTTGCAACCCAATGCACTTACTATTGCATGAGCACTAACCAACATCAACACAACAATAAAACACGTAGCTGATCCCAGATGCCAATATCTTAATGATGCAATGCTGCAAACAGGAAGTTGACACAGGCCTGTACTTACATTATTACAGGAATGTGAGTCGTCTTCCAGTCAGATGAATGGTTGGACTGGTGATGTTGACCAGCGTTGTGAGTACAGTGAAAGTGGATTGTAGCCCCAGATGCTAACTTCTTGAGGACAAGAAGAAGAAGAAGAAGAAGAAGAAGAAGAAGAAGAAGGAAGAAGAAGAAGAAAATCACTTTATGAAGAGGAAATTCATTCCCCTGCAGCATAAAAAGATTAAAGATAGAATAAAAATAAAACCATAAAACCAGTCACTCAATAAATAAATAAATACTACACACTTTACACACACTCAATCAATACAAAATATAAAAACTTTATCTGAACTCTTGTAGTAGGCAAAAAATGAATGTAAAATTACTATCAGGCCTATTTCCACTGGGTTTGTTCATAGACGACAGCATGTCTCTGCAGGCCTGCCATAGCTGTTCACATGCTCTAACAAAGAGTGTGAAATTGCACTTTAAACTTTCACCACTAGATGTCCTCAAAAACTACAAATACCATATTTAAACCAATCAAACACAAGGCAATTTTGTGCAATACAGTCATATAAGTAGACCTTTTCAGCTAATAATCACCAACACTGTTCTTGTCAAATATTAAATTAAAAGTGTTTCTGTGAAATATTCAAAATGCTAAGGGTTTATGACTGTTTTTTTCATAATGTTCAAAGTATATTATGATCAGTGATGATGTAATACAATGTGAGTATTATTGACCTCATTAGCCCCTGGATCAGGCCTTACACACCGGTTTGAGGAAGCTGAAGGGACGCCAGCCTCTTTTACACGGCGCGGGGCCATTCTAGTGATTTACACCCAGGACAGGTCCAGAACATCTGTGGGAGGTGAAACACAGCCGAGCGCAACATAAACAGTATAAGTCTGTGAGAGCTGTGGAAGTCATGCAGGGTGCAATGGGTTGGAAAAAAACAGCGACACTGAAGAATGGGCACAGATTAAGAGAATAGACTTAATGATCTTTTTAGTTTGTCAGATTTTTGCTTCGACAAACACAAGGTTATAGTCAGCATTTCATCTGGTAATACCTACTAAAATAAAAATGGAAAGATAAATGTGATTAGACATAACAAATCGGACCAAAAAGCAATATATCAATAATTCCTGCTTTCAGACAATATTATTACTATTAATAAATAATTTACTTCTAGGAGGAAATCTCATGAGTGCTCATTATTTTACAGCTTTTTATTTCATAACTTCAAGAAATTGTTGTACAATCTCACAAAATATTGGCTGTAACCATATCCTTGGTTCAGTGGTTCTCAAATTGTGGTACAGGGACCACTGGTGGTACTCTGCCTCTCTGTGGTGGTACTTGAGGTACCTCTGATACCTACAAAACTTAGGACAATTAATTTCTGCTAAAGATTTGATACTTGAATACACTTTGATATACCACTAAATGTTTGCACTCTTGAAAAGCTAAGGGTGTTCAAAATGTGATTTCAAAGAAGCAGCACAGCAAACTAAATTAATTTTGTAACATTCATATAGGTGGATAAGTATGTGTTCATATAAACTTACAAAGCTTAAAACATCAGTATTGGCATAAAGGTGGTACTTGGAAAGACAAATATTTTCTAGGTTGGGCGGATGTAGAGGGAGAAAAAAAAATGGGCTGAAAATGCAGCCCTGAGGCACCCCACAGCTCAGTGGGGATGGAGCTCTCAAATACTGGGCTAAATGGACAGAGAAGCTCCTGTTACTCTAATAAGACGTAAACCAGTTAAGGGCCATACTCCTAATGCCCACACACGACACCAGATGGAACAAAAACTGTTGTGTGTCAAACAGAACTAAATTAAAATTTCGTTTGACCTTGAGGCGAAGCCAATGCCCTTACTTGGTAACAGATGAGTTGATCCTGCTCAAACCTGGAGTATATCTGAAAGCGAAACGTCCGCAGCCAACTTGTCTGTTCACATGTTTCTTTTTATGATCAATAGTTTAAATGATAACCGACGACCACTTTAACCGTCACCATTAATTTAGCATAAACCCCACAGAGCTATTGTTTTATGTTCTGCTGGCGAATATGGACCGTCCTTCGGCACGAAAACCTTAGCACAGCTGCAGGTTTACGGCGCTGACCTCACTGACCACGCTCACCTTAAAAAACCTTCCCTTTTACTTTGAGCGATCCATCAAATTGTCATGCAGCAGGGTATGCCAAAAAATCACTATTAAGAACCACAGAAATTAAAAAGTGAGAGGTTAATACTCAGAGATTAAACCTTTACTCTGGGTGGATGAAGAAATTAGTTGTGACACACAGAAGAGGTAGTTCTGGACTTTACCTTTAAAAATGTCAACACATTAACAGCTCCTAGTCTTCATTGCCCAGAGCATAAAACCAAAGCTGTTTCTCTTAAAAAAAAATGAAAATTTTAAACCTTTCAAATACACAAATGACATAAAGAAGGTGTAACAGTTTGCATTAAGTCCAAGTACAGTAAGACACAAGTAAAGCATGACGAATGAGACCAGTATAAGTGTGCACAATTCTACTCAGACACACTTTTTGTGGGTTTGATGACGTGAACCCAGGCATAGAGCATCACATCTTCTTTGATTTTAACTCTTTTAAGCTGGGAAGATGTCAATATTCAATGTAATAAATGCCTAAGTAGGGTATAGTTTGTTGTTTTGGACCTCATACAACATATTTATTCAAAGTAAGTGGTCTTAAAATCGACCCCTGTGGAACACCAATATTTTAACACTCCTCTACGCATAGCTAGTTATAATCTTGACAGCATCTATGGCCGACTTGCATATGTATTTATCTGATATGCGTCTTGGATCTAAGAGATCCTCTATCTTCATTGTGTATGTGATTTCAACAGACACACTTCCATTGTGTGTTTGTGAAAAATGTGCATCGGCTAAAGCTTTGTCTTGATGATGACAGCAGCTTTTTTCTGCTGTTCAACCACAGAAAAGTCAGTTGTGGGCTGTAAAATCAAAGGAATGAGCTAAGGATGCCAAAGCACTAGAGCTGCAGAGTTACCAGATATTTTTGTGCATACATCAATATGACAGAATTCTTTTATTTTGTTAAAACAGAAAGACTTAAATGGGCTTTGGACTTGATTTATTTACACCTGAGTTCACTTTGTTTGATTTGTGGTTGGCTTAGGATTTAAAAGGATTTAAAAATGACCTTGAAGAAAATGCGTTTTACTTGTTATAAATGAGACATAGATTAAGTTTATAACTCAAAAGGTTGCAGATTGTGGGCTAGGTTTTCATGTTGTTACATTAGTTTGATCACTTTGACAAGCAATGAAAAATATTTTTAGATTTTCTTATTTTGCAAAACATCTGTTTTTGTTTGAAGAATGTACACTGAATCCAGTGAAAAGATATTCTCAGTAGAAATAATGTAAATACATCATTAATTAACAAAAGTATAGCAAAATGAACATTCCAGTTGTTTCACATCTGGCCCTTTCAAACATGGACCAATGACAATACTCTTTGAATCTTTCACCTGCTCCGTTCTAACCCTTAGTTCTCCCCACTGACACAACTCACTTTGATCATTTAGCTCACGCGGCCCAGGATTAGGTTGCAGATAAATATGCAGAAAACTTTGTTGTGAGTAAATTCAATTTGTTTACTCCAAGACTTTGAAGGAATCTTAGAACATGAAGCTCACCTGGTTCAAATTCTCAAAGTAAAACAGAAATTGTTTCAAGAAGACCTTTGAAATGTCAGCAATTATTTCAGTCAAATTTGAGGAGATATGAAGAATATGAAGAGTATCATATGTTCACCTCATTTTCTTCTACGTGTGAATAAGAAGGTGGTATTGCGGCGGTTCGTCCGAGAACAAGTATGGCAAACACATGTTGGCAACAGCCCACTCAGAGGGTATGCTCTTCTCATTTTTAAAAAGTGATCGATTTTTATCTTCGAGTAGTGTGAACAGTTTCAAAGGAAGAACTTCCCAAAGATGTGAGCAGTGTATTTAGTCTGCTCTTTATTTGACAAGATCATTTGAGTCAACTTAATCATATGACTCACGCTGCATAAAAACTGAGATGATGATTCACTGTATGTACTGTTGCTGTTAGAAGATCACAAAATGAAATGCCTGAAAGCTTTACTTCTCTCCTTAATGCATTATCACATTAATGAAATGCAATATTAGCTCTTCCTTGAACCACCAGCTTATTGTGATGAAGGGGTTTGAGTGCCCGAATGATTTTAGGATCTGTGTTGGAACACGTTTCATGTGATGGTCAAAGGTAAGCCTTTATGATAGAGAGGGATATTGTGCGGGGGATTGAGAGATACCAGCTAGAGATTGTTGGGCTCATCTCTGTGCACAGCTTGGGCTCTGGAACCACACTCAAAGCTTCTTGGATGGACAATGTTGGGCAGGGAGACACTTGGAGGGGCATGATTGTGGGAAACTGCCTCCCAAGTGTAAACCCAAGTGGTTTTGATGTTGGACTTCTGCTTGCTGTCCATCAGTGCACGTCTTCAACACTTATTCTCAACTGATCACCACCTGGTTGTGAGTTGGATCCGATGTTAGACCCAAACTGAGTCTGAGTCGATCATGTTCTCCATCTCTATTGTGGAAGTGGCTGCTTGTAGCTCTTTCTGTAAGGTCTCTGGTCCCTGTTGTGGCGGCAATCCCCAAACACTGGACATTAGTGCTGTGGTCAAGCTGAGGGTTTTCTGTGTCAAGAAATCATTTCTAATGTTATATTTAACAATGTGAATTCAATCCATTTATGGAAACATGATTATTGTGTGGTACTGTGGTGTTAGCTCATTTTAAAAGGAAATAGGAGGTAATATCAGGTGTAGCCAGTATATAGGTATATCTCAGTCATTATCTTGAGAAAACAATGAAATGAACTTGCTATCAAGAGAAAACGGAAGAAAAAAAGAATGAATGAATGAATGAATGCTTAGGGCTTCTGTGTTTTTGAGTGGAATGTGGTATGTATTCTAATTGTTTGGTGGGACATTTTTCAGTGTCCTAAATATCACTATGCAGCCTTTTCACCATTACATCAACTCCATTGGAAATAAAACATTTTTTTCACATTCTAAAAAATGAAGCTGCCTTGAGATGTCATCCAGGCTTGATGGCAAGCTTTGGCCAATCACATGCTCACATAGAATCCCACTGTCGACTTGTCAACCACCACTTGTCAACATCAAATCCTACTGAAAAAGTGTCTCTCCTTTTGCTTTTCATTTTTGCTCGAGTGAGGATTATCTATCGTCCAATCCGCTGCCTGCAATGTTTAGCTCCACCTTTCCCAAAATGTACCACAAAACTGGAGCCACATGGGACCTGTAGCTGAGGCGTCCCCAAAGTATTATTTTTAAGGACACTTCGGACCCCTTTTGGTAATGGAAACACTCCAGAACTGACCCGCACTGTACTGCTCCCGTGGAAACGAGCCTCAAGTGGCCCCTGATTCATAAATGCTACTGGACAAATATTGTTGTTTTATTGTTACAACATGGAAACATTGGCTATCAACACTGCAGTGATGGATCATGGCCTTTCTGGGTGAAATGGTTTGTTTTGACCATTAACCGTGACAGAGGAGACAGGCAGACTGGTTGCACAACGGAAAAGCAGGCAGCATTTATTCAGACATCTCTCTGTGTTTACTTATAGGCAGCCATAGTGGTAATTATCCACAATACCAGTCCTTTAAATCACATTTCTTTGTCGTCTGCTGTTCATCAAGCACAGAATTTCCTGTAACTTATGATCCTTTTACATGCCTCTGACAGACCAATAAAATGGTAGCCTTGAGACACAGAGAGACGTACTCCCAACACTTTTATGAAGTGTTTTATGGCCTCATTTGTGATGACACAGACCAATTGCAGTTTGTCTATCTCTACACATTTGTCATCCGGCACAAGTTGGTGTCAAACCTCTAGTTATTAACCTAATTAGACGTATAATGAAGTTTACAGAAAGAAAGCTGACTTTAAGCCTCTACAGTCCTCTTCAATCCCATCCCATGTGGCTGTTTGTTTTTTTGCATTCTTGCATATTAAAAACGGTTTGTTTTAATTTCAGCCAGACTTTGAATTTGCCAGCTGGAAACAGTTGGTACTAGATGTTCTCAATAATTTTGCACTACTTTTTAAGAGATTTTCAAATGTCAAATGTGAGTCAGAGTTTCAGCTGTGACAATGAGTAAACAGTACATACAACACTTGCTGGTTCTGGATTAGTGTGAGATTTGTTCATTCAAAAAGTCACCAAAAATGAATTGATTTTCAGTGAATGGCTGATTTGGACCAATGGTGCAGCAGTACCAGCTGTAATGGCCATGTTTTAGATGTCACAACAAAGCAAACATTACTTAATTAAATAACACAGCACTTCTCTGATTGGATAAAATTTTCAACCCTTTGATGCACTTGTTATTGTGATACTGGGCTATACAGTTATAGTAATAATAATAACAGTGTAATATAAAAAAGTGAGTAAAGCTCAAAATCCTTACAATAGCTTTAATTTTCATACACGCTAAGCATTGGGAACACTGCACAT
This sequence comes from Rhyacichthys aspro, assembly GCA_036850595.1. Classification (NCBI taxonomy): domain Eukaryota; kingdom Metazoa; phylum Chordata; class Actinopteri; order Gobiiformes; family Rhyacichthyidae; genus Rhyacichthys; species Rhyacichthys aspro. The sequence continues at coordinate 16,863,579 of CM072163.1, forward strand.
GCTATTTCAAATCAAAACATGATCAAAAAACTATTAAATTTGTTATTACTTTACAGACAAAAAAGAAATTGGAATATAAGGCTGTTCCAAAAAAATAGCAGTTTCTGCATTTTTCTTTACAAATTTAAACATTTACTGAATAAACTGAAAAATTCTTTAGATTTATCTTTCCTGTGAATCACTGAACTAATATTTCTTGGTGTAACCACTGATTTTGAGAAGCTGACACATCTGTGTTGCATGGAGCCGACCTGCTTCTGGCTGCTGTGAACAGCCAGTGACCTCTGGACTATTCCTCTTAATTTCTTGGTTTTGCCTCAGAAACAGCATGGTATGCTGGACACTCCATAACACCAACCTTGTTGGTCTGGAACCAAGATGCTGCTCTCTTACTGGTGTGTTTGGGGTTATTGTCTGTCTCTCAAACTGATCCATGATCCCTGGTGTGTGATAAATGGAACCAACACCAAAGTATGAGAAAAATCCCCAGACCATGATGCTTGAGCCACTATACTTCACTGTCCTCACAGTGAGTTGTGACTTGAATTCAGTTTTTGGGGGTCATCTGACAAACTGTCTGCAGCACCCAAAAACAGAATTTAAGCAGAATTCAAGCCTGAATTCAAGCCAAGCATGGTGGTGCAAGCATCATGATCTGGGGATGTTTCTCATACTTTGGTGTTGGGTCCATTTATCACACACCAGGGATCATGGATCAGTCACGCTGCCTTATGCCAATGAGAAAATGGCCCCTGAAATGTGTGTTTCAACAAGACAATGACCCCAAACACACCAGTAAGAGAACAGCATCGTGGTTCCAGACCGATAGAATTAATGTTCAGAGTGTCCAGCACAAACCTCGGACCTTAATCCAATAGAAAACTTGTGGGTGATTTAAAAAATGCTGTTTCTGAGGCAAAACCAAGAAATGCAGAGGAATAGTCCAGTGGTCCCGGGCTGTTCACAGGAGCCAGAAGCTGGTCGACTCCACACAACACAGATGTGTCAGCTTCTCAAAAGCAGGGGTTTTACCATGAAATATTAGTTCAGTGATTCACAGGGAAGATAAATCTAAAGCATTTTTAAGTTTAAACAGCAAATGTTTGAGTTTGTATAGAAAAACTAAATTACCTTGTGACAGGTTTCTACTGGTGGTTCATCCAGTTACTTCATCTGAAAATACTTGATCTTTGCGAAGGCTTTCTGAAGGAAGCCTCAACGTCTCTGCTCAGACTGCTGCCCCTCTGACACAGCCTCCATAAGCAGAAAAAATGGATGGATATTTCAATCTTAGGTCTGGTTATGGACAAATTTTTATGCTATAATATGCAGGAAAACAGAAATAGTTTTTAATTCTACTGGGGACAGGATGAAGAGCTAGGTTTATTTTCTAATGTTATGGCTGGCTTGGAACAGGGTTTCTGTAATGCCATTGTTTGTGGATGTGATATATCAGCAAATGCTCCATTTGATTTGATTGTAAGCTGATTTGATTTTGAGAAGAGAGACCTATGATGGCAGTTCTATCATCTCAGAGCTTAGTGCAGACAGCAATGCAAATGCAAAGGTAAAAGGTGACCACTGTCAATAATGAGTAAGCAAGAGTAAATAATGAAAAATCATCTCATCAATGTCACAAAATTGCCACCTTTAGTCTGTAAGTATAATATTCCTGCCCATAAGGTTGTAATGGACATGCCCAGTCGACAACAGGCGAAGTTGATATGCTTTCATATGCTCACATTTGGGTGGACTAAATACATACAGAAAGATGACTTATGGAGGTAATCCATAATTTATTCAATGCATTTTTTTTTTTCTTAAAGTAAAATGACAAAAAAACCCAAAATCATTTTAAGATGCCTGGGATTTAACACTTAATAATAGGAAATTTACACATGTCATGTACTCAGAAACTTGAAAGCACTTCATTATGTGTCAGATTAACTGCATGTTGTTTGGTTTACGAGTCAGCTCTTTTTGATTTGGTGGGAGAGCAGTATTATTTTGATTTTTGCTTGATGGATATTCAAAATGTCTTTTCTGACATTCTCCGATTGTGCAGAGTCACTGTGTTGGAGTCATGAACCTATCATTAGTCATGATGAATCCCCTGGTCTCTCTTTAAACCGACCGCTCGGCACTCGATCCTGCAGCTTTTACACTGCCCATAACTGCCCTTGGCTTTTAGCTGCATCTGAAATTATTGCCTTAATAAAGTTGACTTTGTAATCTTTGCATGCATAAGCATCTCACAGTGATAGAGAAGGACTGTCTGGCTCTGCGTTAGGGCTCCCATGGGTGCGCTTTTGGCAGGCAGCGCTGGTGCTCATGAGTTAGTGCTGTCTCAGTCGCTCACAAACGCTTTAACTTTTAACTCCAGCTGCTGCTACTTGTCATTTACATACTTTTTCAGTGTAAAAGCTGCCCCCGGGCCAAAAACTACTCACATCTAATTGCAGTTTAAGCGATGTCTTTTTTGTCACTGCTCTTGTCAGACTACATCATAAGCTTCATAAAGAACTGAACTGACATACAGTATGTTTTTGCAGGAACTGAGCTCCATTTCTTTTGCTGGCGACAAGATGAAAAAACAAACAGCTTGATTCTCAGGATAAATCCTTCAGCGCAGAGAGAGTGGCCTGTGTTTATCCAGTAGTTCCCATTTAAACACTGCTGATATATGAACGTGTTGTCTCCACATACAACTGTTACAGCCCCCTGTTGGATAAGCAGGAAATTAGGGACCCCTCTCATCTCTGTCATATACACTGTTTTAACATGTATATTGGAAATGAATGCTGTTCCCTGGCCTGTCATTAGTAATACTTATGAAAATGTAATGCAAATATTCACTGTAACATGATGTGCAATGTTAAAAATCACTTAATTTAAGTGTATTATTGTCATCGGTATTGAATAATAAACAGAAACCCTTTTGAAGCAAACTTAAAATATGAATACATTAAAATATAACTATAAATAATACATAAATTATTAATCATAGAAAATGACTATCACTAATGTATTGATAACCTCAAATATGATTTATTACAACATACCTCATTATAATGCTCCTCATCTATCCCAAAGACTGGATCAGGACCCAAAAGTGGGTTGGCAAACATTTTGTGTGGGTCACCCAAAATATTTTAACAGTTAAATAACAGAAAAATTTGACCTTTTATGAAGGTCTGGATCAAGTCAAGAATAGTAAAAAGTAATGACATTTTGTGCTTGAATCATAAAAAGAACAAAAAACATGATGTAACTGACCAAAAAGCATTAAAGGGGTATTAAAACAAGAAATTAGGCACACACAAAAAACTAAAAAAAAACTAAAACAAACTAAAACTAAGCTTCTGATTAAGTTTGGGAAACACTTACTTGACTCTGACTTTAATTTGCAAGAATAACCAAGAATAAAAACACTTAAGCCTAAGCCAAGCCTTTTTTTAAAACAAGAGTAAATAAATCATTGACCCACATTACGTTTTTTTAAGACAACTTTGAAGAGTTTGTGATTTTGAAATTGCTTGAATTTGGATGAATACAGTGTTGTGCTATGACAATACACTAATTCTTTTAACTGCCGACTCCTCTGTGAGAAAGTGCAGGAGTGACGCATTAGTAGGTCTAATACATGTCCCAACACGTACGTATCGATGCGTGTGAGAGAGTTAAAGGGGCGTGGCCTGTGCCCTTTGGCAGCGCGCGGCTCGGATGCAAATATCACGCTCCGTGACAGAGTTCAGCTCAGAGTTGGATGCGCCTCGCTCCACGCTGGATCTAAAGCGCGCCACTTCCAGAGACGCGCAGCTCACAGAGGCTTCTGGTCCCCATCTTTCACTTGAGCTGTTTGGGCGTTACGTCCCGAACAGTAGCGCGTGTCCAGTGACACGAGACAAATGGAATGATGTGAAATTGTGACAGAGGGACGTTGCACTGGAGCTTTGTGGAGGACGGTCTCATCCATCTTTCACTGTGATTAAAAAGGACATGTAAAAGAAGAGATCTGAAGGAGAAGCGTTACGCACGAGCCACATGGCCAGGTGGGTACACTTTACATGGATTTATCATAGATCATCTAAGAAGTACAATACTATTACACTGTTCAAATATTATTTCTCTGTGTTTGTAGAGCAATTAGGGAATTATTGTTCCCAATTCAATAGTTTTTGTTTATACCTGTAAAATGTGAGGTATAGAATTACCAATTTCCACAATCATAGAGATGATCCAGAGAGGGATGAAATGTAAAGAAAATGTTGTAATGATATAAAGTTGTTTGAATCTAATCTTTTTGAGACATATATTGTGGTTATGTTAAGAAAAGCAGCTGGAGATGGATGGGGAAGCTAGAGCTACGTCTAAAAGATAATATAACATTTAAATAACATCCCAGTCTAGCTACAGTTTTCAGTTTTTAAACCTGACCACTCCCATAGCCTTAATCAAAAACGCTCTTGTCGTGAAGAAATGTCAGAAATAAAAAGGTAACATATTCATGAATATTTTGGGAGACCGTGCTGACACATGTTCAGTCTAGGCTCGGCTTCAAAGTGGAGGACTTTTGAAACAACTGGATTCTGACATGACCTGATGCTAAACTGTGGACAGGTGGAGGCCTGGCCTTTATTTCCCTGAAGCGCACACAGCTGTCGTACAGGTCTCTGAGGCAGAGCTGAACTGTACTCGACCAGAACTGTGCAGGATCAGCCCAGTGTCGTGGCTCGACGGCACCAGTTGATCAAACAGAGGCTTATCTGCAGGAAGGGGCTGCTGATAGTTCTGAGGGTGTTCATGAGCTCACTCCCTCACTCTCTTTGAGGCTCAGAGCAGAGGAAGTGATGGTTTAGGCTTCTGTGAATGTTGTGGGGTCTGTCCAGAGCCCACCACTCTCCTTCTAAGCAGCTCATGAACTGATAATGAGCCGCAGGTTTAGAGATGCTTGCATGCACGGATCACACATGCTCTGGTTTCACATAAAACCAATCAACACCTCATTTCCTCTCCCCGTTTTTCTTCTCCGTCACCTCTTAATGTTGCTCTGTGCTCTCCCTGTTCTCCATTGTGGCCAGCGCTGGATAACACCAAGCTTGGATGTACTTTCAGTGTTTTAAACACGGCACAAAATGGACATCAGTGGTCACTGCGACAGGATACGACACCCACAAATGAAATTTTCAACAAAGAAGCCAAACTCAGAGACACACTCACAATGTTAAATTTTATTTCTAAAACTAATAGTGTGGAGCTGTTACATGGCAATGTTGCAAGTACAAACCTCAAATGTCCGCTTTTGTGAGAAAGCATTAAAATAGTGAGGCATTAGTCTTTAGTGTCTGTTGACTCTCTCTTCATGTCTGGGCCGGGGCACTGCAGAAAGCCATCGACAGGTTGCATTTGTAACTCTGAGCTCAGAGTTGTGGCACCTTCTCCAGTTCAATAAATTCCCAGTGTGGGAGCTCCCTTTCAGCGCGTGAATAATTGATAGATCAAACTTAGGACTTACAAAGGGGGCAATTTAATCTTCTGACTATTTCATGAGGCCAGCTTGGTTTCATTGAGCTCAGTTGATTGTGGCCAACAGCAAAGAAAAGGCACACAATTTAACGAATGAGAGAGCACAGAAGGACTGGGAACTTAGAAATTGTGCGCAGGTGTCATAGGAGCAAACAGTGGACTGTTGAGGACTGTTGATGTGGCAGGATTTAAAACACCTAAAAAGTCTGTTTCCAACTATTATTGATATTTTCAAAATCTTGATTTAGTCAGACAAAATATTATTTTAGAATCCTTTGATACCATCTGTCATTCTCAACTGGAACCAAAAAGTGGGTTGCTATTATTAATTTTTTTTTTTTCGGGTCATAAGTTGAGACCAACGGAGATCCGCTGCTTAACAGTTCAATCAACTGTCAGACTTTTTCATTACTAAGTCTGTTTTGACTGAGTGTATGTTCTTTCAAGACACTATCAAAATCACCATATTAAAATAAATTGTTTTTTAGAATTAAAAAATGATGAAGTACTGACTTACAGTCCATTGCAGTGGTGGAAACAGGCAGGACTGCAGCTCTCAGTATCTCTGCGGTGTGTAAGAGCAGATAGCGAGGGGCCGAGGTGGGCTTCTGGCAGGGTGCATGGACTTGTGGGAGTGCTGCGTTAGGAAAGAGGCTCTGGCTCACGTCCTGACTTACTCAGAGCTGGAAAAGGTTAGCGTCCTGTCCTCTAGTCATCACTCTCTTAACTAACAAACAGGTGCTAAAAACACTGGCCGCGCTGCTCTTTTGGCTCTTTCTTATAAATATGACTCTGGTTCCAAGGTGTCACTGACATTCTCACTCATTAAGTGTTAAAAGTAAATAAACTCACTGTTGGAACAGTCCACAGTGTTTCCCGATTAGGACGAGCTCCATGTCAGCCGCCCTCTCTTAGGAAATCTAACCAGTAACACTATATAATATTCTTAAAGACATAGACAGTTAGCTATATCACAGATGTTAATATATACTTGTGTAATCTGGAATCATTCTGCAGCTACAGGCAGCAAAAGTGTTTAATTTGGCCATGGTTTCCAATCTAAGCTCAGGCCATTTTCTTCATAACAGAGTCTGTCTATTATTTATGAAACACTTGATGTGTCCCATATGCATTTCCTTATGTAAGGCCACTTTTACGCACTATATTTGTCCTACATACACCAAGGGGAAGTGTATAAGAATAATTCATGCACATACCTAAGGCCCTTGCAGTGCACTGATCAAAAATTACGAGCACGTTCTGGTTTTCATCACTTGGAAACTTTTTAAGATGTGCCCCACAATAGATTTCTAATTGTAACTGCTCTGCTTCAAAGTCTCATGGGACTCTTACATCTCAATTTAAGGCTTATGTTGTGTGGGGAGATGGGTCTCTTGTCCACCAAGTAGCCAAGAGGGTGGCCATTAAGTGTGGACAACGTACACCATTGCACTCTTTCACAGCGATTTGTGTGGTATCTTTCAATGAGTTTACCATACTTAAATTAAGTGTCAGTACAGAGGTGTTCAAAGTCAGATTTCTCGAAAAAAAAGTTGCGGGAAAGTGCATAATCTTTAGTTTGATATTTTCTCACAGATATCAGTTTGCGCAGCGTGTAAAGGTAATTTTCTATCTACGTGAAAGGGCTACAGACAAGTCAAAAATACCTTCTCAACATCTGATGAAATGTTCAAAGGACCAAACTGCATTTTCCTTAGACTGATCCCACAAACAGCTCGACTGCCAAATATGGTCTTACTTGACTTTCTGTGAGAAAGGACCTCCCATCACTCCCATCCTCTGTATGTCCTCTTCACACCAGAGCTGTAAATACTGGCAAACATGACAGTATCTAAAAATGATCTGAGCAGCAAATACGTCAGAGCCAGCCGCTCATGTTGCAGACTTTAATCACAGTCAGTAATCGGCTTCATTTCTCATCTGAGACCAAATGCATATTTAAATGCAGTGACTCCCTAAGTGCCCTCAGAAGGGACCACACTCGATGCAAAATGTGAAGCTTATTGTTTTAAATGAAAATGTATTATGGGATCTTTCTCTTCCAAATGCAATAGCCACAATAAACACTGTTTAAAGAACTAAATGGCTATTGGTAATGGTCAGCAATAAATCAGTGTTGAGCTAATCAGTCTGTGCTGCTCTTAAACAGAAACATAAACTCCATTTAAAATGTCTAACAGTTCAGTTTGTCACCATAAAGTAATTGAAATTTCATACAGAACAGTTATTCTCAAACTTCTCACAATGAGTACCTACTCTTCCATTTTATTACTACAGTTATATACAAGTGAATATATCAGCAACTGCACTGCATTTTAACTGTGCAAAAGTAGGACTAAGACAATGGTTAAACCTGGACTAAAACCAGAACCAAACCTTATTCATGTTTATTATAACGGTCCATGAACCAAAGAATCCATATGCTGATATTTTTACATTTCTATATAATAAACAAATACTCTGAGACTCTCTTAATACTACTCAAAAAAGCCTGATTTTTTTTAGTAAAGTCAACATGTTTCTAGACACGTTTTTATTTGAACCCTTTCCTCAGATCCACCTTCTTGTGTTATGCTCCAATTTGAGAAAGTACATGATCCATCTACTACCAATTGCTCATGACTCCATCTAGTGGTCACATAACAGACTGCTATTCTGTTGAGATTTTTGTAATAAACTATCATCTTTGATAAATCATTAAAACTTTTACTTCCAACGCAAATTCTATTTCAATCAGGAGAGACTCAAAGTAAAATAACTGATGTACTTTTATGAACTTGATGATGCTGAGGAGAGGAAGGTGGTTCTGCTGCAGAGTTGAACCATGATTGGCTGAGAGGTGGAGGTATCAGGATGAGCTTGTCTGCGGGAGGAGAGAGATCTTAATAAACACATATAACCACACAGTGCAGCCTTGTCACCAAACTGGTAAACTTTTCTTGAATAGGTCCTGGATGATTGAGAACCTCCACAGACACTCCCCCTTATGCTAAAAAAGCCCTTCGAACTGTGTTGTCTTTCTCTCCACAGCCTCAGTCAACTCTCTTCCACTAGCACTGGTGCCAAAGTTCATCGTGCCTCGGGGCTTGTTTGGACATGTAACCGCAGCAGCATCCCGCTCGAGTGAAACATCCAGACTGACAGAAGGGAAAGGGAAGGGAGGGCAGAGCCAGCACCAGACAACACAAGAGGGGAATCCACCTGCGCTTCCCCCCGTCAGCTGATCCGTCCGGTCGTAAAGGGGGGGACCCTGCGTGGCCGGGACGGCAGCAGAGACTATGCAGCTTGGACTGGTGGCGCTGGCGATGGTCTTCCTCAGCTCCATGGGTCACAGCGACAGGCTCTCCAAAGTCAGAAGGCAGAGACGAGGTGAGTTGGACATTGTTCCGAAGGGGTTTCTTTCTGTTTCTTTCTTTGCCTGTGTAAGGTGCTGTGAACGCCTCATCTTTGGTCGGTTTATGTAAGACTTCTATGGATATTAGGCTTGTTTAGAAAGGGATTTTGATGGATTTGCATGGCTCTTTTTGTGTCTGGCTCTGCTGGTACAAGAGACTGAGTACCTGACAGTTGTAAGCTTTCAACTTGGGCCGTGCTGCCAGTGTTGTTGGAAGCATTTTTTGACCTCATGCAACCGCAGAGATCAAGCTTCGCGCTGTATATCTTCGGCGCTCGGCTGCTGGTGTTTGTGTTAGCTTTGAAATAATTCTTCCTTTACACACAAGCAGCTTTCAGTCAATGCCAAGTTGAGCCCAAGAAGCAGGATTCATATAATACCAGGACAGGCCACAGTAACAGATGTGGTGTTATTAAAATGCTCTGAAGGAACATCTTGTTTGTGCCCAGAAATGGCATTTTTTTATTCTCACATAGTGTGCCACTAAAAGCTAAATGACTGAATTTAAGTCACAAAGGTTGCAGATACAAAACTGAATATGCTCAATTTCAACTATCAACATTTGAACAGGCAATAAACCATTAAAGATCATTAGAAGATTATTATTAAACTGTCTTTTAGCTTTGATCTATTGTGTTGCACCAACTTAAAATAAATATGTAGAGTTTACTTCATTTGATAAGTTTATTTTAATTTTCTAACTTTAGTGCTTCATTATACTACAAAGGTGCAGACTATCGATAGTATCTGGATCCATGAAGTAGGGCACATGTAAAAAACAGACCTTTAAGATTTATACTATATTTGTTAAAATTGTAAAATGACTTTAAATCCCCCTAAAAATGAACAATAATTACTTACAAACAATGAAATACAAAGAAAGAGCCTGGTCTGGAATTGTTGTAAATGTAAGGGATACCAAACATAAACAGTCTCAGTACATGAAGTGAATGGGTCTTGCTGGTCAGGCCATGTCAAACTTATTACTTTCTCACTTATTTGTCAATCTGGGCGATGTTTGGAATCAAATGTAAAGCAAACAAATTATATACAATAAATACTACAATACTGCCAGACCCTTTGACTTTCACTTCACTCTTTCTTAGCGACGTCACATGGGCCTGGAAACATTGTCTTTGACCATGGCGTCCACCGAGTTCAATCGTACCAGTTTATTTAAAATAGGGCGGGCTTTAAGTGATATGTCACACTATTATTCTGATTGGTTGAATGTTTTCCAAATCTCTCTGTTTGTTCCTCCTCCTGAAATTCAAACTCATATTGAGAGAGTAATTTGTTGTATAGAATTGACCATGAATTCAGTTTATTACCGTTGACTACAAATTCAATACAGGTCAGCTAAAAGACATTACAAGTCAAGTCAAGCTAAAGAAAATGTATTTAATGGCTGAACAAAAATTTTGAAAATAAAAATGGAGACTTTTGAAAATTCTGCATAAGCCATTCTACTTAAAAAATGCTAATGTTGGGTTCTAATAAGGATAGACAGTTTTTTTTTTAAGACTTTAAAAACCGATGGCACCAAGAGTGGACTGACTAATGGCCTTTCCTGATTGGTTAGACAAACAGTTCATTCCAGATGATGAGTCAAAAAAATTCTGCCTCATTAAATGTGTGTAATCATTATAAAATGCTAAAGTGGATAAAGATTGTTTTAAGATTACTTTCCTGCCAATGCATTACTCATGACGTTGCCTGAATAAAGAAGAGTAGTGGCTTTCTGAAATTTAAAAGCTGTTCTTTATGACCTGATATTTTAATAAGTTTCTCTAAAAGGCAGATTTCTCTCTTTTCCTTTTACCCATCTGCAGTTTTACAAGCCCAGATACATTCTGTCCTCTTTGGCTGCAGGCTCTGTGTGAGTTGCCTGTTTTTTTTTTTTTGTTTTTTTTTCGACTCTTAGTTGGCTGTCAACCCCAATTACTAGGGTTTCTCCCAATGAAAATCTGCTAAGGATCTCCAGCGAGCACTTTCTCGTAAACAGAGAGTCACTGTTCAAACAAAGATGTTTGGCCTGGCTGTTGTTAGATTAAGCTGTGAGCATTAACCCTTGTTTTCTGCAGATAAAGTGCTGGAAGCTTTACTGGCTCAGATCTTTGGATAAACCAGCATGATATTCATGTCTGCATTTGTTTTTATTTCCTTTGAATGTTCACAAATGCACTTTTATTCCTCCATTAAAATTAACATCAGACATGTTGTTCTATTACGTTTCTCCAGTTAGTACTGAGGGGCCACCGTCTTGTCCCAAAGGCTGTGATCGATGCTCGGAGTATAACGGCTGTGTTAAGTGCAACCCCAAGCTCTTCATCTTCCTGGAGCGAAATGACATCCGACAGATAGGTGTGTGCCTGGCCTCCTGCCCCACTGGGTACTTCGGCATGAGGAACCCCGAGGGCAACAACAGGTGCACTCGTGAGTAGAGCTCTTGTTGGCTCCCTGTCCCCAGTATGTGTGAAGCTATGTTTATAGCTGGACTAGGCCATTTAATTGGACCACTTTTCATGTTGTAGTTTACAAAAATACAAGGGTACGTGATTTACCAAACCGTGTCACACCAACCATCACAAATGTTTTAGCTAGGATTCAGTTCAATTCATTCAATGGCCTGAATGGGTCTTGTATGTGTGTACATAGGACTTTCTTTACTTCCACCCACAATATGAAGGTGTGTTAGGGGCCATTCAGTGTTAAACCAGATTCATCAACCGATGAAAATGCTGTAGTATGTCTCTCAGGTCAACAGGGGCACTGCTGACAATGCTACAGTGATAATACTCAAGAAGAAGACAACTTATTAAATCTGGTATTTTATTAAACAGCCCTTAAATATTCTGAAGCTGTAGTGTGGATTTGTATAGTATCTATTAATCATTATATATTATCATAAAAAAGTCACAAAAAACTGTATTTAATCAGTAACTGTTTGAGACGGGTAGGACGTCATTGTTTTCACTGTCTTTCTAGTTTACACCACAACACCTTGTCGTATTTAAAAGCTTGTAGTGAGAATGCTTTACTTGCGTAAACAGCCAAAAGACAACGGAGTATTTCCATTTTCAAAGGAAACATTGGTGTGTAAACACCCTCTTAGTCCATTTATCAGATCTGTGTTTTCAGTTGAACTAATATCTTGTTTACATGTGAGGTTTTAGTCGGACAGCACAAAAGATTTATGGGTAACTGTGTAAAATGTAATTTAATTATTTTTATGAGTAGAAAATCTAATACCACATTAAAAGATAACACAGTAAATTGTGTAAGTAAATTGTTAAGTGATAACAAACATTGAATCCAATATTTGTTGCATTAATGGGAAACCACTAACTGGCTTTCTAGGTGTGGTCAAATGTAGACCACACTTGTGGTACTTTTGTAGTGGTTTGTAATGGCACTGGCCTCACTTCCATCCAAAGATTACCAAGTACTGTTTCCTCTTATGTGTAAAGAACAAACAGGATCAGAACAAAATCCCAACAAAAACAAAACTAATGCGCGGTTGTTTGTTTTTTGGGAAAATGTCTGGACCATTATACACTGTTCATGCCAGTGCTTTGTCATGCCAGTGTTTGTTATTTTTCATATTCTCACAACATCTTAGAATAATGGACTCTGGGATTTTTTTTTTTTTGCAGGAGAGTGGGTAAGCATTTCTAAATATTTATGAAATGTTAAAGCATTAAGTTTTTTGAGGGCGGACAGCTATTTACACAGCAGCTGTAGCTGATCACTGCAGAAATAATCTCAGTGTTTGTTGCTTATGTCTTCAATGTGGATGCACGTTACAAAGCTGCATTAGATTACAGCCCATTTATCTCTTTTATACTTGTATAACAAAGTATAAAGAGATACTTTTATCTCCTTACGTACTTTACATACGAGAGCAAATATTATCATACATTGTTGAAATAGAAAGTGTCAAAGAGGCCGTTTACACAACAACAATTTTAACCTTAACTGATGGCTCCACCTGCCTTTACTTCTGCGTAGAGTGTAAAAACTGTAGTGGTGGGATTCACAGTGCCCCTACTGGCCTGGTAGACATACTACAGGTATGCTGCAGGTAAACAGCCCTAGAGTTCACCTATTTAAAAGGGATTTGACCTCCATATCATTAGTTTTCCTGATGTGAGAACCTTTACAATGTTCAGCTGTACATTAGGAACAATCAATCACATGTATGCATAGATTAATTGGTGACTAGTGATTTTAAGCTGCTATTAACTGGGGTAACTGACAGCTGATGACATATATGTATAATGCCATATGTCATTATACATATGACAATACAGTTTATTCATCTAATAATATTTTCTCTGTGTTGTTTAAAGTGTGAAAAGCAGCAGCCTTTTTGTAAAACTTTCCAGATTCTGGGGCCTCTTGCGACTAACCTTGTCTTATTACCCGTTTATCCGACTTTATCCATGTCATCTCTCAGTGTCTTGTTAGAAACATTTGTCTCACATTATTGGCTTACAGACTTCAGTGCTGTCAAATTTAGCTGTCAGGGCTTAAAAATAGTAATTGTGTACAGCAGGCTAGAAAGGAGAGCTCCTAGTGAGGTCTTAGATCATTTCTGGCCTCGCTTAGGAACCAGCTGCACAAAGCCATTATTCAATAAACAAGAATGAAATGAATATAGATTAGAAAAAGTATGGACACCTTAAGCCTCCACTTTTTCCATCCAGATGTATGAAATGATGAATTAGAGACAAGCGTGGGAGTCTCAGGAGTCTGCTTTTTATCTTCCACTAGGTCATAATTATTTGAAACTCAAGAAATGTGGTTGTTAGAGTGAATAAAGTCACTGAAGCCTATACACAACTACATGTGTTTTGATACAGTATAAAGAGAATATTTGGTACAGTTTTGTCCTGGGCTCGCACAGTTGCACCGTAATGAACCCAGGCCTGCAGTGCATGTGTTTTAAAGTAAGGAGGAGTGTTTCATAACTAATAAATCTCTTAGAGGACATAAAACTCATGTTGTCCTCTCCCAAGAGACCCATTAGTCTTTTAAAATGGAACCAAAGTAAAAAGAGGAACAAGAAGTAATGAACATGACTCATTCCTTGATTTAATTCTTTACTTGTGTCTCCCTGTGTCTTGCAGAGTGTAAAGTAGACAATTGTGAAACATGCTTCAATCGCAATTTTTGCACAAAATGTAAGGAGGGCTTGTATTCACACAGTGGGCGGTGTTACGAGAGCTGCCCCGCAGGCCAGCGTCCCGCCAACGACACCATGGAGTGCATCGGTGAGTGATCTTCAGCTTTTACTACCTTCATTCTTCAGCACTTCGACAGCTGAGGCAGAAGTAGTTTGTAATTGAGCGCCTGACAAATCGAAAAGAATGGCTAAAGTTTTGCACAACACAATAGGCCCTTTAATAGTCCCTCCAAAAACATTGTTGTACCAATCTCCAGCTGCACCAGGGGCTACGTCCAGACTAGCCTGGGATCCCCTCCCTTCGCAGCATTTTCCACTCAGTTGGTTGGTAGTAGTTGGCCCAATCGTAACCATTTATTTAAATTTGGGCTATACTCTATAAAATGTTTTGTTTTACTGCGTCGAGAATAGGTTTAATCTGTATCCATTAGTACTGCCATCTGGAAATTTAACTAGAATCCACTTTTTATAGAATGGAAAAAACTTCTTAGATGGCTTGACTAACACATTTTCAATTTACAATGCATAACAATTTCTTGTGATTACATTTTAGAAGATGCAAAGTGCCAATGCAAAGTGCCATCACAATACACATTTTTGGTGCAAAAACAACACTATTTTCTGAAGAGCCACAGTGTAGTTTAACGCAGGAAAGGTGTGGGCACAGATGATATTGCGATTGGCCTCATTGCTTTTGTATTTGTTGAGACACGTAGCTTAATTCACCAAGGGACTTGCAAAATCAGCCAATTGTGGCAAAACTTTACGCCGAAAGGAAGCATGTCTTGACTGTTTGCTTCGGGTTTCAACCAAGTCAAATTGAGAAGGAAACAGCACCACACACTGAACAAGTATCATCACTGTGGACATTTATGGGACCACAGAAGTGTGTTTTTGTTCACATATACACCAGGGTGTTTGTTTGTTATTGACGCTGACCTTAAAACAGAAAGAAAAAAGAGAGAAAGAGAAAACTCCCACAACTACTGCTCAGTAAACCCCATTTGTTCAGCTCTCAGACAAGTTTACTAAGGACTTACTTTTCATTTCCTAGTGTTGTTCGAATGGTTATATGATGTCTTAAAAGCTCTTACTGTGTCACACAGGTCTGTTTTTTCCTTTCCTTTTTAAAAACTCTTCCGTAACACTTCAAATGTAAGTTACCGTTTCTTGCTCTCTAGGTTTGTCAAAGACTGTAATGTCAATCTAGACTGATTATATTTTCCTGTTAGGAGCACCTGATGCTATGCTCCTCCCTCGTCCCGCTGCAGGTTCACAGAACAAGTTCATGATTCAAAGTTGTATTAAATGAATAGCATTAATGATGCGGAATGACTTGAACCACTGTAGAATACATACACCATGTATTTCTTCAGTTTTCCGCTGTATTCGCTCAGTTTCGATGAAAGCAACAATTTGCTCAGCTTCATTTAGCGGTATTGAAATGAGCTGCTGTCAGATCAACCCCAAACCCTGCGCAGTTTTAGTAAATACTCCATGCCACGCAATCGCAAATTAGGGTCCCAGGCGAAGTTGGGCAGCTCAGTAGACGCTTAGACTTTTGCTTTGGGAATGCTGGAGGGTGATCAGACAAAGCAGGGAACAATGACGCACCAGTGTTTCCAGACTGATTATTTTTAATGACTGGTTGTTGAAGAAGAACGAATCATGTGGTATGAACTTATTAAAATGGACTTGCAATTTTTCTAAAAAAAGCCTAGTTAGTTAGACTTTTCAGTATAATTTTCATTCGACAACAAAAGAAAAACACAGCAGTTTGGCTAGATTTTCGGAAATAATCTCTGTATGGCCACAAAACTCATATCACATGACTTACTAAATCTGTAGCCAAGTATAGTATCCTTTGATGTAATAAATTCAATTGAACAGTTTTTTAATGCCCTTTTCATTCCATCCTTTTTTAAAATGAAACAGTTTGCAACATTTTATGAAATTAAGAGTTTAGGTTTGAAATTGTATCAGTGTGAACAATGAGTCCATCTGTGTGACATTTACAAAGATGACATTCAAAGGAGCTTGTCATTAAAGTTTTTGTACTGAGAAAGCATTTTTTGGCCTATGCTTAGGAACAACAGGTCGTATCTAAGATAACATTTGGTTTCTGGTCTCAGGTCCTCGTGTTGGAGACTGCGAACTGTCCGAATGGAGCCAGTGGAGTCCCTGCATGAAGAAAAACAAAACATGTGGATTTAAAAAAGGCTCACAATCCCGGGTCCGTTTACCGCTGCCACAGGTTCACAGCACAGCTACGTCCCCGGCCTTTGTTCCCTCACCTGCCTGCTCCCCCCTGACGGAGAAGAGGAAATGTGTGGTCACCAAGACGCCCTGCGGGAGAGGTAAACACAAACACTAACTCGGAATATTCACCGATAATGATTTCTATTCATAAGGTACTCATACATTTAAAATGCAGCTATTTTGAGAAGTATATTGATAACACCAAAAGACTGAAATTAGAGGGTTCCTTGGGTTAGTGATCAAAGTGATTTTCCTTGTAACCTGAACATTGGCTTAAATGTTAAAATGTCAAATGTAGACCAAAATGAAACATGGGGGCCATCAGGTTTCTTATTATTAATTGTAAAAATATATGTAGAGGTAGAAAGGATTACAAAGTGTTCAAAAATAGGTGATATTTGCCATTTATCTCTTATCTTTATCACTCTAACTGTGTGGTACTGTGACTAAAAGGTGGAACTAAACATAGATAAATATACAGTGTGTTACTTTAAACATTAGCAGAAATTTTGACATGAATAATACTACCTTGATGTATAAAACCGATGCAGTTTAGAAAGCTAGGCATGAACTGGATACAGTCTTTACTGTTTATTGCAGCAGGCCATATCTCCAGCCAATCACTCACACCAAAAGCGTCACAATTACTTCTTTATTCAAGTAAATGGCATCACATCTCTTTTGTTTCAAATAGAATTTATTTTTCATTTAGAAACACAGTTGTAGTGCTTGTTGTTACTGACTGAACCTCGTCAGCGGTTACCTATAAAAGACTTTTCCGTAGTCTTTACTGTACCACACAGCTTTAATGTCATTTTAGCATTGTTTTGGTAATATATAGAATTGCCCAAGAAAGTTAATGATAATGTGTAGTAAGTCCTGGAAAATGATCATCGGAAAATAGGGGGAACTCATGCAAACCAGTCTTTACACAACAAATAATGTAGCTCTACTCAATACAGTATCACCGCTCTGATGAATGATGGAGACATTTCTCAACACGCGCAGGCTCCTTTCCTGCCAGTGAGTCTATGACCCGCAGTGTGTTGATTGGGTTTGGTTTGGCTTGGTTTGCAGGATACACAATCTTTTGACTTCTCAGCGTGTAAACAAAAAAACTCCTTCTAAGAGCCAAGCAGATGAAGGGCGGGCACATTACGCAGTGCAACGCTGGATCAGAACTCGGAAAGGCTATTTGTTCTGGGGACCGTCGAAGCGTGAGGTTTACATGGCCATGACATGTTTGCTTGGGCTCTTATCATCCATACAACAGCTTGTTCTGCAACAGGTTAACAGCCATTCTCACCACTCTGTGGCCATTATCCACTTACACAACAGCTTGTTAGGCATTCTTGGCTTTGTGAAATGCTACGGTCAATAAATGCAGGTTCTGGAATTGGTCCACGGTTTATTAGATGAATGGTGCCACAAAAACGTCAATAACCCAAGTGATTTATTTGTGTTTTGTATGCTAAGAAGTAGAGAGGACATATAAAAAAATGGATTTAAGTTTAGTTTATTTAAAATATTGGAGTTAGAGAAGATTATTGGGCTTTTTAAAAAACTTTTTTTTTTTACTAAAAGGCTTAGAAAGTGCCATCCCGGGCAGTCTTACATATGGTGTATCTTGTGAGCAACTGTTGAGCTCTGTATACAGTCTTTCTGTTACTGTTCTGTTCTGTTAAAAGGTAGTAAGTCACCCTACATAAACCCTACATAACCCATTGCATCAAAAGCTAATGGATCCTCATCAATTAGTCTCCATGTCCCTATGTTTTTATATGGACAGCAAAAACTAGAGTCTAGATTATATATTATTATAATTGCCTTGGAAATGTATCACAACAAAACTGTGCCCATCTCTACTTAATATAACTGATAAGGCACTCTATACTAACTAATGCTACCAGTGGCTAGTGCAGGTAAAGTAATGGCTGTGGTGACTCTGCAAAAGCTAAAGACGACTAGCAACTGTGTGCTGTCAATTGATGCAAATTAGCCATGTGCTTGCACCATCTTTTAACATGTGCTAACTTTATTTAACGTTTGGACCGTCTTTGTTGAATGGGCCCACACACCGATGCCAGATTATTGTGAATATGCAGTACCCATGTGCCCATTGAAATGCCATGATGCTGCTTTGGTATATAGAATTGACACAAAAGAAGAAAGTAGTGAATATATGTTGTGAACAAGTCTGTCACTAGTTTCCCTTACTCTTGTGCCTGTCAAGGAAACAATATTACATACATATGCTGAAGACAGATGCTCATGTCTTTATGCATGTGCAGCTCGTGACAGCTTGTGAATTGAGAAGTACATTTACCCTGTCTAAAGTTCCAGCTAGAGGTTAAAAAGTATAACCAAATGTAAAATATTATACACCAGCTGATAAAAATGGCCCTGTGGACAGCCCAAACTGTTGCATAGGTCTTTTTGGAAAAGGCAGGGATGACATGTGAGTTGTTGTCTGGTGAGTGATGAATCATACAGGCGCTCTGCTTTATTAAATACGTGTTGAAGTGAAGGAGGCCCTGCTTTTCTTCCACTATGGATAAAGACATATGCAGCGCTGTGGAGAATGGCTGCCAAAATGCACAGGAATGAATTTTCTTCTATACCATGGCTGTGGTGTGTATGCAGAGAACACAGCTGTGGACTCATCTGTGGGAGTTGGCTGGCAGACTGGCTATATAAAACACAGGGGGCAGACCTTGTATAACATTAGTGATTTAGTGGTCTGCAGATCTCACGCTTTGTGTTGATTTGGCCGCAAATTTTTTCCCTCCCCGCCTTTTCCTGAAGCTCCACAAAGGGTCTCACGCGAAAACAGAATTTTCTGGATGTGTTATTGCGTTTGTCAGGCAAATATTGTTTAGCTTGGATGGAGTCGAGGTTCAATCAGGGTTGTCATAAACTGATGGAGTCCCCCTCTCTGGGTTTTATTAGTGATTTGTAGAGCACTAATTAGGGCTTTTCACAGGAAACAGTGTGTGTGGAGACTCTTCATTGTCGGCGGTAAGATGCCAGTAGAGAAATTTCAATTAGTGCCCGATAGTTTGACTATGATTGAGCTTTAAAAATGTAAATGTCTTAGTCTGACTCAAATGCAATAATTTGAATTCTCGGATTTACACACCTGGATAATGTGGGCTGTTGCTAAGGTTGGACTAAGCGTTCTGAGCATGCTCCAGAAAAGAAGAAGAAGAGCAGAAGGTAAACTAATTAGAAAAACATGAAGACCAATATTGAGAGTGGTGTTGTTTCTTGGATCTGTTGGTCCCTCTTGAAAATTTTAAAGGAGAAGGCTTGTCTATTGTGGTTTATAATGTGTTCAAATGCTTCTTGGGAAACACAGTGGCTGAGTTAGTTTCTGTGTATATGTGCATTCATCTCAGAAAGTCACAGTAGCCTAGTTTATTAGCATTTAACTACAAATAAATATGAGCATTATATTATTATTATTATTAATGAGAATTACACGTTATAACTCTTCTTACATTTAAGTGTCAGGAGTACTCAAGGCTTAATCAAAGACTACGACTACTAAGACAGATGTTTTTGAGAAAATTTAGGACATACAGTGTCTGCCCAGAAAATGCTTCAAAACAATCTGAAATACCCCTGGATGCATTTATAATTGCCCAGAAAGTCATTTTATCCATTTTTCCAATAATTAGATGGGGACCAAAATGGCCATATTTGCCCTTATATTTTTGAACAAATTTCAACAGCAACCCTCCAAAACACTTCAAAACCACCTGAAATACCCCTGAGAGCATTTATAATGTAATAAATACACATTTTATTCACTTTTGGAGTAAATTCAGGTGAAACACCAAATAACCTTTTTTTTTTGGGACAAATTTTGGACATATGATGACTGCCCAGAAACACTTCAAAACAACCTGAAATACCCCTGGATCCATTTATCAATGCTCAGAAATTCATTTTAACTGGTGGATTAAGGATTAGAAATATTTAATTGTTAATTGTTTATTTGTCTTAACATTAAAGCTCTTTGGCATGCTTGTTGATGAACACTTATTAATTTGTTGTTTGATTTGTGAGGATTGATTATCAGTTAAACTAGTACATCATATTCTTTTAGCAGAGATGATCTAACTTTGGTTCTGTCTCTTGATAGTGACTTATTCCTGTTTAGGCACTACTGTGTGGGACTAAGCTTTTCTGTTTACTTGTGAGCGAAACAATTGCGGTGTACCTTGGCCTAAGCTAAATAAATGTTTCTGTATTTGGTCTGCGTAGTTGGACAACACTGAGTGCTGTTCATCATCACATTATATTTTTTTTTTTTTCTGCTCATGTAAAAAAGCCATTTTTGGTGAGACCTCAGCACATTTTCTTTGTTACTTTTCAGAAAACCAAAGAATCATAACTGTTTGTACAAGTAAAACCAATAGTGCCGCGGGAATAAACAGAGGGCTCCGGTTATTACTGCTCAGCGGTAGACAAACGTGGTGGCGCCATAAACGCTGCTGTTGTCAACTGTGATGGGAACACTGTCCAGGGCTTGGCTCGCGTTCCCTCTTTTTCCTGGATCGACGCACGACTTCATAACAAACATCGTCCAGTGTTGCTAACATTTTTCTAAGAACTAGACCACAATAGTCGCTAAACAACAGACACCTGACTCTAGACTTAAAGGTTAGTGCACTCTTTATGTGCTCACGGGCCATTACCGGGCTCTCCACTGTGTTTAACTCATTATCTCACGAGTGGTCTGAAGGTGATTTACGTGGCATGAAGTTTTGTCACTTCAACTTCCAGAGAGCTTTTATAGACAGTAAATTTGAACCAGCGGCAGAACAAAGCTCTTGGGTTTACGAAGTCGGTAATATGAGAACATTAACTGTGTCGAGGAGGATGTCTGCATTTACACACCAATTATCCTCTTAAACGTATGGCAGGCGTTTGTCATTATGAGTGCAACAGTAGACAAGTGTGTCGTTTAGTGGGTCAAGGGTGTAAGCTGTTCAAATAGGAATACAAAAAGTAACTTATTCTATGGGAAGAACAACAGGAATTTTAATGCAAAATATACTGTTTTGGTAGATTATTTTTCTGGCCATTTGGCCTTTATTGACAAGAAATGGGGTGAGGGAGAATGGGGAATGACATTGGGCAAATGACCCAACCAAGATTCGTGCCCAGGTCTACCTAGGCTGCCCAGGACCCCCACCCCCCCAGATTGTATGCATTTTTGAAAGGAGCTTGTTCCATATTGCGTCATTGCTGCTAAATAGAATTTCAAACTTTAAACCGCGATACCTCAAAACTGTTCAAAACGCAGAATGAACTGTTCAGTTGTAAGGGAACGATGTGTAAATATGTAAAGTTAGTGCACAATGAGCCTCAATCAGAAATGGGGATAGGGAGTAGTTTAACTTTTTTAAACTTCTGAGGTTTATATTCAGGCTTCTGAGCTCCCTTCATTTTGTGCTCCAGCTTGGTTCCTAGGACACGAAAAAATTATTTTAAAGGTTGACATTAAGGGATTTCAACACCAGTGAATGAAAAAAATGAAATAAAATGGCAGTGTATTGAAAAAAAAACACGATTTTTTCTTTCAAATGGGAGTCATAAGGCACAAAAAATGTAATTATTATGATTAGTTTAAAAGGCTTCTGAAGACTTGTAGAAAAAAAAATTTGAAAGAAAGGCCAACTTTCATGCCAATTGCATCAAAGATGGTTGAGCATACTTAGTCATTGGAAATTGCTTTTTCCATTAACAACAACCTACTCATGCTGCACACATTAACCTGAAAGATCAAAGGGTCTTAAAAAAGTAAACACATGTAACTATGAGACAGCTTAGTCTTACACACTTGAGTCCTGTTTTGAAAGGTCTGGGTCAGCTTAAGTTTGCTGGCTTCCAATCAGGCGCACCCTCGTCAGAACAAAATGGAGTGACATAGGCAGTGGCACACAGACAGGCATTTTGAACATGAAATGTTTTTCTTTATTTATTAGATTTTTGCATTTGGCCCCTGACCCACTAATACATTTCTGTGTTGGCCCTCCAAGGGAAAAACCTTGGGCACCCCTGAGCTAGCAGCCAGTATTTTATCAAAACAAATTCAAATCTAAAGGAAGAAACATGCAAAAAGCAGGTGATTTAACCTAGATATATGGAAATTTAAAGTCTGGTCCAAACAGACACATTTTTCAGGCATTGTATGAAAACGCATTTTTAAACCTGAAAAAAAAACCCATCAAAACTCAAAATCTTTCAAGCGTCCCTAAAAAAAATATTTTTATTTGCTGCGATATCCGGCAGTAATTTTGTAATTTGTATTTATGCTTTTTGTTTCCAGACCGAAAGAACAAAGGAGACAGAGCTGATCCGAACAGGAGGGAGAAGGAGAACGCTCGTGGCCGAGGAAGAGGAGGAGGAGGAGGAGGCAGAAGGAGGAAAGGCCAGATCAGGACCACTACCACTCCCAGCATCACAACCAGCTCGGTCACCTAAAGTCCTCCTCAGCTCCACTGACTGCAGGACATAAAACAGACAATGTCCAACCATCAGCGCAGTCTCACCACATCATAAAAACAGACAACAATCATGTGATCGGCGAATGAATTCATGCTGCTATGTGTTATTAAAGACGCTCAAAATTGGAGAACCGGAGGATTTGCCGCGACACAAAGGAGTATTATTACATATTTGGAACAGACTGGTGACTTATTGGCACCGAAGGCATGTTGATTCTTCTTCTATTGTGAGGGATCATGGTTGGATTCTGTCTGTGGTTAACTTCACAGACAAACCAATGGCACTAAGGACAAATCCTCAAACTGAGCGCGTAATAATTAATGAAGGCTCTCCTCGGTCTCTGCTGGTCTATGAAGTATTTTGTTCCAGTCTGGTTTTCATTTCTTCTTGTTTTTTGTAAGAGGTGGCAGATGGAGTTTCTCAAACAGCCGCTGTCTGTGATATCAAGAAAATGAATAGTATTATGTCTTTGTACCTTTACTGACTGTTGTGAGACGAAAAAGAGAAAGGCACTGGAAATTATTTGTGATTGTATAATGACAGAAGGTCTATTATATTTGTTTATATATGAAGGGAATGAGATGAAATGAAGTCTAGAAGAGGATACAGTGATGAGGCACGGCTCATATCCTCCTCATCTTTTGTCTTTATGTGAGATGTGTAAGCTTGGATTTTGATGTACATGTTCATAAAGAAAGCCACAAGGATATTTGCATGGTACTAGGATGCATGTGTATGCATTTGTGCATTCAGGTGTGTGTGTGTGTGTGTGTGTGTGTCTACTTTAAGGCCATAACAAACATTGAGAAGAATATAAAGTGTTAAAATGTTCTCCATCCAAAGGTTCTACCAGGTCTAAAGTGGTCATTCCAGGATTTTGTGATTTTTCAGTTTTTGTTTACGTGGCCTTGCAATTTCCAACGTCCAGTCATTTCAACGGTGATGCCATTTTTGCTTTGAAACAGCAGCAGCCAAACAATTATATACAACATTGTGGCAAAACACAAACACTTGTAAGCAGTAAACATTGCAGTTTACAAGGTTCTGTTAATGCTAACATTCCATTGAGGGAAAGCCTCTGCAAAGGGTAAATACTCTCAGACCAATACCTGGAGGTGACCCACGTATGAGTGAACACCTACCGCCGGGTCATTTTATCCAATCAGAGCTGTCATTCACTATCCCACCATTGGTCTGAGCAAGCCCTGGTTCAATCAAAATGAAAAACAACTACAACTCTTACAATTTCAAGTCTTTTTAGAAGCATTGTTGTCTTTTGATATTTTATTAAATCAAATTGAAAGAGGGAATTAACTTGGTTAACATGATCTTAGAAGAAGATGCACAAAAACTTTGTTGAATCATATGACTTGTGATCTATCAATTTGAAAAAAAAACTTTTGCATCAAATTACAACATACTGAGTAAAAAGAGACCTAGACTAATCTTCACTGATTACTAGTTGTCACAAAACAATGTTATTTAAAGCTCAGGTGTGAAATGCACAAATGCCTGACACATGGAACACTCCAAAAATAGTTTTAGGGTATCACATGTTGATATTGTGATTTGTAGTTTCCATTTATGTTATTACAGCTTTATCTTACTTATGCATTTTTGCCACAGATCAAGAAAAAAAAAACAAACATACAATGCTCACTTTAACAAAATATTTGAAACTGTAACAGCCCAATCCTGGATGGACTTTTAAACCTAGGACTACAGCAGATCTAAACCATGAGTTATATGATATATCAACATTTTCAAAGGGACTCCTGAGCACTTTGGGTTTTTTTTTTTAGTTTTTGTGTGACCCCATGGCTAGAACCTTGGTGTGTGTGTATGTAATGTTCTCCTAAAGTCTGGGTGTTGGTCTACTTTTGAATGCACTTCTGCACGAAATCCGAATTTGTGGGTGGAACGTCATTGCTCGTACATGTGTGTTTACGTTTGCACATATGTTTTAATACTGGCCTCATAGATTGGAAGAGGGTCTGGAACAGATGTAAATGCACAGTTATTTATCAAGTATGCGCTAAGTACATCTCACTGATTCTTATATAAGCCATCCACTCATCAGCTGCTCAGTAATCATGTATGTTTGCAACAGGGTCTGAATGTTTTGCACAAATGGGATGTTTTCTACTGCTCCAGTTCCACAAACGCCATCACATTAGACAAGTCAGTGCTGTACAGTAAATGGAGTATTGTGATTTTCTGTTTGCTACACATACAATGCTACACATAGTAAATGCAGTTTCTGGAGAATTTTCATAATATTTCATAATTCACTCTATAAACTATGGCTCGTGATACTGAATATGTCAAACTGTGTTTATCAAATATTAGTATCATCATGTACGGCTTACTCTGTGGACGCCTAAATAAAGTTGGGATGAAATATTAAAAAAATGTGTACAAATGTCTCTTTCTCTTTGATTTGTATTTTTTGACTACATTCAATTTTTTTGTCTGGCATTGTTATTAAATTAAACATAAAGTGTACACAGGTTTTTTAATGTCGGTTTACTGTAGGCTTTTACATTGGTCTTCAGGAACACTTACGAGGGACTCAGTCAGCATCACATTCACATTATAACAGCATTTAGTTTTAGGGGTCATCTACACAACAGCAAAATAAGAACAGGAATCGGTATTCACTTGGACACCATCAACATTTGAGAGCACTGATTCAGACTCAGATTCAGACGACTTTATCAATCCCACCAGGGGCAATTAACTTGAGCAGCAATAAAACAACAAACAGACATGACAACAAACAACAAATAGGCGCAATAGCAAACAACACTAAACCACACCACTGGAAGAAACCACTGATATAAAAGAATAAATACAAGTGTGAAATATCATTAAAAAAAATGTAGTTTGTCTTCCAGGCCACAAAGATTTCCATGAACCCTGTAGCGTAGTAATAGACATCTACTCCAAAATATTAAATTATTAAATTCAGGGACAGTACTTAAGGATTTTTTCAATTTCTACTCTTCTTCACTTAGTCCCATTAGGGTCATGGGTGGCTGGAGCCTATCCCAGCAGCTTTGGGCCTGAGGTACACCCTGGACAATGGCCAGTTAGTTCCAGGTCTGACATGTAGACACCGACATTAATAGAGAGAGAACACGGGGAGGACATGCAGACAGAAACACAGACAGAAACACCGAGAGTTGGCCGGCCCCGGGATCGAACCCACGACCTTGTTGCTGTGAGGCACTAGCACTAACCACTGTGATACATGTAATACTAATAATATCTAATCAAAACAAAAAAACTACTCGCTGTGTGTAGCCTGCAGCCAATAGTTGTTTGGGACTGGCTATGACTTTACTGCTTTCACTAAGAATGACAATGAAAACAGAAACATTCCTCTATTAGATTACAAACTTCGTGTTGATGAATGGCCAAAATGCAACAGAATCTTTTCATTTTGGGTGTTCTCTCATGCATACTGTAAACGGCCTCCCCAGCTTTGGCTCCGAATCCTTTTGGAAAATTTGATTGTATCTATTTTATATGTTTAAATGAAAGAAGAAAAAAATGAAAAAATGCAGCTGACAGCATTTAAATACCTGTCCTTTCAAAACAAAGGTGTTCTAATAGGTCCATATTAGATCTACTTGAACAAAATGATGTAACAGGCCTTCTACTACTGTTGATAATACATTTCATTTATGTCTCTGGCATACTTACAAGACCTTAACCTTCAGAATCCCTCAAACACCTAAAAAATAAAGTTTTAATAAAAAGTTAAAGTAACACAAACAATTTTGATGAGTTTTATAAAGTTGGGCCTTGAGGAGGATATTAGGACTTTAGGCTTAAGGAGGCCTGCACTACAAAGTTTTGCCATTGTATTTACATTTTTGATTGCTGCACATCATCTGCCAGTGTTTGTACTGTTATTTAAAATCACGTGATAACTTTATTTATGATATATTTAGATTTGGTCTTGTAAACATACAAACCTATAGGACCACGATCACTGTTTGGCTTTGGAGGCTGGTACTGCGAGCCGCTGGAGGCTGCAGGGAACCATGGGGGGCTACAGGGGATGTTGGGAGGTGGCTGAGCTCTGATGGAACGATGAGCCTGATCAGTGGCCAAACACTGGCGCCTGGACAGGGGTCGTAAAAGCAGAGACAGAAATAAAAACTAATGGTGTGTCATGGCCAGGAAGGTGGGGGTGTACCATGCCCTGGTTCGACAACAAAACAGCCGTTTCTCATTATTAGAAGGGGAGGGCAGGGGGAATGGTAGAGTATGCACCGTAAATTACACATTCATCGCTCTTCCTGACCATAAATTCTTAGCCTGGCTCCATTGGACAGAGCTTTCCCTCACCTCCCACTCTCTCCTTTTCACCCTCTCGTTCCCTCGTCCACGTTTTCCAAGAGAAATGATTGGTAATTCTTTCGAGTATATGGCTGCCCTTCATTTGCCAAGATCCTCAACACTCAGTGATTTCATGACTTTAGCTTAGCCTTCAGGCCAGACCCCAAGGACTGCGTCACATCATTATGGGAACATCTCTGCGGGATGCACAACAACTAAACTATAACACTGTCAAAAAAATATGTTTAATAGCAATCTTCCTGGTCATTTTGATCCATTTCCAGCAATGAATTTGTGCAATTTCAATAAATTCACTGCAATTTTAACTAAGGGCTTGTTTATCCCAAATTGAAAGTAGTGTGTGCGTCACTAAAAGTAAAGGCACTAGACTAAATTATTGTGTTTTACACTGTTTATAATACATGGTTTCGTCTGCATCCTGATCTGATCATTTGTGGAATTATCAGCTTTTGATGATCAGACAACATGGATTTCACCTACTGTATTATTTTCAATAAGCTCCTATCTTGACATTTCTAAACACATAAGTTAGATAGTGCTGTCATTATTCAACATACCCTTGCATTAAATAGGAGCCGTATTGTAAAATGGAGCTGAGTTGGGTTCTTTAAACACATTTAAATTGACAGTACTGTGTAAATTTGGTTCCATTAGATACCTTTTGATAGCTATTTTCCACACTTATAAATTAGATCTTTTTCTGTGTTTGCAAAATCATCAGGATGGAGGATCAGTGGTGTCAAACTTATTTTAGTTCAGGAGACACACACATCCCAATTTGATCTAAATTGGACCGGACAGGTTTTCACAACTCACCCTTACAATAAATGGCAATAAAGTAGCTTTCACTGCTGCAACACTGGTCAAATTGCAGTTAAAGTCTTTGATGCTGTTTTCTCACTCTCCATTTTCATCCCTTGGGATAAATTGTACCCTCTGTTGGGCTAGTTTTGGCCCATGAAATCCATGTAGGACACCTCTGCTCTGGATTAAACACCAAAGGACAAAATGAGGCAAATGCTGCAGCAAAACTCACATGGGACTCTTTATAAATGCCCTGGAAATATCTTTGCTCTCTGTCTAACCAAACACATTTTGGCTTTAAAAGAGGGGTTGATCCATGTCAAAAGAAAATCAATATTAATTCAATGTTATTGCTGTAATGATTTTCAGGCTCACAATTTTGCGTTGCTTTAACTTAAAACAATTGTGGTATTTCACTTAGGCTTTATTCTGCCAGTGGTTTTTCACCTTAAACGCCCCTCAAAACCCCAATCAGATGCTATTATCATCGTGTGTTGCTGTAATTCACCGTGCAAATGGCATAATCCTCATGGAAGTCTCCCAGGAGTCTGCTGTCATCGTGTGGGAGAGCGCGAGGTCAGGGCAAATGAGGCTTCTACACTGACCAGCAGTGAGTCAGCCCTGACCCTGGAGCCAGCAGCACGCACTGATCTGACTGGACCGGCTAGAGGCGTCCAGCACATTTAAAGAAGATCTGGTGAGGTGATGTCCTGTCAGCGGCCCGACTCAGCTATCGTGTCTTCTGAACCAGAAGATTTACAAGTGTCTCTCTGTGGAATATCATCAAAGAGGCTGAGACACAACGTCATCTCCATTATTCCAAAGGGCTGTACACCAACACAGACATTCTGCCAGGATTGAACAACATCAGATAAAAAGAAGTTTGTTTTTTTTTACTGGGAACTGTATTCGATGATGTCACAGTAAAAAACAGGTGCAGAAAGTCTATATTTTTCAGACAGGATTAACACATGCTAAACACAAAGCTCTAATATTTGCACTAGAATGAGCCATTGTTACACAGGGGTCATAAACAGGTTCACACCTGCCAAAAAGGTTCACTACAAGGTAATCCATCATCTACAGTATAAGAGATGCTGAATGATTGGATGTACAGTGCCCTCTTTTGGAGCAATGGGGTAAAACGAGAAAAGAGAAATGGAGAAAAGAGAATGGTCTGTGGAAGTTGTCAGTCATCCAGGAGATATTCAAGAAAGGCATCTGGACGTAGCCTTGTTAAAACGTAAAAGTGGAATACAAGAAGAATGTCAGATGGATCGATAACAAACTGGAGAACAAACAACCAAAACAATAGTGCAAGATTGACACAGTCACATCACAACATTAAGGGGTTGCCATTCCTTTAATGACATTTTTTGACCTAGCACAGAAGATTTTGTGTGAAACATTTGAAAACTATAGTACAAGGGGTTGATGACAGGTTGATGGAAGGACAAGATCTCAGACACAAGCAGCCGAGATGAGTTTTCTCCACAGGGTGTTAACTCAGACGTCTGTTCCAAATCCCTCCTGGATGCCTCCCTGGGGAAGTGTTCCGGGCATGTCCCACACGGAGGAGGCCCTAGGGAAGACCTATAGAACAGGCTAAAGGGATTCTCTTGGTATTCCACCAAAAGAGCTGGAGGAAGTGCCCAGGGAAAGGGAAGTCTGTGTGTCTCTGCTCTGGAAGAAGGTGGATGGATTCATGGGAGTTGTTGATTTAAGGTAGTCACTGATTGACATTAATGACTAATATCTAAGCTAAAGTTGGCTAGGTTTGCATACCGTTGCCCCTATTTGGAGTAAACATGATATCTTGAGATCTATGAGACAATAAAGCATTTATAGCCTGAAAATTTTTAGTCTAGTTGTATCCGATAAGCAAGTTGTTTAATTTTAATAATTCTAGTGTATTTCATGGAAAATCACAACTGTTCATACAAGTTTATGCAATACATTCCCCGTGGGTAATTTTGATGTGAGAATGTGCACTCCACATAGAAGGGACCACTGCCAAGAGATAGAGGTGCTAAAGACTACCATGCACACATTTGCAAGATTTATCCAACACAAACTTTTACTGTTAACCTTTGCATATACCTATCACACTTGCAAATATATGTAGAAAAGTAAATTAAGAGTAAAATAAAGGTGATGCAAGAGTAAGCCTCTAAAAGTGATTTTGGTGTTTGTTTTTTTTAGATTAAAAGCTTCATATTCGGATGATAATGTAACCAATTATTTTGTATTGTGTTCCCTAACTAAACGCTGAATCATATTTGTACAAATCCTAGTTCCAGTTAATGGCATGTATCAAGTCACCATCTTGGGTCCTTTACAGAATTCCCACTTACTTATGTGACCTGCTAGTTATTTATCCATGAACCCAATGTAAATGTTCAACAGTTTATATGCTATTACACTTTGACTGAACTGTAATGAAACTTTTAACCACAGAGGGGAGCTGTACACTTATATAACTGACATAAGTGGTAAGTTGGGAGAGAAGAGCTTCCACATACAGGTAAAACAGTTTCCATGAATAATATCAATAGCTGAATTGGTGAAATGGTGAACATTGGATCTGTATAAACCATGTTATCCTTCATCCATTTAAATCCTTCTATTTTGACCCTAAACGCTCTTCCTTGTGTGACATGCTCGTGACAGATAATGCTCTTTTACTGGCTCCCTGTAAAACTTAAAAAGCTAGACTTTCCATTAACAGCCTTGACCTCCTCTTTACTCAATCTACAGGTGTGTTCGGGTTAAACATTCAATAAGGATGGGCTTATCTAAATAAAGACATTCTGCGTGGGTCTAAATTTGACTCACATTAGAGCGTGTGGATTTGTTCACAAACTCAACATCATGCTGAAATGCCCACGATAATATTAGCTTCGTAGGAGTCGGATCAGTCGAGTAAAAAGAGCTGCAGAGTTCATGTACATTTTCATCTTCTTGAATTACACTTGAGCTACAATTCTTCCATTCCAGACATCTCGTGTAAACAGCTGAAAAGAAGAGATGCCCATACAGCAACCCCTGAGATAAGGACTGTCGAAACGTCACAATATGAGTCACAGAAGTAGTGCTCTGTTTTTAAATAAAACAGCTGAAGCGTCTGAAATTGCAGAGGGAGAAATGAACTTCCCGCTGTTGAAGAATAAAGTGCTGTTTTTAAAGCAACATAGACAACAATTGCGTTGTTTTTTTTTATCTACAAAGTGAGGATTTAATTGGATTTTGAGAGTGTGGTTCAAATCTCTGCTCATGTTAAAGTATAGTTACTTTATAAGCTGATAGAAGTAAAAGTTGTCAACAAAATTATTACTTGAGTAAGAGCAACAAAGTCTTCAGTATTTGACTCCGGGATTGTCTAGCCTCGGGACCACCCTGCTGCGAGGAGAAAGTTCCCACGTGCCACTGATATCTAAGTTTGTCTTATTTGTATTTTTTTTATAGTGGGCCTATGAGATATAAGAGTATTTTTTGGCATCTTTAGCCTTTCTTTCATAAAGTCAGTGTAGATAAAGACAAAACCCAGGTTGCTCATGTACTATATGTGGTATGTGCTCACCCAGGCACTCCCATTACATCTGTATTTAAAAGAAATTAGAATATTCATACAAATTAAACGTCCCATGTTGCAGCTTCCAACCCCGGTTCTGTTCATTTGATGTTCCACTATTCCACTATTATCTCAACTCCTGTTATGCCTTGTCATTGCGGTTTTCCCATCCTTCCTTCTGACAAACGGAGCCACAAAATAAGGTTAATGGGCAAACAGGCAAAAATCAACCTAGAAACATCATATTGCAATTGTTATGAAGGAAAATGTAACTTCATTTCCAGCACCTGCCCCAGTTTTGCCTTAATAGGACTTTTTCGACCTTGCTTTAGAATCTTCTAACACTCAAGATCTACTGAAAAGACTTTCCCAATCTTCTGGTCTGCAAACACATAAGCAAGACAATGATAGTCTAGATAATATGTCTGTGCCCAAGCAGCATTTCCTGCATACTGTACATTTTGTGCATTATACATTTTATGGTTTCAACCAGAGTGAATACCAATGAGGGCAGATCTCAAAACCGCTGTCAAAAATAGACACGGGTCCTATTGTTGTGACCAGAGGATCTTCACGTTGAAGCTGTTTCAAGAGAATCTATCACATACCAATGAAGCCACATTAGCAGCGGTTTTAACATAGAAACC
This sequence comes from Rhyacichthys aspro, assembly GCA_036850595.1. NCBI lineage: Eukaryota > Metazoa > Chordata > Actinopteri > Gobiiformes > Rhyacichthyidae > Rhyacichthys > Rhyacichthys aspro. The sequence goes on from CM072163.1 coordinate 16,895,879, forward strand.
ACATCAAGCCATTCAAAAGTGCAAATATGTGGAGAGAGAACTTCACACAGTTTTGGTGTAGAGTTTATGGGAGGATTTTTGTGAGAAAAATTGTAGATGGGTTTTTGTTTCATTAATAATTTTGAGTATTTGTGAGTAAGATAAGTTTATCAAAAGACGATGATTTGATGTCACCCAAATCAATATACAGTGTTAGGAGGTCATCATTAGGAAGCCAGAAGTGGTGACCATACATGAGAAAAATAACAGAGTTTTGGAAGTATGAGGAATGTAAACATGGATGTATAATAAGGCCTGGACTTTTTCTTGATCAGTGGCCACTGGAGGTATTGCAGCAAAAAAAAAAAAAAAAAAAAAGGATTTTGTGTTTATTTCCTATTTTCATGTCAACAACTTTTTCTCTGTTAAAAAATCTTAAACCATTATTGTTTTATGACGTCACCACTCACCATTCATCCCACCTTCACACTCATTGGTCAGAACCGTTCACATAGAACCTGAGAGTGGGTAAAACACAAGACCGCATTCACAAGGACTGTTGTGTGTCTGCTCTATGGGCCACACATCACAGAAATACACCTGGAAGCCAAAAAACGTGTTTGGTGTGGTGTACAAATGAGCAATATCTATTGAAAATCATTGGTGTTCATTACTCATTCAGGATCCTGTTGTAATTATAGCTTCTTGAATGTCAGAAAACTGGCTGTTGCTGGTTAGTCATGCAGTAACGTAATAAAGCAATTAAACACTAGAGTAGCTTTCAAAGTTGTGAAGCTAGCTACAGTAGACTATGGCAATTTGTATAACCAAACAAAGTATAACTTGTATAGCAAACATGTTGTACTACATCTAAGTACTTATTGCTGGTTGATGCTTTGAGTCTTTACTTAGGAGGAAACTTTATATTGTTAGAGTATCTGTGTAGAAGCAGTGCCACATTATGAAGAAGCATATAACTGTAGACCTGATCTATTAAACTTTCTTCAAAACACTTGTATATTTTTGCGTTAATGTTGTCATATTGATCACATGACCCCTACCACATAATCACAATACAGCAGCAATACAAAGTTACATGAAGATACCTTAAGATTATGACTTTTTTTTTTACCAATTCTTACCTAAAGAAAACATTAAAATCTTACATTTTTGTGCAAAAATAGCTAATAGGGTGCTAAAAGTGGTGCCGTTACAAGCTGATTAAAGTGTTTGGCCAATATGCATAATAGAAACAACAAAGTTTTAAAAGAAATCTGTAAGCTTTATTTTCCTACATTTTCTTTTTAATGTTATCTATATGAAATGAAGAAGCAAATCTAGACAGGAAACCAATCCTTATCCTAATACCATTGATAACACCATGTTATAATTGAGGTGTGCTTTTGGTTGCTCCTAATTCGAGCTGAGTCGCAGCTGTAGTCACTCACCGGGAAAGGGAACATTTTAGAAGTGGTCTGATGCGAGGTGGACATGTTCGACCCTGAACTGTGGAAAAACAGGCCTTGTTTTCCTGCTGAGAGGCCTCATTACGAGACAGCAGAAGAGCTTCCCACAAACAAGCACAACTCCTTGACCTCACATGGGAGTGAATGGAGAGGAACGAGAGCCTCGCCAAGCCACAAACGCACACTCCAACCCTCGCCAGCAGGCACCAGCTGCCCGGAGTGTCAGCCTGGGACACAGATGCATGCTGGGGGCCTTTGACTCACTGGCTCATCCTCTACAGCTGCTCTGGAGCCCTACACTGATCTGTGGTAAAGCCAATGGGCCAGAACTAATTTAGACTAAACATTTAACTAGTCCAGGAATAAGCTTCTGGAGTTAATTCTTTGATAGCCCCAGAGAAATAACATGCAACACGGACACAGTACTTATCTCTGGCTGACTAGAGAACTTTTTTTGACTTATTTTGGTACAGTTTAACTTTATAGCTTATCAGTCAGTCATGTCGTATAATAGAATCAAATATAGTTGTTGGGGTATGTGGTTGCTGTAGGTAGTGTTATAATGCTCACTGTTCAGTTTTTAAATTAGTTGCAAATTTGAAATTGGTTAGTGTTCTTAGCTGCATTTAATATACAGTTGAACCATTTTGACTGCAAAGACAAGGGTCCCCAACCACTGGGTCGCAGACCAGTTCCAGGCCATGGATCATTGTGTACCAGGCCGCACAGAAAAGTAATAACAATAATACATGTGTAGTAACTACATTCATGGTAAAACTGTGTAATATGTGTGTTATGCACCCATATGAATATGTTTCGCGAGTGATTACGAGTACAATATCTTTCTACAAATAAAAACAATACACCAACATCACTTCAACAAAACACTACATTTACAAAAAAAACAAAAAAACCACACTTAATCGTAATCATTAAAGGCAAACATACCATAAGAACCGTAATGAGGAGGCAGGGCTTATGACAAAAGTAAAAAATAATTGACTTACTTCCTTCATTCATGCTCATTAAGTATCAAAGGTTCACAAAATGCTCTACTTTTTCTTTTGATATTTTGCCCAAATCACAAAGGTTCTGTTGTGGTTCAGCTATTAGTTTACACAAGGACGGTGTTCTGACTCCTCAAAACCCCAAACTTTTTGCTACAGCCAAGGAGGTGTTTTCATTTCAACACCCGGTCCATTATTGTGTAAACAGTGCAGGAGTTCTTTGTAAAAACCGTGATGTAACAGCCCTGTCTGAGAAAGCTATTGGCTGCTGGCTAAATACAGACAGTAGAACGACAACAGCAAAATTCAGTGTTTTTGTGCATCGAAAACTTGTGTTCTTATTATATATTGTTAGTATTAGATGTGTAAAAGTTTGCTGGTGCTTCATGAAACCCCAGGATTGAAAAGTTGTGAATTTGAGGTAGCACAGTGTAGCTATTATTTCTCCTTGATTACTACTATTGCTACTGGCCTGCGGCATCATATAAACAGCGCCTAAAAAGATCACTTTCTTGTTGCCCTTTCCTAGACCAGCCCAGACCCAAAGACATATCCACAGTAATATTTCAGCACTTGAGCAGTCACAGCTGAGACGTGATGACACTAACTGCCTTCACCAGGTGTTCCCTGAGCTGCTGATGGAACAGAATGCAGTAAATGGGACCAAACTGCTGTAAATTACAAGTTTTTGCAGTGAACCGTATCTGATCCTGTTGCTGTTGCCTGTTTCTGTCGAGTGGGTTCAGGAGACGCTGCTATAGTAACAGTAATGTGCGAGCTGAGTCATGCTTTGGTGTGCCGTCTAGACTCTGTACACGACGTGACCTCAAGCTGCACTGCTGTATTCGGTCGTAAACCAATGGAAAACACAAGGATGGTGATTTATTCATTATTTGACTCATTGGGTTATTTAATTTTGTTTATGTAACTGTAAAAAAACATGGGTTACAATAGGAGAGAGGATCTTTAAAATTAAATGAAATCAGATAAGATACAATAATTGGGTTAAAAGTATTATGTGAATAATTACATTTACTTATTAGTGCTAAGTGTGTTCAGGTTGATGATCCTGTGATCCTTGGACCCTTGGGTCATGTTTTGTTGTGAACAAGAAATTATATAAGTCTTTCATGACAGAAAGCACAAAAGATTGGATTAAATCATTTATAAACGGATGACATGAATGAGGAAATTAAATTAGTATCAGATATAAATGTAATGCGGATATTTACATCGAAAAAGTCATTGTCTGTTGTTGATTTTCAGCTATTTTTGGTGAATAAGTGTGATAAAAATATGAACAAAAATGTGAAAATGTTTCAAGAACCAGCACAATCACCTCCATTTGGCATGCATTTCATTTTAGTTTGTCACAGGGACAGTTTTCAAGCAGAAAGACATTTTTGTTACACATAATAGATGCATTTAGGTCGACAAAACAATGTCCTATGACAGAGTATAATTTCTGTAGCTCAAGTTGTAGCTGAGGGGTGCGCTTTTCTGCCTTTTAACCAAAAAGACTGAATTGAAAGGGGGAAAAAGAAAAAAAGGACAACAACCAATAGTGCTGTATTTTAAAGAGCCCACTTAAACGCGGCGTCATGCTGTTAATGCATGTTTTTTTCTCTCACTGTCATCTGTCAAACTATGTAAGAGACACATAGAGTGGACTTTGAGGATCCTATCAAAAACGTCTGTGTGTTTTTGACCATTGGATTCATTCTCTATGTGCACTGACAGGTTGCCAACCCTATGTTTTGAACAGAATGACTATCTTATAGCCAACTGGTACAAACAACAATAAATACATGAAATATGCCACAGGAGGTGCTGGATCCTGTCAAATAGGCCCCGGTCCTGATTTGGGATGTGTTCCAGCATGTTCTGGCACAAATTAAGGCCTGCTCATGACTCCATCTAGTGGTAGGGGGGGCATCTACATGACAAATGTGAGTGTACACAGCTCACACACAGAAAACTGGAGTGTTTATCCCAGGTCAGGATACAGCAGGAAGCCAAAAAAAAGCACTGACAAATGTGTAAGATTCTGTCATTTAAGACCATGAGTTACTGAAGCAAAAACAACGTATTGTGCCCTTCTCTACTCCATGATTGTGCTGTTGATGTTGTTCACACAATGTGTATTTGGCTGAAATCATAATTATCAAAAGTCCATAGCCGATGGGATGATTTATATGGCCCAAAAGTCACATTCTCTCGTAAACAATGTGCCTAAATGCTGCTGAAAGAACTGTTTCCAAATGACAGTGACAGTCTCTTGTTGATATCTCTGTAATGCACTCAAAAGCACTCTAACTATAATCCAGAAAATGTTACAGTAAAAATGACAAATACAGTCTCTTTAATGGTTTAAGTGATAAGTGCTTGTGAAATGTGTAAACAGCAGAGACATCTGGGAAAGCTCTGTTAATCATCTGACTGCTGCTTTTATGGATTCACTTTGTAAAAGCCTCTGGGATCCCATCCTGTATTAGCGAGACTCTCACTCCTGTTTTATGGACTTTACAAGTAAATCCCATTTTTACTGTTGAGGGCTGTTAATTCATGCTTTTAAAAACTCTGTATCTTATGTTTTTACACACCTACCACAGGATGTAACTATGTTTTGACCTTTTAATGTCAGTCTACAACATGAGGTGCAGTCATATGGGCTCTATGATCTGGCCTGAAACGACTAGTTTGTTTTTATGCCATGAGCAGTTTGATTAACCTCCATCCAGTGAAATTATTAGTGACAATAATGACACAGTGCATTAAGTAGAGAACACTGAAAGGCTGTAGTTATGACATTTGGTGTTTGACTTGTCACGCTGAGATCCTATGTTCAAATCATCATGTTTGTTTTTCATGTAAGGTTCATGTTTTGGTTAAATCTTCGGCTCAACCACCTAACAAGTTTGTTATTTGAAGTGAGGTGACCAACCTTTGATGAGTGGATAAAAGCCCGTTCTGCTGCTGCTTGCTGCGAAATGAGAGGCCGTGTTTTAGAATAGAAGGTCAGGGTGTGGTGAAAATGACAGAGGCAAGAAAAGGTCAAGAGGAGAAAGAGGAAGAAAAAGGGTTGAGATCACATTTTGCAGAATTTTTAGAACTGATACTTTGTGCTTGGTTCAAACTGATTCCATAATGAGTATTCTCACCAGTACTGTTGTTGAAGTCATGTGCATCAACAACATACACTGATGAGAAAAGCTAGTGCTGGATATCGACGTCTGAGGGCCTCCAGAGAAAATTCAGAGGAAGCCTTGGAGATGTAAACACTGTTGGTCATTTAAGCGGGAAGACAGCTGGCAGCGGCTATTTTTAGGGCCTTGGGTAAAATTGTTTTCTGAATAATTGCTGTAAGCAGTAGCCTATACTGGGCATTATTTAACAACAACTGTCTGGATTTGCAAACACTGAGAATGACAAATGTCCATCTGACAATTTAAGCAACATGTGGTTATAGTGAAGAAATCCTGACTTACAAAGGGAGACCCAGGTTTAGATCAGAACACTTGAGTAGTCCTAATGTTCAAATTAAATTTATTAAGAACATTTTGAAGAAAGATTTGATGTGTGAAGACAAAAGCGTTTAGTAACATTTTCACAATAAAATCAGGTTACTTTTTGTAAATGTTTGACTGTTTTTGTTCAACCATTTAGAACTAAAATATGCATGCATCAACAACAATATTAAAAACGGTGCCATTTAATATTAGAATACATATTGTGTTGTATCCAGTGCTGTCCCAGTGCCCCATCGTGCCCCAGTTCCTCTCATATCAGTGAATGTAGAGGGCAGTGTATGCAGCTGACCCCCGCTGCACACACACAAACAGAGTGAAAGTGCCATGGAGCAGCTCCAGATGTGAACATCCTCCTCCCTCTCTCTCCCACACTCACTCATTTCTCCAGCACTTCCACCAGCGCTCCACCAGCCCCCCCCTTCCCTCCCCCGAGCTGCTACAACTTTTCCATTTCCTTTTTTGGTGAAAAAATCTGAAACTTCGGCAGGGAGGAGGACATCACACCAGCACCGACAGGAGAGCGGATCTGGCCCTGTGTGTGTGTGCTTCATCAAGTCCATCAAACAGTCAAGTCAGCATAAACAGAGCATACACACTTCTCTGCACTGCTGCTTTCACACACAGTATTATTTTATTCTGCAGTAAAACGATACAGACAGTTTTTACTGTCTTGTCACATGGTTTCTTTCTCTCACACAGTGGCCTGCTCTTCTCCATGTGCAGTCTGAATTTACACACACCGCCTGATCTTTCCTTGAAAGACTCCCTGCCAAAAGGATTTTGTCTGACTTAAACACAATTCTACAGAAGGAATGAGCTCATAAAGAAGAAATGTATATTCAACCACAACCACAAAGACATACAAAATATAAAAATGTCTGCAGTGTACATTTATTTAATTAGACTTCACAAATAGAGCGGACCACTGTAGGTTTAAGCCATATCATTCATCTTTGATTTACAGTAAGTTCATACTAGTATGATCTCAATGGCCTAGTTTCCATCTTGAAATGCATATATGCCAACTCTGACTCACCAGCATCAAAGCTGAAAAAGGGTATAGATTTATAATTTTCACATAAATGTTACACACTAGCAATAAAAACCACAGATTTTAAAGCAAGATAATAATTACTAAGGCAAATGAAGAAATGCACATTACACTGCTTTATGGTTTCATGCTGGCTCTGCTGCTCACTTTGAGCATCGGTGACAGACAAATATTTACAAATAAAAAAAAACTAAAAACAAGCTTAAGCTTTATGAAACATAAACATCATAAACAAAAAGCATTATAGCTTTTTTTATAGCGTTATATCACGTAAAAGTGGCTTATGTGTGTTGTGCCATGTCTTTGAAGTGTGTTATGTGCACGTAAGATAGGAGCAATACTAGCCAAAGTGCAAATGACTTATTGATTGTAACGTTAATATATGACTTATTCTAAGCTGATCAGTATTTTATTATGTTTTTTTATGATACCACAACAGTGTCACACCTCCTTCCATGTCCTTATATACAGTACAATGTAACATCGAAAGATAACGGACTGATAAGACGAGGTGACGTTCACAATGCATTAAATGAGTCAGATGTAAGCGCATTAGCAGTTAGTCCACCATTAGACTGAAATGTTTACATATCATACCACCTCAGTGTTCTGCGTCTGCTCTTCTGAGCCTGACCTCAACCTGAACTCTTGTGTATATCATATGAAGCACTTGTTGAAAAGTGACTAGCACTTTTGTCTCTTTGGTTTAAACGTAGATTATAACATGCATATCAAGTTTTTAAGGCACTATCTATCTATTACAAAACTTTTCTTTAATTGTTAGTGATAGCTGGGTATTGTCATTGTACATGGCAGTTGTAAACAGTGTAAATGCATATCCCCAGTCTGAATCTGACAGTAACATAGATATAATACACTATTTACAACAATCACATACAACCCTACATTGAAAGCCCAAACTATGACTTTAACACAGCACCAAAGCGCTTCATGAACAACCAGTCTTTTGGTGTCAGTCAACACAACCTTAGAGGAGGCCTGTGTGACGTTTCTCAGGAAAGAGTGTGGAAATGTTGTGACGGCGAGTTAAAGGACAGTCAATCCGAGGAGAGGTGAAGCAGGTCTTATAGGTTGTTGTGGCAGTCACGGCATAAGATGTTTTCCCCGTCTGGGAAGAAACCGGCTCCCACCAGAGAAACAGAGCAATTGCTGCAGTTGAAGCAGGGCTGGTGCCACTGACGGTCCTCGAAGGAAATGTACTTCCCTCCTCCAAAACCTGCAACAGGACAAAGATACGGTCATAAACATTTGGATTTATGTGAATGACCGAACGATATCTCTTGGAAGTGTATGGATGTGTGTTTAAAAGCATATTTTGTGACCTTTTAATTTTGTTTATGGATTACATGCCACGTTATACACAAGCCTAAGCATGAAGTCTGGTTTAGACAGTGAGGTACAAAGGCTGCAAGTTTGCTATTTATTATTTTAACTGACTTTTTTCTTTAGTACACAATGGCTTTCTATTCTTACCTAACCATAAACAGATGTGCTTCTTCTAACATAACCAGTGTCAGTTTATTTTTATAACCCCACGTTTTGTTTGCCTGAAATCATCTAAATCATTTAAAGTGGTTTTATATGTGTTTACCTTAAATGCATTATACATATTTTTTAATTTCTTGTGCAACAGAATTTTATGGTCATAATAAAAATGATATATGCTACTTGCATCTCTAAAAATGACCAGGAGTCTAGTCTAAAATACACTAGGTGACTCTGGCCAAATGTTAACTTTGACTTTAATTGCAAAATCAATCAAATCCACTTTATTTGTCAAGCACATTATACAAACACAAAGTTTCCAAAGTTCTGCAAAGAACCATAAAACCGCCATTCAAACAACAGTCATGATACCCTATTCTACTGGTATTGCTCTTTTATTCTCCCAAAACAATGATTTTAACAATGCAACATAGTGTTCATGTGGAGATTCAACATATTGCGGCTTGACTAAAATACATGTGGTGTCCCGCATAGATCATGTTTGATCCAAATTTTATTTAATGTAATATTATGATTATACAATGAACATTTGCAAATAACAGCACAGGCCAGAAGTGGGACCAAGTCATTGTTTTGCAAGGCACAAGTAAGTCTCAAGTCTTTGTCCTCAAGTCCCGAGTCAAGTCCCAAGTCAAGGCTCACAAGTCCAAGTCAAGTCCAAAGTCTTATACTACAAGTCCTTTCAAGTCTTTTCAACAACACTAATGTTATGTTAAAATTTAAATGCTGATGTAAGCTTTTACATCTGTATTTGTTTAACAAAAAATGATAAACAAAGCCCAATTGACAAGTACTTGTATTTCTTTAGGGTATTTAGTCAAAAAAGTATTGTCATTTGACTTCTTTCTATGCTTTGGTGATGCCTTGGTGCCAAAATGATTTAATAGATGATTAAAAGATGAAATGGTTTAATAAAATGAATTGTTTCTATCACACTTTTCAAATAACTTTCTTTTAATCTTTGGGGGAGAAGCAACAAGTCTTTCCAAGTCAGAGGCTCAAGTCCAAGTAAAGTCTCGAGCAATTGGTGTTAAAGTCCAAGTCAAGTCTTTTTACATTTTCTCAAGTCAAGTTAGAAGTCATCAAATTTGTGGCTCAAGTCTGGTCTGAGTCCAAATCATGACTCAAGTCCACCCCTCTGCCGCGGGCTAGTTTTGGTGTTTACTTATTGGCCCTATATACAGTGTAACAGTCTAATAAAACAATTCACAATATGGTTTTGAGATCTTATAAGCTAAATTATACTTCTGTAAATTTCATTTGGTTCAGACAAGTCACTGTTTATGCCAGAGACACATATTCAATTATAACTTCCCACTGATTTCTGCACTGTACATGGAAGTATACGACAATGTTTTCAATATATATATATTTTTTTATATTTCTGCTTGTTGTCCCTTCTAAGTCTGCCATGAGAGATGGCCCTGCTGATATGTCCTTGTACCTGTGATGGGTTTAGCGCAGGCCTCACACTTCTTGGCGTACAAGCTCCCAAAACACTTGAGGCAGTACGGGCTGTCATCTCTGGAAGTGAAATGCTGACCGGCCAGCTGCGTCTTACAGTTGGTGCACACAAAACACTCTTTATGCCACGGCTCGTCTCGATAGGTCACTCCCCCTTTAGCCAGAGTCTAAAATCAGACAGGTCAAACGTCAAATAAAGTCGGCAACATACAAAAACGCTGTCCCAGAACGGAATTTACCAAACTAATAACATTGTAAGCATGATTATGTCTCCAAACTTTATCTCCTTTGGATTTTATTTCATTTTTTTCATGTCACGGCCGTTGTATTGACCTTTTTACAGCGCGTGCAGCGAGGAGCGAACTTGTCCTCGTAGCAGGGAACGCAGTAGTGTTCGTCCTTGTCGGGGATGAAGGACTTGGAGCCAATGGGCTGTTCGCAGCTGTGGCAGATAAAGCAGCTCTCGTGCCACGTGGAGCCGCCATACTCCAGCTTCCTCGTGCCTAGATGAACACAGAGCACATCAAAACATTGGGATATAAAAGGCAGAATGATGGATGGAAAAAGTGACCGGCAAAAGGGACCTATTATCCTCCTTAAAATGTCATGTTAAAGTCATTTTGGTATATTTGGTGGTATTTTTACCGGGCTATAAAATGATGAAATGATTGCATGATGGTATATAAAACTCATTTTGTTTCAGTAACGTTTATTTTATTTTGAATCATAATACCACAGCTACCACAATACTTTCCTATTGCTGGAAATCTGAAGCCCATTTTCCTTTATGTCCCCAACCTATCCATAGAAATATCCCCCTCACTTCTCTGTTGAGTTTTTATTTAGACTTTTTTATTGTTATTGAAGATACAGAGGCCAACATGTTGCACTATGTCCTTTTATTAAACTTTATTTTTTATTATTTGTTCAAACAAATTTGTCCAAGCAAAACTTCATGAGCACCACGACATATGCTTACATGGTTCTACTCTGTAACTATGTGGCCAGTAATAAAACTCGAAAGCACTGTAATGTTTTATTTACACAAGTCAATTCACTAAATCCTTACATCGCAAGTAGGTCAGTTGTAGCTGGAAGCACAGTCTGCACTATTTGCTCCTGTTTATAGTCCACTGTCAATAAACCTCCTCTCTCTCTTGCCTTATATGTCCTCTTGAGTGTGCGCCATGTTTGACGTCTCCACAGAGCTGTAGGTTTTCCCGACAGGAATATGCCGGTATATATATTGCATATTTATATATCTCATAAAACAAATGGAAAGGGTGAACTCAGATAAACTCAGAAACTTCATGACTAAGGGCCAAAGGTGAGGTACTGCCTGTATTGCAAGGTTTTTTTTTATCAGGAAATGAAGAAACTTCTGCAATAACGAAATGACTGCATTTGCGAATGGGAAACAGCAGCAGCTTATCAAATGCATCTTGGAACTAAAACGGCTTTTCAGTATATAGTACATGACATATACATTAACTACTTCAGTGTAGAGTTCAGAGTTTTAAACAAAGATGAGTGTTTAAATGTTTCTTAGATTGCTTTACATGGTCACAGGAGAGGCAGTGGATAGTAGAAATGAATAAGCCTAATAATAAGAAGGAAGCATGTGGAATACAACTTAGAATTGATTTTACATTTTAAATTGTACTTGGTTTTATTTGAATTTTTATTTTTTGGAAGGATGTGTTATTAGTGTTATTGTCATTAATTAATGGACCATCTGCCTGTTGATAATGTATACACTTGAACAAAATGGAGGACATTGGTCAAAACTGTTTGAATTTGGCTAACTTTAAAAATATGGACATTTGAAGTTCCATAAAACGCGATGGAAAGACCCATCAGTTCAATTGCTTCATGTTTCTGCAGAATTTCTAATGCGAATTATTACACACATGTCCACTGGGTTTGTTCATAGACAAAAGCATGTCCCTGCAGGGCTACCATAGCTGCTCACATCTCACGCAGGGACTCCCTTCGAAACAGGCATTGATTGTAATTTAATGCATGTTGTGTTTTTTTAAAGTAAATTCTACTGGAGCCTTTCAACGACAAATTGTAAATATGATGTACAGAAAGACGTACACACTGCAGCTCATTTTCAGATACAAAATCATATTCAACATTGACTAAACCTCCACTAAGCAGTATGAAGAGTGGTTGTTTTCACTTTTCTATTCTAGTCTTTTCTGAGATCCATTTATCTTTGACTGTCATGTTTTGCACTTCCTGTACGCCGAACATGTTCCAAATATGGTAATCACGTTGTGGTTTGATAAATTTACAGCATCCTTTTACACTTTCCCTTTGTCAGTTTATATGGGTGGTATCACAATGAATCAGTCTGCAGTAAATGCGTTAATGGTTAAGGTTTATAGGTGAAAGTATTTTTTTGACCTTTGCGAGTAACTTACTTGTTGTTCTGTACTCTGCCTAATCTTGTATGGTAAATATTTCTCAAAACACACAATAATTGCTTACAGGCAAAGTAAATGTGCATGTGTCAGTCTTCCTGGAAACGCTTGTTCCTTTTATGAGGGTTGTGTAAATTTGCTTCAGAGGCGCTGGAATAACTGACTCTTATCTGTTGACATCACTCCACACAAAACAAGTCCAACAGTTATATTCAGTGGCCCAGACCAGCATCATGTCAGAGCATGGATCTTTTTCATGGTCATCATTACTGTATCTACTGTAAATTATTTTTTGTGTACCTCCATTGTGTCTTCATTTGCCTATGTATCAGAAAATGTAAATTGTTATATGGCATGGAAAATGTGAGAGCCTATTCCAGATCTAGTCCAGGGGCAAAATCTGTGTCTTTGTCAAATGATGTCTAGCTTAAAAGATCAACAGGAGCATAAACATGTTTTCCAATATTCAATTCTCAAGAAATTTCAAATGGATATGGCTCTTGCTGTGTCCTGTTGTTTGCAAACTTTGTAGTATGTGCAGAGGGTAACTTGTTTGGACCCAAAAACAGTAACTCACCATACAGTCATTTTTACATGTTAAGGCTAGTTGAGGGTTTTTGTAATGTTGTAAAACTAACATTAAGAGAAGACAGACAAAGAAATGTGTCATAGTAAGACACTGTGTCTCCAAATGGCAGTGTGGACCATTACCTGGCATGACGACCTTGTCACAGGCGACGCATTTGGAGGAGAACTCGTTGCAGTAGCAGTCGTTGCAGAGCAGAGCGTCGTCCTGACTCGTGAAGGGCTCATCGGCCAGCGAGCGATCACATCGGAAACAACGGAAGCAGTGCTCGTGGTAGTGCCGCTCCTCGTAAAACAGCTCCTGAGAAAACAAGACAATCTATAAACTGAGAAAACACACTTTCTTAGTAGAGTTAATAGGACTGGGAATACAATGGCTTGTGTTCTCGCTGATGGATGCCTGTCCGGGTCACCGTGACACACGAGATGTGTACAAGGCCCTAACCGCAATGTGCTTTCGTCTGTGTGCGCACAAACAGCACTTTCATGCGTGCTTCTGTCTGAAAAATGTCCTGTCAAAGATGGGAGGGAAGTGATTTGCTGCAGGGCTCTAAAGATGCCAAGAAAATGCGTGTTAATAACTCACTGGCCTTAAGCAAACTAAGCAGCGTAGAATGCTGTAATCTGTAAACTTTGTTGTGCGTGTTGCTTTTAAATGATTAACTTCATGTTAGCGTTTCTTATTAAAGGGAAGATTACAGTTTAACCTGAATGTGGGAATTAAAAGGAGACATTCCCTCATGCTGTAGTTTTACAAGATGAAATTCGCTCAATGGCCTATGTGGATTTAGTGCAAATTGCCTGTATAATTACACATTAAATTAGCCTTTACTTTGACTTGCCACACCGTATATATGCACCACGCCTCATTGAGCTGGAGTGATGCATCACTGACATGACATAACTTCTGCTTCTGAGTCCAAAAGCCATGCCAAGTGATGGTGAAATATGGTTTTGAGCAAATAGAAGATTGGTGGCTTGCTTAAACTATTAATATGTGGCTTGGAGTGGGGAAAGTAGAGGATCATGTGTGTATCCTATTTCACTATAAACATTCTGTGTGTTTTATAGTAGTTTGAACTACTTTGGCAGCAGTATTGATAGATTTTACACAGACTAATTCTTTATATAGAGGATTAGGATTACGATGGCCACCCAACAGATACAGTAAGACATAGTAAGCACATGATAAGTCAACCTAGACAGGACTTGCGTCGTATCCATGTTCTGTGTGCATGATGTTGTAAGTAACAGCAGGTCTGATCACGTCTGAATGAACGCCTTACCCTTGCATCGTGGCCAATGAGCTCTTTGCACTCGTCGCATGTGTTGGAGAAGAGGCTGTCGTAACACGGGATGCAGTACGGACTGTCGTCTGACTGGATGTACTTGCGTCCGTACAGAGACTCCTTACAGTTGTCGCAGTCAAAGCGGTCAGCCATCGTAACGTCCTGTAAAACACACAGGGGACACGCGTTCAAAAACTGACGCCAGCATTTCCAAGTGAGGACGAGAACTACAGAGATGTAAATAGGGGAGGAAAAAGCCTGTGGGATGATTCAGTCTTTGACACGGCAGTTGGACACCAGTGTAGTCTTTCACTGCCAATATTTATGTTGTAAATACTTCGGCTTGTACCGGCCATGGAGCTGAGCTCAAACAAAACACGCAGCACAAGTGGGAGCAAGTGGAAAAAGAAAAACAGAACAAGCAAACGAGTGACATGAGAAGCAGCTCCGAATGCCTATTAAGTTTTATTGCCATGTGATGAAAATGTGATGGATAACAGGGGAGGAGACAAGAGTGTGAGTGGTACTGTCGCTTTGATTCAGCAAAGGACACAGCTCGGCAACTCTGTCAACTACTTCCTATTTCCAACGTCATGATTAAAGCAGTGCTGCGCCAAATGAGTCCATCCCGCACCTGTACTGTAAATATTTATGAGGCAAGACCCTACTTGTAAATGTAGACCACCAGCCGATCCAGTCCTCTAAAGCATGTGGTGTGTTTGTGTATGTCAAAAGGAGCTGTTTGAACATGACTCCCTGCTCCTTTATGCATAAATAATGAAGCAGCAATTCAAGCACAGATATTGCAGCATTACAAAAACTGATGTTGTAATTTAAAGAGGTTTGTGTTGTCAGAAAAACAAATACCTTTTCATACAAGCCTTGTTTGAACCTTCTCAGCATGTGGCTGTTTATCACAAGAACATGATTAGCATTACTTAGTGAAAGACTTTTATGCAACTAACATAAAACAACAGTGTTAGTCCAACTAAAGGAAATGTAAAAGTAGTTGGACTGAGGCAGTGGTGTCAAACTCAATGAGGTGAGGGGCCATGATAGTTAATAAGAATCCTTTCAGGGGCCGAAGACAGAGACATTTGGAAGCTTTTATTAAAGTTATCTTTAACATTAATTACCTCCTTTTACGGAATCTGGTTTTAGTTGGATTTCAACAGGTTTTAGATCATTTGAACAGCTTTTAGTTGGATCTGAACAGGTTTTACATGGATTTAACAGGTTTTAGTTGAATTTGAACAGGTTTCAAATGGATTTGAACAGGTTTTAGTTGGATCTGAACAGGTTTAGATGTTTTTCAACAGGTTTTAATTCAATTTGAACAGGTTTTATTTGGATTATGACAGGTTTGGGATGAATGTGAACAGATTTAATTTATCTTTGTAGCAAAAATATAATCCATCTAAAACCTGTTCACAGGTGAAGGCTGCATTTGGCCCATGTGACTGTACTGACTGAATGTAACGGCTGAGTCACAGAAAGCTATTGGCTGTTGGCAAGATGCAGCAAGTAGAACAACAATTGCAAAAATAGTGATTAATTAGTGATTTTTGTGCCTTGAATCTACTCCTTCACAAAATGTAAGTTGAGATTGTCTTAACACACTACAGTCTCAGCCACAACTTGGTCTCAGTGTGGTCTCAACTTCAACCCTCGTAAGAGCATGGCTTTCGGTCTGCGATAAGACTGTGCAACAAAGTGGCAGAATAATATTGTGCGAGCATTATGACAATATATCAGATTGCCAAAGCATTACGGCACGACTGGAGCAAAGCCCAGTGAGGAGTGATACGGTCCTCTGGCAGCGCACTCTGTCGGCTACTCACTAATAACAACAATCACCTCTGATATCATAATCAATCATGTTTCAGACTGGACCTGCGCTGCCTGTCTTACACAACATCACTCTCACACCAACGCAAAGCATACGAGACGCATACGTAATAATAACCCTGGGTGACAGAGCCAAACCACACACGGGATCCGTCATCAAAGAAAACACTTGTCCCAGACTCTCGAGTTTCTTCCGTCAGCGCTTCGTGAGACAAAAAGCTCTTAATGATTCAGGGTGAAAAAGTCAGGATCGGACAGACCTCACCTGCTCACACTGCTCATGTTTAACCCGGTGATAACAGACGACGCTTCCAAAAAAACTCCCCTCTTTTGTACGATCTGAATGCGTTCATCTTCGACGGCCCCGTGGCCATGTGTACACCCTGGCTCGCCTCACTAGACTGCCATATCGTTTTATCTCAACACTGAGAGGATACATCTTTAGTGTTTCATGTTATGGCTTTCATCTGGGGGCTATGGCAGAATGTCAGAATAAGCAGCTGTGGTTGGCCGAGCGCGCCGTTACATCAGCGTTCTGCCGCAGTTCTTAAAAGTTGGAAAGCTGTTGACTAAGGTAAAAAGAAGCTAAAGATGCTATTTAGTCAGTTTGACCTTTGAAGCACGAGGATATTGCTCCCTGTTTCTTTAGACTGTTGGTACGCTACAGTTACTATGCTCTTCAGTGTTGTTTAGTGCCCTCTCCAAGCCTCTGGAGCACGACTGACGACAAGACACACTCAGTAAGTATACGTTTGACACACCTTTTCTCAAGAAATTCCTCAATTGTCATCAGCCGTAACCCCAATGTCAGAATTAAAGCAACAGTATGAGTGCGTTGCCATAGAGCTTCGTGCGGTGCCAGGTATGTGCTTTTGCTTGCCTGGTAAAGAACGAGATGAGGCATGACTCAGAGGTGGGAAGCCTGCGCCATGACGTCTGCTGTCAGTTCTTTCCAACACAAATCACGCTGCTGCTCATTGTCCTCCTCAAACGTACGTACTTGTAAATATATCACCCATGTATATCTAAAAGAAAGTAGGTCACATAACTCTGTGATATACTGTATATCCTGCTCTGTGATGGTATGATGTTGAGCTATAACACACATCCCCGGACCTGGGACGGATCACCTTGTGTGTGTACATGTACCGAGTGTTGCTCAATCGCTACATGACACATCCCATGCAGCCTTGGCTTGTCTCTCTCTGTCTCTCGACAAGTATTTGGAGGTCACCAGAAAGATACAGGATTGAGCAAGCATGCCTAGTGTGCCAGCAATCAGATAAGATTAAGTAACAGTTGACTCACTAAAGCATGGACGGGAATGTTATGCAGAATTGCAGAGAGATCCCAAACCTTGATATCAGAGTTTCACGTTAAAAGTTCGCCTGATCTTTAAGCCGCTAAGTGTCTGCTAAAATAAACAGAAACGAATTTGTCTCATTTATATTAGACTCCTGTTTTTCTCTCGGTATATTTACTGACAAAAGGAATTCTTCAAAACTTTGAAAAAACACTGCTTTCAATAATTAACTATCAACACTGAAAGTTCACAAGCTCTTTTAAACTTTCTAAAGCTCTTGTCACACTGTGCTCTGTGCAGTTGTAAACAAATGTTGAATCAGCTTACAATTATGCCTTGATGCATGTTCCAATGTCTGACTGTGAAGTGCATAGACTAGAGTGAACTATTTTCAAAAAGTTGAGTGGAACTTGAGGGGCCTTCAAAAAAAGAAATAAGCACAATTTGGAATCTTTATATAACACTAAGGTTTAATCAATATTTTCTACAATCTTCCTAAATTTCCGACACTCTTCGATATTTATTTTAGGTCATCTTTGACGGTACGACTTTGAGATCTCTCATTTTTGATCCTGTCACACTGTGTAACTTATTCCCACTGATTTGCCCTGGCTAAATCAAACACTGGGACAGGGGCTTTACGCTAACCAACAGAATTCTTATTCAAAAGTAAAAAAATAATACAAATTTAAAAAAATGGTTTGCATCCAACAACAAAATAATGCATGTTAAAACAAGTTATTTGAATTTTCGCATACTTCTACTAAACAAAAAGTAGAATGATGCAAGAATGATGAAACTATTTAATTAGGACTGAAACCACTTTGTGCTAGTTTAGCAATACAGCAACATACGTATACGTGGTCACCAAGATTCTACATATTGTACTCTCTAATAAAGGCTCCAGAAAATACAAAATGTTGAAGCTACAACACAACAACTGGCGATGGAACCACATGCCTGAGATGTATTCAACAGTTCACTGCCAGTAGGTAACAATAGCTTTCCACTTCTGAAACCTTGGACACATTGAAAACATAATTGGTTTAAAGTAAAAGTCAACTTTAACATAAAAGCAGAGGCAAAAGAATAAGGGCCTGTTCTGGTCTTTAAAGTTTCCATTTAAGTGATTACCTTAGGGTATAGGAGTTTAAAGGCTTACACAGACGTCAGAGTCTTGACCCCTGCAGTGCTGGACTACATGTAGAAATGACTGAGCCACCACCACACTTCCCACAAGGCTTTGTATCTCCTACTGTACATCCTCACTTCCCAGCAGAGCTCTATCTCCCTTATGTCCAGTGACTAACAACATCGCTGTGGGTCAATAACGTTCCAAAATACCAGAGCTGTGACTGAATACAGCCCCCTGGGAAAAATGTGGGCTTCAAGGAAATCACCACGGCCTACACACAAGACCGGTCCAGAAATACGGCACTGCATTTAATTATAGTGTTCAGATCTCTTCCTTTGTAGGCAGCAGTGTATTTCTGTCTCTGTAATGGTCCACATGGAGTTCATTTGAGGAAATTGGATAAAATACACGATTTATCACATGCAAATATGCGGGCCACTACTTTTGGCGAATGCTGTTTCCTTTGAACCTTTTGTAATGGGATCATCTTGGTTAGTTTATCACATTAGTCAGCATTATCTTCAGTTAAATTCTCATAATGAACTCATAATATAGGTAGGAGGTGGGACAATATATCTGTATAATATGTAGTATCTTCTGTCGAACTGTTTTCCTTGTGGTTTTGTGATCTTTTCAAATTTTCCACTGGTACAGGGCTGATATAGACATGTGAGAGTTTTGTGTGCAATGTGCAATCTGCATAAACACTGTATTGTTATATTGTCATTATCGGACATCGGTATATTTTTTTTTTCTTTAAGCAGTATACTATTTCAGTCAGCTTTATGAACCTTCTATACTCCACAATGCCAGTGTTGTAACTGACTGGCTTCTACATCATGTACATTGGGCCAAAAGCAGTGGAAACTCAAAAAAATCACATGGATAATTTGCATAAATAGACACAACTGATGCAAAGTGGGCAACTTTAATGATTTCCAAGCCTGGCCAGCCTGACCCATTTCCTTTCTGAGCAACATGAAATGAGTCTTTTTTTTAACTCAACTTTTAAGCTCAATACAACCTGAGCAATTATAACTTTTTAACTAAAATGGGGCGGGATTTATGCTGCTTTTCTGATTCGTGGTATGCTTTTCAAGTTGTTTCATTCAAGAGGCAGTTTATTCTGCATATGTAAATTCTGATTGGTTGTACGTCTATCCATTTGTTCCACCCCCTGGAAGTCAACCTTGAATCGAGAGGGACTAGGGTAATTTTTCTGTTATGCTGAGCTGTTCCATTTATACTGAAGTCTACTAAAGATGTAAGAAAGACAAGAACATGAATGAAAAGTGAGCATAAAAGGGCTATAGTCATAGTATCCAGTGTAGTCGAGTAATGGACAAGTGCTGCCCAGTCCCACAGGCCCGAGCATTAATCCCCAGTGCAAACTTTGCTTACGCCCAAATGAACAGTCACTCATCCAGCTGGGAATAAGCCTGGCAGCTCTTCCCCATTTCCTGCTGTCCATTAAAAGAATCTACTAGTAAAATATACAAGGGCGAGACAAAGCACTTGACATCATGTTACAACAACAGAGGACAGACCTTCTCTTGACTGCAGTTTACAGATGAATGTGTCTGCTCAAGCCAAACGATCTCTTCACTCTAATGGCTCTCTTGCCGTTCCATAGTAACTGTAGTACACTGTGTCAACACTCAGTGACTGACCACTATTTAGCTTTCTCAAAGTGAGTCCGTATTTCTAGAAAAGGCTGTGTGGAAATGGAAGTGTATCCTCCCTGATAAGAGATGATCAGTGGTGGAAACAGAACGCCTTGGCAGTCGAGTTATACTTTATCTTTTAAGGTACACATGTCTCACACTAGACCCGGGGCCTTTTGCCCCCCGTGAGGATTTTTTTTTTTTCCCCCCCCCCCCCCCCCATATCTCACTCTTTTTTCTTTTTTTTTTTCCCCCCATTTTTTTTTTTTTTTTTTTTGGGGGGGGGGGGGTGGGGTGTTTTTTTTTTTCCCCTTTTCCTCCCCCCCCCCCCCCCCCCCCCCCCCCCCCCCCCCCCCCCCCCCCCCCCCCACCCCCCCCCCCCCCCCCCCCCCCCCCCCCCCCCCCCCCCCCCCCCCCCCCCCCCCCCCCCCCCCCCCCCCCCCCCCCCCCCCCCCCCCCCCCCCCCCCCCCCCCCCCCCCCCCCCCCCCCCCCCCCCCCCCCCCCCCCCCCCCCCCCCCCCCCCCCCCCCCCCCCCCGGTGTTTTTTTTCCCCCCCCCCCCCCCCCCCCCCCCCCCCCTTTTTTAAGGGAATGGGTTAAGAGAAATCACATAAAGTGTCATAATTGTCATTTGTCATTTATTGGCCAACTGAGACCGAAAGTTCCAGCACACCTTTTAAACCTTAGTCCACAAAACAATAAGACTCCATACCATCACTGTCGCCCGCGTTTTTCTTCTTCTTCTTTTCTTCTTTTTCTTGTCATTGGTGGCATATAACAAAGTAAAAGTACTTTTTACTTCACCACACATGCGTACTTTCTATATGCCACACTTGACTTGGCACATTCCATGGCCATTTATGAAAAGGACATCCCCAGTTCTGTATCCTGAACATCAAAATAAATGGGAAATACGGCCGAGCTTCACTCCACCTTAAATATTTACACTCTTTGGTAGTAACTCTGAGTCTGAGTGGATAGTAACACATGTGGTTTCCACTAGTTAGCTATGATTTATCTAAAAAAGGAGTTGTTACAAAAACAGCTCTTAATCACCATTACTGTCTGAAACCTTTGACAGCAAACTGGAACCAAAGGAATACACAACCCCCCTGGAAAAACTGAAACTTCAGCAAAAATCAAACAACAACCAGTAAAAGAGAGGAGACTAAAGTACAACGTGACATTCAGAGACAAACAAACGTTGGAGCAGGATCTTAAACCTATGACAAGTCTTAAATCAAAGGAGAGGAAAAGTGAAACGGCTGTGTTTGGATAAACACATACCATGACACTGTGCTGTGTCTGCTGCTGGACATGCTCCAGACACACCGAAGCTCCTTGGCTGCACTGGATCTGGGGTAAAATGATGGATCTGTACACTTGAGGTTATCATTTAAAACTGGTTGAGCATATCAAAAATAAAGCCCTATGTCAAAAACCCACTTAAGAGAATTTCTTCTGTGGCCACTTTAAAAAGAGTCTGATCTTATTTATTCCAGTGCTTCATGACCGTTTGAGACTTTCCATTTGGTGACTAATGAAAAAAGGCAAAAGCATGAATTGCACAAGGCTTTTCAACAGTCCAGAGCAAATGTTCATGACACAACATCAAGAGGCTGCCAACCAAGGTCAGACCCTTTGGGAGCGAATTCCAAATCCACATATTACTCTTTCCTTTCCCTCCGCAAGCCAACGACGTCAACATGACTAATCGTTTTCTTGTACATCATTTGGTGGTTGAGGCCATTCGGGTCACAAATCAACAAAAGCCCCCAGAACACTGCTGCACATATGTCAAATATTTGGTTTCGCTGCATCAGATAAATCAAGTCCAGCAATCAAAAGTACACCAATGAATCTTATCACAGGAAGAGAAGGAAATTGCTCATGAAGGAGAGATAACGCCACAGCCACATTCTTTACAAGAGTGGTCGGTTTAATGAAATGTAAAACCATTTTGAAGGATAAAAACACAACGACTGAGATGCCAGTGTAGTTAAGAAACACAATATTTAGTGCAGTTGTGACATTGATTCAAAACCAGAAAACTTGCTGCAATCACCCCCAGGTCGTTTGTGCAATCTGTGCTCTCCAGAGTTTATATGATGAGGTCGGCACTCGGCCACTGTTAAGATGCTATTGGTAAACAAAGTGTGGCTTCAGTAGGAGGCATTTTTTTGTTTTTTGCAATCCATTTCTTCAGAGACAATGGTGGACCACACAGGTCACTAAACAAACCTAAGAGGGGAATATGAACCCTTATCCTTGGATTCACACCAAAAGCAACATCAACGATAAAAGTGACCTGCAGTGATACAAATCCATTTGTTGATGCAAGTTATGGGAAACTATTGACCTTAGCTAGGGCTGGGGAAAAGGCTAAAAAAAAAAATCAAATCCAGATTTTATTCCATTTTTCAGATGATTTTTTTGTCTTACTACAGGTAATTCAAATGGTATTTTTGGGTGTTTTTTTTTGCCAACACAAAACAATAGCAAAGCAGCAGCAGTGTGCATTACTCTCATAGTGAAAATAAAGCAGTTTAGGTTACATACTTTTTAGTCTCCAGAAACCAGGTCTAATACCATTTCAGCTGCACACAAAGCTTTGTACAAAGACATTAAAAGTGCTCCGACTTCATGGCTAATTTGAATCAACAAAGTATGCAGTGCTCAGAGATCCTATGCTGTTTTTTACTGCTCTCTTTGGCGATTACTAATGTTTTTTGTGTCTACAGTATAATATCGGAGCTGCTCTAGCACTAGCAGCAGCATTAGCCTCAACACAGTGTGCAGCAGGGTTAGAAGAAAATGTTTTTTCTGTTAAATTCAATTAAGTGATATGGCTATTTTTGACATCGTCCGAACCTGTAATAACTTAATTTATTGCCCACCCCTAACATTACCCTAAAGAAAAAAGGATGGTGATGCAAAAGCCAATTACAAATCAGGAGAAAATCATGGCAAAAACTGACAAAAAAACAAGATTGGGGCCTACAGTGAATGCATAATCAAAAGTGAAGTCTATTCAGAAGTTTTTTCTTTATTTAATCTTCTATCATTTATTTGGGTCAAAGGTGGCTGGAACCGATCACAGCAGCTTTGGGCTTTACATAAGCTAACACCCATTCAATTTCACATTCACTCCGAACACTTTAGATTCCTCAATTTCACCATTACATGCATGTCATTCTTTGGATGGTGGCCAAGGTCCCCGGAGAGAACCCATGGTAACACAGGGACTCCACACAAAAGGCCCATGTGTTTAAATGGCTGCTGGTGTATTGAAAGCTAATTACTAATTAAAAGTCTGCCTTAAAAGACTGCCATATGTCTGACTTACACACTTTGTACAACTGAACAGTGCATATCAAAATCTATAACTGGAATAAAGTGATTAATATAGTGCCTTGTGTCTTGCACCAAACTCACTGCAGTGGAATGGAAGAGTGGACATGAGTGGGGGCTGGAGTGGAGGCACCTGAGGGCTGTCCTGTGTGGGAGCCTGTGTCCCATTTGAGGATAGAGTACAGGCTGCAGGACCAGACACTACCAGACACCGAAGCACTAACCTGTTATTGTCCCTGAGCGTTTAAACACTGCCTGGTGTGGTGTGGGAGGTGACGCAGGCCTCAAATGAAAGCTAGCATCATAAACATAAAGGAGGCAAATGACTACCTGCGGGACTAAATGATACCGCTGCCTTTGTAATTTGTCCTTACTTGGCAGCTTTAAATGACCAGGCAAGTGTAGGGATGAGGCCTGATGTCTTTTAATATTAGCCTTGATCCCAGTGTGAGGTGCTCCGGAGAAAAATCAGTCAACAGAGTCTGCGTCAAAGCTTTCGGACTTGGCCATTAGAAGGATTTAGTATTGTGATCTACGTGTGTAAAAAGAAGCTGTAGTTGGTTAGACTTTAATCTGTCTTGTGTGACAGTTGCTTGGCAGTTGAGCATGTATACGTGTGTGGAGGCAAATAAACCCTTGACCATAAATAGAAGTGGTTCTAGTTTGCCAATACTAGTTTAGAGTTCTATGCAGAATGAGGTCGGTTAAAGCCCGGTTGAAGAATATGTTAACCCTGCACTGAAAGTCTTTACTGAACTCCAAATTTATTAAGGAAGTCTATGTGAAGATTTTCAGAACAACAATGCTACCCTACTTGTGTTTGTGTTCAGTGTGGCTGTACTAAAGATAAGCTTTTCTTATGTCCCTGATCGTTCTTTTTTCCTACTAAACTATAAATGCATGTGGTACTTTTCTAGCCATCAGCATTAGTAGATAGTAAAAGCTGCCATTGGTATTGTCATATATTGATTTGGACAAACTTTTATGTCAAAAAAATGTAAAAACAAGCACTTCAGCAACTCCCTGCTTACCCCTCAACAGCTATGGTAGCCCTGGAGGGACATGTTGTTGTCTATGAACAAACTCAATGGAAATAGATCATGTAATAAGCTCATTTAAAAAAAAATCTGTTGAGTTAAGACCTAATCCTTAATGCAGGATTGTGTATTTGAAAATGTGCTTCTTCTTCTTCTTCTTCTTCTTCTTCTTCTTCTTTGTCTACTCTGGGCTGGTTTTAATAATCATATAATTTCATAATTAAGTAAGGGGACTTTCATTGCCCTCTATGAAGCTGAGTGTTATCATGAGGTGACAGTAAAAATGTTACATCATGCCCCAATAATCCAATGACTGATGTAACGCTTTAATTTTCCACATCTCTGCTTTTAAAGAAGTTACAGCTGCAGAAAACACCTGTCATCTGTTCTTTTCCACACGTCCATCTCAATCACGGTGCTGCACAAGACTCCTCATACACCAAACAATAACACTGCAATTACTTTAAATCATACAGTACTGTTTTTAACCACCATGAGGGAAAGCGTTGGACTCAGGAATGGATGTGAATTTATTTTTATATCTCTATGCAGATGGCCAAAAGACTACATTTTTGGCCTACATTTGTCTTCCTTTGAAGAAAAAAAAACTGCTGCCATACATTTCACATCTGGTTTGCATTGGGAAAGCTATGCAGTCAACTCCTGTGTGCCAGTGGAGCTTTTGGAGAATCACTGCCTGGAGAATGCCTCTGTGCTGGTATTTGCCGGTAAATGTTTAGATGGCAGAGGGAAAACTGGAGCTAGAGTGAGAAAGGAGAAAGTAAATCTTGAAAAGAAATATCTTGACAGTGTGCTAGCAGATCTGTGGATACACTTTGAGTTGGTAAACAGTGTGGTAAGGAGACAGCAAGGAATGCAGACACAAAGGAGTTAAGGAGCATGTGCCATAGAGAATATGTGTAACCACAAAGATAAGCATGTTGTATAATAGCAGAGAGAAAACCAGGCAAGGTGTTGAGAGGTGTCAGGGTAACAGTTACAGATCTGCACACTGAAGAGCCTGCTACTTTTATAATAAATACATGGAGTAGGCTTGTTCTTGTGCCATATGATATCAAGAGTATATCATTTCTCTTTGAATAAACAGTCATTAATCTAAGGAGCCCTACTACTCTAGTTTCCCAGGACTGATTTGTGACCAAAAATGGCCTTCTTAGTCACTGTTCTGATATCCTCACATCCCCCTGTCATCCTCTGCCCTGTGATCCAAGGGATATAGCATCCCTTTGAAATCTGAACCTTTACTGTTGGTGGAAACCATCAGATGTCTGACACCTGCTTTGTTTAGTTGAATGCTGTAGACCTGCATGGTTAATAGGACAAGGGCTGCACAACTGCTGAATTTTGTGAATAGTGGAATAATTTTCACTGGTTTGCAATTTAGTCTGCAGATGTTTAAATGAGTGCATGTAAATATCTGAGTTACAATGACACAATGAAATTTACCATCTCAGACCAAAAAATAAAAAAATGGTATCGAGTTTTTCAGTCAGAATTGTTGAGTTTACTTTGAAAGAAAAAAGAAAAAATATGTTGCAACATTGTGCAACACTTGGGAAAAAATATTGACTGCTCAGACCCAGAACTAGTGGAAAAGACATCTTGGGCAGACTCTTTCCTTTGTCTCACTAGAGTCATGGAGTCATGAGCTTCTGCGGTGTTCAGCAATCGTTGCTCTCGTTGTCTGATATAAATGTTTTTGGGGGTTTTTTTGCCATGAGGCCTATTAAAAGGTCAAGCCAGATATGGAAATGATCAATGCTGACAATTGTTGATAAACTGAATCTATAAAAATATATAAAATGTAGAAGATTTTCCATTTGTAGCATGGCCTTCAGTGTAACCTCAGTATTGCAAAAAAGAGAACAAGTAAGGTCAGGGAAATTTCACTAGCAAGTCGGCTCATTTAGTTAGTGCTTTGTAAGCCCCACGGGAGGATGTTGTTTTCACAAGCCCAACCCTAAAAGAAGGAACAAAAAGTGTTCCTCTGATGCAATATTTTGGGCTGAAAAACTGCCTTTTAGAAGAGTGTCCACAATGGAAAATTACCTCTGGGCAACAGCTATAAATAAAACTAAAATGATTTCAAGCGCTATAGCTGAAAGATTTAGGGGTCAACTTGGCATTGTCTGTTTACACAAGGCCTGATGGGGATTCGAAAGACATGGATTTCAGTGGTTGCTATGGAGATCTGGATCACCTAATCTGATAATGGAAGATGGTGGTCCTTTGTGTTGACCCTGCTTTTTTAAATGACCTAGTTTAGGGTCAGTCTCTACTCTACTTTATGCAGATAATATTTACACAGTGAGTAACATCACATTTGTCAAACAGTAGTATTTTTGCTGTTATTGGAAAGATGGAAGTCATATGAGTCGTGTGGTAGAAAGCCCAACTCCTACGAGTGCTTTTTGGCCTTGTTTTCAGACAAAATGCAGTCTGTGATGGGAAACTTTAGGAGATGGGAATTTACAAACAGGTGAGACAAGATATTAATCGAGAGAAGAGAAAGCAGCAAACTATAAAATGAAAGAAT
The DNA here is from genome assembly GCA_036850595.1 of Rhyacichthys aspro. NCBI lineage: Eukaryota > Metazoa > Chordata > Actinopteri > Gobiiformes > Rhyacichthyidae > Rhyacichthys > Rhyacichthys aspro. The sequence continues at coordinate 16,923,100 of CM072163.1, forward strand.
AGGTCTAAACTGGCCTGCCCCGAGGAGAACTAAAGGAGCTCTGCCTACTGACGTTTTAAACACACTTACCGTACAATTACAAACCCACAGGGAGAGATCACCAAGGCTAACAGTCATTTAAAAGACACAAAATGGCCCCTACAGACCGGTCATTCACAGGTGGTCTCTCCTAATGCTGCCGAGTCAGCACATGAGCTCGGACATCGTGGCAAAGGGCTTAGATTTCACCGGCCGCGCACTCAGCAATCTGTGCACACTCACAACTGCTCGCAATTATTTATAACTCATCGGGACTGGCCTCGTGGCTGTGGCAGTGGCACCTGACCTTGAGGTTAAGGTCCGCTCTAAAAAATACACTTCCCAGCCTCCCCACACATGAGTGTTCGGTGGAAACAGGTGGATGTTTCCAATCATCACCAAGTATTAACCGTCACGAGCAGCGCGGACAATCCACATTCTCGACAACAGCTGCAAATTATCATTCACGACTGCGGCAGACCAAAATACTCACTCCTCATCTGACTGCTGAGAAAACAGTTCATCTTGAAAAAAAAAAAAAAAAAAAAAAAGGATTAGACCGGCTCACATAACCAATATAGACGTGCCAAATGTGAAAGGGATGATGATCTTAGAAGTCGTTTCCAGTATGTGCAGCCATTTTTCCCCTTCTTGGCCTTGTCTCCATGGAAACGTGTAAACAGTGCCCTCATTCCACAGGACCATAAAGCTGTTGGCCGTGACTTTTGTTTCATCCTGTGCAGTGCTCACCGAGGCCACAACCTGGAGTTTTATGAGAGACGCTGTAGCGGTGTTAAAACTGGTGTTTAGTGACATAAAAAATTATGAACTCGTATAATTAGTGCATACCAAACATATAGTGCCAATAAAAGTACTCACAATCTCTTCCTTTCATTCCTTTTCACCATTAAATATGGCCAGATTAATGCCACATTTATGACAAGAATCTACAATATAGTACTCCTTCAACTGTTTATCCAATGTGTCCATTCTATGCATTCAATGCTTTTACAAGTTTTTCTCAAGTAACCATAAGACACTAGAAGAAGAAGAGACTGCAAATCATTTCAAAGGCCCAATTTTCTTTTTGTCGTCTCTGTCTCAGACTCCACTTACTCCCAAAAGCAGCCTAGGGACCTTTCCTGCTTGTCTTTTATTAAAAAAATAAAACTGGACCCATTTTTCCTACATTACCATAAACATTTAGCTCCAACTTCAGCGTCAGACCAAAGTATCCAACAATTATCTCAACCTCATTTAACATTGCATGAATGCATTTCCAGTATTTATCTTTGTTTGATGTATGTTTTCTTTTTTGAGTTGTTTCGCTGTCTAAAAAAACATAGTCAGTGCTGAATATACACTAAGTTTTATCCAAATCCATTACTTCCTTATTGACAAGCTGTGTAGACCAATGAGAGCGTTCCTTTTTCTGGAGGTAAACATATGAAATCTCAGCTACTAAAATCCTTGATAATAAAGCCTAGACGATGCCTCAATGCCTCATTCTTCACAGATGTTTCCTATTACAATGTGCTATTAGATGATTAAATGGTCACACACTCCCCGTTTATACACAGACATATCCTCACCATTTACTATTAAAGTGACTTTTTTTCAGCGAAATGAGTGCATTTGGCTGTAAAAACACATTCAGTAAACATGTTTCCCTGTACGATGAAATTCTTTCTTTGCTGTCCACAATGAATGCCGTGACGAATAGTTGCATGTATAAAAATGTGCATGTGGAATTGTCAGCAATGAATAACTCACAATCTGCAATGGTAAGAGCAGTATATGTGCAAACTCAGAGTATGAACAGCTGAGTCCAAGAAGAAGTAGCTATAGTCTTTTTAAGAGTCTGACGGCTTCTTCTGGTCTTCTGTTTGCAGTGCAACCCAGGTGCACATTCATTTCCTCCGGTGCAACGCCTCCTTTACCCGTGAGCCTGACAACAGTAAGACGTGAGGCTCTGTACACATGCTCTGTTACTTCCTGTTGGCCCAAAACAGAAACACCTCTGCAAGTTCTCAGAAAGGCTCTGGTGCACAATTACAAACACCCAGAATGAAAAATAGCGCATGATGAAGAACCCAGCGGTCCCTGCAGGCCACGTGCAAGACAAGTCGCACAGTGACACGAATATGCAGCATGCACACATTCGCTAGGGGCACAGAGGATCAAACAGGAAAATAAACACAGCAGCCAGACATGGGGGACAATGGACGAGCAGCTGCACACACACACACACACACACACTTTGTTTGAATGTCTTTGTGGGGGCTTCCTGCTGAGTGTAATTACCGCTCACACAAACAAGACCTGGGTTTTCAGCTCGCATCAATGAGGCCGATAACATCAAATAATCTGATGTATTTGGGAAATGACTTTCAAAGTAGGAGGATCTTGTTAATAAAAATCTACAAACACATAGAGGAGATGTTCAATTCAAAGCCGACTGTTGCGCTGGGACTCGTTACTCCTCAACCCGAGCTTTACCAACTCAAACACTGATGTCATCGCTGGGGAGATCTAAACGAGAAGAATGATCAAATCAGTTTCCATTTAGAGCTTGCTGCAGATACTCCAATTTTCCCCTGATACTTCTGCTGACAGAGGCAAAGAGGAAAGCGTATAGGAACATATCTTTCTTGACCCAATTTTTACGATGCCATAGACCAGGCCTTTTTTTTTCCACTTTGTCATTCTTTGCAGCTGCTTTAACCTTCAATATGTTACTCAGAAGTTGTGTCGCATGTCAACAGCTGTGAGTGGCTCATTTTGTTTGTGGCCAACACACAAAAAAGGTTTGGTTGTGAAGGTCAGTCACCTCTAGGTCCTTCGTCCTCATCTGTCATACTTCTAGGAGAATGTTCCAGGTCTGAAAAAACACTTCAAAAGGTGTCCATAAATCAAGCTGCCATTTATGCTCACACCTGGAATCATCTTTTTTTTTGCATTTTTTTTTTATCCACTGTTGGCCTATAGTGGGTCCAGCCATTATAATCCCTTATATCTCTGTGTGATATTAGAAAAACATGCAATATGTGATTGAATATTGTAACAAGGATATGTGCTGTGATAATTGGATACCACTAAAAGTTAAATTAAAATCCAATTTATGGAAAAATACAGGTGCTAGACTAGCTTACACAGGCAAAAACAAGGGCAAAATAAAATCAAAACTAAAACAGGACCAAAGTGGGACTAAACCAGAGCATTTTAAAGAATATTAGATTTTTTAGATTATTTGATTGTACAATTATTCTGACATCAGTACAGTGTGAATCTCTGTCAGATGGAAAACCATAACCTTATTGTGATTCAGGTAGTTCTTTGTGATATGGATGTTGCATTTTTTGATATTGCGATTACAATAAATTGGCCATATAATGTGCAACCCCAAGTCCTTCCTGTCTTTAAAAATAATTAGCCTTGTTTTTATGAATTCAAATGGGTTTTCCAGGGGGAGTAGCAATGATCACAAATTAAAATATCTCTAAAAGCTGGATGGAGATTCAACCAATCAGAAAACAGTTGGCGTTACCAATAGACAAACAGATTCCAGCCTTATTTCAATTTTCAAAGTGAATGGGTATGGCTGACCAGGCTTCTTTTGGCTCTAACATAAACCCAACATTCTACTGTTCCTGCAGGCTTCACTCGAGTCCTGAAAAGCATGGCAGTCTCATTTGGGATTAAGAAACATGACTGTGTCGAGATAAGACCATGTACTGTGTGTGTGATAAATTATGTAGAATATTTTCCAAGGGGGGAACCCTTTATTGTAAAAGACAATATTATAAACTACAACACAAGGGAGGTATAGCCTTGAGTTCAAAGGAAAAATGAAAAGGAAAACACACAGCCTTACCCACAGCCACAATTACTTTCCACAGAACACATGGGATTTATAGCCTATATGTTTATCTTCAACTGACACCTGTCTTAAAAACATAATGTTACACCCTTTCATTAATAATATAGTTAATATATATATATATATAGATTACTAATTGGGTTGCTATTTCTAAAACCAGGCACACATTGATATTTTAAAGACTTTGGTAATGTTGCATTTATATTGCATGAATAGAAAACAAGAGAAATTAAGAAAAGGAAATACAAACTGCAACATTTAAAGTCTTAACCCCAAATAGACATAGCAGTAGTAGAGTCACCACAGATGCAAATATCTAGTCACCTCTAGCTGATGAGATGAGTGCCGGTATCAATAGATGCTCCTCTCACTGGTTGACATTGTATCTGAGTGCGTTTATCTGCGCAAGGAGAGCCGCAAGTTCACAAATCCTATAGCTAGTTTCTTGACTTTGCCAGAAGAGCCCTGCAATCCGTCAGCTCCTTATCTCCCCGTGTCACACATTGGGATCTCTTTATCATGCAGCCATGCAAAACACCATTCATCTTCCCCGCCTAATTCATTATCTGTGATAAAATGCAAAGTCCCGGCTGCCGTTGTTAAATAGAGAGGACGGCGAAAACAGGTGCTTTGGTAAACACTGATAGGGTGGTTGAATTATGTTGCTTCCCGAGCAGACCTGTCTATCTCGCTCAATCTATTAACCAGAACTCTTCTCTGACCCCATTTTGCGTTTATCCAGCCTCTTCTGGTTCTGTGTACGGGTGAAGACTTGGCTTTGAAAAATGCAGGGAGAGCGCTGAAAATAAAACAGAGACAGTTGAAGGTTCGCTTACAGCTCCAGGCCACTACATTGATCAAATAAAGTATACATTTGGGTCACACATTGTGTAAATTGAACCACTCTATAAGGTCTTTGCAGCGCGCCTCGGAGCAAAGCATGAAAACAGATTTTTACATGTTTACCAAAGAAAGATTTATGTAGATTTTCCCTCTTAACTGCCATTGTTTTGTTATTTTTAGCAATTCTTCATGGGATCCTATGCAATTGCACTGTCTGGACTGTCTATACTTCTGTCCTGGGTTTACGCTGGTGGTGCCTTGGCCCTGCAGGATCCACTGGTACCACAAGATGAGGGGTAAAAGCTGCAAATAACACTACGCTGAAAGAAAACGTGCAACAGCTCTTTGACAAATCACCACAAGCTTGACACGACCATCATCACGCAGGTCCCTTTCTGCAGTTTTCTTCTTGAGCAATCACGAAACCTTAAACAGTTTCCACGTACTGGAGCTGAGGCGCGTGTGATGGGATGAGGGATGGGGTTTTCGAAGAGGGAGGGGGTTGAATACTTCCATAGTGAAATCATGGTGCCTGTGTCATTGGCCCTACGCTGCGCTGTGCTCACCGTCTGGCCCCCATTTGAGCCATTGATCTCATTTCCATCGCCAACATTGGATGTGGTTGTGTTTGAAGCTCACTGTTTAGGGCCCATTAAAGCAACAACGGAATTGCTAGCGTATGGTGGATGTTAGAAAACGTAGATGGAAAACAGTTTACGGGGGTTTGCCAGGTTTTTGAAAGGAATACAGTAAACACGGTATACATTTTTGAGCAGCATCCAGAGAAAGGGGTAAATCTTGGAGGTTTTTTGCAAATGGCATTTACGAGCTTTTAATGGAGGCTCTGAGCTGGTCTTAATGAGCTCAAATCTGGACGAGCTTTCACACATTTCTTAAATAATTAAAATGTGATGTTGGACTGAGTTTGGATGATGGGTAGAACTTTGCTAATGCTTCTGTGCTCAAACGTAAAGCTTGCCTAGTTTGGCTAAGTGCCTTAGAATGTGTTGCAAAATGTAATAATATTCTTAAGTTTATCGCTTATTGGTCATTTTGTAATTTCATTAAAACAATTTTTGCCATTTGTGTTTTTCAGCCTTTAAATAATATATAACTGATATAACTTAACACAGATAAAATGATAGCATGCTGTCTTTTATCGTGCACCAAAACATACTTAACTCGTAAGATCTCTCTCCAAATTTAAAATAACTGGAAGCTAGAAGGAGATGTGGACTTTATTTCATATTAAAGCAATATTGTTTGGGAATGCTGCAGAAGCTCTGACTAGAAAATACATAGTTACATAGCTTTTGTTTTCTCTCTGTGACTGCCTGGTGACAGATAAAGACCTTGATGGTGTGCTTTAACCACTCCTCTGTCCTCATCCTTTCATTCTAAATTGCAAGTTGTACCAAAGAAGCATGTTCCTCACTTCTGTGCTCTGTACTCTTATCGTAAATCACCAGTGTCCTCTCACAGAAGAGCTGACGTCCTTTTATAGCCTCACCAAGGACACTTTCTGCCATTTATGGCTCCTGCAGCGCACCATAAGTGGGCTGGGCTAAATCCAACCAAGGTGAGGGAACACACCTCCTCCCCACTCCTCTGTGCTCTTATAAGAACATTCAAATAAATGTACCCAAACCGTGCCAAGAGTACTCTGCTCAGTCTGTTTAATCAGACTGTTGAATGGAGTTCAATGTGCGTACCTGGTGGCTGACATAAATCCACACCTCAGTGTGTGCAGCAAGGCTGGCCTGTCTCAGCCTGTCTCCTCTGTGCACTATTGTCTCTGCCACTCGCCCATGAAGGGTGAAGAGAAAGTGTTTGTAAATACAGTATGAAGGATTAGAAAAGAGAAAAGAAGTTTACATTAGACTTTGGCTTCCTGTGCACTGTCCTTTTCTTATTGCGGAAAACTTTTTCCGCTTCAACTACAAGAGTTTTAGAATTTTGAGTGCTTTTGTTCCATATTTTTTCCAAAACAGGAGATACTGTATACATAATGTGATAGAGGCTTCATACAAAAGCAATAATGTAATAATAGGTGTCAGCCTGGAGGCATTAAGACAAGAAGAGAAAAAGAAAATTGTGTTATATGTGCCATTTTCATGTTTATTATGCATTGACTTATAAATTAGCCATATGGATTGATGGTGGGCCAAATCTTGAATCTGTAAAATGGATTCTAAATGACACTTCAATCCTGAGGGACATGTAATAAAGAGTCTTCACTTGTTGTGCATGGGACACTCCCTCTCACATCTTCACTCCAAATAAACAGTCTGGTATTTATCAGATGAGATAATACATCAGAACTGTTTTTATGATGTTCAACCAGCCATGCTTGTCAATACATTTCTTGGAAAGTATTGTGCAACAAGAACTTACATGCAAAAACAACTCCCACCAACCCAACTATCATATGGAGAATATAAACAGTCCAGACTCCAGAGGTAACATTTAATCCCAACATACATCCACATTAAACTCTTCTGTTTTATTTTGCATCCACCAGCCCATTGTGTGCCATAACTATCTTATCCTACATTCTGTGGGTTACCAAAAATGTTCCATTGTAACAAGAATTCTTAACTACTGGGTTGAGAAAGAGTGCATTTGAATGAAATGCTCTCAAACTGAGCAGCAACACCTTGCCATATACGCCCACTCTCATGACTCCATTTCCTCTGCCATGATGTCACAGCCTTGCTTCATTCCTTGCAGATGTGGGAACCAGGCTTATTAAGTCTTTGGGAAGCAGTCAACAGTAATGCACTTGGCACTGGGGGAAGCAAACAAGCCACGTTACTTCAGGCGTACCACTATTTCTGAGCGGCGGGGAGTCAAGGTGCGGATACAGAAGTGAACAAACAGTGTGTGCACGCAGTGGCAAGTTTAAATTACCTTCAAAGACATTATGAGAAAAGGGGCCTGCTGAATAAATGGCTGTGGAGAAATGCCTAATGGCCCTCTCTGTCTGGGGTTTACAGTGTTTTGAAAGGTGACATTTTGGGCCCGAGGCAGAGCTCCCGTGTTTGAGGCCTGCTGTGTGTCACCGCGTGGTTAAAGACTGCATGCCACATGGTCTCAAAGTATTGCCCAATTAAGCCAGAGAGGAAGGACATCCGCAGGGAAGGATGTCGACTCCACTGCTCCAGGAGAAAGAAAAACACTCAGCGGGATCTGTGTAGGTGGTTAATTACTGTTAAATACTTGTAGATCATCATCTTTAATAGTGAGTCCGCCTCACAATCTAAGGAAATGATGTAAGTAAATGTTAGGGATACCCTCACAGTGTAAGGCAAAGTTATTCTGGTAAAACAAGCTTTAGTTTTCTGCGGTCTGCTGCTTGATTAAAGGTGAATATTACTCAAAGATGACCCTGTTCTCTTCACACTCAGAATGTGGTGTTGCCTTAATCTTCTCCTTTTATGCAGACGTATTAAGATGAAATTACACACCTCCAAAACCCAGGAATTTATTTTCTCCCAACATTCTTGTGCTTCTGTTAACCATAGGTTATCCTATGATTTAGCCATTAGCCGCAGCCCACCATAACCATTGATTATATGAATTCATATTACACATTACCATTTGTAGAAAACCACTGCAATTTGTCCACAGACTTTCAGTTTGGGTCTGTCTCTCAAACCTCCGTCATACTTATGTTTGTTATGACTAGTCTAATTGACACTTTGCTGACTAAATACCCACTTGTCATATTTATTTATGGATATTTGCAACAGTACTCCCTTTGTGGAATGAAATGATTTATCCAGAATTCCATACTTTTGAGTGTATTAACCAAAGACTAACAGGAAAAAAGTATAGTTGGCATATTTTTAAGACAACTGGCCTTAACGCTGTTCCAAAAAGTCAGAACAGACTTATCTGAGATCATGATCTCCAGCAGACACCATACCAGGTTTAGCACATAATGGAAGAGTTGCTAACCGCCACACAGATTGCATCGCAGATTAGTTTCTATGGAGGCCTGAGAATTAGTACATGCCGAACACTTGCGCTGGCACATAAACTCACCTACCTCCCTTTAGGCCAGGGCGCACAGAAACACTGTGAAACACTCACACTGAGTCATACGTTTCAGTTTATAACAGGACAATGTGTGATGACACAGCAGTGAATCCACAGAAATCCTGCACCCAAACAACATCTGCTTCAAGTGAGTGGGACAAAAGGAAACAGTGATAGAATACAGCATTTTCAATCTTGGACAGAGAGCCCCAATACAGAACATGGTCTCAACTGCTAAAGTATTAGTACACTCAGATCTTGGGTATAACCTCTGGTCTACAACAACATGGAAGCATTGTTTATTCCATAGTAAGTCTAATGGCCGCCATAAAACTGAGTGGACCTATTGGAGTGAGAAAAGTCTCGCCAGGCTTCTCTATAAACCAGTGAGTACTCCATATTAAACAAGTGAGTGTGCAGTTATAAGACAGCAGCAATTTGAAGCTTACAAGATGGTATTTCCTTTGAAAACAACCTCTGCTTTGAGAACAGCAGGTAAGTGCTAGGTATGGACCTGTAATTGTATCCTGAAAGGAATGTAATGACCCCATTAGCAGAGAGTCACTTACCTTTTACACTCCTTAACCTCTTATATAAATGTATGTCCCTTTCTATTTAACAACATGGATTAAACTGTGTCGGTGGAGCTTACGCATAAGAATAAAAAGACGGGAAGAAGCGTGAGGCCTGGTGGCTGGATTGTGAGGGGGCATATAACGTCCCATGGGGGCTCTGGCTCAGAGGATAGAGTTTCAGACGTTTACCAACAAAGCGGCCATGGAGGAAGCCATGCGCCCCTCACAATAACACCGCAGCACCTGGCCGTCCCCGTACAGGAAACCTGAGGTCACTTCCCCCCGCTCGGGGAATGCAGACACACTCCCGCGACCAGCCACGCGTCCCCACTGCTCACAGAGGAGGGGGTAGACAACAAGGGGAAAGCACGGAGACACAGGGCCAACTGAAAAAACATGGATGCAGGAAAATGTGGAGTAAAAGTTGGTGAGAAAAGCTGCAATGACTCCAAAGCAGTTTAACTTTACAGAGCATTGTGGTTGTTATATACTATTGAAGAAATGTGGAAAATGGTGGAAAGCGACTTTTCATTTCATTTTCAACACAAATAATAAATGTGGGAAAAATATAATCCGGCTTCTTCCCAAAGTGCAACATACAGTACCAGTATGTATTGTGATAGAGGAGAGTATGGTCAGTCTTAGTAGATTAGATGCACTACGGCAGTGGATCAGGACCCAAAGTTAGGTCGCAGTAGACTTTCTTTAGGTCTACTCAAAATTTTCATTTACATGGACGCATGTTTGTGACAGTCTGTGTGAAATAATCAACAAAAGCAGCTGCGTGGGAAATGTGTTGAAATGATCAGACCGTCAGAAGCAACAAAACTACAATAACGGCGAACAAAACAAGACCAGGAAGTACAAAATAACCAAAACAATACTGAACAAATGAGAGTTGGGTCCCATCCATCCCAAGGTCTGATCAACACTGTAGACTATGGCAAACCTGATGATGCCTCAAGGGTTCTCATTTGGCTCAATGTTGGTGTTACGGCTTAGGACAGAATGTTGTATTTAAGAAAACACTGAAGACACAAGAAAAAGTAACACACTCAACCCCACAAAAAAGACTGCATTAAGTTAAAATATTGAAGTTTCCCTATTGACCAAGCGCATAATTAAAACAGTGGTCAACCATTTGGAACCCATTGTGTAAACTGTACATAGCTAAAGTGTGACACAAACTCATACTCAGACTCAACACAACCTGAATCCAGTGTCCGTAATGAACTCCCCGAGAAGCAAAAGGCAAGTGCTTTAACACAAATGTAAATCCTGCTCCCTAACCACCTGCAAACACTTGACCACCATTTCTTCATCATTATTCTTGGCCCGATGTCAAATGATGCCAAGCCACAAACCCCAGCCACGAGCAGTCCAAGTCGTTTAGTTTGAGTCCCAGTGCAGTTCGGGGCTGGCTCCGCTCCAAGCTCCACGCAGGACTAACCTTTGCAAAACACTGAGCCCTCCAAAGAATGTGGCCGTGGTCAATGAGACAGAAGGAGAGAGGAAGAGGAAAAAGCAAACAAATACGTTATACAGCCTGTGGGCTCTGTCAAGGCCAGCGTCCCAGATGCTAAATAGGACAGAATGACTGGCTTTTTCGGCGGCTACTGGAGTATTTCGGCCTTGTTACGATGACAAACAGTCAGTGTAAAAATAACCTGTCAATGGTGGATGCACAGCAGGATGTTTTACAGACCACATTCCTCTGAGGTGTCATTTCTATAGAAACCAACTGTACTGAAACACGTGTCTAGTTTCATTTGAGACATATTCTGGTAAACTGACAATTCAACACAATGAACAGATGAAGAATTTCCTGTTTTAGTTCGATTTCACTTCTGCATTATCACAATATGTCAGACTGACGTATCACAGAGGGCGTGCACAGAAGTGGTTGTGAAGGTACTTTAGAGGAATACCTGGGGCTGATTAGGTGAACCACCTAACAGTAACCACCAAGGTCATTTTATCCAATCAGAGCAATGCACTGTTGTATACGTTAGAAAAAAAGAATCACCTCATTGTCAAATCTAAAACATGTCCATGACTTGGATGGATTTCACTGAGTTCCACATTTTGTGAGAATCCAGCTGCTGCATAAGGCTCTGGAAGTCGAAATAATTGCCCTGAATTTAATAATAATAATCAGATCCAAACATAACAAAAGTAAACCACAAAAATGTAGATGGCTATAAGCATTCTAACCCTATGTCCTTCAAGGTTTTTTTTTTTCCAAACTAGTAATTGTAATAGTTCAGTTGAAACTAAGAGGAACTGCACTCATCTTATGTTTAACTTCATTAATTCGACCAAGCCAACCCGGTCTTCCAAAGATTGTTGCCACGGAAAATGTTACGTGTAATCAAAGTCATCAGTAGACTAAAGCATAAAAAGTATTAGTCAACATCAGCGTCTGGTAATAGTGCCATATCTTTTGTTGATTTCCTGTAACCGTAGCATCTAGAGGAAACTGAATCAGCTGCACCCAGATGACGCAACAGGTAGAAGCGCGCGTTCACGTCACGTCTACTTGATGATGATGTAAAAACAGAGCCTGTATCAGCGGGCTCCCTGACACACCCTTTTCAGACGCACACAGCCGTATCCTACTTCCTGCTGCTGGAGAACAGATAAGTTTAGCCTGAGGGACTTTGCTCAGCTGGGAGCTTCAGTGACACAACTCCTTAATCCTTCCTCCGCGCAGCTCACTGGGTCACACTGTCTTTGCATTAAGCGCGCCGCCGGGTTACCACAAAGTGTACGTCAGTGGTTTAACAGACAGAGAGAAGGGGTGAGGGGAGTGGAAGGGCATAAACACGGAAAGCACAAAGACAGATCGAAAAAGTCCAGACCTCCCTCACATGTCACAGGAAGTGCTCCTCTCTTGTCAGCGTTTACTTTGCAGCCTTCTCCCCCGGGCCATTTGTGTTTGACTAAGGTGTGAAATATTAAGGCCTGTCACGCTGTCATACCCACGCCTGCCTTTATCAGAAATGATTTTTTTGCTTTAGAGCCAAAACTTCCAGAGAAGTCACTAAAATAGTTTTAAACAACACACTTTTTTAAAGGTGCAATAGGCAGGATTGCAATGAAAACGCAGTGCACCATAAATCCCTTATTATTCCACATCTACATCCACAGAGAACTATGTGGAGTTGAAAGTATCTGCGACCAACTGCATTCTGTCTGTATTTTACTCCTTTGTTTACATATGAGCAACGTTTTGGAGTGTGCAGCTCTCAGCCAATCAGAGCTCAGAGCGGAAACAATAGCACATTAAAACTATATGACAGGTGCTGGAGTTGACAAAAAGACAGAAAAATTGAATAAAAAATGAATTTGACTTTTGCTCTCTAAAAGAAAAGGGCTGGAATGGTGTGTGGTTTATTTGGAAACATTGGAGTGAAGGTCCTGCATAGTATGCCTTTAAAAACAGCTTATAATGAGTGCTAATGCAAAAAAAAATAATAATAATTTGACCAAAAGTAGAAGAAGAAATAATGCCTTTAACTTAAGAACTATTGTATAGCTATGCAAACCTGGATGTGCTGTTCTGCTTTAATGTTGTATACTGTCATTAATTCTTTCATTTGTTGTTTATAAATTACTTTTTTGACAATAAGTGCAAGTAATGATGCATCAAAATAGCCAATTTGAACCAAAATGTCACTACTCTAGTCTCTGCCTTTAACCATGCCATTTAAAAGCAACGCTGACTCCTCATGTCATTCATTCACTTAAATGTCTTGAGAAAAGCAGGCTCTAGTTTTACACAATAACTTTTCCATTCCGTCAAACTCTTTCTCATTTCGTGTTGCGACAAGTGCAAAGTGTTTGCTACTTGCAGAGAGCCACTGAGAGAAAAGGAGAAAAAAAAAAAACTTGAGCCAAAGTGTGAAAAAGTCCTACCAGGAGTGCAGTCTTCAGTAAGTAGTCAGTAAGTGAGCGGTTACGCGCCTCCAGTGCACCACACGCAGATCGCGACTGGGATCAACTCGCAGCTCCCGACTCCCCAAACTTTGTTGTGATTCTTCTGAGCGTTCTCAAAAGCTCTTAGCCGAAGAGTGATGCAGTTTGCCGGCTACTTTTGTCCTACTACTGAGGAAGTTGGTGGTGAGTCACAAGATCCCGCCCCCCTAAAAACATTCCTCCCTCCCTCCGTGTCTCCTGCCACTTCAAACGAGTCAAGTCCAGGCAGCGAGGGCCCTGTGTCTCTACTCCACTTAGCTCCACTTTACTCTTAATACAATCAGGCTTAATGCTGAATTCAGGGGCTGACAGCTTCGATGAGAGGCCTTCGGCTTCTGTTCATCGTATTGAATTTGCCAATCTTTGCATTAGGCCTATAGGCAACCAAACAGTTTTAAACATTAGGGCTGTCAAGTGATGCATAAGGATCATAAACAAAAAAAAAGATAACTGTGATGATTTTACCACAGCAAATACATTTTAATATAAAGAGGAACTACTAATACTATAAATCTGGATTATTTTACTTTTATGACAGGCAATACCGCGTAAATGAATTACATTTTTAGGGGTTTCTGGAGTGTGTGATGGACCCAAAAAGGAGAAACACATGGGTCCCTGAAATTGAGCCACAGAATGATCATAAAACCATGCACATTGATGTTTATACAAAGAGTATTGTTTTTAATAGCCGTAGTTTAAAGAAAAACTATAAATGACAAAAAAACAAACTCACACGGGACTGTTATAAAAAAAAAAAAGTTGTGTTGTGATGCAAATTTCTAGTCATTCTCATAGTTATTTATTGGAATTTCCATCGAACCCGCAGCATTTTGTCTTAAAAAGTGTTTTTTCTTCCTCTTTTGGGCTCCATCTTTTAAGCTAAAAGAGTTACATGGTGTTCCTTTAAAGGTGAATACACGTGACCCTTTGCTTTGCCATAGTAGTGCCCTTTTGTGGAGATTTTGTATTGTCTCTTCACTTTGGAAAACATTAGAAAACAGTAGAAAATGTCATAGAGATTACACAAAGAGAAATGTCGTGTTACTATTGAATTACGACTAATATTTTCAGATCTGAATGGGACATTTTGTGACAATGTCTCAACAGTGCTCCCTGCCATTATTAATCAAGCACCAACAGTATAAACATGTCTCACTCTTCTGAAGTCCACCAAAGCATTAAAGTTATTTTGGCCCATGGTAACACCTTATGAAACCTGGAAAGAGACTGACTGGTGAGTAACGCTGGGCAAGAGAAGAATGTGGCTACGTGAGGTAATTGAAAAACAAAGTTAAGGTCAGATTCACTTGAGTTTTCAGCATCTGTGACATTAAAGCAATAGTTCTGAGCCACATGTTTATTCTGCTTCGGAACCATAAACCTTTTCTTCAGACGTTATGAAATACATACACAAACACAGTTCAGCCATGCCCAGATAAACTGACTGATGACCAGCCCGTTTTACATTCTACGCAGTGGTTCTTTTCTGCTGTGACTCAACAGGTGGCAGTGACGTGTTCCCTGGACGCAGCTGGCGTGGTTCATATTTGGAACAATTCCTGCATGAGATGATTTGAGTCAGTGGCATTAATCAGGTGTAAGCGCGCAGCAGTAATGATTGTACTGTTGACAGAAGCTCAACCCTGGATGATAGGCTACATTGTTCCAGAAACGGCTGGGATTATTACAGTAAAAAAGTGGCGTGATTTGGGTTTTATCTGCTGTAACTTAAATTAAAAATGATTAGACTGTGTGGAAATAGATAAAGGCGTCAAAAAGATGTCCAAAGAAGAATCAAAACAGAGCATCTGCATGACATTGATGCTTTTGGGTGCTGTTGTTCAGTGCCTCCCAGCTTTTAACTAAACTTCTTTCTGCATGTAAAAACCACATGTAGCTGCTTTTAAATCAGACAGGGAATTAAATGGGATTTGGGACTTGACTGTTTTAACACTCTACATAAGCATTAATATGTTACCTTGCGCAGCAGTTGGATTCTCACAGGATTTGTGAGGTCACAAACTCATTAACATCTGTCTTGCAAACTGCTCAGGGCAATGCAATTACTTACAACCCGCTGCATGTTCAGACCAATAATGTGGCAGTACTTGCTGTTTAAAGTGTGTTTTAGGTTTGACGTTACCGATACCGAATGGATAAAATGACCTTGGAAGACTGTTCATCCAATCATCTACCATATATTAATCTAAAGTACCTGCCCTTTGCAAAGCCCTCCAGATGGGTTGGTGTGAGACCATATGGCAAATCAAATTAATGAATACATATATGACAATATATACTCTAAGAATTAAACACCTTTGTAATACACTTAACAGTTAGTTTCATTGTTACAACATCATAGTCCAACAGACACACTGAAATTCTTTGCATTCACTGCCTTACACTAAAAAAACAAAACGCTTGATATATTGTTTGAAGAAGCTCTGAGCATTAATTTTACAGTAGAGAGAAACAACATGTCCAACAGGCAACAAGGTCACCAGTACAATAGAGATCATTGTTCATGGTCTATTCCCAAACAAATAAAGCATTTTAGCTGTTTGAAACTGAGGAATTCTGATAAGCACTTGCCTGAATTGCAAACTGTGTGTCCAGCACCTATAGCAGATAAAACAAGGTTGAATAATGAGGAAACTTTTCCATGCTCTTACTGGAAACTATAATTCCCAAGTTGAGAAATTCATCTAAGCGTGCACTATTCTGGAAATAAAAATAATAGACATGTAAAAAATAAAGCTGCTGAATGTTACACATCAAATAGCTCATTAAATGTGAATGTCTCACACATAACTGCCAACATGTGACCCGTGTCTTTCCTATGTATGGTCCTGTGACGGCTAAGAGTGTGTCCCTATGTTCCCTCAAAGCCCTTAATTATGAATTCTAATTTTACACTGTCAGGCGTGGTCCTGTCACACTGGGTGCATCAAATTAGAGGATAGGTGCCTGTCGATTCATCGTGGGCAAAGTGGGCCGATGAATCCTTTGCTTCTTTCTTGTTAAAACAGTAAAGTGTACTATTTTTATATCCCACACATGAAACACGTCTGTGTTAGCGTCCTGGAAAACATGTCAAAAGGTTAACAAGGGTTAAGTCTCTTATTAGCTACAGTATGACATTCAGTGGCATCAGAGACCCTTTCAATTTAGATAAACCGAGAGGTTTTCAACTGTTTAACAAAGAATACAGTTGTGCTGTACATTTAAACTAAGTGTGTGAACAGTTGTGATGTACCCAGATGAGTGTCATGCTCTGCTTAATGACATTTGATCATTTAAATAACAAAGATTGTAAACTTTTCTTAGAAATGTTGTTTGGAACTCCTGAGCACATTTAACACAAATGAGCAGCATGCTCCTAAAAGCAAGGCATTTATGTCATAAAGGTGTTTGAGTGTCTATTTTTATCACAGAAATGTCATGAATTTTCTGTGAAATATCTTGGGTCTAATTTTATCACTATTTCACAGGCCATTAGCATTGCTAGCTACATAGTCTGTGGTTAAAGCCTAAAAACTTTGTGCTTCCTGAAATCTTACTTGTGGGCTTTCTGAAATCAGATCTTTCCAAATATATTAATCAAGTTTTGTTTGACACCAAAAACTTCCAATTTCCACAGCATCTCAGATTTCCCTTAGTAGCTCACAGAAAGGGCTTTAAGACTTCATTAGTAATTATTCTCAAATGATTATCTCAAAGCCCTTACAACAAAGAAGATACTTGAGAAAAGCTTTTTCTCACAGCACTTCAGACATTCAGTATATTGCCTCTTCACTTCAATTCCCAACACTTCAACTGCATGACGTATAAAACAAGTCACTAATATATTTAAAATCTCAAGCAGGGAAAATAAGCACTTTGCTAGCACTTAATTGCAGATGAGTTTTGTTTTACAAGAGTTTGTGGTTTGAGAGCCTATGGTGAGAATCCCACCCAGAAGTGCACCTAGTCCACAGCTGACAGCCGGCTGGGCATTAGGCAGGGAGAAATATTTGGAAGCGAGGCTGGGAGTAGCCACTACCAACATTTTTACAGGCTTATGTCTGAATTATTTAATCCCTCTGTTTTGTAGAACACTGAGGGGATGCAGCACGCAGGAGCAGCTCAGATGGAGCCCAGGCATATTTTGCTGGGGATGGACGGGTAGATGAGGACCAACATGGTCTGGGGAGACATACCAAAGCCTTGAGCTCAGCCCGAGTGCAGCAGTCTCACAATATGTCAGCAGCGTTATTTTTACAGGGTCATATTAGAAAACCAAGCGGCGCTACATCTGCCTCACAAGGGCATTCCTCTAGTTCGGCCTCTTGTCCAACTGCTCATGTATGCGGTCTTTAGCCCAGGGACGTAGCTAAAGGCCATGCACACAGGGCAGTTAAAATAAAGCCTCAAATACTTTATAGTTTGGGGCACACTGTTACAACCCCTACACCACTGCTCTTGCCTCTTGTGGCTCACCACGCGTGACATTCTTAATGATTAATACTGATACTAAACAGGAAGGAGCCCGGTAAGTCAGAATGCAGACGCTTAACCCGTAAATCTTGGCTTGGCTTTGGTCCGTGTTTGCCTGTTTAAACACATGTTAGTGGTGGCTGCATCAAGGAGACCTTAGGCTGAAAACCTTCACAGCAATCGGGGTCATTAGACAGCAGACTGATAAACAAGCCTATGACATAATATGGAAACAGTGATCCCATTCAGAGATCTCATCAGCCGCAAAACATTCTGCATGCCGGGCAAATCTCACACATATAAAACAAATTCTTTGCGGTTAGACAGGGGGATAGTGAGCCGCTACATGGGGGGAAAATGGCTGTGTAGTGGTGGAATATCACTCTTGGTCTCCTTCTTCTTATATCTTTAAAAGGCTGGGAGTCTGGCTGAGATTAGGAGACTGGTGCCATTCTCTGGACTCTCCTCTTCTCAGAATATCTTGTTGGGAAGGGGATGGTCTTTTTCCCCAGAGTAGTGGTGACCCCATCATCTTGAAACTTCCTGTGGCATTTTTCCTTCAAAAGAGAGAGATCTGATATAATAACAAGTATATGTATCTTCAGCAACAAGAAAAATCTTACCTTTTTTAGTTTAGGTTGTTCTGGAAAGCAGATGACCTTGAAGCATATCATAATTAGTTAGTTTTAGGTCTTGTTTATGCCTAGACTGGTCTTAATGTACTGGACAGGCTCCAACACAAGTCATTTCACTTCCCATTAATTCATCATACAACAAAATAAAATAGCATAAGGCACATAATAAAATCACATAATGTTTACTTTACCTATAAAATTAGTCAAAGTAGACTTAAAGTTGAAAATGTGATCAATTCTTTGACAAAAGTAGATACAGATTTGTTTTATTTAATCATTTAGGTAAAATAATAACACATTTGTGGTTAAAACCAGAATTTACCTGTCTAAATACTGCACTTGCTAGCTAAAAGAACAGTGTGAACCAATTAGCCAAACAAGCCCTTTACTGATTATTAACTACAGTCGAGAATTTACAAAATTTTAAACAATTTATCACAAATAGTCATACATACGTTTACAAGAACATTTCAAAGAGGCTTCTGTGAAATATGAAATCTTCAAACAATATTATTTTAGAGCAAATCTGAAAAAATCTTAAAGCGTTGCAATACAACAGTGCCCTCTCGTGCTGATTTTATGTCACTCCATCAAAACGCCCAGAAATTGTTTTCAACTAATCTAATCGTTATGTTTTGAAAACATGCAATTTATAGTAGTAAATTGTAGTATATATATTATATATATTTAACTGTAGCTAACACCGCACAAACCTGACCCCGCTGCGTGGCGAATCTGCGACGGTAAAACACAAACCTCTGATCCGGACAGGAACCCACGTGTCCTACAGCAGCAGGGAAGCACTGAGCAGCACAGAGGACTGTGCTCTGAACAGCTCAGAAATAGCTTCCACAAACTGATCCGGCTCGTTTTATTTATATCGTTAATTTTCGGATACGTTATTCAAAATGTCTTCCTTCAGGAAAGCGCTGAAATCTAAACAGAGAAACCACCATGAAAGATCTCAGGTGTGTTGTCGCTTAGCATGTTAGCATTCATGTTAGCTAGCTGGACTGTTTTGAATTGGAAGTATACAGTCATTCACATTAACCTCGTCCTAACTTATTATTATTTTCCACCAGCCCGGCTTCAGAAAAAATCTGGGATTGTTGGAGAAAAAGAAAGACTACAAACTCCGAGCAAAGTAAGTTGATAAAGCTTTGAAGTTTATGCTATACTCATTGGGGTAGTAAAAATGCACATCAGTTAAACTTTGTAGATCTTAATCATCCAAAATAATCATACAATGAAACAATGTCTTTATATCGTTATACATATGTCCACGTTGTGTATATTCTAGGTTGGTATATTTGTGCTTCTACTAGCCACAGTCTTATTTCTTACAACAGTTAAACTAATTGAAAAGTTAAACCCTGGTGATATTTTTTTTTTGACGAATAGAATCCCACAAAGACCAACATCAACACACGTTAAGAGCTCTGGCTAGTAAAATGTAAATGCACTAATAAATTCTTATATTTTTGTCCCATAGTGACTATCACAAGAAACAAAACACACTCGCTGCTTTGCGAAAGAAAGCGTTGGAAAAGAACCCAGATGAGTTCTACTTTAAAATGATCAACTCCCAGCTGCAGGTGAGAAACAGTTAAGAAACTATATATGCTCACACAATTAATTAGCCCTTCGACATTTTAAAGTTAAATGTTATGACAGGATGGAGTACACGTAGCTAAGAAATCCACAGATGAGGAGATGACAGAGGAACAAAAGAAAGTAATGAGGACACAGGACATTAAATATATAGAAATGAAGAGAGTTGCAGAGGCAAAGGTAAGTCTTGTTTACTTCCTTAAGTTTAATTCTTAAAATATCTCTCATCATGACCTCATCAAGCTGCATACATGTGCTTTCAGAAAATTGAGAGGCTAAAAGGAGAGCTCCATCTTCTAGAAGCAGACAACAAACCGAAGAACAAGCACACATTTTTTGTTGATTCTAAGAAAGAAGGTACATAATGTATTTGCTATATTCAGTTTATAGTCTGGCAGACCATCATGTGATAGGGACAACTGAAGCTGCTTGTAAATTCTTTGTCCTCTGTATTTTTTTAGTGCAGTCATTTGACTTGGCGACCCACCTAAACACATTGCCTGAGCTGGTGGACAGAGTGTTCAATAGACCCAGTCTGGAAACTCTGAGGACAAAGCGCATCCAGGGAGCTGTCGATCCTCGTAGTGTCGCGGTTTGTGTTAATACTAAACAAATACTCAAAATGTTTTCAGAGCTATTGCACATGTTTTATTAAGTCTGTCTTTTTCTGTTTTCATAGAAGCTAAGCAGGCAACGTAAACACCAGTACAAAATCCTATCCCAGAGGATTGACAGAGAAAAGAAGATGTTTGTGATTAGTGAGAAGATTCAGACCCGCAAGGACCTACAGGTAAGAAGGGGAAAAGTTCTTATTTATAAGTTTCAATGTGAATTACTTTATGCTATTTCTTTTCCTTCAGGACAAGACTAAGAAGGTAAAGGTGAAGAATGAGACAAAAAGTTCTGCAGCAGTCTACAAGTTCGAGGCAAAAAGGAAACGCTGAGAGAGAAAACTGTGAAAATGGCTCTGGCAACATCGGTTTTTGTATTATATTTCACAAGGATGTTTTGATTTTGGCAGAAAAATAAGTTCTATTGGTGCATCTCTCCAGTTTTGTACATATTTATCAAATAGTTTTCTTGAAATAAAATGACAGAATATATGATCCCTGCAATTTCTGCCTGATTTGTTCTTTCAATGTATATATTATTTTGTTGTTAGTGAAAGAAACAATTTGGTTAGACTAGCTGACTTCTTGTGTGTTGTCATCACGCCAGTAGGTGGCATTAGTGTTCCACATGTCACTGGAAAAACACATGACAGGAAAGAGGCAAGCATCCAGGGCAAAATAAAAACATGTAAATAACCATCTGTTAAATTTGAGAAGCTGTATCATTTCATATATATTTCATAAAAGCATTTGTGTGCGTCATAACTAGGATCACTGATGTATACCTTTATGTTACCGTCAAAGAACTCCTTTCTTCAAATATTACTATTATACTATTATTGTTGACATGTTTACAACAGTTGCCATACAAAAAAAAAAGAATCATTTGTGAATATATTACAGGTTCTACCTTTGGATAAGCCTAATACTGACGTCAACATAATCTTAAGTTGTGTGGCCAAATGTAGTGTGCTTACATGGACTGTAACTAAACTTGAATATTACTGAACTCTGTCGTGATGACAACAGTGGATTTTTGTTGTTACAAAGCACTGGAGGAACGGAGACACACGTTCAGCTCAGCCTCCACATCCGCCGAAGGACATTCTTTTGTGGGCTGCATCCTTCAAAGATACAGCCCCTGACTTGGTTTGCTGCTCATATTTCTCACAGGCATTTTTCACTTTCATAACAAAGCAAACAGAGCTGTAGCTACTAAAACAAAAGAAATAGATGTCGATCAGGACTTATCGACAATAAGGACAGTATCTACAGTCATGGCTGTACAAAGCTTTGACGTCAATGAGGTCTGGACATCAGTATTTTCTTATTGTAATCAGTGAATAGAAGTCAAATACATAGCTGTTAATGAACTCCAGCCATTTGTCATGTAGTTTTGTAATATTAAGCTTTCTTCTGAGAGCAGTTAATGCTTGAAAACATCACACTCAAAAACATCTCTCATGTAGACAAAGGAGAAAAGTGGTGACACAAAGAAATCGGTAAAAACAGATACATTTACATACCTCTACATTGTTCTACTGGCTATAGGTGAGGAATAAAAGGAATTTCCAATGTGTCAGGGACAATTTATCCCGCGTAATATGCTGTTAATAATTCATTGTGTATTTAAGCCTATGACTGTCTTGTTTCCTCCAAAATGAAGTTTTTTCTTCCTTCAGAATCACAGTAGCTTCAACAAACCGATATCATGATGTAAATGATCTAACATTGACCATTTTCTCTTTCTCTCTCTAGACATCTTAAAATGCACATTATTAATATTGAGAATGTGTTTTTTGCCATACGTCTCATTATTTATAAAACACTGTCAACGACCATGTGTGGTCAGCTGCTCGGAATAAAATCAAGTCATTACAGGAAAGTCATGTGAAGAAGTTGGCTAAAGGTCACTTGCAGTTCAAAGAGATATTGCATTTGTATATGGAGTTCAATGCATGACACTACATAATGGTGTCATAATAAAATATCTGTGACTCCTACATTGACCATGCTATGCTTTTATCGCAACTTCTGTATTTTAACACTTTTTTTCTTTATTTTGGCCTTAAAGTGTGTTCGTTAAATGCACTAATGTCTCGTAATCTGTGTAGCTCTTATCCATTTAATAAGACCACCTACAGTATGGTCACTGGTTCACTTGTTTTTGAGTATATTCCACCCACTGAGAGGTGCCATAATGATGTTACTTGATCTGTTAGTATTCTCAATGGTTGAGGATTGCTGGTGTGTCCTAATGCCTCATCATTTTGTATATTGGGGTAAAGGATTGCCTCTGATTCTAATATGCTAGTTTTAGATTGTTTGGAAAAAAAAAAAATTCTCCATTCTTTTCATTTTGTGCTTATTAATGACAAGTCAAATCCATGTTTACTCTGGCTTTAGAGGACCATAGCCTGTATATTATCTGGCATGTGGATGATTTTCATGTCAGTGACAACTAGTGCTTCACATTGTGGAGATCAGTGATGAAGCTCCTTTTAAAGCCAGACTCAGCCATCAGTCTCTGTCATAAAAATCAAAGTTAGTTAGGTCAATGTACAGTATCAAAACCATTCATAAATCCAC
This sequence comes from Rhyacichthys aspro, assembly GCA_036850595.1. Classification (NCBI taxonomy): domain Eukaryota; kingdom Metazoa; phylum Chordata; class Actinopteri; order Gobiiformes; family Rhyacichthyidae; genus Rhyacichthys; species Rhyacichthys aspro. The sequence goes on from CM072163.1 coordinate 16,946,360, forward strand.
ATAACTGTATGTGCACTGGCATGTAGTGAGCACCAGTAGCTCAAGTGTAACTGTAATTACTCCTTTCATCTTATAGTGTGTAATAGACTGAAGGCCCGGCACCCAACAGCAGCACTGACCCAGGCTTGATCGATCACTGTGGTGGCAGCCGCTTCATAAACAGGACCCATCCATCAGCCTGTCCCGGGAGCCACTGGAGGGAAGAGGGAAGACGGGAGCCAGGCGCAAAATGTCACCTGCCACAGAGAGGTACCACAAGGCCTTGGCCCAAACTCTGCTGACCATAGCAAAGGTGAGCCAACAGCGAAGAAGAGTAATGGTGAGTGTCCAGTTAGGCCACTTAGTCTTACTTATAACTCAATACAAAGTAAAAGGAGGAAAGTCACAGTATGCAAATTTAATGGAAAATTGATACAGTTTGTGTATGCATCTGGAAGCAAATAAAAATGAGAAAGAAACAGCCAAGGCGAGTGCACCACACAAACACTAACAACTATGACTCTGTTGCAGACTTCTTACTTGACATTTTCTTGCTACAGTCTTTGATGTCGGGGCTTTTCTCCCAGTGAATGAGTGATTGACGTCTCTGGTTTCCTCTCCTCACACAACCTCCTCCCACTCTTCCTGCCTGTGCTCCTGCGTCACTCCAGCGAGCAGCGTGCGTGCACCCGGACCCTCAGGCTCAGCATCCATAAGCGGAGGGGCTGGAGGTCACAGAGGAGAGCCCAGGGGTCAAAACACTGTGTGCGCAATTCCGGGACCCCAATCTAACAGTGAGAGGTAGGCACAGACAAGCCACTGTTCCTCCTCAAGCTCGCCTTTCTTTCCCCCGAGCAACAGGACTCTATTGCTCAGGCCGCAGTAGCAGGGCTCAAGGGTGGGCAGTGGGCGACCTTCTGATTTTAAAGATATAGACAGACATTCCTCTATTGTACAAAAGCCCATAATTCATTTGACGACTCGCACAGGCCATCCTGTCCCCCCTAACCCCATCTCTAAAGCTAATGACCCTGGAGGTTTGCTAACGGACAGTCATTTTTGGAATGGGGGATAAAGTGGTCTGTGGTGGTCACAGCTTCAGGGCAGGACATTGACCCTAATATATAAGAACTGTTTGAGTGAAAGTGCAGCCTGGTTAAGAATGGGTCCATGACAAAGAGCCTCTGTTGTAGAGTTAAGTTACTAGACTAACCCTAGGCAAAACATTATTTAAAACTATGGCAATTCTTACAACAATATGGAAGTTTAGCACCATTAACAAAGAAAAACAGCAGTCATAAACAATACCAGTCTTTCTGTTGTTTACAACAGTGATACAGAAACAAGTCGACAGCTGTCTTAGAATGAAATATGTCCACATGTAAAAAAGGCAATTTTTAATTGATATTTTTCTACAAAATATCACTATCCTCACAAGACAACTGTAAACACTCTGTCTATTCCAGAGTGTTTACAGTTCATTTAGGTGATAGTAAATGAATACAAAAGGACAACATCCTGATTTAAGTTATTAATTAGCATTAGACAATGAGGTTTAATGTGTGTTTTTTTACAATACACACTGATATGAAACTGAACTGTAATGTGATGTAAATTTCCTGCTTATTTTTATATGTATTACCATTATGTGTGCATGCTCGGAGGCTCTCATTGAGCTCATTTTTCCTTGTCTACGCAAAGTTTTCAAAAAGGAGAAGATATTCGGCTCTGTGTAGACAAGACAATAGACTCTAAAAGAGTCCCTCATAATGTCACAAATTTTGTTCTTTATCTTAATTAAGGCTAAGAATTAAAATTTTAAAGCTGACACGAAAATTGCAACCCACCATCAAGCAGTTACAAATGTTAACACTTTCTGTTTTTTAACACAGTTCCGTCTATTAACTGTGTAAGAGTACACTGAACAGCTGCACGAGTACTTTAAATATTGAACTAACATTGTATCTCTGTTGTACACAACACAGAGAGACTGTAACTACCTTCACAATGGCTTCAAAAGTGACCTTCATAATTTACAATTTGTTTTTTCATGACATGTGTTTACGTCAGTATGAACAGGCCAAAACCATAGAGAATCATCTTTTTGAATCAGATCCAAACCACCTCCGTATATTTTTTTCTCACTCTCCCACTTGTAAAACTAAGGCCCTCTTCAGATCTGGCAAGAAATTCAGACAGCATAATCCCATTTTATGTGGCCAGTCTTAAAACAAAGTCTCAATCCTATAATAAATCTTGAATGCATCTTGAGAGATTGGAACTGAAAATGCATTTGGTGGTGGCCTGGGACTTTCAGAATAGTGCTGTTTTAACCACTCAAAAGCTGGTTTAGTTTAGGTCAAATAAGAAGTGAAAATGCAGACCTACAAGAATGCATGGGCACACGTGTCCAAATACTGAAAAACTGACTAAAATGAAAGATCTGAAGGGGCTGACATTCAAGTTTGTCACATCACTTTTATCCATATTTTCTTTCCAAAGTGAGCATCAGAATTTGGTGACTACATCCCTTTTACAACAACACAAGATAACCTTGATAAACACCATGAACAACCATGTGACTTTCCATACAATCAAATTAGTCACACACCAAACTTACATCAAATGCAAATCTCATTGAACAGAGGCTTCAATACAATTCAGCAGCTCCATCTTGTTCCAGAGCCAAAGCTAACCGAGCCAAGGTTAAGCACGGTTAAGGAGAGGACTAATCGATCCCTCATTTAGCAGAGCGGCAGAGCACTAGAGGTGGGGAGAAGAAAGAGAGGTAGCCTGGGGTCTGAGTGTTGGGAGGGTGTCTCAGAACGTGGAGGGGAGGGGGATGAGACGTCGTTTTTATCTTTATTTCTCTCCTTTAACTTGAAGCCGGGTGTCATGGGGCTTTTGAAGCACTGGATCGAGTAGAGGGACATAAAGGGGGGAGGACGGATGGGGTGAGGAGGGGGGTCTCTCTCCATGCCAGGGGGAAGTCTTCTGAAAAAAAAAGATCTTTACAGCTTTGACAGTGGCCCTGACAAGTGCATATTGTTGTGTATTTGTGTGTGTTTGGAAACGGGACAGTATGGAAGCATGGTTTGTGTGTGTAGAGAGGTTCTGGCTCATGCACCGAGGTGGGGATCACAGAGCCCCCTTTTTAAATTGCTGCTAATGAGCCCTGGCTTGCGAGAGGTACTTGAATTGATTAAATTTGCATGGGAGCCTAAATCATGACTGGGGCCTCATGCGTGTGCCCCCCACCTTTAGGTGCACACACAGACACACACAACACCCCTGGATCCTCCATCCCAACTCCGTATGAGACCCACAGGGGGTGTCTCTCTGCAGGAGAGGGGGGGCAGGACCGACCAGGGGGTGGGACTGGGTGCATTACTGTCAGTCCATCATTCAGGGGGACGCCAGGCACGCGCCTCAGGGATGTGTTCATTAGGCTTTAACTACCGGATCTGTCCTTGTCTCCCAGCCTCTGCGTGTCATTGTCTGCTTCAGAGTGCGTGTGTGTACAGTATATTTATGCATGTGTCAACACGGATCACAACACTGTATGTGTGTGTGTGTGCAGAGGGTTAAATGTGTTTTGACATTGGGCAACAGTCTGTAATTATCATAGATGATGGACACCATAATTGTATTAGAGATAGGACTGGGGCAGGTTTATGCTTTGAACCAATCTGATATCCATAGCTGATACCTATAGTACCATGACAGTTGAACACAAACATTTATTTTGAAAGTATCTTGTGTAGTTTATTTGCATTATGGTGCTGTGTGTTTGCGTTGTCCTTTTTCAGTCATGTGACCTCCAGCTGACATCTGCCAGCAAGTGCACATCTGATGAAACTGAAGAAGTAAACAATGACACAGCCTGGAGTCATACTTACAGACTTACAGTTATTATATTATTGACTTACAGTTATTATATTATTGTCTTAGATAACCACACAAATTCAGCCTAATGCATTTCAGTTGAGTTGATTTTCTTAATATCTTATACAGCCTCAACAGAGTGAACAATTACATACAGAGACATACAGTGACTGACAACCATTTACACTCACATTCATTTTCTATTGGCAATTTAGATTAACCATTTCACCGCATGACTTTGGACGATGGGAGAACCCACAACAGTGTGAGGCAGGTGTGGTTACCACTCGTTTCTGGTTCACACAATCATTGTATAGTATGTAATGAACCGCATGTTGTTTATAATTGTCGCTGAATTAAATTACTTATTGCTTTATCCTCTACTGTGGAGATGACAGCTGCCTTTTGTTTCCCCCCCATTCAAACAAGGCCAGCCTTTATGTTCAGTACAAATGTATTCCAGTTACTAAAATGTCTTGAAATACTGTCAACATCCACGTTCTTGTATGAACCACTTGCCGCTCTGAACTGACCCATATCATCCCCAGAATTATAAGGTTTGTCGGCATCATTAGCAGTTTTGAAATATTGAGGTTTTACGTTTTTAAATTCAATTTAGCAAGACATGCATGTATAAGTCAATCTAAAATTACCCTTCGATAATGAATGTTGAAAGTAAATGGTCTGTCAGTGTCTGTCCCTACGTGTCAGCCCTGCAACTAACTGGATATTGTTCATAGTGTACCCCTCCTCAGGCCCAAAGCTGCTGGGATAGGCTCCAGTCACCTATGACCCCCAACAGGCCTAGAGCACAACCGACTGAAGCTCTCTTTTATTCCAACATCCATCACTCTGCTCAATAAGGTAGCTTACTGATTTATTTGTTTTAGCATTTGTTATTCTGTTCTCAGGGTTGGTTTTATTATTTATTCTTGATTTTTATATATGACCACTTGTATTATTTATGTGTGTTTTTATTGTAGATTAGTTTAAGATGATTTTAGTTAAGCTTTATTTTGAAATTCTATTTCAATAAGCTGTATTTAGTACTTGATAATTGCAGGCTACAGTACTGTTACTGTATGAATATGTGTACTAGTACATATAAGTATGTAATTATGAATGTCCTGTCTGTTTTGAACTGTATGTTTGTTCTGCAGTTGCTCAGCACAAACTTCCCTTTGGGACAATAAAGTATATTTGATTTTGATTTAAAACGAAGTGGTACGGCCCTAAATATTTCAAAAGTCTGAACTGAAAAAACTCTTGACCATGTATATTGACACACATATTTGGGCTAATGTCTAAAATACAATATCATGATCATATTCCATGAGTCCATTTGGTGTCAGATTGTTTAGTTGGTTAGCAGCATATCCAGATCGCACTGCAAAAAACAGTAGCCACTATAATGTACAGGTTCTGGAGTCAGTGTTATCAGTTACCTCTCCAGTCACCTCACTTCTTTCTCTGCATCTTAATACATCTACACACTCCTGCTTTGCAATTATGTTCGGTCGCACATTTATTAGCTTCTCTTACACCTCACTACGCACCACAAGAGCCACTTTGTGCATTTGGGCTGAGCCGCGGCGGTGCATGTGCGCCAGTAGCGGGGGCCAGTGCTTGTGCGTGGTTAGTGTCGGGTGATTGCAGTAATCAGATGGGGCCGTTAATCAGAGTTTGTTCGTCAGTGGCCTGATGAGGGGCGATGAGGGCCGCTGATTGTAATGCGACGCTTTGATCGGTCTACAGAGAATCATTATCATACTTTTTTTTTTTTTTTTTGAAATTCCACTTTTGAAAATGAAGTGTAAACAAACAGTGTAAACACACAATTCTATATGATTCCAAGTGAGCCAATAGGAAGAAGGGGATGCTATTATTATTTTATTGGATGTTTTCATTCCAGTGGACACAATGGAGGACAATGTATTATATATCACTATTTAGGAGTCAGTGTCACCCCTATCAAACACCAAAAGCAGGGGGAGGGGGGTATAGAGGTTAGAGAGATATAGTTATGTGATTGGTTGGGGGCTGGGGGGAGGTAAATGTGACCCTTTGGTTTATAGTTCTATCTTGTCACACGCTGCCATTGCATCAGATTTGTATTTTTCCTCTCTTTTTATACAAGGGGGGGCTGCATCGGTGCTATTATGGCAGCCTCATCAGCCAAGTCCCTACAAGGCCTGATACAAATTAATTAACCTAATTAGGGGCTGTGATTGCGGGTGTGATTATAGGGGCTGGGAGGGTGGGAGGGGGGTGGTTGGTGGAGGTGGGGGTGTGCTGGCAGTCAGGGCCCAGGCGATGATGAGCCGCGAGGTGTGGGAGAGCAGCCAAGACGCTCTGCATGGCTAATGAGAGGCTGCAGCCCTCCCTCCATCCACCCTCTTCCACTCTCCACCTTCTATTTACCTCGGTTTTGTTCTATTTAAATTCTATCTCTGGTTTTTAACATGCCTAATTTGCCTAAGGGTAACTGTGGTAATTTCATCGCGATTCTGGATGAAACAATGATGTATTTTCAGTGTATTAATAATAATCATACGTTTTGTCAGTTTTACCCCACTTTTGTTTTGATTCTGAACTAGGGATTCCACTAGGACACCTGTTGCAGAAAAAAAATTATACATGAATTAAAATTCTGTTCAGTATCAGTTCCATTCCTTCCTGTGAACTCATCTGAACTCATCATTACCAGCGGGTCGGCTCACTGGCCACAGCACAGGTGTCCACATGGTGTAAAAAAAAGTTTGAGTGTGAGATGTGCAGTGGCAGTCTGTGAGGTTGCCATGAAACCGTGCCAATACCTACACACCTCACCTTTAAGGATTTATTTTTCATTTGCTCTTTCCAGACATACTATGTATTCTAAAACAGATATAAGATCATTGCTGTAGTGCATCAAAGCAGTGTTTCTACTCTAACAACAGTGGGCATGGCAATTGTCTTAAACTGAAAGATTTTTTCTTGAATTTCAAAAAACTACATTATCTAATAGCAAATTGCAACAGAAAAAAACAATACTTTATGTCAAAGGCTGCCTTAACACACGGGCTAGCCTGGGTTGAAACTCATGGTTCTATGTGGGTTAGGGGGCTATTATGAGCCAGCTGTCCTCAAAAATTGACTTTTACCCTTCAGTTCAATGTTCGCATGTCACTAATATTTCCCACCTTTACTATGTGCCTGAATGCACCTCTGCAGTGAGTAACATTAGCGTCTGACTCCACAGCGTCTGTAACTTTTCTGTTGACAATGTGTGTCTGAAAATATAAATACGACATTCATTCATGATTCATAATAGCAGATCTGTTATTTACAGACTTAGTAGGTGTTGTAGTCTTTGTACATTTGGATTAGGCTATATGTTCTGATAAATGCTGCTAAGTGTCATCTGATTCCTAGCTTCAGACCTTGTGCAGGAGATGCAGCTCTATTTATGCCTTTATTATTAGAGTTTTGTAGATTTTTTTTTTTTTTTTTGGCCTAACACGAAGTTCAATTACATTATTAGACTTTAGTGATGTGCTCATCAATTAAGATACATGTTGAGCTGTTTCTGTCTCAGAATGGAATGAGTCATGTCCTTAGAGAGAAAAAGAAGTGCATTTTGCCTTTCAAACACAAATAGATACTAATATTTTTTTATGACACATTTAGGGGCCTTCAGAACCTTCGGGCCACAAGGCCTACTGGTATATTAAGGCAAAGAAAGAATACAGATATGTTTTGTACATACCGGAGGCCTTGGCTGATCACTTGCTCACATAGAATGAACACTGTCACTGGCAATGGTTTAAAGAGTCTATTCCAGCGCTGGGTACAAACAGAAAAAGTTGATAAAGGTTATTAGACATTAAACATTAATAGAGAAAAGGGAAGCAAACGGATAAATGTCACAGTGATAAAAAAGTGTTTAATGAGGCAGAGGTAATCATTCATTCTACAACACCTTAATCCAACTTTGCATTATTTTGTTTCCCGTGATTCAGGCTGGGCTATGGTTTGGGTGTGGTTTGACCAAATTAGATCTAAATCACACATAAAAAGTAACAAAAATCCTGATTTGGGTTGCTATCTGAACGCATTCATTCTGTGCACTTTTTTGGGGTTTTTTTTTACCTGTGCACCATATACTCTCAACCAAAAATTGTCCAGTAATTGCCAACTGACTCTTGCCTCAACACATCCAGCTCTTACACTGAGGTCACAAATAGTGCATCAACATAGGATGTAATTGTGATACAGCATCCAACAGCGTCCTTTAGAATGAGAACAAGCTTGATGGACCTAGGTTGGAGGAAGATGTGCCTGACTCAGCACAGAATAAATACAATACGACCTACCGCTTTCATTCTCCTAAAATACAAGAGCAAATGCAGTTTAAAAAGATCTACATAGAACCTTTATTGTTGAGCAATTACACCTCGAGTATGATACTTTAACATTTTTCATTCTCTTATCTGTTCCAAGTAGAAGGTCAAAGCCACGTGTACAGTGTTATCTATATTCACCACATTGGCTAAAAACCCACATGGAGATTTTTGACCATTTCCAAAAGTCGTCCTTTTGTTGACGGTCTGTGTGCAGTGCGGCAGTCCCCATTGTTCACTTTAACTCTACTCCCCACAAGGAACAGATATACCCTCTGGGAACACACAGTCTCGCGCTATTTCTCATCTTTTGGTATGCACAGGGAATCACGGCTTTACACACAGATGCACACGGTACACTACACTAGCGCACACCAGAGGAGCAATATTTAAATCTCCTTCTATTTGTATTGGAAACAGAACAAAGATATTCTTCACACCCAAGCAAAATGTGTTTTCTTGCCGGCATCAGCAATTCTAATGTTTCTAATGAGTCGGAGAAAAAGAGGCTGGAAGCGGTTAGGTATCAGTAAATAAAAAAAAAAAAAAAAAAGTTTGTCAGAAGTGCAGTTGGGGTTGCTACCTTCCTCAAAGAGTGGAAAACGGTGCCAGTGCTGTCCAGCGATTGCAATGTCACCTTTGAATACTGCCGCTGTATGTGCACCATGGCTGGCTGTGGCGTTTGATTTCTCGATTGCGCCTTTAGCTTTTGCTCTCATGTTCTCTCTATCTCTTCTCTCTGGTGGTGCCGCTCAGCCTCCTCCTCCTCCTCCCGTGCACATTTCGCAGTTTGTGCCTCAGTATCAGTTGCAGGGATGTGATTAGGAAGCCACTAGCAGACAGTGATAGGGAGGTGTTTATATCACGGCTCTAATCTGGAGCCCCGGGAAAAAGGCCTTTCTGTTTTTTTCCCCTCTCCCAAGGTTTCTGCATTGTAAATGACTTCAAGGCTCCCCCACATGTTTAGGCAAAGATGCAGAGCTTTCCTATCAAGAAGAAACATATATGGAAAACATGAGAGAATGTATACACAGAAGAAAGACAAAATTAAATAGAAGGTCATTAATGTGATTTTAAGTTTGAAAATAAGAGACAAAATAGAATGATCTCTTTGGGACAATGCTCCAGTTTGAAATTACAATGGTTCATGGTTTGTTTAAATGCAAAATCTTTATCATCATATATTAAACCAAAGTTTACAGTGTACTTGAACTTCTTGCTCTGAGTTCAATGTTAGATTGATGCAACACCACAATATTTACAATTGTTTCTCTTTATTTCCTTTTTCTGTTGTTGCTTTTTGCATGTTTCTCTGTTTAGATGCAGGCCAGAGCTGGAAGAGCCAGCAACTTTCCATTGATTCAATGTAGACCAACAGCTAATGGCAGTGTGCCTTACTCAAGAGCACATTGGCTGCAAGTGATAGGCCAAAGCTTCTCATAATGAAGCCTAAATGGTGTCTTAAGGTCTCATTTTTCTTTTGTTTACAATATTCAATTAATAAAAGTATTTTTGTACATTCAAATGCTGCCACAATTTAAAGAAAAGATTAGAGTGACATGGCATTTTTACTTACTTAACTACAAATGAGGAATTCCCTTTTTGAAAGCTGTTACTAAAGCTTGTTTGATCCAATGTGCGTAAGTGTATCCAGGAAAAAAAAAAAAAAAAATCATCGCTTTTTTTTTTTTTTTTTTTTTTTTTTTAAAGAAGAAGGCCCTTGTTTAAAGTTTATTTTTAGCCTCTTGTTTAAACTATCTACTACTTATAAATCTTTAAACTAATTTTTCAAATGTTAAAATGGGAAATCTAATATCTTCCTATTATATTTGTAAGGCAAAAATTAAAGTTGCTATTTATTACAACAAAGACAGATTAAAAGTCATTTATGAGAAAAAGATGTTTAAGGCTCAGATAAAGATTCACAGGTTGATGCATGTACAATGGCAATCGTTATATTATACTATATCATGGGATGAACACCATATGATCTCTACGTGATTGAGGTCACATGACTCACTGTTTTGATTTGCACTTGTGACATCTTTTTCTTATTGTTAATATTTCAGATTATAAAAATGTACCCCAAAAAATCAAATCTAACCAAAATCAACACAGACGTCCTCTATCCATGACAAAAAACTCTACACAATCTTACTTACCCCCAGTGTTATGGTTGTGTATATTTTTTCAATGATTTAAGCCCTGGACATGATTATTTGCATCTTTATGCATTCAGACGGCATGTTCGTCAGAAAGTAGGTGATGTGTGTATGTGTTGGGACTGTGTGTGGATGTGTGGACAACAGGGGCCCTAGTGATTACTCAGGCCTTTGAGAAGCCCCTGTCTCTGGGCGGCTGTACTCTCCGCTCACTGATAAGCGCCGGTCCTGTCACAGCCAAGGTAAATACAGCACTTAAGGATTCCTCTCTCATTTGGTAGTCACACTTACACTTTAATTAAAGCCAGACAGAGAGAAGGAGTGAGAGTGATAGCCCTGCGCTGAGACGATGCTATCAGGGGGCTGCGCAGGTAAAGCTACTGAGACACAACAAGGGTCTGGGATCTGGGATCTGGCCTCTGACCGACGTGAGGGAAAAAAAGAGAGCATTACTGTAAATGTTTAAGCATGTGCATATACAAACGCTGCTGAAGAGTGTGAGTGTGCGCCCGTGTGTGTACGCAAGACGCTGTATGTTGCTCTCACGGCTAAACAGCTGTAGTGAAGCTGCTATCAGATATTTATAAGCAGCTCATGAATATGGATGGGCCGCGAGATGGGACTGATGTTTGTCCTCTAAGAGGGGATGAAAGGAGAATGTGCTCCTTCCCGGAGAGACCCAGTCAGGGACGCTCACAGAGCAGGGAGCGAGGGAACGAGGGAATGGGAGCTGGGGAGGAGGATAACACTGGTAATGGGGTGGGTGCTAGTGGTATAGGACAGATGGTAAAATTTAATGAAATGTGATCCGGATACTCAAGGCAAAGCATTTCCCTGAAGGGTTTCTAAATTAAAAACTTGTAGTCAAGTATTAAGACTGTCATTAGTGTGACTGGGCCTTTTTGATTTCTTCGTCTTTTTTCTCTCCATTCAACATTTCCACTGAGTTCATAAATCTTTTATTATTTGCAGATGCTGGAATTGGAGTAAACAGTAATTCTATGGTGGCTTTCGTCTTTTAGGAATCATTTCCGTGTTTGCACCATTCTTGTGTCTGTGTGTATTTTTCTGTGTTTATGTTTATCTCCACCAGCAGTGTTCAAACGTGCACTTCCAGTATATTACATATTACCATCATTCTCTGAGTAATTCATTCTGTTGATGTAAAGTAATCTCAGTCAGCCCCAGTATTTTTTCTCAAATGTTGTTGGTAAAATTGATTTCAGTGTGCAAGTCAGAAGTGGGCAGACATCCCACAGCATTTTCACAAGTCAACAGAACCTCACTCAGTCTCTGTACAGCATCAACAGGTCCTTTGAAAAACACATTGAAGTCTGTCAAGAGAACCCTATCTTGCAGTACTATAAAAGGCCACTGGAAGAGCTGTCATAAACATCATTTAGTTTAAAAAAAAAAAATGATGATACGAAACTGAATGATAGGGGTCGGTGTGTTTTTTTCCATCTTTTAACAGCATTTTATGTTTAAGTCAATGCTAGTGGCAGGATCAACCCACTGTGAATCTAAAAAGAACCAAAAAAACCTGGATTAAATTGCAGATTTGGTTCAGAAAATTTTAAGAATATATCCAAAAACAAAACATGGCTATCTGCCTGTGGATTAATTAAGTATACAAGTCCTTCAAGAAAAAAACTAAACTGCCTGAGCATCTAATGGCTATCCTTTCCTAAAGCACTCATTCTGGCTAAAAACAGCAAACAGATATTCAGGGCCACACATAACTGACCTAAGTGTCCGCAGTAGAGGTCAGTGCAGTGAGGGACAGGATCAGAGGACAGTGAGCACAGGGGCAAGCAGCGCAGCTGTACTACAATGTACCTTTCAATGCTAATCACTGAGTCATCTATCAGAGCTAATACATGGGCGCTAAGCAACCTGTACATGCATTAGACCTCCCCAATTACCATAATGGGCTGGTTTTAATATGGCTAATAGGCTGGCACGACCTTGCCCATTCACTAAGCAGGTACATGCACCAGCCGCACTGAAATGGACATATTTAGAGGCTAAATGACCATTAGGGACTTTTAGCTGTCATGGTTCTGTAGTTATGCATAATATGAACACAGAGCAGTAAAAGGCTGGACAAATGGGTAAATGGCAACTAGAGTATTTACAAAAACAGCAGTTTTTTCTAAAACATTGCTGAAAAGTGTTTTATATTGAAAAGAATGGTTATTATTGTTTAGTTTGTTCTTTGTAAAACACAAAATGTCTTGTTATGTGGTTACACTTTGACCAGGCTTGTTCATGTCTAGATGCGTCGTAGGAGTCTCGTGTGGGCACCACTGGGGAAGTACGTCAGAGTGGGTGCAATGTGGTGGTGGGAGGGCAAATGAGTGGACAGAAGGAGAAGGGGCAGAATTTGAAAAATGTTCCTTCAGAAAACCCGCAGGGGTTAACATTTTGGTTTTCTCTGAGCCTTTGTGGCAGTGGACAAATGATCCCAGGAGTTGGACAATAATGTTTTTATGGGACTCCAAATGTTGAGCTCAGCAAGGTCATTGTGGGAGTGTAATGGCCAACACGTGGCTGGGCTTGAACTGCAGTGGCCTTACAGTTGGTAGGGGGACTGGAGAGCAGGGGAGGAGGTGGGAGCAAAGTAGGGACTCACCCCTCGGCTTCCTACAACAAGACTTCACTTTGTTCCAACACTCAGAACATACAGTACCTCCAAGACCAAAGTACAATAAGCTGGAGCAGACTGGGTCTTGTAAACTTGTCTCCAGATAAAGTTTCTCTCTTGCAAATCTCTGCCCAGTGCCTACGCCATGGCATCGGGAACAATAACCCCTTCCTGCTTCAAACAACAATCCTTTTCTTGGTCAGTCTTGGAATATGTCAGCCTGCCAGTCCTTGAGTGTGTATGTGAGTGAGTGGGTAAGAGCTGGATGATTTATCTGTTTGTAGTCAGCATAAAGGGCTTCACTGTAGTCTCGCTGTCCACTTTACTGTCACTAAAGAGAAAGGAGATAAAAAGCTGTGTGTGTTTGCTTAGAATAAAGGTATTTTCAGTTTCCATGTGAATGTTATATTTGCATTTGTGCAATTATAATAGTGTCTAGGGTTTTATTGCTGTCCATTTTAGAACTCTCCAGTGCTTTGTTTGTAAGCAACTTTGCTTTTTGAAGTGTGTTTTGGGTCATTGTCCTGCTGGAAGACCCATGACCTCGTTGGACCTCAAAATTCTTTGGTAATCATCAGATTTCATGATACCGTTGACACAGTCAAGGCGTCCAGTGCCAGAAGCAGGAAAGCAACCCCAAAACATCTTTAAACCTCCACCATGTTTGACTGAAGGGACTGTGTTCTTTCCTTTAAAGGCCTCATTTCTTTTTCTGTAAACAGTGCCATGATGTCCTTTTCCAAAAAGCTCTCCTTTTGTCTCATCTGTCTCCCAGAAGGATTTTGGTTTTGTCTCCTACGTTTTGGCAAACTCCAGACTTGCTTTTTTATGCCTTTGTGTCAGCAGTGGTGTCCTCCTGGGTCTCCAACCATAGTGTCCCTTTTCATTCAGATGGCAATGGATAGTGCGAGCTAACAGTGTTGTACCCTGTGTCTGCAGATGAGCTTGATTTGTTTGGAAGTTAATCAAGGTTCTTTATCCACCATTTGAACAATCCTTCATTGTAATTTTTTATAAATTTTTCTCTCCCGTCCACATCCACGGGAGGTTAGCTACAGCGTCACAGCCTGTAAACCCTCTTTTCTCCATGCTCAGTGTGACACAACACAAAGGTTGAGTCAACTTTTCTCCATTTTAACCGGTTGCAAGTGTGATTACTATATTGTCCACACCTGTTACTTTCAACCGGTGAGTCTGAATAGAAATTACAAGAGCATCACGTGCTGGAAAAGCATTTATTTCTTCCAATTTTGACAAGGTGCCCATTATTTTGTCCAGTTCACTTTTGATTTTTGTGTGAAATTTGATTAAGTTTGACTTTTCTTCTCTGTTTTTTGTGTTGTTCCAGTGCAAACAAAAACACCTAAGTACCACAACATGTGCAATTGAAACAATTTTCTGAGAGAAGTGTTCCATTTTCTGACATAAATGCAAGGGTGCTGATATTGTTGGCCATGACTGTAGCTGTGTCATGTCCAGTCGTATTAAGTTTATTCAAAGATTGATAAAGAGTCAACTTTTGAAGTAAAGAGGTTTCATTTATTTTGTCATGCGCAACCATATCTACTGAACAGCCTCTACGATAAACATTACACATGGCCTTCCAATACGCTGCCATTACTATGCTTTTCTTTCATTAGCTCGCGGTACACTTTAGACAAAGGAATAACCCGATTTAAGATGTAACAAACCCTAATTCCCCAATATATTTGACCAAGCATTGACTTTCCTGTTGAAGGACCAGCCTCATCTCATCTCTCCTTTGTATGACAGTCCCTATGGTCTAGTGGTAAATAGATGGACCTACAGGCACGCTGTATATCTGTGCTGCTGGGGCTGTGTGTTGTAGTCCCCTGAGTGGAGCCGTATGTCTGCTGTTAAAAAGGGCTGCAGCAGTGGACAGTTAATCAATAGATCAATCATAACATTTCCACTTCAAATCTATTACACCACCCCTTCCTATCCATCTTTGTTCCTTTGTGTCAACAGCCTATGTGCTATCTTCAAAGAATGTATGCCTTGTCTGATCTGTATGATCAGTTTAGAGCATAGACTGTAGCGGGATAGCGGACTGTGTTGGATGCTCATCCCAAAACGTGAGCCGGCTCCAAAAAATGTCTCCTGTTGATTCAAGTTCACAAAATGTTGCATAATGTAAAGTATTGTTTTTATATTTAAACACCTGACCTCTTGTCTTTTTTTCAAACAATTGTACTTTACTGAAGCACCTTCTGCGGACAACTCCATCAGTATTACATTGTTTTGAGACGAACAGGCCAATCACTGTCTTGTAAGAATATGAATGATTATACTGAAAACAGCCTAATCGTGTCATGGTAATTTTGTCATACATCGTAAATTCAGAGGCCATTTACACAACAACACATTTCGCCAAAACCGCTATTATTCAGTTGCAGATTGGCTTCTTGTTTACATCACTCAACTAAAATGTACAGTTTTGAATCCGGCCAAGAAGATGTTTTTGTTTCGTTCAGTCCACATTTGTATAAACTGTAAAGCTGACCTTTCTGAAAACGATATTATATGTCTCTACAGGTCTCTACAGAAGAGGAGGGAAAAGCAGCAAAAAGAAAACCCACCCCCTACTGGTCTGGCATATGTACTACATGTTTTAAGGCATTTTGGCTGGATCTGTGTATTTGCTGATGGTGACGTAACATTGACACAAGTCGGTAATGGTATGATACTTCTTCCTGACCAGTGTTCTCTCTTGCTTCATTGCCCACAGCAATTTGATTTGTGATGTCACACTTTTTTGGTCCACTCATTTCTGTTGTGTATGATTTCTTGTGTGTTTTACAATATATAACATATAATATAAATATTTAAATTGATTCATTGGGTACATATTATAAAATCAAAATAAAATCAAATTTAGTGTAAATAGTGATGATGCTAATTTACTAATAATAATAAGTGGCACAAAGTAGCTTCTGTGTGATGTACATGTGCTTCTATTTAACAGCGCTTTTTGTGTTTTTAACAAGACCTTATGTGGCATGAGCATTAGAGAGGGCAAACTGATGCAAAGTTATCAAAAAGATTTAAATCTCAAACAGCTCAAGAGTACACTGCTGGTAGTAGTCCCATTCAGTCCAGCATAAAAAAAATCAAACACAGCAAATGAAAAATAGCCTATTTTCTCTACAAGAAGTAAAGGCAGAGGCAATTAACCTTGTTTTGAGAAAATATAGCAAGGGCAAAATATTTATTAAAATTTGTAAATTATCTGAAAAAATAATCTAGATTTATATATGTGGATTAACTCGTGAACTACACTGACTGATTTAAAGCTACTGAAAGTGTACCAAATACAGTGAACGAGACTCATTGTTCCCAGTCGGCGCACATAGGCTTGTCTTTTGGACCATGGTGAATTCCAGCCATTCAGATGACTGGAGTGCGTAGGCCAGGCCTCCAACGCGTTTCCCCGTCATCATCACAACAGTCGCCATTCACAAGGCTCCTCGGGCTGATGGGACATCTGCACCGCAACAGTGTCACCACACCCCCACCCCCCTTCCACTGGCATAAACGCACGCATACACAAGCTTACGCACGCACAAAACCAGTCAGCAGCGAGAACCAGAAGGGCATCAGAGATCTTTGTTGTCTGCAAACGCCCAGATGTGGTTTTGTGTGAATGGGGCCCAGGGGTGGGGAGGGTAGTGCTGGGGGTGGCACATAGTTTGGCAGCCTTGGGAGTGTCACGATGTTGGGACGGCAGGGTGACTGACAAACGCAAAGTTTTAACCAGAACGACCGTGGCATTCCTCTGGGACTTGTTACACCACAGTGACGTGGGTGGCCAGGTGACCTTTGAGCCTGTCATATGCGATGGCCATTGTGCTGCGGATCACTTTCACACATCCACACAGTATAGATCTGTCCATATCGAGAACATTTGAGAAGCCCTTTGGATGCGGTCCAAGATACTCAGATGACTTTTGAGTTGTGTGTCATATCCCTCGGACGTGAACATATCCACTGTGACCTCAGCTGTGGCCGAAGTGTTAACAAAAAGACTTTGTGGAGTGTCATATGAAAATTTATTGTTATACTGTGTAAGAACATATATCTCCGGAGTGTTGCTAAACTGTTCTGATGTTCTGATAGGCCCTGAGATAAACTAGCCTCCAGTTTGAAATGAACTGAGTGGTGAAGTTACTCATGACACCACAACTACACAGTCATATGGCAAGCCACCAGGGCCACCCTTTATCTTTGGATAAGTCTTTAGATATTAATGTCTTAAGACTGCACTGCATATTATTTCTTTCATTGTTGCATAGTGGAAAATTTTGGCATTTGCAATTATATAAAGCAACAAAATAAATATTCACATAACACTTTTTGCATATCTTTGCATATAGAGGTTTAAAACTGAAAGCTCCAATAAGCCCAGTAGGAGTTTAATTACTTCCTGTTTCTGCTCCTACAAGAGCAGACAAACTGACAAAGGCTAAAAAAGTGGAAAAGCTAAAGGGCATTCTGTTTGTGCACATTGTTAAGGATGTTTATGAAATATTTTCTATCTATCACACACAATACAATGCCTCTGTAAGGTCACAGTTAGGTTTGTGGACAGGATCATCACCGCTAACGGATACTTCCAAAAAAAATTTACCAGTGCCATTTTTTCTTCCAGAATATACAAAATGTATCCCTTTCATTTGCAGAAAAACATGAGGATAACAAATCCACAGTCACCTTGCATTAATTATTAGACTTTTTATACTCAAGCTGCTTAAATTTCATTTACCTGTAGGTCTCTGGTCTTATATTTAAGGATAAATCCATAACTGGCCTGTATTTTGTCTCCAAAAATATAACCGAAGCGTTATGAATGCAGGAAAAGCCCAGCAGTCCACTATAATCTCATTCATGATATTTGAAAGCTGGAAGTTCTGCGGTATTTCACGCTGCTGTTAGATGGGCGTCAAAACAGAGGTTTGTTGGATAAACATCCAACGCTGAGTAGGAGCACTAAGCATCACTGTTATTGTTACAGCTTAATGCCATGCACCAGCATTGTTGTTTTGCAGCAATCAACACATACATATGTAATAAAGCTGAGAGGCAGTGGTACAATACGGACTATTGTTACGCCCGACTCCAACTCAGATCAGCTCCAAGCTCTACGAGTCTGGATCAAAACACTGTGCCAAAGCTAGAAATAAGTGTTTTCTAGTTGACAGTGCAGACTAACATGAATTTCCTCATTTGGGAGTAACCTGGCATTTGTCACGGTGCCATTGGTGGGGATCTATCTATTGAGCGCCATGGCATTTTTGTGAATGATGAGGGTTGATGGATGGTGATGAGAGTTCAATAGAGGGAAGGACAAGGGGTGACGGGACATTCTGAAGTGACTGCAGAGATGGTGTAGATTGTCTATGTGAGCGCCCCGGTGTCTGCGAGCGCGAGTGGGTGTGCGTCTAAGGGCAAACGTCGATGGCGGTGTCAGGGGTGAGTGATAACCGTGGTCTTTTCAGCACTGTGGGGCGGGTCAGACCGAGGTGATGGATGGTTAGCAGTCTGGCCCTCTTCTTCCTCACGCCTCACACCAACGTTGTGTCTGGACGTCCGTGATGGGGCAGAGGGTGAGGGGGAGAGGTTGGTGGTGCCGGTTGGGGGTGAAAATGTCTGCCTGTAGGTAAACAAGGGGTTGCATGTGTTAAAGCTGTTGTTCTTTTAGGGCTAATCTAGGACTATTTTGTCTGTCACTTACCCGCAAATGCTCTTCCACAGTTTTGACACAATTGACTACTAACAATAGCTCTGAATATGAAACCTGCAAAGTGTAATATAAAGCCTCTATTTAAAACAAAAAAGAGAAAGTGAGACTAATAGATCTTGGATACTGCCGACATTGAATATTCAATACGTTTTAAAGCTTTTCATACGTTGTTTTTTTTTTCCCTAAATCTGTTTATGACAGTGGAGCACATTTTCATCACCAGAATATTGTCCTGCAATTTTATTTAAGCTCACACTTTTCTGTTATACAGCCTCCATAATGATGACTTTACCAACTATTGAGCTACAATTGAATAAAAGTGTTGCAGGTAAGCGTTTGAGATGCAATATGTGGCACTTGAAATGTTTTTATTTTATTTTGTACATTTCTTACTTACCTTTCTCCTGCTGACAACACCTGCATCTTCCAACCCTTTCTATTTTCAAAATCTTAAAACAGCAACATTAGGTCTCTGGCCCAACACAACCTTTACTGAAGCTGAAGGTACCTTTCAGCATTCTTGGTGATGCAGTGTGTCCACCTTAGAACCCTTGATTGAGAAAGGAGACTATTGGAGACAAAAACAGCAGCAATTTTAAGCCTAGACATTGCTCTCTAATCAGTGATTTCTAATGCAGTAGACCCATTAATGAAGAGAAAATGAAACGGTTTTGGAAACATTTCTAAATTTGATTAAAAAAACCAAAAACAAAACTATTGTGTGCTTTATGGCTCCATTGTTTAATGCTATTTCCAGTATAGAGCTGTTAAGCAAATATGTGCACTTACACCCTCTTGCCACAGATTGATTCACTGTTTAGTGAATTAGTTAAAGGGATGGTGCAGTATTTTAAAGGGGTCTATGAGATATGTAGGGACAGGTTACTTATCCCCTACAGTAGATAACAGTCAGCACTTCCTAGTTTGGAGAAACAGGAGCATTGGGCAGCTGGTGTGTTACATTTAAATTGACATGCATTTATTTATTTATTTATTTATTTTTATGCTATTATGCTCCTCATTAACACAATGCAAAGAAAATATGTGTGATTTCTCTGCAACACATACTGGACCACACATTTATACTGACATTTATTTGAAGTAGTTTATTGTTTTAAATGTTTAAAATCAAACTTTTACTAGCCCTGTTTTCAGTTGTACATACTTCAATCCCTATCTGGGGAATAAATTACCCAAAGATTTTTTAAAAGAACCCCATTTTCAAAATACTGAACTCTTGTCTCTAGTGTTAGGATTTTTAACCATTTATTCTGAACTGCCAATAATAATTAAGCTCTTTGTTCCAGTCAAAAAAAGCTCATCAAAAGCTTTCATTTGATATGTATTTCTTGATTTCATTTATGGCCATTAGCTGTTTACCTTTCATGTATAAGTAAGTATTAATGTAATTACTGGCACTTCATATGCACCACTACAAAAAGTCAATAGTATTGTTATAGCATTAATAAACAGAAACAAAAAAAATGATAAAAGGCATATATCATTAACATATGACACACTGCCACTGGAGGACGGGCACTGATCCAATGCCGGCAGGTCTCTGTCCTTTCCAGGATATAACCCTGTCAGTGCTACATACCTGTGGTCAGTGAGTCTTCTCCATTCTTAGGACTGATTCTATTCTTTCCTGACAGATCTCATGTTTCCCCGGCCAGGCCTATGTTTTTCCTTGTATGTTTGAAGGGTCTGTGGACTGTGTGGTCTGCTGCTTCGGGCCTTGGCAGCCTCACAGAAGGGCAGACAGCAACCAACACCCCAGAGAGGAGCTGCAGTAACCTGCCTTGTGTCTTTTCTCCATCTTCAAACACGGTGGAGACAGAGGGAGCGCCAGGGAGGCAACAAAGGCTGATGTGAAAGAGCACAAGGCCTTCGCACACCCAGCCTCACTAATTGACGGCTGCAGGGAGTGGGAGAGACAGTGGGTGAGATAAGAAAGCCACCAGACCTTGCTTACACTCGGCACACAGCACATACAAATGTCCATGCAGAAGCAATGTCTAAATGAACACATGGCCTTTAATGTTTCAAGCCAGGGAATAAAAATCTTGGCATTGCTCTTTCTGTAAATGAGTTACACATATGATGCCAGTATATGCCATGGATTTGTCATCGAAGGATGGGCAATTTATTTGTAGTAGGCTACACACATTAGTTGATGTTTATGTTGGTTTACACACAAATAAACACCAGTTTATCCGGAGACTACACATCCAGACTGTTCTTTTAATGTTTAGTTAATCAAAGTGTTGTGTTTAGTTCCATAAAACATATTTCACACCTCACGTTGTATTTATAATAAAAGCCCTGTCCGCTCTTAAAACACATCAGTCTGTACGCCACAGGATTGTCCAAAGAAAGCAATGTTCTGGAAAAAAGTTTCAGCATGGTTAACTATGAATGTCATGTTTTTCAAAGCAATCCATGTACAAGTTCTATGCTTCTTAACTCAAGGTTGTTTAGTCAAAGCTTATAGAATTTTTGTCTACATTAACTCACTAATGTCTCTCTTTGTTATATTGCTTTATATCAGTGCACAGTGCATTGCTCTGTTGTATACATATTAGACTTCTATAAACATTTCCGTACACATAAAGTGTGTATCACTGTATACATGAATATGCCATACGTTATGACAGAGTTCTGACCTCTCAATAGGAAATCATTGTAATTATTTTTTTATATCTACATTAAACTAATCCTGTCTTGGTTTCCTTTAACAGCACCAAGCCAGATCAAAGTCAAAGTTAAAAAATGTATACCAGTAACATTTTTTCTGTCGACTTCTATTTATCATCCTCTGAGGCTGTCATACCTGTGTGTTCCCCACTGTTTCTAGTCTAAAGCAAGTTTCATGCGTTTCATCTTTCTGCCATACGTGCTAATGCTTTATGTGAGTGAACCTACTGTATGTTGCTTTGTCACTGGTTTACTAATGGCAACGCTTGAGCCTAAGGCCACCTTTTAATTGCTCTGGCCATGTGCACCAAAGAGGTGTCACACCAATTAATCCCTTCGGTGGTGCGGTGTCCTGTCCCACGCCTGCACCCTCTGGCAGGGCCGTACCGCAGGGGAGAGGTGGGTGGGGGGCACCCGGTCTGCACTAAATCCATACCCACTGCTCTGTTTCACCACCATCCCCCTCTACATCAATGGCCCACCTTTTATCTCAGCGAATGTAGAAGCACTGACTGGCATCTGCTAATGAATCATTCACTTTGCTAACAGCGCATTACAGTCAGGCTTCAATCATCTGTGAGCTCACACAGCAAATATTTGCATTTAATGCTTATTTATTACTAGTCATTCTACGTTTACAATTGCACAGTCTAGTAGCACTTAATATTTTTGCAGAAGGGACATATTTAATAGAACATATTCCCACATTACTGTTAAAAATAGTTTAGATGTTTTTATCCATTACAATTTCAGTTGCTGTCTTATTGAAAATGTTCATTCAAGCCCAGAATCAGAAATGGTCGCTGTTTACTTCAAATGCTGCTCATTGACACACATGCTGGCACATTCTCACTTTATTTTCTTATTATTCATTTTGCCTGTTAATACGTGAATGTGCTATTACATAAGGGTTCTTACATAAGGGCTCACAGGCACTAAAAAAAATAAAAATACAATTATCTTTGTTAGTGTTTTAGGGCTGTGGTTCCCAAACACTGGGCTGGGGACTGCAAAATGGGTCGCGGGATAATTTTTTTAAAATTTGGGTAACCAAAAAATAAATAAAATAATTGTAAAAGTCCAAAAAAAATGCTACTTTTGGAAATTACCAATAGTCAGGAATGAGAACTCAAAACTAGCAAAACAGCATTAAACAAGAATTAAATAACACTAGAAAGGAAGAGCACTAGACTAATATTGACACTAAAAATAACAAACCTGTACTTACGATGACTAAAATGGGTCCCTGAAAAAAGTCCCC
This sequence comes from Rhyacichthys aspro, assembly GCA_036850595.1. Taxonomy (NCBI): domain Eukaryota; kingdom Metazoa; phylum Chordata; class Actinopteri; order Gobiiformes; family Rhyacichthyidae; genus Rhyacichthys; species Rhyacichthys aspro. The sequence continues at coordinate 16,969,134 of CM072163.1, forward strand.
TGATGGGAGGTCTGTAAAATCCTATTAAAAGACAGAATATTGCATTATGTACCATTTTAAAAGCCCATGGTTTCTTTCTTCATTGTGGTTTTTGAGGATATCCTTTTGGGGCTGCTTTTGTTGCAGTACCACCTGTGGCCACTGGAAGAATTGTTGAAACCAAATTTGTAGGTTTGTCTCAAAATATCAAACTAATATAAATGCATAGTTCAATGACATTTTCAATGCTACCACATACATTATCTTGACTATTCTGCATTTTCGTTCTAAATGATGCTATGATTGCTATAAATGACCTCTTACCTCACCGTCTTCCTGTTTACCCATAGTCCTTTATTCCCGACACAGCACCTGTCATCTCTCCCCATCACCCCCTCCTCCCCAGGACCCTCGGCCTTGGTGGAGAGAAAACCTTCGTGACCAGTGTGGGGCGAGCAGCAGGTGGAGCAGCCGTCAGACACCTACAGCTACAGTAGACAGAAAGAGAAAGTGGGTAACTGGGGATAACTGTTGTGGGAACCTTAGGGGTAGGGTCAGAGGGGGTAAAAGGGTTCAGGAGGGCAGTGGGTGGACGTAGCATCTGGCTGATATGAGGCTGTGGACTGAGGCCCAGGAGGAGGTCAAGGGGAGTCTGTGTGAAGCCAGAACAAACATCCATGTAGCATCACAGCCTCATGCAGACAAACATATGAACAATGGACAACACCAATCTCTGTTTATTACCAGGTGAAGTGAAGGTGTTAAAGAAGAAATACTACCAAAGACTGATTCAGATATGTTCTACACAGAGTTGATGCCAATCCATATGCAAACAGCATTTTGAATCCTTTCAAAGTAAAGTTTTTATAAAGTATATGTATATGTAAAGATGTTAAAAGAGAATTTGTGATTTGTGTTGTGATATTAGAGATAAATTTGCACTTGCGTTGCAGCTTTGAGAATGACACTAAAACAGTCAATGCAATGACAACATCTGTGTCAGTGTTTCAGGTTTTCTTTGTTTATTTAGAAGTAATTTGTTTATTTCAGTTAAATTTGCAGTACAAGAACTTTAACAACAAAACGAAACTGAAACTACAGAACCAAATTTCCTTTTTGGAGCTTAGTTTTGCCCTTGTGTCTTACTCAAGGCCATCTGAATATTATCATCTCAATTACCTCTTGGTTCAGGGTAATACTTTGTTTTCTCTTGAATATTTCTTTAATAGAGTGTTGTCCAAACTACTGGTATAGTTATGGACTTGGCCTTATTCTACCTAAACTCTCTCCTGCTAAATTCTGTTTGCAGAAATGTAGATCAATCATGAATAAAGACAAAGCATCACGTATGGAGACGGGGCAGGACGCCGGCTGACCTTTTGTCTTATTTAAAATCAAAGGGGTGCCACTCCTGGGCCCATGAGGGAATGGAGGTGGGCTGGCTGGAGAGAGCCAGGGTTAGCGGGGGTGTCTGGGCGCTAATCCACGGGACCGTCGATGACCCCTGACCCTCGGGGCACGTTGCTGGGTGGTAGTGTGAACAGCAGGCCTTTCCCTGTGCGCTGGAGGCAGGTCGCAGCCTCCTCCCGGTAATGATTTATGGGGCAGGGTGCAATCGACACGCGCTCAGCCCTGGGGATGAGTCTAAATGGTAGTTTTGACACCACTGAGAGACAGGGTTAAAGGTGATCAATAACAAGCCACTGGAGGAGGAGAGGCAGAAGGACAGATAGAGCAAGAGGAGGGAGCACATCGGTTTTAATTGGCCTCTGCTCATTACTGCAGACTTTGTAGACCATCACCTCTTTTGTGGAGGCCCCTGGCTTTAGCTCCGGGGCACAAGTGTGTTAACATTTTAGGTGTTGTTCAATTCATTGTGGGCTGGCTCAATCAAAACTGAAGTTTGACCAGAAGCGTGAGAAAAGAAGAATGACACCTTCCTTTTATGATTTCCAGCTCTAAACTGCTTCTGGAGACTGCTCTGGCAATTCATTTTCCTCTTTTTACAAATAAGCTACTCCTCCTCGAAGCTACCTAATCCTCGATATTTGACCAAAATCAGTGCCTGCAGATCTTGGTCAAATGTTCTCAAATTGTTGTATAGGTTTTGGCTTTATGTAAACTTTTGGTGCATTACATACATACAACTGTAGGGATATTTTTTATTAATTTGGCAGGCAGAAAAAACCGTGGAAATGTGGGAAAGAAACGGTAGCATATGAACATCTCTGATCTATACTTGAATCTGGAAAGCCCCATTTATGCTGGTCCTGGATCTAGACTCAGAACCTCAGTGCTCTCTGTTTAACCAGCCTGCGGTCACATAAGTTTGAACCAACTTTTCACAGCTGTACGTCATCGGCAGAAGGCGCCCGCTCAACTCACAGCGGATGTAAACAACAGCTGGTTACATGGCGCAGTGCACAGATTACCTGAGAGCAATTTTTAATCTTGACTCTCCATGAAGATAAGAAGACAGTGACAATTTTTTAGTAACAGGCAAAACGTAAGAGTATATGGCTGCACAATATCAGGAAAATGTGACATAACTATTTGGAATATTGACCTGTGATATTTAATGTCCTCTATGGCATAGTAAGAGCTGAATTGACTTCAATATAAAGAAATGAGTCCACTGGTCACATTGGTGCCACTCACTTTTAAATATAGCTGCATTACATTCCATTTTAATCCCTTGATTGCTAAAGGGTGAATCTTTGTCACATAAACTGGAATATTAGTAGTAAGTCAGTAAATAAGTCATTCATAACAAAGCAGTTCCAAACCAATATATTTTTTGTCTCTTGATGCACAGTTAGAACCAGCCCTTGACCCTGGCCAATGAGAGAGAGAGGTCAGCACTTTCAAAATGCATCACAGGCAGCTATCTGAAATTAAAAAAAAAAACACTATTTCTTCTATTAATTCAAGAGTAAATCTGTGGAAGTGTGTCTAACCTGCTTTTTATGAGTTCCACTTTGTTTCTAGCGTGAACATTTTATCCTTCCACTTAAACGACTGTACATCCCCAGCTCTGAGTGAATTGAGAGCTGCCTAACACACACTCCCACACGCACACAGCCGTGCACACACACAAACCCCAGTCGTAGTGGAGTGTCTCTCAGAAGTGAGCTGATTAGGCCTAAGACTGGGGATTGCGTTGCCTAATCATATCGTGCATCCAAATCATCTGTGTACATTTCTAATTACATAGTGCCATGCGGTGTCCTTGAGCACAGTGGCAGGTCTCCATTTCATCTCTGTGCTGCGTCTCCCTCCTCCCTCTACCCCCTTTTCATTCCCCCCCATCCTTATTTATTTATTTCCATGAGCCTTATCTTTGTTGTTGTTTCGGTTGACTGTGCGCTGAGCAGCAGCACTCATTTGCCCGCCGATCTGCGTCCTTTGAACTCAGCGTCGCAGGGCAAAGCCAGCGTTCGGGGCAGCCGGATCATCTTTGATGATCTGTTTATTGGCCGGCTCCAATTTGCTGGGGTTGGCAATATAATATCCATTCCAGCATGCACAACATGGGGGATCAGTCATGGGTAAAGGACAACGCCGAGGAATACTGTTTGGCTTTGCATTGTGGGAGTCTGAACTTTCTGTTTGACTTTAGTTCTGACAAGTTGTCTGTATTAGTCTTTTTCATTTGCTACATTGTTGATTCTTAAAAAATAGTATGCAGAAAGATGATCTTCTGCCATTGTGACTATACATTTGTGAATAGCCATGTTTTTTTCTTTTTTGAATATCCTTGATGGTTGAAAGGCCCTGAACATCTCAGTCTGCTGTAGGGTTAGATGACCTTCCTATTGTTTACTGGTGTGTGTCTCTTTACCGCAAGGCCTCGTCTTTTCTTTCCTCCTCTTCTCTGCCGCAAACCTTGTTATTGAAGTCACCGAGTATTGCAATGCCTTGCCTACAGTAGACAAAAGCCCAGGCTTGAAGGTGAAGAGAGGGGACAACCTTTAACATGGGACTGCTGTGTCCTTTTTAGGAGCAACAATTACCTTTGCAACCTTGTGCAGTAGTCTAAAAGGCCTCCTCAGCAGCTGCACTGTGCCATTCCACACGTGTCGCAAGGTCCTGAAAAATAAAGTCATTGTTGTTATGGCTTTGTTGGCTTTGTGTATTAGCACTGTTTACGCGAGTTCCTTCGCAGCAGTCACTACAAAATGAAGGATATTTGTTCTCTGGGCTGCAATAATTGGCTTTTTGCATATGTTTTCTACTGCTGCCTATAACAGAGTGGTAAATAACATTATAATCAAACATTCATTACTGTTATAGAAAGTTCAGTCAATGGTAGAATGGTTGTTTGTCTCTCTTCTATGCTACAATCAGAGATTACATTTTCTGGTAACTATCCCTACTTTATCCAGTCAGAAGCAAGAAATTAGCAGGTGGTCTTCTTTACTGCTGTTCAATCACTGTCAAATGATGGTGAGCCACATGAAATGTTATATGGAGCTAATAAGTAAGCTATATTACCAGGTACTTGAGGTATTTCTAGTCATTAATGAAATGTAAACAATGAGAAACAGACAAAATGACTAATTAACAAATCCATTTCTTATATCAAAACATCTGGTGGAAAAGTTCAAATGGTGCTGTTTCTGGACATGCCTTCTTTAGCGCATGTGAACAGCTATGGCCCCCTGCAGGGACTGAGGCTGATTTTACTTTAAAAGGTTTGAAGCAAAATCAATTTAGTTCTTGAAAGCACTTAAGCTTCAGTGAGAATGTGTGCTGGGGAAATGCAGTTTGTCAGGACAAAATGGAACTTAAGTCCTAAGGTCTTTATTTACATCTCTGTATGTGTAAGTTGCAACATAAGTTTGTTGAAGAGGGGAATGTTAGGGCAAAATATGTGTTCCAACAAAATAGTAATGTTTGAAATTACACAATTGTCAAACAAGGTATACTTCAGACTCATTTCTTGTGCATTTATATTACCAAAAAGGGTCTTGAAGTGTCAACCTTTCTCGAGCGAAAACAAGAAGTAAAGAAAAAACAATAAACTGACATACATGTGACGTAATATTCATCAGAAAACATGCTAAATGCTGTACTTTTCCCCAATGACAAAGCTAGCCTTTATTAGCCACAGCCATGTGGCCTCAAATATTGAGTCCCTAAATTATAGGAAATAAGCGCAGCTCTATGAATTTAATCTTCTAAAAGCTGGGAATAAACCACAAACGATCTATATCTTGTTGTTATCTATGAAAGTTTATGTGCTTCAAATATAATTTATATCTCACATCTTTTGTGACATCATTTTTTGTGTAGCAGCATCTCTCTCTGGACCCAGCAGAGTGGACATATGTGTCTCTTCATGTGTCCCATACTAACCTAACCTGTACCATCCCACCAATGTATTTAAATAAAGAGTTAGTTTCCCCTTTTTTTAAATGTCAAAGAGCCGTTACAATTATTCAGAGGCTAATAGTTGATTTCTAGGCTTCATATTTTGATGTATTACGTTACATAGTGTTGCTTTAACATAGGCAAACGCAGGTAGTTTCTTGGTGTTATTGTTTTGATCTATACACTTGTCTGTATACCGCATCCTTTTACACAATACACAATAAATTCTTATACCGGGTTGAAAATGAAGGATGTTTGTTCTGTCAACTACAAACAATTGCATTATGCTCTCTTTTTCACTTCGGCTGATATAAGCTTGTCATAATCATTGTTTAGTGGCCTCTCTCTCCCTGAATCACTGGTAAATGCTTCTGCCGACTGCCGCTAAACCTTTTTTTCCCATTGTATGCCACCGACGGTAACATCTTTGTGCGGCTGCCTGGAGGCAAGTTCCTGAGATATTAGTCCTGGTCTCTCTGAACTGTTAGTCGCGCTGACAGACACCTGAGGCAATATAAAATGTCCCTCAAAGCCATGAAAGAGGCAGACGGGCCACTTCTCTTCTTCAAACCGTCCGACTGAGGCGTGGAGAGAAGATAGGGGAGAACTTTGGAAAGCTTCCCTTAGACCCTCTCGCATACGGGGGCCTTACCTCAGAGCGAGAACCCGTATAGCTACAAGGCTCGGTATCATAAATAACACAAGAGTTCCCCCTCTCCCCTCGCCGTCTCCTTCTGAGCGTTTCATATGGTAACTAGGTGTTCACTCTGTGGCCACATTGTTGCCCATCTTTCAAGTGGCTCAGAGGAGGAAACCTTGAGGTAAAGGGAAGAGAAGGAATTTTAGATGAAAAAATGCATTATTCTGTTCTTTTTCTAGTCCGGCAGCCCCCCACATACCCCTGGCTCTGTCACTCACTGTGGGAGTGGAGTATTTATTACATAAACGCTGAAGAACTGGAGGGAAAGGAGTGGTAGTGATAGAGAGTGAGAAAGCTACAGGCTCTTTCACCTGTCTGCCTTAAAATGTGGCTTTACAATGAGCGGTCGTTGGCATTTACACCTCACACTTGTAGCTGCGGTGATATAACAGTTTCCTGTAAAAAATGAACTTGTTTATTTAACACGGCCTGGTTGGTCCAGTGCCAGCATGTTTTATGGACTGCTGTGGGAAAATATGGTATCATTTTACACAGACGTCATAAATGTCAGCTGTTTTCGTGATAGTATGGATCATTGCAGTTATTATTTGGCCTAAACCCAACATGAGCCCATAGAAGTGCTTCTGTGTTATAGTATTCCTTTCAAAAGAATGTGGGTCAAAACTAAAGCAAAATCATTAACTAAGCATCTAATAAAGCACTGGTGAAATGATAAAGCCAAGACCTTGTCCACCTGGTCTTCTACTGATGTACAAATCCCTGATGTACATGCACTCTGGCAAAGTTTGGGGTTTGGCATCTTACCCAAAAATGTGAAAGGAATACAAATCAATTCATTGTGGTCGTGGGTGGGATATACTAAGCAGCAAGTGAACGTTTTATCTTTGGAGTTGATGTGTTAGAAGCTGGAAAAATAAGTAAGCTTTGATTAACTTTGACATGAGCCAAACTGTGAGGGCCAAACCAATAACACTGAATTTTTTGCATGTGCTGGCAATAGAGTCTTATAAATGGAGACCTATTTCACATTTTTCAGAACATACAGGGTGTAATACCTTGCCTGATGCCACAGCACATCTTCCGAGGTCAAGTGGAGTCCAGGCATTGACAGATCAGGGCTGGTTTGGAGCATGTTTGATCATTCTAATAAATTTTGCAGATATACTTTATCCTAGTTCATTTATATACAGTATGTTACTGTCCTAGTTTATGTCTGTACTGGTTGATCCTGACTATTTGCAGATAGCCATCTTGAAAAGCCATACCTCGTATCACACACATATTTCAGTATGTTTAGACCTGTGTCACCTTATGGCATAAAAACCCATCAGAAGCATTGTCAGACTTGAGTGGTCAATACTTTTACACAGAGCAATGGAAATGACAGGTGTTGAATAGACCTAAACTAAGAAGTTATGCTCAGTTCAAGGTTGATTTCTCCACATAGCCTTCTGTAAAATGTAATTTAAAAAGGGGACAGAGGTCTCTGTGTGTCCAGCTCAGAGCAGGAGTCCTGCCTCTGCTGGTGGAGGATGAATTTAATTTTGTGTTTTACTGGCCATTATATAATGATTTGAGATCTGTGAGTTGGTTATTTAAAATGATATATTTAGTATGTCAAGATTTTTAGAGAAGGCAAGGACACTGAGACAATGAACGCCTGAGTTAAAGTGATGTGTAATGATGTTTATATATTTGTATTGGTCATCTTTTAATATGATCAAATATTCATATACACTGTCTTGAGACAACTGTCTTCACGCCCGTATCGATGGTAAATAAACTTCTCCTGCTTAAGAGTGTCTTTGAGTCTGACACCTCACAGCTCAAAGCTCAAAATTCTCCAACCTTTGCGTGCACATGCTCAGTAAATCTACATCTACATAACTCCATTAAGCTAACAAAGGAATACCCATGAGTCATTCATAAGTGGTACAGTATGTGAGAGAATGTTAACGGTCAAACCCTCGCTCCAGTCAACCACCTGTAGCTGTGACCTTGTCTTTAGGCCCGAATGTGCCACCAGTAAAGAGACTTGGTGTTACACTCGGCTTATTACTGTCATATCAGTGTGAATGAAGTGCCACTTTACATTCGCCTTATGATGCAGGGGCCCCCACAAACACTTTATGCCCCTCCAGCTCCAGCTTGTCTGTCTGTACGTGAGGATCATCCCTGGGATCCCATGCAAGTACATTATTCAGCTGCTTGCATTATTTCCATAATTGCCAGCATTGTAGTGTTTGTAATGTCATTAATAACAGGCGTTGGCGTATAATACCCTTAATGTTATTTATCTGTTGGCAGATAGCTTGATGCTGCTAATCCTCATTCATTTGCTGTGGATCAATGCAAATCCGCTAGTGTGAGTGAAATCCCCTCCCCCTTCCCGAGCTGATGGTTTCTAATGTATTTTCCCACCATTAACCAGCCATAATCCGTGCTAATCATCACTAATCCACATCTCCTGTGTGTGACGGTACTTCCCTGATGAAGGAGGCGTCGTGTTGGAGAGAGCCGGCCGGCCAGCGCTGAGATGGAGCGATGTAGAAGAGTAGCCGAGGGCCCACTCGCTGAAGAAGAGCATGCTGCAGAGAGGAGCACAAGCACAAGGGGGAAAGGGTGAACCGTGGAGTTCTGTGGGTCAAATAGCTGGCTTTTGCTGTTTTGAGATGAGTTTGGCTCATGTTTTATTGATTAATCGGCATAATGGAGGTTGTGTCCCTCCGTGAGCTTCGGAATAAAAACTGCATATCATCAAAACTAACAGTAGTGACAGTCACCACCAGTCCGTCATCAACTGGGGGCTGCAAGTGCTGCTCTATGGAGTGTTTTGGTTTGCATCTCTTCCACTATTACAGATCACTTTAAGGGTCTCGTTGGATTAAAGAGGACACTCTGAACAATGTCTGGGGTCTTAATGTTGACTGAGGCACATTACAAAAGACTGGAGAACACAATCTGGACTGGGAATTTGAGTTGTTACAGTGAATCTGACCATAAATGTGTTCTGATATTTTTACACTCTAATTAGTCTATTTCTGATTTTTGGCATGTAACTCCTTAAGGGCATCCCATGAGCTGTACTTGATTAGGACTGGATGGTGAAATATGAAACAGGATTCTATTCATTTCATTATTTTCATTGACGGTGCCTTTTTTAGTTGGACACAAGAAACACATGACTGGAGATTGTCAATATTTTCCTCCACCTCAAGCCTGAGCACATGGGATAGGCTCCAGCCATATAGGACCTCTAACAATTAGCAGTAAAGAGGTAATGATTACGTTGTAAACAGTGTTAATAACTCACAATAACTCTTGCTCACTTAAGTTAGGTGCATTCTGTTCTTTGTTAGATTACTTTCTGGCATATGCGTTACAAAGATTATTATTTAATTTCAAATTTCCTCCATATCATTAGTTGTTTAGGACTTTTGGCTCAATTATAAAACTTACAGAAAACTTTGGGTTCTAATTGCAAATGTGTAACAAAAAGAAAACCTGCCCCAGTTACTTTTTATAAACATTAGCAAAGAGAGAAAGAAATACTTATTATCAAATTCAAGCCATAAAAACGTCATATTTATGAAATGATGTTAGTGAAGTCAGTGTTCCTACTTGTAGTTCTCTGTTGGGCCAGCGGGTGGCGCCTGTGGCCCGCTGTTCAGTGCGCGTCGGTGCGTTCCCGGCGAAGGCCTGCTCTGCTTCAGTTTGACCAGCTCAGCCTCCGCAAAGGCTTCATCTGCATCACAACATCACAAAGGAGCCACAACACCACTCTGTGCGCCTCTCAGTAGAATTAGCCCCACGTACATTTACCTTCAGTGCACGTGGGAACGCGTAACAACAGCTGACATTTGGCGTAAAAACGAATTACGCAAAATGAAGGAAACATTCAAACCTTTTGTATTGTTATCTTTGTGTGTCTGTTTTAATTGTACGTACAAAATTATTAAATAGTACATCCATGTCTTTCAAATGGAGCCATCGTTTTATGTTGTCAGTTCCAATTCTGCGTTTCGTGGGCCTCTTCTTATTCAACTGTTCCACTCTGACGAAAAAAACTAATAACGTAATAAAGCGAAGTAATGATTTGACAAAAGCGTGTCTCTGATAATTAATGTGACAGCAGTAAATGTGAATAAGTTGCCTTTTTCTGTGTAAAATAGCAGCTTATTTAAATTGACAGTGACATGTCTCTGCTGTGAATCATCCTTTCACTTTTAACTTTCCACGCCGCTTTTTGGAAATGTATTTATGAAGCGTGAAGGTGGAGGAAGGATTTTGATATATATTTATATTAAAGCCTGAAATATATTTGGTCCATGAGTGTTGTGTAGTGATAGATGTAAAAGTGAAGAAGTAGAGAAGCAGTTACAAGGCCTCTTGAACTTAAAGCGATGGGACACATTACAAAGTTGACATTAAAATACAGTGGGGCCTGGCTTTACTTTGGCAAACTTTTGGGGCCTGTTTTATTTTAAATTTTATTTTTTCTTATGTATATTTTTCTCTTTTAGTCTTTGGCTTGAAAAGATGCTAAATAAAATTTCGCCTGAGGACATTAGTGTCTCACTTCAAAGATCAGCCATCATTTGGCTGTAGACGCTTAAACAGTGATGCCCCAGGGTTAAAGGGGATAAAAGCGCACATTTAAATAAGGCCTGCCCCACATCCAATAATAATAATAATAATAATAATAATAATAATAATAATAATAGAGGGAGTATCTGGTTACGGGATTGTTTTGAACGTGTTTTACGCATATAGTTCTAAAGTTGGTTTTACGCAGAGATGTTTTTGGATTGTGCTTAGTTTTTGCATGTTATGTATTTATGTCATCCGAGTTTAAAAATATTGCAAATGAAATACTGGGAGAAGTGCAGTTGTTTGATGTGTGTGATTACTGGCATCTTAACAAACAAAAACAAAAGGCAGTAACACAGTGTGGACTCAAAGAAAACGCCTGGGGACACGTTCTGTTGTATCCTTCCGTTAGCAGCTCGTGGACATGTCCAGTGTCCACATCTCGCCGCTAAACCCGGGCTGCTGTTACGTAACGAGGCACTGCCGCGCGCACTGGACGCACTGCTGGACCTCCACATCAAACAAACAAACAAACAAACAAAGACAAAGGCCACAAAGTCTCGAGCCAATAAAGACAACAGACCAGATCTTGTATATATGTTTTATGTAAGTAATAAAATATTACTATAACATAAATATAAATGGGACTTTGGAGTCCACATTTAGCAATCAACGTACAACCAATGTAGTAAACAAACGAACAAAATATTGAAATCCACTGCAACAAAACCATTAAGAGCCAAACGAAAAGCTCCAAACACGTTTAAGAAATAAATATATATATAAATGGTCAGATTCATAAATGAAATCATATTAAAATATCTTCTTGGAATTAGTAAGTGTACAAAACTGCCCGGAAAGAAACAAAACCAAAACAATATCTCAGAACAAATACAAGTTTACATATTAGACATATTTACATTTCGGAAATAATCCTGGCAACATTTTCTCTAAAATCTTGTTTTGTTTTTTGATTTTTTTTTTTATCATTATCATTCTGTTTTTCTTGAAAAACAAAACCCTCGTGTGTGTAGTGAATAGCACTGCTGTAGGCTATTGGACTGCTCAGACAATGATAAATGACACAACGCGTGAGATTTTCAGATTCCCTTTCAGGCCAGAAAAAAATAAATACATCTAAAAGTCGCTATATTCCCCTTTCAGGACCTCTTTCCTTTTGTCCCAGTCCAGCGTTTGTTTTGTTTGTTTGGAATATAATACAATAGATGATGCGTAAAAGACAGAAGTGAAGTACAGGCGTGTGTTCCAACATGGGCCACTGGAGTTACCTGAGTTCTAATGCTTTTCTTTTTGGACCAATATTTCAATTCTGATTCTTCCTAAAACACTGTAAACATGGCATTTACTGCGGGTTGAAGCCTATTGTCCACTCACAATGTCACTGACAAATATCAATTGCAATTAAATTAAAAGAATAAGTGCTCCATGCAAATTAAATATTACCCAAAAATAATACAAGTGTGTTCCATTTAGCGTCTTTTTTTAAAATCCTGTAGCTAATTTCGACGTGGTTGGCTGTTTTTAAGGCGTGCAGTCAGAACTTAGGCTCAGTCCTGTTGCGTTTGGACATTTTCTGCGTGTTTTTTTTTTTTTTTTTTTTTCTTCTTTTCACCACCATCAAGTCAAACAAATTGAACAAATGATGTACAAATAAAATCGACAGACAGACACAGGGAATAAATCCAAAAAGCAACACATCTCAAACAAAGAAAGTATACACTAATATTAATCAGCTTGAGCCTGGAAAAAAGCACAATGTTCATTCGTCTGCAGCGTCCAGTGTTGGGTCCTCGTTGTGGTGAGTCCACGGCGCACCAAAAGGAGATGGCCTCAGTGGCACAATGACCAGCCATGGGGATAGCACGTTTACTTTAATATGCATGTCGCCTCCATAAAATTTTGGTAAATAAAGATCTTTGTTTCACTTTAAACGCGCACAAAATCAGTAATAGCAAATATTTTTTTTCATTCTTTTTTCTCGATTTTTTTTATTTCTCTTTTACATTTCCCTCCTGTCATCTATTTGTTGGACAAGACTTACTCCGAATACTAAGGTGTTCAGACAAACTCCCTCGTGTCTCTTTTTCTCTCAGGAACAACCAAAAAAAAAAAAAAAGCCAAACTTAAATACTGTAAACTCCACAAGTCCCCATCTTTTTCCCTTTTTATTCTCCCCCCTCAAAGCGTTCATGAAAATAGTCACTGCACAGGGCTCTGTAGTGTGCGGTGTAGAGGAGGGGTCTCTGCTTGGGAATATACGTCCTCCATATTCGGGTGAGGGACCCCCACTGGTGTCATTCTTTTCTCTTTTTGTCTTCTGTTACAAAACCAAACGCGCACTACCTCTTTTTCCAGCTGCAGAGTGCCGGCTAAAGTGCTGATTTCGTGCGCGGATGGCTTTGGGCATTTTAAGAAATGATTCTCCAGCGCCCCTTTCACCCCTACTTCGATGGACGTCCTCTTCTTTCGTTTCCTGCCCTGCGCGGCGATCTTGTCCAAATTGGTGGGGCTGCCCGTGTTCGAGTCCGTCTCCTCCAGCCACTTGTTTAGCAGCGGCTTAAGTTTGCACATGTTCTTGAAGCTGAGCTGCAGCGCCTCAAACCTGCAGATAGTGGTCTGAGAAAAGACGTTCCCGTAGAGGGTACCCAACGCCAGGCCCACGTCCGCCTGCGTAAAGCCCAGTTTGATCCTGCGCTGCTTGAACTGCTTGGCGAACTGCTCCAGGTCGTCGGAGCTGGGCGCGTCCTCGTCCGAGTGGTCCTGGTGGTGGCTGAACGCCTGCTGCGGGGACTCTAGCTGGTTGTCGTGGCTGGCGGACGTGTCATCGTGAAGCGGCTCGCGCATGCCGTGGTTGAGCGGGCTCATCATGGCGTTGAGGTTCGTGTATCCAGGCTGGGAGTACACCAAGGACTGGTGGCCGTTGGACGCGGGGGAAAGCGGGGAGAGGTGATGCGTGGTGGTGGGCGCCCATGAGCCGTGGTGCGCGCTCTGCTGCTGGTGCACCAAATGGGACCGGTGATGGAAGCTCGTGGCCAGGTCCTCGCGGCTCTGCACGTTGGCCTTATGGTCCTGCTGGAGGTGGCTGCCGCTCGACCAGTCGGTGTTGGACGTGGGCAGCCACTGGTGGTGCGTCAAACTCATCGGATGTCCCGTGTTCGTGGCCGCGAGCCCCTGCAAATACTCGTGGTGCATCATTTTCTGCACCTCTCTGTAGGTCGTCCCTTGGTGCATCCTGTCCGAGTCTGGATGCATGAGCGGGTTGGACGGTAAGGAGTTATTCCGCGGGATGTACTGAGCTGTTGTCGCCATGGCTCCTACTTGGGAAACTGACGCGCACTTCGGAGGTCTCCAGGCTTTAGAGCCCGAACGCAACAACCTGCACTGGGGAGGTCTCGGTGTAGCGCGAGGACACGCCTCCCCTCCGCTTGTATTGGCTCCTCTCCCACTCGAGCCCACTGGGGACACGTTCAATAGGCAGCCAGGCAGGCAGGAGCACGCGTTTACAGCGCACAGCACAGTTCTCGCACAAGACAGATAGAGTTCCGAGCGTACATGTGTTACAGACGAAAACATATGTTTGTGTTGGTTCTTAGTCATCCACGTCACACTGTAGCCAATTAAATCTGCCTAGAAGTAGGTATTTGGGCGGACTAAGCCTCTTCTACTTAGCCAAGCTTTGCACAACATGATAAACTTTCACACTTTAGAGTTTTAAAACATTTTTGCGCAAGACACACGCAGTTCCAGTATTAAAAGATAAAAACATATGCTTATGGACGTTATCAGTCATATTATGGCTGATTAAATTTGTAGATATGGACGTACTTCAAGCATGAAAGCCTCATCAAAGATCCAGTATAGTGCAAATGCCTACTTCAAGACAAACTAAGTTTAAGAAAAACAAGCTTCTTTATAACACATTTATCAAACAATCTGCTGTTTGTTTGTGTTCTAATCTTGGCACTAAATAATGTAGAATCCAGATGAAGTTTTAACACTGGAGATATCTCATTAATTACATTTGTCATACTACATCATTTAGTCCAGTCGTTTGTCTGTGAGGTGAACTATTATCAAACCAAAAGAGGGAACAGATTTCAGAATAGCTTCTAGATATTCTCTACTGTATATTCTCCTAAACATCTTCTTCCACACACTCTCATCCTTAACTGTCCACCTCCAACACTGCTCCTTCACAGCCCGTGCACCAGTCTGGAGCAGGTGAGGGCCAGCGCCTTTGATTGGACCAGTTGTTTTGCAAATAACCACGTGGGGGAGTCCGGGGATGTGTTTGAAGGGTGGCCCCCTCCCCGACACACACACCTTTATAGTATCATATAAAAGGTCACTGATGATTATAGCGCTCCTCATTTCAAACACATTAACCCATAAATTGAGAGGACGCGCGTAAAGCAACAGTAACTAATGTCGTTTGTTTGCATTGTGGGTAATTTGATCATACTTTTTGTTTTGTTTTTAAAGCATGTTGTGCAAGGCCACAGCTAAAGTGACAGACATACAAACACGTGACTGGATTAAAACACAACTGCTTCAGTGTCAAATGTGCGTAAAACTGTTTATGGACAACAGCAGTCATCATCATTGTAACAATAAAACGGATCTAAATGTCATTCAATCTCTGTCATTTAAATGTAGCTTAATGGTTGCACTGCCAATGTCACTGACACCATGATCACTGTCGTTTGTATAAATTAAATGATGTGAGGATTAATTAAGGGTCAAAGCATTTGTGATAAAGTACGATTTACGTCCACTTCACAAAACAGCATCTATTTTGATTTTCTATTATGCAACACTGTTCACTACTGTTTCTATGAATTCAATGGACTGTACTGTTTCATCACTGAGTTATTTTATTTATTTAAACAGCCCATATCCCAAACAGAGATGCTCCAACGTGTTTAGAGACCGAACAACTAACGACAGCTCTCCATCAACGTGAGGAAAACTCCCCTAAATCCAAGGTAAAAATGTTGAAACCTTGAGGGGAGCAGCTCTGGACGCATCCCAGTCCTGGCCCAGAGAGACAAACCTGGTGCTCCTCGCTTCCTTCCTCTCCACCTCTCCCGGTTGATCTGATTATTTTTCCCTTCACGTTTTGTCCCAATAGCAAATTACCAATTCTATGAATTGCAAAGCAGCCTCAGAGACGCTGAGGGGTAGAGAGAGAGAAGAGGGGGGGTGCGAAGATTGAAAGGGATCTTTGCAAACACAATCACGTTCTTAAATGGAAATGCGGGGCTTTAAACAAATCTTACATCTCTCCCGTTCCATTCGCCTAAAACTCTGCAATCAGGCGCATGTTCCACGCCGTCCTAAAACAGCAGCTTTTTGGGAAGCGCGTAACAGTGCCATTTTAATCATTCACCTGAAAGCGACGCGGCGGCTTTTTATCTCTGACTGCCGCGTGTTTGTTTGTTGTCATCTCTCCCGCGCGACTACTGTCCTTCTTCTTTACGGGACTCTTTTACCGCCACCCTTTAGTTGGAGCGCGTCATCAACTCCAAAGGTAAGTTGTCTCCTCGCTGCTGTTCACAATCTGGGCGCGCGCGTGTGTGTGAGGATGTGTGTGTGCGCGCGTGGGAGCGTGTGTGTTGCGTGTGTAGATAATGTTGCCGGGGTCACAGGTGCTCGTCATCATCTCTTGAAAGGCGTGGTTTTGTCCACCCATCCTTTATATATTTATTTCTATGGCACGAGTGAGAAGACGCTTCTCATTGCGCGTCGTTTTGGCTCCAAACTAAGCCATATCTAATCATGTTTAGTATAGTCACATCAGTTTAAGCCAGAACTACAGTTACAAAGATATTTGATTGAAAAACGTATTTTAGAAAATTAAAAACGTGAAAAGGAGAATTGTTTTATTTGCAAAGTGAAAGGTGTAAATACATTTTCTGTGGGAGACATTTTCTTTGCTGCAATTAAAAGTGAAATTTAGTTGAGGCTGCATGTGTAACGCCATTGGCTGTGAGCCGCTGTCACACTGTCTCCGGAGAGACCTGTGCGTGTCTCCTCCGCGACGCAGCGCTCACTTAATGAAGACGCTTGGTCCATTCACTCCGCGCATGTAGTGTGTGCGCGAGGGGTCTATAAAAAGCGGGGGTCTTCTACCACACAGAGCCAGTCTTGTGCTGCGAGGAAGAAGCCCGGGCACAAGGAGAAGCACATCCAGATGCTTTGGCCCTTTTGTCCGCACTGTGGCCTTGTGCGCGCCGAGGTGCATTTTTGCCAAGACGCACGAGGTTTCCATGGTGCGCCCTATGAAAGGGATCACACACACGAGTTCAGTGGTGAATGACAGGCCGCACAGGGGGAAAAAAGCTGCTGGAAATGAGCACGATATGATGGGTTTAAAAGTGAATGGAAAAAAATTGGGAGGATGAGAACCGCAGAAATGAGTGTCAAGGAAGTTCGGTGACCTTTTATCCCAAAAATAAAAGCGCGCACAAGTGTCATCTTGATGTCACCACGAACTCCTTTAATCCATGCGCTTTTTCCAAATGAACTCACATTTTTGTATTGCACTGAATCTAAGCTCGAACTTCTTCGTCTCATTTTAAACAAAAAAAGGCCCCACACCTTTTTTTTTTTTAAACTATGTCACGTGTTAATGTTTTCCTCTGCATTTCTAATGAGCCCCAACTGAACCAGTATGGGACCTCATTCACCCTCCAATTACCCAGCTTCCCCTCTGTCTCTGCGCCGATGGAAGATGGAGCCGGAAGAGACGTACGAGGAGCAAAAAAGGCCCACCACCAATCCCTGTGAAAATTACACTCGCGATAACAGCCTTTTCGATGCATACAAAGCGATCATAAACAGGCCAGAATACGCTGGAAATGAAGCTGTATTAACGCAGAGTCCTTGTTGTTTGCGCTGCCATTTCAACGCCTCATTTTAAAAAGCTGCCAACATCTCATTTAGGACTAAAGTTTGATTTTAAAAGTGAGCTGGATTTTCCACCTGACTTCCCCCAAATGGCAGGGCACCGCGCTAAATGTTAAATACAAGTCCTGCTCAATTCCTAAGGGAACATTTGGGCTATGTTTAGATTTTAAAATTCACGTAATAACTACAGGAACAAGAATAATCTCCACCAACTCCCTCAATCAGTTAATTGTATTTCTGCAGGTTTCTCTTTGCTTTTTATTTTTGATAGACATGCGTAATAGGCACTAAATATGCAACAGCAAAACTCGCTCTGTCCACGTTGAAGCGCGAATCGTCCCGTGCTTTTTCCCAGGTAACTTTTTTTTTTTCTTTGCGTTTTTTTTTTTTTTTTGGCTAATGAACTTAGGCGATTCTGCCAGCATCCCCCTGAGAGCGCGACGAAGGGGGGAGACGCTTCTCTTGTGGTAAAAGGTGCGAGCTTCTTCCTCTATCTCTCGGCTAATTAGGCGGGGTCTGAACGCGCCAGAATGAATATTCATGAAAGGCACCGGCGCGCAATTAGTAGTGGAGAGAGTTCCCAACTTCAATCCTCCAAACAACGCTGCCTCTTCTGCTGCTGCTGCGCGCTGAGGAACGGGCTACGGTCCCCCCTCTGCTCCGTGTGTCTGTGCTTCTCTTTGCGCACTTTGAGCCCCCATTAAGACTCCCACTCCTCATCAGCCGCCTCTCTCCCATACAGCGACTGTTTGTCCACTTTATGTTGGAACAAGATTAATCCAGGTGGACAGCATCTATTCCCACGGGGATTCTTAAAGTTTCTCGCTCTGGTGTTCAATTTCTATTAGTTGCCATGTGTTATATAAAAGAGGGCATAAACAGCAGAAGATATAATGTCAAAAGTTTTAAATGTTACTGATATCTCTTCTCATTATGTGTCCCAACAAGAAACATCTTCACGTCACAGAAATCCTAATAATATTCATAAAAGAGTGTTTCTCAAACAGTGGGTTGGGGCCCTATGGTGGTTCCTGTAGATTCAATTTGTGGCCACATAAAGAAGAGTCTTGGTTAGAGTCCATGTGGTTAAATATTATTAGAATACAGACTGGAGGGACATAAATATGAGTAAAGTCAGGTTTTGGTTCATTTATAGTAGTATCACTGTATATTATTATTATTATTATTAGAGACATTAATAGGTTTGTTACAATGAGTTGAAGTGAATGTGATCAAACAGTGCAGTAAATATGCAGTAAGTTCTAGGTCAACCAATACTGATGACTGTCTGATTATGTCTTCTGGTTCATTTAAAATGTTAGAGCTCCACCGTGATTTAGAACATTATACTTACAACAGTTGCCACAGGAAAATATATTAGTTCATAAGTGGTATTCTTGAACTTTTTGCATGTCGTTTATATTGATTATGTATTCCTACTAGCATTAACATCTCCCACTACTGTATTGTCTTCCTTTTCTTCCTGACAGTGGCAACAGAGTGCAGTGTCATTCATCACTTCCTCTTCTAGGTCAATCAGAGTATGCCTTTATACACTGTCATATGCAGAACGTTGTATAAACTGTTGAGTTTAGCTTGTGTCCTTTAGTCTTTTGTGGCCTTTTCAACCACCAAGAGCCCAATCTGCACTTTTAACGCAAAAGGGATATGAATCTCTCAGAGTACATCCAAAGCTGTTTATGTTCTTGTATTTCTTTGACTAGATTCTTGAAGGAATCTGTAGAACCACCGACAACGTCACGACAGACACGTGACTGTCAGTGCTGCGGCCACTTGCTAGTCACTTGATGAGCTCGAACATCCATGTGCAACACAACATGGCCCTATCTCCTAATGACGCATATCATGTTTCTAAAAGCACTACACTCGACTGGTGTAAATCCCCTGCTGCCACCGGCCCTCGGAGCACACATCCCCTAAAGCCCTCTTCTACCCGTCTCCTGTTCTGCGTGTCACGCCAGCGTCAAGCCTTAGCCCGTGTGGCTGCTGTCCGCCCGCCCCGCCGACGACCCACAATCCTCTGCTTTGAATTCAAGGTGATTCTTATCCCCGACCCCCTCCTGGCCCCGGTGCGTTTTTGCCTCTTGCTTCCATAAAGACGTGTTTATGTATGTATGTATGTGCGGAGGGGAACACGGGAAGGTTTTTCAAGGGTTGGGGGGAGATAAGCAGAGGAATTTGAGGCCGGTGAATATGGATGGGGTCCCTGCTTTTAGAGAGCGCCGCTGATAGAGAGGTAAACAGCTCCTGGCCACGAGCAGGACGAGGGAGGGGCGGGCGACTGATGCATGCGCTGGCATACATTTGGGGCCTAACTGCATATCCCTCTCTCTCTGTCATTCACTCACCATCTCTGAGGACTATCTATCATTATTCCTGCGCCCCGTTTGTTGTTGTGGAGTTTGTGCTCCTCCACAATCTGCTGGATTTCGACACCGACGAATTGCTATCAGCTTTTTGAAGCAGAAAAGTTTCGGGGGATTGTCTTTGCTGATGTTGCACTTTTAAAAAATCGGGAAATCAGCGCAGGTTTTGGATCACAGTCGTTTAAATGCAGATAAGTGGAGCTCGACGAGGCTGTTGAGTTGGACTTTTGTCCTTGTCCTCGTGTACGGGATAGATTTGGATTTATCTTTGATACCACAACAATGTATGGTGTTGTTCCTACTTTTTTCCAGTTGACCCGTTATGTCACTGACCAAGCAATCATTAAACAAGTTACTTAGCAGTCATCCAGTAACGTGCCAAAGAGTGAAAACACATTTAGAGTCACTGCTCTACATTGTGCCATTCCAGAAATATGGGCTTCAATCTAGCACTAGCAATCATTGACTTCTTATTGGTCTTTTACATTCATCGCCCAACCACGTGTCAATTCAGCATTCATAGAATCCAAAAGGCTAAAAACCATTTGTATTAACTTGATAATAGTTCAGTAGTTTTCAGCTGTGAAATGAAGAAAAAAAAGAATTCAATGGCAATCATTAACAAAGTTAGGATATTTCTTTTCCTCATCTTGATATTTCAATTGTGAGGTTTTTTTTTACTTCGTGAACAAGCTGTTAAATAATGACTTTGACAATAAGCCACAATGTGATAAGCTAAGGCTTTACTTTTCTTCTTATGTTTGTAGAATGGACTCAAGTCATTTCTTGTGTAGTGAAACAAATCCATTTTTAAGAGAATGGTTCTGGTCTGGTTCACAGCATTTTAACCTTAGATCTAAATTGTCAGAAATGAAAAGGCATCAAAAGTTATAAAATAAATTGTGTGACTGATTTGGTTTTGTCGCTCCATTGCCGAGTTGACAAATTTTACGTTAAACTTTTGAAGACTGATAAATGTTGAGGCCTGAAACCTGCCCTCACAACATTTACTGTTTTCATTTTTCATTTATGCCTCCACTCCCCTGTGTCCTGTTGTTACGACGACAAGCAGACCGCTTACATGACGATCTGAGACTCCTGACCCTGTTTTTTTGTTGCGTCTTGTGTTTCTCTGACAGATCGCGCGAGGACCGAGCCACTCGCCAACAGGAAGGCCACAACCCCGACCGGAGCCAGCAGGAGTGAGTCGCCGAGCCTCACACATATTGTCCATGTGTTAAGTGTGTAAACATGTCGGCTGGTCTGGACTATCTGTTGTTCCTGTCTCGACTCTGTACCATTACCATTTCAACATCAAAGCATGGTGAGAAAGTGAAGAAATTACTAATGGCAAATACGCTTTGGATTAAAGTGACCTCATTTGGTCGACTTTAGTGACAACAGAGTGTCGCTACAAAATAGATAACAGAGAACCCCTTATTTTTCATATGTGAATTTTGACAGCTGAAAACAACCATCAAAAACAAATCTGTTTTTAAGCAATAAAACACACATAGAATATTCTACACTTGCAAACATCAGACATCGCTTCACAATTTAGTTCCTTTTTTTTTTTTTTGATCAATTCCGGACATTAAAACTGACCCCAGTGTTGTTGGTTTAACAGATGCTCTATTAAAAAAACTGATTGCTTGCCACCATTTTGTGAGAACAAATATCTTGCCAGAACAACACAATTACATCTTAAATATATAATATATTTATTAAACGTAACAGTTGCAGCAACATCTGTATTCTTTAGTTGTGAACATACACCAAGTTACATAGTGTTGCTTTAAAACTCCTGTATGAAGTAGTATTTGTAGTTTATACGCAAAACAAACCAGCATCGCTCCCAACTGTTTGGCGACATGAGCAAATAGTTCCTCTCTGGAGGTATTTTTCTCTATTGTTTTTATCATTGTTTTGCATGGTGGCAGAAGAGTAGCTAAAGTTAACTTTATTAAGTGAAGAGCACTTCTTTGCATTGGGCTAATTCGCAGCAGTCATTGGGTTCCACAGGTAAGCCCTCTTAGGCCTTGACTTTCCTTTGGGGCAGCTGCTCACTTTTATCCCACTTGATTGCTCTCTTGGCCACGACACAACACAGCTTCTCTCCCACACACACACACACACACACACACACACACACACACACACACACACACTCCAGAGAACTTCCACTAAGGCCCCACCGCAAAGTTATTAATGAGCTGTTTAATTTTAATTAGATAGTAATTCATGTTAATGCCTGCTTAATGGAGCCAAATAATTCCCCTCGGTCACTCGGGGTCTTTATGCTTCGTTTACCAGCCCCTGCAGTTATTCTCCCGCTTTTGTTTTTATATTGCATTTCCACATCTTTTTCCAAGCAGTGAATGAATGATGAAATAGTAAAACGGGGGAGCATATGGGGCGAGTGAGGCGTGTTAGTGTGTGCCTGTGCGCAGACAGAAAGCCAATATTCATATGTTTGCTTCTTCTTTATTTACAATTCATTTTTTTTCATGTAACAACTTGTTTAATAAAGATATCTGGCGTCTATAAATCCACACTAAATTCTATCTGTGCAAAAAAAAAAAAAACTCGCTCCACATCCACTGCTACCGTAAATGCCTTAAGTCAGACCAAAGAAAAGGTCAGAGTGGGTATTAAACGCTAAGCAGGGTTAAACCTTCAGGTTGAAGTGCAGGTACCAAGACATTTGTACAAAAGAGGTCTTGACCTTTCAGCCAGGCCAGGCCTCGAGCTGAATTACCTCTGCTTCTTGTAACGTACCTAGAGACCCCCTTGAGGTTGTGGGGAGTGGGTGCGTAGGAGTGACCGGTTCATCTCGGACCTGTGTGTGTGTGTGTGTGTCGGAGGGGTCAGTGCTGCAGAGTCTGTCTCGGTCCTGTCTGGGTGCCTTGGCTTTAAGCTGAGTGGTTGAATTGAGTTAGTGGCTACAGACAGGCTTTTAATTGTTGATTGACCAGTCTGAGTGCTTCCTGGGCTGGGGTCATTGCAGAGAGCAGCCGCCCCAGGTCCCCAGGCCCCAACGGCAATTTCAGCCACACACAGCAGCTCTGAGGAGAGGTGGAACGAGAGGGAGAAGTGGCCAGAGAAAGGAACTTAGGCGACGGAGAATGTGAGACAATTAGTTTAGTGTTACCCCTGAATGTGGAATAATACTGTTTCCAGCAGAAAAAAAGATTAAGAATATATATACAGAACGTTTAATAAATAAATCTTGAGAAAAATGTCATTATCGGATTTATTCTTGTTGTATTTATGTTGACCGTTATGGCTGCATTTGTAAATTATAAATATATGCTCAGACATTCAAAACACATCTAACAGAGCATGTAGAGCATTTATATTGTGAACCCATAAACCAGTCTGCAGCAACACTATAACATTATTCTCATTTCATGTGATCTGTGGCTTTCTTCATAAAGCTTGGGAACACATAGAATGAGGGGCTTGAATGTTTGTGCCACCTTCCTGGTCAAATTTGAGATCTAAAAAAGTCCAACTAGATATTAAAAATAGCCCCACAGCGACTGGGTGGTGGATGGGCCACAGAATCCAGGACTTTGTCACAAGAAAGAAAGGTCTAAGTCTTCGATTGTTTTTCATTTTCATCATAGTCCAGCCATTAAAGCTTCAGTACCTGATTTTGTTATTGCCGTCCCTTTCCAGCCCCACCACTCTTCAACAACAGCAGCAATAGTAAAAAGTAAAACTAGAGCAATTTTTCACCACAAAATATTCATAACTAGTTACATTAAATCTAAGTTTAGAGCTTACCTGAAACATTTAGCTTTGGAGTTTACCGTTGTTGACTGTGGTGATCCCGTAATTATCTCCGACTCGTTAAACATTGTGTCGAAGCATTGCCAACATTTATCTATGTTTGATCTGCTTCCAGTTTTTCTATTTTTTACTTTTTTGAGCTGTTTTGCTGTAAATACGGGTCTTTTTCAACGGAATAACCCATTTCCTTGGTTTATATTCTTGGTTTATTTCCTTGGTCCTTCATTGATGACATCCGTGTCAACCAATGGGAGCGCTCCTTTTTTCCAGAAACTGTGATTGGCCAAAATCCCACTGTGGGCTGATCATTCTTATTTATTAAAATCCTTAATTATAAAGCCTAGATCATGTCTTAAGGTCTAATTATTGTTTCTGTTACAATAAGTTGTTAGTGATTAAACTGTCAAACTAAATGCAACAATAAAAAAAAATCAGGTCATGGACTTTTAAATAATATTTGTATTATACAAGATGTTTTAGACATTCTTGTTATATAGATCTGCACATACCCTATGGAAGTGTATATTAGCCAATCAAACTTCTAATTACATAAATATCACATAGGCCCTATGTCAATGGCCTGCAGTGGCTAAAAGTTGTATATGGCGCCATTTTCTACCAACAACTCAAAGCACTTGTCTGTACAAACTGTGACAATACAGTAAATTAAAACAAGCACATGATCTGAATACTGATGTCTACTGATACTGAAATACTGATGTCTGACTCTGGGTTGTCAGAACACACCATAAGGAGGAGAGTTGCTGAAGTTAAACAGTGTGGGTGCAGCAGACACACTTTGGCGTTAGAGTGGATCTGAGGTCGGCAGATTAGCCGTGTTTACTCCACGGAGAGAAAAAAAAAATCTCCTACATCTGTTTGACAATTACACATTTACTTTGTAGCCGTTCCATTCCCCTTTATCCTCCTCTTCCCCCCTCCGTCCTCCTTCCTCTAATTCTGTACGGGGGCACCACAAAAGCCCACTCTGCTGTTTTAGCCCCTGCGCCGCCCCTCCCTGCTCTCGGCTCACAGCAGGTGCCCGTCCTCGGCTAACATTTGTTATCTGTAATCCTGCAGGTTCGGCGCACAAAAAGAGCGTAGTAAACTCTCTCTCAGACCTAATCCCACCACTCCTTTTTTGATGGTGCCCACCCCCCTCGCCCTCCTACTCCTCTTTTCGGTCCTCACTATCTCTCTTTTAGGCTGCCGGGGAGGGGAGGGGGACACTTCACGTCTCTGATTGCCACACAGCTTTTTATCACCACGGCCTTCATTTTGGGGGGCAGCGTCCTTTTTTTTCTCCATCCCATACCTTCGATTCCAATACTCTTTTTTTTTTCTCCCCCCATTTCTTTTTTGCCCCCTTTCTCCGTCTCACTCCCTCGCTCTCTGTATCATTTACAGTCATTTTCTGGCAATTAAAATGGAGCGCCGCTGCAGGATTTTCGCCCGCAGTGCAACACTACAGTGCTGATGAATAATTCTTCACCCTGCAAACTGGAAAGCTAGCCTTTCTTTCATGTCGGCCCTTTGTTGATTTACCATTAAAACTTACTGCACCGTGCCATGAGTGGAGGGGCCTGGCTCTGCAGGAACTGGCAAAACGCAAAAGTGAGGATGAAGCACATATGTATACATCTGCTTTAGGGTCAGTTTTTCAGCTCAGTCTCAGTGGAATTTAACGTTACGGTAATATCCAGGATGTGAAAGAATAACATTGACGGCACACAGTTACAATAGTGGCATACCTTTTTGTCTCTTGTTGTTAGATGTGATGGTTTATGACAGGCAGGTTGGGGTGGCGGATGGGACAGAAAACTGAGGGCTTGTTTGGACCTAGAACCATCAAAGAGACAACAAAGTGGTTAATTAGTTAATATATATATTTAATTGATAACAGAACACATTACTTCTATATTGCATTTCCCTAATCATAATTATGTAACACACCATTTTTTGTTTAGATGGAGGTTGGGGTGGTAGATGGGACATAAAACTTCTGGCTCCAGCAACTTTTAAATTTTAATCCTGAAGAAAAAAAAATGCATTTGACACTAAATGTAGTGATTTTTTTCTATATTATTATATTATAATTATTATATTATTATTTTGCATTTGAGGTGGACATGTATAATTGTTTTTTTCTGCTACATTATATTTATCTGACCAAAATAGATTCTGGAGTTAGTTCTTTGGGTTCGGTCTAAGTCAAACTAAAAAAGTTGTTTATTATTGTTACAGTGTCATTTCTTTTTGCCCAATAACCATCATACACAATACAAGATCAGGATGGAAAACTATTCTTACACCAAATAAGTTTTTTAAATGATGCTATTTTGAATATGTAGAGCAATTGAAGCTTTTGTGACTGTTCAGTGTTACTATTGTGAAAAGGAACTTTAAAGCAGATTGTGGGTGTGTTTACTGTTGGGCCTTAGAGCAAATGCCAAATATCATTCTCGCAGGACATTTAAAGTACTTTTTTTCCCTAGAGGACATTGATAATCTATGTATCAACATTTCTGGAGACATTACATAGATGATTTGAGAGACATGGTTGCATTTTTCTCGGCCCCCGACATGGAAGCCTCCGTCTGTATATTAGCACTATATATATGTTGTGTTTATGGTTCAGATTTATGGAGCATGGGTTTTTTTTATTTATGTTCACTGTCTCATTCTGTACCACTTAGGTTTTATGTTAATTTTTCTTATCAAGGCTTTTCATTATGGGGCTTAGCTGTATTGTGTGAGTGATTAGCCGGTCATTCATCTCTGTTCTCTGGCTCACACTCACGCTCACAGCCAGCAGTGACTGATGTGTGGAAGGAGTGTGTGGGGTGCTTAGGCTGCAGAGGCGGGGGGCTGTTGGCAGTATGTTAAATGATGGGGGTCTCCAGGACAGCAGCGCTCCGCCGTCTGAGAGGAGCATCCTGCAGTTGACTTGTACTGCCTTACTCCAGGTCAACAAAACATCAGGGCAAAAAACTGTGATCTTTCCATAAAAAAGGAGATCTTGAAAAAGCGTTTAGGCTGTATTGCTCAGAATGTTTGAATTGTTGTCGTTAGAAACTTTGGAACCAAATTTTTCCCTGATCATTCAGTTGCAAAGTTATTCATATTTCACAGATCACCACAACATTTATGGCATAGATGTGGAAACCTATTTCAAATTTGATGTAAGTAGATCTTAATATATTTACAATCTTGCTGGCAATTTATTTGATGACAGGGCATCAGCAAAAGTCAATTCTTGCATGCAGAATAAAAGTATTGATAAAGAATATTGAAATTTGTTTTTTGCCCACTCCTTTAACAACATGCCTTCAACCCACTTTTGGGTCCAGTTGAGAATGCTGGTTCTAAATTATGACTTATAATAAGCTAATTTATGTACTTTGTCATCCTATTTATAGTTTTATGCCAAAAAACACCCTCATTTCATCTGTTTTTTTTTATCATTTTCAAGCAGGATGTCAAGACATTTAGTTTGATGACTTAAAGCTGGAGCAAGTTTTTGATACAACAAATAAAAAGCAGGCTTTCCATACTATTGTTTGAGTACAAGCTGCAGGTAAGCTTGTACCAAAACAGGGGGTAAGGTGAGAAATGTTTGAACCACTATACAGCACTTTGATTCTGTCCCTCCAAAATGCATTACAAAAGTAACATATTAATACCTGACCTGGCCACTTTTTTAGTAAAAATGTCATTGCATTCAGCTCTCGTGTCCGTATTTTGCAAACCCCACACAATAATATCGTGGTTAGAAAGCTGGCGGTGAAGTCTTTGTGTGTTAGTTTTGTTTCAGTTGTGATTAGTCACTAGTTACATTTACTCAAACCAATTCACTTGAGTAACTTTACAGGAAAGAAAGTACTTTCCAATTACATTTACTTTAAGTTACTTATATGATTACATTTTGGAGGAAAAATGTATTTTACTCAACATGAAAAAAATCATATGTTTTCAATTCGATTGCAAAAAAGGTGGAGAGTATTGTCACCTTACAGCAAGTGAGAAGCTAGTTACATTTACTCCTGACGTAAAAATCATTTTAAAGTAACAGAACCTCTACTTGAGTACACATACCCAACTCTGCTTTGTTCCAACTTCAGCTGACCATCATCTAACAGAGATATACTGTATAGCTACAAGTACCTCATGTAACCCCACTAGGTCCAACTACAGAGAAAATTGTTTTTTCCACATTTTGGCAGCTCAGCATCACAGTGTTTAAAGTTTTAGGTCACAGTTTACTTTTCACTCACCACACAACCTCAGGCTGTGTGCTGAGAAGAAGCACAACAAAAGATGTCAAACACACTTCTTCACTTCTACTTTTAGTCTTTGTTTTAAAACCAGTTTAACCTACGGCCCTCAGGCACTCAGGTTTGAAGTGTACGTAAGGCGAAATGTTGTGAAATGTCTGTTTGAAACCTTAGGTAGAACAGTTATTTCCGATTTCCTCCCAGGGTTTTTTTTTTTCTTTTCATTTTTTAGTTAAACAAAGGGCCATTTTTTATTAAGATCATCAATAGGTTCACTTGTTACAGCAGTGATTTTGTAATTTTGTTCAGACATGACCTTTGGCGGCAGACTATGTTAATTTAACCACAGGTGAAAGGGTCACCCTAGAACCTAGAAGAGTCATAACCTCAGTTTTAATGCAAATAGGTAAGAATCTGCCATAATTACAGGGCTTCTCACTTTAATTTTCTAAAAACAGAGATGGAATACTTGAGTCCTGGACTTGTGACCAGTGTAAGCCCCAATGACTCGACTTGGACTTGCTTTTTGATGACTTAGACCAGGACTTGGATTCATTCTCAGACACAAGGTCTCAAAACTCGACTCAGGCACTTCCGCGTAACACAAACCGGTCAGAGTGGTTACACTGAGGATGTAATGGTAAGATAAGCGCCTTTGTTTCCATATTATAAATGCGACCTAATATCTGATTTATGTAAAACATACCATAATGGCAAAGGGGAGGGAGAGTGCACTTTTCTGTGACTGGGTTTGAAAACTAAAATGACCAGCATAGTCTTTTTGTGAAAATTAGGAGACTTGTATTTTAGTTTTATTATGAACTACGTCCCAAACTAATATCCCAGTTTGCACCAGTATCCTGAAAAATTGGTGACTTGCACGTGAACTTAAGATGACTCGATTTGGACTCGAGTTTGGTGATTTGGACAAACACTGGGGACTTGAAAGTGACTTGGACTCAAAAACATCTGACTCGACTACTACGCTAAAGAAAACATATGCAGTAATAAGAAATATGATGTATCGGTCTAAATATGGGTTAGAGAAGAGGAGGTCAAACACTTTGGCCCCACACTTGGATTTAAAATCTAACAGACGGATCAGTAAACTATAAACTAATATGTAAATTCTTGGACTGGTTAGTATCGTACTTTTCTTTGGTGCATTCATCATAAAGGTCAATAAAATGGCAAAAGTGCAGAGTTATTATCAGTGTGTAGAGACAGTAGCTTTAGCAGAAATGCAGGGTATTAAAGGAAAAGGGAGAAAGATATACTGTCTTTATTGATTAATTAATTAATTAGTAATAAATGCTTGGGAGGCCAGATTACACAGCTGACAAAAACTAAACTTAAATCACAAGCCACAAGGTAAAGAACTGACCAACTTATAATGGAAACCTGGAAATATTAGGTTAGCTGTCATCTTGTTAGTGATGGCTTTGTTTTTTGCAGTGATAAATAGGTTTAGTTTTATGGGATGGGAAAAAAATTCAAGTAATGTAGCTTAAATAACATTTCCTCAGAGGAACTAAGCAGACAGCAAAGCAATGGCGGATAAAACAGAGAGTGTGTGTTTGTATTGTGAGGATTAGGGGCCTAAATAGGTAAAAAAAAAGAAATAGCAACAAAAATGTGAACACGTTACTCAAACAGTTCACAAATCAGAAAGTTGGGTTAAAAAAGTTTTTGGCATTTTGAATTATGGCGCTGTGATAAAATATTTGAGGAAAACAAAGCTAGAAAAATGAATGATCACGCAAAAAGAACATCTAATAAAATCAAATTGATGAGTCCTACTGAACAAAAATCTCCAAAAAAATCAACTTAAGACCTTAAGCTAAAGTGCATCTCTGGACATACCTTAAGAAATGCTAAAGGTGTCCAATGAAATGTTGGGAAGTGTAACTTTTTTTTGGGCTGCCCAGAGTAAATTAAGCATCAATAGAGATTGTGAAACAGGGCGTGGACATGTCATAACCCCAGCAGCATTAGGGCCTTAGAGCAGTGGCTTCCCGCCTTGTCATCTGGCTCAGTAGTTCCTGTATCTCCCAGTCACTTATATGGGCTTCAGCATATTGAACAGCAAACATGAACACAGGCTCACTCGGCTCCACTGACAGCCACACACACACACACACACACACACATAGCCCGTAAACAAACAAACACTATTTTTCACACTGTCACACTCGCATGGACACAGTCACGCACTGAAGAGATAATGGTGGCCAGAGGCAGTCTTAGTGCACACTCCCCCCTTCTGCCGCTAACTCTCTCTCCCTAGCTGTGTCTCCGAGGCAGAAAGCGTGCTCTGGTCCTTGGCTGTCTGTTAGATTTGATCACCGTCACCCAGCTGCAACGGACAGTGCACAGCTCCGCTCAGCTGACGGCTCATTGGCACACGCGTACACAGCTCCGATGCCAGGGGATATTACATGCAGTGTCTGACACCTCTAAATAAGTGTTTACTCTGTGTATGGGTGGGTGTGTGTGTTTGTTGCCCCATCCACAGCCATGAGTGTGTGTGTGTGTTTCTATGAAATGTATCCACCGTCATCGTCAGCCATCATTCCTGTTGCTACATGGCTGTCTCCAGTCATTCGTTCCTTGAAGTACGAGGGTTCATTTGAATTGACAATCTGCCTTTTGTCATGTAACAACACAATAATACTGCTGTGTAATGACTACTCACAACGATCCGAATAAAAGAGTGAATAAAATAGTGGCTTGTGGAGTTTTTATCTGGTGTTTTTCAAAGATGCTATATGGACTTTTGACTTGGGCTGACAGGAGACCAGAGAGATTGTTGAAAAGGAGGAAAGCCAACCAAGCCTAAGACAAAACAGCAGTAAGTTTACTGGTCAAAAAAAACAAAAACAAAAAGATTGCATGCTGCTTTAATGTGAGTATGCTTCTCCCAATGTGCTCAGTGTTTCTGCACACAAAAAAAAGACACTAACAGAAGCAGACTGCACTAGCTCATGACTCCTCCTACTGGTAGAAAACGGTGCTGCCCACAATTCTGCTGAAATTTGTCTTCTCATATCCTTGTAATAAGTAACACATCAACACACCTTCAAGGCTGTTATTTCAGTGACACGATGTTGTTTAGGACATTTCAGAATATATTAAGTAGGAATACATAGTCCTTTTATAATAAGGAGACATTCATCTGTCCTCTATCAGCATATATTTACACTTTTATCCCTGCCCTTATCTTACACACAGCCACAAACTGTCAGTGTACACGTGCGTGCATGTATCTCTGTCTGGGCGCAAAGAGCTTTTTAATAAGGCAGAAAAGAGAGGGGGTACAGTAAATCCTAAATGGGAGCACGCCCATCCCAGAGACCCGAGGGTGCCTGGCTATGATTGGCAGGCCTCCTTTCACTGGCGCTGTAGGACGGGGGTCGGATTAGGACTGTCTCGCCCTAAAGGGCCATTGTGGCTTCACGTCTCCCAGCTGCTTCACTGTGCACCCCACTCCATGACCGAGGAGGGGCCTGCGTCACACTGCGCCTCTGTGCTTGTGTGTGTTTGGTGATACGCTGTGGATGCCACGGGTGCACTTGACCCTCTGCTTCGGGATTGGTTCTTTTTAAGTAAAGTGGGAGAAGTAACTTGTAACTTGTAAGAGGAAGTTAAAAACAAAATGCAGGGCTTAAGACTAATTTGGTGAAGTGTGAACCTCTCTGAATACACACAATATGATAATAAAAAAAGTATAAATAATAGTACCCATTTATAATATGGTGATTTTCATGCGCATAACTTGATATTGCTGACATTGGGCTTGGCTGTACACCTCAAAGATTCTAAAAGGTATCAATCTATTGTTTAAAATGAGATTATTCGCAACAAAAAGTAAAATAACTACTTGAGAAGAATAAAGGTAAAAGTGAAAAGACTCAAGTATTTAAGCCTAATTTCCACTAGAGCAGTTTGGTGTGGGTCGGGTCAGTTCTGGCGCCATTACCATTACCATTATCAAAACTGCCCCCAAAAGCGGACCGTACCACTGTAGGGACACCTTGACCTAGGTCCCAAACGGGTCCTGTTTAAAAACACTGCCAAATGTATCTAAAGTTTAAAGTCCTGATGTGATTCTAAATTTGCTTTTCAATCATGTAGGTTTTATTGTGATCTGATTGTGGTAACAGTTGTTAATATTAAAGACCAATTATTTTTCCTCTCCTCTCTCCCTGAGTTCCAACCCAGTGCTTCCAGACCTGCCTACTTTCCCGTGCTGTGACATGAGCAGCTGAGGTAACGTTTATGGGGACAGTTGACGCTCACATGGCTGTAAAAGCCAGGTGTTTTATCTGGATTTGCCTGCGGGCTGCCTCACTGCTGGTGTGGATCTGAGGACTCTTAGATCCAGAGTTAAGTTTTCGACTTTTCACCCTTTTGCTGCAGTGATTAATGACACCGGTTGGACTGGTTTTAACTGAAAAAAGTTATCTTCTCTCTTGGTTCTTGTTTTTGACCCAGAGCTTTTTCGATTGGCATCAGAATTTATTACCTATGAGATGGTATAACGTAAGAAAGCATCCTGAAGTAAAAGAACAGGGCGTGTAAGAGAGACAAGGGCATAAAGATGACCTTTTCAACCTTTCCGCTGCTTCCCTGGAGTGCCCCATCCGCTTCCAAAGGGCCCTTGTAGGGAGCACACATCATGGGGGATCCCACCAGGTACTGGGACCCCCGGTGTGGATGCAGGGCAGGGCGGGCTGGCACTGGTACTGGTGCACAGCTTTGCCAGGAAAGTGAATGCCAGGGGCCTGCCACATTCCTGCTGCGAAACCCTTCGAGCAATTAGACTGCTGCACTGTGAGCCAACTGCTACGTGCACCGGGAGAGAGAATATGGTCAACAGTGAAGAGTTTTTCTTCAATTGAAAAGAAACCATTTGATTAAAGATCAAACATTAAACACTGAAACAGAACAAGTTCAGACATCCTCTTACCTCTTACAAACTCTTCCTTTATTTTAAAAAGATAAATGTACAAACTGCCACTCACTGTTGTGGATGACTTGGATCATTGTCGGCCTCTATAAGAAGAAGGATTTTATTTTAACTATGCTTACATGAGCCTTTTTTTTCTGATTATAACAGGAATACCAGGGCCCGTGTAAACCAACCTACTGACAATATATTTATGTGTGTGTTGACTTTATCTAAACGACTCATTTGTCTCAGGTTAAACTAGGCACCTGCTTCTTATACATGTAGGCTTTTTGTTCTCGAAGTGTGTGCAACATGAGAAGTCCTTGGAAGAGGAGGCTTCATTTGATATGTGCAGAGGGTGAAAAAAGTTGCCCTCCTTCTAACCATGTCCCTGTCACCCCAGCGGAAAAGGGAGTGGATCATTTCTACCAGCGACTGTCTCTCTCCCGTTCCTCTCCTTTCCATCTCTCAGTCTGATGAAAGAAGAACTATGATCGCTTCGACAACAAAGGGCCGCGCCGCCTGTGTTTGGATGAGGCGTTCCTTTCTTCTCTCCTTCCTCCTCCTCGATCTATCTCTTCTAACCCCCTCTGATCTCCTTACTCTCTCCGTTCTCCCCTCCCCTGCTTCCTGCTCTATCTCTGGCTGCCTGACGCCACTCTCTGTCGTTGCTCCTCCGTTCTTCGTTAGGGCCCCGGCGATACAATCAGGGGACGGAATTAAAAATCAGAAAGTGTCCTTGTCGGAGAGACACCCCGGATGGCGCACTTTGATGTCTCCTCGGAAATTTGAAATTCATATGTTGTCACACTTCATTTTATACCCTCCCTCTCCAGCACTCTCTCACTCTTTCTCCATTTTTTTTCCTCCTCTTCTCCGTCAAGTGCCATCATGAACTATTCACTTAGAAAGAGAGCAGTACAGGGTGGCAATACAAACGTAAAATGTATTGTACAAGTGTTTCTGAAAGCTCTTTCTTGTCTTTTATTTTTCATGTTTTGTCTTTGTGAAGATAGAATGAATCATTTAATGTTCTTTTGATTGTAGGTAGTAGGCTGCGTGGGTTCGGAGGTAGATAACAGGGCGTGAGGGACCACAGGACCAGGGCGGAGATGTGGCGACGGGACACTTTGATGTCATTTCAGAAGCTGCCGCAAACTCTGCTGTTTGACAGAAGGAGAAAAGTCTGACTTTCTCACAGAATCTGGCAGAAGCTTGGTCTCCAGGAAAGAAACAATACGAGTTCATACAGGCACTTCATCTCAAGGCATCATATAGAATTAAATGTTTGACCAATGGCTCATCAGCACTAGCAACATTTATGGTGCCCTTAAAATCTTTGCTTTGGTACATATAACCTTGGATATAGCGCTGAAGTGGTTTTCACAACACTTTTTTTTCCCCCAAAAAAGACATTTGGCCATTCATTCACGCAAGGCTGACGTTCTGAAAACACCAAATTTGAATCTGGTCAAGGAAGTGTTTTCGTTTTCAATCTGGCAACTTCTGCGGAAAGTCGTGTAAGCTCCCGTTGTGTAAACTGTTAGGCCGACCAAAGTGAAAACAATAACAAAAGCTGTGTCCCAGAAAGCTATTGGCTGCAGGCTACACAGGTTAGAACAACACTCACAAAATACAGTGTCTCTGAGCTTAAAAAACTCACATTCTGATATATATTGCTAGTATTAGATGTATAGATCCACAATGAATGCTTCAGAGAATGGCAGATTTAAAATATTTTCTGTTTATGGAGCGGACTGTCGCGAGCATATTCATGTGAATGCAGATTGTTTCCATTACACTACTGGTAAGTTGCATTCTGATGTTGTGAAATTGGCGTCTATATTATTTTATTCAGTCACATAACCCCTAAAACACAACTGTGATCCTTGTGGTGACATATGTATTACAACTTCTGCAGGAGTCACTTTCAATGCATCAAACAAATTATTCAATATTAAGAGTCATGAGTTGGTGGATGTGCACTTAAAAGAAGAAAGTAGAAGAAGAAAGTATTTCCAGTCGAACAGTGTTTCTTTGCTAGCTTTCCTCATAAAACCCTTTTTTCGGATTAAACCTATGCAATAACATACATCACATGTCTTCCAAGCCCAGTGCACCAACATGTGATGCTAAAGAACACCTTCGGCTTCATTAGAACCAATTGCCAGTATATCAAGCTTTGTGAATAAAAACGTGTTGGATTTCAAACCTTCAAAATGAAAATCAGGAGTTTGGATGTAATCCTGCTAATTTTACAGTCGGTGTGATTAAGACGGTAGGAATTGTTGGCATGTCAAGGAATTTCTCTTGTGCTAATTATTCTTGAATCAATGCCATTAATAAACAGCAGCCACCCAATAAAGAAATCTTTTTGAAAATGACACATTTGTGGGCGCATTCCTCATTCTTCAAGAAAATGAGGGGGCACAAGAACGGGACCTTGATGGACGCCCATCCGGAGACAGTTACAAATGGGCATGAAGGTGGGCTGAGGGGTGCGGGGGGTGAGTGGATGAGCGGGACGGGGATCGAGACGACGACGGGGAGTCCCACTGGTCCACTATACCCCAGATTCATCATTAATCACTCCTGCTGAGCCCCTCGGACCCTCCCTCTCCTCCTTACCACCCCTGTCTTCCACCTATAACACCCTCTCCCCAAGGTGAAGGTGGACCCCTCCTCAAACGCCAAAACCACCACTTCTGTTATCTGGAGAAAGTCTTTGTCTCTACATCTCCTTCCATTGTTTAGACCTCTCCTCTCTCCATCTGTGCCCCCCTCACTACTTTCCCTCTCGTTTTCCTCCTTTCTCTCAGTGACAAATGGGTTTTAATAAAAGCTGACAGAGCGATGAAATTAAAGGAGTGCATCCCGTGGTCGGCTATAGCTCCACAGCGCTGACATATTTAAAACAGGGCCTTAATTCAGAGGGCTGCCCGTGTCTTACATCACCGGGGCACCTCACTGTTATCGCAATCATTATTACGCCTTGACACTGTATTGTTGTTGTAAAAAAAACCTCACTGTTACAGCTGGCACCGAAGGAGACAAGCGTTTAGCCGCGCCTTCGTCCTTGTGCCAACAGTGACCCCTATAAAACAGTTTATTCCATTGACCCTATTAGCAGATATTAGGCCCCATCTCCCATGTTGCCTCATTACGGGCCCGGACCATAAAGAAAGGGGGTTGGGACGGGAGACAGAAAAAGGGAGTGTGCGTCTTTTCCGAGGGAACCCTTCCATAAGGAATAACTGACACAGAGGACTTACCAACGCCTCGGGAGCTTTGCACTCCACGTTAGAAAGCATTGTTTGTTGGATTACAGGGTGAGGAGGGGAACCTAATCCCCTAATTTTTAATCTCTTCTGATTCCACAGAGATGCAGGGACCAGGGGGCTCCACGGACACAGCTTGGGTAGGTGGGTTACAGAAGGAAAGGTGGTGGGGGACAAGGGGGCGGAGTTAAGGCGCATAAGAAAAGGGCAGGGGTTTAACAAAGAGCATATGATGTTGTTGTTGTTGGGCCATAAGTGAATTAGCATAAGAAAGAATGAGGCTAAACATGTGAGAAATCACCATTAGTTTGTGCAGACTGCGGTCAGAGCCTTTAATTAAGAGGCCTTGCATTAGCACACTGTAAAAAATAAATAAACAAACTTCCCCCCTGGGCTTCCTTCTTTGATTGTCTTTTATTTATCATTAAAAAAAAAACTGAAATGGGTGCATGCCTGTAATTAACGCTCTCAAAAATACAACAGACGATATATAAAGATTGATGATTAAAATGTTTTTAAAAACTGACAATAAGAACAATACTATTATGGCTCCATACTAGCAATATCAACATGACAAGTGTCCTGACAAACTTGATCTGTTAAAAAAAAAAAAAAAAAAAATGCTTGTCTTTATCGAGCATTGGCTTTTGTCTATAGGGCCTGTCAACACTGACTCAATGGCGGATGAAAAATCCTTCCAACTGGACTGGCCATGTCTTCTTACACAGAGAAACAAAGCATGAAAAACAGAAAATGGCAAAAGGGAAGCAAAGTGAAGCATATATACTAGCAATCTATTTACAAAATGAGTAACAAGGTGGACTTAGTTTATGGATATAGCTTAATGTAAGCCCTCTAACGTCAGTTCGTGGTAATGTATTTTGAAGTAGCAAATTTATATTTTTGAATAAAATAAATACAGGCAGGTGACTACGTTGTGGCAGTTTTTGGCTAAGGCTGCTTTTTTATGAACTATGTGTTATTGGTACCTAAATTTACACCAGACTAAAATTAAAGCACGTTGTTGCATAAGACCATGTATAACCTGCTAACATTAATAAAAGGTCTACAGAAGTTCCCAAACTCAAAAATGTCAAAGTCACATCAGAGGTTTAAAACAGTCTTGCGAGTGTCTTGTAACATGAACAGATGCGATCCTATTTGTAGGCCATGCACCACAACATGTGAAATCTTCCTGTGACACTGATAACATATCGCTCTCCCAAACATTTGTGCTTTGTCATTTTATAGCCTCAGCGGCGCGTGTCTGGCTGTGTGGATAATTTCTCCAGCAGCTTACGGTGACAGGCTTTTGGGACAGAGGGATAAGTTGTCTAGGAGCTCATCCCTATAATCTGTGAAGGATATACAGGGTCTCCCCAGGCGGAATACAGGGACAGTTCACCTGCAGCATTAGCCAAATAAGATTAGCAGCTGGACTGGAACCCAATGCATTTGCTGTTGGCAAAATATATATAAATATAGTCTGGAAAATGTGTTTGAAATTTAAAGCTGAAAGCAGTGCGATGGGAATTCCAAAATCCAGGACGGAGAAAGTAAACAGCATCAAACCTTCCGCTGGGTTCAACTGAAGGCCTCTTTCAAATGTAAAGTTATGTATAGTGCTGAAAGGACGGCAAACAGTAATAGAGGTGGTCTACACAGACAAGGGGTGTTAGAAATCATCGCGTCCGTTGACGTAGTAACCTTGGGCGGCTTCCAACACGACTGAAAGTGAGTGAGCGACGGGGTCTTGGAGAGGAGCCAAGCCGAGCCTTTTGTGCCAGCAGCCGCCACATTCCAATCAGCCACGGATATTTATACTCGGGGCCTAATTGAAAGGTTGGCTTGTGAACCATCTGCATGCACCCACACACTCCACGACTCCCCCTCCTCCCCTGCTACACACACACTCCCACAAACACAGACGCTCTTCAGCACTTTACGACCGCAGACACAGTGGGCTTTGACCCGGTGAAGACTGGGGCCAGACATGCCGCATCTGTGACCAGGAAGGCCTCAAGAAAACTGGAACACAGAGTGGGACCCATG
The DNA here is from genome assembly GCA_036850595.1 of Rhyacichthys aspro. Taxonomy (NCBI): domain Eukaryota; kingdom Metazoa; phylum Chordata; class Actinopteri; order Gobiiformes; family Rhyacichthyidae; genus Rhyacichthys; species Rhyacichthys aspro. The sequence continues at coordinate 17,007,404 of CM072163.1, forward strand.
TGAAGGAAGCACTTTACTGTTATGCAACGTTCTGGGTGTTTTATGAGCTTTTACGAAGGTAGCCTAGTAAAAATAACATTGTAAAAGTATAAAAATAATAATCATTAGGTTTAGGCATGAAGCAGGCCTGGTTATGGTGAAGGGAAAGCAAGGCAAAGGAGCATTATTTATCATCAAATAGAAAGCAAAAATGTGAAAACGTCTGCCTGCCATAACTTTAAGGCCACAAATGTACTTCCTATATAAACCTGTAAAATGTATTGATACGCTCATCAATAAAACTCATCTTGAAGTCTCTCAAACAGTCTCTCTGTTGTTGCTTCTTTGGGGCACTCATTGAACTCAAATCCTCATTTTATTTAAGTCCACACAACTCACGCCATTCTGAGCAGGATACTGCATCTGGACTCAACAAACTAACTCCAGTGTCCCGTTATAAAGTCCTGGGCCTGTCCATAAAGACTCATTTTTTGCTTAGAAGAACACTAGAACTGCTAGCTTCTCCTTTTTACTGCTCTGTTTTAGACAATAATTGAAATAAATATATGGGTCAAAGATGGCTTGTGTCATAATTTTAAGGACTAATGCTTAGAAAATTCAAACAGTTGTTACATTTTTTTTTTAAGATTTGCGTCATTTGAAGCTTCATGGCTTTATTTGCTATACACTGTCACAAACTACCACATAACTGGGGTTAAAAGGGGTAAAATCAGAATCAGGACGCTCACACATAATGGTGACAAAGATGCTTTAATAAAAGGGTCTAAACTTGATGCAGCCAGTATCAGAGTGATTTAGATACTTATGGATAAGAATTATAACAGGTAGCTCATTTATTAAGCAAGTTTGAATTACTGACATTTTTTGTTAGTCATATTTAGAGTTGCTTGGCTGTTGCTTTAAACCCTACTGTTCATATGATTGTTTTAAAGCAAACCCCACTGTATAAACTACAGTGTTAAGGCGTTGTAATTGTTTGCATAATAACACTAAATGCATTACCTTTCTCTCACTATGCCCCCTGTGAATGTTTATACTAATAACACAGGAAGAGTCAACATTCATGGGAACTTGACTTTTGTACCTAGCAGTAATTTGTACAAAGTGAGCCAACAAACCTGCAGTGAGTAAAACGGTGCAGCTGAAGAAGCCTGGCAGTTGATAAAAGGAACTCCCGAGCACCAGTGTGAGATAAACGACTCCATGATTGATTACTGCCTAAAGCGGAAAAAAGAGCAGAGAATAAAACCAGTCTGTAATATTTGTGTAATGAGCATTTTCTCACAGCAGCTTTTCTATATTACACAGAGATCAGTGGCTGTTGAACTCTAGCATGCAAAAAGGGATTTCACAACAGATCGTAAAGTAAGGTTAAGTGAACTTTTTACCTTTTATTGGCATTTTTATTTTGGGTGCAAATGAGGCTCATTTAAAACTGGTCTATACCTCACTTCTTATTAAGGATGTAACCATAAACTATAACCCACAAACCCTTCCCTTTCCACTGAGTTATTATGGTGTTCTAAGTCAAACAGCTACTTAGTTAATTACAAACATATAACAGCCACTTACATGAGTTACATACAATCTGAATTCATTTCATATATAACTCTCAAACTAGAGCCTTTCTCAAACCACCAAAAATGCACACTGAGACCCCACAAAAAGACAGGCCTTCATCCACTTCGAACAATACTCTGTATTGATATGTCTTGGCCAAATGGGCCAAAGACATCTGAACAGGAAATCAGATGACCTGATAACATTCTGAGAGTGGAAAGAGCAATGTCGGTTAGCTTAACCCACAAAGAACAGAGGTGAAATGAGGAGCAATGAGGAGGTGCACATAACGGGTACGGCAGGTTTTCATCTGATGAAAAAATCTAAAACATTGCACCAATCACGTCTCTAAATGCATTTGTGTCCTGTCTTTCTCCCTCCGTCTAGTCTGACATCTCCCAGTCACCAGTCAAAGTGGTCACAGTAAACTGATCAGAGCCTCCCAAACTAGTCCTTCTACGTTTAGAACAATATATCTGTTAACACTCTAGCAGCTCTAGCGGCCAGTCAAAAATGACTGTATTGTTGTACAGACCTTTGTGCTTCATTACATAAATCATGTTAGATCTGACAATAAGTGTGTGTGAACTGCTCACTTTAAAATCAACAGTGATCCCAGCGCTTATATCCAAACCCTACTAGATGTTAAGTGTTTATATTTTAATTAAACAACAAGTGAAAGAATAAAGAATTGTAACTGTGGTATTTTGTTTCTTTTGGCTTCTTCCTGATTCAGGGGTTGCCACAGCAAAGGATCACAAGTTTAGTTTAGCATAGGTTTTTACATCGGATGCCCTTCCTGACACAACCTTCTCCATCTATCCGGCCTTGTCAACTGTAAAGTCCCCCTAGTGAATGAATGAGAGTGAATGGTGTCAGTGACTAACTGGCCATTGCCCAGAGTGTACCAAAGTTGCTGGGATAGGCACCAGTCACCTGTGACGTCTGAGGGGAATAGGCCAAAGAAAATGAATAATGGCATTACAAAGACAAATGACCAAGTCTCATGTGAGGTATTTACCAAACACACTGTCTTGGTACTCGTCTGAAGAATGGACCAAAAAAATATGCCCTGGAAATATTACAGCACATGTTGAACAAATAAAACATTGTTCTGCACTGGTCAGAACTCTTTGCACATGAACTTAACTAAAAGAAGTGAACTGCATTTGCAAAGTGTAAAACTATAATATTTAGATGTATTTGTCAAAGTAGAAGACAACAGCAATTTGCTTATAAATGTGTTATTGTCTTTTTTTATAGAGTGGTGTTGAAGTCTCTACTGTTCTGTAATTTCATGTAAAGTGTTAAGTTTGGTTAGGCCAAATTAGCCTTGGCTTTACATGCTGCTGTGTGACATTAGATCATAAAACAAAGTTACACTTATAATTGAGTAACACATTGTAATGTAAAAGGTGGTTTTATTGTGTGCATACACTTAGATAAAATGTAATAAGGATTTGCTCACAATTGAACTGATTCTGAAAAGTACAGTACAACTACAGCCTTAGGCCTTAAAAAAAATGGTTAGTGTCATAAAATCTGAAAGAGTCAAGCGTTCCTCTGTAATGCCGATAATGATTAATATTTAGTTTCAAATGCAGCCAGCACCTAATCACGGATCTAAACTTTCAATCTAATCAGAAAAGCCCCTCATTTTTTACGACTGCAAAGCCAAAAGCTCAGCTCAAGGGAAGCGTGTGAGAGTCAAACACAAATATCAGCCTTGTGCTTCACAGGCTCATGGGATCGGGTAACCAAACCAGCTGATTAATGCACAATTAGAGCTGTGTTGTGTCAGTTAACAGGACGGGCTGATAGAGTCTGCAGCCTCGGCGAGGAGTGTGTTAAAGCTCTCGGCGGGCATCCAGCTGGCCCCTCGCTCATCTCTGGGACGTGTTAGGCTTCCTCTGCCAGCTGGCACCACAACACACTTCCATGTTCATTCATGACAGCCATCTCCAAAAAAACTTGAGGAAAAAACCCGCTGATTCTTGAATGCTCCTCTCACAACATTCGTTCAAAAGGGAGAAACAGAAGAAAGGAGGAGAGAACACCTTTTCATGTCTTCTTTCTAAGCCAAGGACATTTAGGGCAAGTCAGAAAAAGTTTATTCAATATGTCGCCCCAAAACATTAATTATCTGTGCATGCTGTCTTTTTATAACTTTGTATGCAGTTTGTGTTAGTGTAATGTCTTTGATTGGTTGTGCTGACATCCAGCAATAAACAAAAAAATAACATCATTTATCAGGTATAATTTTTAACTGAATGCATGTATATATCTTGCATTGTATTTAAGCATTTTGCATTACAGTGATGTCGACTTAAAGGATTTCCCAGTGGATTCGTTTTGCTTAAGCCCTCGGCGATAATTTCACAAAAACACAAAAACATTGTCAGTCTTTAATATACGTAAGTGCAAGTTTTGATTGTTTTGTGGGAGTAAAACAAAGTGCCAGTTGTCCTAATGTTTCCACACATAATTCCTACAATGCTAGAGAGAATTATTAATTTTGGGGACTTTTTGCATTTAGATCATGAATATGCTGAGAAAATCTGCAAAGTTACCCTATCAAAGGTAAAAAAATAAATAAATAAATAAATAACTCCATGAAATGTTTCACATTATTCTGCCAAATATGAAAGGTGACATTACAACTAACCTTATATGCTTATTCCACATCAATCACCTTTCTTTGCATTTTGTTATGTATGAATTAATAATCTGATTCACGTTTGTTGGTTAATCCTACTACTGTGCAGTGAATGAATGCAGTGTTTCCTGACATTAAACATACTCACTAATATGCTAATATAATATGTAATAGGTCTCACAATAAATGAAACAGAGAAGGCCACATTTGACATTTATAAAAATAACCATACCAACTGTCAAATAGAAGATAAACAGAAAATTATGCTTTGGGCAAAAAAATATTAGTAATTAACAATGTATTGTGGACAGTATGTAAATGTTGACTATAGACAGCATTCAAAGCAACACTATGTACATTTTCAGCAAAATATAGAGGCTAAAATCCACTATAGCAATACTATGTAACTTTTTAGAGTGCATACTGACTATGTGACTGTGACTATGAACCTCTCATGAGAATTTGCATCTTGTGAGAACCTGTTACATCACAATTTAAATATATAGGATCAAGAAGATTTATTGAAAAGTAACAGTCGCTTTGAGTTTCCAGCAGCATTTGTCTCCTTTAGTTTTTTAGCGTGTAAAAGTTATGCGGTCTTGCTTTATAACATACAAGCTCCACTGATTTGTCTGGAAAAATAATTTGCAATGAATGAAAAAAAAAAAAACAACATAAAACTTTCTATAGCATAAGAAAAATAGAAGACGCTGTCGCTATACGGAGCCAGCACATGAGCGTACAGTGTATTGAGGACAGAGTGAGCAGCATGTGGTCATAGTGTCCGGCTCTATCCAGGGTACTGAATCACTGAATATAGGCTTTCCACCAGGACGCGGGACCATTTGCATGCTGCTAGGGAATGGGGACAGTCTGCCAAATGCAAAACCATCCCGTGCTCTCCTCCGGCTTACATCTGTGATAAATCAACGTGCCCGACAACAATTAGCACTCTGTTGACACCGCGTTCGCATCCAACAGTTGATACAGGAAGTGGGCCAAATGATGCCGAACACAACTCATTGTCTCGCCAAGTGCATCTGCTATTATCGGCGGAGGAAATCCATCCACTTGTTATATGAGCTTGTGAAAACGGGCCTACAGATTCCACTTAGCAAATATAAACTGTGCGGTACAATAGATAACTCTCATGCATATTCCACATACATGCGTGCTGGAGAGAAACGCACAGGGCAATTAATCCCCAAGTGATTATGTAACTCTGAGAATATGAACTCGCTAGATATGCCTTACAGGTCAGACGTACAGTAGCATGTCCCCCTTCTTTCCATTCAATAGGAAATCATTCGCTCAAAGCAATCAGAAGTACTTCAATAACAACAGAGATAAACAACACTCATCCGGTCTAATCTCTCGGCGGACCAGCCAGCTCAATCAATTAATTACCTAGTCTCTGTGTTTTACTGCAGGCCATTAGTAATGATCGTTAAATATTAATTTGGCTTTGTCCAGGGACTGATGCGCGGGCCCTGTTGTTTTTTACTTCTTGTCAAGTTTGAAGCACTGTGGGAGTTAGACCTGAACTGCCAGAGGAGTGGGGGGCTGTTTGTGGGGAAAATACACCGTTTGTTTAATGATCACAAACTGGACAAGTCACCTTACAGCATTTTAGCAGATTATGTTTCTTTTGTTACAGTTTAAAGTGGCACAACGGAGTTTGCATCAATGTTTAAGTGGCACACATGGGGCTGTTACGAGTAGCAAGCATTTATGTACAAGTAGGTGGCTGCAGTATGAGTCGACAGTGAGGCAGAAGAACCCTGTCACAGTATGGTAGGATATTATCTGCAAACTCAAGAGAAGTGTTTTTGAATTTACTGTATGCAGGTAAAACATTAGACTAAGCTCTTTAATAGTGCTAGTGTTCTGTCTCAGTCTGATATGCACAGAATGAGCACTCCTTTGTCAGACTGTTGCCACTCTATTTGCTCCGAGACTGGTTATATTTGCTAGAAACTGCATGTATTTCTAATATGTTGGTAAAACGTGGCGCTTATGTGTAGGCAAATGAGGGTTGACAAGCCAAATTGGGCCCCAAACTTGGCTGGCTTTATTTGAGTTGAAGAGTTCATTTGCAAAAAGATTTTTTTTTTACTTATGTTTTAACACATTTTTTATTGACTACTTCAGGAATACAAATTATTAGTAAACAAATTGTTTTTTTGCATGCAGGAATGAATATAACATTTATATATATCTATATACTTATATAAAACATGCATTCTTTCATCATAGGTGCATGTAGGTTTTTATAATTGAACGAGCCAGTGTATAACCTACATAATAATAGCAAACATGTTTTGGCTAAAGCAGGGTATTGTCCTAAATAATTATATGCACAAGGCGTATTAGTCGACTCCTGGATCAAACAAACAGGAACCATCTGAGTTGAAGCCTGTGAACACCAAAAGCCTTCAGAGCATAGTCTATCTTCATTTAGGCTGTCTTTAATAATTAACCCGCTACATTAATTTATTTCTCCACGCTGAGGGGAAATACCCAGGTGAGTATAGAGTCTCTCTCGGGATGAAAGCTCAGGGGAGGCCAGCCAGTGGAAGATTCCTCTCGCGTCTTTCTTTTTTACTTCTATCTCGTGCTGTGCATCAGTGTTTGTAGCCCAGAGCAGAGGAAGCACAGATATAACTCTGATTTGGCCTCTGTCCACTATACCTGCAAAATATCTGCATCAGCATATTTCCCAGAGTTCCAATGGGCCGAAAGCAAAGAACACAGGGGGGGATGCTAATTGGCTGGTGTATTCCAAATAGCCTAATTTCTATTTTCTTTTAAATTGATTAGGGATACAGAATCTGTGTTTAGCAGCACTTGTAATTGTTATCTAAAAGGAGAGCTTCCTCAGAGTCAAGCATGTTTCGAAGGTAAAAGTGAAGTGCTCGTATAGCTCTGTGCCTTTTCAATATTTGTTAGATCACATATCTTCTATCCAGCCGCATGCTGTGATCAAAGACCGCTTTAAACTACAACCTATATAGAAAGCCGCTCATATGCAAAGACATCATAAAGTAAATGTGCTCACTGTGCAGAGGAATTTATCTACAATGATATACAAACCAGCTGAAATTAAATTTTTCAGTTGTGTGGTAGTCATCACTCTTTTTTCTCTCCCCTCCTTTAAATTCACTTATGATTGGTATTTTCTGGTACACTGCATTGAAAAGATCAAGAAATTTTGGATGCACCATTTTCAGATCAAACCTTTTGGCCTGGTTTACTACTGTGTGAGAAAAACAAGCATGGTCTGGAGACTATTTCTGGAAATTAGGGAGGACAGAAGCAACATTACGCAGGAGCTAAGAAGGAGATGTATGTTAGACATGCTCAGGATTTTCAACAAAATGGAGTTGAAATTATTTCACCTCAAATGAACACTCTTTGTATTTGCCTTTCTTAGCAGAATAGACTTTTGATAGAACCAAGTGATAGTTCCTTGACCTCTTCTTCCTACAACAAGACAAACTAAACCCTGCTGAAGGATAAATGCACTCATGTTTCTTTTCGAACACTTCTTGTAATTTGTTTGAAGGCTTAGGACATATTTGAACTAACTTGATTTTGTTGCAAGTGGTCCACTTGGTTTGTTCATACAGAATGCCCCACAGCACTAGTTCAGGAAGAGTCAGAGATTCACCATTCTGGTTAAACAACAGATGCTACAAAAATCTACCCTGTACCCTACCACTGTTTTTTTAATATCTAGATTTCTCTGTCCTGATACAGTGCACCAGGCCCACATCACAGTACTACATCGTGTAAAAATCCCAAATGTAGTGGCTCAAAGTGTAAGATTATGCCGCTATCTTTGAAAACTTCCCCACTGAGGGATGAGGAACATCTTGTTTTATGATATACATTCAAATTGACTTAGAAGCCAAAGCCTACTGTTTGTGTAACCTGTGTGTATCTGCTCCATATCTTTACATCCGACCACGACTTGACCACATGCCAAGTCAGGGGTGAAACCAGCAATGGCTTAACAAATTACTGCTATGCTGCCAAGTCTTGGGAGGGAGGAAGAGGCACAGCGGCTTAAAGAAGCAACTTAAAACCCCTGCCACAGAGACCAAGAAACCCCAGAGGGTGAGGGGCGAGGAGGATGAGAGGGAAGAGCGAAGGTGGGTAACAGCTTATCGAGAGAGGAAGCAGAGGGTAAAGAAGCAGTCAGATAAAGAGGCAGAGAGAGATGGAAGGAGCACAGAGTACAAAAATGAGGGAACAGAAGAGGCTTGATATGATTTCAATGGAATGTTTGTTGACAGTGCTCCGTGGCCCCGGGCCTTGGGATAAATGATTGAACACTGCGCCTGTCAAAGCCAGCGGATTTCTGTGGGCTTGTGTTTCTCTCTGCGCTCTTTTGCTGGAGGGAAGGTAGCAGTCAACTAATTGACACAGAATTAAGCATGAAACGCACTAAGCGCAGCCCTCTTCTGCCAGAGCTGGCCTCTCCACAGAGGAGGGGGCCTTCCAGTACACCAAAGACACAGGCCTGTATAGAGATAAAATCGACACGCACAAGCATACATGTGTGAATACATCTCGAAAAACATTAAAATGAAGACAAACATCCAAGCAGATGGCCCACTATTCAATTACACTAAATCAGTAATTCAACATTTTAACACCCACACATGAGCACACGAGCCAGTGCAGAGGCAAAAACATGCAGGATAGAGGAGGATATGCGAGGAGTACATAAGCAAACAGTATAGAGTTTTGCTGTGACAAATTGCTCCATGAGAAAGTAATCCTTCAAGATTAACAGTGTCATTCTCTGCCACACCTTGCATATTACGCTCAAGGGCTGCGATCTCAGCTGCAGGCTCCTCACATATGGCTTTCAACACATCTACTTGTACTAACTGGTTGCAGCGTGCCCCGTAAAGCACTTGATTTGAATCCACCAAAATGAGGACAAGGAAAACACACAAGGGACAGTTAATGATGTGGAATTATAGAAAGTACAGATAAACCAACCCTGTCTCCAAAAATGTACTAAAATACTGTAGTTAGAAACAACACAATCAAAATTTTTCATAAAACTGTATTTTTGTATTTTTTTAAGAAGTTTTGAGTGGATGTATTTGAAATGTAAAGGTGCTACATAAAGTTTCCTTTATAATGTATTTTCTACATGTTAGCAGTTTCTGAAAAGGTTAGAAACATTTGATTTTCAAGACAGTGTTGTAAACAGGTAAGGCTTTATTTTTCAGATTTTATCCTATGACTGGGCGGAGTGTGGGTCAATTAAGGTTGAGCAGTGCGGACCTTAAGCTGTAAATAAACAGCACCGCCTGCTGCAGCACGGCCAGTAACACTGTGGTATACAAGGAGCCTCTGCTCATTAAAACTTGGAGCCGCGACAACAAAAACAACATGACTAAGCAGCGGGAAGCATGGGGTGGGGCAAACAGATAAAATGGGGAGGGCTGAGTGCATCTCCTGGCCTGGACAGTAGCAGCGCACCACTCATCTTCACCAGCCACACCACTGTACGTAAATGCCCTTGTGAAAGAGCACGAGACGTGGAGAGATGGGAAGGGAGGCTGCTGGGTCAAAGGGCCAACCTTATCCTGCTGACTAGCAGCCAATCAGGAGGTGCCCCTGTGCTGTCTCGGAGCCAGCCAAGGGGGGAGTGAGGAGAGGGTAAGCAAGGAAAGTAGGAGGGTGGGTGGACTGCAAGGCGGATCCCCAGGGTCAATTATCCCTGAGAAGGAGGTACTGTAGCCAACACTCTGCATCTCATTTGCAAGGCAGCAGCAAAGGTGCACCTGAGCACGGCTAGTGAGCGTCCTGCCATAGCACCCAGGCAATTAATGTCTCCTCTCAATGACAGGTGCTGCTCAGTGTGACAGTGGCTGGGCAGCTGTGGGCTGGGTCAGCCGGCTAAAATGGAAGGCCCCAGCTTTGCCTCTTGTCTTCCCACTGAGACTAATTTCAGGTACAGAGTCTAGCCTCAGCTTTCACTGACAGACCGACTTACACAGCCAAAGGGTTCAGGACTAAACAGTCACTCAAAGGCACACAGTACTTACAAAATTAATACACATACACTTGAGGATTTATAGAAAGTAAAAACAGCTACTTTAAACTGACAGTCCAGATAATTCCCCAGAAACAGTTACATACAGTTGCTCTGCAAACAATAAGAAACTGCCATTCCCACTTGTTCTATTGAGACAGGTTTTACCTAAATATTGAAACACCAATGATGATCTATTTGCACTGTTGCTTCATATACATGAACATACACATCTTTAGACAGCTGAAGAGCTTTGGAGCAGGTTTGGCCACTTGCCAACACTAAAGACTTTTCCTGTTAAATACACAATTGCTGAAATATAAAACTTGAACAAGAATTTCCAGTTTATGTCCTCAAGCTGATAACAGGCAACAGTTAATGTCGAAGTCAAACAGAAATGAAGTGTTAGTGAAAGAGATGACCTCACTGGTTTGACACATTTAATCCCTTTAATTATGCTGAAATGGCATTGTCATACTATGTTGTTAAATAACAGATTAATTTGTTATCTGACACCACAATATGTTGACACCTATGTCACCATTCATTATTTCATTTAATTAAACAGTTGTGTGAAGTTTAATACATGCATTTTGCATTTATTATAAAATAATTGTTTGACATGTTTAAAACAAGCATATGTCAGTAAAACTGATTAGCCACTGAGAAGCATCTTGCTCTGTCATTTGTTATGCAAAACATATTAAAATCTCATTAGACAACAGAATCAGCTATATATCACTAATGTTGGCCTATTTAGTAGATATGTGTAGATTGCTGGTCTAAAGGGGGCATTAAAATTATATTGCAGATATTTGTATAGAGCATGTGTTACTTACACATGGGTGTCAGTAAGTGCGTTACCATGTAATCAAGTCATGACCTTGTACGTGACCTCATTGCCGCAGGGCACTGCAGCTAGCAAGGCTAACATGAGGCTAATGAGTGCCATTTATTGCATTTGGGGGCAGAGCGAGCACACACACAACACATATTCAACAGATCCATCCTTCCGATCACTGCTCCCCACAGCCCTGGAGCTCACAATGAGAGCCAGTGTCTGCGCTTTCCTGCCCAACCATCCCCACTCAACCGAGACCGAAATAGACATCGCTTTGCTTCTCTGCTCATTCTCCTGGTCAACTTTTGGTTGACACACACCGGATGAATGACTACTTCCTCCCGCTCGCTTCAGCCGACAACCAGGGTGCAGTTCCTACTTGTCGAGGCTGCCACTGAGAGAAAGAAAAAACAAGGCATACAGAAACCCCTTGTTCGTATCCCTATATATACAAGATAAATCCTAGAAATGTATCAGAGCCAAATGTAATGTAAGCTGGTTAAATTATACTTATGTTATATTTAACCATATTTTCATTATTCTGTATCTTTATGTATATAAGGAGGTATTATATAATTTTTATGTTTGTATAGTACTTTGGTCAACTGAGTTCGTTTTAAAAATAGACATTTTGACCAGCCTTGTGTTTCCATTGTGACTGAAAGTGCTCCACCATTTGTAACCAGTGTTCCAATATTTTAATCTCATAAACTCCCAGTACTCATCATGACCATCATCACTAGTAAACTTTTTTATTTAACTTGCTAGTCACATATCTGTCTGGGCAGCAAAATACCCTTCAAATAGGAAGAAGCCCTTTTACTAAAATGTGTATGTGACATTTACATGCACAAACACAAACCAAACAAAATCAAGATACTCAAATCCTTGTAAACACAGTCAATGAGGAAGAAGAGGAGGGCAGAGAAGAGAGGGGGGCCATGTGTGCCAGTTTTCGCAGACATGTCATGTGCACACACACACACAAACACGCACACTTACAGCAAAGCTAGCTAGCTTTTGACAGTGGCAGAATTATTGCGGCGAGGTGAATATTACCCCCGTGGGACTTCATTTACCTCCAACATATTCACTGAGTTTCTCTGTGTTTTACTGCTCCTCATAATCCAAGCCACCAGCACTCATATCACCATATCACACACTATTTTTATGTCCATGAGTGTTGTTGGGGTTATTATTGAGATCATTATGGGATGTGGATAGTATTCAGATGCCCCCCTCCACCCTGCTCCCATTCCAGGCTTTTTTGTTGCAGCCCTGAATCCTGGAGACCTCTCATGAAAGGTTACAAAGCTTTTCCCAACACAGCCTCAATAAAGCATACAGTCCAACGTAAACACACACAAACAAGCGGTTTTGTATTCAGCCGCTAGAATTATTGTAATTCTCCTGTTGGTATTTAGCTCATAAAGGTCACTGATGGACTTCTTTTGTTGTGCTGTTTGAGGTCTCTTTTTGCCTATTGTGTTAACAAGTCATTAAAAATTGAGGGAAGTCAGGCAGGCCAAGAGACATTGCATATGTTTTGAAGCATTATTATTATTAAAAAATCATGTTTGTCTCCCAAATTGAGAGTGACTCATGCCACAATATCAGTAATTAGATAAATTATTGATGGGTTAGTGGGTGGGCGAGAGGACGGTCGGTGGTGGAAATGGAATTGCCAAACCCAATTACTGTCCTTTTTTTCAGAGTGGCCCCATTAGGGTTGTCACTTAGAGCACCAAATGGCGGCAATAATAAAACTGCAACCAGCACTTAACCAGCTTAATTAATAGTAAGATGATTAATATTTTAATTGCAGCAGATTAAATATTGCTCACTAGGAGAGGGAAGCTGTACACGACCAGAGTGAACAAATCTCCCATGTGCCTTGCTTTCAAATGTCAAACGTGTTATGTTTCACAGCCTTACAGTGACTTAACATAAGGCCTGAGTAGAGCAAGACTGCCTTCTTAATTTTAATATGAAAGCTGTATTAATATTTTAGGAACAATTTGTAAAAAAGGACACTGTTGTAATAAGTATACATTTATAAACTAGAACAGAATTTGTCAAGCAAGTCACATCAACCGTCAGAAGGCATAATAAATCAACTTGGTCTGATGGTGATGTTGACGCACAAGGTTTGCCATAGTGTCACTATTGTGCATCTAGAAACATGTTGATAATGTTGACTACCAGTAGATGGAAGGAGAAAAGGTAAAGGTTGTGCTCTAACAGCAACTTTTAGCTTTAGAGGCTGTTCACAAGACAAAGCGTTTTGTTTCATTTAAGCCCTGCTGCATTATTTTGTAATTTGTAAATATGACTTCCCCAGTGAACACGCTGACATACACGTGGATATGCCAATTCCACTAATGGTCACTTGCTGTACTGCAACAAAAAAAATCCCATGCAGCCCAGAAAAACAGAAAAGAGCCCTCTGGTGTACAGGTGACAGGGCAAATACAACTTCCAAAAATCTGTAGAGCTTACTGTTAATTAAAATTGTAAATGTAAAATCAAACTTTTTCTCAGTTAAAAATCCCAAGATCGGCTAAAAAATAACTTTTATAATGTGTCCATGAACAGTGTTTATTGAAAATCAACAGCAGCCATTATTACATGACCACAGGACCCTGGTCTAATACTTCATCTATGAGCTTTGACCCCGGAAAGCTATTGGCTGCTGTAAGTTGACCAACAATGTGCTTAGGAAACTAGTGCTTTGATCATATATTATAGCATTATATGTACAAACTGAGGCTTTATGAGCGCTGTTACAGAAAAGTCATATACACACAACCATATTCTCATCAGCTGAGTGAATACAGATCATTTTGATTACGTAATCTGCCAGATTTTGCTTTTTGGCGTATTGTCACAGCCTTTTAAAGTTGTGTATTTAGAGAGTTGGTTGTTTTTAGGAGAAAAGAAGAAATGGTGAAACAAAATACATTTCGGAATAGGTTAAGGTTAATGAATTTCATAACGACTTAATTAAGCCTGTATACCTTTCTCTGTTGAGGAGACTGCCACCAAGCACTCAGTCCCATGTGTCCTATAGCTGCTGTAAGGCACCTGCATGTGCACAAACACACACACACACACACAGCCTGCAATAAAAAGTGACTATCCCTCTTCTGCTAATACCCATCAACCCCCTCTCTCAAGAGGGCATGGTGTCTTCCATCCCCAACATGAATAAAACAAGTTGTTATTCTTTTCTAGATAAACACCCTCCAAGTGCCCGCAAACAAGAGGGGGAAACGGCGCCAAGCTTTGGTTTTCCTCCAGCAATAGCAATGGAGATGGGCTCCCCAGACGCTAGCTGGGCTCTGAGAAGTGGTCCTACACTGTACAAAGTGGCTGCTTTGCCACAGGCACAGGATGCAACTTCTGAGCACAAACAACATCTAAATACCTTGTGAGGCCTTTCAGGGATTTCAACAAAGAATATTATTCATTCACTTTGTCGATTCTTTACGTACATCGTATTATTAATCGAATTCCCCTTTGAGATTTGGGCTCTTGTTTGCTCATTTGAGTCTACAGAATGACTCGGCTGGTAAGTGTATCATTAGGAAGAATCACTTCGGCCCAGATTTGACAAAGCGGCTGAGAAGGTGTATATTAGCTGTTGGAAAAGGTTAAGCGTGGTAAAATGAGAGAGGAAATGTGGCGGACAAATTGAGAAATTAGCAACGTGCGGGTGGGGAAAGTCTCGGAGGACCTGGCGCTGAGGCGAGACCTATTACGGCACATGGCACCAGGCAGCTGGGTGGGTAATTATCATCATGTGTTTAGCAAGGCACCCTTATGCAGGGCAACATATACTAGTCGTGCTTTCACCACTTGGATGGCCCATTTAGCTCGCTGCTAGATGAGTGGGGGATGTGATTCTCAGTCTTACCAGTAGGCAGCACTTCCCACTGATGGTTCTGGAGCATAAACTAAAGCTGACTTTGGTGCAGGTGTGACCCACACGGTGACACCTGGGTGGATGAGGTGGCCTGGCTGTGAACTGGTGTCGCCTTCCGTCCTTGGGGAAGGGGAGAGAGTGACCCTGTGAAGATCCAGCTGGGAGCCTGTTGAGAAGCAAGCCCAGATGTGAATGTGTGTGCGCTGATAGTGAGTCTGTAAGCGTCTGCATGTGTGCCCACTGCCAGCTCGATACCAAACAGCTGGCTCTCACCATCTGCTCCTTCTCTCCAGCCGCACAATGTGTATCTGTGCACGTGGGTTTCTCCTCAGTACTATTACAACCCAGTCTGCAAGAATTGTCATCACAATGTTTAGCTGAAAAATAGTCCGTGTCTATATTACAAATGCTGTCACAAACCATGTTTTCCCATTGGCAAGTTTTACAAATTATGAGCATTTTTCATAACACAGGAGGTATGGTAGGGTGGTGGATAGGACATAAAAGCCTAGATTCCCATGACTAGTTTACTTTGGACTCACAAGGTTATAATGTTTGAGCACATCTACAAGAAACATGGTTATGTGTTTACACAGTATTCTGCTATGTTCCCAACAAATAATTAAGTGTGGCACTTTACACGCTACATTTTCACCAACAAACTTAAATATAAATACATCGGAAAAAGAGTTTCACTATTTACAACAAAAGACACTGCAGGTAAAGATCTTGTACTGTGCTCGAAATCCCACTCACTGCCTTCAAATAAATAAAAAATACATTTTCTATCATTTCTTTTCAAAGAATACTATGAAAGTACAATTCTTTGAAAGCTTAAACCATGTAGTGTATGTTAGCTTTTCCCTTTGGTTGTTAATCTTTTGCTCGGAGCAATCGAACCGACTCAGGGAAAAGAGCGGAGGATTGGGAGGTTGGGGGGTTAGTATGCTAAAATACACCCAAAACAAGACACATGAGACATATGGTTCTAGTGTTAATTAGGGAGCCGATATTACAAGATAAATCAGAGATGGAGGGAAGGTTGTGAGAAGCGGGAGACGAAGGAGGAGGGAGGGTGAGACAGGGAGGAAGAGGGAGGGCACGGTGTTGATTTGAGCAGGGCCCGGGGGCAGCCTGGGGGGCAGAGAGGGGAATGATAGACTGGCTAACCAGGCGTTGATCAGGCCTGTGCAGCTCCATGCCTTTCATCAATAGTGAACAAGTGCAATGGCAAGTCAAAGTCTGTTAGGCACTCACTTATTTGCTTTAAAGTCAGCGTTAAACACCGTCAAGTGTCACTCGCTTTTACTCCAATCAATTATGCATTTTGAAGGGCTGATGGATTAAGTGTATTTATATAGATCATTCGTAAAATATATCAAACCAAAATTAAAGCGACACATTTTGTCACCGATTTTATGGTAGGAAATTCCATACAGGATATACACTAAAAAATGTCAACTGTTCATTTTTCTTTATGATGAGTGGTTCAAGGCTGATCTAGTCTCATAACTTTTTATACAATATATATTTTTCACAATCTATATCCCGCAGTTTTCCTTGTTTCATTAAGTGTACTGATTCACAAACTTTTTCTCCTTAGGCAAGAGGAACAAGATTATTGAACTGGCTTAATATGCTGAATACGCTTTTCTGATTGGCTGAAAGGTGCACAACACATGTATAACACACTATATTGAATATAACTTGCAATCAAATCATTGCAAAAAGTGCTGTTGAAACAGAGAGATTAGCTAATTGATAAGACAAATGCACAAATTATTAATTTTCAGAAAGACAGCCCAAAAATGACCCAAATCTATCATTAAAAAATTATGTAGATTCAAAAAATCTGATTTAAGCAGTTTCATCCACTTTGTGCAGTTTATGGTTTTAACTGCCCTTTACAGAGTTCTTTGCCTCTGCATCATGACTGGTCATCTCTTATTTTACTACCCACAGCATACAACAGCTAATATATCTCCTGATGCATGTTGTTGAAAAAGATAGTGTGATGAGCATGGTTACCTGGGAGGAGCTCAGAGTAGAGCTGCTGCTCCTCCATATTGAGAGGTGGCTCAAGGCATCTGTTTTGGATGCCTCCTGGACGTCCCCCTGGGCAGGTGTTCGGGCACGTCCGACTGGGAGGAGGCCCTGGGGAAGACCTAGGACAAGATAGAGGGACTATCTCTCGACTGGCCTGGGAATGCCTGGGAATGCCTCGGTATTTCGCTGGAAGAACTGGTGGAAGTGTCCAGGGAGAGGGAAGTCTGGGCATCCCTGCTCAGATTGTGACTGTGTGGGAGAAGATGGATGGACCTAAATGAAAATGCAACATATATACAATCATTTCGAGAGATTGTTCTGTTCAAAATACTCCTGTGCAATGAGTACACTCTTTCTTCGTGGAAGGAATTATTTTAGAAAAGGTGAGGTGCTGACTGATAAAGATTTTAACACATCAACTTTTCTTTGCATTTAGGAAGTCTTACACGTTATAGGCCGACTTCAATTCGTGAAATACTGGAGTGCTTTCACTGCCTGACAAGCATCATGTTGCTCACAGAAAACAGTCATGAAAAATGATGTTCTTTTACCTCCCCAAATTTCAAAGTCTAGCAGCGGCGACAAAAGTAAGTAATGTGTAATCAGAGTGATGCGGAGGAGTGCGACGCCGCTAATGCGACCAGACCCTGCTGTTTGGCTGAGGAAGACAGCGCTGGAGGGGAGGAAGAACACACACGGCGGCGGTTGGGGGATCGCTTGCTCCAAACATGGCAGAAGGTAACGAAACAAGGCGCTCTGTGTGGGCCCCATTATTTTTACTCCCCATTCTCTTTTTCCCCTCTTTCCTTTTGAAGACGGCGGGATTTTTCTCCTCCTCCCTGACATAAAAGTAAACAACGTTGCCTGCAGGCACAATTTTCCCGGCAACACAATAAAATGTGCAGTGAATTTATGATGGTCATCCATTAGCTCTTACCAAGGAAACATCACCCGTATCTGTCGTCCATCATTATAATAGAGGGTTAATGCACTGAATTTACATAAAAAAGTCATATTGTCTGCATGAATTATTTACACCCTCAGCTGTTTTTTCCAATTTCCCTTTTTTTTCCTCCCTTCTCCGTCCTCTCGATCGTGGCGAGAGGGGTTTGCGTCCAGATTCTTGGGGAGAAAATCTGACAGTAAATTCAGCCGTGAGGTGATTCAGTCGAGGCCACCTCTCTGTCCCAATATTTCTATCCTTCCCTGCCTCGTACATTACTCTTCCCTCTCTCCTATTTGTGTCTTGCATGAGGGACAGTGAGGGCTGGGGGCTTTGTGATGGCTTGTTTATGACCCTCTGGTTGTTATACAGTCACTAAAAATCTTTCACTGCCCCCCTATATACACTCGTAGAGCTGTTTTATTATGATCTAAACTTTGATGGGCACCAAGTCGGACAAACGATAATGTCAGTCTCAGTTCACCTGGCCACAATGCTAAATGTCAGCAGTATCAAGAGCCAATAAAACTCATAATAATTCATAAACATCCAATTAACTGTAAAGACTGGTTTGATTCAATTATTGCATAAACATATTCACATTGCACAAGAAATTACTCAACAAGTGGTTCGGAAATCTGAGAAACTAATCAAAAGGGCAGCCACCAAAAAACTGCAAATTCTGCATAAACAAGATGACTTTGGTAGATGGTAACCAACTTTGTGCTGTCAGTGAGTGGGTAGATAACATCAGTATTTAGCTTCTCAAATTATACAAGTCTTTATTCTACAGCACCTAAAGGCTACAAGCTAAAAGTCACTGGCTGCTTTCACTATAATATACTGAACATGCACTGAAAGCCAAATAGCACCACACGTAAGACCAAGAATTATAAGTTGACGATTTAAAGTTTGAACGACCTCACATACTGTTAAAATGGAGATGTGCATAAGAAGATTATCGATAGCTAAAGTTCCAAAGCCTACATTATGTCAAATGCACACTGCAAAAATGTGCAAACCCAGTAATGATAAGGTTGCAATTATGTGAGCTCATAAAAGACTGAATGCTTGTGGTTGTTTTATGCATCTTACTTTTGCCTATTGTTAATTTGCTACAGGAGGGGAAAAAGTTATTAACAGGTCTTTTGAATATTTGCTAGTCAAGAAGCCGGATTTAGCCCGAGGGCCTGGAGTTTGACTCGTCGGGTATAAGCCACAGAAGAGCACATTTAAACCAAGTCAATGAATGGCCCGTGTCACAGCATCCTAATTCTTTAGTGGTTAATCTGATAGAACTCACAAATGATTGCCGGGTCCTACAGTAAGTGAATTATCCTGATATCACACCCCTGTAATGAAGGCTTGTACTGCACTAACAGTTGCCTCTCAGACCCTGGGGAAAGGCTCAGTGATTGAGCAATTATGACAAGCTCAATTACTGTCATCATATTATCGTAGCTAATCCAACTCCGCCACGCTGCGCCTTCCACTGCACTGATCACACCGCCTTTTTCACTGTCACCGAGGTGAGAAAGCGCTGTCACCGACACCACTCGCGCTCCTCTGAACACGCTCAAATGAATACGTGGCAAATATGTCAATCCACCGCTGCCTGTCTCTGTTGCTATCTGGCTTCCCCCGAAGTCTCTGGGATGGATGTCTTAATTTTTTCTAATTCTGCCTGACAGTGCCACAGGCGCTCATGCGTGCTGGGCTAAATTTGAGACGCGCCCTGACACAGTGCAGTTTTTGTGAGTTATCCGCCGCCTGATATGGCTAACGCGCTTCTAAGTGATGATCACGGGGGCAGCTGAAGTATTGGGGGAGAGAAGGCTCATCCGGCTGTGCACAGTGGAGATTAATGGAAGGCTGTGAGAAGTAAGGTACGACTGAAAAATAAAATATAAAAACTGGAAAGTTTAACCGATCAGGTTTGATGAATAGTGATAGAACTGTTCTTAAGAATAATGTTGGAGATGTCAAATGGACACAGGTGCTGTTTTACATTCTAAATGGTAGTAAGAAAAATGAATTATCACTTTCCCTAACACTGCTCTTATTAGAAACAAGGGAAAAAAAATACCAAGTGGAAAATAATCAAGGTGGTCCTGATTAGCAGAATCCTAGCATACCAGGACTATCCTTAAACATGGGAGAAATATACATATGGTTCTACAAGGTTTAGAAGCCATTATCCATCACAATATCTTCAAAAGAGAACAATGTCTGATTTATCAGAAGCATATTACTGTCTTTAAGCAAATATATACACACAATATTCAGATCTAAATGAAACAAAAACTCCCATAACTTTTTTTTTTCCAGAATGAAATGCTTGAATGAATTGATTGGACAAAGCTGGGATTGACAGGGGTCAGTCAAATAGATGCAGATAAAGAGGTCGTAGGAAGTGGAAGGCAAACAGCTCGGAGCAGGTGTTTTGTAGATACAGTGCAGCGCACAGCGGAGTGATGCCAGAGGTGTGAGGGGAGGTGAATGGATCAATTGGAGCTGAGCCTCTAGTATAACCTGTTCTCATCCATATAACATCTCTTTACAGCTCTTATAGTACTCCCCTCCACAGTGCCGCGCCGTGTTTTCTTCTTGTTTATTCCTCTCACTGGTCCGGTTCTCCTGTGGGGCCTGATCCCTGCTCGCCCCCAGGCCTGTTTCTCAGTCCTGTTAAGGAGCTAGGGATTAGAGGTCGGAAACATGGCCACCTCCTCAGCCCGCATCGATCGCTGTCCACTTGTCTCAGGAAGCCATGAAGGCGCGAACGACCTGTTGAGGTGGAAGGTTAGGTTTGTGACCTAATGCCTTCGTCTGCAGTGTTTCCTCACTGAAATAACTCCAGCGCAGCACAAAAGAGTTGTTTGTCTTAACTTAGAATTCTGTTCCTTGTATCATTTCAAGAAAGACAAGGTAGGCTTGATTGGTGACTAGTTGTTTGAATTTGTGTTAAATAAAATTATACAAACTAAAAGTGAAGGACACAATGTGCACCTCCAGGAACAACTCCTCCAAGAGTGAGTCCTTCCAGAGTTTTGCCATTTCATATCTGACAGTATACGTGTCCCATTGCAGAGTTTAATATTATTGATACAAAGCACACGCTTCAAGAACACTCAATGTTCATCTACCCATAAAAGGGCAGTATTTAACATTTATTGGTGGCTGCTACGCAGGTAGGACAGTGAAACCCTGAATGTTGAAAATTAACTACAATATAGCACCCCTGCTTTTACAGTAAAGAGCAAATAGTTATAGTGTTCACAAGAGTGTCTGTAACAAGTAAAAGATAGCTCTGCTGCTAATAAAGAACTTTATTTAATTTATTTAATCCTAGGACAACATCCCAAACATGTGAAATAGTAAAACACAGGCAGAGGTTACGCTGTGAGCAAATCAACTCTCCACTGTGTCATATGTGTGGAATAAGCAGTGGCCACTGTTTAGACATTAATGATATTTTAATGAAGCTTTAGTCAATTAACTGACCATCATGTTGATTTTTTTAATAACTTTGTTTGTGGTCAAAGAACAACTTCTAGTTTCAGGATGCAACAACACTGACAGCTACTTTTACAGAAGTTGCCAGAAGTAAACTAATCACTCACTTTGAAACAAAGTACACCATGATGCTGAGAAGTGCTGAGAAGAAACCAAGCAGGTCAGCTTACTGTACAAATAGGGTAGCAAACAAATTTGCATGGCAAAATTAAAAATCAATGCGTTCCACCTCACCTAATGACCAATCTCCCCACCGCTGCTCCTGGGCTCTGATTAACATTCTGGGAGGTTCAGGAGAAAATGTTAGAGCAAAGCATTAATCTCTCTCAGCAAAAAAGCTTGTATCTTCTGACAGGTGGGTCAAAGTTGCCGTTTAATCTAGCCCATAATTTCTGAAATGTGCTGACAGAGTGTATTTTAATACATTAAAACATGGCTGTGTTTGAGAAAGCTCCAAGCGCGACACCTCAGCAGGAAGTATGTGTCCCTGCTGCTGACTTATGGCACATTGGGAGAATAGCAGTCGGATCCAGAGGAAAATACAATAAAACAGTGTGAGGGAGTGTTGTAGACTGCCATGTAATGTTGTGTACTACATAATATCAGCAGCCCTACATACAAGAATTAAACACTTGATTATGTGAAAGCTGACCAAGTCTGGATTATTCTCAAAAAGGCAATGGCCAGATTTGCAGCTTAATTGTTTGTTTGTTTTTTTAAATAATGAATCTTCCTTGCTTGTTCTCTGCCATACAAAAGAAAATCAAGCACACTGAGTTTAGTAGTTTAGCCAATGGGTTCTTTTTAGACAGGGGATCTACAAATATACCACTTCAGCACTTTTTATTTCATGATTACAATAAAAAAAAATAGATCTGCTAGATTGAAAGCCTAATCATTAGTGCATAAAAACTAATGCATTTATATATTTACTCTGGTTTTGCCATTTGCTGTAGTTACCTTGTTTTAAAGCATTTAGGATGACTACTACTTTGCAAGTGCAGTAAATAAGACTAAGTGTATGTTATTGCATTAAAAAACTGCAATGTGAGCATTCAGTTATATTGTTGTAGTTGTGTGATTCTATTTCACGTAGTTTAAGTTGTTGTTGAGGCCTTAAAGCCCTAAATGTGCCACAACTCTTTATTTGCCGGACGCCCTACACTTGACTTTATTGGCCATTGGCCGGAAGGTGCCGTCGGAGGTGTCGTGCTGGCCTATTGAAAAATGTGTCCCTTACCTCTTGCCCAACCTAGTGGAAATAATATCACTCACACTGAGAGATCATGGTGTCAGGGTCAATTGTCCTGCAAAAGACGGGGGAGATGGGAGACATGTATTGATTTTTCATTTTGTTGGGGTAAGCAAGCATGTTGCGGCTGGGCGCGGGTGCAATGAGGCAGACACAATGTGCTAGACTGCTCTTCCAGCCTGTCACCCACCTTGAAAACAATTATCGCCCAAATAACATGAAAACTCTGTAGATATACGCAGTTTTATACATTACAGACTGCTTATCGCTCCAGGAAGCAAGCCATCCGGTTACATGATGAAAGCAAAGTGAGCCGGTGCAGAATATTTGGCATGGATTTGAGAGGGAGAACCACGTCAGCATCGGCCCAGAGAGAGATGAACCGGAGCTGGCAGTGGTACACCACGCTGGGGCCTTGCAGGGTGGAACTGGAAACGCTTGTCAAACACATTACACAGTGCCACAGGTCATAGACGCATCCCAGCAGCCCAGCCTCTTGTCCGACAGGTACAAAAAAAAAAAAATGAATGAATCAAGCCTGTGTTCCAGAGATGATTTTCTAGAACTTACTGAAGATAATAAAAGAAGCACTACCTGGGATGACCGTTAATGTGTCGTATAGGGACCATTCTCAGTAAACAGGCATAACCATTTCCTTATCGTAACCTTGCCTAACCTCAGACCTTGCATTTCTATCTGTCTATTTCATTTGGACACATGTGGCCAGCTTGATTTGTTATTTCACACCTGCTATATTGGTTCTTCGTCATGAGTTCACAATAGATTGGTTCTCAATTTGCAGTGAATTCTTCCTGCGTGAGTTGCCATTAATTATTCAATTGTTAAACCTTGTGTTACAACTTTTTCTCTAATGTTGTCACACACTGAAGACTCACTCTGATTTAAAACACTTGTTATTACTGACAATTAAGATCTTGTATACGATAGAATACTCTTCTACAAGTGGCGCTTTGGCTAAAAAACTCCAAGAGAACTGAATACATTAGTGAAAAACGCAATCCAGGCCACCTCCAAATGCATGATGGGATTTTTCCTGGATACATTCAGGACTAATTTATTTATCTATGTTAAGAATTTGATTAGATTTGGATTAGTTTTGGATTGCCCTGGCTGTTTACTGTGAATTCACAATCTGCATTCTTTTACTGATGAATCACTGCTAACTTAAACACCCATAATGCAGCTGTTTGACAAATCACAAAGCAGCCTAATCAAAATGCTTTTGTTCATAAATAAAATGCCATTAATCCAAAACATAACTTCTGTGACATTTTACCTTTTCTCTTTTTTTTTTCATTATGCATTTGTCATGAATGAAAATGCTCAAACTATTTTCCCAAATGGCAAAAACAAACTGCATCCACCTCAACGATCCTCACCTGGATTGTGTTTACTTGTGTTTCTAAAGCAGCTTTGATAAGAGGCACAAGTGATTCCTATCCTGCCCTCTAAACTGGTGTTCTCTTTGACTTTGCAGTAGGGACACTCGCATCATTTTGGGTCACAACCTATTTGCACCCTTGGATGTTTTTCCTGTTTGTAGGACAAAACAAAATGCCTACAACTTATTCCGGAACATGACGTTGCTTCTGTCTGAATATACATGACCGTTTTGAAGAGAGTTGTGACACTTCCATCCACCACCTCGTCTACTCCGTCCTATTACAGCTTGTCCATTGCCTCCCTGCTCCTCATTTGCAAAGGCTACGGTCTCGCCGGTGGTCCGAGGCGTGACAGACACGCGGGGTGGAGAACACAGCGGTCATCCTCTGCCCTCTCTGCGCTCCAGTCACCTCGATGACCGATACAGACCTCTCCAACACTCTCTCCTTTTACTCTGAACCAGCTCCTCTCCTGTGCACACAAAGGGTCAGAGTGGAGTGCACGCAATATGAGCTCATCGGTATACCTTACACTCCACTAAAAGAGCGGAGCAATACGGCAAATTTCTATGTCAGAAAACAAAACATTAGGTTCTGAAGGGACATGACTGTGACAGGGGTAGAGTCTCTGTCATTTCTATGGGTCAGAGTGAACTACAGGGGTGATACAGTCTGCCGTCTGCCAAATAAAGCATCTGAGAGCATGCAAAGAGAAGATATGGGTAATATTAGGAACCAATTCATGAGAAATACATTGAGTCTTTCTAGGAACAATGTAAAAGATCAGACAATGGTTTGATTTAGAATGTACTGTGAGTATATGCAATACTAATGCATGTTACTCAAGTTGTTCATCCAGTCAATGACCAGGTATTCATTTTCTACGGAAGCCCACCTAGACCATTCTGTGTAACAGACCATCTGGCATGTCAGGTTAACACATGAAAGCAAAGTAAAACCTTTTCTTTAATTTAAAACACTCCATACTCAATATATATCTAATTGTTTACCTGTGTACCTGAAGCTTTTGAACTTCAGAAGGAATAAAAGAAATCTGAATCAACATATGCTGAATTTAAAAATGTTTGTTTTGGTGTGAATCTGAAATTGCAATATAAAGATTCCCCTATAGTACTGTAAGTCTCAAGAAGAAATCATTCACCCATAATCAGTAAACAGAAATGACACGCGGTTTGAGGCAAGTCTTAACGTAAAACAAACTGGTAATTCAACTTCTTTTACACAAAGACACAACACCAATGCGATTGTAAATATGAAACAACACCAAATTAAACCTGGGCACTGAGTCTAGCAATAAACCGACTGATGATGAACTGACAAAATGTGCAGGACATATAGAAGTTTCAAAGCTTCATTTCCTTTACTAGACTTAACATGCCATACGCCATGATCCTTAACATGTCTGCCATAAAATAAAATTCCAGACTCTGCTCTGTACATATCAGGTCAGCATTATTTTGACTGGAAATAAAATATATGATAGCCGTCCAGACGCAACATTAAAGGCATTTTTTAATTATTGCTCTTTAAATTCAACCTTTTTCCTTACTGGGAAAGGGTGCAAAGCTGTCTCCCTTCCAGCTGATATATGAAAAAAAACCCACCAATCGGGCGATAAATCACATTCCAATCACACTGAACTTTGAAAGGTCTCCAAGATCACAAGAGTCTCCTCACACACCTGCTAGGCATGTCAGTGTTTGGGTGAGGCTGGGTATGTTATCACAGGACACACACACCTCTGGATACACCTGTGGTACTTCCTGCCACTAACGCTGTAAGTGTTCCAGTTTCTCCCAGACACGAGGGTTGATAGAGGTAAGAGAGGGGGCGACCCGGCAGCTGGTTACCTTGGCTGACTCTCACACCTGTGAAAAGACTTTATTACACTGTTAACAGGCTGTAATAAAAGGCTGATGCAAGCACGCAGTAATGGCCCCCACACAACACACCCTGGTGCTTGTGTACTTATTCTGCCATTAGTGGAAAAGTCATCAAGCATTTAAAGCTCCAGTACAAGATTTTGTTTTTGCCGTCCATGTCTCAGTCCCACCACTGTCCCTCAACAGCAGCGTACTAACCTTTCCTGCTACTTTTATTTAAAAAAAAAAAAAAAAAAAAGACCAATTTTTCACCACAAAATACTAATATGTTACATTAAATAGCTTTGGAGTTTACAGTTGTAGACTTCAACTTTGTATCGAAGCATTGCCAACATTTTTCCAGGTTTAATTTGTTGCCCGTCTCTCTAGTTTTTTTTGTTTTTTTTTAATTTCTAGTTGTTTCACTTTAAAAGAAGGTGTATTTTGCAACGGAATAACCCATTTCCTTGGTTTACTTCCTTGGTCCTTTGTTGACATCGGTTTTAACTAATGGGAGCGCTCCTTTTTACCGAAAGCGAGCTGTGATTCTGTGGTCTGATAACTCTAATCTATTAAAATCCTTAATTATACAGCCTAGATCATGTCTTAAGGTCTATTTTTTCCACAAATGATTCATATTACAATGAGCTTTAGGTGATTAAACTGTCAAACTAAATGCAACAGTAAAAAAATAACAGGTAATGGACTTTTAAAGGTGCAATAGGCATTTTCTAAACTAAAGGCATGATGACTAGTAGAGTCACAATTCACCTAACCCTTGATCCAATTTACAATTTGAGTTTTTAAATATGTTTTTTGTTTTTTTTAATGTGGTAAAAGATTATATTTTTCTTTCTCACAATGACTCTTGAATCTCAAAATGACCTACCCCTGCTTTAATCCAAATGAACAGGGAATGGCGGGAGGATTTCTACCACGTAAGCAGCCTTCCATTCATGAAGCATGCAGCAAACATGTCAAATCACACCGTGTGAAAAATCCTGCCTGTGTTATAGAATAAAGGATTTTCTTCTTTAAAGTACAGGCTGGAGAGGGAAAAAATTTTAAAAAGTAGTTCAGATCCAGAGCTCAGTGTACCGAACACTTGAGGCTCAATTTGTCAAATTCACTTTCTGCAGAGTGACAGGGTATATTACCCTGGTGAGCAGCCAGGCTCGGCTCAGAGACTGAATGTGAGTGTGTGTGAACATGTGTGTCTAGTGGCTCTGGAGCATTAGTGTGGCTCTGTGAACTGATCTGCAGAAACTTTTCTAATGTGGCACATACAGAAAAGTACAGTGGCATTTTTTTTTTTACAATCTCTGATCACAGTTGTTAAAAGTATCCAAAACATGAGTGAACTCTGCATTTTTATATGTAGCATAAGTCCATCATCTTTTGTTAATATATGTTGGGGTGTATTATTATAAGTTAGAAAGTTTTATCTGGGCACTTACATTTTAAAGTGCATTCTCTGTTTACAGTCTTTGCTTTTTGTTTTTTCCAAGGACTAAACAAGTCTAAGGTCTAAACCTGGACTAAATCAGGACTACACCATGAATAAACCAGGACTACACGGACTAAATAAAAAGTACTAAACCGGTCTAACCTAGGACTAAACCAAAACTAGACTAGGGATAAACAAGGTCTAGGACTAAACCTAGACTTCACTATTACTAAACTAAGACTCTACCAGGTGTAAGCCAACAGTAAACCCTGACTAAACACTAGAACTAAACCAGGTCTAAATCAAGTCTTTAGAATTAACCTGGACTTAATTTAAACCAGACCTAAACTAGTAGTAAAGACTAACCCAGGCTTAGACATGGATCACGCTTGTATTAAACCTATAAATCTAGGTCTAGACCACGATTAAATATAAATAGTGTAGATTTGACTGTACTTTTGCCTAACTCTAGTGGCTCTGTTCTCTCTGTCTGCTCTACTGTATTTGCAGACACTCCGGCATGTACTGTATGTGTGTGTATGTACTAGATGTGTGTGTGTGCACCTGTCCGGCCAGACCCTGCACCACAGCCCTCTCCTAATAACAGCATGTGTGTATGTGCGTGTGTGCGCTGCTTGTGTTTAATAATGCATGGCCCCGAGCCCAGGACGGGCCCTTTGATAAAGTACAGCTCTGCGGCACATGCATAAGCAGCTTCAGCCATATGCACAAAGCGGAAATTGATGGTGGAGATAAAGTCTGCGCCGCCGTACAAGTGTGTGTGTGTGTGTGTGTGTGTGTGAAGCGGTGAAAGAGAGAAAATGACAAGAGAGAGATTTATGGATTGTATCAATGTCTTTATGCAAGTGTTTGATCAGGTGGCAATTTAGAGTTTTTAGGAAGAGTCTTTGTGCTGTGCGAACATGTCTTGATATCTTACTTTGATACACTAGATATAAAAATGGAAACAGCACTGTGAGTGATAATGTTGAGCTGATAAGTGGATAATAACTACATACAGTTTCATTGACTTGAGCATTTTTTTTATATAAATTGTACTGTAAGAGTACCGTGTGTGTCCAAAACCTCTCCATATTCACTACTAAGTGCACTGCACAGTGACTGCACCATTTTGTTGTGATTCCGAATGTCTAGTGAGCTTAAATGTAGTGCACTCAGTTTACCGCACAATGCATCATGAAAAGTAGTGCATAGCAATGGTTTCTAGATGGTTATTTGTCGTCAGAGAAGAGCACTATTTGTTTGGATCACACAGAAACCAAGAGACAGGTTTGAACTATGTTGTTATGTATCATTATGTAATCGGTTTCTTGAACTGAGTTGAAATAACACTTTTCCTTGTAAAAAAAAGTAATGACATAAAACTGCTGAGTAAGTCCACCTTCAGCGCAGTAGAGCAGATGTTTGTTTACATACAGTGCCATGTGAATAGTAGCAAGAGAAAAAAAAAATAGTGTAATGTCCAAAACCATTCTCTACATGAACACTTTATAGTGACTGAGGAGTTAGGAACAAGAAAGTTGTTTTGAACAGCCATAAAAAACTCGGTGAGCCACTAGAGTCACCTTTAAAAAAAAATTACATTCACTTCATTAACTTCTGGATTTCGTTTGTTTTGGGGTTTTTTTGTTTACTGGTGTTATTGTGTTCTTGCAAGTGAGGAATGAAAGTGATGTGTTGGATGTGTAAGGATTTAATCAACAAGAAAGTGTACAGAACGTGGTTTGAACTGCACCACAAACTATAAATATACTGTTTATTAAAAGATCTGTGAGCTATCCTTCTCTAACCTATCAGTAATTATAATTAGTGCAGTTGTCTGTCTGTTAACATAACAGTTTTAAGTTACAAGAGGTCTTCTGAGACAGTTGCGATGATTACAGTTTCATTCAGTTCATTTTTATAAAAGAATCTTCTATATGGACAACACCATCATATGAGGCAAGACTTTTGTTTTGGTTCTTTTGCTCCATGTAATGCCACTGTCTATCCCCATGTTTCTTTTCTCTGTCTAATTAAGACTTACATTATGTTTTCTTAAATTCTGTGCAAGAAATTAATAGAAGCACTTTTTCTCAATACTATAAGAAGTAAAAACTGGGACAAGGGCTTTAATTTGAATCTGTAACAGTACTTCTACCTGAGTACAGATACTCTACCCACCTCTCCCGATGTGTGAGTGAATATTTATATGGCTGGTTTATATGTATAAGAGACATGATCAGATATTTGTGCTGGCTTCTGAGTATGTATGTACCTCTGTGCAGATGTAGGAATATTCCTTTAGAACCACTGCATAAGTGTGACAAGCTGCCAGTCAAAGTCCGTGAGGTTAAGGGCCAGCGCGGCGGGGTCTGCGGGTTGTGGCACCTTCTCACCCGTCTCGTCATGGAGATCTGTAACGAGAAAGAACAAAAAGTGCGGGCCAACATTCATAAACAAGCTGCCGAGATATGCATATCCACGAAACAGGGCTGAGTCAATGGATTCTCTTTCTTAGTTTTGCCATACATGACCCCAGACCCTTCAATTAGAACATCCTCTCTCCACTCTGTTTTAGAATTTAATGGAAGCTGGTGTCGGCCATTGTTGAGAAATTTCCTCACAATAATGACTTGAACTCACTCAAGTCATCATCATCCCAGGTCTTTCCAGCTGATGGTTGTTACTGCACTGTGCTTTATGGGCCAGAAAAAAAACCCCCAAAAAACATCTCTATCCCTTGTAAATCAAAGCCTGGAAACGGCATAAATTGCATGCATGTCTGACAAAACATTTAAACGAAATTTTTACACAATACATTTTTATAAAGCACACAATTCTGAATTCCGTGACCTGCAAAGAACATGCCTGAGACATTGGTCCCACTGGTTGAGAATGCTGAGAACACTTTTTTTGGGACATAAATTAGCCATTCTCCTATCTCTGTCAACCAACATATAATACAATCCATGTTTTTGCCTTTTATTTGACACAGCTGATAAAGTGTGTCAGTTTCGTTGGGTCAAAGGTCAGATCAGTGGTGGTTGTTTGAGACTATAACTTTGCGATAACATATTACTGTGCATGTACTATGCAGTAGGTGTGCTAAAATATGGTATTTGGAAGGACAAACAACATACTTTGTCACATTTTTAATAGTAGTTACTGCACTATGCTTTGTGGGCCAGAACTGCTTAAAAAAAATAGAAGCACAAAAAAAAAATACTGGTTTTGGTTTTTAAAGAATACTATCTTGAACCTGAAAGAAAGAGGAGTCAAATAACTGAGCCAGGCTTAAGAACCACACCTTCTATTAACACATTTTAACATTTTTCATTTTCCTGCAATCTTTAATGTAATTTCTGGCAACCCATATCTTGATACAATATAAGCTAGTCAAGAACTAAATAGCTTTGTGCGACGACTAAATATGGAGCCTAACTGAAGTCTATATTAGTGAGGTAAGCCTTCACTAAACTTGAATTTATGGAAGCTGGTGTGTTGGGAAACCTCCACACAATCATGACTTGAACTTACTCAAGTCATTATTGTGGCATAGCTTAGATAATATGGGCTTTCACTTCCCAGACCTTCCCAGTCGCACCAAACTAAAATTACAGAAGTAAAAGATCCAGCGGATTTTGGTTCCGACCAAACGGCAGGTCAAAAACAAACAGTCTCAGTCCAGACGTGCCTAAGATACAGTCTACAGGTTTATTTGCTGTATAAAAGTATGTTTGGTGAGAATTCAGACTTTCAGAACAAATAATGAAAATAAAAAATAAAACAGATGTTAGTGTGGCCAAGTTTATATGCTTTATTTTGTTGCAACAGCAGATATGTAAGTAATTTTTTTTTACTTTCTTTCCTTTTTTTCCCTTAACTCACTAATCACTTTCCATTCTGACATAAGTCCAGCTCATCAGTGACAGCACAGACCTCTCAATGCCCTCCATCATTAGACATCTTCTCCCTTCATCTGCCACCCACCTTCTTCCTCACCTACCCCTCCTCTCCTCATCCTCCCTCTGTCTCCCTAACACTGGCTGCCACCCCCTCACCCAGTCATAAAGAATAGACACTCTTATATACAGGAAGAGAAACCCCTATCTCTTTTTGTTGCAGCTTTAATTTACTTTGTCCATTAATATTTCAGGGCCCTCTGCAGGCTTGGCGCGGGAGCCGCTGGGAGCCGCTGTGTGTGTTGATGCATGTGTATGTGTGTGTGTCACATTCCAGCTGCAGGAGGGGAGAGGATTAATATTTCAGCGGGCCTTATTGGAGACCCCTGTACCGTCTTCACTGAGCCACACTGGCATGTTGCACAAGGGCTTTTCATACAAGCTTTCTTCTCCGTGTAATGTTCGACGTGTCATCTCCGAACTTCAGCTCAAGCCAATCTCATAGTCAACTTCCGCAACAATATAATTAGTTGGCATTTTGTTTTCTCATTTTGTGTTATTACAGAATTTGGTACCGTCTAGGTCCAATCTTCTTGCAAACTATAAAACTGCAAATACAGAAGATAATAATGCATACATATCTTGTTGCATTATTTAAGGCCACAAGGCAAACACTAGTGATAAAAATCCACCCTCTTTACCCACACAATGATTAATCGCTATGTTGGAAGAAAACTAATGCAACAGGGTCTTACTTCTTGATTATTGGTTCTCAACTGGTGTCATCTCCAGACCTTCACTTGATTATCACAAACCACTTAAGACTTTGGTATTTTTGGTACATTATAAAACCTATTTTTCCATGCCTTGTAAATCAAAGCCTGACAATGGCACATATATCTACGCATGTCTGCCATAGCAACAAAATTTAAACTATATTTTTGCACAATATGTTTTTAGAAAACACACTTTCTGAATTCTGTGACCTACAAAGAACTTGTCTGGGACCTTGAGAGTTTTGGGTTTGAGAATGCTGGTTTTAAATCATTTGTTTGAACTTTTCTGGACATTTTCCTAGCTCTTTTAGCTAACATAAAACACAACTGATAACTGTAAAGTAGTCTAAAAACTCACTTTGGATCTATAATATTACTATTTACTAAGTACTATGCAGTATGCAGTATGTGTGTTAATATATGGCATTTGGCAGGAAAAAAAATGTTTTAAAATACATATTTTTTCACAGTTTTAATGGTTGCACTACACTTTATAGGCCGGAACTGCTTTCAAAATAACAACAAAAACAACAAAAATGGAAGCACAAATTAAGCTATTACTGGTTTTCATTTTTAAAGACCTAACCTGAATAAACAAGGAGTCAAATAACTGAGCCTTAAGTACCACCGCTTGGTCGCTCACCTGGTAGAACACATACCATATACTTGGCAGACCCGGGATCAATTCCTGCTCGGCTCATTTACCCAATGTCATTCCCCTCTCTCTCACCCTGTTTCCTATCTGTCTACTATCCAATCATGTAACGGCAAAAAAATCCACTTTCCTTTTTTAAATTTTCATCTTCCTACAATCTTACCAGTCAAGAACTAAATAGCTTTGTGCGACGACTGAATAAGGAGCCTAACTGAAGTCTATATTGGTGAGGTCTAAACCTTAACCAAACTGGCTCCTTCAGTGGAAATGTGTCCTCACTTTTCAAAATCTTTGAAATAAAAATATGACTTTAATGCCTCTATTACCCATATTAAAGCTAGGGGAATACAACCAAGCTGCAACGCAATAATAAACTCGAATTATCTGTGACAGGTGCATTTGAGGAAAAAAAATTGCATACAAACTCTAACCTCCAAACAAATGTGTTCTGATATACAAGAGAAAATGTAGCATGCAGTCAATTTGGCCAAGTTGGAATTGGATTTTGAAGTTGTAGGAGGATGATGAGGATGTAGGGGCAGCTTTTATCACAGATCAGTGGCTCTCTGAGCGGGGGTCTCCCGGTCGCTGCATCAGGGGCGCCTGGCAGGAGGCCATATTGAAATGAGGTGCCTTCCCCCGGGCTCTTAGCCACCCCTGACATTTGGATGTGTGTGCACGTGTGTCTGTGCATGTGTTTTGGGCGAAGGGTGGGGGCTCGTGTTTCCGCCCAGAGACCCGATTGCCTCCGCTCCCCTGCTACTTCTTTCCCCCCGCTTCTATCCCTGCCTGCCATCGCCCTCCTTCAATTGGGCCCTGTTTCTCATTTGCCTATTCATTTAAAAGCACAAAATGCCTACTGAGATCCAATATGGGGCTGAGGCAGGGGGGCGCGAGTGGGCCCTCAGCGGGGGTGCAAAACACAGAAACAACACGATGAAGACGAGGACGAGATGGTGGATGCCCAGACCTCCGACGGGTGCTGGCTTTAAATGGCTTCCCTCTCTTCCTCTTTCTGCCGCTTTCTTTGTTTTTCCTCACTGATGCTCTGCTCACTGGGGTAGTGCTGAGATTGGGAAGTGCAGCCCGCTTGACCCTGCTGCTGAGTCCGCGCGGGGGTCCCGACTAAACACTCTTTATGTGTGTGTGTCTGTTTTTAAAGGAACCACCCTCTGTCCACCTCTGTCATTATTTCATGCTTCTTCTCGCCTCTCTTCTTCCTCACCTCAGAGGCTCCAAAAAGCCAAGAGCAAAGCCCAACTTCTGAAACTTCTTTCATTGGTTTTAAAAGTCTAAAGAAATAGCACTTTGTATAAACGCTAAAGGAAAGACGTGGTTAGCCCTGAGTAGCAGCGCCGGCACTGTATGACATGTTTTATGCATGGACACCAGGTCTTACAGGTCACAGAGTTTCACATCAACAAAGTGCGGAGGGTGGGTGAAGTCGAGAGGTGTGCTGCCAAAGGCCAAGGGGGAACGAGGAGAAAGGAAGAAAGACAATGTTTAGTTTGAGAGGAAAAAGACTCGGAGTAAACAGTTTTCTAGTAGAGAAAGAAAGCAAGGAAGCTGAGCGTTAGTTATTAAGTTCTAAAATGTGACTCTTTTATGTTAAATTGATGCAGAAGTGTATGTATAAAGGCCAATAAAGCAAGTAGATATGGTAAAAGTAAATATGCAGGTTATGGTGTAAAATTACCATATGCAGGCTTTTTACTAACAATGTAACTGATTCTAACCCAATATGAAATTATAGCCTTTTCAGTGCATTTTTCTTCGTTCCTTAAGTCTTTATTGTAGGGAAGTGTTTGAGTGAGTAGCTCCCAGTTAATACGGCAAAACTATATGACAGTGCATATTCAAAACAAGTCATTTTAGATATGTCCTTTGGAAGCCTGTGTTGTAGTAGTTAAACACCACTTTACTGTTTATTGCCCTCAACCCTGTTTGGGGACTGTCACACATAGAAGACAAAGGATTTTAAATCAAGACAGAGCAACCAATCTTATTTGCTTATATGGAATGTGCCTTTTTTATTATTTATTAAAATTAAACATTATTATTCTACTTATAAGTTCTTGCCTATACATAACATTTAGCTACATTCAATGGGAAAGAGTGTAATGCGTGTGAAATACAACAGAAGTGAGCAGCCAAGCGATTACTCAAGGGAACTTTTGGCAAAGAGAACCGGAACAGATCTGAAAACAGCTGGTGATATCTGTTGATTCAATGTTTAGGTCCCAATCCATTTAGCTTCCTCCCTTTTTAATATCTTCCTCACACTAACAACCCAGTCACTGTAAATGCAACAGATTAATCTAGTGTTGCAGACACTCTCATCTTTGTAACTAATCAGCATTTCAGGCATGTAATAAACCCATCATCAGCTTACCACCTCTGCCTGAGCAGAACACAAGCACCTGTTTAAGATCATTATTTACACATATTATTAAATACTGGCAGCCTACTAGAAATGCAGAGATGAAGGTTGTGAGAAGGCAGTTAAAGCAAGCCACAGAAAGTTTTTGGGAAAGCCATGTACGCCAACCCAATCTCTGCAATTTCTATCACTATCTTATGCTGAATTATACTAGGATTCGTCTTAAGACACTCTCTAGGCTTTATTATTAAGGATTTTAATAGATGAGAATGTTCAGTACGTACCAAAGGCTCATGGCACAATCACATGCTCACTTAGAGAGGGGTCTCAAATTGGGGATCCTTCATGTGTCAGCATTGGATTAATGGCGATAATATGGAGCATCTGGAGAAATAATTTGGAGAAACTGTCCAGCTCTGGAACCAAAAGAGGGACAAAAATACCTAGAAAAGAGAGGCCAAGAGAAATGCAGATAGCTATTGAGAAATGTATGATTAAGGTGTTTAATGAGGAGGATGTGATGTGATGTGTTTAAGGAAAGCTCTAAACTTAGGTTCAATGTAATTTATTAGTATTTTGTGGGGGCAAATGTGTAAGATAAAAGTAGCTGGAAAAAAATGTCAGCAATTTAGGAAACAGGGTTTGTCTACACTCCTCGATGATCTCTGGTCACCCTTATCTATTTTGGAAGACACCTATTCATGTGCAACATAGAGCAGCAGACTAATTGCAAGTTCAATTTTCTAAACATAAACAAAATCAAAGCATGACACACTTTCTCTCCTCCTTATCCTCCGTTTAATGATAACCACTAAGTAAAATGAAGAGCATCTCAAAGAAACCCCTATTGAGGAAAAATACCACATTGTTATCCGGATGAAAAAAGAAAAACCTTAATGGAAGCCATTTAACCAGGCTTATTTTCACAATTGCAGGACCCTAAACTAGCACTATTTGCTTTTAAATCTGTGATCTAATTGCTTGTGAAATTATATCCACTTAAAAACTAAAAAAAAAAGTTCAAAGCTGCCGCGTTACTCGTCGCTTTTCCGCGTCGCAATATGTGTCGCTCGTTTTAATGCGTTCATTGATGGCATGCCCGGTGTTTATATTCCACGTGAATATTTAAAGCGACAAAAACGGTGAGAGCGCCGCGTTTTAGAACTACATTGTCCCAAAACACTGCAATCAGGAGAAGATCTCACATATGCAAAAGAGGCAATAGAAGCGGACCTCACTTTCACGTTTGACAGAGTACCGTTCGCTGTTGAATACATTACAGCAGCCGTGGAATAAGACCAAATGAATGCCTGCTCACTTCTCCCAGCGCCCTGGCATCACAGCAGCCGGCATGGAAAACAGCAATTCATCCCCATTACATTTTTCATCATACCTGCGAGAAAACAATAGCACACCGCCCACTCGGAAAAAAGACATCTCTTCTCTATTGTGACCTGTAGCCCATAGAGTAACTCCAAAATAACTTTGAAGGATAAGACCAAGGTTAGGATTCAATGGTTAAATTAGTGAGATTCTGGAGACTATAAAGTGGTGACATGGTTTCAGTTGTTCCAAACCAAACCCTGGACATAATCTGATTGAATAGATTTTGGTGAGAAACATAACCATGCCTTGATATTTGTAGTTGTTTTGTTTTTTAATCTTTTAATTGTTTTTCAAATAAATGTTGCCTGAGTACTCATTTTGTCCCTCATTTATTTTTTATTTCTATAATGCGCTTTGGATCTTAGCCATTATGAGATTTTTCTGAGAGTTAATATGTAAATCATATTGCATTATGGGAAATGTAGTCTTTGAGTATTTATAGAAGTGTAAAGTGTAGGAGTGTAAGCTTGTTGACTGTACACAGCTCCTAAATCAAACAAATCCTAAATAATAACTTTGTTGTATGATTAAGGCCTTCACTAAATTTTAAATTTTAACATTTTCATCGACTGTAGTTGTATAATATATGATGGTTTTGTTTGTGGACACCAAAACTTATTATAATTATAAAAAGGTGTAAAAGAGCCCCTTTGCGAGGTACGCTAACAAGGTAACACTACTTTACCTGCAAACTGTTGCTAATATCTGCATCTGCTAAACTACTTGTAAAACTCTAGATGACTAAGAAAACTAAGAATTTTTGAACTTCTGGGAGCCACATGACAACATTCCAGTAGAAGTCTATGGGAGTAGCAGCTCTCATTAAACTGTTCTTAGATTCAGCACCTTCCACGGGCTGAACTCTCCTGAGAAAAGAAAGGCATGAAAGTCTCCAACAAACGCAGGATGATGAGAGTCAGGAGGGAGCTGTGGGAGTTCGAAGGACATCTATCCCCCTTTAAGCCCACCTTATTGGCGAGTGATGACCCTGGACGTGGGGCTATTGTCTAGGCTCCTTATCATAATGTAGGCTGTGTTGTCTTCTCCATTACACCTCGGCCATTCAATTAGCCCCCATTACCATAGTAATAGAGCGCTGCGTCGCTCGGGTCAGGACTGACAAGGGGAGGAGGAGAGCGGTCAGAAGCAGCGAGAGGGACACGCAGAAAGAGATGTCAGTGCACCTGTAGGCACCATGTCAGCCTCCATTATGTCCAAAACACCCAGGCTAAAGTCACTGGTGGACAAGGTTGAGGAGTGAAATCTCACTGAAGGACGAAGCTGGACGAAGGAGACGGGCTCATATTAGTAAGACGCTGTAAGAAGACAGAGAACCTGCAAATGTTGTCGAGGAGGGGATCTAGACTATGACAGATTTTGCAGCCCGTCTCCAAAGTGTCACCTTGGGATACAGACATTTTGATAGATGCAATGACCTTGTGGGACACAGAGCATTTTGAGCAAGCAATGAATTTATTGTGGAAATTAAAGGAGAAAGCCAAAGACAAATGGCCAATTTGATATGGCCATTTTCCAAGACGTCAATAGTGACTTACAACTACTGGGACTAAGTGGTAGTGATTACCAATAATGAGTGTTGTAAAACAAACAGCTACAGGAGAAGACACCTATTGATACAGCACTTTTAAAGGACAGTGAAAAGGGGAAATAAGCTGTTACACCGGGATAGTGTGGAGAATCCTGTCAGTCACTGGGAGTTCGTTTATTTCTATTTAGTTGGTTCTTTGCATGTGTACTGTGGGTGAATCAGCAATATTGACACATTTCAGGCATCAACTGAATGTTATAGCGTATTACGAGTATATATTGAAAGAGAAAACAACACCAAATCACACCTACTATGTATTTTAAGATTTCAATTTAGTACCTGTTGGCCCTTTGATCAATAGTTCTTCAGGATATCAAATGAATCACAGGACATGATTGGTAAATACACCTGTCAGTCACTGTTTTAAGAAATAATAATAAAAACACAAAGCAGAAAGATCCTCACAAAAAAAATTAAGCTGCTCTCATGGAAAAAAGCATGACGCCATGACCTGCACTACTGTAATTTAGTAGAGAAGATTGGTTGTAGTGTTTGTTCTGTACATTATCTGAAATTGACAGAATCAAGAAATGCATAGAACTTGAGCAATGGAATCAAAGAAAGTGATCAGATAAAGTTTTCTACAGGGAAAGAGACTTTTCTCCACAGAAAGTCTACAGTTTATCAAAATTCTGTGTCTTTGCTGTTGTCCCTCCGTCCCATCTCTTTTAAACTCCCGTTTCTCAGAACTCATTCTAACTTTCTTTCCCGCTCTGTGCTCCGTCGTCAGTGCCTGTGCCAGAGTCGGTGCCAGGTCTCGTGCCAGGCGACCAGTGCTCGCCTCTTGTCCCTGTCTGCGTGTCGCCCTGTTGTCGCAGCCGCTTCCTGGCAATGTACCATACGTGGGAGCGATATGGAGGGAGAATGAGGGAAAAAAGCAAGGGGTAAAGAAGAAAGGCAAGGAAACAAGGGTACGCATGCAGATGCAAAGCCCATCTCGTTTACAAATATGCAAATGTGGTTGCCTTTGTGATATGCAAATGAGAGATTACAGAGCGCTAATTAGGGTCAAAAGAACTGTTCACGTCAATTAGAGGAGAATGAAAAAACGATCCCTACTCTTGCTGGCCCCAGCCCCCAACCCCTGCCACGGATATCCTCAGCTTTTGTCTTAAAAAATGGAGACATGAAAAAGACAAATAATGAGAGACATATGTACAGGGGGCGGGACAGAGAGGTTGGGATAAGCAGTCCGCCTCCTGAAAAGGCCAGAGGTCCAGGTTTATTTGGAACAAGGCCTATATTTTTGCATAAGAAGCACAGAGAAGAGCCATGCTGGTCCTGTTCTCCAAGCTCTGGGCTTTGGATTAGAGCTACACTTTAACCTAGTATTTGTGAGATTTAAAAAATTCCATCAACCAATACTGAAAATGCTATCCTTGATAAGACTTTACAAGTGTTTTGAATACCCAGAATAACTTGACAGATGCCCTAGTGTAGTGCATGTATGAAACATTCTAGTAGTGTCTATTTAATAAATGAGCAAGTCTCTACAGTTTTATTACTGAAAGTGCTGATCAGTAAAATTAAAATATTCTGGTTAGATCTTTTGGCACCAGGATTCAATTACACAAAAACAGAACTTACTGGATTTTTCTCTTCTTCTGTCTATAGACACATCTAAAAAATGAATAAAACAGTGCAGATTGTTGTTTTTCTTGTCTTGGATTTTGTTTTTTGAGTTCTGGAAAAAACAAACTTTGCCATCACTGCAGTGTTGTGTCTAAGACCCTGTTATTCAAAACAAAGAAACAACACACTTTAACAAACACATTATCTTTATCACTCTTTAGTTTTACAATTTTTACATAAAGTGATATGTGTGCCCCAGTCATTTGCAAACTGAAATACCCAAACATGATCTAAGATGTCTAAATAATTAATTGTTACCGAGAAATACGTTCTTTGGGTGTGATTACCAGATATGGCCATGGCCCTATACTACAAAGCTAGTTGCACCAACCCGTATAAGTCTCTCCTACGCAAGACAAGCTCTTACAATCCCGGTCTGGATCAGTGGTATTACGAAGCAGGTGAACAACTCTTTCAATTAACCCTGGGTTTCTCTGTGGAACTGTGAGCACGCTCATGTGGAACAGTCGGAATCAGCACTCAATGACCAATCACGGCGACAGGCATAATGAGCACAATACAATTCAATTCATAAACCTCTAAATTAGTCTTTTTTTTTTCACTCTTCGCAGCATCTTTTCCCCTCCTCTGATTGGTCAGTGGGCCATGTTACTACTCCCGAGCAGGTTAGCTGTTCAGACTTAAATTTCCATAGAGATCTATCTCGAACTTCGTGATACCAAGAACCCAGGGTTGAACCTGAAGTTACCTCGCCAACCTTCTAATCCAGCTTCGAAGTGCATGTGGTGTCTCTGCCTATTTGTTTGTAATACGTATTTTACTTTTTTGTGCACCCATAAGAGAAGGTAACAGTCACATGAGTTATTTTGTCATCTAAAGACAGATAAAAACATGCTATGCAATTGAAGGTGTGACAAATTTAAAAGGAAACTATGAATTCAACATAAAACAGATCAACTATAACTGTTTTACATGAACTTCAGGAATCAAACACTTCTAATTCCTAATATACACTCCACAACCGTGTAAGGTCAAATGTGACAGGACCGTGACAGCAAACGGCATCTCAAGTGGGGAATGCAATCTGCAATTCCCATAGTCCTTGGGCCTTCCCACCTGTCAATTATTGTCTCTTTG
The DNA here is from genome assembly GCA_036850595.1 of Rhyacichthys aspro. Lineage (NCBI taxonomy): Eukaryota > Metazoa > Chordata > Actinopteri > Gobiiformes > Rhyacichthyidae > Rhyacichthys > Rhyacichthys aspro. The sequence goes on from CM072163.1 coordinate 17,048,372, forward strand.
ATTTGAATAAAAAATATCCACTTAATTCGGTCCAAGTCTCTTAGTGGAATCTCACTTCGGCAGAATCATATTTAGGTAAGGACAAAAGCAAAACCTGCCTTTTAATATACTGAGAGTAATGGACAATGAGGGGGAAAAAAGATCAGAAGGTGAGTGACGGAAAGAGGCACACTCCATATCTCCCCTGTCCTTCTCTGTCCTTTCATACCTGCCGCTGGTGAGTGCACATGTCTGCTGTGCACAGGAGGGATACGCTCCTATATTTGCATCCTAATGACCCCTCCAGTGGCCCCTGAGGCTGGGCCCTCTGCATTACCCAGAGATCAATTAGGGCCAGGGCCGGGAGTGTGCTGTGGCCCATTATAAACCCCCGACCAACTTCGGCGGCCTCTCTGTCGCGTCCCTCTGCCTCCCAGATGCGTTCTTCACCTGCTGCTCTATCTCCAAATACCTCCTGCACAGGCAAAGACAGATATTTGTTAACAACACAGCCCGATCCCCAATTATTAACTACTAGAAGACAAAAATGGGGCTAAGTCTAGATGTAGGGGACATGGACAAAACCAGATCTTTCACAGTCTTTGGTACTTTACCTCCAGGGCCGCTACAGAAACCTTCCTCTGTACAAACACTACATGTCACTACGAGGCTCTGTTGTGTGAAAGTAAAGGGCAGATTGGTCCGCAGAGTTCCTCCCTGTGTTAGATTCCACCTTGCCGCTGCGTAAAGCTGCACAAAGACCCGGTTGTGAAATGTACATCCTTTTGACAGAGCTAGGTGTTCATAAGGCTCTTGTGGCTGCCAATCACACTGATATAAAAGCACAGCGATTTAACAGAGGGATGAGGAACTTGACTGAGGATATATGCCGCTGAAATGCACCAAGCTTGTTTTTTCCCCCCCCCTCCACGTGTTGCACGAAGCCTTACAAACGTTTGATCATTCCAAGAACTGTGAACTCACGCTGCTCCGACATGAAATTTTTCATCTGGCATATAAAAGTGGTTAGATGCTTGTCTCGCTCTGTCTGACCACAATACTGCAGATAAAAAGATGAATAAATAAGGTGGATGTACACACACACACACACACACACACACACTCTCAGCTCATGCATTACACTGACCATGTAAAAGGAAGCTCCAGGGATAAGGCCATGGCGGAATGCAGTGTGAAGTATCTCTTTTGGTGTAATCCAAACACAACTCCTGACCTAGCATACGGGACAGTAGTGTGTGGTGTGACAAGGAAACAGGAAATGCAACTTGGGCTTTCAAAAAAAAACTGCACTGTTCTATCAACTGAGGTATGAAGTCTTAAACTTTATGATTAAACGGCCATTTCTTCATGTACCACCTGGAAAATGATGGTGGGAAATGGGCCAAAAGGTTTCACAGGCTGCGCCCATCAAGTATCAAATAGGTTGGTAGTATACTTGCAGAAATAGAAGAGTCCAGGACAGCCTCAGTGGGACAAGATGGAACATAATGGGACAAAAAGAGGGAAGGAATCACTCACAGGTTCGCCAAGGCAATGAGACAAAAAGTGCTAAACACAAATGTTACAGAATACTTGAGGATACCATAAAAGTATATGAGTGTGGTTGTGTGCCGACAGATACAAACAGCACAGAGACTGAAGACATCAACTTTAAGTCTCACCATTATTAACCACAAGTTAGTTAGAATAGATATCGATCATCATCTATCCACTGACAGCTGCCACGCAAATGAAAGAATAAACGCTCACTTTGTCAGAGGTCAAAACGATATATGCTTTATTATCATTTGATTATATCATTTCATTATGTATTGTGTCATAAGGTTAAGAGAGAAGGCATTTATAGAGGCCCTCATTCATGCAAAACAGGTGCAGCCACCTCTAGCCTGCCAGTCACCTCGAAAGCTTGTACATATATTAACATAAAAACAAATGCGACACTTCACTCAACTCAAAATGAACTGTCTTAGGAGTATCTTTTATTAGGCTTTAGTAAAATAAGCATCACCTCGCATGCAGTGTGTGGTATTCTCTCTAAAGGAAATGGGCTCCTCAACAGTTTACTATCCATCTTTCCATCTTTCTCTCTACTTGCTTCATAAAATTGTAATAGAAGTTTAGCCGCCACCACCAAAAGTCTTCTTCATGTACAGCAGTAATGTAGGAGTTCATCTCACTAAGAGCTACATGCATAATTGAAGAGTCGCCATAATTCTCTGTCACACTCAGACTTCCTGACTGGTTTCATTATTGTTACAGTGGGTGATTGCCATCTATCATTTGAATCCAATTTTACATTTTTCACCTGCTCCGAAACTCCTGACTGGTTTTACCTCTGTCCTTCACAGAGTCCCAGTCTACTCTGTCATACATGCACGTAACACAAATCAGGAGTTATTGAACATTAACACGAAGAAATTGAATTATCTTGTAATAAAAAGCTTGTATGTACAAAACCACAAAGAAGTTACATAGAGAGAAAGCCAGTTATGAAGTGAGACCCATTTTGAAAAATATGAACATGAATGTAATAGATTTTAATTCCTACTAACACATTTTAACTTGTGGCTGGTTTCTCCAAGATATTTCTCTTCTTTCCTCTGACTTGATAAATATTTGTATTGTTATCATTTTGTCTGGATGTTTCTCACAAAGATAAAACAAATAAAGATTTTGCTGTTTGTCTAAACGTCTTGATGAATCCATAGGGGTAAGTAATGACACTAACCTAATAGTTTCATGAGGTGCTGAAATCTTGTTTCCTCCTGGGATTGGGTGTGCACTTATTCTGCACTGCTGCCTCAGCTGCACTGCGGCCAACTTCGTACAATATTCATGCACGTATCTGTGCAAGATTACCCCTCTTACTGAACAATACACTTTCCAGAGTCAGAAACTAAAACAAATGATGTGGGCTTTCTAAAAATAAGTATAATTTTGCTGTAGCTGTATTGTAGGAAATGCAATATACAGTAGTAACGTGCAGTGCAGGTGGGTGTCAAAGGCCCGGACATGTTATTTCTTATATAAGATGATATAAACTATGAATTGAAAGTACAAAAGACTAAGACAAAAGACACTAGAGAAGAGACTGTAGTGTAAGGACATGTTTAGGTATACAACAGTCCATTATAAAGTGAGCCCAAATGTGTACAACAAAAACATGTCACAACAGCCTTGGACTCACAATACAAGTTTATACTCAGCATCTCTGGGCCTCTACATGGGCCCCTCAGTCTGGAATGGAGGCGGAGAAGGAGGCGAGCCCCCGGGGCATTGAGACTTGACCCCTGCAGCCATGCCTTCTCATCCTTGCAATGAAAGTCTTTCTACGAGTCAGCAGCTGTCAATCACAGCCACAGATGGGAAGTAGAAGGTAGCAGCGTGATGTGTTTAAGTGTGTTTTAGGCACTGTAGGAAATCCAGCTGTTAATGTCTGTCTCTTTCAAAATCCACATCTGTGGCATTGTATGTAGGACATTTCAACAATATTTGTTCACAATGTACAATAATAACAATAAAACACCTGTCAAAATTAAGGAATTCATCCAACATTGTTCTCATTACTACATTATACATTATAATATATGCAATCTTTTATTTGGCTTGCCTACAGTTTATTAATTATAGGCCTATACTTTAACAGTTATTTGTGTTAAATTGCTAAATTGAGTATTATTTAAATAAGCTGTGAATTCTATGTATAGTGATATCAAATAATCTAATAAACAAAGTGACGACAAGTCTAAATGAGGGCTTGTAATTCACTAACAAGCCGCAGCACTGAGGTCACAAGTGTCTTGATCAGGAGCTAAAAAGACCAACATCTGTTTAGCTCCAGAAGTAAAGTCATTGTGCAAATTATTGGGCTTCGGGGGCCTGCTGATCACTGCTATTGATTCCTGCCTCTCCAGTCAATTAGATCAATGAGGCATCTTTAGGCCTGCTTAGCCATGTGTCAACTGTCACACTCCACTATCCCTTTCATTTGTACTCCAACACATGGGGCCACAGCACAGATGGGGACCTCTACAGTCCACCACAGCCTGTACAATAGTAATCTGTAACTAATGAACCAGTCAGCCTTTGAGAATGAAATAAAAAGAGGAAAGTTTTCTTACTTGAGCAAAGCACAGTGGCTTGTGTAAATTCCCACATGTCGGAGAGTAAAGGCACACAAACAGCTATTGACAATAATGTTACCAGGTTAATTAGGTTGGATTGTCTTTAAGCACGGGCCACTACCCAACATGTGTTTTCTGCATTGGCAGGTCAAATTACATTTATTTGATTTTTTTAATCAAATCTATGTTGTGTAATTAAGTAGCCCATCAATACATATTCTCCGTTCTTTCTGAACACTAATGAGTAAACAGCTAAAAGGCTACAATTGCCAAATAAATATTGTACTATGGTTTTCATTTATAAAATGTGTCAGACAGTGATATAATGCCAAAAAGTCAGGTCTACTCCACTGGTACTATATGGAACGCATTGGTACGACATGCATTCAGATGGATTTCCAAAGTCAAAAGGGGAAGCTGGCATCCTAAATTAGTACCAAGTATATTACTGTCGTGTAGGGTTACTCAAATTTGGAGCCGAAAGGGAATCTTTACCGATGCTTAAATGAGAATCAGAAGGAAAAAACAAACAAAAAAAATGTCTTGTTTGTGAGAAATGTTCAAACAAAGAAAGAAAGTTATAGTGAGTCCATAAAATGTAGGAAACTGGTGCAGCTGTAAAGCAAAACTGTTTACTGTTAGGGCTATACCTCTAGTATATTTCACAGATTATCACACCAATTTACTTTACCTTTTTTCTAACTAATAAGACATCAGTTTTCTTTAAAAAATTATTCTTCTGTCTAGTATAGAAACATTTCTTTTAAACTGTATGACCATAGAACTTAGTAGAATGCGTGACATGTTTAAAGCAAAAGTCCATGACCATGTAGTTAGTGATGCTAATGGCTAATAAAGTCCCATGGCACTTCATAAAGTGTTAGTTGGATAGAATAGTTAATCTTGAATTGTTAGTATAGTTTAAAATGTGTCTTTAAAGCTAGTTACAGCTGTCAGTCAGTTAGTATTACCATTACCATTTTGGGTAATGTGACAGTTGATTAGCCTGAGATTTGTTGAGTAAATGTTATTTTTGCAAGAGCCTCTGATGGACTTTACACAAGTGATCTCATTAAACTTATGTCTACCCAACAAAGTCTGCACTGACAAGAGCTGCTGTAATGAGCTGAATCCAGACTTGGAAACACAGACCACATGCCAACACTGGAGTGCTGCTACCTTGTGACCCCTGTGCCCCGCTGCAGCCTGCCTGTGACGCACACACACCCACACACACTCACGTATTTTGGGCCCCCTCCTGACAGAGGCCTGCGTCCAGACCCTGGGAGACTCACCCCCCCATACCCTCTTCCCTCTCTCCTCCCACTGACCCCCTCAGTGACGGACCATTGTTTACTTTCACTCTCCTCCACGGCCCTGCTGGTCCGGGGGGCCGGCGAATCGTTACATTATTGTCTGGTCCTCCCCTCGCGCCCCCCATCCCTCCCCTTCCGACCCGGCCTGACCCCATTCACAGTCCTCAAAAGCACCATCTGTATCACCCAACAGTCAGCCAGTGAGAGAGGGAGAGACGGGGCAAGAAGGGGAAAGAAAACAAGGCGGGGAGAAAGGAGATGACGGCCGAGGAGGTGGGGAGGACTGGGGCATCTGCCTGGGTGCTGCATGCACTGTCTGTCGGAAAGTATCTGTCAAATACTTTTCACAGTGTGGAGGCTTCCCCGCTGCTCGCCTTTCTTCAAACATTGTGCTTATTGATTTTTACTGCCTCCTTTTATATCTTTCTACTTTCCCCCAATCTTCTGATCCTCGCAGCATTTTCCCAGTATCTCTAAGGGTGTTTGCAGAATTGGCATGTTTCGTTTTTGTTAAAATGAACTCGGCATTTCAATCAAACCTCGGTGAATAAACTGTTGTGCAGTTTTAATAAAGGCGGACGGAAAGAAGACTTTCAACAAAAAACAGGAAAGATGTCACACAATCACTCAACTTGAAAACTGAAAGCAGAAAGAGAACTGCATGACAACTGTTACGTGCCAGGGGTAGTGTAAGTTTTTATAGTAGTACCTGTTTGATATTAAAGTGGTATCAGGACAGGAGCGATCTAAAGGTACCACCAGCTACTTTAGTATAGCAGCCTGTATTGTTTTATAATAACCTTTCTGTTGAAATCAAACAAATAGTCAAGGCTTTTTTCAGAAGTGTTCTAAATGATTCCAATAGATGACCAGTATGGCCTCAGGTGTATTTACATATAAGGCATTCATTGACAGGTGACAGTTGAATGTGAGTTTCCAACATCTGTCTTCTTTATTCGTTAGTGGGTAAACATCCTACAAAGTTATGCAATGTTGGATCAAATTGCAGTTTAAGGTTATTTTACTGTGAGGAAATCCATTCTGCACACATACATACTCTATCCATGGCTTACTTGTTGCATCTAATGGTCTAGTGTTTAAAATGCCATTGTGACACTAAGAGGAGCAAGTACACTGCTGCAAACTCACATGAAAACAAAGTCTTAACCTGCATTTAATATTTTGGATCCCTAAGGATTACATTATGAAGTATCCTCTGATGTTTCTATAACTGAACTTAATGTAATATGTTAGTTGTTGCCCCAAATCAAAGTGAACATACTCTTGTCTGTGTTCTCAGACTATCCCACATTACTGTTCCCTTGACCTGCTTCTTTCCTCCCTCCCGTCTCCATCCTTTTCTCAGCTGCCCCCTCCCCGTCCTCCGTCCTCCCTCCTCCGCCGTCTCCCCCCACACACACTCCATCCTTCATCCTGCTGTAGTGTTGCAGGAGCATTCCAGGGCCTCTTGTATGGCGTGCATGTGTGAGGAAGGCGGATTTTTCCCATGGGGCCGCAGGTGAAAACTGGGACTCACTCTGTCCGCCGAGGGACGCCATCTGTCCCTGTCGCCGCACTCGCTGGAGGGGAGGCCCGGCGCCCCTCCTGCTGCACTCTCCATCCATCCCTCCATCCATCCCACCCCGTGTCCGTCCACTGCCGTGCTGAATCAGCCAGGAATGTGCTCCCCCTCCGCCGCTCCCGCTGTCCCGTCACTAACACATACTTGGCTCCCCTGTCCCTCCCACTCCTGCCCTTTGCACACGCCCCTTTCTCTGCCCCGTCTCTAATCAATCATCCATATATGACACCAGTGGCAAAATTATTAAATTATCATACATTTGTGATGAGCTGAGAGAGAGTAAGGATACTGTTTTAATTGCCTGACTGTGACCTCCAATTATGCATACCAGTGTATTAGTTTGATATTTGGAGAGAATGAAGGCAAGCGAGTTTGACATTTTCCACCGGATAAGGAAATGATATGCATACAGTGACAGCGGTTTGTTTAGCAAATTGCCAAACAATACAACAGCAGAATGGATCATAGCAAGGAACAATTTTATAGATATGACATGGTGTTGAAATTGATTTTTTTTTTTTTTTTTTTTTGGAAAGTACTATGGTCAAGATGGTGCAGTCTAATAAAAATACAAAAACACAAAGCTAATTAAAAAAAACTAGGTAACACTTTATAATAACTCGAGCAACAAAACAGTAGTTAAGCATTAATAGATGTGTAATTAACAATGAATGAATTAATAAACTATTTATAGACTGTGAAATATCATTTATATGATATATAATTATATATGGGTTCAGTCTAAGGACTAAAACATTTATAACAATGTTTATAACGTAATGGTGATTATATAATGTTGGATTAATGCTTTGTAAATAATGAATCAAGGATTAATTCAATTGCTACAAATACTCATCTAATGCTGAATAGTGTGAACTATTCTAAAGTGTTCCCAAAAACTATACTATAATACGCATGCAATGACATATCTTTATTTAACAAATTGGTTAACATTACCAGAGGAGAGGCAGGAGCCTAAGTTGTTTCTTATTTTGCTGACATTTTACAAGAAAAAATATTAAAATGCTATCATACAGAATGGCTATTCAGTGATGCTGTAGTAAACAGTTGTTCAAGTCAACATAAACAAACTGAGGTCATTGTGTGATGGTCAGTCTGGGAACCGCTGAGATACAGTAGGCCGTGCGTCTGCAGACCCAGGCCCAGCTGTCAGTGTCTGCCCACCACCGTCGTCCCGCTCCGGTTCTGAGCGCTAACGCCGGGGCCAACGGTCAGACGAGTGCGAGAGGACAGCGAGGGAAGCACTTTCACGTGGGAACCTGGCTGAGGCGGGCAGACAAACATACGCAGGGGCAGCTAAGTGTGAAACCTCCAAACTGTCACGGAGAGTGAGAGGGTGACGTACCCCGCCCTTTCTGTCTCACCCCTCACACTTCTTCACCCCCCCCTTCCTCTCCACACACACACAGATCCCAAATCCAGACAGACACGCACATATCCACGTCCACGCCTCCTGTCAATCAGCGGCCCGAGTGTCACGCAGTTATAGACATTGTCAAAGGCAGGAAATATTGGAAAAAAAGTGGCCCGTCAGTCACTTGGTGCCCCCCGTGTCTCCTCGCTGTGGGCCGCAGCACAAAGACGCACTAGAAAAGAGTTGAGCTGAGCAAATGAGAAGCTGATCAGGGGAAAAAGTTGAGGGGTTAGCGGTGAGAGGTCCCGGCAGAGGAGAGCTAAAGTGTCCCCATTTTCTCACTGGCTGACTGCAACAAAGAGCCAGGCGGGACACTGCACTAGGGTGGCGGTTTTTTGCCTGGGCCTCCTTTCGACCCCCCTAAAACCCTCTGAGGTCATCCCTCCACTGACCCCGCCTCGATTGTTTCCCGTTGCTCTGTCAGCTCTGATTGTTGCTGACTGGTTAAATGGCTGCAAACCAAAATGGAGGGGCTGGGGGGAGTGAAAAAGTGCAAAAGAAAGCGAAGGAGGGTGAGGATTTGGGGAAAAAAGATGGTAGGGGTGGAAAACGCCCATTCCTTTTTTCACTGAGATAACTGACTATTTGACCCAAATAAACAATCTTTCTCAAGCAAAAGAAGTGTCAGGAGGAGGAGGGTTCAGAGAGTTTATTTCGAGCTGGTGGGAGAAAATAGGAAGACAGCGCCCTCTCTGTAGTCTGAACTTTATGGGCTGGTGGGGTCTGTCTTGGGGGCGGAATGAAGTGAGCTAAAAGCCAAAGGGACCTGGCAAACCACCAGGAACTGTGCTCAAGTATGTAGGCATGACATAAACTTATAGCTCCGTTTCCTGAGGGACACCAACATACAACCTGTCATCGAGAGGATCAAAATCAGATAGTTTCCGACATTACCTCAAAGGCAGTGTTAAGAGTATATCTAAAGTTAATCTGAGAACTTTTAAGGTCCAATATAAGAAAAAAAAACTAAACTGGAAGACACCAAACAGAAGCTTGTGTAGTTTTGCAGTTGTGGTGGAGAGTGACATCCAGTTCCATGCACATGCAGGAGGTTGGCCCAGACTAACACAGACAAATTAGATTGGTGATGAAATGCTAGCATTCGTAAACAAGAGAGAATGGTGAACAGAGATGCAGCGATCAATAGCTGTGACTGCAACTGATCCATTTTCCGCTCGATCAGCTCATGATGACCAATGACCAGCTAATTGTCCTCAAATTTATCACTCTGTCCATATAACTGACTTTGTTTGGTACATCTCAATAATTAGTGACTAGACTAATGTGACCAAAAAGTCCAATAAAACCAACCCAGGTCAAATTCAGTGCCTTTTAAATAAAATATTTGAATATAGTAGTTACTCACACTTTGCATGACTTACACAATCCAGGTTTAGTTCTATGGCATAATCATAAAAAACATTTAAAAAATCTGCCAAAGGGCATTAAATATGCATGTTGCTGTACAGTAAATATGCTACATTTTTTCTTCCAAAACATTAATGGATAATATCAGTGCTTAACAGTAATGAAGAGAAACAGAAACATTTGATTTGGGGCATTTAGTTGAGAAAAACCCATCTGATTTTCTTATTAACAACTCTTAGAGAGCACCAGCATGTTCTCGCTTGCTGCCTTGGATAAGATAAGTGTTTAAAGACCTGGTCGTGATCAATTATGCAAGCATATCCATTCCCTCCGCTCCCATCCAATCAAACAGCTAAATAAGCTCAGGTCCGGATGGGCCCTTCGCCTAATTGGACAAATAGCTGGCTTAATTGATCATTGATTGATGATCAATAGGGAACATGTGTTCTTGTTCTGTACAAGGGAAGTGATTGAAAGCCAGCTATAAAATCAGTCGGAGCGTTTGACAGGCGCCAATGGCCCCTCATCACCTTACTGTAAGAAAAAATGTGTCTGAGGCAGACAAAGAGACACTGGGTGGACAGTTTAAAATGTATGAGCTCCGTTAAAACAATCCTACCTCCAAACAAACTGACCTTAAAAAGTAAGTGGTTCCAGTTCACCCACACAGGCAGTAATATGGAGACAGAGTGGACTGCAGACTAAATGTAATGCAGAGGGCGGGAGGGCAGAGATGAAAGTAAAGGAGAGAAACTGCACTCAATTGTGAAGGGCTCCTAAATTCTCTGTGTGCCGCTCCATATGTGTATCACTTATCGGTCAAGACACCTGTTTGAGGCAGGAAGAGCCTGTGTGTGTGGAGGTGGTGGTGTGGCAACAATCGCGCTGTCCTGACAGAATAGAGGGACATCATTGGGGAGTCCTTTGATGTGCAGCTCATAGACTGTCTTGAAAGGATCATTGGAGACAAATAGACAGCGAGAAAGAGACAGGCCGAGAGGAGACACTTCAGGCCGGCATCAGTAGGCCTGCACCCTCAGCCTCAGGTACCATCTCTGCTCTGTTTCCGAGCCAGCTCTATTAAATATGAAACGCTAAGACAAAAGGACGGAGAGTGAAAAGGGAGGGAGCGGGGGCCACAAAGGGCACCACTCAATCCCTTTGAAGAGGCTCTGAGACAAGGGGTGTCGTGAGCGCTAATGTACACACACCTAGGAGCGCGCACACACGCACACACACACACACACACACACACACACACAGCGGCTCTCCAAATGATGTGGGTGGATAGGATGGCAAATATCCACATTTGCATCTTGTATGTTTCGAAATCGCTTTTCACAGAAATACCACAAAAGGAGCACAGTCAATGAATTAGACCTAAAAGGCTTTTTTTAGAAAGTAATTATACATGCATACATCTGTTTGGAGAGGTGTACGTGTCTTAATGGATGTTAACACAGCTGAGATTAAAGCGTCTTTATAGGTAGTAAGACGGGAAGAAAGAGGGCTTTTTGGAGAGAAAGAAACAAAATCCAGGTCTAATGAAGTAATTCAATTATGGGATCGGGCTAAATCTTTTGGTATTAACAGAATATAATATGTTTTATTTAGATGGTTAACTTAAATTGAAGTATTTTAATGAATTTTATTAAAATTTTATTAAAACTTTTGAAAATATAGTTAATGCTATAGCTATGATGCGTCCTATTTGTCTTAAATTTTTACCTTTACACATATGAGATTAGATTCAAATCTGTGAACCAAGATAATATTATGCTTCTCTTATTGATATTTTAGGATTTTCCTCCAACCGGCCTTCCTTTTATCCCTTTTTAAGTCTAAGAAGAAGGATCTGGACATAGTTTTGAGATGCTGGATGTCTTCTTCTTAACCTTTGACTGGACATGGATGAGTGACAATCTCCACAAACTTATAATCCTATGTAATGTTGGTTCTTACAGGTTGTTAGCTTCACTAGCTAAATAGGCTGTAGTTACAACTAACAATAAGTGGCCTCCTACAGCAGATGTTTAGAGCTGTAGTTAAAAGTCTAGGAGACCTAACTAGTGGACATAACATAACTAGCTATGTAAGTTGTATGAAAGTGGCTGTAGTGTTGGACAAACTGCACAGTTTTTGTGACACGCCACTTGGTTTGCAACAGTCTGAAGTTTTGAAAGTGTGGTATTAGCTTTCTGTCACTGCATGAAAGTTGGCTCTCGTACCATGTTTGTTTTGCTGTGCGTCACTCATCTAAACTCGTATATGCACAGTTCACCTGCAGCTGTCAGAAACCAGGATACAATGTATACATGCCACAGTCCCGGGTTTCCTTCAGAGTTCTCCAGGTACCATATCCGGGTTTCCCAAAACCAGGATACTGGCTGGTTTCTGTAATCAGGATGTTCACATGCACAAAGACAAAAACAGAATCCTTAAAAAACCCAATGAAAATCATTCATTCATTTTCCAAGGGATTTTTTTCTATTGACATCTTGTCTATTTGTACACACAACACAAAATAATTCCTGGGTTTAATTCCATTTGCCTCATGTGTCCCCTCTCTGTCCAACATTTTCTGTCTGTCTCTCTATTAAAGGTAAAATGGTAAAAACACGTTAGACAAAAGTTTAACAGTGTGCTTTAAGAGCTGCATGACATGAAACTATTATCAGTTTTTGTTTTTTTTCTGGATAGTCATTAATAACAAGCCAAAAAACGAATACAAAACTAGACTGCTTTTCAAAAGGCTAGATCTAATTTCCTCCTCTTTCAAACAAACAGCAGATTCAGAGGAGCGAACGTTGGTGACACAGACTGATAACTTAGCCTCTAAACATGTCTTCAACTAAATGACCCCTATCAGACAAACTTCAATGGGCTGTCTTTGGAAAACAATCAGCAATGTGGTCCTCCCTGACCTTTAGCGACTCGGCAGCCTCAGTCCAATCACAAGATATTGACATTATCCACCGCACGCCATTTATAACGTCAGCCGCCGCTTAACTCAAAGGTCCAGTCCAAATACCAGCACAGTCAAGTTGTGTTTTGACCGTGTCGTGTGTGAGCAGGAGGTGGGCTAATGCAACTGGTTAATGTCTACCCCAGGTCAATAGCCTTAGTTTTGTTTGTTTTTTTCATTTTCTACATGAATACTTAAAGTCTGACTCAACCTTAAGAGCTTTAACAGAAGTTTACAAGAATGAGCCTACACATACAAACGTGACACATTATACAATTAATAGATGCAAGAATCAATGGACTTGTTTTGTAATGAGCAGAGAAAAATGGACAAAATGACCGTATTTGAAAGTAAAAGTAACATCTCACCAACCTCTCTGACAACCAGAGCATGCTTAAATTCGATAATCCTCGCTTTATAGATCTTTTTCTCTGAACAACACACACCTAATGCAACCACAGAGGTAGGGTGGCAGCTCAGAGGTCCAACTTTGGTACGCAGGTCCTGTAAAAGCACCTTAAGGCCTCCTCAATCCTGCCAGATCACCCATTTGATCCCCATCTGGGGGTGATCCATCTCAGCAGGCCCAGGCAGGCACCATTACCCCCAGACGAGCTGTGAAATAGCCATTATGTGTGTGCAAGCATGTGGGGGGAATAGGCTTGTGTGTCCGCCTCCAGCTTTAGCAGCCAACAAAGGGCCTCATATATGAGTCTGAATACCCCGCCTAGCACAAATACATTCAAGCAGCATCCACTCACCGGTCAAGAGAGAGGCACACACAGGCCGCATAACACCTGCTGCAAGAAAGTGATGTGGGAATTCCGCTGTAGGAGAAAATACTGACAGATTACAAGCTTGTTATTGCGAAATTGGATTTAAAAATGCAGTGTCTTGCCTTGTATTTCAATTCGACTAAAATGTGAAGTCATATAAGCAGAAAATTTCAATAGATACAGACTGACCATCCATGTTCCATGTTACATAAATAAATATGATCATTTTTCTAAACAATAACACAGCAAGTAAGAGGTTAAGAGGCCTTATATGTACCTTAGGATGTACAGATACCACTTTTTCCAAAATAAATGACTATTTAAATCAATTATCTGCTGATATTAAGTATGTAGTTCAGTGCCATGTTGATTTTTCAGATATGTTAACAGTGACTTGGTTTGCAGGAGCCAGCTTCTTGACTTTTTCCTTCTTGACTTGAGCATTATACAGTTGGCTTTACTTCAATCATCTTCATTTACACTAAAAAAGCCCAAACTGTGATGAATAGAGAAAAGGCAGAGCAAAAACTTACTCTTTAGTGAATAAAGTACTCGTACTCGGTACTGGTGAGTATTGAGTACTCGTATTTTTATCTGGCCGACTGTATAATGATTCCAATTAGGACTACACATAAAACAGGCAAGTACTATGCAATCTAATCTCCAATGAAACATAACTGAAAAATAGAAACAATTATTACTAGCTTTTCTATACACTAAGGTAAAATAATACCTCTTTTTTATGTAACTGTTTATTCTTCCATTACTTTGCCCTGTACTCTCCTGCCACGTGCCATCTTGTAAACCCAGACATCAACACGGCGCTGCCTTGTCCCGTTGCGTCTGCAGAGCGGCATGTCATTACCCAGTCACAGTATCAAGGATTACAAGACACCAATAACATAAAGGAGGTGATAAAGACAAAGACAAGGGGAAAGATGAGAGAGGAGAGCCACTTCCCCTGAGAGCTGTCTCGTTAGCACTGAAACAATGTAGGCTTAATGCCGAGACCAAGGGCTTGCTTGTCACACCTAAAGTGCTTTGCATTAATTACACTCCATATACACTCTATTAATACGACTTCCATAAGGCCTCACACTCAGCACGTGGTCTGGAACTGCGTGCGCCTGGAACATCTTGTGTTGTTTATACAAATGTCACAATGTTCCTTATCAGCGACTGCCTTCAAGATGCCACACTGGAAATAGTTCAAGTTCATGTACTAGCAGCAAGACAAGCTGACTACTGAAATGAAGCCACTTCACTCTGAGCAGAGAAAAACTCCATCAACCTCCCAATATAACATAGCAACCTGCCTTACATTATAACAGTAAAACTGAACCGATTCACCTCCGAAAAATACTCACGTTACATCAAAGAGCTAGAACTATAAGCTGAGTTAATCATAGAATGAATGCATTGCGATTCCTAATCCTTAACTTCTCTTTACTCTATTTCTGTTTTCTTTTTTGCATTCTTTCTCGGTGTAAGCAGAAGTAGACAATGTTGTGATAGCCACTTTTCCAGTAGGATTTGCAAGAATGAAAGGAACAAACCCCATCACTGTATATGCATCTATTAAATCCTTTAAAAGGTCTTGCTTTGTCTTCTTGCAACATCATACTGGATGATTAAACCAGATTTAACAAAAATTTATAGCAAGAATTATAACATGATTCTAAGTGTGAGGCCTAAAGTAAGTGTGGAGGTGTGATGTAATAACGTTGAAGTTATGAAGTTATCATTTATAATATGTCCAGTACAACAGGGCTTCGAGCAATGATGGTATTCCAATGTGAGAGTGATCATAATCCCTCATGATGCATGCTTCATAGAAAGTGTTACCAAATCTACATAGTTGTTAGATAACAGTGGCGGTGCATTACCATGGAGTGCATTAGAAAGCTCATACATAGATATTCATAGGCCTGTTTTTAGTGTGTGTTTAAGTGTGCAGTGTGTGTGCAGTGTGTGATGTATCTTTTAGCTGTGGATAGATAAACAGTGGAGACAAACATACGCTGCATCGGTTTAATGACCCATCCCTGTAGAGTCCCTCTACATTCAATTAGCAGCCAGATAATTAATAGGGCCAAGTCTCTGGCTGCTGCGCTGGCTGGCGGACTGGCAGAGGGAAGCCAGGTGGTCCTACACCAAAGCGTTGTGCGCGTGTAAGTGTGTGTGTGTTCTGACGTGTAGTGCGGAGATGAAAAAGGCACACAATAAGACAGATTCACTGGTTTTAGGGACTATTTTGTGTTCTCCTGAGAAAACAGCAAAACAAACACAGGGGTTTAAAATGCAGAAGAAAGAGCTTTTTTAGATCTGTTCTCAAAGACAAGTGCACTCCCTCACGTGTGCCCACAGAGTACACACAGGTTTACACAACTAAATACAATAAACACTTACCACACACAGCAGCCAGCTAAGTCATACATCACTGGAGAGTGTTTTACGGTAGGTGCGAGGTATGATGGGTAATCACTGCACCACTTTTCATACCCTGATGGTCCACACACGGGAGCAGGGTCAATCTGGACTCATTGGAGTACATGACTGTTCCTCTACTGTACAATCAGAAAGTTTTCATACATATTAAGAAGAAACACAAAGCATTTGCACTTTTAGGCTTGAGCACTTTTGGGAAGGCTTTTAAGATTAAGGCTGGGCAAGTGGTCTTCAGACTGGTCTCAGTGCCAAACAAGATTTTTCTATGTCAACATTTTCTTAGTTCTCCATCTTCTTCACTTGTTGCAGGCCAATAATTTGATCTTTTTCGGAATCAGACTTCTGCAGAACATCTGAAACAAACTATTTGCTGAATGGCTTATCCAAGAATCTTACCTTTCAGCTTAGTGGCTTTCTTGGAGCATCATTTCTCATGGTCTCCTGTCATTGCTTTACTTCGTGTGTGTGTCTGTAGTTCTCTCCGTTCCCCTGCTTCTTACACACAGAGCACTGAGCAGTAAGCCCCTGGTGGCCATGAGCTGTCACTACACAAACAGCGCTGCACAGAGGGAGTGTGAGGCTCTCCATCAATCTTGTGCTGACTGAAGGACACGTCTGAGGTAAACACACCATAGGGGTTTGACTGTGGCATCAAACACCTGTATTCTCTCACCACACACACACACCGCAAACAGTGTAAACTGTAGCAGCTTCCTATAGCTTCTTGTTATCATGCTAATGAGCAAACAGTGACATGTATTCTTTGGGCCTGTTTGCACGCAGCGGAATAACAGTTATCGGTACAGAATAATGAAATTAAGTTTGGAGAATTGAACATACAGCATAAGTAAGTTAACAAGTACATTTTCAAGTGAATTTGTGGCTTATTTTTTATTTACAGATGATGCTGTTGGGGTGGGGTTTTCTGCACATTCAGATATTTTGTGGAGCTATCAATCACACAACAGTGGATTAAATTCACTTTCAAATATTCTCCTCTGATTGATGAAACTTTTTGGCACCGACTGCATTGCTGGCACTTACAGTTTAGTTTCAAATAAACTCTTAAGTATGTGCAAACTCTTTTTAAGGAAACAGACAGAAATAAGAGAAGGGAAACAAATCATAAAGTCAATTCAACATTATTTCATCCGCACACATGAGTGACACAAATCCAAGCAAATGATAAATAGCCAAGTTATGAATGCTATGGATGAAAGTCTGATGTGAATAGATTAGACATTGCCCTATGTGTTTTGTAGACTCAGGGCTTGTAGGGACCAAGACCCAGGCAGGGTAAGACCGTGTCAACACCAATTTGGGATGCATATAACCTACATATCCGTATACACATATATTTAGCTGAAAATGACTCAACTCTGAATTCAATTTTTTCCATATATGTGTGTCACAACAGTGCTAAACTTGAATTTCAAGAACAGGATGGGGCAAGTCCTGTCAGTTAATATTTTTGAACAATAAGAACAATGAGGTCTTGTTGTACATTTATATAAACATACAATCAAAATGACTGTGAAGTTGACTCAAAAATAAATTAATCTGTTCTAATCTTGAGCATTCTGCATTTTAATACTTCAAAATAAAGGCAAGAGAAACTACAAATGCATTTCAATCCATGTAAACACTCAAACCTTATCTGACAGATCGATTGATCAATCCCATGCAAATTCTATACATATACATACGTTTAATTCTATTGTATCTTAAACTATTATATTAATTTGCAATATTGACTTAACATAATGTATAACCATCTATAATTAGGCTAATAAGGCTATAATTAATTTCTAGTGAATCATTATTTTAATTCAAACCCATATTTACTGACTGTAATCTGTACACCCTGCACTGGTTGGATGACTCAAAAGATGATTTTAATACAAGCTTTCCATGACAGCTGTCAAAATGTGAATTTATCTTGTGTTTCAGAAAAAATAACTTCATTCCTTCAGTCAGGTAAACCCCACCTTTATTATTTACCGCTGCCTTGGCCTGTGTTGATGCCCCCTCACACACACAAATACACACTTCTCTTCAGAACACTGGCTTCCTCTTCCTTGTCCTCTCCTTCCTTTCCCCTTCCTTCTTTCTTTCCCAGCTTGTTATGCAGATTCCCAGATTTGCCTCCTTCAACACACACAAACACACACACACACATCCACACGCAGCTCCCCAGGGGCACCGGGAAGGGCAGAGCGAAGATGGAAATGAATTCAGCCATGTTGCAAGTGGCAACGCAAATCTGCATCTGTAATTACCCCCAGAAATACACAGGGAGCCGGTGCTTTCTTTCTGCGGCTGGTGCCCTCCCTCGTTCCCCTCTTCGCCATCTCCTCCTTCCCTCTTTCCTCGTTCTGTCTGTCTCTGAACTCCCCTTCTCCTCCTCCACGTCTATCTCACTCTCTCCGTCTCAAAGGCTTCTTAAGTGATGCTCGCTGGGCCAATTAAGGTGAGTACAACTGTGTGTGTGTGTGCCCATGCATGCAGGAGTGTATTTATGCATGCATCAAACACCTTGCTCAGTCTTGCTTATGTCCACACTGTCTGTGTTTGTGTCTGTCTTCCACACACCTCTGCATACGTGTGTGTGTGTGTGTTTGTGCTGGGTGTCATCTCTTTGTGTCTGGGTCGGGACATATTCATGTGTGTGTAAGTGTTCCCTCAGGCCAAATGCAGCTAAGCTGTCTCTTGAAACAGGACAATACTCCAAACGCTCTGCTGAGAACACAATATCAATACACATCCACAGCCCACACTAACAGGACATTCTGTTTACAAAATAAGGAATCATCAGCAAAATATAACACTGTCACGTAGAGCTGGGGTGATCTGATATCAAATTAATATTACAATGAGCTGTAATTCACCTCAATTATGATTCAACAACATTTGTTTATTTTTTCCCTTTACAATTATCAAAGTTTTAATAATTTCTAAGAAAACAATCTGTTTTTACGTTTTCATTATTGATAAATTAATCAACCAAACCTCCTCACATACACCTCATTTGTACGCACATAATGCAACCTTTTTGTGTAACATAAGCAGTGCAACATAAGCTTCAATGCTTAGGTTGTATTTTGCAAATACATTTTAACATGTTTTTTTTACAACTACAAAATGGTCATATTTGTTGCATGGAATCATATTATGGCAAGTCAAGTTGATGTTATTGATCATAAACTGTCATGAATTAAATATATGACCATAAATATATCTTGAATCTCAAAAGGTAAAATATGAAGGATTTTCATAATAAAAATATTTCTTACTCAATAGAATTCCCTGTTATTCCAAACCCGTGCCCCTCTCAAACAATGTAGGGATGACTGTAAATCAACTGGTTACAAAGAAAAGAAAGACAAAAGAAAAGACAAGAGGACAATTGACTTTTGACTCATATTTCACACTCATATTTCAATCACTTGTTTTGATTTGGTTTGGATTATACTAGTAGTGCCTCCACAATCACATACTGGAGGCCCATGTGGAACTCCAGGCCCCTCAAATATGAGAGGGTGATGGAGTACAAAAGAGTTGGTTGGGGGCACGTCTTACTGTATGTGAGCAGCTGAGCTCTGCTGCCAAGGAGCCAATTAGAGGAAGGCAGGACACAGGGGCTAAGTACACAAACCTACTGCCACTGGGGCACCGCGCCAGTGGAGTCCAAGTGTTACTGTATCTGAATATGGATTTATATATAATACACTATTTGCATTTGTCATGTCAGAGGTACACACACTGTTGGTCGGATTCATGACTGTTTACACTGTAGGTCATAATCAGTTCAACATCTTTTTAATAACAAGACAGTATAAATAGAGCAATTAAAAGCGAAGATAAATGCTCATTTTCTATCGAAATACTGAAATAAATGTTTGCCCATTATGACTCTTACATAGATATGTAAGAAATTAACACTCATACACATGCTTAACTTAAGTATGAGTTTCAAACAAAAAATAAGAATAAATAAATTTTTTTAATTTATTAAAATTTTTTTTTTAAAACCATCAAAAAAAAACAATTATAAATTAAATCTTATATTTTTAAAAAAAGGGTAGAAATAATTACAAATATAGGTTTAAAAAATGCATCCAGCAATCAAGATTTAAGTTGTACATGTGTCTTTACTGTAGGAACAAAATGTAATAGGAGGTTGGACAGTGCACAGTGATCAGTGACAGAGAGTAATTTGGGATGCAGAATGAGTAATGCTCAAAATAAAATCCTTTGTTGTTGTCTTTATGGTCCCATGTAATCTCTCACTAATAAAACCACTTATTATACAGTAAAGCTAACACGCAACAAGTTGTCATTTCTTTTAAATACAATATGCGTAAAAGTAGTAAGAGACATGAATAACTATGCATTTGTGATTTTTTAGTCAAAATTTGTAATCCCTTAAAGAATGAGAGAATAGGCCATAAGACAGTTGTTTATATGGATTTTATAATTTCAGTTTTACTCTGACTACGGCAATTTGAATGTCTCTATTTCAGTTTGTAAGTGTCATTCTCTCTGTATCTAACTGTTGAAAGTCAAGTACAAGCTATTTAGCGAAACTCAAAATCTGAGAATTAAAATTTACAAGCAAAAATCTTGCCACAATTACCTCAAGTGCAGTAATCCAATCAAAGTAAGGTTGTCAATATCATATCAATTATATAAATTAGGACACATTTCCTTCCTGGTGGAATGGGCCCAGGACGTAGGACTTGTGTGCACACTACACAAACATTAGGATAAATGAACTGTGTGTGCTTGAGGTTGTGTGATATGAAAGAGAAGGAGTCTGAATAATGCATGAGTGGCTTGGTCAATGCACTGTGATTTGCTTTAAGGAGGCCTTCTCTCGGCCATTATAAGATTAAACCCAACCTTGGTTTGTGGAGAGTGGCCCGGACATGCAAGAGACCTGTCAACACTGCGCCAACTTGGACCTCACACACACATGCTTACGCCATGACGTGAGACAAGTGTACAGCAGGCCAAACATGCTGCTAACACAAAGACATTACAGTACACAAGCCCCATTTCACTTTTTGATAAAGTCACACGCCAGAAATTCAGCCTGTGTGTCTCTAGAGGTACGTTATTGTTCCTTGACATTTGTACAGAACATTTTTCATATTTATCGCTGTGTTTTAACACAATTTGGAGACTTGATTGGCGGGTCTCAGTGTACGTTTGTCTCCGGGCCTCTTGCTGTTCAGTGAACCGCACGTTCATTAAGCCTGAGGTAGATACACTCAATTTACTCCCATTCTGTCTGTTTTTTGCAAAATTGTGGGGTGTCAGATCTGCCTTCAATGGCTTTATGTATAAATCCACATTTACACTGGAGATTTTGGGACACACTAGGTCAGTGGGGGCACATTTTCACTGCCAAAAGGAGTATAAAAAGACTCAAATTAACATTGTATTTGCTGTCTACATTGTATTAGACACAACCATAATTTCATAGGTAATGCCAACACGTCAAAGTTTTGAAAGTCTGATTTAAAAACATTATAATTACACATTATGGATGAAAAGGAATATGACGAAGGGAAATGAGCAAGAAAAGGCTGTCAAAGAAGTCAAGGCAATCTGTCAGCTCCAGTGGGATTGTAGGTAAATTGTGTCCCTCTTAGCTTCGATTTCAGTCGGACCAATACTCCTGCTGTGACATGCTTCAATCATTCTTTATTGAGCCCTGGGTCTCTCTCCCCTTCCCTCAATCAGATCTGTTGTTGTTCACAATCAATGATCAATTTCCTTGAGAAATAATGGGGCCGCTGCCGTTTTGGGTCTTGCCCATAGGCCTTGACCCTCATGATAGGCTAATGACAAATCCAAGGAGGGCGAGATGAAGGGCTAGTCCTGTCCCATTAAGAGTCATGACCCTGGAACATGGAGACGCACAGACTGAAAGCAGGTTGTGTAGTGACTCCCAGTGATGAAAGAAAAAGTAAATGTGTTATTTAATTGAAAGTATAACCCTGATTGTGTCACATTGTTGTTATGGGATCTGGTGGCACAATACATGAGCTAAACTTATTGCTGTTATAGTATCAATTGCTGTGACTTATACTGTGTCTTATATTGGGCAAACAATGGTCTGTTTTTTCAATGGCAACAGATAAGGAAGAAAAAAAAAAAAAATTACAAGCCATGAGTAAAACTTGGACAACCAGTATCGGTGTTATGATTCATTCCCAAAGTTAGCTTACTGTTGTTAATGTAAACTGGTATTCTATTAGCCTTTTAAGAACTGCAAATATAGCTTTTGCTGGTATGGGTACACAAAAAAATCTAATTTCTATCACTGCATATTGGATTTGTTACTCTTGCAGGTACACAAGATACTGATTTTTTATCTGTGCAAATGTAAATCAGTCATGCCATTTGTATAAGCAGTGGGAAGTCAAAGGAGGGTCGTGTAGTGTGCAGCTAAACATAATGTAAAGTGAGTGAAGCTGACATGTAACCCATTAAAAGCCCGGAAAAAAAACATTCCTAACCAAATATTCAGTCAGTCTAAATAGAAATAAGTTGATATTCTGACATTGGTTGAAGTACATGAACACAATTAGTCAGAAAAACGACCTGGACACATGTTCAACCCAAGGACCACATGACTGTAATAAAGATGTGAAGCTCAATAGAACAAAGTTGAAGAAGGTGACTTATTACTTCCTGTTCCTGCCCCTATCAAGGTTTAAGGAACCTCTGAACTAAATTAACTTTGTTTTGAATATTGAAAGAGTTTTGTGAAGAATTTTATTGCACTTTTGCAACCAAAAAAAGCCCAAAACTATAGATCCAAACAACTTTTAATATAGGTCCTTGCTTGGTTGATTTTTCATCACTAGATGGTATTCCTCATTTCTGTACACATCTAAACTGCATTGCACAGTTACATACACACACTATACAATAAGCCAGCTTTAAAATACTGTGAAATAAGTGTTGCCAACTATGTGAACAGCACCAGCACAACTTCATAACGATCTGAATTTCAAAACCACCAAAAAGAGATGTTTAATGGAAAACTATTCTTCCCCAACCACAGAGGCATGTGCTTTAAAAAAACAAACAGTTTAGAGAGTGACAAAGTATGTGCAGCGCTAACAGCCTCCTGTGTGAAACAAAGGTAATGAGAGCGACACAGAAAGGTAACGAGTGAAGAAAAACACAAGCGGGAAGGCACGAGCAGTTTAGCAGGACATTTAAGACGCCGCGCCTCTTGTTCTGAGCTTGTCGGTGTTGTTACATGAAAATACTATCCCCGGGGATCACCTCTGCATCAGATGAGGAAGTACGGAGGAAGAACGAGAGACAACGAGGATGAGGAGGGGTAAAAGTGACAGTAAAAGAAATAAAAAAATGAAAAAAAAAATGGTAAAAGCTGAATCAATTTAATTAGATATTGTATTCAAATCATATTGTATAGTATAGTAAAACTTACAAAGTGTCTCCAAAAGCAAGATTTTAACCTTTTCTTTTAAAGTAGATTTCTGCATAATGTTATATTTTTGGACTTCTTCACTAATTATATCAAAGTTTCAACTACAGCTGGGTAATCTGACAATCGTAGATCAACATGAGTAATTCATAAATTCATATTTAGTTACAATATATATATGTTCCTCAGATTGTCACATCTAAACATTTAAAAGCAATGGCATTACAACTACACAATAATATTTACTGGTGTCAGTCTAGGTGTGACTTTTGTTTTTTTGCTGCATCATAAGCATAATGTAAATGCATGTAAAGCATAATATAATGGTTAATATTATTCAAAATAATAAACTACTTCATTATTGTTCACTCTAGGAGTTAAAACCTGTCATACGGAAATTTTCTCAGTTTGACAGAGTGCCTTGTGCCTTGACTGGTCATAAGATAACAGCAGACTCATGCAATGGTTAAAAACAAACAAACAAACAAACAAAAAATCTGTGAGCTTTGATGCTTTTATCCTTCTGTGGTACTGCAATGACCATTAGCATCACTAGCTAGCAGATAACTTTGTGACCCTCTTGCTTTTACTTTTGTGAATCATAACCATTTACCAAATATGATGAATACATACAATCAGTCTGTCAACAACCACAATTGTATCAACCCACTATAGTTAGCTGTGACATATGTGGCACAGGCTGAAGCCTTTCACTGTTAATAGAAATCTACATCTTGTAAACTATTTGAGCTTTCTTTAGCTTATCATCAAACAATGTTTTTTTAACTGCCAGCAAACAATGTTGCCTGCTTTAAATACTATACTTAAGATTTCAGCATAAGTAAACTGCAGCTTATGGTTTATATTATGAGCACAACCATTGCTCATAATAACACTGAGTTATTACACTGAATTTGCCAGTAGTATAATTGAAAGAAGACGGGTTGTCCCTTTTACCATAAAACACATTCAGTATGCAATGTAAAACCGCGAGTGACATTAGCTCAGCTTCAGCTAATCAGCGGCACGGCCTTTTAATGTGCCCCCCTCTGCCACACTGTGAGCCTGCCAGGAGTTAAGTTAAATATTGAGGGTATAGGACGAGCTCCTCAGTGTTCAAACAAAGTGCTCTTCCAAGTTCAGCCATGTATGTAGTGGCTCAGTGACGGCGAGAGAGTGTTGGGTTGGGCAGAAACTAGAGAGAGGGAATAGAGACAGCACAAGTAGAGAGCGAGGGGTATTTTATTATTCACACAAGGCATAATAAACCAGGCACGCTCGGTTAGCAACACTTAAACTCCCCGTGCTGTAGCGGTTAGCGGCTAATGCGACAGCAGTGATTTGGACATGTCCTATTAATAGTGCAGGGGAGGTCTCCATGCATACTAATGTCGGTGTGTATCAGCTATTAATAGGCGCTCACAGGGGGTCCTCTGCTGGTGTGTGTGTAGTGGAGAGTGGCTTTTCGACGTGTGTGTGCGAATGGGTACAGCCTGTATTTTCTGGAGTCGTCAGCAGTGATGCAAAAGTCGATGTTTGCGAGTCGAGTCGGAGGGAGGGAGGGGGAGTCAAGCCATGGAAGGAATTTGGCTGAGGTGTGATTTTGTGGAAGTGCAGGTGTGTGTGTGTGTGTGTTTTTGTGAGTCTCTCGAGGTTGTGTGTGCGAGAGGAAGACGGCGAGGAGGAGTGTGCGAGACGAGAACTGACAGAGGGCGGATGGTGCGCTTTAGGAGCTGAGGTGATCGGGAAGTTGGGGAAGTGTTGAGCGCTCCACCTCACTATGGATATTTAATGGCCTGAGACCCCAACCAGGCCCTGGGACTCTCCCCAGCACCCCTTCTCCGCCCCGCGTCCTTCTGCCTCTCCACCCCCTACACTGCCAGGAGAAGAGAACGCTTCCCTTCTCCGCTCACAGTCCGTGTACAAGGCACCGGCTTCCAAGCATCAAGGAGAATTTTAGAGGAGCGCTCAAGTGTTCATGTGAAGAGATCAGAATTTCCTCCTATCTTGTTTTGGAATAGAACATGCAGTAAGACTGTATATGCACTTTACTGAAGTCAAAATCACCAAGTTATTGTTATAGAGCATCGAAATGAGTCTGTTCATTGTATGAGTGCATTTGTCTACTTGCTGAAACAATGTGCAATCCAAAAAAAAACCTACCTCATTGCATCTTTCATAAACAACTTGGCACCACCATCACACTTAACCTCTTAGCTGACGGCAAGCTAACAAAATAAAAGGAGTTCCAAGTGCAACATGTATAGGCAGGGCAGACAGTACTGATATCCAGTACCAGGGCAAAACTACAATTTTACAAAATTAACTGTGGCACAGGTAATTCTACCAAGAACTCTTCCTTAATCAGTTCAAATAATATAATCAATCAATTATAATAAAAAGGTGCACAAAAACTATGTCAAACTGTGCTCAAAAATGACATTTCTGCTCATTTAATCTGACTGTTTCATACAAGTAAATAAAAGTCATTATAACAATTATGCAAAACAACTGGGGCAATTTAAAAATATTGTTAAAGCAATTATGTGATAATTGCCATAGTTCCAGTATGACCAGTCTGAACCATGTCAAATGTGAAAGCCTTAAGAGAGATGGAGACCAGAGCTAAAACAAAGTTAGTAATAGTAATTGTTCTGTTAAAGTATAAAGTTAATACACAAACTTAGGGCTTAGTTTCGCACAATAAAAAGATCAAATGAAAAATAATCTAGTCTTGTTGGGTGTTTAGTAATGTATAATCCTGGCTATGCATGCAAAATTTGGAAATACATTTTTTCCAAAAGACACATTCATTTCCTGCTAAGCATTTATTTGTTCATGCTGAGAAGCTTTTATTTTGAAACAACTTTTTTGTTTCTTCTTATTAACACTTCCATTTGTAAAAAAAAACAAACAAACATATGGTCAAAGGAGATGAAAGCAAAATTGTCAGTCAAAACAAGACACTGAAAAGGTTGAATGTAATGACTGAATGATAAATTTGTAATGGAATGGAAATATTTCCATATTTTTATCAAGGAAATTGTTGAATCAATGACCACACCTAATGCAGTAAGGGCTTAAGGTAAACATGAGTTGACACACAAAAGTCTTTTGATTTAATTTCTACGTTAAGCGTTTCTGGTAAAAAGATACTTTGGGCTTGGGATATTTATGTTTTCTTTTAGAATATGAGAAAAAACAGCTTACCTTGAAGAAACTGCAAATCTTCAATTTTGCATGCTTCAAAAACAACACACTGGACTTGTAGAGCACTTTCATGACACTAAAAATGCTTCAACATGAGCGGCACTAGATTTTCAAAAGGTATATCAAGTTAAACTTTAATAACCATAACCTTGTACAAGTGCGTATTTCCCATTTTCTTTCAGTGGAAGTAATGCAGCAGAGCTTTTCTTGAGCAAAAATTAGACATAACATTGTCAGTCTTGGCCCCAGCAGTGATCAGAGGGAGGGGGGGCTCGGCTCTCATGTGTGTTTGTGTTAGTTTGTCTGTTTGTGTGAAGGTTGGTGTGTGCGTGTGTGCGAGTGCATGCACTGGGCAGGTGTGTGTTGACAGAGGTGACTGTTTTCTCTCTCCATATTTTTACACATAACCATATCACTCCCACATTAAAAACGCACATGTGTGACACAAACACACACTACATCTTCTTCTTTCTCCTTCTATTCCACACAGGGATGCTGAAAACTCAAATCTGATTGCTTAAATACACCTTCCTAATAACGCTACGCTGAATCTGCATACGTGTCTATACGCTCGCCGTTTGCCATTTGTGCGCATGCATCCACTGCTGAATAGGTATTGTTTTCCTCGGTGCTTTTGATGGGGCAATTTGGCAGCAGGCTCAGGGAGGGGAGGCTAATGCGGATCTAATGAGTCGGCGGGCCGCGGGATTGAGAAGTGTATCTGCGCAGTAATGTGAGGAGATGGGCCCGTGTCGCCTTGAGGGATTAGGGCTCTGAGCTGCACTAGATGGGAGAGCCCAGAAAGGACACTTCTCTTCCCTCTCTGCAAAATCATTTCCCCATAGCGCAGCCCGACACACCCGCCTGGGAGTAATTGATTTCTTCAGAGGGCCCTGTTGTGTGCTGAGGAGGACGCTGGCGACAGCAGAGCAGGATTTTAAGCGGTGTGTGTTGTCAGTGCACAGCTACGTAGAGAATTACACTGGCACAGAGGGATTATGTTGGCAGGGAGTGAATGTGAGTGCTGTGTACTGGACCTATAACTCCTCACTGCAAAGTTTTCCATTGTTTCACTTCTTATCAACTACTTGTGATCTCAAGATTATGGAAAATATGATTCTGAACAAATATAAGAGTCTATAGATATTATTGTTTTGAAGTAAATATCTTTTGAAGCTTAAAATTTGCTGTTATAGGATGCAAAACTGTAGTTTAAACATTTTCAGATGCACGTTTAATTCGTGTTTCTATTGTTCATGGCAGGACAAGGGCTTGTAATGGTTAGGGGGAAGTTAGCAGATTGGTTATGATGCAATAGTGGATATAAAAGGCTGTGAGATACAAGAAATTACCAGTTCAGTTTATGTGATGATTATATCTTTCCTCTAAACGTAACAAACATCGACTGGGACCCCTAGTGTTAGATTGTAGAATCAAGTTTTTGGTAGAAGTCCTAAGTTTTATGTCCCATCCTGACTTCCTGCCTATTAAGCAAAAGATAAGTAATCACCAGAAATGTGGCATTTTACCATTTTTTTCAGGACTTAAATACAGCTATCTCACAAACTGCAGACATATTCACCACTTCTCTGGAATATGTATAAACATTAGGAAAAGATAACAAAACGATGTAATACAAGAACATGTCAAACATGTAAAATGCACTAAATAACCAATCATAACCATCAATTAGTGAATCAATCAGTGTCTTAAAGTCTTTGAAATTGCAAAATTGCACTAATCTCAGTGAAGTAACATTTCTGACATCAGCTTTTTATGTACCAAACTTGTTGCTAATTGATCAAAACTTATAAATCACATCAGACTAATATTCCCTGTTTTGTATGCTTTTAAAAGAAAATGCCATATAAACATATGTCTCATGGGGATTGTAAAAATATGAAAAAGTAACAATATCTGGATTAGCATTATTAGCTATTTTCTAGGTTTCACTAAAACAGATAAGGATTTGGAGCAACCATAAATGCAAATTAAAGACATATGTAGGAGATTAGATTAAACACATGTAACAAGTAGAACAGAAATAAATAGTTATGTAAAATGGTGAAAAAGTCCCTTGTGAAAATGGATTGTACAACAGTGAAGGAAAAACACATCAGTGACATAGTAAAGTCATAGACTCAGTTAGGTTTAAAGTAAAAACCTAGAGACATATCTGACGGCTGATATTTGACTGACGTGTGATGTTTCTCTTCTTCCAAACTAACTAAAGGCCTTCAGCTGGTATCTCTGTGTGCGTATGTGAGTACGGGGCGGGGGTGATGCACTTGTGAGGTTGGGCTGTGCCAGTGGGGTGATCATGTCTCAGCATTGATATTCAAATATGCCCTGAAATACAAACCCTTATGTCAAGGATCAAGGACCCGCCTGGTTTCAACACAATCACTGTGCATGCTTGGCTCATAAATAAAGGAGAGCAGCTCCACTTCATACCACTGTCTTTTAATTATTAACATACAACCACTGAGGTTATCTCTCTGTTCACTGCCAGCAACTACAGATGAACAAATTTGAATTTTTGCCAACACAGTGCTTAGAGAGCAACACTATAAGGTGGCACGCTGAAGGACAACAGAATTCAGGCACAAAAGTGAAGTATTAGAAGAAACTAAGAAACTGTCATAGAGTTGACTTAAAGAACACAAAATGTATCCTAACCAACATCCATTGATAAATAGTAGATGTAACAAAACCCCAATTTTAGAGTATAAGATAACTCAAGATAAAAATTGAAAAGACTCAAATTCAAGTAATAATTCCAAGTCGCTGTTTGTCCACAAAAACATAGTAAATAAAAAAACAGGCGACTCATAGCTATGTTGACCAACTGCAATCCAGACCTACGGGACAGGAGCCAATCAGACGGGCAGCAGGCGTAAGTCACATGACAGTTTTGTGGCTCCATTCCTTCTGAATTCTCTAAATAATATTACATCCAGTAAATGGTGGTGGAAAATGTGAAATGTTTTCACTGAGTGGTTGGGGGTTAGATTACTCTTTTGATCAAAATGAATATGGCTTATGTCTAAGAGATTATAGCATTATATTATACTGTATACGTGGGCTATGATGAAGACTTGGAAGGGGAAAAGAAAACAAGCCAGGAAGTCTTGCAGTTTTTGTTAAAATAATGTTTTCTTATGATGTATGTCTTTCATTGTTGCTTGTAGCAGCATCGTATACAAAGGGTTTTTGATGCAAAATGGAGACAAAAAATATAGGTTCTTTTACTAAAATCTTTCATTTAAAACTTCTAAACATTACACTTCTCTAGAGCTCTAAACATGACTTACAATTCCAGTGATTTTAAACTTTCGTGTCCCATCCACCACCCCAACCAGCCTCCTACCTACTGTTACAACAAAATAAAAAAGAAAAGAGAAAATAGTTTCACATTTAGGTATTACGCCATTTTTTTCTTTAGACTATATTATTGTATTCATATCTGGAACATTACAAACTTAGGCTGGGCTGGATTTTAAATAAGAACAAATACAAACTGGGCCTAATGTAATTCTAAAAAGTGAGGCCTGTGTCTTAAGTTACATTTCCTTAAGTGTTTGAAGAAATGGCAACCATGAGCCACAGGTGACTTGATAGATTCATCTTCATTGTACGTCACATTGAAGTGAATTATCATTACGGCGAACACCCACATACACGCCATAAAGCCGGTCAGCATTACAGGAAAAAAAATAAAAAATAAAAAAAAATGAATGCACGCCACATTTCCTACCTCATTAATTTGACCAAAGCCCCATTATTTGTTTCCCAGTGTTCATTAGTCAGAGGGAGCTGACGCGACGGGCCACCACAGTCGGGAGGTGAGGACATTTCCTCCGCTTGTAACCGCGCAGACGGGAGGCGTGTCTTTGCGTTTAGAAGTACATTACATATTGCCTGTTGCCAAAGCAGGGAGGTAGTTAGGAAAAATGCGAAGAAGAGAAAAAGGGGTTTGAGGGGGTGGGAGCGGGGGGAGTTTCACCTGCATCGATTGCCTCTTTTTAATCGGGCATAACAAATATAACTTCCCTCCAATCTAATTCCCAGGATAAACCGTTATAAAACTAACCTTGTTATATATATTGACAGGACATTGAAATAAATATTAGAGCCTTGTGGAGGAGGGGGGGGGGGGACGGTTCCAATTCATTGATTTTTGAGAAAAGAAATAAAATACTATAGTAGTCTTCCAACAAAGCATACCTCCAGTGCTCCTCTCCCCCTCCCCACGCCGCCGTTTCCATCCCCCCTACACGCTCTCCTTAGCATATTAGGTGGAGAATAATGTGAAAAAATGCTTAGCACACGGGAACGAGGTTGGTGTGTGCAGACGTGGGAGTGGGTCCCCCGGGGGTGCGCTGGAGCCCCTATCCCATAAATCCCGGCTCTGGTGCAAACAATCAATTTTCAATTTTAATTATTTACCACGGCCTGCCGGACAGAGGCATTTATTTTCCCACTCTGTCTGGATTAAAAATTAAAAATTAGGAGATTAATATTTGGTAGAGTGGGCAGAAAAACAAAACAAACAAAAAAAAGACCCGTGCAAATTTTTATTATCTTACACCCCTTACCTTTACGCGACGGCCGAAGGTTAGCGATAGCCGAACGAGTCAATCAATAACTTCATAAATTTCACAGACCTCTGTTGCCTGGACGCTGCCACCTTTAGGCCCACTGCTATTTTATCTGGGCTCCATCTGTCGGGGGCCGGGGACATTAAGGGTTTGTGCGAAGGGAGAAACTGGCCAAATGTGCTGCTCAGCATTTTGTGGCCCAGCTCTCCAGGTCTGGCCTCTGCTGTTCTGATATTTCATCTGTAAATTTAATTACACAACCTGGAGCACTACAGGCAAGGTATCCCCCTGTCAAGCTCTCATTCACTCTCAACTGCTATTACAAGTGGCAACCTGCAATAAAGAGCAATGTGGAAACACTGCAGAAACGTACTCGTGCGCATATTTGGACGAGGTTAGTTTTTCAATGTAATCAGACCTTTTCTTCAATCTTTACAGGCATTTTCTAGAAGATTTTCCACACCTTTTGTTGACTCATTTGATATACATTGATATACAAAACTGTGACCTCTCTAACCCCTATTCAAAGGTTGTCTACATGTCAAACTCAAGGCCTGGGGGCCAAATGCGGCCAAATGTTTTATGTGGCCCTTCAATACATTTAGTAGTTTACATTTTTGGCACAAGGTTTAAATAGGTTTTAGATGGATTTGAACAGGTTTTAGATGGGTTAGATTTTTGATACAAAGATTAACCTGCCACTACCTACTACATCCTGTTGAAATTGGACTAAAACCTGTTGAAATCGGACCAAAACCTGTTCAAATCCATCTAAATCCTGTTCAAATCCATCTAAGAACTGTTCAAATCTGAGTAAAACCTATTCAAATCTGGCTAAAATCTGTTCAAACCATCTAAAATCTGTTCAAATCCAGGTAAATCCTGTTCAAATCTAAGTAAAACTTGTTTGAATACAATTAAAATAAGTTCAAATCCAACTAAAACTTGTTTAAATCCAATTAAAATCACTTCAAATCTAACTAAAACCTGTTCAAATCGGCCCCTGACAGGATTCTTATCGCGGCCCCTCACCACTTTGAGTTTGACACCACTGGTCTACACAAAAAAAAGCAGTAAGCTTTTATAGATACAATGTTTTGGCTTCACATTGTACATTAACAGAAAGCAGCTTTGCACAGTATGTTATCCCAAAGTTGGTTGATTCAAGCGGATATTGGACCTGATTCTTTAGGAAGAGACAAAAATCACGTGAATATGGTGCAGAAAATCTCAAATTGTCCAACTGTAAGTAAAAGCATTCATGTTTCAAACGTATTAAGAGGAAAACAATCTAAGTGTAGGCCAAGCTTGAGGTAAACACGCTAACTGTCAGCAAAAACACCATCAATTCCCACAGAAAGCCACCATCAATTAACCAAAAACAATTAAGAGTCAAGCGTGCATCTGCGGTTCCTCTTGTACAACAGTAAAAAAATAAATAAAGAAAAAAAAGCGCACTTTTTAAAATGATGTATCCAGTGCTCTCCAGGAGGCCCTAATGTCTCCATAAATTTCAACAGGCAAGCGCCACCAGCTTCTCTCACACTGAAAGCTTTAATGCTGATCAATGGGGTTCAGCTGATGATCTCATACGCACGCTGGGTAATTGTGGAAAACGTTTAAAGACTTACCTAGGAGTCACCCCACCATGCAAAAATCACATCACACTTACTGAAGCTTGTAACTCCATCAAAGGAGTCATGGCTGTCCTGGGTCTCACTAGTCTCCATCTTATAGTATCCCACTAATATGGTATCACTTCCAGCTTTGTTTCCCATTCAGGTTAAGCAAGTGAGACAGTTAAAGGGAACTCCTGTCTCCTTTTATTGTGTGCCCTGACATGTTGTTAAAAACGGCAAACTAACATCTAGTGTGACGGATGAAATGAAGAGCACACAAGGCCTTTACACATCAGGCCAAAAGTATTCATTACAATCAGCAGTCAAGCTCTCTGTTACCAGTTGTTGTGGGATATAGTCGCAACAACTTTATACCACTGAGGTGTAAGAAAAAAAATATGTAAAGAAATTTTGTTGCCAAGTAATGTACTACCTGTGTTTACCTGGGTTCCCACCTAATCCATGTAAAAGGTTTGTTTACGTCCTTAAAAAGAAAAATCATTGTAGAAATTTTTGCAAAGGAAACCTTCCATATTAGACAATGACATCATTCTTTCTTATACATAACCAAGTTGATATTAAGTAATTTCTTCAAAATGATTTGCTGTTTGCTAGTTTTTTCCTGTGTGCGTGATATCTAGTGAATTTCCACAAATACAGTACTGTGCAAAAGTTTTTTGTTTTTAATCAATTTACAAAATGGAGAAGTTAGTGAAGATGCAAATTTTTTTTTTCTTCTAATTTTTAGAGTGATTCCAGAACAAGGAGTCCTCCTGATGTGATGGTGTATCCCTAATCATAATGAAGTCTGGCCTGGCCATAGCTGGGACAACAAGGTCTGGCTGGCTTAACCTAAGTTCCTTCTGAGATTTGATGGTCTGGTTTAGTCCAGTTTGGCCTGGTTTTGTTTCTCCAAATGTTTGAACAGATCCCGTCCAGATCCTTAAAAAACTGAGACCGTGGAACAGCTAGAACTGTAACAGTTTTGAGGCAGAATCCTAATAAACATCCTTATACGTACTTTACCTGCCTAAAACTTTTACACAGTACTGTACATAAAATACGGAAGATGACAGGTGATATCTGGAGATTATCCATACCCAATCTTATATGTATAATTTTTATAGTCAGTCAGAATCAACAGCCAAGTCAATTTCTTATTATTTTTTTAAGTGTAGGATGAACTAAAAAGTGGTTATTTTAAAGCATATGTAATGTTTTTATATGGACCTAGATATTGTCATGTATTTTTTAAATTCTGTGTTCCTGTCAACTTATTCCACACCTAATAAACCCCAAAGTTTTGCTGTAAAGGAAGTGAGTAGCTGCTCTGCACAATCCATTCCACTGAAGCCGTCACGGTCATTTACATACACAGCTCCTTTTTAAACAGCTGAAAAACAATTTGCCGATACATGGTTTTTATTTGACACAAGTGAGCCGGGAAGGCTGCGGAACAGTGCGACGAGGAGGTATTACCATTCATCGAGGAGGAAACAAACAGCTAGCCTCTGGCTGTGTGAGTAGCTGCAGACAGGTAGACATGGAGAGCAACAAAGATACAAATAACTGTCAGGGCGCCGAAAGAGACAAAGCGAACGATGGAGGCGGCGGGGAACGGGAGATCTGAGCGGGGAGGAGACCGGGAGACAGAGGGAGACACAGAGCGGTTTAGTTCACAGCGCACTGTTGTTATTTATCGTGCGGCTGCTAAACAAATAAGGAGACTCCCGCTTGTGTGATTGTCTCAGTGGGATGCTGTCAGATTTCGGCTCACGGCTTCCCTCGGCACGCGACTCCCCAACGCTCCAGCTGTGCTTTCTGATCTCTGTCGATTCGTTCACGGAGTCTGTGTCCTTCACAAAGTTCTTAACGTTTGAGGTCAAAGACTGCAATGCCAGAATGTCTACTAATACAGAAAGCTACGATTAGATACTTCGGCCTTTTTGAACATGTACGAACCCACAGTGACACCGGCGATACAAAAGCTTTGAAAGTTCAAGAAAGTTTAATAAACAGCTTCATTCTTGATTTTAACTCAACCACCCGGACACCTACTTACAACTTAACTTTAAATTATAATACTGATAGTAGTAAAAAAAAAACCTTCCCTACTATTATATACTGTATTTGCCTGTGGCATGTGAGTGCTTTATTGGCTGCATATTCTAAAAGTTACATAGTGTTCCTTTAAGACAATACTGGTCCATGTTCATAAAGGTTAAATAATGTGGAAAAAGGTGAAAGAAGACCCCTGCTCTGGACTCAATGTAAAACGGTCAAACTATACAAACAATGCCCTCATGGCCTTGGATCTATAAGGATTCCAGAAGCAATGCAAATCTAAACGGCAGATCAGCCCTACTCTTCCAGCTCATGCACCTGATACCTCTGCATCAATACCACCTCCTGCAGCTCCACAAATGGCCCATCACGGACCGATGCAACACATTAAAGCGGACCCCTACTGCACAGCGACCTCTGACCTTGAGCCAGGACCAGATCCTCTGACACCTGTCCGGCCGGAGGAGGCGAGGTGAACGCGGAGGTGGGGAAGGCTGACCTCTCCCTCTACCTCTCTCCGAAGAGTGTGGCCGCAGTCGGGGTCAACAGCCTGACCTCAGGGCCAGAGGGGGTTATTGAGAGCTGTTGACCCCCGCGACACGCCACTTGACCCTGCTTACCCTTGGGCTCACAAACGCTTTTCCTTGGTCCAGAAGCCTGTGGCTGTAACCCAAGTGTCCAAGCACAAGCCCAGAGTAAGGACTGGTCAGGGCCAAACAAACGAGGTCAGGGCAGCTGTGTGGGGAGATTTATGTCCCACTGAAGCTCCCGTAGCCTTCTGCCTCCGAGACTCCCCGGAAGGCTTGTGTTGATGAATTTGTACAACCTTGCAACAGTTTTTCAGTATGGCAAGGTATTGACATTGTTATGTAAAGAAGGTGAAACCATGAACCACGGTGAAAATTGTCAATTTATATGCATTTAGTAGAGCCATGAGTTCTGATTTTCAAAGTTTTTCTTTACTTTTCTAGGCATTACTCTACCTAGTGGATTATAAGCCTTCAGAGTAGCACAGATTCACCAGCAAACCTTTTTTTCTTTTTACTAAAACACTGTCTGTCACAAATTCAGATCTTGGATTAAACTCAGCTTTTTGTTATTAGAACACAAGAGGCTGTTTTATTTTTTTGTCCACTCAATCTATAAAAACTACTGAAAATTCAGTGTCCAATAACTTCAATATTATGCATGTTTGCCAATACAAACAGTTGGATGTCCTAAAACCAGGCCACAGTTTCATTTTAACCCTTAACCCAATAACACTGATCCCAGTTCACCTCACATTATGGTTCATAGTGATTGGATCATAAGATGAGTTCAGGACAGTACTTTCAGATCATATCACGGACAAACTTCTATGTAGGAACAGGACCACAGCATAAGATGACAAACAAGAAGAACAAGTTTTTGTACTAGGCTCTGTTTTATTTGACAATTAAAGTGCAATAAAGTTTGGTTCATTTCTCACTTCTGATTCTTGGCTCTGAGGCAAATGTCAAAGGTGTTAGAGAGAATGCAATCCACAGAGAGTTTTAGAATTTGCCACTGGGTCTGAACAAGGCAGCAGTTCTTGTTTGAGTTGGTAAAAGCCTTTAACTGTGCTATCTGATGTTTTTTAGGTCACTGGGGATGAAAAACAGCACATAATGACCTCACACTGCTGATCACACCAACTCTCCACCAGCAATAAAGTCATAAGTCACTCGGAGCACTAAAACTTACTAATTCTCCCTCATTCTTCCTTGAGCTCTATAACATATAAATAAATAAGTGCGGAACACACGTATCAATCTATCTCCCTCTTCCTGCGCATGGCCCTCTTTTAAAGTGGTGCTGTGGGCTTTTACCCAAATGGCGCCAGGGCCACCGGTATCATTTATAACAGGACGGCAGCGCTAATGCAGCGCGTGGTTCAGCCAGGATGTTTTATTCATGCTGTTTTATTATTAGGGCCCCACTTAAAAAGGTGAGGTGCTCTCCTCTACGCTGGCCGCCTCTTGCCGGGCTGACTGAGGCGCAAGCTTTATCTATCACCCTGACAAGAGCGTCTTCCCTGGGAAGTCTTTCAGAAAACTTCAAACAGCCTCACTATTGATTTCCCCCCTCTCCACCTGGGCACCGGCATACATCTTCCCCCCACAGTGCGCAGAGACAGAGAGGGTGGTGCGAGATCTAGTGCAAGTAGAAAGAGCAGTAAGAGAAAAAAGATGCAGTAAAAGAGACTCGGGGAGATAAAAGTAAAAGAAGAAGCCTGGCCACTGCATAACAATATGAGTGACCCCACTTTGCTTCATTGCTGCAGTTCCTGGTTAGCTACACAACACTGTAGCGTTTGAGCCCACAAACATTCTCAGTATGCTAATGAGGCAGTCAGAACAACACTTTGACACATCACCCATTCAAACAGAAAGATCATACGCACACTGTACATCCTATGCCAAGTGATTGTTGGCAAAGCCTTTGTGCACAATCAAAGATTCTTGGCCATAAAAGTGACGCTTTGAAAGGAGAGAACGGTCCTTGAATTGATGCAACAATAAAGCCAGTCATTTTTACAACAAGGTAAAACACGCCTGGTTGGAGTTAATTTTGATTTCAGAACATAACTGCCTCGTGCTCTTTTCATGCATTTCCTTTTTTACACTCTCTTGTTGATGGAGACACTAACACTTTAATAACGTCTTTAGTGTCAGGATTTTTCGAGTGTGATAGTTCGAGGTACATGCCAGTTGTAATATTCTATACATGTAAGTCCTACAAGAAAAAAACTCTTCACACAGAGTTTATACCAACTATCGCATTAAAGTCACCTTTTATGTGAGCTCCATTTTATCTTTAATCAATGTCTCGTCGTTATTTGGAAGCTTGAAATGGCACAACAATGATGTGAGACCTCCTTGATGATAGATTTATTCCCGTAACAAACTGCCAACAAACTTCTGTTGGCAGACGGACCCTGTGACTGAAATGGAGATATGATTTAATGTGTTGTTAATGATTTGTCCTCGTAGGGTTAATGAGAAACAGTAGGCCTCTGAACTGCTGGAAAGAGTGGCCATATTTAAGTTTACAGGAAGTACTCAGTCACTCAGAGGGATACACATAAATTAGATAAAGACACTGAGTGATGATGGTCTAAGAAACAAAATCAATGAAGTGGAAGTCAACACCTTAAAAAGTACCGAGGAGTATGTCTGAAGCTGCTGCATTTGTATGATTTATGGAAATTTTGCAAAGATGCTGAAACATGTTTTATTTGAGGCACATAAAGATGAATAAAAAACATTATCTTTATTATGGAGAGGAAGTACACTTTGCATTCAAGTGAACAGTGAACATCAGCTCCATAAAGTTACATTCTACACCTCCTTTCTTGAGCAAGTGCAATTGTGGCCCTGCGGTTCATACTGTTACGAACAAACAGAGTAATTGGTCAAATGATAAGTTCAGTGAGTAATGAAACCTCCATTGTGCTCTCGAGTTTAAAGACTCTGAATTTGCGAGATATACAAATGCAAAGAATGTGATAGTGATGCGCTTCCTTTAGCAGAGACGAGGCTTGTAGTGTGCAGTGTTGTTCCCAAGATCTTTGTGAGTGCTGTGAGTGCTGTGCGTGCTTGTAAAGACCCCCTGGCACTCTAACACACTCTGAAATCAATAACACGAGGCCCCATAGGAGAAGCAGGGAGGAAACCATTGATTGACACGTTACTCTCATGTCAAACAGTAGAACATGGCATGGCGGCAACCACCTGCGGTACGCTCCACCTGCCGCCCTCACCTCCACTTGACTTCAGCGGAAAAACGCAGAGTTCACGTCGGTTTATCTGCCATTTAGAGTCAAAATCACACTGGAAAGCTGTTTCGGGAGCTAAACATAAGGTGAGAGACAAAAGCTAAATTGCATACATGGAAAGGCTGACAAAAAGGTCCATGTTTGGATGTTTAAAGTTTTCAGGTAATGCCTTTGACTGTATTTTTGAAAGATACAGAGAAAAGTAAAACCCACTATATTAGTTTGAAGATTTTTTTTTTTTCTAGATCTGTCAAAATTAAATGTTGTTTCTGCTCACATCTTAATCAGGGATTGTGAATGGCTCGCAGCAAACACCCTGTCACAGAAGTCGACTTGTGGCAAACGTCTTTATCGCTTCAAAGTATTTCTGGATCCCAGTGGGCCCATCTACTGCAGGCAGCGCTGTTTTGCTGGAGGTGAAGCCGAGGAAAAATTACTTACTCGGTATTTTCTGTTGTGTTAGCTCTGACGTTCGCCCCTCTCCACTGTCTACCCTGCGACGCTGGATCGCCTCCGGCTATCTCACCCCAATCTAGGTGGCTTATTTTTTTTTCCTTTGTAGCAGGGCTCACGTCTGTTTAATTCCATTGATTCTCGTTTGCACTTTGGTTGCAGAGAAAGGAAGTGCACCTGAGTGTTTACCCATGCTGCGATGTTTGCTGTTCCTGGTGTTGGGTGCCCAGAAAGAAGCATAAATTAGCGCCCGCTACAATGGCACCCTGAAGCAGCCTCCCGGTGCGCGACATCAATATGGAGCGAGAAGCAAGCTGTGAGCGCGTACTGTCAGAGGCCAAATGGTAGGGAGGAGATGTCACTATTCAGCAGATGTTAGACAATGGCCCACCAACAACAGTTCTCACATATATTTACTCAGGTAGACTTCCACCGATGGACACATCCACATCTGCACATGCTCACAAATACAAACATGCATTAAAAACAGCGCGTATGATTAGACTAATTCATTATCTAAAGTCTTCCTCTTTCATTTTACATTTGCATAGAGACCTGTGGATGTGAAAACACACTTGCCTCTTTCTCTCACTCTTGACACATTCTTTCCTGATAAAAAGTTATGATTGGAATATTTTGTTCATTAGACTGTATTACTGTGTTAAACATTAAAAAAACTATGAAAATTAGGTAAGTATGGAGGAAGTAGATGTACTTAATGTCCGGTGGTGCTGTTAAAATAGTTAAAAACATTACTCCACTTTGACACTGTGCTTCAACATCATCATTGTAGAGCTGAATACACACTCAAAATTTGTACTTTCTTTTTAATAAAGTATCCTTGTTGTTTATGCCTGTTGTGAGTTTCTCTTATACTTCTCATTGTATAGTGTAAGGCCATTAGAGTTTGCAGCCATTCATACATCATCACACATTTTAACATGGATCCACTGGTATCAATCAGATACTAAAACATAAACTGCAAGCTTCAAGAGCATCACTAAACAGTATTCTCAAATTGTTTTTCATTATTTTCTTTCACACAAAGACCACAGACACCCAAAGAGTTCATCAAACAAGATCTAAAATATAACAGAATATAACTGAAGGTGTATATCTATTAGAAAGCAAATTCTTGAATACAGTGACTAAAATTAAAGTGATACACTCATACACATTATAGCTTGTAACTATGAATTTGAATTTTAAAGTGTGCTACACTCTTTTAAATGGAAAAAAAACGATGAAAAAGGTTAAAAATGTAGGACTTTAATAAACTTCATTGTTCCTATTAATTAAAAAAAATGCATTGGATGGTAAAAAGGAAGGAATCTTGCAGGATGTTGGTGAAGTGTGTTAAAAACTGTATTCTCACACTTCAAATTGGAAACTGGTGTGTTTGCACACATTGGGAAACATATCCCACACTAAATATTGTCTTCCTTACGGTGGTGGAGCTACATGTCTCATGCTGAACAGCGAGCAGCCTTTACTCTCCAGACTGAGTGAGCGCAGCAGTATGAGGTAAAGGTTTGCTGTCGTCTTGAAAATCAATCCCCCTCTCTTCCTTTAAGTGGTCAATATTTTTTGTTTCTAGCTGCGAGC
The DNA here is from genome assembly GCA_036850595.1 of Rhyacichthys aspro. Lineage (NCBI taxonomy): Eukaryota > Metazoa > Chordata > Actinopteri > Gobiiformes > Rhyacichthyidae > Rhyacichthys > Rhyacichthys aspro. The sequence goes on from CM072163.1 coordinate 17,089,205, forward strand.
TCCACCATGGCCCTTTAATTCAATGGGCCAATTAGAGAGACCGTCATGTCTAATTCTGGCTGCAGGGATGCTTGTTTTTGTTGTTACCTCATCCCTGATGAGAGAGTCGGGAGGGGTGAGGGAGTGAATGGCACACTCAGTCCAGTTTAACCCTGCCACCCGCCTGTCCCTCACAAACCCCTCCCCCCACCCTTTAGTCCTCCTTCACCCCTCCTTCTTCCTCCGTTCTTCCCGGAGTCAAGGACGAAAGCAATTGATGTGAAACTTTCAAAAATGAATTTGGCCACGTGTGTCACTTACGGAGCGGGAAGGAGGGGCGGCTGAGGCCAGGCCACCGCCACTCCATCGGGATCATTTGTTACTCAGCCCTGATTGGCCCTGACAAAACAATACCCTAAAAACTCACCAAAGTAAATTATGATCCTGGTAAATGGCCAGCGAGGGCTGGAGTGGAAAGGAAGGAAACGGCGGCCGGTCGGGACAAGGCCTTTACGCTGCTTTGGACCCCTGCCAGACGCAAAACAAAGTAATGTGCTTTTGATATTAATAACGGAGATGATATTGATCCGTAGTGGGGCCGGAGCCACTCTAGCTTCCTCTGAGGGCGGGCCTCCATCGAGGGGTGGGGGGTAATGAAGAGGGGTGATCTTTGAAGAACCAATACACTGAGCCCAGATTTCCTCCACAACATTCTCCCTGCTGAAAGCCACTAGTCCTGGGGGTCCATTTCATCTGAGCTTCTTTAATTATGGGAAATGGATTCTATGGGGAAAGAGAAATGGTGGCAGCTTTGGGCACTGACACTGGACGAGGAAACTGAGGTATAGGTAAAGGTCTAGCTCGACTGGACCTGTTTGTGCGTCCGATTTACAATCCTGTCAGCAGCAGGGTGCTTTCATTCACTTATTTGTGTTTAGATAGATGAGCTGGCTCTGTTTTGTCCTTAGATGACATGGTACTAGAGGACTGTAGTGTAAGAAAATGTAGGAAATACTATATTATCACCTTTTTTTTTAAGCATAATCAGCTAGCACTACAATTGTGTCTGGAAATCAAGTGAGCATTTCTTCTTGAATGACCTTGATCAGTAGACAGATCAGTAAACAGGTGAAAAAAGTCTGTTCTCTGGCCAATAAAGGTAAAATAAGGCCAAGGCTCGTGGTTCCATTCCGCACATTCGCATGAGCTTCCTTTTCTGCAACTTCCCATATTGTTTAACATTTCTACTGTATGTGCACTTGACAAATCAAAGTCAAACAGCTACGTGGGCCACTCCGTTGAGCCCTCATATAGAGCTAGCAATCGTTCAACATGGAAACAATGTAAACAAAAGTGGCAGTGCATTAAATAATTAGAGGGTCCCCACTAACAGCTTTGACTCTCGGCAAGAGTGTTGTTGGGAGCAATGGAAAAGCCACGCAATGACACACTACAGTCATAAATTCTACCCAAACACAAACACAGAGGCCACGCAATACGCCGGCTTAATTTTTTAATGGAGTTTTTTTTTCTCTTCCTCCCCCTTTGTTGTTTATGTCTGCCATCTGCAACGACAGCCATCATTGTTGTCAATTTATGAAGCTGTAATATTTCCCGTACTGTGGGGAATTCTTTTGACAGAAAGAGAAAATTCACACACACACACACACACACACACACACATATACGCACGTAACCAGGCTGAAAGGAAACTGTGCCATGAAGTCATATTATATCCCCTTCTAGAAATAGGGAACCCAGGGAGCTGTAAGAGGGGAGCTGGTCAGGTAATTTATATCACTCCTGACAAAGTGATTTTTACACAACCTGAAAAATGACACAGCCTGGGGAGCTTTGTCAGTATGTGAAATAACTCTATAATGTACAAGCACTATTTTGCTATTATGTCCCAGCACAGATACAATAGGAACTGTGTGCAGAAGTTCAGGAGTTAAAAAGATAGGCCAAATTGGGCAGGGAATAGAGCACAGGTGATAGGTAAGTATAAGAGAACATGCTATTGCAGCATAACAGTGACTGAGTAAAACATAATCTCTTTTCTCCTTAAGTCATTTTTCATCAATCAATTATTTACTGTCCTATTAAATAGAAGCACTGTGCATGTTTCAATTTAATGTCTTCTCTCTTTGAACTATGTTTTACTAGCCTCAATTTACCCTCTATCATACCGCATTATCTACGCGTATTCTATTTGGCATATCTACGTTGTTTAAGAAGTGATGCTTGTTTTTTGCTCCCGTTAACCATAGCTCGTCACCTTAAATATTCGAATGATTGATAGTGATGCCACACTGAATCTGAATCAGCTGTGGTGTGGAGGGAAAGATGGATTTTCTTGAGTTTGTGAACTCCTAAATCTCATGGGAATACAGCTGCAGCACAAGGAAACATATATATAGTTCAATATGCCTCCTATGGTCTGTAATGGCAGTAACACATACAGAGTGACTTGAACTATAAATGCTGAGTGCAACCAAGGCACTTTGAACTGCAATGAGAACTGTTGGGTTTTTAGATAATAGATGTAGATTGTAGAAAATTAGTATAGAAGCTACTCATTTATAAGCTATATAGAAAACACATACATAAAAACATATAAAAGAGCCATTTCAATCAACAATCAACTTGAAACCTTCAAATCATATTTATTTTGCTGTGCTCTCTCTCTGGCACACACACACGCACACGTCCAGGAAGTGCATTACTGCCTCCCACTGCCTCAAAGCCAGCGTTTGACCTTTGCAAAGGCAATGGCTGAACATGTTTACTTACATATACGTCGGGAGAGAAGGGCCAGATACCATGTGGTCACTGGACATGCATTTTAATGCCAGGTGAGGGGTGCTGACGTATGGGCTGTCCACTTGTGATGGAATCACCCAAGACACATGTTAGAGCCAGGTGGGAGCAGACTCTCACTAAGACTGATTAGAATCAAGGGCATTAACATAAAATGACCTGAGACAAAGGAAAAAGAGCATTAAGCATAAGGTTGGGGGATATTTTATGCAGCAGTGGTGTCAAACTCAGTGATGGCAGCACACATTAACGCTTTCTATTCTAATTTGATAAGTTAATAACATTTTACCTATTATTGACTATACCGACAACCAGAATGTATTTGCAGGCTAGATAAAAACTTCAAAAGATCAATTGACGTATAATCTACAGTGTAAATTGACTTTCTATAGAGGCCAGTGCAACGCTAAAAAGCACACTTCCCATCCTCTCTTTGTATCACTCTGGCTGTTTCCTTTCACCTTCTGTTGTCAGAGGTACAGAGGTGAGTCCTGACGTGCCAGGGCCAGATATTTGCATATAAAGAGCCTGCGTTCTTTCTTCATGTCCTTCCTTTCCTTCGCTTGCAACTAATGATACACAAGCGTGACATATCTGCCAGGTTAAAAGCCATTGGTCTACAGCCAACTGCTGCCCAGCATGTCACAATGGGCTGTGATTAAAGTACAGATATACTGTATGTGCATGTGAGCATCCACTTAAACACGCACACTCATAAATATGCAGCTACGCCCTTACTGTACATTGCTTATGCGAGCTTTGTGTATTCAAATGTGGACAGGTAGAAAAACAGTCAGGCACACAACACGTCATGTGACACATAATTAAGAATTCAATGCTTCCAATGAAAAGTGAGCTGAAAGTGTGATAAATATTTAATGCGAATTAGGCTCACTGCTAAACACACTCCCAAAAAGGTGCAAAGTTCTTCCCTTTTTTTTTTTTTTTTTTTCCTCCATAGGTGATGCTGCCTCCCAACCTGTTAACCACCTTGCAGCGGTCTCAAACTTCACACACACCTTTCATTGATTTGTTTGTGTCGAGTCTCAGTTTGCTCACAAATGAATATATTAGTAACCCACGTTCAGTGAGAAACAAACAACAGCATGATTTTTGCTGCCTTCACAATGTAATCAATAACAACTTAATGGATAAAAAATACGCATAAAATGAGGTCATGTGAGTGAACGAAGGCGTCTTGTTAAAGTTGTTCTATTTTCGTCGTATGCAAAAGTACTAGACTGTTCTCATTCCAGACAGAATTATGTAGGGATGTTCAGTCAATCGCCTTCTCTTCATGCAGTGAAGCTGAAGGTGCCCTTTAGTGTCCTATGTTGATAAACGCTTATGTTTATGGCAAATTATGGATAATAACCAATCAACACAAGTCAAAAAGTCTTTACGGTGTTGGAAGTCATCATCTAAAACTATGCTGTTTTATGCCCCATTACTTCAATTTGACTTCTAAGCACATTTTCATTTTTACATCTCCAACACTGGGCACTAAACGGCTTCTAAAGTATTGTATTGTTTCAAAATAGCACCAATATTCTGCAATGCAATCACAATGGGCAATCTGACATTGGGGAGGGGTTTCACCATAACCCTATTCCTCTTTGTTCAGATGACTATGGCTGACATTTGACCTCAAGGTGTTGTACACATATCCCTGTAGCAGATAAAAGGCTGATGAGATGTTAGGCCATTGTCCCCTGTAGAAAATGTTGACAAATCAGAAATCGTGCTTTTCATGAGTGTCCACCTATCCGAGCCCGTCCCCCCCATAGAGACATACAACCACAGCCTACCAGCCCTCATGGAGAATTAACTCAACTGACTGTCCACAGGAAACCCAATCAAACAAAAAAGAAGAAGTGCTCTTTACTATTTCACTTTGTGACTGTCTTTTCTGTAAGGTTGAGGCTTTCATACATGTGCATTACTGTGTGAATATACAGCGGTTATGCCTGTGTCTTGTATTATCATTAGGCAGAAAGCCACAAACTAACAGTGGAAAGCCAAGTGGGTGTGGGTATTAGAGAATGGCCCCCTCCCCTAGCGCTATATTAAATATTGAGTCAGAAATGAGCTGGAAGGTGTCTGTAAATGTTAAATAATGGAGAGGCTGCATTCGTCTGGGTCAGAGCTCTCTCTCTCTTTCCCTGTCTTCTTTCTGATACATTATTAAATGAGGATGCACTTCCCCATCGCAGCAGGAGAGAACAAGGGGCAGGGGGGCACCCTGTCTTCTCCACAGGAATGGAGGGGGTGCAGGGGAGAATGGGAGGGGTGGGCAAGGGATAGGTGCAGATTTGTAGCCTAGGTGTGTGTATGTGTGTGTGGAGATAGGATTAGGTGGGCACAGCAAACAACAGGCAGGAGAGGAGGCCCACATCCTCCGGCTCGGACCCCCTCCCCACATACATCCCTATTACACACCCACTCGCACACACAGTCTCCTTGCAGAAGTACCTTGAGCCCATTTGTACTAATGACTCTTCGTGCCTAATGCACTTTATGGAGGACGAGGTTGGATATTCATTTGGAGGGAGGGAATAGAGGGAGAGGGGAGGTGTCGGGACAAAGTGCTCTGCCATGCAGCTTCCCGTCCGCCTGTTTTAGTTGGCCGATTTTTCAGCCAGGGGCTCGGCCGGCACTTGGACCAGCAGTAATGCGATTCATCACAGGTAAAGTAGGTAGGAGCCCTGATTGTCTCTCTGAGTTTCTGAACTGTTGAGCAGCCTGCTTCTACAATGAAAGGAATTGCCAGCTAGGTGACTAATCAAGAATTGTAAGTGCAAGTGTGCAGTACAGGCCGCGAAACTAAAAGAGTTGAGTCAGACAGAAACTTAGGACAGTTATTTTAAAACTGTGTCAGTGAGGTCATAATAAGAAGAAGAGCTTTATAATAAATGTTAATGTACACAACACTGTAACCTTAGTAAAGTTAGTGAGCAATGATAAAATTGGAAATGTGGTGTGAACGCTCCCTTGCATTCATACTTAAAACATACGACATACAGCAGACCAGTGATATAAATAGTAGACTGTGGTGTCAGCAGCTGATGAAAAATTTCATGGAGAAGTTACCTTTTGTCTTATGAATACTCCACTTGCAGGAAGGTGACTATATGACAGCTCACTAACCTGCCGCTAGCTTAAAAGACATACTTTTTAAAGCTAACATATTTAAACTAGACTCCCTTACTACAATTGTGCTCAGAGTCTTCAAAACTAAACCGTGACTTCCAAACATGTTTCTAGAAGCAACTAGCTACTGTGACCACCCGTATTTTATGCTTCCCAAATGTCTTTACCTTAATTTGGCTTTGGAATCTAAGTCTGCAGACACTAGTAGATTCTCAGGCCCATTCCAAGTTAAGAGTCACATAAGAGTGTATATATATATATATGTCCGTGGGTCACAGATACAGACGTGTAGGACCCAAACTAGAGCTGTTTGCTTGTGCATTCTTGTACATTTTTCCTTTTGTGTTATGTCTGGATTGTAAAAAAGCATTTTGCCTAACATGTACTTACTATTTTCAAGGCCTTGTCATAAAAATATCATCAGAATATACTATTGAATGTGAATAACAAATGTGAGCTGCACGTATTTCTGACAGTATATTTGGAAGTTCTCCCAAATTACATTTGCCGCTGCTCAGTTGACATCCGTATGTTTAACTCTAGCAGTGAGAGTTTCTCATGTGAAGCACTCCCAGGGTGCATGGCAGGAATCCAGCCTCAGAAATCACTCCCATCCAAGGTGACACTGCCAATAAACATTTCTTCTTCTCACTTTTATGTGTTCCTATGTATGTGCCTGCTCTGGGATGGTAGTTAAGGGAAATGAGGGAGGTTCCCATATTCTTTGAACACAGCAGAGGCTGGAGCAAAGAGACTGGTGGGGGTCCCAGAGTTGGAGTCACAGGGACCCCCCACTCTCCCTCGACTCCTTTGCTCGCCACCAGGGAGGACGCTGGTGCAATTGGTGGTGGTGTCTGAAGACAGAATGAAAACAAACCACCACTGATGACAAATGCACACAAGCACGCTGAAGAATGAACTCACACACTCTCTCCTTCCAACACACAGTGAGTCAGGATAATAAATAAATAAGTCATAAAGAGAAGAATCGTTTGATGTTACCTTGTGCTGCCTGGGGCCAACACTACACCAGGGACTACACTGGGGCACTGCCACCTCCAGCACACACACACACACACACCTATTCCCAGGAGGTGTTTCTGATGTAAAGGGTGGAGCGAGATGAGCCAGCTGCCTGCCCAACAGGCTCCACGGACAACCTTTGGATATGGGTGGTTTTAACACCCAAGCCTGGAATGCTCTTATAAATTTATGAAAAACTGTGGCATAAATCTTCTGTTTCTGAACATTTTCAAAAGTCACAAACTTCTCAAGGGGAAGACAGACACCAGAACTTTTGGTCTTCATTGATAGTTTTCTAATGAATCACCCTCATTATTTAACAAATTTAACATAACACTATTTTCTTCCGTCATATGAATGTGTTTAAGATATAGAGTTACACCTGCATTTTGGGACTTTATTAAATCAGAGTGTCGTCGTGGGTTGTTGGTCTTGGCTCAGAGTGGCACGGCGTGTTGTGTCAGTTCTCTGCAGCACACTTGCCCTGGCAGCACTGACATGTTCTCATTCTAATGTGTGAGTAAAAGTGAGTCTCTCCTGGGGCCCTGACATCAAGCAGGCCTTTAACTGTATGTGACATCTATGACTGATATGTGTAGTAAGCACTTTATGAAAACACATTGATCAGCCATATCATCATGCCTACTTAATAATCATTACTGGTTTGGTTGCTATTTGACTAGACCTCTGAGGTGTGCTGTGGAGCAAGAAATTAGCAGCAGATTCTTTATGTCCTGGAAACAAGTTCAAGTTGAGGGACTTATATTATATTTTCAACACATTCTCTGTGGCTGGATCACTAATTTCTCCTCCTTGAATCACTTTAATTTGGTACTAAAAACCAAATAACTGTGAGCTGAGTCGCCTCATTACATGCGCCATCTGTAAGTGACTCAAATGTTTTTCTTTCTGCTTAAAACATTTCAAATTCAATGTAAAGATCAGAAAATTTCACTTGTCATAATGTTATGGCTGGTTGTTGTGTGTAGGTATCTAAGGGAAGTTATTAATGTTCCAAGGTGTATGGTGCAAGGTAGAATACAAGATGAAAAATGATTTTTTTTTAAAAAGGGTTAAATGAAGTTGGCCATTAAATATTATTGTGGTTGAGTAAGTATAATTAAATGTGATTGATTTTAATGTTAAGTATATAAAGAGTGACTGAGCAACCTAGTAGTTGAGCCATGTTTACAAGTTCGATGATTGTCCTCAGCACAGTTTCCTTGTCACTCAGCTCTGCAGGAAATGAACAGACTTGGAGTGATTTGCTAATTGTGTTACTGGCACTGTCAACATGTGGTAAATCTATTCAATAAATGTCTGGTCATGTTGAGAGACTCTCACTTGTTGAATTACTTGAAGACGTCCAGCACAGAGGTTATGTGATCACTCATCTGTCTCCCTTTCAGTCTTCCCTTCCATAAAACAAGCAGATCCATTTCCTCTTCTTTCAACATTTTTGAAAAGAGTTTTTAGCCGCAATTAAACTAAAGTAGTTCTTGTTGACTAGTTTTAGTTTGTAAAAGAAAAAAAAAAACTAGGATGAGTGTGTTATTAATTTAGTGGTTCATTTGCCAAGGCTACACACAAACTCAAGGATAACTCGTTCAATTCAAACACCATTAATTATATTTTAGCCAATATCAAATGGATTGACATTGAGCAGACATGTTTGGCCCGTGGCAAACGTAGAGCTGCCACATTTGATCACTAATGGTAATCGTGTTGGGTTTGATCTCCTCAAAGGGCTCCGAAGTATCATGAAGTGCACGAGGACTGCTTTAGCTGTTGTTGTTTTCGACAGTTTTTGCCTGGTGGCACTGGCCCACACCGGCGTTAAAGTCTTTTAGTTGGCATATGTTAGAATGTGGGGGATTTAATCTTGTATGCCTCACAGCTGGGACCTCGCTGAATAATGGAAAACACACAGGGGCAGTCTGTGGCTGGATTTACTTTTGCCCTCTTCAAATACGTTCAGTTTGCCAGCAGCATTGCATGGCTTTGAAATAACAAGAGACAGATTATGAACTGATAAAATACTGTACAACTGTAAGACTGTCTTTGATGTAGTAAAATAAGGAATTGTGATAAGAATCTGGTAAGCTTTATGCAACCTAATGTGACCATTGTGTAGTATATGTATGCTGGCAGGTTTCCATGCATTTAGGTTGAAAAATGAAAGTTCAGAAGTATGTAGCAATCATGTATGTGTCACAAATATACTTAAATATGTAGTGCCTAAAAACAAATCAAAACAATGACCCGTTTAGTTGTGGGTTGGTTAATAAATGGTGCATGCTTTTGAAATATCAAATAATTAAACTGAAAGGATAAATGACACAGAGCAGACAGTGTGCCATTAATCAATATATGGCTGTACACGTTCATTCAGGTGAGCTACCAGAGTGCCCCAATATGTGTTTAATACATGATGCTCTACTTTGTTTCTCTGACCATGCCTGCATTGTTATTATTTTTCATTTAACAAGAACACAAAAAGGTGAGAATACAACTTTGGCACTGCAAGGATATAAGGACTTATATGTATGCACATACATGGAGTCACTTACATATCATGTGTGCATATCATACATACATTCATCACAACATCAGATGTCTACCATGTCAGGTTCCATACATTAACATATATTCAGGCTAGTCTAACTATCCCAGAGGCAGAGGAACTAACAGACACTACCCTGTCCAGACCAGACACCATTACCTTCTGTCTGTATTTATGTTTGTTTGAAATTAAACCCAATTCTTATGGCTAGTCATGGCCTGATACACACAGGGGGAAAATCCATGCAAATACAGACAACCTCTTTACCCTGATGCCCTTGTTTAAACATGGACGCCCCATGGTTCCCTTTTAGCTATCAGTGCAGAGCATCAGTGTATGATGATCATTAGAGGTAAATATTCTCAGAATTTTTCAAAGAAGCTGTCATTTCTTGCAGTAAAATGAGAATGCTGTATGTGTTTTAGCATTTACACAAATACAAGGTGAGATTACACAGTAAACAAAGTTTGATGAAACAGTGATAAAACTGTAGGTTAAATGTTCTTAGTCTATAATTTAACATAAAAACCGGTACTGTGGCTGACTTTATGGCATTACCAAGAAGTATGTATGTATGTAGTACATGCGCTATGCACAATTGCAAATTGAGTAGATATGTCGAAGAGAGTAAGAAAATGCTCCATTTTACCTGTCTACACATAAACACAATTAACAAAGTTTTGAAAGTTTTCACCCTGTTAGGAGTTTTCATAGGGTGTGTTTTCTATGAACTTAAACATGGTTGTATAAAAGGAGGCCAATATGCACAGAAAAATAAACTTTTTTGGTGTCAGGGCATAACTTAAAAAAATGCAAGAACTTAACCACGGCAGTCAAACAAAGAAGATGTTTAGGGACATGAATGCTCACAATAGCTATAATGTTGAGTCAAAGGGAGAGCAAGTGGCCAAAACTTGCTAATATTCTTATTGCGATGACAGCACAAGCATCTAAGAAGAATGACTGTGTGTACTTTTGATGCTATTATGGATGTGTGCTATGCACACATGCAGTGTAAGGGAATCCATGTGTGTGCATATGCACATTACTGTACGTCTATATGTGTGAATGTGTGTGTGCACTATGTGTCTATTTGATGAGGGCCAAAACACACAAGTGGAAAGCTGCCCAAGGGGTGATTGAAGTTGCTGACATTTTAAGGCTATTGAAAACAAAAGCTAATAGGCAGCGCCATGTGCTGGAATCGTGTCTGGTTCATGTTTAACAAAACAAGGTCAGAGGGGTTGTAGGGCCATGAATTCCATAAATAACTTGATAATGGGATTTTAAAACAAGCCGTCCACCAGTCATCTCTCGTCCTCACACCCTCCTTCCTGTTCTTCCTCTCCCCCCTTTTGCCCATAACTGGCCCTCAGTGTGTGTGTGCGTCTTTCAGAATGGAGCCAATATTAGAATGCAAATGGATTCACAGCGCATCCTCATAAACAACGGTGTTCATTTAACCCCCGACCCCTGCATTTAACTGCCCATCAAGTCATTTGTGTTGGGCAAAGCACGTGGAAGGAGGCAACCAAACAGTGAGTGAGGGAGAAGTGCCTGTAGCTTAAGTTTAAGGACACAATCTCTATGTTGTTGTTTTTTTTTATGCATATCAGTGTTTTGGTCTAAGTTTGCACATGTTTATGTATGCAGCATAGTATGTGCAGTAGAGCATCAACACCTGAATCTGTGTGTATCTGTGTCCATGTGCGTTTGAGGAGTGAGGTTCAGTTTACAATCTGCAATGCTCAATTAATCTTGTCAGCATGCATTTACGGGGGAATTGAACACCTTTTAAAGTGGGCCTGGCTTTGTCACTCTCTTTTCGCCCATCCATTACCCACATAGACACGTCCACAGTCCTTTGGCAGACATATTAGAGGACAGTTTAACACACCGCACATCAAGAATAAAGGTTAACTGGTGGATACCGTAGGAGCTCTCAAGACATTAGACTTTTTTAGCTCTGGTAAATCTTTGTTTTTAATATGTCTGTCTTTCACTTGAGCTATTAAACTACATTCATATCGTGTATGATCTTACATAGTTTTTATCAATCAAGGCAGGTTGATGTGGTAGACAGATATAGTAACACCTACAGATATTAAAAACATTAAATGCATTTCAAAGTATTACAATGTTAAATCTTTGACACAGAATAACATTTGGATTTTCACATCCAACATATTTTGCCAGTCAAAGATATATGACAAAAAGATAAAAATCTTCCAATACCCGTTAGCAGTTTTCTGTATCTGCTTGCTTTGGGTTAGAGGCCTAAATATCTTTCCCTAACAGGTGTTATTTAGGACTGTGAAAATGTAAAGTATGTTGTAAAATGTTATAAAATTTACAAAATGGAAAGTGAGTAACCCCAAACATACAGCAAAGGTCACCAGGAAGTTTAAGAATAAAGAAGAATTAGTCCTGAGAGTGAGGGTCTGATACCAATTTCATTGACAGACTGGGATTATATGTAAAGATAGAAGGATCTGAGGAGCCTACATCCACAAAACATCTATGGTCAGTTTTCCAAATGTTTGGAGCAACATGCCTGCTGAGTTTCTTTTTGCTTTTTAAAGGCATTCGTACTAATTTCTTCACAGCTTCCTAAAACTGCACAATACTATACTTAACTCTAAAATTTCATCTATTGTAATTATCCGTTTTCTTTCCATTTTAGTTTAAACTGGTCACTTTAAATCTTTGAAAAGAATTAAAGTAGACAAAAGTGTTTTCTACTTAGAATCAATGGTGGGAGAGTGAAAAGTAAAGGTATAAGACTTTACAAGAAAGCAAATATTATAGTAAAGATCAGAGAAAAATGCTGACTCGTCAAGGGGAGACTCAGTGGAAAGAGAAAGAAGTATCCCTCCAGCCACAATCCCAGAGAGTATTCCCCCTCTCTGATCTTCTCTACATTATATAGAATGACTACAGTGGTGCTCTAGTAAGTTATAAAAGACAAGTCAATTTGTCGGACCAAAAGAGACAGATGAGAGCAAAATGCAGCTGTCATGGTGAGAGCTGGTCAAACAGACAGAGGCAAAGTGAGAGCAAGCAGGACCTGTTTTAAGAGGGCACACCGTGTTCAGCCCCCTGTCTCTTAATCCTGGGCGTTTGTCGTGGCTAATTATGGTGGACAAGCCTCTTTATCGAACCCGCTCCTGCCATCGGCATTAGGATGCATGAGCTGCGCCTGTTGTTTTAAACGCTCTCATTAACCACACAAATCAGTGCTGTTGACAGAGTGCTTTTGAATTAAGCGTCTCGCCCCCACCACCGCGCGCCTATGCTTGCAGGGCCCAGGACAAGGAGCAATTTATAACACCATTAGCCACACTCGCCGAGGTTACAGGCATCAAAATTGTTCCCGTCTAATTATTCTTAATGGATACAGGGAGGGAGCGACGCTCAGGACAGCTTTTTCATTAGCCCTCAATCAAGAGGGTCGGGGGAGAGAGGGGTGGGCCAAATGTAGTGCTCTGGCAAACGGGAAATCAAAAATAATCGTGTTTGCTTTTTTCATAATACAACACATAGATGGAGAGAGAGAGAGGGACGGAGAGAGTGTGGGGAAAGGGGAGGCAGACTGGAAAAAGACACACAGCTCTTGACATCAGAAGAATTCTTACTGTTGTCTTGCCAGGCGCATGCATATTGAAGTGACACTTCATTTACTTTTACTGCCTTCCAGAGTAATGGCAGGGTAAACTTGTGCTGCGTAATAGACTGGGTTATTGGTTAATGAATGGTGAAGTGGAGTTCAGAAGATAAACATTTAATTGGTCAGAAGGGGAAGTTGTTAATGAGGTTCAGCCCTGTTAGTACTTCACTTTTCAAGTAATCCTGCAATGGAACGTACATATGTTTTCAGCACAAAATGTCATTGACTGTTTTGAATGGACTGGCCTCTCATTTTTAACTAAATGTATATAAATGCAAGACAGTGAGGTTCAGGGGACAGCTCTAGCTCATGGTCCCAAAGATGAGGCTCAAAATAAGGCATTTACTTCCTTGCGGTCGCCCCTAAACTGTGGGACAAGCTGGCGTCCCACATCAAAATGGCCCCCACAGTTCAATTTTTCACTTATTTTTTGGCTTTTAACCTGGCAAGAAAGTTGTGTGGTTCTCTAAAGACTTAAGATTATTGTTTATTTACCTTTTTATCATTATTTGTTGCTTTGTGCAGCACATTTTATAAACAATTTTCGTTCAACATTTGTCATCAGAGATTTGTGATCTTTTTTTTCCTTGACCGTTAAGAGAAATGGTGGGGAGCCGCACTTAAAAACTCTGGTGCACTTTGGAAAATAAAATCTGGATTACTTTAAGGTGGGAGGTTATTATCATTCAGGTTAATCATATTTAATGTTTTGGGGTTTTTTTGCAATTGTTATTACCCAACTGTAACTCCCTTAATGCTAACTTATTAGATATTTGCATTTTATTCATGCATCACTGTTAACTGACAGAAAACAGCTTTTATTTTTCAAGCTGGTCAGATAGGTCAGTTTTTAATGGACTAAAAATCTAAACCTTTCATAATAAGCACTTGTCTAGACAACAAGTCACTCATAACTTAATTGTGGCTACAACTGGTCTCTCAGTGAAGCATGTAGCCAAGGGGCCAATCATTTATTGCCTGTGCACTACCTCCTCGCTTCTAACATGGAGGTACACCCTACTTGCAATTAACTTTCCCCTAAGAGTGCTCGATCATACTGTATCTGTCATCTCTCCGTAGGCGAGGGGGGGAAAAGCAGAGAAGCCAAATAGTGAGTGTTAACCATCTTTTTACAAGCCATTAAACGGGAGGACATTACCGCCACGGCGTAGTCCCTTAACGAGGACTGACATATGCGAGGGAGGCAGTTAGCACCTAACATTAAGACGTGGCGGCCCACTGATGAGATGGGACATTGTCCATGGGGGAGGAATCAACGTTAATTAGGGGATAATCGGCACCGCTCTACATCTTCGCTCACCAACATAACCAGCACTTTCGCCCCGCATTTTGAGTATGATATGGTAAAGAGTAAAAGGGGGTATGGCTCGTTTGTGGAGCTTGTAATTTGTGGGTGTTATTACAGTGGAGAGTGGTGCTCGTACTCTCTGCAGGATGGAGGCAGAAGCATGCAGACGATGCATTACAGCAGGATGTGGCAAAGGAGCTGCACAACATTAATCACTCTCCTACTGAGCTCTGGTCGGTTTGTTATTATTAATCACATACATATGTTGGACAGTCGCAGGTGTGATGAGGATATAATAGTCACATTATGATTAAATAACCAGGGAGTTGAGTACATTTACAATGTCCTCTGTGATGGACAATGATACCGTTTATAGCACATAGTTACACGGGATACAAAATACAGAAGCTTTTTTGGGGCAGGTGATGCATCATATAACATAGGACTTTTGTTACAGGAAGGAAGGAAGTAGTTTGGATAAGTAAATACTTAAGCTTAAAATATAAGAGTGTGTACTTTGGTTTAATAGTACTAATAATGCTGGTTATATTTTGTGGAACCTTTTCAATGCTTCAGCAAACGTGTGATGTCATTTTTTTAGAACTTCTATACATGTATATTTCTAAAAAAAAATACCAGAAAGTACTAAAGCGTAAGATATTTGTGTGAAAGTCAGTAGCTTTGAGGATGGACTTAATTGTTACGTGCCACTCTATAGCATCACTAGCTACGTAGTATAACGCCAGCTAACATGGCAAATGTTTTGCTTTGCTTTCCTTCTAAACTGATTTTTTTCCCAATATAAGTTACTACCCAAGAATTAGTTTATTTAGTTTATTGTTACAGTCAGAAGAAGGAAGAAGTCAGTGCACAAAATAAAAATGTGGTGTAGTACGGAGATGTTATGGTTTTGTTTGTACTATTCAAGTTGGCTATGTGCTATGCTATGTGTAATATTTAATGGACTTTTCCAATTTTACAAGAGCCCTCCTATATTCCTCTAACCAATTTATTTTTTAATGTATTTTATTTAAATATCTTGGTAGATAAAATAGTGACATGTCAAGGTGTTCAAACTTGCCATAGTTTTAGTATTAGAATCATACTTTGTACAGATGCAATAGGACTTTTACCCATCCTGCACTTGGGCCCTTATAAAAAAAATTATATTTATGTAAATATGTGAAAGATGTATATGTGAAAGACAGTATTACTTAACTTTTTTGTATTTATTTTTGGAAACACTGAATACATTGATTAGAAAATTCTATGAGCGTCTTGTGACCATTATCTAGTAGTTTTACAGCCTTTACAGCACAGTTTTACAACACAGAGAGTGAACTGGTCAAGTATGATGTAAACATGGCACATGGTAAAGACTCCCAGGCCATTTTTTTCCTCTGGCCTGGAGGGCATCCAGGGGCACTGAAATAGACACAATCAGACTAAGCATCTCCAGAGCACGCCGGTTTAGCCTGTAGCACTTTGTGTCACAATCAAGAAACAAAAGAGTAGCACATGCTAGAGTGCACACTGTTTGCACAGGTCTGTATTCAAACCTGTAAAGGACAGTGTGTTGGAAGAGAGAAGGTAAAAGCTGCCTTAAGAAATCTTTCTTCAAATTCATTTTACACTGTATGGGTGTTTTCTGTCAATTAGCCTTTCCTCAATGGACATAGTGCTAACTGGACCAGGATAACACTCTCCTCCCCCTCTTTCCCACAATGCCCCTGGGCCACAGTGATGTACGTAGCTGGACAGGCTAAACTCATGCCTTCCAGCAGGAGCCAACCAATCAGGTTGAATTATAATCTGTGCGTGCCAGAGCGACATGTCAGTGGAGATTCGGGTTGGACACTGCGAAGCCTCGTTCGAGTGGTCAGTCAGTGCCCTGGAGCCTAATGCCTCAACTTCTATATGGGATAGGTTGGAAGAAGTGTCCATCTCTTTCAGTAGCCACAGGTAACGGATCGGAACGTTTAAATGTACCATGTGAAAAAACACTGTGTAAATCAAGTCATATTTTACCAACAGATTTTACAGATTTTTGTATTCCAGATTTTGTGATTCTTCTGTAAACAAGATTTAGGTGCAGTATAGTGTAAACTGTCAATGATTCTCTTTATTAGAAATTAGAAATAAAGGCTTCAATTGAGCAGTGCAGAAAACTCTAACCGCCCTACCCTTGCAAAGCCAAAAGGCGGAAAAGCACGGTAATTAAGTGTGACTAAAAGGCAACGATATGCACTGATTAATATGCAATTAAAATCAGAGGAATTTCCTTTTAAAGTAATTAAGCGTTTATTAATCCGATTTGTAACCCCTGAAGTGTCACGGAACATGCTGACTGCCAGAACGCATCGGGCTTTACATCGACTGGTGAAAGAAATGTTCCAACTTGTATCCTGGCTAATTTACTTTAACAATGCACGCAGAGTAGATCAGAACAATACAAATCAGTGAAGAAATCAGGATACACAATAGAAAAGTGACAACAGAATCAACAGCAGGTAGCTAGTGATGCTATAGACTGGTGTGTGACAATGAACTTCAGGAAACACCAGTGGAAAACATTGTAGAGGGTCTTGTTTGAAAGACTAGGCACTGTCACATACTGAAACGTGTATTTTGAAAGTATATACCCAAAGCTGGGATCAGGCTGTGTTAATTTTGACAGCAAATTTAGTTTTAGACTAAAATACAATTTAGTTTTAGCCATAATTTAATGAACTCATCTAGTTTTAGTTGACTAAAGTAATTCTACCTGAATGAAATGAAACTACTACTACTATCCTGTTACGACATAGTATTGAGGTCTGAACTGCAATACACAAATTTTTTATTCCAAACACAAATGTATCTTGTTTTAAAATTGCTTAAATAAAAGAGCATCTCAATACAAATAAAATTAGTAGGAGTACTGAGTATGTCTGCTTTTCCTGAATAATAAACATTTTTAAACATTGTTTGATAATTATATATTATAAAAAGCTGTTATCTTTTTAATCACCTGTCGTCTTTTCATGGTTAACAAATGTTTGCGTCTGACATAAAAACATGAGTTCTGATTGGATCTTGTCTTAACTCGTCCTGTCTCCTTCTTTTGACTGGATTTCATCTCTGTCTGTTCGTTTATATTTGAGTTTTCATTCTCATTAATTACTTTTTATTCAGTTTTCCTTTTACGATTTGGCCGCAAAAATATTGACAAAAACTATGAACAAAATGAACACCATCATCATCAGGTCATTTGCCACCCGAACAATTAAATCATTAATTGAACAATTGTCACGTTGGGTTTCATAGAGCTAACCTTCGAAACCACATCAGCTTTCTTGTCAGCAACTGATTTCACTATTTCCATTTTCAATTACAAGTTAGAATGCTTCAAAAAGTGCTTGTGGAAGGCTGTACAACGGATGGCACAAAACTGCAGAGAACAGTATCAAAAGCCTCAGAGGTAAAACGAAGCAGATGACCGGAGAAGTTATGGTTCTCTTTCCTTTGCTGTGATTTTAATCCTCTTCCCCTCGACAAGTACGAGCATGTGTGCGTGGTTGCACAATGCGGTCATAAGGTCTGACATGGCACTCCGGGGGGCACAAGCCGGTGCCACGTCCATCCGCTGCACTTTCCACAATGCCACACCACGTCCTGACAGGGTCCCGCTTCGTCTTTCTGCGTAATTTAACACCAGTTTCCCAGGCTCCCCAGACAAGTGGAGCCCAGACACGCAACGACACATTAAACACTGCTCATATGTCTTGTCGAGTCGACTCAGAGATTTTTACGGCTTCACCCTCTGAGAAACTTAAGGCACATTTTTATCGAGTAGTACGGTACGGGTCAGTACGGCACAGTTTGGTAGGGAGAATACCTGAAGAGGTTTACATTTCCTTTCGCCGAGTAGGAAAGTGTCACACATCAACATTACATTTAAAACTTGGGCATCAGTTTGAATAAAGAAGACAGTAAATCCTTGGTTCAATGGTGCAAGATGCTCAAAGTACTGTATATCTATATCCTGCTGCAACAAATGGGAAAATCAGAACGTTTTTTGTTTTGTTTTTTTTGTTTCCAACATTTTAAGGACCCACTGTTTAGTTAGGTTTAATTCAATGCAGCAAATCTGTTTTTTAATTAACAAAGCATGTGCCATTAAATGCTTTACAACAATCTAAAAAAGGAAACAGTGGTTGCTTGTAAATGGTAGCATTCTCTCTTTATTCTTTTTTTATTGGAATTTAACTCTTTATTGCAAGGAGAAGATGTGTTTCATTTAAGAAAACATGTCAGTGTGAGTTTTTTTTTTCTTCTGCAGTGGTTAGCTCTACCTGTTGAAGTCAAACTGATGGAGGGGTTACTATAGTAGTAAAGTAGTAAAACAGTACTTTTGGGGGAGATTGTGTAGTCCTTTTGGCAATAGAAACTTACCCATTCTGACCCGACCCACTTTAAACGCACACATCAACTTTCTACACAAAATAATAAGAGCCCAAATTTAAAGTTTAACCTACTTTCTTGGGGTAATCTTTGTGGGAATTATTTTGTGTTAAACCTTCCATTTCTTCACCTCATTGACTCTCAGGTCGCACTATCTCGACTCCTTTTTCTCTTCTACCTTTGACAGTTTCCTGTAAAACAGCCCTGATCCACGGTCTAAGCTCTCTGTCTCTGCGATCCACTCAGCTCCCCTGCCTGGCTTCCATCTCCAAACTCCCCTCTCCCCATGGCTCTCTCATCTCATTGCCCTGCTTGACAGCTCCATCTGATCCACAGAACTTTCACCGAGTATCTCTGCCATTCCCCTTTACCCACAGGACTTCCAAATCCCACGGTTCATCCTCTCAGGGCGAGCTCCTTCCATCCTTCTCTTCCCACTGGCTCTCAATGTGTGGCAAGAGTTGTTGTTTCACTCTTGAGTAGAGCGCAGGTAAGATTCGGAGGGGTTAGCACACACAAGCCTGTAATGCTTGGACACAGGAGAAGAGGTCGAAATGAAAATCCTGCACATGAAGGAAATGGTGTGTCCTCATGTAAAGAAGATTTTCCTAGATGGCTGTTGTTGTTGTTGTTGTTGTTGTTGTTGTGCCATGCTGGCTTGGAAAAGGACACATTTATTCATGAGGGAGCCATTACTATCATGTCAAGATGAGAAAAAGCATAGCTTTAACAATTCTACAAATACAAGGATATCAGAAAAACAAATACTATACTAAGGGTGCCCTGATCAGGATTTTTTGACCGATCACTGATTATAGATCACTGAAATCATTATCGGCTGATACCGATCACTGATCACAGGTTCTATTTTATTATGAACCTTAATAAATTCCATTTAAGGACGAAATAACAGGCACACACTGGAGTGCTACAAAAACCAGAAAAAGAAAACAGAATATGCCATACGGTTGCTGTCGTTGCAGAGTGTGTGACACTGAGAGCTGTGTGAGGGGCGTCTGTGCTGCAGAGCTGCTCCACTCGGTCTTAGTGCTAGCTAGCTTATATAGTATTTATAGTATATATATATATATATATATTATAAAGTATTTTTTCTGGTTGCTTTCCTCTGTGGGAGATTTCCGTTTGAAAGAATTGTTGCAAACAGCAAGTTTAATGTCTTGCTGAGACACCTCAAAAAACAACAGACCTGAGATGTCATTTGTGTATTAAACAAGTGAAAGTGTTGCATGCGTCATTTGATCTCTCCGGCTGATCCATCGTTTCCAGCCGATCACACTATTTTTTAACGGCCGATCATAATCGGTGGCCAGTGGATCGGAGTACCCCTACTGAAAAATAATATAATATAATAAAAATAAATTCATTTTGATTGTTTCCTGACAGAAACATGGAGTTGTAAACCTCTTTCAAAGAAAAGGTGTGACTAGTTGGAAAGATTCTCTGCTACTGTTAGCTCAGAGCATGCTACCATCTCATGAGAATATGTAGGCAGAATGTGTCACATCAATGTAACTTTACATCGAAGCCAGGATTTTTAGTGAACATTAATGAAAGTTTAACAACAAGTGTGAGTTTCGCTGTAGCATTCGTCTCTCCAGTTTGTGTTAAGGCTTTTAGTTAAGAGCAATCAAGTGTGCTTAAGTGTAGTTGTATGTTTTTTCCTAAAACTTACATCTAAATCTTACATATTTTACTTACTGAGTGGTTTGAATTGAATAAACTTTATTGTCTCCCATTTGTAAACATAGGCAGAAATTTGTCTTTGGCTTGTATAATACACATTTCACACACACACAATCCACAGAAGCATTAAATAGATTAAAAAACAAACAAACATATATATAGAGTATGTATATGCTATAATCGTCTAGAATTTTGTGGCTGAGGCCTACTACTGAGACTACTCTTTGAAACAAGAGTCAGACCCTGGTCCCTGTGCTGTGTATTCTATAACCTGGTGGAAACATGTCACTTTGTATTGTTAGAGCATAATTTGTTACTTGTTTTAAAGTCAATCCCTTCAGATTCTTGTAACCATTACTTATACAGTACAAACTTTCAATAACTTACAAGTAACACAACCATTTTTTCCATCCTTTCAGAACTTTGCTGACTGAGACTGTGAGAAGGTTTGTGCTGATCAACTCCTCCCCCTTCTGGCGAACCAGACTTGCCCCCTCCCATCCAAACACACACATGTCCCTACAGCCCTGCAGCCCCGCTTCTTTATTTAGCCAGACAGCTAGGGTCCCGGCTGCCCCTAAGCCCCTGTTAAAACCACTCCTCACCTCCCGTGTCACTGGGCCATGTCTGTCATTTTGAATCCACCCATCCTTTCCCGCTCTCGCACCAGGGGCCAAAAGGTTAATAGGCAGCGAAACAATGGTCCGGCGCAGACACAACAAACAATGGCCCATGGGAGCAGTTTGCCTTTGGGCTGCATCATCTCTCAGCCTTCCATACATGTTCCTTTTTCAGCTTTTTATCCCCTTTATCCCCCGTCCCGACTATTCCCCCTACTTTAGTTTTCCCTGCCTTTCTCGCTCTGACAGTTCCCGTCAATACCCTCGTCTCTGGACAGTCATTTATACCCATTTGCAAGGTTAATTGGCATTTCATTGGCTGCTATTTATATTTGAAAAAGCCTTGTTAGGAGACTAATAAAGTGACTGTGAAGATGCTGCAGAAAGGTAATTACCACATGCGATTAACACTTGGGTGGTGTAAAGTGAAGAGGATGTCGAATTGTCATTTCAGTGGCAGAGTTGAGCGTAATTGTTTCTCTCTGCCGGTGTTGGGAAGGTTATGAGGAAAGGGGAAAAGCTGTTAAATATCCAGTTAGACAGGTGTGTGAAGCGATGAGGAGGGAGGCACGAGGTCCTGAAAGTGCAGTGGTAGAGGATGCAATGTGTGTTTGTATGAGGAAGAGAGACAAAGCTTTATTTTAAATCAGTTGGTGCAGAAAGTCCTGCTAAGGGAAATAAACAAGGCTTTGTCACATTTACCTCATTATAGCTCTAAGTTTTTGTGTAGAAACTGAAGCAAAAGGAACTATATTATGAAATACTATGTAAAATGTCTAGTGGAGCGTAGTATTAGTAGTATTAAATGTATATTTAAATGTGTATTTAAAAATATGGTACTTTATCAACAGAGTCCAAAGCTAAACAGTCTCTAAGAAATGTAGTACACAATGCTTTGCAATGATCTACCAAAGACCTGTTGTGGACATAACTGGGACTTAAAAACCTAGGGCATGAAAGCTGAGACTGTCTACAAAACAAGTTACATCAGACTAAAAACAAGATAAACGAGTATTTAGGGTTTTGAAAAAGATAGTGTTTACACTACACTAAAACTAAGAATACTGATATGTTTAAGTTAGGGAAACACTTTCGGTTTACATATTAATAAACAGAGTATCCTTTAAGGGTGACAAGGAGTCCTTTATCTCATCTGTTCGGAAGGTTAAAATACACACTAGACAGTCTGAGTCTGGTGTTATTATGTAACCATAAATGTCATATTTACACTTTTAATTATACTTAATTTCGTACAGTTTTAACAAGTATTTACCAGTTGCAAACAGTTAAAATATGCACTCATGTATGTTGATGTTCCAGATGTCAGTGGCTTCTGAAAATTATTGAAAATTTGATTTGGGAGACGGTGTCTAACCCAAAACATAGACACAAAAGGTGTGTAACTGGATTCATAATAATAATGCAAATATATATAAAGGTTGTCTATTGCTTCACTGTAAATCAACCATAGCAGAAATTCCATATTGTACGTGTATTTAAACTATTGGACTATTACTGCTGATAGCAGTGTGTAAGATGTGCTTGTAAATGTTAAGCAGATGTGTAGTCCTTCTGTGATGACACTGCTTTTATATTGAGACAGAGCTCAGACAGAGACAGTGTGAGAACAGCAGAAAGACAGAGAGAGGCGAGAGGTGAGAGAGGAAGGATGGAGAAGAATACAATGAAGTGGCTTATCAGGCTGAAGCTTCCCAAATCCTTCCAAGCGCCCATACGGCGAGCGGAGGCAGAGAAAGAGTCAACTCTTAGCCTTCTGTTTGCTCAGCAACCTAACGCAGCGGGGTAGCAACAGCCAGAGAAAAGGGCCAAATGTGTCGAAGGGTAGAAGGGAACACGAGACTGGAGTAGTGATACAGATGAGGTCGACGGAGGTCATTGTGTTGATTTTATTCTGTTTTTCATCAGCTTTGCTTTTGTAATCTGCTGTACATGCACTAACACAATGTATGATACATCTTTGGCTTTATAGCTTTATTTTCTGTTGTAGAGCTGCATAAGAAACGCAACCCAAACATCTCAGTTTCTGTAACCCTTATGTTGCTCTTTCAGTCGCTATATAATATACTGTAAATATTAAGTTTAAACTCCTGGTTTTCTCCATAAAGTTAAATGTTACTAATGCATTTTATGTGTACATTGGTGTTCCGAGATAAAAACTCAAGAAACCTTTAGAATTCTTGACCAGAGATGAGCTATGGCTTGTCTTTTTTTGTCATTGATTTAGCAATAAAAACTAAGTACAGATAAAGGTTTTATTACAATGCTGTTAGTCAAGTGGTTAATTCATTTTCAATTGGGTTCATTCCCTCCTGAAGTTAACAGCTATCCAAACTACAAAAAACTAAATATATATAGCATTTTTCCGGTAACCCCCCAGAGAGAAGTGATAGGGGGATGTCCCCTCAAAGCAAACCCCTCTTCCCCCTCCTTAGTTATTCTACTCTGCCATGGCGTTTTGTCAGAGTCAGCAACAAAACGGACAGTCAAGAAAAAAGAAAAGGGAGGGGGTAAAGAAAGTCTATCGATTAGCCTTCAGAGCTCCACGTGGGCCACTTTCATCGATTAGGAACGAGAGAGCAGCAAAGCACCAGCCATGCTCCGCACCCCCTACCCCCCCACACACACACCTCGAACTCCCCTCCTCCTCCTCCTCCCCCCCCCCCGGCGGTCTCTCCAGGGTCCTTTGTCCGCGAAGAGAGCGATATAATGGCCCTTTGAGAGAGGAAGCGAAGAGGCTGGGGACGGAGGAGAGGAAAAGGCGAAGGGACAAGATGGAGGAGGAGGGGAGAGATGATGGCTGTATGGTGTCTACAGCCGGATTGAGGATAGTCCGGGCCTGGAGCGAGCGGAGTGGGGTGGGGTGTAACAAGGGATGGAGGAGGGGGGCGCGTCGGAGAGAAAGACACCAAGGCGAGAAGAGAAAAGTCTCAATGACAAAAGGTCGGGGCAGCTGGGCTTAGGGCGACGGGGACCAAAGGGAGCAGCGGGATAATCTGCTAAAGCCCAGAAAGGAGAGATTCAGCATGCGCGCCACCCTCGTAGGGCCTAAGAGCAAATTTGCACATAAATAAGGAGCCAACTTTGCTTTGAACAGGAGGTCGAGGGAGAACGCGTCAGAAAAAGGCAGAGTGGTAGATACAGAGGAGTGTTGGAACCACAGCTGGTGGCTTGCAACTGGACCTACACTAAGTTCAGCATTTCAAGCTCTGCCAGGGAAGCCTTTTTTCTCATATTTGAAAAAGTAAGCAGATATTTATCACACCCCCACCCCGCCTGCCTCCCTGCTACATACACACAACTTATTTTTTCTCTTCTTTAACTTTAGCCCACAGCCTTCCTGGTTCGGCCCTCAAAGATTCCCCTGACTTGTGTCGACTTCCTTGGACTCAGGGGACAAGTAAGTGTTGGGCTGCAGGCTTTGTTGTGACTGCACTGCCGCTCAGAGAAGCTAAGTGATTGTGGGAATATGGAGGAATGTGAAATAAATAAATGTGAGGAGACAGAAGAGCTAAATACATTACCTCAAGCACAATATTATGGTCCTCGACAGTCCAAAACCAAAACTTCCAAGTTGGGTCTAACCTTCAGAGTGATATACATATGCAAAAGTGGAAAATATGGTCAGTTTAACATGATATTCTGACAGCAAGGATTACCATGGAGAGTAGATATGATATAATTAAATGATCCATGATTAGTTCTCTCCTATTTCAATCACTTACTGTGTTATTCATTATCTGATGCTACTGTGCAAACTCAGACTTCCTACCTCCATCCAAAGACATATATAGGTAAATTAGTGACTCTAAATTGTCCATAATGCAAGAGTGAATAGTTGTCGGTCAGTGTGAGGATTAGCCCTGAGATTAGCTGGTGTTTGTCCCGGGTGTGCCACCTCCAACATTTGTATCACATCTCATCTTTCTTTTCAATCAGGTTGGCTATACTTAAAAAGGCTGTTCCAGAAGATGAGTACACTTGAAGCGCCGGCTGATTCAGGAATGACTTGAGCCGCTCCAGGTACTTATTGATCAGCTTTGGAAGTTATGAACTACCTGTCATTTCCCTTTCAAGAGGAGCTCAATAGGTATTGACTGGAGATGAAAAGTGTGCGCAAGTATAGAAGGTCTAAGGACAGGGCAGAAAAGGAGACAAGAAGGAGAGCTCAATGAGGGCAGCATATGGGCCCTTGACATGCACAGTCATCAGTGTACACAGATGGACTCACAAAGACTGAGCCCAGACAATATATTCACACCCATGCCTCGTGCACTTGCATTCTTTTGTTTAAGGCCCATCCGGACACGGACATGAAGGCAAATGTCCAAAGCAGTGACAACAGCTACATATCCACTAGGACGTGCATATGGTGCTGCCAAGGCAACCTGTTTATGTACCAGTGTTTGCCCATTGGCCACCCTCTATTCACACCCTCTATTATTCTGTTCAAACTCGGAAATGTATTATTTTGTGATCACATTGTGTCAGGTTGACTGCGACAACTATGGTTCATAATTCTAGCAGTTGTTTTCATCCCAACACACAGGTTACATTTGACCATTGACACAAGAAAACTAGTTATGGTCACAAAATATAATGCCCTGGTTGGGTGGATGTTGGGTAATTGTGTCATTAAGATAAAAGCGCATTGTTATGTTTCAACGTCACTATGAAGGTTTTGTGATATTCCACTATGTAACTCTGAGTGACAAGGCACATAACCACCTCATGTAAACATACCTAATAAAAAGGAAAAATGTACAGCTTGATGTTACTTTAAATTGCCTTTGTTATTATAAAAATATTCACAAATACTGTTTTTTACACTTTTTTTTTAACTTATCTTCCGACAGAAAGCTAATAGATAATATAATAAACTGCCAACATGGTAAAAGATAGCCTGAACCAAACACTTGTATTGCTTCCTTAAGAACAAGATGAGTTGATATAGGACGTGACAAAATCACAGACAGAATACAGCATCATGTGGAGAGGGAGTGGCTGTATAAAGCCAGGGATTGGAATAAGGTTGCAGAGGGGGACGTGTGCTGGACAGTGGTGTGTAGATGAGGACCCTGTGGGAGGGCCAGGGATTTGTGGAGGTGGCGTACGGCCTCGTCATTGCGCACACGACCTAGAGTTGTTGTGTGAGCAGCCTGTGGACACTGACAGGCATGTCGCCCACTGATCCAGATCACAGACGCCCTACTAGGCAAAGATGAAGGGAGGGCTTTGGGTCTCCCTAATCCCGGCTCATCCATGTTCCATGTTCCGCAGCTCCCAACCATGCTTAGCTGAATTTCACGCTGAAATCTTTTCGTAAACCTAAAACCAGTGCTCTACACTAAAGGGATAAGGTCAGGGTGGCAATAGGATGAGCAACCTTTTTGTCACTGTCAAGAATCTTGTGGTCTCTTTTGACTATGGTGAACACTATTATTCCTCCGGTTTACACTACACGTCTTTGATCACAGCTAAGTCTGATGTATTGTTGCTTCATTTTATCATGTATTTCAGACGGCATCACTGTTTTTTTGCCCTTTTCTTTCACTAGTGCAAGTGGCCTACTTGTTTGAAGAGGAACCATCTCATCAGCTATCCCTAACTGAAGCAAGCAGAACAGTATTTCTTTAGCGATGACGTCGAGACACAGGATGTGAGTAAAGAATGGGTCTAAAGAAAATAAAAACCAAGGTAGATGGCAACCTCCTCCAGCAATATCCAGCACTTTACTGAACAGGAGCTCCCATAGATAAGGCTTGAATTGCTGGTTTCATGCCAGCTGATGCCATCCCTTTTTTATTGAGACACAGCCACATTTTTCCAAAAGAAAGCAAATCTCCACCAGAACTAAGTCTTCCAGAAGAATGGTAAAGCAGCAAAACAACAACTAAGCATGTTAGTTCACCTCCACAAATATACATGCATCTTGGCAGGGTAATGAAAGACGAGTGGCCCTTCGCAAAATGTAGACAATTACTTCAGAGCAGCACTGTTGTGCTGTACAAATAACGCCTCCCCAGGAATCACCAGTGATGGAAACCAAATGTGAAAGCTGCCATTGGATTTTTTGTGATGAGCAGAAGAATGGCCGCATTTACTACACGTTATCGCAAAACCCAAACACATTAGGGGCTATTCAACATAGAGGGTTGAATCCTTCAGCCCATTCATTCTGGGCGTTTTCATCATTCTGTTTGTCTTAGGGGCAAATTATCCTCCTTAGATCGGTGTTGATTCTGCACAGCGTGAGAAATCTGCATGATGAAATACTTCACTGTAGTTGAAATCCTATAAGGTTTGTGCACCATTAGTGTAACATTACATGGTATGGGATGAAATGTGTGTGCACAGTAAAAGTAGACTTAAGCATATCCCAAATAAGGTTGATCTTCTACTAGAGCACTTCTCTCTTGTTGAGAGCCCAAAGATACCTCCCAAAAGGCTACTCACACATCCTAATTACAAGACAGATAGGCCAATCCTGGCTGTATATATGATGGCTGGCCTGTCTCAGTCTGTGTGCTAAGGCATACAGCGGACTGCTGAGCAGTTTACTTCAGCTTTGATAGCAACAGCATCAACAGCAGGACCTAATGGGGTGCATGACCGAGAGATCTGAGCACAGGTCTTCCATATGCATCTCCCCACTGCATCACAAATCTCATGCAGCATTACCATGGGCCTAGGAGAGAGGGTAAGCTATGCCACGCTAGCGATGTTCAGTCACGTAGCATCACAGTAAATGGGATTTTTCAAATTTGTGAGTGCGTGTGTTTGGTGTGTGCCTTTTTGAGTCTATAATTTGTGAGAAAGGTGCGGGAGCTCTGCGAGTGTGTGTTTGAATATCTGGTGTGTGAATGTGGGACTCAATGTTGGTGTGCAGAATATCATTATGCGTGTTTGTAACCGCCTCTGTGCAAGTACATGGCGAGATGTTGTTTACTGCCTCTTCGGCGGCTAGACTGCATGACGGCAGTCAACACGGGGGGGTAAAAATAGCGAATGGGTGAGGAGAGACAGCGCCAGGGTGATATAGCGGCTAACTGGGGAGCTGTTTAGTTTTATGTTAATTGAAGGGGCCTACACAGAACTCTATTGACAGTTAACATGCCCTTCAAGGTGTTCTTTGTGGTTCAGCACTTCTGTCAAGACAGAGGCAGTCATTTTGCTTCACCTTTATTTATATGCTTGACTACTCAGAACATTATGGAACACCGTGGGGCCCAGTAATAGATGTAAGAGGGGGGCAGTTGTGTGTATGAGAGGTCAGACACAGTGTAGACGACCCAACCAGGTATCCTGACGCTCAGTGAGTTATCCAATAAGAGTTTGACCAAGCTGGGGTAACTAAGGATACAGGAAGAACAAAAAATATTCTCCAGCATTTTTTTCTGGAAAGTATGCAAACTGAGCAAGGCAGAATATTCTGTAGAACCTTGTCTGACCTCTGCAACAATCATACATGTTGACCCAGATACAAATAATATTGACTCAGATGCACATGTCCTGTCTAAAGCCAAGAAGCAGATTTCATTTGAATTCATGAACACACTTGAAGACTGTTTTGATAAGTGGGGTCTGAGTGTCACTGCCATTTCATGTCTAATTGGTTGGGTATACATCTCTAGACAGGACTAGACAGGGTTTCCCACTTGAAGATCAGAGGGCTCAAATACCAACCCAGTCTTCCATCACGCCACCAAGGTCACCTGTCACTTAGCACCCCTCGACCACTGTGCATGTTTGATTTGGTTGACACATTAACAGACAACTGTGACATTTAGTTGTTGATGCTGGGAAGACTATGCCCTTTAAACTACATATTCACTCTCGACAACCCTGTGATTCTGCCTGTGTAGCAAACTTGCCACGTTTTCAAAGTGTAATTGCCAATTAGTAAGGAATTAAAAATGCATTGGAATCAATTAGTATTTAACATAAGGTGAAGGTAAACCATATACCACAGTAGCCTCTGTTGCTGTAATGCCACCCTGCTCTCTATTAATCAAATACATGTAAACCTCATTATGCAACCACCAAATTAGCATCAGCACTTTTGCGCTAAATGGAAATAACAAGGCTGTGATACTACAAACATTGTCATTTTCGGTCAATAAGACGAGAGAGACCTCCCAGTAAAAAGGACAGTGATGAAGTACAACCGAATCAAATGAAGTCACTATGCTAATATTAGCTTGGTTGAAAAATGTCAAGCTGGAGAGGTGCGCTACATGGCTACAGCTAATCATTTAGGTTAATTGAGGTTTCCCAGAAAGCTGAGTCTCTCCATCTCTGCTTCATGTAAGCGCTCCCCCGCAAAGACTCCATGGGCCGGTAGTGAGCAGGAGGCGGGTGCTCTAATTACATAACCTGCTATTATCACGGTATGACCCAAATCTAAGTGGAGGAGATGCCAATTGATGTAACAAGTAGAGGTGGAAAATGAACTCCAAATCATCAACGCTGTCAGAGAAAGGTTGCTTAATGTTTGTGGTAATACCCATAATGTTGAATAATAAAGTTTATATCTCAGAAAAATGGATGATATCTCTGGAAGACTACTGTATTTTAGATTGGATATGGAGCAGCTCTGGTTTGGTTCACACGAAGCGGTTAAGGTTAGGTAACACTAATTACATCAGTAGGCTATTGGAGCTACATTAACATATACAAATCCGCAAAAAAAATCCTCTCCACACATCTTGTATACGCACAAAACATTTTGCAGCAGTGCAATGAAGAATTTTCAACATTTTCTACATTACAATAACCCCCGCTATCCTCATTCCATAACCAGGTGTTTACAGCTCTTCCCCAGTCATATAAATAAATAGTTTAATGTTGTTCTATTTCTAAACTCATTTCTTCATAAACATTAGAAACAGTACACAACGCAAACATCTGGGTGTTTTTATCAGAGCTATGTGGAAGTGAAACTGTCAGAGTCATAAATAATATAAACTACTACTACTATTACTGCTATTAATTGCTGATATTATAAATTGTTCCTAGTAAATTTCATAATACCCGTGCAGACCAGCTGAACACAGAGGCAGTCATGGTTATCATTAAACAGTTTATTTAAATGAAATGCTAAATCGCTTGTGGAACAAATGACTGACTACTACTACTACAGCTGCTACTACGACTTCTACAAGTAGTTATGCTATTGGCTGATACTTCTCTTGCTTCTACTACAAACACTACCATCACTACCATGAGACTTGGGACCTTGTTGCTTTAATTTGACAGTGCTACCTTCACTGTGAAAAGTTATTCTTAATTTTTTCCATATTTAAAAATGTTACTAGAGTAAAAGTAAGCGCTCCAAAATCTATGCTGGTCAAAGTTAAAAGTATGTTTTAGGAGGAAGGCAACTATATTTGATTAGACTAGCTCGTTACTATCCACATATGGCTGTAATATGTTTCGAGGTCATTTCCCGCCTTAAATATTCCCATTGTACTTCCATTTTTCTCATTTTATTGCACATTTGTCACACTTAAATGTTTCATCTCAAATTGAAATATTAGACAAAGATAACTCAAGTAAACACAAAATGCAGTTTTGAAGTGATCATTTTATATATTATGGGGAAAAAAGCTATCTGAACGTACATAGTGTGAAAAAGTGGATGTGTCATCTTGAGGTCCCAAACTGATGGCTGGACATAATCCAAATATGCAACAAAAAATAAATAAATAAATAAAAAGAAATCAGGACGGCGCAATTGTTATATTCACATTTTTACATAAGATTTGGTATTCAGTTTATACATACCACTACCTACAGGTTTACAGTAGTTCAATCTTGTCTTTTGAGGATAAATCTATCAATGGGAGCACAGAGTTCATGTAATTAGTTGGGCTTTGCCAGTCTACTCTGCCATCATCCTCTTCACCTCTGTGCCCTGCGAAGTTGGCAAATCAATGGCACCCAGGTCACGGACTTTGAGTGTTTGACCCCGGGGCGTCGGATCACAAGTAGAGCCTAGACTGTACTGCACTGGACCCTGAACACAAGCGCAAAGCTGCTCGTCGTGCAATAAAGATGATTTAGCACTGGAAGTCTACCTGCACGCCACAAGTCTTAGGTTTGTGTGCCTTTTGATTAATCATGGCCCGAGAGGGATTTATTGTATGGGGGATATTTGCCTCAGCGATTTAATAATGGAGGAGGAGGAACACAATTAATCAGATGGGGTCCACACATGCCCCCCTCCTACAAAAAAAGTGTAAAATTAATGACTATGAATATGTATATTTGTTTGTGAGATACATTAACATGCACTCGGTACAAGATACTAGTGATTCTATTGTAATCTACTACTGTTTCATGGGTGGCCGGTTATCATTGCAGAGGCATGGGTTAGTTGAACTTATCGTCATGTTTTTATTTGATCCAAGGGTGTATCAAATTCCTCACCGCCCCCTCAGTGACAGAAAGAAACACAGCCACACACACACACACAAATAGAGAAAATGCCATAGCTTGGTTTCCCTCCCCTGTGTTTTGAATACGCTCACAGGCTCGTGCAGGTATGGGAACCTCCCTCCCACTCTCATAATCATCTACAAGCTGGCTGGCACTATAGAAAAATAATGATGTGCCGTCCTGTTGGCTCATTTATCAGCATGTTTTACAACAGGCGCCGGGTGGAAGTAATTAAACTCTGCCATCATTACAATGAGCCAGGCCCCCCTCTTAATAGACATCCAATGAGACACTAGAGGCCTGCCTGGTAATTGTAGCTCCAACTATCTCTATCTCTGGCTCGCTCTCATTCTATGTGTGTGTGTGTGTTCTTGTATGTGTCTGTTACAACCCCCTTGATTCACATGTGGTTTTAATTAGTGAAGAAACAGAGCTGATAAGCCATTGAGAAATAGAATGTACAAGCAAATTAAGCAAAGAGGGTTATGGTCTTCGCACTGTCAAGTGTCTGTATGACCCCTTCATTTACCAATGAATAGGTGAAATTAAACCATTTAGTGGAATCTGGGGATTACAGGTTAATGTCATCACAACCATAGCACCACATCGTGTAATCTCATTTGAATTAGCTCTTTAGGTCTGCAGTTTAGCCTCTTTTGGTCTCAGGTAGAGTATTTGCATAAATTGTCACTTGTGTAAAATTTGGTGAGAATTATCCTGGCATAATTGGGACCATGGGACATTAAGACTCTAGACCAGTCCAAATATGTGTCTTCAATCAAAAATATAGAAAAGAAGGGGGGTGCCCCTTGCAGCTCAGGTAGAGCATACGCCCAGCACACAAGAGACCCAGGTTCGAGTCTCGGTCAGGTCAGGTCATTTGCCCAATGTCATTCCCCATTCTCTCACCCCAATCTCCTGTCCAGCTACTGTTAACTATCAATAAAGGCCAAAAAAAAAAAAAAAACAGAAAAAATAATCATATAAATAAAATAAAAAGTTGTAATCTAAAATTTTCCAAACTAATTATAATAATGTCCATTTTTCTTCAAGATGCAGTGTATAAATATTTTGTAGTGTACATCTGAACAAAATGGTCTATTTTGCATTCATTTTCTTTCATAAACAAGCTTAGACTCTTAGTATGCTATTTTCCACCAGATTTCACTACAAACTACATATCCCATCTTTAAAGGTAACATTTTGTGAAAATAATGTGAAGTTTATATCAATAATACATAATATGATAATATCCATGCTTCTACAACATATGCACACATAACCCCACATGTTTTCAAATATGACTTCACAGTAGTTTTTGACCTTTTGGATATGAGGTCTTAATACTTTTTTTTTTTGTCAGAAATACAAATGTAATATTTTCTTAATCATATGAAAATCGAGGCAAGTGGTCATTCAGTCCATACTGAAAATTGATCGTCCTCTTAGACAGTGTGTTACTAATACATAATGAATGTCCTAAGGTCTAAGGACATTTATACTAAAGGGTGTTTTAAGACCAAAATTGATAAAAGGACTTTTTCTTTAATGATTATGAGTTGGCTTGGCCTCTGTGAACATGTTTTAGGCTCATCTGTCATACTGAAACAATGGTGATTACTTTTCTCAAGGGTATATCAGCTATTACAACCCCTAATTGAAAATTTACATTGGTTCACATGCGGACACAGTGTACACAGTAGTTCCTTTAACATACCTGTACCATTTAGTATCACTTACAGATCTAATGGTGCAATTACCCTTCACCACCAGCACTAATAGTGCTCTAAGAGAACCCTTTGACGTTTGGCTGATGTTATGACCCTCGCACGTACCCCTTTAAACCCCCATCTAGCTACCACTGTAATGTCTGCACTCAGCCCCTGCAAAGCCCCAGCTCTCTAAATATCGATTAGGCCCACAATCCCAACTGCTACCCCCACTCTCCAACACCAATCCTCCCCCTACTTATCTGGTTCTTTCCTTTTCCATGCTCTCCCCACCCACCTTAATCCCAGGATAATCAAATAGGCCCAGACTGACTCTCCAGCGCAGTACCAATTAGCCAGTGAATGGGTCTGGGGCTGGTGATAGTGGTACCAGCAGAGGTGGCGGCCGGCACAGTAGTATCCAGGGAGGCTGTAAACATCCATTAGTGGTTAACCATCCCTACTCATTTTTCCTCCCCAAAGCTCTCTCATTAGTGCAGTGAGCCCTGACAGGTAAACAGCACTAATGGGAATGGCCTATCAATAAACACCTCGTGTGTTAACAGGAAGTGCTAGCAGGGGGACAGAACATACAGGCCAACGGTAGTAAAGAGGGAGAGCACTAAATTCTCTGATATAAATAGCAGTCAACATGGCGCGGTGGTAGGTTATTAGTGATAGATGTTACATTGTGTGCACTGATTGTGTTCCTGGGTGTTTTGGCAAAAGGTAAAAAGGAGTGTTCCATTCTACAACAAGAAAGCAAGAGAAATATTATCCATGTAAAAGCTTTCTTTATGTATGATTTTTGTCCAAAGCACTGTTGAATACAGCCACGTTGCAAGGAGGCTACTTCAAAGCATGGCCCAGAGTTGTTTCTAAAACTCTTGAGCAACGGCAGAATGCATTCCTTTATGTCAACAATCTCACTTTAGGCCTTTTTACACAGTAACAGCAGTAAAATAGCTGACTTAAAAAGATAGAAAGTGGCAAAAAGGTGATCCAAGTGAGCGTTTATTGGAAAAAATGGCATATAGTGTCAGGTCTAATACACATGTTGTTATTTACTTGTTAATATTTACAACAATATTTTGGTAACTGTTTACACAAGCAACAACTTGCCCTAAAATAACTTTTTGCTGAAAAAAGTGGATTGAAAGTATCCTTCCCTCTGTGTACTTTTACTACAAAAGATACACTGGAAAAAGCAATGAATAGTATTAGTAGAATATTAGAATAGTATTGAGAGGTATAAAGGGCCATAGAAAAGAGTTTTGATGAGCTATGAGGCTACTTCAAGGCTTGACCTCAGAGGTTTCCAAGACTGGCTTTATCCATCCCTTTGTGATAATGCACACACTTTGTGCATCAGTTCTCACATAAAAGAGTAAGAGAAAGTGGAAGGAAAGAGCAGAGCAAGACTAAGGAGAAAGAAAGAGAAAGGGTGAGGGTAGAAAGAGAGGCTGAAGGGCTGAGATGAGAGAGATGTTATTTATGTTTGGAGCAGGTTCACTCTGAGTTCACCTTACCATGAGACGTCCCCGGGCGGTGACAACTGTACTGCTGCTGATGTGTGTGTGGACGCCACCATCTTTGTGTGAGTGTGTATTTTTACATAAACATGTTCACACAGGAGCCTGTGCATGTGTGTGTATAGACTGAGGGTCAACTACTGAGCGGTAACATCTGAGAGAGGACAGAACGTGTAGGGTGGATGCACTATATGTACCGTGTGTACTGTGTGAGTCCGGGGCCCATTACTAAGGCTGTGGAGCACTAAATCAGCACTGCTACTGCAGTGGATAAAGCCAATGATACACGGATTACAGCCACACTCACTCTCGCTGCCCGCATTTATCCAGAGCCAGACAGATAAAGAGACAGCGTGTGCATGTGTGTGGGAGTAGGCCTTGATACATATGGGCCAGTTCTTGTTCTGTATGTACACCATCTGTGTGCATGCCAGACTTTGCTTGAAAATGCATCTCAGTGTTCATTCATCTGTTTCTGGCTGCATGATTATCACACACAAAGTGAGTAAAGAGACACAGATAAAGACATATAGAGACATCATGAAGCTGGATCTTGTTTGAGCAGTGTCTGTAGCCTGAGGTTGTATGGACTTTAATCCAACGCCAGCCTGCGCCAATAAACACCACCTTATCCATGTCTTTCTGAGCCCACATTTACCTCATCAGCTCACACTAGACAAACATATTGGCACAACACAAATGTAAGAAATAAAACTTACCAAAGTAGCATTAGTTCTATTGGTAACCAGGAGATCTAGGAACAAAAGTTCAGAACATAAGTGGACTACTCTTTTTTTTAAACCTTAAGCAGTGGACTTTTTTATTCTACACCTACTGTACATGGGAAAATCAGTACTAGAGAGTTTAAAAATAAAATTAAAACAAAATATGTCACATATGAACCTATGCTGGTTATTGAATTTACATTTCTCAGGTCACCATTAAAGCAATATTCAAAATAGTTACTGAATATCACATGTTATTGTTATATCATACCGCTGTTTTCATAAAGGGTGTCCACTGTCCAGGTCCAAGTACAACACCACCTGTCTGGGGTCTGCAGCAGCCTCCTCCCAGTCTACAGCTAGACCTCCTCTGGTCTAATTACACAGGCTGACCTCCCACAGGTCGCCTGAGTAAAGGCCCCTAAAGATCAATATTCATTCTTTTAGATCTGTCATCCGCTTTTGACACTATCGACCACGTTCTCTATCTGCTCTCCCCCTCTCTGTTCTTTATTCATTTATTTACCCCTCTTCCAACCCCCACATAAGACTGCTATTAGTGTGTATTGTAACATGAAATGATACCATTTTAGATTTGAATCACTTAAACATGCTTTTAATGTTTATATTGAAAGGACAACCTCTCTTCCAGCTAAAACAAAGATAAAAAAAAAAAAAAGACATTGCAGTAATTCATTGAATCATGGATAAGCATACGTGCAGCCCTTTATCTGGAGTAGAAAAACATAATATAAAAAGTACAGAAAATGTTTAAGATCTAAGTCCATTTTCAGAATGCATTGACTCTATTTTCCCTATAATTTTTATCAGAAAGTGCTTTTTTTTACCTTTAACATCAGGCAGTACACTATTTTGTAATAAATGTCATGTTCATTACCACAGCCATGTATTTAATTCAGAACAACTTACCTGATCATATTTTCCAGAAAAGTTTTTAAGCATTTCCTTACATAATTGATAATTAATGGTAAAGTTTACTGTTAATAGTTACTTTGCCTCTGGCTTATACAAAGGTAAATGGGCTAAAGAGGAGTTAGGGTCTACTGGGGTAAAAGAGCAAAAGTTGAGCACCCTGAGCTAAATCCAGACTCATCTTTCCACCTGTAGTGCATCATTGACTTTAGCTGGGCCCACTGGCCTCATATTCACTTCAGCAGTGTTATTGTAGATAAGCACCACGTGGCTAATGAACAGAGAGAGGGCTTGTTGAAGGTCAGCCTCTTCATTTAGGGGCCCTCCAGTGGGCTGGCCCACTCTGCATGGATAAACGCATCATCATAATAA
This sequence comes from Rhyacichthys aspro, assembly GCA_036850595.1. Lineage (NCBI taxonomy): Eukaryota > Metazoa > Chordata > Actinopteri > Gobiiformes > Rhyacichthyidae > Rhyacichthys > Rhyacichthys aspro. Next base: position 17,126,212 of record CM072163.1, read on the forward strand.
TGCCAAGGACCCACCGTTTTAAAACTCTTGCATCTTTTTTTCTTTTTTTCCATGCCTGATATTGCCAAGCGTACTTTACGTCTCGGATATTCCCCTTCATCCGAATTATGTTGATTTTCCTGTTTCTTTCTGAAAGGCTTTTAAAGGTCTTGGCAATTATCCCTTTGTGGATGTGCTTAGAGAAGGATGCTGTCCATCCGGTGTCTGCTGATGATAGGGAAACATGATTTAACACAATCAGAGATGCAAAGCGAGGCCGGAGAAGGGTGCTGATGTGACCGGGTGCCAAGGCCGGCCAAGGTCATGTTCATCTGCATGATTAAAGGAGATGAATTCTGCCCTGACCTCTGGATTATGCCAGGAGGAGGCACTAGAATATTGTGTGGACGTGTGACCACAACTGATTCCTAACCTTTCAAAATTGTTCAGAGAATTTACAATATATCCCTGTGTTTCATTAACAGGGCTATTTTCTATTAAAAAAAAAAAACTTCCATCAACAACAGCAGGGGAAGTCGTGCAATGTGCAAAAAGTTTCCGAAAATCATCTGACAATTCATCACCCACCCATAAAGTCCATTTTTATTTCTAGAACAAGAAAAAAGCAGATGGCAAAGTCAAAAACTATAACAGAAGCTAACTCCAGGTTACCAGCAACAGCTGTAACTTTACCATGAAAAGGCTTCACAAAAGTTTTGAAAACCATCTTCTTTGGTGTATTATAGAACAATACATTTTTAGCCATGATAAGCTGATGGTTGCAGGACTCACGAACATCAAAACAATGAAGTAAAATATTTGCTATACTCCATTAAATGTACACACAGCATTTTACACAGCATTTGTATTTCATCAAATGCTGTCAAAGATGTTTTTGTCACTCTGCTCCTACTTCTTGTGGACAGAGAGTAGGTGGGGGCCACGCTCCTGCTCTCTACTGTCCCCTCCTGGACGTAAAAGGCAGCTGGACCATGTCTTTATTATTTACTTATTTTTTTCCCCATCATGCTTGTTTTTTTAAAAATACACTTTGTTTGGAGGCCTCAGTGGAGGAAACATAGCTGTGAACAATTGTAGTTTATTTCTGCATTAATAGAAAGTGGCAGGAAAACCTGGTGTGCTTAACTTTTATTGTTTTTTGATTATCAACAAAAGTGAGATGTATGTTTGTTCACAGTGAGCAATTTTAATCCCTCTGCTGCTAAATTGTCCTTCAAATAATGAAATGTGAGTACCATACAGCACATTTTTGCTGAAAGCACTTGTTTATTAAATAAGTTGATGTACAATCAGGAAAGGCTGACAGAGCCTCTCTTTCAGCACAGTACCTCAGACTGTATGTAGTAACAGTAATGTATGTTCTAATAAAAAAATACATCAAGCTTTTACAGTTACAGCTTAATGGTCTGCACCGTTACTGTAAGGCCACCCTCGTCGCTGTACCTGCTGCTCGTTTCTGGAAGTGTCCAGTGCTGCTCCAAAGCCTGCACCAGTTTGCCAGCTGGCTGAGGGAACAGCCAGGAGGCGTTTTACCCCCCAAGACATTCCCCCCATGAATACTAATGGGGCAGTGCTGCTGAGGCCACAGCGGAGGAGAGGGAACAGGAAGGTAAAGGAAAGCCAGAACGAGAGAGAGAAAGAAGGAGACAGAGTGGAGGTTGGACTGTGGAAGGAGAGAAGTCCCTCTTGAGATTTCACATAGTTACACACTGATACACATAAACACACAGCACCCCCAAACCGCCCTCTGTGCCCTACCTTTCCAGTTAACGAGATGCAAGGATCTCTTAGTGGGAGAAAAGAGCCGCTTTGGCTTCGCCTCCTGAATTCAAATGCTCATTTGATATCACTGTTCCACAATAAGCTATGAATGCACTGTGAACTTTTTTAACCAAATTGCATAAATGCCACCAAGTTTAAGTTTTTTACATCTGCAAGCTAATATGCAATCTTATAACAAGATAACATATAACACATGAATACAATGGTAGAGGCGTGAAAGAAAAAAAAGTGAGTCTAGTTATCCACATGTTCTGATATGATGTGTGTAATCATTACATATTTACATACATACATACACATTTTTTTTGTTTTTTGATTGAATTGGATCAGGGCATGATTTCTTGCAGTGTGCATGCTATTCACACAAATGACAAACCTATTCATTTTTTATTAGACCATCAGTTCATCAGGTGTATTCATCAAGGCGCGTTATACAGTGTGCATTACTTTAAATTGGAGTTGCTCTCTACTACTACTAACTGCTACTAATAATACATTAAGGCACCCTATCAGAAGAGCCACTTTGTGCATTTTATAACTGATTCTAGGATCAGCGTGACTTGGTTTTGTCTTGTAATTATAATGCATGTATAGGTGTGTAATATTAATTGGTATATTCTAAGAGTGATTAAGTAGCTCCAGTTCCAGCTTAGGTCATTTACAAATTAGCAAATTTCATGTTGCTTTCAATCATGTAGGTGAAAGGTACTGCAGTGAACTGTGACTGTGTTCATTTGGTATGCATGTTTAGGCCCAACTGAAATAAACACATATATTTTGATTCTTTGAATACAATGATAAAAAAGGCGTTTTATTAGGCAGGTATACTTCACTGCACTCTTCATCTTCCCAAACTCCAGAGAGTGGAGGTGTAGTGCCAATACCCCGATGGACACTAGGGGAATGCTACAGACAGAGGAGCAGTGAGGTGGAGGTAGTGGGACGGGGTTCAACAGGAGTGAGGGGCCTCCGCAGCAGAGGGCCAGGTGTCAATCACAGCCTCAGGTGGGCTTCAGAGACATTTTACTGAGCTCGCGCGCACACACATCCACACACACATCCACACACACATCCACACACACTGGTGAAGCAGCACAGCACCAATATCTGGGGGAATTAAAAATACACTGGCACCGAGCAGAGAGGAGAGACAGAGAGAGGGTGAAAGAGGGGGAATAGAAAAGCGCTGCAGAGCAAATGGGACAAAAGGGGATGTGCAGGGAGATAGGCCTGAATGATGCAAAGGTCGGAAAAAGAATTCAAAGAGCGCAAACTAGATTCACTGAAAGTCATTACCTGCCACAAATTACCTGGGCAACAAGCTTAAAATAAATAAATAAATCAGTTTGCATCAACAGAGGAGAGAGGCGAGAGGCCGGGGAAGGGGGGGGGTGTGGAGGACGGGGGGAGGAGGAGGAGGAGGAGGGGGGCAGTGGCTGAAGAGGGATGAAAAATCGATGGACAAACAAGTGAGAGGGCGCTCGCAAAAAGGAAGCCAAAGGGGGGAAAAATTAAGCATTTAAAGAAATTCTGTTTTGGCGGCGCACGGGAGGATGAGAAAAAAAGAAAAAGAGAGGAGGAGGAACACAAAAGCGCCCGAGGGTGGGGTGAGAAAAGAGGGGGGGGTGGAAAAGACGGACGGACCACAATGCCCTGCAGCTCGATAGGGTTGAGTGACCACATCAGGTCGAGAGGCGAGCGGCCAGACATGGGCCAAAACCCGATGGCTTTAAGTCGAGAGGATTAGATTCAGGGTCTCTCTCCGTCGTTCTTTAACCCCCTTCTCCCTCCGCACATCAACCCGCCCCCCCCGCCCCCTCCCCTCGTGTCTGTTAGTCGGGCCGCCCCAGTGCAGGCCTTCCAATCAGTAAAGAGAAGGACCAAAGTATTACTAATAGTCTGGTTTTAATGTTTCAAGTGGTAAACCAGAGAGCTGGCCCGTATGCTCGGCACCAAGGTAAACAGGTCAATAGTATCGATCCTGATTCCGACTCTCTCCCCTCTTTCTTGAACACACACACACACACAACGTCTTGGCTCAGAAACATGGAATGCATTAAGAAGCGTTCTGCATTGCACTACAGTTAAGAATGTGGAGTTGTATGCACGAAACAAAAACTAATTCACTTTGCAAGTATGTATTGCATCTGACAATTAGCAATATATTCTGGATAAAACTAATTATTCCTACACCTAAAATAAACTGTACTGTACATTCATATTCATTTCTTCAGCTATAGTGTATAAGCTCTAAAAGTGGTCTGTGTGGCAATGGACTTCAAATTTTGGTTGTGCTATATTATGTTGTAATGTGGACAGGAACGTAAAAACACATATTCATCACTGGCTGGTTCTGACTGCACCTTGTAACAACTGGATGACAGCGATTAGAAAGTATAACGCAATGTGGAAAACGGTAATGTTAACGTATAAGGCTGTTTAACATGAAAACACACTCATGTGGACGGAGTCAATTGTGTTTTCTGTCTCAAATCAAAACTGTAATATGTTTTCCGATTGCGTCACAGCATGAAAATTAAGATAAGATAAATATCATTAAGTGGTATTTGTGTTCAGTCCAAGTAATGTGACAATCCATAGTCAGCTTTTTGTTGAATTTGTTATTGTTGCATTAAAATACAACAAAATCCAAAATGCCTATTCAAGTGAGCTTCAAAATCCACACACGTGAAACACACAATCACATATAAAAGAAGTGAGCCCTGAAGTAGTAGTAATAAGTACAGACTGAAAACAAAACACATCTAGTCACCCATGTAATCTCACTCAAAATATTAGCCTAGTGTTGTCTAACAAGTCTGCCTTTTTTTTCCAATCTAGCACCCCACAAATACACAGCAAAGCTAGTCATATGAATACAGATTCCTATTGTCCTTCTAATGTCAATAAAACTCAGCAGTGCCGAGGAACCTGCGTGGTCAGCAACATTACGGGACTAATTAGCATTTTCTTCTTTCTTCTGCTGGTTGATCTGTTTAAACAAGCCTGGGGGGTCTGCTGTACTTACTGTAATTAAAGCAAAATGAGCCACTCCTGCTCGAGAGAAGCACACACAAAGGTTTCCACACTAGGGGGACCTCCAAGTCTCCCACAGTGGCTTTTGTACGTGGAAATAAAAGCCACACAATAGGTAAAGTTGGTATGTAGGTGCAACGTCTTTTTTTTTTTTTTTTTTTACCCAGAGGGGATTCAGGTTTGATCCTCGATGCACCCATGTAGTTCCTGTTGAAACATCCTGGAATGGAACTTTTTTAACCCCTAAACTAAAAACCTGCTGAAGCTGCACCCCAACCAGGCAAAAGAATATTCCTCCTGGGCATTGAATAGAGAATATCAGAAAAGATAATGAAAAGAAGAATGCACAGCATGATTTGTGTAGAGGATTTATTGCTTGCTTGCTCTTTTGTATCTGAGAAAGGAGGTCGAGTGATAAAATGTGGTCGAAAAGTTCTGTGTGATCACTCTTATTGGCTTAGATGATATTAAACAAGCTAGTAGCGCGTCCTCCGAGGCTCCACTCGAGCCGTGTTTGGCTGTGGGCCATGTGGAGGTGATCACTGAGGCATTAACAGCACAGCAATGACACCAGTGTATTACAGCCACTCAGCTCCGGATTATGACACTTAGCATGAATTGGATAACCCTTATTATAGCGTTCATTTAAGCTAACATGAGGCAAATTATAGGCTGTCATGCCACTGATACCAGGCTGTTTAGACAAGGGCTGACACTAGAGAACTGCTGTTGCGTGATTTGCAATGATGAACAATTTCTCTAATGTGAAGTATCTCGGATCTAAAGCATGTGATTATTTCATAAATGCATAATTATTTCTAAAAGGCATTATTTCTGAGTCAATGGTCCTTAGATTTGATGTTTTTTTCTCAAAATAATTTAAAGGCTTTCATGCCCTAAAATGTACACGCACAGCAAATATGAGCAAATACTAACAGCTTTAAGGGACTCTTCAGACTAAAGAACATTTTTGTCCTGACATTATCTGAAGTGGCTGCATGTCTGGATGTAATCCACTCAATTTTCTCACCTGGTTCTCCAACAAGAGCCCTGGCATAATCTTCGGAAAGCTATCATGGGTAAACAATAGGTGCACTGAAGATGTGGAGAGCTGATGACACATATGCTGTGTGGCTGGAGCTGTAAGCGGAGTTTATGTCCCAGTTTGCAGTTTACTTCCTAGTGTTTGGTTATGTTATTTACAAGTTTGCATGCATACGTAGCGTTGATATTTGCACATTAACTACTGTCGTTGCTCATTTGTCTGCCAGATTCGCCGCCCAGACTTTCTCCTGACGTGCGAATGCAAATCTGCGGACATCCTCCAGACTTCTTGTGAACACCACGTCTGGAGGACATGTGTGATAAAGGCTGTAGTCTTTAAGTTTGCTTCAGTTCAAACACTCGGAATAGCACTGATGCCTTGGAGCATATGCCACTGCCACTGCAGCTTCTAGACGCATATGCACAGACACGTAGATTATTGCTTTGGCACGCTGTCATCGTCTGGGAAAGCCTTCAACCTCTGGTCCTGCAAGGCATTTGAGCTCTGAGCTAATCCTAAACACTACAGCTTCGGACCCAGAACAGGTTCAAAAACCATAACCCAAATCCATGCAAAGATAATACACACATTGTCAAATACGACTGACAACAGCGGTTATAGACGCAGAGATTCACAAACTTGAAAAAAGTCCTTTTGCTATAAATGCACGTCACAGAAAAGCACTCATATGCATACTTATACTCCTAAAACCAGTCACATTCCTATTTGAGACTAGTGTAGTTAACTGCACTACTGTATATATGACTTCCTTGGCTGTGACCATTTCTGAGCCAGTATAGCTGTGTACACTATAGAGTTGACACTAGAATGTAAACAGTGTGTGTGTGCAGTGTGTGTTCACAACATGTTTGATGACATGTATAACTCCTGTCTATGTCCTCGTGTGTGTATGTGTATGAATATGCCCCGGGGGGAAAGCATTGTCTTAAGTTGTGTGTGACAGCCAGCCATCCTGCCAGATCAAGACCTGTCAGACTCACAGCCCGGCCCCGGCTCCATCCACTCCTCTCTCCTCTCTCTCTCCATCTTATCTGTCCATCCATGCTGCAGCCTTAAACAAGCAGCAGCACTTATCAGCCAGAAAAATAATTGGGAGGTCTGCCGCCTGCAATACTCCGGTCCTCCCTTCTGTCCACCCGGGTCGCTTCAGCAGTGTCAGCTCCCATTACGGCGAATGTTGGGCGCCACTGCAAAGTCTCACTAACGGTATATTTAGATCTCTCTCGTTTTGTTTCACAAGAAATTTACCAGGGCAAAATATAAAAAAATCTGAACTGAACTGTACTTTGTTAGGGGCACATTCTTATACATAAAAATGACTCAATATTTTGCCTTTTGAGGATTTTAGCTATTTGGTAAGTCTCTAAGAATGATCATTTTGAGTTAAGGGAATTTGAAGCCAACTCTAGATGTTGCATAAGGACTGTAAGTGGGAAAAAAAAATGTTTACTGATATAAAGAAGTAGTAGAAGAAGAATCCAGTAGTAGTACTTCACAGTCTGTTATTTCTTCAACTTACATAATATTTAAACGCCGAAGATCACATTTTGCTGATGTCAAGCAGCTCCAGTTTGAAGATTTCACCAGTATTCAGTCTTCAACAGTTCTAATGTATATTATTTCTAATGTAATACATTCTAATTCCACTAATGACACTCCTCATATATAATATGCACTGTTCAGTTCAAGAATATGACCAGTGAGGAAACTTCCGTACTCTCTTGAAACTTCAGTGTGAATCCCCACCAATGTAAATTTGCCTTGTATCTGTGTTCGTTCCCCCTCTCTGCGGGTGAGATAAAAGTGAGAGTGGAGGAAACACGGCCCCTCTCCCTCGGAGGGTCAGCGGAGAGACAGGAGCTGGAGCTGTGCAGTGCAGGGTGAAGCGGACAGCATCAGTATGTTGTCACTGTCATGTCACGGGGCTGTCTGAGCATCTCGCGAGGGCCGGCCGGCTGGCAAACGGCAGGGGAGAGATAGATCCGAGGAGGGCCGCTGGGAGTCGATGTTGATGTTAGAGCGCTGTTGTAGTGGATATGTACTGGCATGTGTGTGTTGTTTGTTTGCGTGCATGTGTATGTGTTTCTGCACTGAAGAGCCATGACAGCGACAGTGGTTCAGCTGTCATTCCGAGTGCTACGATGCGATTGGCCGGGGCTGACAGGTCAGGGGGGTTCATGTCCAACAGAGTGTTATTTGGCGTGTGTGTGTCCATCTGGGTTTTAGTGTGTGTGGGTAGTACAGAAGTGGAGGCCAGGGTATTACCTCCCAAACGTCACAACCACTGAGCTGTGTCTCTGGAGCTCTCTGCCTAAGTCTGACATGCTGTGACCTCAGCCAGCCCACTGCTATCTGCTGTAATGGCCCTTTATTGATACACTAAGGAGGGTCACAGAACACACTTCACAACAATACCTACGCAACACCTCTTTTTATTCGAAAAAATATGTCAAAGTGGGTTGTCAAACTTAAAAATATAATATAAGTTTTCTAGAAATGCAGAGTATGTTTGCTAATTGTGCAGTGCAAGTGACTGAAATTATCATTTTAAACATAAAAATGTAGGAGTGGTTAAAGCTGGTAAGCCAGGAGGTGATACTGTTATCATCTCATCTTTTCCTATAAGGTGTTTAAATCTTAGTTATGAATATGATTGTTTAACTATAGTCCTATTTTCCACTTTATTGTACTGAACCTAACAGCATGCTAAAGACAAGCACAATAGCTCAGTTACAAGCTAATGTATTTCATCAAACAGAATATCGGTCCTATCAGTCACATCTTCTTCACTAGATTTTGATGTGTAAATGAAGGAAGTTGATGCAAAAATGTTTGAATGATAATTTGCATCCAATGTGAACACAAAATTTAAAATTGTTGTACTAAACTTGGTATGTAGTAAAGTATTTTTCGTGAAGAACGTGTTGTACTTTTTGGAGCAAAGGTGATAACCGTTGCCAACACTGGGCTGCGTACCTGTCAGTAATCCTGCTTAACAAGATAAACCACACTTTTTTAGAAAGTCTTAGTTATTGTAGCCAGTCTAAAACATTTATATTTGTGTTGAGCATAACCTCAGCTCCTACATACTGAAATCAAGTCTATTTACCTATGATACCCAGGGGCACCTGACTGTATTAGACCAACTGGAGTAGCTCCATAGAAACCCTTTAGGCGCTGTGAACTGTGACCCTCTATTAATACTTTTAGTACACTCGTGCTCAGTGATGTCCTATAGGACCCCTTAGATGGTCAACCATGGTCACAATAAACCCTACACAGTTGACTCTTGCATAAGCGAGGGCACTTACTAAAGCCCCGACCCGTTTCTGAATACATTACACACCTAACTACAACTCCCACGCACGTGTCCCCCAACGCCCACATCGCTTTCTGCCCTTGAGCCACTCTCTGCCAAAGCTTTCTCAGTGCAAGTCCGAGTGGCCACAACTGCCTCCCACAATGCACAGGGTGACATTGAGAGGCCCCCCCGAGCCTCTGCGGATTTGGGGTATCCATCCGGCTGCCCGCGCACAAATAAATAATGCAATGGCCGGCTAATGCAGTGGGCCCTGACGCAGTGGCTGACGTTGCCTGCAGCTACCTTTGGGCTGGAAAATAATTACCATGCAAAAGAGGGGGAAAAAGGCCCCCATACATAGTGTAATGGGCTAAAATGGGGTGATACAATGCAGCTGCCCTCCATGCTTCGCTGCCTCTCTGCCTCTCTCTACTGCTCCATCTTTTTCTCCATTTCTGTCACTCTCCAACTCCCTCGCTCTTTTCACTGCTGCACAGTGGCCACTGCCGACTGTTGTCCAGTCCTCTGTGGTGCTCAGCAAAGATGAGAGGCTGTCAGTTGTATCAGACTAATACCCACTGATACAAAGTTCAGCTGACAGTTTCACATTTGTTATTGTATCTTATTACATACAACAATTTTTCTCCTTATTTGTGAACACTGTGAGAAGTTATTAGCAGGGCCATTGCAATTGGGTAGGCCTAAGCAGGCATTTGATGGGGGGCTCAGAGACATGTGTTTTTAGAATATTTGAATTCATGTCACCACAGATATTTGTCAATGACTTACAATGAATAGAATTTTCTCTTCAACTACAAAATTGCATGGATTGCCTAATGTGTACTAAGTTGGGCACTAATTTACTTTTGAAGATTAAAATAACATACATGAAGTGATGTGAATGGGCCTGGCTGGGCTAGGGCCTTGGGTCAAGTTGGTCCATATTCATTTAGTTTAGGTTGCCCTCAGCAAAGTCCATAGGATTATAATTTCAGTAATTGTGATTATTTGTGTTTCTTTTATATAGGGCGGGTCTATTGAATCATTCTTTCCTCTAAATGGTTGTCTAACTGTGTTGATCCAGAGGCACTTTATTCAGCAAATGTTGGTACTGCCCAGTTTTCTGCCTGGATATGTCTATCTAATTGCGTTCAAAGGCATTTCATTCTGTGTCTTTTAGTAAAGCCCTCTGGATATCCAACTCGAACACTCAGAGACCAGACTTTGTATGGAGTAGTAAAAGAATTACTATGGCTGGCTAAGGCAGTGGTCTAATGTGGCTTTCCAAACAGTGGGCCAACAATCTGAAATATGTGCAAGTTGGCTGTTGTGCTGTCTAAAGCTGTTATCATCAATGGTTAATGGTCATGTCATAATAAAAAGTTCTATCCAAAATCTTGATGGTGCATGCATTACCGGTTTTAGCAATATTCCTTTTTTTAAATTTAAATTTTACGCAGACTGAAAAATGTGAGCTGATTTTATGCAATGAAAAGATAGAGAAAGTTCTATGTTTCCATGCAACCGTGCCTTAACCTCAACAGTATATGCAGTATTCCAATTAGGCTTTGGCATTGACATTGGCCTTCGTTTACAGTGGAACAAACAGATGGGTGGGTATGTTGACTAATCCAGTGCTGGCTGAGACGTGCTGATCATGAATAGAGGCTGATCAATGTAGTGCTGTTTACACAGGCCTAACAGTGTTGACTGAGACACATTTAAACACAGCTCTCCTGCTCCCATCTATCAGCGCAGTTAGAGGCTCAAATTTCAAAGAGATTTAGTGGACACTGCTTATGATGCCCACGACATTGATATAGTTTCTTTTTGAAAATCATATTGCTGCAAACTTGAAAACATTTAATGTTATGCTAATAAAAGTGTAAAAACAGTATCCTGTACAGCTGCATAAATTTAAGGAAGCACCTTAGAGGCAGTACCAAAAGACCCAGAATAAACAATACGACCAATCAGAGAAACAAAGTATTGAATAAAGCCCGATCCATTTTAGAAAAGAGGTTACAATTAGCTCGATGGGTTTTCTACAGAGACAAAATTGTGGTGAAGGGAAAGGTTCCAGGATCCATTTCACATTGCAAAGTAAATGGCTGGCCAGGTTAATTAATGTTATGCTCGTTACGTTCAAAGTACCAGCAGAAGGCAAAAAAAAAAGACCAATCACACCAGTCAAATGTCTACAGCACATTATCCATCTTTAGTAATTTCATTTCCACAGATCAATAACTTCTAGATGAACCAGACTTGTAACAATGGTCAGTATTTAGCATTTTTTCTGGACCAAACTGTCTCTTCCATAAAAGCAGATTGTTACAGTGTCCACTATTCTTATACTGTCCATTGTTTTGACAATTTTGTGAAACAACCTCTAAAACGTATTATACTTCTGTATATTTTTTGAAAACATTCCTTATTTCACATTTGAATAGGGGTTAGAGCTTAGGGGTGTTTACTTGAGCCTAGAAATCTATAGGAATTTTTAGGACCTCACAATCTTTTCAAGTCTATGCCTTTGTCTTGTCCTTCACACTAGTTCAAGGACAAGGACTAAGCCTAGCAATGATCTGCGCATGACCTTCATCATCACTTGTACTGCCTGTACTGGGTTGGTAGTGAGCACCATGGAGACCACGGGGCATCCAGGGATAGGGGCATGCCCCCTGCCACCAGGTCCCCTTCACTCTAGGGGCCTGCCAGTCAAAGCAGAAAACTTCTCTTTGAAGCTCACTCAACTCTCCAGAGTGTTTTATTGCCCCTCCACCTTCCCTCCGTCCCCTCCAGACTCCTCACCTCCATCCTGTGCTCTGTTCTCTCCCACTGCTGCCCCACCTTCCCCTGGTGAACCCCTCTTCAAATCCGCTGTCCACTGTCCTCCAAAGCCATCCCCATATTCCTCCTTATCTTTGTCTCAAGCTATGCAATCCAAAAATTGAACTTAAAAAAAAGAGTGGCACAGAAAGAGCTTAGTTTCACTTTTGCAAACCAAATAAGGTTTAAAATGGTAAGGCGTCATGAGAGAGTAACTCTTAAGCTCCGAGAAAGACACGCAGGGTGAATCCCTTTGGCTCGCTTGGTTCAATTTTGAGTGACACTGACGAATCTCTGGAGTGTTTTTCGGTCGCCCCAAAAAATAAAATAATGAAGTCACAATCACAATCTTGACACGTGCCTCTTGATAATCGCTGATTAAGACATAATTTCTACGCAGATCAGGTGCCAGCTGTTAGTGTTTACAGTTACAGCATTGTTGGTTTTCTAAATCTGAATGATAAAATTTGACTTCTCAGCAGCACTTCCTATAGATTCACCGAGGCTAGGCGTGCAGAGGATGTGCTAAGTGCTGATGTTTAGGAAAATGCTTTGAAGGCACATGTATCATATAGCGTGGCCCACCATAGCGGAGCATTAGACTTGCTGATGGCTTGTTTAAGAAGTGATGAAATGCGCATTAGATTTGTTGCGACTCAACAGCTGTGTTCACACCTCACACTGGTATGATAGTGTTGCGGGTGGTTTTCAGAGACTTTCTAGTTAACAACTCCAAACAGCCACACGTGAATGGACTCTTAAAACATGTTTCCTGAGTATATGTGTTGAGCTTAGGGCAAAAACACTGCACAAATATATAAAAATATAAAAATAATAAAATAAAAAAAAAAAAAATATAATAAAAATAATATATATATATATATATATATATATATATATATATATATATATATATATATATATATATATATATATATATATATATATATATATATATATATATATATATAAACATTTGTGTGTGAGATGTCCCAGCCTAGAATTAGATTGTTATTAAAGCAATTCTTTGTAACATTAGCTTCAAAATCATTCAAATATGGCATTAATCATCAACACAACCCCCCAGACATAGATAAATTCAGTATTGGGGCATGCATGTTTGGAGTTAAAAACACAAAAAATAACCTTTGCTCATTTTTCTTTGGTGTTTCAGGGACACCAAAACAGAGACTTTTATAAAATGCGTAGGAATCCATTTTAGTTTGGAATATGCAAGTTTGTATAGTAGTGTGAGGGACAACAACAGATCTGTTACTGACATTGAGATGTATTGTAGATGACTGTCTTGTTATGTATTGATAACAGAATGCCAGTTTGATGTTATTTATTGTGAGTCTTTTTACTTTCTTCTTCCTTTTAATTGTGTTGGTATTGTAGTGTGTCCAACTGATTAAGGAAAGTCCAGTTTATAGTAAGAGCGCCTCTTAAAGAATTAATTGAAAAAGAGACAGGCTGATAGCTGAAGCCCAAGGCTGCTGAATATGAAGTCTACGGCTTAGAGAAAGTCAGGAGGGACAAAGATAAAGGTGGAAGACTCAACACTTTTTTGCTCAGAAAAGCCCTGAGTCCTGTTGAAGCACAATTGAAGTGTTGTTATCTATTACCTTCACTACCCAAGACTGACCAATTAACCAATGCTTGCTGCTAATTATCTCAATTTTAATTAGCACCTGGGGCATAACCAGTGGCATCACCACTTTCCTAGAAGCCTCTCATCACCCTGGGACCTTCAGCTTACAGTACATCAACCTCTTACCAATGCACATGTCTCGTGATGTCATCAGCGCCATAATCAATAATTTGGAGCTCTCAGATTGGACACGTGGGTCATTATAGAAATGACAAGCATCCATCAAACTAGTGAATCTCGGGGTTGTATGTCACACAACACACTATGAAAGGCATTGTACGTTTGACCCTCAGGGTCCATTGACAACACTGGCTCCTCCTCCGTGGCGTCGGCGAGGCGCTGCTCCCTCATCGCCAACACGTGGCTGGTAGGCCCGCTCATGGCCACAGGGCCCGCTCCTTTGAATAACGGCGGGTTAAGACATAATCATCTTCAGCGAGGAGAAGATTCACTCTGACCTCATCACCTCCCTCTGCTCATTCACCAGCCCTCCGAGAGATGGAGGGAGAGACAGACAAAGAGATAGCGATAGAGCAAATTACAGTGTGAACCCAGAGGCCAAAACTAGACACAGGGAGCGATTGAGGGTGAGGATAGTTAGTTCTCGCCTTTGATGCTTAACTCTCGTCGACAGTGCAAAGAATGAGAATCATAGGAAAAAACTCTCCGTGGGTTGCCATGCTCCAACCCCTAGGCTGCACAATCATTCTCACATGTTAATGGGCTGCCATTTGGTTGCTAAATCTACTGAGGGCAGGAGACTGAAGTGAGCGTCAAATAATACAAATAGCCTATTCATTATAGGAAGGCACAAGAGTGAAAACATTTAGAATTGATATGTGTAAAAAATCTAAAATAAAGATGTTCCATGCTCTGAGGTAAATCTATCTGCAAAAAGCACATTCATAAAAAGGCTCTCATACTACTACATGTGTCATAAAGGGGTGCACAGTAGGGAGCACCACTGAGATTGATGAAGAAAATTTTTCTCATGTACCACGTCCCAGTTTTCGACTTCATATCCTCTCTCTCTTTCTCTCTCGCTGGTCCACTAACCCACTTTAAAATCAAGCAGCCAGACACCTCCTCCTGCAGTTTGTCTGGGACAGGAGACAGACTGCACTCCTAATGAACACATTCTGACAATGTCTGTGTGTGCTCTTCTGACCGATGTAAACTCCAAAAACTACCTGTAACTAGAGAGTTTAGCTCACACATCAGAGTGTAAATACAACTGTCCCAATTTCACCCAAAACCATTTATCTCAAAGTAAAATGCAATGTACAGAGGTAATGTTTATCATGCAGCTCATTTGTGTTGACTGCTCTGATACAAACAAACTTCTACAAACTATGTCAATGATAACATTTTCACAGTTGCATACAATACAAACATTTTCGAATGTCCCTATTGGCCTTGTCAAATAATCAGGCTTTTAATAAGTGAAGATTTATTTCATATGAAGAGGGCAGTTAAAAAAGGCATAAATGTCATTATATAGCAGTAGTTTGGAAGTAATGTCAACGTACACAGTTAAAGTTAAAGAGAGCAAGTGTTAAAGCTATATGACAATGAAACCCAACATATTTTGAGTTTGGCCAAGGTGGGCTATGCAATCTAAGCAGTCTCTTTTGACCAAAGATATAACAATATTCCAGGTGGTTTTAGTTAAAAGTGTGTGACTTGTTTTTCCTTCTGCTGGGGAAAATTGCCTAAAAGCATATTCTAATGAAAATGATCAGTGATAAAAGCGAGAATTTAAGACCTCATGTGGGCTTTTTTATCAGAGATTTGAATACATGTGAAATTTCAGCAAGCTTTGGCCAATCACATGCTTGCAAACACAGGGGATTATGCCCAACTGATGAACCCACTAGCTGGTGGGTCTATTTGTCAACATTGGATCAATGGTAGTGGAAAATCCTACAGAGAAAGAGGCTATTCCAGCAATGGTTCCACTCACATACAATAGTAGAAATAGGGAAAAGAGAAGCATAGTGAAATACGGATCAGAGCTAGTCTCAATTGATTTTATTTCGGTGAATTGGTTGTGTTTTTTGTGAGGTTTTGAGAGGCTGAGGGAAAAGTGAGGGGAGTCGGCTACTGCAGCTTTAATTGTATGTGTTTTTATGTCCAGTACATTGTTCACCTATTTCCCTGGTTTTGCAAGTTAAGCTCAATCCATATAAATTAAGTTGTTCAAATTCACTAAGTGCAATAAAAGCTCACCACCTTCCATAAATTTAGAATGCAAGTGACTTGACATGGCATTTTGGGGTTTTAAATGCCTTTATACAGGAGACTCCAGCTTTTACTGACTGTCAGTGAATGTAGCAGACACTGATAAATTATATAAAAGGGACTCATTCAACTGTGGTTAGCCGCCGATCAGGGACAATTTTTAGTTAATTGATTTTCTTCTTTCTCTCTCACATCTACATCTTTTATTCTCGCCTCCCTCTGTCTCTCATTCGCGTCCCCTCTCCAGCTTCATCAGCAGTCTGTCAATTGGTTTCCTGGCCGCGCTCAATCCCTTATCGCCACACAAATGCCTCAATCACGCTCCAATCAGTCACTCATATCGCTCATCAGTATCCAAATCTCCCACAGACACAGATACACATGATAAATGTAAATGCAAACACATTCATACGCTCTGCTGTCATGACTGATGCCATCATATCTATGGATCTGATTGATCCATAAAGTGATGATTATACACTCATTAGTCTCAATTACAATAACGGGATTATTTCCTGTCAAATACATCATTTCCAAATGTATTTATTAGGTTCTGAAACGCATCTTTAAAATAAAAGTAAAATACTAAAATTGTTTTTTTTTCTTCTCACATAAACTCTTAAGACTGCATTAACTGTTCCTTGACATGATTAGATATCATAAGCACCATCATCCCTATCATGTTTAATTCAAATACTTTTTTAATCTGTGTCAATGCAACAGGATCCGCAGGACTGTATAATTTATAAGGTCAATCAATACTTTATTTCTAGCGTGAAAAATGTACATGCTCAAAAATGTGTAGGCCACTAAATGTTGTATAGCATATGAAATCATACTTACACCAGATCACCTCAACATGCACTTTAACTTATCATATCTCCTTACCGTATTTAAATTTATGGTTAATAATTGATTTGCTACAATCTTAGCCTTTACAACTTTCCCTCATTTCTCTGACTTAGGTATTTTGTGTACAACCAAATCGACAAAAATTCTCAGTTAATATTTGACATATCCGGTATTCTCCTGGACTTCATACAGTAGCTTTGTCAAAGTATTTGAACAGAATCAGGTAGACAGGTAGTAGGTTGGGGTAGTGGATGGAGCATAAAACCCAGGAAGTTTACATTTGACCTCTGAGGTGGTTAAGTTAGCAGTTTTGCTTAAGGTTAGAATTACAATTGATTTATTCATTTATATAGCTGCTGTAGAGTATTAACATCTATTTTTAAATATTTATTAGCATTTGGCTGGCTTCTCTGTCATTACATAGATTCTTTTTGTTCTTTTTGTTTGAGAAAGGACACTTTATTCTTGGTTGAAAATAAGAAAATCCTTTTAAACAGAATCTTTTGTAAACACATCCCACAAACATAAGAGCATCCCACCACCCTCAGTATTCCCGACCGTCCCACCCACCTCACCCACCCCTCCCTCTCGACATGTAGCAGACAGTGTCTTCCCAAGCACAGCCCCACCCATGTCCAGCTCACAGTTCCAGCCAGCACCCACCAGCTCTGTTTTGTCATCATTAAACCTCCCCTGCTTGGCCTGCTTTCCTTAATATATGTCATCTACCTGGGGTTGCCAGTGCCAGCAGTGGAGGGGTTAACTCGATTTTGTCCAGGACCCCATGGCTGCGTGTGGGGATGTGTGTGTGAGTGAACTAGTGCGCAGCATGTACATGTCCACATGGGCGTGCGTCTCTGTCCGTGCATGCTGTTTGTTCACTTGTATGTGTGTCCACGCAGGACCATGGGCTGTCTTGTGTGTGCATGTGTGTGTGTGTGTATGTAAAGGAGAAATTTGCCTGTCCTTGCCTAAGTGAATGGCTA
This sequence comes from Rhyacichthys aspro, assembly GCA_036850595.1. Taxonomy (NCBI): domain Eukaryota; kingdom Metazoa; phylum Chordata; class Actinopteri; order Gobiiformes; family Rhyacichthyidae; genus Rhyacichthys; species Rhyacichthys aspro. The sequence continues at coordinate 17,143,956 of CM072163.1, forward strand.
GGATTAAGCTGACAGCCCACCTTAGTGATGGCGAAATAATTGGTTGTTCAGCTCTGTCCTTGTCAGAGCGCTGACAGTTCTGCAGATGTCCTGTGCGGTTCTCCAAAGGTTAGGCTCAGCTGGGGCCGCCATTCATTAATCATTCCGCTCTGACAGTGCACCGAGCAGCCTGCAGCTGCCACCCCGTCCCCCTCAATTTCTGTCACCGCCTTGCACCACCACCACTACCACCAATACCCCCGCACACACACACTCCCCCTCCGAGGTCTCCCTCCACACCCCGCCAGTGGATGTGTTTGTGCTCTCCGTCGTACACACAAACAAGTATGCTTAAACATAAATTTGCATGAAAAGTCAAGGGATGTATACAAGCAACAGCGTGCCCCGTACATGAGGAGTGTGAACCGGACAAGCGCTAAGGTAAGGATGTAAACAAAACACACAAGCTAGGAGGAGAAGCTGCTAATGATCTGAGCTGCTTCTTTTTCACATATCTCTCACAACTCTAAGCTCTAAATGACCAACCAACGCATCCTGTTCATAAAAGAAACACCAGTGCTGATTAGCAAAGACCAGACCTTCACTCTTGTGGACTGTCAAGCTAGCCATTCATTATGGTTAAAGGAGAAAGTGAGTGGTATATTCATGCACACATCACTGTTAGTGTTGAGTCAATAATCCTGTCCATTTTTACCCAATCAGATGAGAACACACTGCAAGTAAGTTAACAGTAAACTGTATTTCACTTTACAGTCATTATAAGAAAGTTTGTTGGCTCACTTGATTAGATTTGTTGTCATTGTTGAATTGTATTTTACATGTTTGATGTAAGTCAGCTTCTGTTCTCTAAAACTGCTTTGTGTCAATAAAGTGCACTGCTATCTGCAAAATACTGACAGAAAGTTAGGCAAATGAGTCACTTTCTCTTTAATACCCCTCCTAACGCAACTCCGCTTATTTACTGTACAGTAGGACTCCAGCATAGATGGTGGTGCATGTAATGTTTTATGAAATATAAATAAGTCCAATATGTTTTTAACATGAATGTCAACTTATTCTATTTCAAAGAGCCAGCTGAAAATGACTATGGGTCAGAGACACGCTGTAAAATTGCCTCTCACGTGCGTTAACAGATCTGACCGTGTCAGCAACATTGTTCTGACCCCTTTCCCTCGCTCACTATCTAACGACCCTCTCAACCTATTTTGTCCCCCGCTCCAGCCCATTCCCCCTCTGCCTCCACAGCTCTCTCAGGAGTGGGGTTTCCATCACTAGCTACATGGAGGAGGGGGTTTGAACAGAAGCAAAGGTAAGGTAAAGAAAGAAGGCGGTCTAAAGGTGTCCATTGTGAACATAGTGGTGTGAGGAACAGTGTCTTCTGTTATAGCCAGTCTGCGTCTGCATCATTGATTAAGAATGGGATAAAAGATTGCTTGAAACAGGAAAAGAGTTGGATGGCCAGAAACAACAGAGGATGCAATTATTTTAGTTCTTATTTGGAGTCCAAAACTAAACTTACAGCTTGTTTACAACTTCCTGGTGATTCTGTGGTGCAAATTTCCAATAAAAGGCAGAGAAAGATTCTAAGAAAAAGTGATAATATACTGATGTTTTGCATGGCTTATGCAAATGGTAAGAGCTAACCTTAAATGCTTGAAAACACATTGAGCAAGGATCATGTCAAACTTTTCCCCAAAACAGCGTTAAGCTAAGACAATGCAGACTTTCCGCTATTATTGCTATGTTGATGTACAATTCCTGCCCTTCATCTGATTTTCTTACATCATTAAAAACACAAGACAGCAAACAAGCTACTGAATTGACCCAAGTTACTGCCAGGCAATTAGAAAGCCCCTGGTGAATGGATCATTATGAAACATTTTGCTTCAGAAAGTCTATATAGAGTAAAGATTGAGAAAGTTGTACTGTTTGAGAACTAATCTAAAGAAGGCTCAGGTGGGGGATGGGGGCTATGAGTAACCTGGCCACATGTATCAAGATCAAAAGAAAACAAAATGAAATATAAGGTCTGAATTGGGCCTCTGTCACCAATAAAAACCTCATCTATTAATGCGTTAGAAGAAAAACTGTGTTCTAGGGACATTTCAGGTTACAAAGCAGTTTTTTTGTGTGAGTACAAGAGCAGGGTCAAACTGGAACCAGAAATTGGAACCATAGCCTCACTAACAGTAAAATGGTGCTGTCTGTATGCCGTAAGAAAACATATTTATTATACTAATAGTCTTGAAAGAACACTGTAAACATTACACCATAGGAATAATGTTTCAAGTTTTCAATTAAAGATTGTGGGTACGGACGTGACTAACAAACTAAAGGTATGAATCTCAAGAAAGAAAGTGCAGAGGTATTATTGGTGGCTGGAAGCAGAAGGTCAGATCAATAACTGAAAAAACAGGTGCTTACAGAATATCCTTTCTCTTTCTAATGGCTGCTTAAATGTTAGAGCAATACTATAAACACCAGGAGAACTGTGGGTGTAAATGCAGGCACACACTCTTTTGTTGCACTTCAAACCTGTTATATCTGAATGTACACTCTGAAATCTGTACATCCCTGAAACTTTGTTACCTGTTGCTGCCAGGCCAACCATTAATTCTTATTCTAGTCTATACAAACAAATGTCATGGCCTGTGTTGAGGGGACAGAATCAACAGAGGCAGATTTCACTGCCCTTGTACAGTAAGACAGGGTAAAAACAATTTTAGATAAACATTAACTACTGGTCCGACAGAATTTTTACAAAGAGATATTGCTCTGAACGGAAAGGCAGAGATGCATTTAACCCTGGAAAGTAAATAGGTATGGATGACCAGGCTATATTATATCTACACTAATAAATATAAAACTGTATTATGCCCGTTTACACTAGAATTTTTGTCTGTACATTCCATTATAGCCGAACTGGAACAACTTTAAAAATCCTGGATGAACAAAGCATATAAGTGCCAGTAGAATTAAATTTAAGATTTGTGGATTTTAGCTTGCTATGAACACAATTAAGGCTTGGATTTTAAGAAAAAGATTTTCTGTATTGTACAAAAGAATTAAGGAATTTTCTTTTAATTGATTTGACAGACCTAAAGTTTTTAATAAACTTACAAAAATTAATATCCTTTTGTTTTATTCTTAAAATCAAATAGAAACTGATATATATTGACCTTCCACCTACACATACATCTACTCTGAATAGCAATTGTTGTCCCCGAACTATGGTGGGCTATGTGCTGACATCAGCTCTGGAGGGGGGTGTTGGGTGGGGTGTCCTGTTGTGCAACTGTAAGGAAATTCCCTCACTTTTCTTCTTCGTCCGTCAAAACAGTATTTTTCCCTGGAGACATACGCATACTACAATGCCCTGCAAAACAGATGTGCTTATAAAAGGCTGTCAGACCAGACAATGGTTTTATTGCTTCTATCGAAAATGTTCATTTCATACATTAATATGCATTATGTTGGTCATTCTCTTGCCCAGCTGAATGCAAGATGAATGGAGATTTATAGTATTAATATTCTATATATTATGACCATGCCAATGGGTAATATTCTGGCAATTACACTAATGAACTCTCAGCATACAGTGGCCCGTGTTAACATCACAGCTTGAGGCTGGACATTCTTTAAGCTCTAATCTATCTACTAGAGTGTATAAGCCACATCCATCCATATCAGTCAGCATGATATACTTAAGTAACCCTATCCAGGTGCAAGGACATCTAAAACTGGAAGACATATCACCTTGGCCAATAATGGGCATGCAAAAATGACGGATTCTTCTGGAATTCAAAGAGAAACATAGCAAGGAATATCACTGATTTGCCCCTCGGAGATTACCTATGTATCATAAGTGTATGTAGATCATCCATACCACCCCCCTTTCTCCTGTGACTGTAGCAGTGGAATAGGGGCGCAAAGGGGAGGCACATACAGTAGATGACGAGCTCTAGTCACATGGTAAAGCCCACGGAGGATCTCATCAGCCTCTATGTAGATGTGTATGCTGAGTGAGTGATTGCCCATGGCTGGAAATTGGTGTAGAGGGCTTCACCGGGGAATTGGAGGGACGAGTTTTCTCTCTCAATCTCTCCCTCTCGCTCAGTCTGTGTCACACACACGTGCACACTGGCAAAAACACACTTACACTGAGGTACAAAAATATACACACTTATTGGAAAACACCAGTGCAAAGACATGCATGCAGAAGCACGCTCAACCTGCTCACACACAAATCTGCCTATATGCACATGCACGCTGAGCCAGGATGATTAAGGTCCTACGCAGGAGATCCTGAGTGCTACTGCTGCTGCTGCCTGTTTTCCCTGCTGAATACAAGCCACTAGCTCAGAATTCTCTGCTGGGGAGCAAACCCGTCATCACAAATGCAAGATCAGGGGTAATTACGTTGTAACATACCACTTGAAAAATTTCTTTGTAGTAAAAATGGGATTCCCTTTGCTTTAAATTTAGCAAACACAGATTCTACACTGCTATTTTTGCTGCACACATTTAAATTTGCTCCTGGTATTTTTAGTCCTACAGACGTAATGGTCTGATGCTGCTAGTTTGCAAATGTGTTTCTCTGACACACTCCGGTGTCACAGTCTGCCAATCCAGCTGGCAAGAAAGATCGATGCTACTACAGTATTGATCAATGCTTCTGATCAGGTGAGATTATAGGTATTGCAGAGATATCAATGCGATGATGGATGATTGATAATGCAACCACACTAATCGATGAGCGGGATATTGCTGATAAGACTCCGCTGTGCTGCCTTGCATTTGCATTCACCGCAGCAGGTTTACCCCTAATATTTATGTACAGTCTGAACCAAATTAATACTGCAAAACAAAGAGCTAGCTAGACTACAGAAGACTTCATACAGCTAGGTAATAAAAAGCATCTGGAAGAACATTATCAACTATCAATTTTGCTTCAAATCCCAGACGAGCTCCTGTATTTGATTTGTCATACCCGTGTACCTCTGCAGCCCCATATTGTGACCAGTGGTCCATCAAGTCCCCCCTTGGTGGATTAGGGCACGGAGGGTGATTTGTTACCCATTTGGGAAGCTGTCTTGGCCGCTCATTTCCCCCTGCTACATATTCTGCCCCTCTACCGCCGACACCCACGCCACCACCCCCCTCACCTCCATTTTGATGAATAGCCAGCCGCATGAAGGGGAGCAGCCGATCTCACCACCAAGGTTACAGTAACCCGGGCCCCACATCTGGGGGCTACCTGCCTCCAATTAGCACTGAGGAGAGCACCAGTGAGGGAGGCAGCCGGGAAGTGGAGGTCTGTGCTGAGAGGTGTGGTGGTGAGGAGAAGAAGAAGCAGCAGTCCAAGGATCCTTTTTTATAGGCTTTAAATCTGCATGGCAATTTCTAGAGAGCACGCTGGATGGGATTCTGATTACTCCTCCTCCTCCCTGTGCTGCCAGCCCCCCACTCCCCCAACTATCCTGCACCAGGTTGACGTCTCTCTGCCGAGCTTTTGTCACTGATCACCCAGCCCCTATATGCCCTGATTACTGGCTGAGCAGCATTATGGATTGCTCTGAAGGACAGGAGGGACTTATCCCAATGAATCTTTCTCCCCTTTTAGCATGTGCAGGAGACCGGACTCAAGTGGGAATATGAATGGATTTATTTGTGTGTTGATTGGACAGACTGAAGATTAGTTTATCTGCTTTATTTCAGACGTATCTAGCTGATACTTAAGAAATTGAGCACAGCAATATTGTGGTTGGGAAGCGTAAATGCATGCAGACAGTTCACATCAAATTCAAGTTATGAAAATTACCATATCAAGCAAAAACTAGCTTTTTCTCATAACATAACGTAAATTAACAGTGTTTACCCACCCCAATCTCAAAAAGCTTTAAAATCGATTATATTTATGTATATATTTTTTTAAAATTTATTTAAACTTTCAAACTTCATTTAACCAGATATGCCCATTGAGAACCAATTCTCGTTTACAATGACTCCCTGAAAGTTGGAACGTTGCATTTTTTGACCAGTAAATTGCGTTTGTATATTAGAGTCTGTTGCATTGACCTGGCCATGTGTCTGTTAACCAAGTTTCATCCCTGCTCAGACTCCATTGGGGCCACTGCTGAGAGAGTGTTAAAGCAAGATCGTTACAAAGACTGCTTCATTTGACCAACCGAGTGATACGTTAGCACTTTTTTACCAGATAACGTTGCAGAATATGCAGCAGTCTGCAACTTCTACCTAATACAGCTTATGTTGTTTAATGATACAAGTCTTGTTTTTTGAGGGGACTATGGCTGTTTTGACAGTAAAGCACTGCTACAGCCTTACCTACATTAAAATTACACTGTTTGCACTTTGCACTTGACAAACAACGCAAATCACGAGTTCTCTGTGATGTACCCACTAGACAGAGTAGGCATTAGGATCTAATTTAAGCTTGATGTAGCTCAAACAGTCCTACAACAGACTGTACCTGCTATTACCTCTCTTAATGAATCTCTGATGTTGTATCTGTGCCATCACTTCAGTCACTAAGGGTAAATTACCATCTTCTTCCTTAGCGTCATTAAATAGTGTTGCATTATTAACCAAAACTAAAGCGTGCAAAGACAGGACACCTGGGGGATCCCAAATTGCCAACCCAATTAAGTAAAATGCAGTAATTGTCACATTTCTCATGACCCTCTGTGGCCATCTTCTGCAGCAGCCAGTGAACTTATCGCCTTTCAACACCACCTCTTACTCCTTCTCGGTAGTCCACAGTCTGCAGCCTCCACTTTCTCACAGTCTCTTTCCTAACAAGAGGCTAACACATAACAGCCATAATAAAAACTATAATCCATATCTACAACTGAAGAGTGAAAACATTCTAACTCTGACACTATCTCAGGCTCCCGCTTTTGTGTGCTTTTATATTTGCACACAAAGCCTGAACGCAGCAGTTTTCCTCCTCTTTGTGTGGATGTGGGGTTTTCATCGCCGTCCAGCACCACTAGAGAACACTGTCTCTGCCAGCGATTAGAGCCTGAGGTACAAGAGGGCCACTTCACCTCAAAGATTAGAATGAAACAAAAAGACAGCACTCACTGCATTGTGCCAGGATTGGTAACAGACAAGAGAAGAGAATAGCAGGAGCCAAAAACAGGCTTGCTGGAGAGCTGACTGGACTGACTTGTCCAGAAGAGGTGCTTTTGGGGCGCTTCTAATAAAACCGTTCACATCGGCAAATAAAATGGATTAATCCCAAAACATACATGTCTTAAAATAGTACTAACCTATGCATCTTTTCAATAAATCACAAAGAAATGATATGGACTGAACAGGCATAGGGCTATTAGTGAATATCAGTTGAAGCATGGGTCCTTTTTCTGTGGTTAATGATAGAGTGCATTTTTAAACTTGATAGAATTTAAACAGTTTTATTTTTAATTAGATTGTGAAGTACACTTTCAACTAGCTGCCCACCTTTGACATAAAATTGCATTTTTGAAGTCTACTCTGTAAATTGCCTGCTTGTTGTTGTTGTTGTTGTTTTTTATATTAAACACAGCCCTGGTTTCTTGCCCAAACCATAACAAGGTGTAGTTCTTGCCTAAATACATCCGTAAAAAAGTACGTTTATTACAAACTTTTTTAGGCAACTTATCGGGAAGATTGCCATAAGAGCAACTCCTGAGAAAGTCTGTCTTCGTTTCTTCCAAAATCTAGCTGCTACTTCCATTTACATTTGTTGGCACCAATTAGAAAAGCACCCTTTCTGCTTTTTTCATTATTTTTAAATGTAGCTTTAAATTTGCTTCATATTTTTTGAAAACTAGTCATTTCCAAAAACAAGAGCGTTTTAGCTGAGAAAAGAGCACTATTCTGTTCAGTCCTGAGCTGGTATAGCCCGTCAGAGCTATACGAAACAGAACTATACCATATCTTGAGCATACAGATCTACCAGTGCTACCACCTCTGGCCTCTGTTACCTTCTACCAGTATTGTGGATTCAAAGCACTCAGAGCCAGCGGGGTCAAGGCCTGTGTGGAGAGGTGAAGGCAACATGACCCGCCTCTCCCCATTCTGCTGCTCACCACTGCCGCCCGCCTCCTGCCGCTCCATCCCAGTTATTTCTGGACGTTGGTAACTCTATGTGTGCGTGTCCGTAGACCTTCTTTCTTGCTCAGTCAACAGGCCCTTGGCTGCCCACCACTGGTTGCTAATTGCTGCTGACATTGTTTGGCCTCTTGCTGCTTAGTTTAGGACAAACCCCTCATTCATGTACAGCGGACAGCTCGTTAGGGCCGACCCCCACCTCCGTCTCTCGCTCCCTCTTTCACTGACCTCCTTAATTAACTGGTAAGGCGCTGCTGGGAAATTTGCACACAAAGGCCTGGTGTCTAGCCTGTTAGCCTCCCACTGCCCAAACAGCCCCTTCCGCCGCCTCCTCCCTCTTCTATCCTCAGCCCGCTACTGTCTTCAGCCCCGTTCCAAACAGAGGTCATTGTACAGTTGCTTAAAAAGAAAGATGAAGTGATTCAGTGCACTCGGCATTCGTGCACACTGCCCATTCGTTCTTTCTCCTCCCCGCTTTCCTCGCTGTCCCTTTTCTGTATTAATGGCAGACCTCATTAGAAAGGCTTGTTTGGAAGTGGTTCACTAGTGATACACTCTTTTAGGTTGTCTGTGTGTGTTTGCTTTCTTTCTCCATTTAGTTTTATTGCTATTATTCTGTCTGTGTCTTGCCTATTCGTCATGCCCTCGACTCCCCACACTCCCTCCTCTCTTTCAGGAAGCCCTTCGAGGCTTCAGCTGTTTTTATGGTCTCCACGGAGGGCTCCCCAAGAGCAGTTAGCTGGCTGTCGGGAACGAGGGCCCTCTATAGGGGCCCGCTCAAGAATGCTAGGGGCAAAGAAGTGTAAACAGGTGGAGCCTCTCTATTATATGGGAGCCCCTACACCCATGATTTCCATCGCCACTGTCACTCTCTGTCCCTCACACACGTGCAAACACAAAAATATAGATTTTACAACATACCACCACCTAAACAATTATGTATTATGTATTTTCTTGTATATATTGTGTATTTGTATTTCACCTGTCAATTTATGCCACGTATAAACATACATTGAGTATTTTAAGAGCTCTACCAGACCACTAGGTGAGAAAAAACAATATGCTAATAACAGACATTCAGACTGTAATTTGTAAAAAACAACTCATAATAGTGTTATCTATAAATATGCACATTATGCAACAAGGACTCAGTTTTCATGTTACCTCGTTTAGGATAAACTCTTCTTTTGCTTGTGTTTAAGAATCTGTTTGCTGGCTGAAAACGCTTTTGTATGTAGATAAGAGGCCCAAAAACCCTGAAAAATGGTTGTTTGAAAATACCTAGCAATGTGAAAATAGGCATTGAATTACTGTAATTGTGTGCCATATTTGTAATTAAGAATATATTTCAAATTCTATTCAGGTTTCCAATGTGTAATGTACAAAGAGTTTCTGGCTACTGTTGGTTCACTATTTACTCTCTAAAAAGAGTGTAAATAGTAACCAATACATAAAAAATAAATAGCAACTGGATTCACCATGTTCAAATATTTGAGTCAAGACTTTAGGGGTTACACTAGTCCAACTCATTTTGCACGAATGCCATTTATCTGAAGTTCAGCAATTGAAGGTTGAACCAAACTTGAAAGTTCTTTATGTTTGTAAAATACTGGAGGGAAATAACAATCAGTGTGAAAAGGTTTTGAATCCTCGTGTTTCTGTGGATTGATGCAAAAACAAAAAAAAAGAAACTCAAAAAATAAAAAAACCCACATTATTAAAAGGGTTCAAATACATTTATATTTAGAGCTATTCTCCTATTTGATCTTTACAACCTGTTTTACCTACATAGTGTAACCCTGACATTCTTGTGAAAAATATAATCACGTATTATTTTGTAAATTAGAGTAGAGAACACACAACATTTCTTTAGTATTAACAACTAGGACCATTTTGGATGATTTTTACTGTATAAATGTCAATTATTTCAACATCTCATTAGGGAAAACTTTTCATTCCTTAGCCTTTAGATTATATATTTCTAAGTCCGTGCAGTGGTTTTATTATCATGTGTGTGCATGCATGTGTGTGTAATGCACAATGAAATTAGCCTGTAACAAAGTGCCCATGATGAAAGTCTTTACTGCAGACGAGGTGCACAGTGACAACGGTAAGAGAAAGAAGGAGAAAAACTAACTTCTGTTCGCCTGGGGACTACTCTGCAGCCCATCTGTTGAAATTGCTCCACATATTGTGACCTAGATAGAGAAAAAAAAAACTTCACTCTTATAGGTAGCGCTGCCTTCCACTGTGTTTGACACTTGTCTATTTATTTTATTGGTCTAGTTGTCTTAAAATAGAAGATTTTTGCATAATTTTCGCCTTTACATATATATGATTTCAATAAATTTGGTGTAGAAAAATGATCTCGGATACATCCAAATTAAATGAACAAAAAGTATTCCTTTCTTCGAGCTACTGCGTATCATGTGTCCAAAGTTTATGATGAGAAGTAAGCTTAAAAGTGACCTGCATTTTAGGGAGATGAATAGTACAAGCTGCCCTCTACCAGTCAACCTCTAGCTAGCCTAGATTGTATTGTTAGCTCTCTTCATAACAAAACGTCCTTCCGTCGTTTTTTTCCAGGGACCCACGTTATTGTCAAACAAAGATGCCCAGTTTTTGTCACTGGAGGAGCGTGGAGAGGCAGGGGAAAAGGTTAAAAGAGATATCCTTTGCTTGAATAAGGAGTGAAAATTGACTGAGAGTGTGTCTTTGAAAAACTCCAGCCTGACCTTGGAGGAGGACTGAGAAGAGGTTCCTGGTCTCTTATGGACCAAGGATGGTAGGTTAAGTGGGCCTTCACACAGCCCCACACACATACAGTGAGCACATAAACTCACAGAGAAGCACAAGACAGCGCTGGTGAGAGGCTCCTATTGTGCTCTTCTGACAATATTATGTTTGGCCATTAATTTGCTGTCTTTGAAGGGAAGTGCACTTCTCAGCCATCTTCAGGCCACTTCAGTGAGAATTAGAGTGGAGTCCCCCCTTTTCTCCACAATCTGTCCCATTGCCACCCACCCACACAATTGTCTCTACGACCTCCCAAAATAAGGGCTGTGAGGCCTGAGCACTCTTCCACAAATGGGAGGGGTTCGATGCTGTGTGCAGGTTTTTGTGGGATCTTACAATATACAGCTCTGTCGCAGGTAGCATTGCCAACACAGCCACCAGGACAGTTAATATTTGGAGGGCTGATGAATCAAGAATGACTGAGTTCGAGAGCAAATAGCAAAAAAGCGAAATACCAATATACACTCAAACTACAGTAAATACAACATTAGAAGTAAAAGTAATTAATTGGACGTACGCCTCCACATAGGATGCAAAAATCAATGCAAAAATGGTCAGATATATTAAAGAAAATGAAAAAGTTCTGTGAATACTACATTTCCAATCATCCAATACATCAAGAAATGTTTTTTATGAATGCCAGTAGATCTTTGTAATAAGTTAAGCTAATTTTAATAAACAGGTGATGACCTCCCCTGATCAGAAAGCCACACATAGGTGCCACCCCAAGCAGGAAGTACAGGCGCTCTGGTCATAATGACGGTGCCCTGCGCAGCCTTCTCTTTGTCAGCCGCCACGTTCCAACATTAAATTTTAAGTGTGAATGTGATTATCGCATGGCATTCATTTTTAATGGGCTTTGCCTCTATGTGTTTTAGCATGCGGCACGGCCTGGCAAACGGCTGACTCAGACCCTTTTCTGCTGATGGCGCAGATATTTTCGCATATATACACGCACTGCTTATTCCTACTTCTCACCAAGCCTTTCTCCGTCTACCTCCTCCTTCATCTCCATGCCGTTATCATTCTGCGATGGGCCGAGGGGATGGAGGGCTAGGCAGTGCCCTCAGAGATCTGGCCAGATATTTTAGCACATGAGGCAGTATGGGACTGACGTGTTCTCTTTGGATGAGTGTGAATATGAACCAAGCCTAGAGTACAGATCAGAGGTCTCCAACTGGAGGGCTCCAGGCCAAATCTGGAGGCCATTGCCCTTTTACATCAGCCGTACATTATGCAGCATTATTTAGTTTGTTCATTTTAACTCCTCATTGGTCCACATTTTGGCTCTGTTTGGTTCTATGGAAAACTGCCTACGGAAGATTGTCTTTGGTGTTCAAATTTCAATCACACCATATTTGAGTAACCTTGCTGCAGCTGGATTCTCGTGAGATTTGGGAGTTTCCAAAACTCTTGTAAATCCATCTTGTATCGCGCCAACCAAACCGCTTGAGTCGCGAACCGTGGACTCACCGGACTCTTGTGACCAATGATGTTGCAGCACTAACAGGTAGAGGCGGGTTTTTAATTTGAAGAAAGCAACAAGTGCTCTCTTCTCCTCTTTGTTATCAACATGACTACGACGAAAGACGTTAGCGTTGACGCTGCTATCAAAACAGTTTTATCAGAGGTATAGAGTATTTCTTCTTTGAAAGAAGCGCAAAGAGTGGCACGTCATATCGTTGCTGTGATTGGCTAAAGAAACCTCATGCTAAGCGGATACTAGTCGGTGCTTCATCCAATCAACACCAAGTTTATGACAGAAGGCGCCTCCCTTTTGCAAACGCTTTCAACGGGAGCCTTCCCAGATGGTACTGCGAAATAGACTATGTTCTGTGGAGCAGTTCTATCTGGCTGAGTCAGGTTAATATTTGAGTTCAGATGGAAGCAGACCGAGATCCACGTTTTTTGAGGACTCCTGAAGCTTAATTTTAACTCCAAAAAGACTAAACCAGGTCTAGCCAGGATTCCACCAGAATTAATCCTAAAACTTAACTTAAGACCTCAACTGAAGACTGACACGATTCATGTGTTACCACTTCAGAATAAAGTAAAAACAAAATCCATACAATACATTGATTAAAACATCACTGCATTTTACCAAATAATGAGGCTAGAATATTTTACAGCAATTTGTTATAACACATTTATTTACAATAAAGTCAGTATTTTATTCTTATTAGTTGATATTTTTTCCTATTTGTTTGGTTTTAGTACAATTGCACTGTGTACTGTGTGTAATCTGTCACCCTGAAAATCTAAAACAACCCTCTCCTGCCATTGATCAAAGGTGTCAAAGAAGAGATGAATGCTGACTTGGGGGGAAGACAGGGCCAGTAATGAGCGTCCCTACCTCATATAAGGTAACAAGTCGGACTAAAAATGTTAGCTGCACACCTACACAGACTTAATAATGCCTGTAGGAGAAAGAAAGGAGAAATAAAGAAAGGGTTCACGTGAATCGTAGTGGCAGCGATAGGGCCTTGAAATTAAAACAGATATATAACCAGTCCGGTATGGAAATCAATAACATATTATTAACCGAGGGGCCACACAGAGAGATAGGTGAGGCTTAAATGCATATATATTCATAATAACAATATTGAGATATATTATAAATAAAAGGAAAAGGGGAGTAAATACCAAGCTGGCTTTTATTAGCTGCCAGTCTTCTGACCAATATGTGCCGTGACTCCGCAGTCCGAAACGGTAACTGTCCGACGCCGGATCAAATTAGAGAGACTGACAGGCAATAAGAAATTGGTGAAGTTAAACGTGATTCCGTCAGCCGTGCAAACGCTGCTCTTTAAATATTAGAGCGCAGGTGTCACAGGGGTGCAGCGGGAGGGGGCGCAGGGGGACACAGATCTGAGGTAAGTCCTGATAAAGTTTTATTAAAGCCGTTTGCATTTTAGTTTCCTGTTTTCTCCCCCTTATATCCCTCCCGGTGCTTATGGTTTGCTCCTAGATTCTGATAAGCCTTGACAATGACACTGGCATCCCAAGGACATGCAAACAGCTCACTGTCAGACGGTCTCTCCCTTTGTGTGCTGTGTCCACAATAACACCTGTACAGCCAAGCATGGAGGAATTCTTCTTCAACATATCTACACCATACCAGTAGCATCAGCTTTAAATGTAGCACGAAACAGGGAAACAAAAAGTAATACTTGGAAAAACATTCAAGTGGTATTTGTGGATAGAACTCTCAGTGCATTTAATGATTGCTGGCCAACATCAAATAGACAGTAATAAAAAAAAAAGCTTGTAAAAATTTCTGAGGGACCACACAGTCAAGCCACCCCTGTGAGACATTGCACTTTTTAAAAAAATACTTCAACACAAAGCAAGTAACTAACATACTATACTGTGTAAAAAGAAACTGTATTTAAGTGTATGACGTGATAGTAGGATACATATCTCCATAGCTACCATATATATGGCTAATGGAAAGTCCACTGTGCACCATTCCACTGTGCACCATTATTTTTTGTAAACTAAATTTATATAGTATTGCGTTCATTTGTTGCACATTGTATTTCAGTGCTAACTTTGGGTGATGAGCTACATAATCTTAGTATAATAAGTCACAAGCTGCATCACCATCAGTCTGACTCCTTTCCAAGCCATATTGTTCTTTTTCCTTGTTTCCTTAACTCCCACCTTACTTGCCCTCCTTTTCTTTTTACTCATGCTCCCACCTTCTCCCAGCCTGACTTTTAACATTGGGCAACACATGGAGCACTTTGTACCTTTTTATTTTGGAGGGACACCGGGACTAAAGCCACTCCACAATCAAATTCATTTCAACTGCATCTGTCTGCGCCGCACTGTTTGTTTTCAAATGAATCGCTGAGAAAACTTGGTGGCCTTTAGCCCAGCACAGCTACTAGCCTCCCCCCTATTGCTCCACTACTATACTTCCCAGCAGGCCCATCATTTCCATTCTATCTGATGCCCTCTTCCTCTTTCTGTATTTCTGACTGGCTCTTTGAACTAAGCATGGGGCCCAGTGCCATTGTCAAGCATGCCTTCTTCCTTCCCAGGTTTTGTCTGTGTGTTCTTCAGTCCCATTGAGAACTCTGCGGTCCTATTCCAAGAGTACAGCTCCTTTGTAACATCCAGAAAGGCCTTCATCTCACACTTGTTTTCTGCAAGGCTCCTATTTACCCCCTTTTCTGCTCTGCTCTGCCTCCTCCTCCGTCTCCACAGAAAGGCAGGAAGTGAATGCAGATGTCGAACCCACCTGAGCTCATTGGCTATTCTCCCTTGTTCTTGCTGTATTCGCGTTCTTGCTCTCACGTTTTTTTTTTTACCGCAGACCCCCTTGGCTGGAGCAGTTGCTACATCACACGCTGAACACATTGACATACTGAACCTCACAGTGGAAGCTGTCCATCACAATAGCTTCATGCTTGTTTGTTGTCTCTCTCAGTTACCTCGCTGTCTAAACCTGTATTTGTCTGTGATGCCCCAAAACACAGTCTGTCTACAGAAAAAGATTAATTCTGTTATTGTCAGTCTGACATCACCTTTGTCTGTTTATATGGTATTCACTTGACTATACTTTCTGTATATATACATTATGTATTATGCATATATAATATAGTTTTACATGTCATGTTTAGTCGCATTTTTCACTAGCAACATTTGTATGAATATCATTTAATTATTAAAGAAATGTTATTTTTAATGATCTTAAGAATTCAGAGATAACACAAAGATACAAACTACCTCAATGAGAGCACAGCCAATGGAAATGGGCAATAAAACCAGGGGAAACAGTTCTGCTGGCAGTGTTGTGCCACTACTGGCCTTGTGAGCCCATCCAACACATCCAGGGTGGGGACCACTGAGTCTGGCAGCACCCTCAGCCCTTGGCACCTTCATAGGAAGTGGACAGGACTGTGCTCTGTACGCTGCCCTGGGGACCGGGGCAATAGGGCAGACTGCCTGGTGCACACACATGATGTGTGTCTGGCTGCTGTCACAGTGCCCACTGCAGGCAGCACACGGGACCAACTTGGGGGGGCTGCTCGCTGGCACAGGCCACTGGCAACTGGTAAAGTTGGCACAGGGGCCACGTAGCATTCTTTCACATGCCATTGTGGCATTCAGACAGGGTGAGTTTTTGGCAGGAACCCCTGGTCCTGCTTCTGTTGTCATTTCAGGCAGTCCCCGATTCCCCAAACTGCAAATGAGCCTGGAATTCAGTAGGCTGTCTTTCAGCAATGTTTTGGTACGACTGGTAATGACGGCCAGGACAGAAGGGTCAACAAGACTTTTGTATTACACAGTTTTAATTGAAGGACAAAGTCAACAGAATTTCAGTGCTAATTGCCCTCTGTGTGCCCCTCTGCACCCTCGCTTCCAGAGAGTCCTGCAGCAGATATGAGCCATGTGAGCCCACAGCAAAGAACAGGCTCAACTAATCAACCTGGTCTGATGCCCTAAATACAAATACAGGACATTTGCACCAGCTGTGCAGGAGTGGACAACACCCCGACAAACACAAATATGCCAGTGAGATAAAGTGTACATTTTTTAATATGCTAACAAAGTGAAGGTATCATCGGTGATTAGGCCATTTTACAGTCTGAATATTCGGAAAAGTAATTTATTAATTAACAGGCACTAGTAAGTCCAGAACTGTGCTGCCAGGGTCCTGACACGCACCAATCCCAACACCACATTACCCACACACTCATCCACCTTCACTGGCTCCCAGTCCAATAGCACAGTGAATATACAATCCTCATTCTGTCATACAAAGCCCTCCATTCTCCTGCTCCTCGATATCTGTCCAACCTACTCCAACCATACATCCAGTCCAGGCATCTAAGATCCTCAGGCACAGGTCTGCTTACCATCCCACACACCACTCACCTTCAATGTGGCAGCACCTAAAGATGGTAATAAGGACCTCTCCCAACTAAGATCCATAACACCATTTCATTTCCTCGTACAGCTACAAATAACTTTTAAAACTCTTTTTCCTTTCCAATAAAATGTACTTGGCGTTGACCAATCACTCAATTTATGTTCTCTTATTAATCACTCAATACTTGCTGAATAAAGGTAAATGCTGCTGTTTACAGTCAGAGGACAGCTCGGCATGGGTGCAAAAAGCTGTGTTTAAGAGAAAGCAATGAGTGTGTTCATGAAAGACAGCGGAGAGAAAGAGAGGCTTAAGAGTAGGCCAGTGTGTGTGTGTGTGTGTGTGTGTGTGTGTGTGTGTGTGTGTGTGTGTGTGTGTGTGTGCGCGCGTGTGTGCGCACTGGTACAGAGATGGATCACCGGCGCTTGTATCTTCTCCGCGGCCATGCCTAGCAGCACGTCAGCGGCAGCCTCCATTTACATTAGGGAGATTTAAGCTGTCTCAGGCAATGGTGACAAGTCAAGGTGTTTCACTTTAATTACACTGGGCAAGGTCACCCCCTCGCCAGCTCGCCCTACCTCGCACACAAGAATGAGGAGAACCACTAGCAAGGAAAAAGGTGAGGGAGAGGGGGGTCTCACGCTCCTATTTACATTCTCATTTTCACCACTAACCCCCCCACGCAGCATCCTTTAATACACCTACTGACACACGGAGAAGTATGTAGCATATGCACGTACAAAGCGGCCATGGATTTAAAGAGAGAGCATTACATAAATCAGGACACTCTGTAAACAAATAATAAATACATGCACAAACAACCACACATTCTGCAGCCCCGGCTTTGTTCCCAATAATCCCTAGTGACAAAATAAACGCTACAGTGTGTGGGGTTATAGCGGTAATGGGCCATACGCCATTGAGGTGACACAGTGTATTACACAGAACTAATATGACACCTATTGCCCGCTGCGTTTTAGCCAGGTTTCACTGCTTCTTTTCGCCTTACCTCTCCATTCTAGCTTGTCTGTCCCGGGGCCATGGTGTGGTACAGTGGAACTGACAGATGCGGACTTCCTCAATGGTGTGAGTTTCCCCTGTCCTGAAGGCCAGGGTGGGGTCCACAGAGGCTGGTCTGAAAAAGAGAACGAGGAGAAGTCAGTGAGTTGAAATCAGGATAGTTTTTATTTATTTAAAACACTGCGGCAGAAAACAACCTTCTTCCACAGTAGTGTTGTATGTATGGGTCAGGAAATGTGTAATGAGAAACAAAGTCATATAAGGATTTAGAATCAACTGGTCAAAGGGATACTTTGTTTTCCCAATGAGTAACTACACACAACATTGTCCACACATTATCCATTATATAACTCTGGAGATTTCCAACCAACATTTTTAAATTACCTCAGAAGTGAGAAAATGTTATGCTTTTATAAGGACAGTTTTTATAGTTTCTAATGCAATCTGCGAGGGCTACTGAGAACTAAAAAGACATTTATGGGTAATTAGAAAACCTTAGAAAACAGGCTGTTATTTTAATGGTCCTTTATTCCTTATTAAGTAAATATTTCCCACAATGCTGAATATTATATTGAAACTGCTATAATTCCACATGAATGGAGTTTACAAACAGTCACATTAAGCCAGTTGAAGGATTTCATAAACAAACATCTTTTCTATAAAGCACTTGACAAGCTTTATTCACATTCTTCACCTGCTCAGTCTGAACCACCACTTATGTGTGCGTGTGTTTTCCACTGAGATTTGACATCAGGCTGTCAGTTAAAAGCAGCCTTACCTTTCTTATCAGCATCACAGCTTTAGCCGTGAAAACTGAAGTCATTTAAAAAAAAAAAAAAAAAAAAAAGAAGAAGAAGAAGTCGCAGGAGGGTGGGAGTGAATGAGAGAAAGGGGAAAAGAACAGAGAGGAGGGAGCGATGAGGAGAGAAAGAAGGAAGTGCCTTCGGGGGAAGTTATTAAAGAAGGTGCAAGCTGGCTGGCTTGGCAGCAGTTCAAAGGGGGTGGATCCCCGTGCCTCTCTGCACCCAAATGGCAGTTGCTGGCACCACTGCTAAACACACAATGCCTTGTGGCAAAACTGTGTCTTTCATTGACAGATGAGTGGGGAAAGGCAAGGAAAAGGAGGGAGGGAGAACACAAAATGCAGCTATTCGCTCTCTTTTTAAGGTGAAAAAAAAAAAAAACGACTTAACCTAAAAGAGGTGTTAGCCCCTAACCAGAAGTGAAAGGCGGAGCTCCACAGCACACACAAAGAACAAGTGGCTCGTTGCATTGGTGGAAGCACAAGCGTGGGAAGCTGTGAAGTATTTTGAGAGCTGGCTCTGCAATGATTATAGCTAGAGGTCTTAAAAACACCAGATAACTGTTAATTAAATAAAGTGGTGCAGTTCTTATATTGACATGTATTTTTGATGTTTTTTGATCAGCACAAGCTACATTTCCAGATAATGTTCAGTGCGTAATGAGCCAATACTACTAAAAAACGTACAGTAAAATGCATTTAATGAATGCATTTAAATATACAAATAATGGTCAAAGGCAGATAAATTACAGGCAACATACTTTAACTACAGGTCAAATACAGTAACAACCAAAAGAAATTGCTTATTGTCTCACATTTATGCACAAATAAAGCGTCAGGCCGTTTTACAGTTAGATTTATGCATAGATATATATTCAACAGCCTATAGGGTAACCCTGACCCTGCAGGTCAGGAGCAAGGCCAGAGAAAAGTCTAAACTCTCAGGCATCAATAATATCCTGTCCCATTAACCACTGCATGAGCACAGGCAAAGTACAGTGTTTTAAATGATGGCCAGAAACAAGTATGTACACAGCACTGTGCTGCCACAATAACCTTGACCTTTGACCTCTAGATTCAGTTCAGCCATAGTAAATGATTTATGTCCTGATAAAAAAAATTGTAAATGCAGTTTATAATCAAAATGTACTCATCTAAAATACATTGGATTTACAATCCATTTACATGGATTTAAAAGATACAAAACTTCGACCTACCCTTCGAGACTAGATTAAATAATATGTTTCTTTTTCCTTCAAAACTTGTTTAGGTCTTTTTGTTTACATTTGATCTCACCAATTAGTCCAGAAACTGAATTTTACAACACTTGCAACGTTTATGAATCATGCTAAAAAACTGCTCGGATGCAAGAAAAGAAGGCAATTATATTCTGGCTTTGAATTCTATCATATGCAAGCACACTTTCTTTATCTTTCAGGTTTTTTGTTTAGTATAGGTGCAACATGTGGAGCGTTCCCAGTGTCAGATATAAATGTGTCTTGCTTTTGTCATTCTTCCTCATTCTTCAATTTATTTGGTTAGAAGATCTAATTTTATACTCTATAGTTTTCTTTTTTATTCTACAATACAATAAAATCCACAATGCACCACCAGCCGCCGTTCTCTAGAATATTCTGTTTGGTGGTTATTGTGTTACTGTATCCATCCAGAGATATCACACATGACAGCAGCCCACAACATTACACCATTAATAAGTAACATCTTAAATCCTAAATGGTTAAGATTTAATATTGGTTAAGGATTAAGAGTTAAGAGTCTGCCCTATGCCTGTCCATATTCTCAATAAAACACAGACAGTTGTCAAGCCAAGACCAACTCAGTCACGCTGCAGGAGAGCCCCAACAATGACCTGAATGTAATGACAGATGACACATAGGGCATAAGGATGAAGCACAAGACAGGACCCAAACTCCATCTGTTACTCTGCCATATTATCGCCCGGTGCACGCTTTAAAGAAATGACATCCCCTGCAATTGGATGAAAGTTGAGAGCTAAAATGATTTCTTAGTAGTTATAGTTGGAAAAAAAAGAGTTATGTGTTACATGCATGCAAATGTTGTATTAATACTGGGCTTGTTATGAAGGCTACAACAGAATGTGTTAAAGTGTCTGGGTGGGATGCATTTGGAGGTCCCCTGTCATGAGTGAGGGGTTTTAGCCAAATCAGCCGAGATGAGAAGCTTTCACGGCGAGCAGAGCTGCCACGCAGAAGGCAGCGGGCGCAGTTCACAGTGGTTGTTTTAAAAGTATTTTCTCCAACACTTTTCTCAATTAAAGGCCCTTTTTACACATAGCACTCTGCTAATAACATAATGGTGAGTAGAATGTCATTGAGTGGTGTAATGTACCTAAATCCTTCCCCAACATTTTAATGCTCTCTTAATTGGAGCCCACTTTGGAACATAGTGGCACATGGGAGACGGCAGAGGAAAGGCAAAGAGAAATGATTTGTAAAGATGTCCACGGTGGAAATAATAACTAGCCTTGGTGCTAATGTAGGGCTCTTTGCAAAAGAGGAGAAAAAAAACATGTTGCTAATTGAGTTTGCCTGAAAAAGGCATTTAAAACTCATCATTTCATTTTACGGGCCTTTTTGTGGAACATTGTTTAGAAAGAGGAAGGGAACACTGGTGGTGTTTCACATCCATTTAGAGGTTAATGGTCAAGTTTCAGGCTTTTAACTGTTCTAAAACTAGACTGAAAGAATTTACTTTCATTAATTATAAAGTGTGATTTTTTGTTTCCAATACTTGTGAACTCTTGCCACTCATAACACGCCGACTGAAGTCATTCTACCTACGCAAGATAAATACATGTTTCAGGCTTTTTGGTTGCCCTCAGTTTGAAATGATAATTTAGCTAAAACATTTTGCCTGTATTTAAAACATAAAAATCAATACGTACTTTTTAAGGACGAATAAGAGATTCTCTGAACTCTCTGTCAGTTTTTGCAGTTAGCATTGCATTTGTGATATTCTAAAGTAGAAAAAGTAGTAGCTCATTTACCTCAAACAAAAATGTCCAGAAATTAACCTTCAAAAAACAGACAGGCTACTGTAAATTCAAATACATATAACTGCAGTAAATGGGTTTCTCCTGGGTTTCCATTGTTTCAAACCAAGACAAAACAAAGACAAGGCAGCTTTTCGGCCAAATTCTCACCCCGGATTGGACAAAAGGGATTCCATAAAATAGTTGCATGTGTTGCAAAGCACAGAGACTGGGACTCCCATGTTGTTGAATGAACTCTAAACCTAAAAGCAATAGCTCTTTCAATACACAAGAAAAAGTTAAAATATGTCAAATCTATAAATCTGTAATTCTAACAACTATAAATTCTCCACAAAATTCTTTCATTTCATTTCAGTGTATTTCGACTGTACTGGTTTGATTTGTGAGTCCATTGTGACACTATATATTACCTTTCACTACAATGACCCCTAGCCCTGTCTAAACAGACCTTAATGACTCATGGTTGCTGGGCACTCTCTTTGGTTATAGGGCTCCGCAGGCTGTGGCCAGGCCAAGGAGAGGACATGAGGCAAAAGGATTGAGTGGACTCCACACAAACATTAGTACCCTTGCTTCTGGCTTGTATTGCATCAATGTCAATGGGTAAAAACATGTCCTCCATCTTCCAAACCACACCCTGAGGGACGAGAGAAGCACCCACCGACCCCTTATCTATCAAAAGATAATGGCCAAAGTCAAATCACTCTTCCTCTGAAAGCACTCAGCTGTTGCGCTACAGCAAGATGTGGCGAGTTGTACAAATTAGCCAAGGCCCCCTTAGATAAGCTGTTGTCCCGAAACAGCACTACATCCTTTTTAGCCGTCTATTCCTTTCTCTACAAGAAAAAGAAAAAAAAAGGGAGGTCTGCAGCGAAATATCCCTTTTATAAAATGAAACAAGGAAAAGGGAGCTCGGGGTGAGAGAGCTGAGACATCATTTACAGCAGCATGATGAAGTGTCTCTTTCTTCTGGCAACAAACAACTTAACAGCAGCCTGAAGAAAGGAACTAGTCCTATAATTGTAAAAGCTTTTTTGGTCATTTAACCTGCACATCCAATCAATCAGCTGAGGAAGTACATGTTACAGGGCACATACACACTTTTCCACAGGAACAACACAGCCGCCAGTAGTTCAGATAAAATGAATGGTGATGAATAGTGCAAACGCAAAAGGGTAACGTCTCCTCAAACTAAGCATGTATCGTTACTGATTGTTCAGAAAAAGTTACATTCAGAAAGCTGTCCACAGTATTTCTTTCTGTTATACTGTGTCGTGTAATGTGTTTAATCAAGCGTTCTCTGCTTGGTTTAAGCTTAGACAAAGAAACCGAGTGACACTTTGATTAAGCACACATCGGTGGAGAAGTTGTGGCACTTTTGACAGACGAGCCTGATGGCACAGAACCTCACCAGCTGGTAGTGGACCTGGCGCCAACTGCCCGTCCATCTTGGCAGCTTGCTCTAACATGCCAGTGGAGACCTGTGAGGCGCAGCTCGCGACCAGTGGAACGCCAGAGGGGATCAGATGCCAAAACTTCACCGTGGCCTCTCAGATGGAGCAACTCAGCCATTAAATCTAATGAGGGGGGAATAAAAAGAATTCAGGGTTCAACAGCAAACAAAGGACTCCTATTTTATTAGAGTACAACTTATATTTTTCTGGAATTCAAGAAGGTATGTCAGCCATACCCATTCATTCTCTGTGTGATGGTCAGGAATTCCTCCCTTTCACAGAGACTTTCACCTGATAGAAATACTATCAGACCAATCGTAAAGGTTTATCTACATTTTGGCAGGCTTTGTGCAACGCCTCATTTCTCTGATGCCCCTGGAAATCTGACTTCAATCAAAAGAGACCAGACGAATTAAGCTGTGATCTGCAGTTCTGTTATTGTGATAGGTTCTGGCAAAATATGATAGCGTGCCCCACCATGCAGAAGTACATAGTTCTTGAAAGGTTTCCCCCTTTTGTGCCAAGAAAGCCTCAAATTAAATTTAAGGTTATTACTTCAATGATTTTTAGGATTCTTATTCAGATAAAATGTTACATAGTATTGCTTTAAAAAACAGTTTACACCAAAACATGCAAAACACCATTACCTTAAGATGTTCCATTTGAGCTGCAAGGGCCAGGTTTATTTTGGACCATCCACCAACTCAACCTGCTCCATGCTGTACAGAAAAAGTTTAGAAATGAGTCATTTATAGATTTATTTATAGATGTTCAATGCCTGCATTTTGGGTCTGACAGTTATTTTTTGAGTACCATGCAGACTTTGTATAAAAAATGGATAATGGGTTTCGATTAAGCTACAGATGAGACTGAATTATTTTAGTTCTATAACATATACAGGAAAATTATAAAACACAAATATTATTCTCTCCCAAATTGTCAATGGAAAACATCTCAGCTTATTGTGTAATGAGAAGTGTTTAAGTTCTTTTGATGCGTGAACTAGATTTCAGAGACATCAGCACAGTGCACGCAGGCAGACTCACACTGACACACACTGGCAGAGATTCCAACTGAACTCTAGCTCCGCACGAGAAAGACAGACAGATCAAGAATACTGAAGGGGGTGGAGAACCGCTGAGAAAAACAGAGACATACGTAGAAAAAGAGAATGGGAGATCCAGAGCCTTGTCAGTCATGCCGATGAACTCTGACAAGCTAACTCTGTGGATAATGTTTCTGTCACTGAGCTCTCTAATCGCAGTGTTCTTAGTCAAAACCAATCCCCTCATATCTGTACACTTGCAAAGTAGTGTGTTTATGGCAAAAAGCTGGAAAAAGACAGCGTCAAGGCAGGCACATTTTTACCATTGTCAACCTGCTGTGTGTTGTACATAGAGTAAAAATATGTGGGAACCTAAAAATTACAGGGGATGAAAAGTGCAGAAAAAAGGGGGTTCAAAACACACCCGAGCAGGTAGTGCCTGTCAGAACACATTGCCATCCACTAATTGGGTCATTTCTGATACCCTCTGCCGCGCGGTGCCAGCCTATTGATGGGGGGTGTCAGAGTGCCAACAGCCTGCGAGGCCTCACTGGCACCAAATCAAAGGAGGCACAAATGCTGCCCGCAGACAATCTGGCAAGCCCGAGCACTCACAGGCACAAGAACATCCAAAAACATGGCCCCACAGCTCCCGCCCGTACCACCGGGGCGTAATTGCTACATGGGCATTCCAGAGCGTTTTCAAAGGATGGAACTTAATCCACATATGTACTATGAAATTGGCTATTTTGTACCCCGCTTCCCCTTTCCATGTCCCCCAGTCTGCAACCCCAGCACAAATTTAGCACCCAAGATACATCTTGTTTTTTCATGCCGTCAACTCTCAATCTTTCTCTCTGAAATCGCCCCAGGTTTGACCACGACATCTTAGGCTCTGAAGGCGGACAAGGCTGCTTAATCTTTACTCGGTGCTCAGCTTGACAAGATTTTACTTGTTGAAGTTTATGTTTGCATCAATATGTTTGTGTGTGTGAGTGGATATGTTTGCCCGTACTGTAAGTATGCAGCCTTAAACAAATTGAATTTGTTCGTCATGTGCTTGCGTATAAAGCTGTGGTGTTGACTTTAAGGGTGTGGGCTGTGATTTGACGCTTCCACTGGGATGTGGGTGAGCCAAAGCAAGAACATCCCACTCCTCTTCTTAAACTCTGAATCTTTATATCTCTGAATAGTCCCAAACACCCTTCATGTGTTTCTGCGTTCCTCCGTTCAAGAACGCTGTCGCATCATCTCTTCCTTTGTGTGGTGGAGTGTGCCTCCGAGCCAGCCTGGCACTGACTGGCACACTGAGTAAACCGACTCCAGCTGCTTTCTGACCGAGGGGAACTTGTTTAATTAAGCACGCTTTGGTTCCAATGAAAGAGTTAGTTTTGCCCCCAGCTGTTGACCAGTCTGCAGCTCCCCGGAGGAGACTGGCATCTCACCCCTGGTCCGGTCCGATCCACGTTTTTCACAGACAAAGATGGACTCTGCCTGTCATGCCAGGATGTATCACGCCTGAGCCCTCCTTCATAAATTAAACATGAGATCTGGAGGAGTTCTTTTAAAAAAGGAAAAAGACCCAGAGGATGTTTCTCTGCTCAGATTCACCCACGCTGTTTTCTCTCCATTTTTTTTCCAGGACTCGGACTCACTCAGACATGGAAAAAAGGAAGAATGGGGAGAAGGTATAAACAGGTGCAGAGGTGAATTAGAAAACAGTGCCCTCAAAGACTTTCACAAGTGTCGGTTTGTGAGTATGTGGGTGTGGGCAATCGGCGGTGGCCTGAGAGAGCATTTCAAAGAGATTTCTGACAGTCGTCTGGACCTTTCCATGTGCTTTTGGGGATGTGCTCATATGTACAAAATGAGCTTTCAAGTATTACTCATTCTTTCAGTGACGAATATTGCTTTATAGCAGCTAGTTCCATCAAGGACATGTTTTTATTTATTTAAAAATCTCAGTGAATAGTCACAAGTGAACTTACTCCTAATATTTGGAATAGTACTTAAAAAAACTGTTTCACATTTATCTTAGCTAGCTAAGTCCTGCATTGCATAAAAAAGTCCTTGTACGAATCAAAATGAATGGCCTCTTTCAGAAAAATATAATTTATTTACATTTAGTTGCATTTCTGAAATATTAGCACGCATTTCAGAGCTTCGTGTACGCTACTTATTTGACCTCTTTTGACAACGCCATAAAGGACTTTACCTTTTTGATAAAATAAAAGGAGGAAATGTCACTATACTGTTGTTAGAGGGGTGAGGGGTTGGTGGCCGGGTAATGCCTATTTCAAGACAAGAGGCTAAAAAATGAGCTCTTTCAAAACAAGTCACTGGCACTGAAATCTGTGTAGGCTTCATAAATATTAAACACCTGTATCTGTACTTAGTATCAAGTCTTTTCTAGTTTGAAATAGAGGGAGTTCTCATGTATGCCTTTTATAGTATAATACACAAGTCATGATTTATACTCTAAACATAAAATGCAAAGCAATGTTTTTTTTTGCTTTCTTAAAAAGGGTTACAAAAGGTTACAAAACACATCACAAGCAATGACCACAAATGACATGACTACAGCAGCCTGAAAGGGACAAAACTCAAACTACAGCTACATCAGAGGGTCAAAACTCAAACTCCAAATTACCAATAGCCTTACAAAGGGTACAAAGGGGGCAGAGATGATGCTGTGTTGTGTATCTAAGGGCAGATGAGTTGAAAATGCACACTTCAGTTTATAGACACAATTGTAACAGGCTTTAAAAAGAAAAAAACATTTCCAGCATTTGGACATTCATCATTTCAATGTGTGGAAAACGAAGCTAAATTGTCACGTGGATTATATGAGATCTTGTCACATATCAGTCAGATTGGAGACACCACAATATGTGCAAATGCATAAAAAAAGTAGTAAATTGGACACTGCTCATTATTTGTATCTTTTCCTGCTATTTCCACTTGCATATACAGTGTTAATTACAGAATGAGTGAGTCTCAACAGTGTAGCCACCTTTAACGCCAAACAAATCCAGCTTTACAAAAGGAGCCAAACACCAAAGTGACATTCTGAAAGGTAATGTCATCACCCAGTCTCTGTCTGACTCTAGTGAGACCCGGTGTGTCACCAAGAGAGCTCATTTCCCCAACATCTGGATGACAGGTCCAACCATCACCAAGCACAATTGTCACCTTTACAAGTTGTCATGCATCTCATGTCCTTGATTCCCTGATAATGCGCAGCCGAGGGGTGACATGTCATCACCTGCACCCCTTAACAAATCACGTGTGAACCGAGCGTATCAACACCAAAGAACAGTACGCCGTGTATAGGTCTACATTTACACTCATAGTTTTCTCACTTCTCCCACGATAACATTGAGTTTTTTAAAGATCTTCAAACTGAACTGCTTTTCAGCTCTGGTCTATTGCCCAAGTCTTGCCTCCTCCAACCCTCATCCCCAATCCACACCTCCTTGTCATTTTTTTTCCACTGTGAGTCCATGGCAGAGTCCACGGGAGCCCCATTTGCCATGACATATGGGGAACAAGGCAGGCAGTGCGAGCAAGTGGCCCTGTCTGGAGCTCTGACTTAGTGTCGTCCCTCAGTGCCTCTGGCAGCACAGGGACAGAGGGATGAAGGGGATGGAGGGGGGTGCTAGGGTGGGAGTACAGGGGGGATCCGTGCCGGAGTTTTCGCCCTGGAGACACACTGGCAGTCCTAAGATTAGAGGGGTAATCAATCTCAGTGTGGAACCGGCCAATCCCACCGCCCCACGGCCTGGCAACCTGGCCTCCCGGAGTGGGGGGTGTGCAGGGGGACACTGACACGAGGGGCACCAGGCAGAGAGACAGAGAGTGGAGGTGAGAGAATATGCTTTATTAAGAGTCATTTGTCCTTTAACAAGCCTTGGTACTGGACAGGTGATGAAGCATAACACCGCAAACACATATGATTACTGTCAGCGTTGTTTACAGGCTTAGCTGCCTCTGTCACCTCACTAGGGAGACCTTGTTTTGGGTGCTCCTAGTGCAGACACACATGCCCCGAGCTGTGCAGCACCACTCTCCGGGTATGTTGCGTCAGTTCCCCACAAAAACACAGTCTGACTTCAGTATACATCCAAAAGTTACATAGGAAAAACACTTACGCTGATGAGAAGTAGCAGTATGGCGTGTGGCTAGTGCACTCTTAACAGCTAAATGTCATCGTTCTGTCAGCAAGGTGGGAATGCATTATGTTCTAAAGATCTAAATGACACAGTGTGTAATAAGAGTGTTTATGAGGTGGAAATAGCATTGTCGTTTTTCATCACCACAGAGGAGATAAAGCACTTTGTACAACCATTACATACAGGAATAATTGTAGTTTTAAAAGCAACAAAGGGCAAATGAAAAGTGTGTTGCCATAATACAGGAGCAGCACAAAAGCATAAGCAAAGAAAAATGGGGGGAGTCACCTTATGTAACACCTTTCTTTGATATTTGCGGGAATTTATGCTGCTAATACCCCATGTCAGTCAGCCTTGTGTGCAATTTAAGTTAAGCAAGTGAAACGAGAGCAACAGTGACCTACTGCTACAATGACATATAGGGAATTAATGAAATCAACACGAGTAAAGCCTAAATACACTGATTTTCCATTAATCGAGAAGCCAAACTACAACAGAATCATTGCGGTTTCAGCAAAATGCATTGTCATGTAAAGGGCCTCTATAAGTCTCACCTTTATTTTCATCATAGAGGCCTTAAAACTGAAATCCAGACTAGCAGAGACCACCGATGCAATTATTCTTGTTATCGGATAAACATATTAATATATCAATATTATTTCAACTTAAAAAGTATTTAAAGTTAAAACTAAAGCTGTCCCATGTTGTCTCTTCCTGGGTGCCTTGTGTCTTGTCCTACCATGGTCTGGGTCTAGTTTCTGACTCCTTCCCTACCTGGACCATTGAACTTGAAACTGAAAAAAGAATTGTATACTTTTTACTCTGTGGCCATACCCTTTTTTTTTGACAAAGAATTAAATTAATATACATGGAGGTACTCTATGTAATGTGCAGTATTCTGTGTTATTAAATGTGCAATAAACTGTGAGTTCAGACTGCAGTAGTTTTACAATGTGTGATTAAGAGCAGGGTCGGCTCTTTTTCCAACCAGTGGCTTTAGCAAAGGTCTTCAGAGCATTGCTGTGGCTAATGAGCCACCGAGGACTATAGACCAGTTTAAATTACTCACAGTCACCTTTAGTAATTACCATCAATGTGTGGTAATCCGCTGAACGAAGCCAATTATTGTCCTCAATATCTCTTGTGCTGTGAAGATTAACCACAGAAAGAGATGTAATATCACGCAATAAAGCGACGGCTGCTAAAGGTGTGTGAAAAAAGAGAAGAAAGGAACATCCTCACGAGGCCTTTTACAGATAAATGAAATAATTAGAGCGAACTCCCCAGTGGCCCTTATCTTTTTATTTTATTTCCAGGGAAATAATTAGACTTTTCTCTCTTTTTATGAAGCTTCTGTGTTTTTCCATCTTTAATCTTTAATCAGTGTGGAACATTTCCCTTTGGGCTACAAGGTGCTTTATGTTACCATGTAATGTGCTGTTGTAATTCAGAATTGCTTTGCATCATGGGGACTCGCATCATGTTTCAACTAGCGCTTCAGTGCTGTAACCCTCTTTATCAAATGAATGTGTCTATATTTGTACAAAGCAGGTAAGTGAAGTGGGAAAGCTTGCTTTAATTGGGCCAAGAGGTCTGAAGTGCAGTCCCATCTGTGCTGTGTTCGGGACTTAATTATAAGCAAACATGGCTACCTATCGATACACCACAAAAGCAGAGCAAAGAAGAGGGTTAAGAATAATCTTAACGCCCCGCGGGTCATCGCACACTGTAAACAACATGGATTTATCCAAAAACAAGAAAGGGGAGAAACACAACATAACAAGTTGCGCGCAATCAATAGGAGCAAAGCAAGAATCAAAGCTGGAATAAGGGAAATCAGGCTAAATTGGACTTTCTGTTGTGCTTGGGCAAATTTAGAGTAGCAGAAGATGAACCTCGAGAGAGAAGTGAACTAACACTAATGCCCGAGAAGAGACTGAGAGTCCATATCTCACCGTCCAGCTTCTTTTGGCTCGACAGAATGGACAAAGCCATAGATCTGAGGTCCCTCTCATGAGCCCTTAAAGCTCTTTTTAAAGTAGAGACAGCCAGGACAGCTAAGCCAAGGGATAGACGGACAAATTCAATGTCAAAGTGTGTTATATTTGCCTGCCGTTGTTGGTCCACAGCTTGTAAGGCTAGCACTGCTCAGATCATCTGTGATCCACGCTTCCAGGCACTTGCATTAATTGAGCTCGTAATTGAATAGTTGTCTTCATTAGTTCCAGTCCTGTGCCTGCGAGTGTCTGTTACAGATTACTGGAGAAACGTTTGTGAAACATCTTCACAAAGGGTTTGTATAAAGAACCTTCTTTTAGCCATTGTGTTGTTCCTATACGTACCTCAATAGTATGGATTCACGCACATCTCCCAAATCATATACAATTCAGAAGAATGAGTCAAGAAAATTTTCTTTGCAAATTAGTTGCAGGCTTCCTCCACATGCAGTCTGATTTCAGATAAATAACAATTACAACGGACAATAAAAAAGATACAAACGTTAGCTAATGACACATGACATCATGTTTTCACATAATTTTCAAAGCTTTGACAAAGAAGATACAGAGATGTAGCTCATTGGCCCCAAGCAGGCACAATGAGCTGTTAGAACTATTTCAGGTAACACTATATTGACCTCACGATAATTTGGGCACACCTTATGAACACCCTATTAAATATGTGAATCAAGTCATCTAATTTACTCCAGAATAGGTTAATTAGGCACCCATTGTTATTGTCAATGTCACAGTTATGGACAGCTTGAGCATGAACAGTCATGGGCCTATGTGATGGGAATTTTTGGTTTTGTAATTTGCACACATTAGTCACTATGGGGCAGTAAGCAGTTCACATGAGTTGGGCATGTGACATTGATTGACAGTCATTGACAACTTTCCTTATACCACTGCAGGTATGTTACAGAAGTGTCCACTCATTAGGGCTACCTCAGTCATAGTCATGTTCATTAGGAAGTAATTTCTGATTTATAATTACGCCCAGGTGAGGAATCTCTATATTCCAATGAACAGACTGTAGCATTTAGTGTTTAGCAGTTTAGGAACTGTAACGCACTGTTGGGACCAGAGCCAAGGGTTTGGTACAATAGACTGTTCTGGGATGCTTTGTAACCTGTTTGACAATGGAAAGGCCTCCAAAAGCAGGCCGTATTGGCCTTTACCTTTACCATAATGCTAACCTCACAAGTCTGCTTCACAGAACATGGTCTGTTCCAACATACCATCTGGCAGGGCTACAACTGAAAGTGCAAAAGGGCAGGTACTTTAATTCAATATGTGGTCAGTTATTGGATTTATCATCTGTGAGTGACCATAGTTTTATCCAATCAGAGCAACACCATGTTGTTTACTTGGCAACAGTAAAACGGTCACTACATCTTCAAACCTAAAACAAGCCCAGAGCTGTCAGTGCTGCCACATCGTTACAATCGTTACAATGAGCCTCATATGCCATGATTTGGCCATGAATACTTTTGACAGTAATCATATGTGTTTACGTTTTTCAAGGTGGATTTTCGTGAGTTTGTAAATTCACAAACCTTGTGGGAATCCAGCTACAGTGCAAGGAAGCCATGACTCTCCAGTGGGAAACATTCCCTTTGCAACACCAGAAATTTAACACTCAAGAGGAAAAAAAGATGAATTAAAAATAATGATTATTGTTCAAATTCTTCAAGCAAATGCAAACAAATCAACCACCTAATCTCCCTTTTAAACACCTCACAAGATCTATAATTAATCCAGAATTACAATGTAAAATCCACCAAAACATATGCTGTTCTTACAGCTTAGTGAGCCTTGAAAGATGATCCAAAGAACTTGAATCCAGATGCCAAGTTATCCCACAAGGATTCTCTGTTTGATTGAGAGGGAAAACAGGTACACAAAAAGCAGCGTGCACAGAGACAGGCCAGACGTGCGCACTGCGATGTGCTTGGGGTCGTGCAGCCTGGTAGAGAAGATAAAGGGAAATTAAAGGAAAGGTCCCTGACCCTCTTCGATAGCTCTAAATGCCTTGCAATTTTCCACAAGAGACGAAAATCCTCCTCCACAAATGAAGGGCTGCATCTGACCTCTTCCAAGAGCGCAGGAAGTTTAAGAGAGGTTGACAAAAAACAGAAAGATTTAAAGAGAGGCGAAATGGTAATTTGACTTTGCAACAGACATTTCTAACCCCTTTAAGGTGCATTTTAATAAATCCCCGGCAATTTGCATCCCCCTGCACTTAGCCAATTATTATGGCATGCATCAAATTGAAGCAACATCTATAGAAAGTCTGACACTGTCAAACGGGCAAACAGAATGAAGCCTAAAAAGTGGCGTCACACCAAGCCCTTCCCGCTTTTCACGCAACGACTTAAAGACAGACGTTCCCCTCATTAGAGCATCATTTTGCAATAATTATGTTTAAGTGCTTTCGAACATCTTGGAGAGGTGAAACAAACTGAGCAGGCCCCAAGTTAAATTATGACAGGTAACTAGAAAGACTAACAAAAGCCGTCATCATGCGGCACTGTCAGAGCACATCGCCAGACAGGAGCGACACATTCACCAATTTTATCAAATGAAATTGTCGGTCTAGTTTGGAGGAGTTGGGCTGCTGATCAACACAGACACCTCACATATGTCTTACCTTGGAGCACAGACACCTTTCTGCTCTCACCAAAACTGATTCACCGTTTCCTGGTAGCTCACAGCTTCACAAATAGGAAGTGACTGCCGCGCACTGGAACACACAACGCCCGAAAGCATCAAAAATTGATCTTATATGAATATTCAACAAGGGAGTACAAGAAAAGTGAATTCCTCATTTTCACCTTCCTTCCTTTCCACCATTGCAGCTTTTTCTCTAACTGCATAATTAATGTGTGAACAGCAACGTGTGAATTTGTTTGTGTTGCAAAATAAAGAACGGCAGGAATTCATAAAAAGACGACTACTCCACTTCTTTGTACTCTTTTAAGGAACATTACGCTAATCAGAGACGGAGGAGGAGACGCTGTGGTAATTCACTGTCTCGAATTAGAGATACACTGTATGCACAATGTAGTTTTGTTATGCCACTGTACTACTAATTTACATTTTCCTTCATTAATGCCTTTATACGTTGTAAAATACTATTAATATGGAAATTTACAAGCATACAGAAGTGACGTAAAGTCGTGATGATATGCCCCCTGCTATCAGTAATCTAACTGAGGATAGCAAATATGTTAAAAATGTTTCATTACGGGGCTCACCTGGTAGAGAGCATACCACATACTCGAGAGGCCCAGGTTCGATTCCAGCTTGGAAAAAAAAAACTTTGTATCGTTATCACAATCTGCAATACAGCTTAAACTGCAGTGATTGTTATGGTAAGTGACAGACTTTGGAATTCAGAATATTTGGCCAATCGAATGGGGTGAATATGAAAAAAACACCTCTCTTCACGGGAAAGAGCGAGTTGTATTATATTCTTACCAGAGTGAGCATAGAAATAAATTAGGAGGAAAACGGTAAAGCTGAAAACAAAAAGCACATGGCTAATTTGCATAAATAAACACAAATGCTCATATTAAACACTTTTTTTTTAAGGGCATATTGTTTACACATACACCTAACACGTCATTGATTTACTACCTCCTATAAGATGAGGTGAATCATAAAAAAGAATAGGTATCTTGCAAAAAAAAGTGAGGATAAGAGAGGCTATATATGGAGTGACATGGATGGATGGACGCTGCAGGTAAGCCACCCGGCACACCTTACTACATGTCCTCCTAATATCACACTGCTCTAATTGTAACATCACCTATGTTGCCTATTTAGTCAACCTCAGCACGTGTCATATGATGTAGATTCATCATTTTCTTGGATAAAATCAAATGGATAATGCAAAAAGAAGTGATTAATCATGTATAGAGAATCATACAATAGACAGGACAAAAACACATGGCAGTACACAGTTTGTTGACAGTCATAGCAATAATTCCCTAAGGATTAGATTAACTGGTCTAGAATCAGCTGTCAAGATGCAATCCAGAAGTTTTTCAGAGATTAATCGAGACAAATTGATGCATTTGTAATTCCTTCCTGTGTGTATTGTGTGACTGCAGAGGAGGAGAACTCTGGTAGAAGGGAGTTAGTATGCTGAAGGTAAGTCGGTGGGCCGGCAGGTAAGGAGGAGACTGAGCGAAGTAATCAGGCTGCCCACAGCCCATGGCACAGAATCTCACACACACACACAGCCCTCCAATCGTTCATTTTCCTAATGATGCGCAGAGCAGCAGGAGGCAGGAAGCTGTGTTGACTGGTGCACCTCTGCCTTAACCCTCACTCAGAGTAGCATAGATAATGATACTGTCAGTCTTTGTTCAATGTGTCTGTGTAAAAAAAAAAAAGCTCCTTCACTTTCTAAAATAAAAGATAAAGCTTTAGTTACTATAGCTTTAATTTTTTTGCTACATCTCCTATAGCCTTCTAATGTTACCATCTTCAATATCAATTTTTGAATTGAGTCTGCCTATTCATTTAAAGTCATAATATGCAGGAATTCTAGGGGAATGTTTCTAAACAGACCTCGCCCTGTATACCATCCTATCTTTAAAGAAAGCAAACTTATTTTCCATCCCTTAATGAGCTGTTATTTCGCTAAGCTACACACTTGTGCATACATGTTGGTTACAAGTTAAAGTGTGACACAAACATTTATCTCCATATTGTTCTAAAAGGCCATAGGTGTAGAATAAAAGGGACACTCACACAAATGTGTCAATGGGTCCTCTAATTCAACTAAAATTTGCAAAAGTAGTAATAATTGTGCTCCCGTTTTACATCTACATCAACTGACTTTGACAAGGTTCTTGCTCAAACTTTTAACAAATTCAAACAATTCTAACAAACATTTTGAGAAAAACATTTCAACCAAGCTGTCAAATCCTAAGGTTCTATTCATTTCAATTCAACTTTGATTTTACTTTGTCATTTGAATATGCCCTAACAGCTTTAATCAGCACCATGACTCTGAAGACCATGCATTGCTATTGTATTGAATATATAGTGTACTGTCATCATGTTCAAGTACGACATGTTTTGCTCCTCATGTGCTGACCACAAATTCTCAGTAAATATTTCCAGGAGATTTGATGAAAAGAAGCCTTTTTAGCTCGGCGTTTAGGCAAATATCAGGATGGCCGCGGAGGCGAGGTGGCCCTGGGTGGCCATTAGGATGCAGCTAGTAGCGTTTCCATGCAGACACCATCTCCACATGGAAAGGTCACCTCCCTCCCTTTGCGGGTAAATACGCGGACGTATACAAATGTGGCTGCGTGCTGAAATGGCTCACCTTAAGAAGGCATTAGGCTCTTTTTCCACTGAACTTTACATCACTCACCTCCATTATCTTAACCAATGGCATTTCAGCCTTTTGCAGAGTAGAGGAATGCTCCCGAACGACACCAAACTATTAAGGCTGCATCTTCAAAAACAAGGGCGGATTCTCATTAGGGTGAACAGAAAAGTCAGAACAGTCAGCATCTATGATTTACATTTACACTTGCATGCTGTATAGAGAACATTACATAACAAATGTCATACACTAGGACCACATTACGAATCATATCAATTAACATAAAAATAGCCATAACTTATTTCTTCACTAAGTGTGCAATATTCAGTTTTAATGATTAAAAAATTGCAAAGACTTACTTACGCTTTGACATGTGTGGATTAACACGTTATTCGAAGAATGAGATCTTTATACACAACAGAGTTCACTCAGGTTTCTTTTTGTGTCAGTAGTAAACAGCGGAGCAATAGGGAGTGGCACTGATTGACCAGCAGTTCATTGGCTCTGACTTGAGATGTGACTCAAAGCTTTTTTAGTCTTCGAGGCCTGTGCACTTGAGGTTCAGTTTAGAGCCCTGCACACAGAATCTGCCTAGTGGGCCCTGTGAACCTCGCTTCTGTCAGTTTGCATTGCACCGGGAGACTAACCCGTCCTGGCAGTGCCCTAAGTCCACGACCGACACACCTGAGCTGGGGCACACCTTCCACTGCAGCCTCGAGCATCGCCGGGCCGAGAAGCACCGCTCACTGCTGAGTGGAGGTCAACGGCATAATGTCATCCCACAATAGGCTTTGTTTTAGATCTATTCAGAATCGTAAGATAGAGTAAAAGTGTGATGGCTGCAGGTACATGGTATATTTGATGTTACACTCCTTTACTCAGAGTTCCATAGTGGAGTATCTGACAAACTGGGTACAAGAAGAATATGAGGAATGATTTTGTACCATGTATTTTATGGGTAAAAGTTACAAGAGGCACCAAAACTGGCTTCTTCAAACAAGCCACTTGCTATGTACGTATTCAGCGTTCGGGAAATGAATTGAAAATGCTGCAATCTCCACCAGTTTCTTCCAATCGTTCCCAATCTACCCATTTCCTTGCATTGCTATTATTCCCCTCTCTGTTTCAGATGTGTAGTGTTTCTTCAGCCTCTTTTAACGCTTCTTGTTCTACCTCAAACAGATTTTGTGAAATTCTTGCACTATAGTTTTTCTTATTCATGTCTCCATTGTCTACCCCCTTTTTCCCCTTTTGTTGCCCGTCTTTCCCTTTGTCCCTTTTGTTATCTCTATCTCACCATCTCTGCCAGTCCCGAGGGAGGGCTACGTTACCCCTGGCACCAGATCCCAATGGATTCGCAGAAACTTTGCCAATGCAGTATTAGTAGCTCTGCGGTTAGCTTCCTGTGTCGCACTGAGCCTTGTTCCCGTGGTGTTCTATCCCAAAGGGAATTCCCACCAGAGACAATGGGCAGCTTACCAAGGTAAACAACAGCCTCTTCCATGCCAGCATGCCACAAAGGCACAGACAGGGAAAAGGGAAAAAGTGCAAATATACATAGCACAATACCGCATGGGAGCAAGAACAATACAAGTCAGACATATCCCTTTCAGAATCAATGGCAACACAATCACATTCACAATATGTCATTTAGGCTCCAGCTGCCTCTTTGATTTAGCCAAACAATAGCTTTAGTTTGCAAGAAAAATCTATAAGAACTAATTTTCAGTATCGCCAATAGGAAGAAAAAAATCTCATCAACCAAAAGCTATGAGTTATGGCGCAGTTGAGACCAAAGTGTAGTGAAAAAGTAAGCCTGTCTGATGTCACGATTATGTCAAAGCGGTTGGGAGAGGGGCTGATATAAAAGGATGGTTTGGTCTTGAAATTCATATCCACTTACTGCCAAGAGCCGGCCTGTATACCTCTCCAAGTAATGGCTGTTTACAAGATAAAAGAAGAGGAAAAATAGCCACTTTTCCCTGCTCAGACATGAAATCCTCTTATGAAATTAGGCTGATAAAAGGGCCTCGTGACGTCGGCCATTTTTCCCCACGTCAAGAAAACCTTGCCTGTGAGCATTATTAATGGCATCCATGTGGCATGTCATTTTTCTACATCTCCAACGCGCTCCTAACAACAACAGCAGAGGGCCGGGCCTGCTAGGCACTTTGTCAGAACAGCACCGGAGTCGCCGAGCTGCCTGTCAAGTTCCCCGAAGCAGGAACAACCAGCGAAGAGGGACAAAACACTGTTTGCTGTGTGCATATGAGCCAAGGGTTAATTTTTGTTGGTTCCTGGTTGCCTTCAGAAGGGTAAAGTGGAAAAATGAAGCAGGGTTGAAACAAATAGCAGCGTCGGGAGAGACGTGTGGCCTTCGCTTAAACAGAGCCATAAATCAGCGGACTGACGTGGAGCGAGGGAGGGAGGAAGGAAGACAGAGGGACAGAGAGAAGGAGGGAGAGAGTGTACAACCAAAAGTGAGACAAGAGCAGCATAACATTACCACTGTTTAGCCGCACTACCCTACACCATTAACTCTTTGGTTTACATGTGCTTGTTCTCATGCATTAAAACTGCTTTCTTCTGTTTTTTTCATCCACCATCGTATCAAATGTACAAATTAAACACTAGTTTATATTTTATGTTACAACATTTAAGGTGACATTACAGAGAACCAGAGCAAATTAAAAAACCCAACTCTGTCTAATGGAAATTGTGCATGTGTTTAATTAGTCTTGCACAAGTAAAATATAGTATGTGTTCAGTTAGATTTTTGAAAATTTCAGATTTGCAACAAGTGAACAAAGTGATTATTTACATGGTATGGTTAATTAATAAAACACTAAAACTTTGAAATACAGAATTCTAAGTGTGCTAAATATTTTTCCTCCAGATCGCTGATATACACATACAATTCAATGGCTTGTTTTGGGTTAATAAAGTGTGAAATCCCCATCAAAACACACAAAGTTACCAATCCTAAAATAAGATGACTGAGCAGACACTGAAATCATGTGTGTGCACTTTCACTTTGTATGAGCTCACATGGCTATACATTACATGGTGTACCAATGTACTGGCCAGAATTAACAAGCATCTTTAGAGCTGCATCACAGAAGGAGGCGAAGATGCATGTGGATAATATGTAGCGGGCATCATCTTGTGGTGATGTTTTTAATGAAGTCCTGTGTGTTTAAAGCTGTGTGTGTGAGCAGACCCACACAGCGCCTGGCTCAAACACGCCGGGCCTTAAGACTTGAAGAAGCATTAATTCATTCTGGACTTGTCTGTGAGCCCAGGTAGGGGCAGAATCGAGGAGATATCTTATGCACAGGCGTGCATGTTCCAGCTGCGACCCACCCCTGTGTCACTCATTTTGTCCTGACTTGTGAGGGATTACTGCAGCGTGGGCTTGTGCTGAGGTAGCAAAACAGAAAAGGATAAAAGCAGAAGAGAAAGCGATAGCAGTCGGCATGTGTCTGTGTTTTACATACAGGCCGGGCCTCAGGAAACTTTGATAGGATCCAGTGGACGACCCTTTTAATAGCTCTCATCTACTGCTATTAGAGTGAATAGAAATATGGGAAGGATTTTATAAAAGTAACATAACATAAGAGTTTCAGGTAAAGCCGGATAAATCAAACAGCAGAGCCACAAGTATTACTGCATGCTTTCAAAGTGAGCCTAATAGAGGGTTTTCAAACACACAAACAGAGAGCAGGAGATTTTGCTGTTTTGTGTTATACAGCAAAGCATGCAATTGCCTCCTGGATTTTCACAGTTTAGGCACAAAGTATGTGCAAATTATTTCATTCACCTGACACCAAAGAACAGCGGTCGCCTGGCACTTTGAGAGAAAATTAAATTAAGCGCCGAGAAAAACGGTAGTGGAAAACTTGGAGGATACAGAATGGATTTATGGCTTTAAATCTGATGGAGCTTGATACTAATGCGGTATAAATCCTCGCCTTTCATTATAGTATTATATGAAATGCATTGGTATGGAGCGATGGATCCTATTTGACATTCCGTTACCGGAGCAGTTGTGCACAGCTTCACACTTAAGCCCTTTAAAGCTAATACATAAATGTAACATTACATATAGCCACAGCGCTCAACAACCATTTTTTCTCGTCTGAATCAGCAAACACAGGAGACGACTCTCCCAAATGGTTTAATTACTCAAACAGATTGAGGAGCTTAATGATGTTTTGCCTCTCCAATGGCAACAATGCTGTTAATCGGCTCAGCTATTATTCCGACAACAAAAATGAATCATAATATGCTTGTTTCAGATTTTTTACAATATGTATTATTGTATAATATTTTGTGGAATGTACTCTAACAATGGTGCACACAAAGATGATTTCTACTCCAGAATGCAAGCATTTCAAAACACTCCATAACTTGAACGAAAGAATAACAGTGTTTTATGCTCTGATGCAAGATATCATTAATGTCCGATTGTAATCAGTCTGTAGTGGGCCGCTGACAAAGACGAGACCCTCGGCTGGCTGTACTGCAGGTGGTGGGTGTTTGATGGGGTCCATTTTGTCATTTGGTGAGGGGGGACGGTGCAGATGCATTGTGCCCCGTGGCGTGGCTGTGGCGGGGACACGTATGGGCTCCATTGTGTTGCGATTATGTAGGATGAGCACGCCGCCTGCTAATCCGCCTGTGGGAGGGTGCATGCCTGTGAATTATTGCACTTTGGGAACGAAAAAAAGAAGAAGAGGAGAGCGGAGAAAGAAAGAGGGAGGTAAAGGGAAGAAGAAGGAGAAGGAGGAGGAGACACCGAGACAGAGAAGCCCCCTTGGCTGTGATTATGAAATGGTCTGTCACAGATTAAGGCTACTGGGATGCAGGCAGAGATGAGCCTCCCACAGACACACTGGCTAGTCAGGCTGCTTCAGTGAGCTTACCTGAGGTTATACACGCCTCGCATCCAGCCACGGTTGTAACACACACACACACACACATCTATACGAGAAGGGAGGGGGGGATCGAGAGCGTGAAAACAAACATGCTCCAAATAGGCTTGCGATTGAGAGAGAAGGGAAGAAAGAGAAAGAGAGAGAACGCAGCCCAAGGAAAAACAACAAGAAGAAAATCAAACGGCAGAGAGGGAGCTCGAGAAGGCTGGCAGTGACTAAAATAAGACCTGTGTGGCTATTGTCTGTTTCCAGGAGGGCTTTGGTGATAAAAAGCCCACGCTATTTGTCTTTCTCTTGCCTTGCCCTCCTCGAGAGCATAGATACCTGGAGATGTTTTTTCAACTAGAGATAGAGTATGTCAGGAGAGAAGTGAGTAAACTAAAGCCCCGATCCTACCATGTATGTTTCTGTTTAACACGGTTTGGAACAGAAACTCCTGAGCGGGTTTGCCACTGAGGGATGAGTAGGATGAGTGTCAGTTACGTAAATAGTGACGTTAAGGGGCTGTTACCGGTTGTCTCGAAAGCTTTCTGAACTTTAAACTAATGCAGTGAGCTTTTAAGTGTTATGGCATGTGGCTTTTTATAGCGAGAGAATGCGAAAATGTTGCTGGCTGCTGCTGAAGGTGGAATAGTACGCTTACTTAGACACCGTTCCAAAGTTATGACAACAGAAGTGGGAAAAAAGCATGACGTACTGAACTGCAGCGCATGGTGGAAACAGGGCTCATGTGTTCACAAAGCGGGGTATCAGGTGTCTTCTGCTGCTTCTGATAATTATACACACAGTCTTTATCCTAAGTATCTATTATTTTCACGGCTGGCGGCTTCGGAGGAGAGCAGCGGTCAGAAATACTCAACTCTCCGCTGATTGACTGACAACTACAGGCAGCGCAGTTCTGTCCAATCACACGCTCCACTGTCAGGTTGATTCTTCCCCTGGCTTCAAGGTGGAGAGAAAAGCCATTGCTGGAGTTTGTTACGGCAGAAACATCCGTGTTTGATTGGCAGGCTGGCCTTCTTTCAGGACAGACAGGGCCAATCAGCTTAATTAGCCCAATGGTATTTCCAGGTTTTGTATCTACAAGAGTGGGATTTGTGAGTGAGGATTTAAGTTTTAGCCTTTGTTTAAGGATTCACTGGGGCTTGCAAGTGTCTTTTACAGTAAGTGAGACGGAAATAGATAGAGATCGGACAACACTGGTAGTTTTGTACAGGTCAAGACAGGTGTTCTTCCTCAAAGTATTGGTGAAACTTACTGTCTCCTATGTGTTGGAGGTTGAGAATGCATTGACTTTTTACAGTAAAATGTAACCATAACCATTATATGGTGAGAAGAAGCTGGATACCCAGAGAGAATCCACGGTCAGACAGGGAAGATGAGTCTGCACACCAATCAGTGTGAAGAATGAACAATAACTCATTCCAAAATGTACAAATTACCTCAACCTGCCATAATGTCATTAATGTTAATGTTGTGGGTGTTTCAATTTAAACAGACGAGCATTATTGTGCCTCATTATGAGCCCTGTTTTACATACAACATGAAATCTTTGTGGTCATGTTTGGATAATCTTGAAGATGGTGAGTTATTACAAAATGGTGGCCTGACACGCCGCTGACAAGCCAAGCTGATGCCAGATAATTGCTCTCATGCTCGCCACTTAATGAACATAATTACCACGTTCGCCCCGTGATTAATTGTTACAACATTTCTTTGTTGGGTTCCGACAAATTACCCCCTCGTACCACTATTGCCATTTTCACATCAGGCAATCATAAAGTACGCAAGCAGGCACTCATAAAGCCAGCTCAGAGCCACTTGAGAGCCATGTTGGGATTATTGAAGGAGGCAGAGGAAGTTAAGGGCTCACCAATCAGTCAATTATAATCATCGGAGAAAGGTTTTTGAAGCTGTCATTCCTGAAAGAGAGGTGGAAGAGGGGGATCTCAAGAGTGCTATATCTGGCAACAGCCACGCGTCAGGTAGCTGTACACACA
Source organism: Rhyacichthys aspro (assembly GCA_036850595.1). Classification (NCBI taxonomy): domain Eukaryota; kingdom Metazoa; phylum Chordata; class Actinopteri; order Gobiiformes; family Rhyacichthyidae; genus Rhyacichthys; species Rhyacichthys aspro. The sequence continues at coordinate 17,186,556 of CM072163.1, forward strand.
TGCCCCAGCACTCAGAAATGCACCGCTTTATGCCGACGCATACACAAATCATACTAAGGAGTGGAGTCTAAATAACTACAATTGGCTGCGCAATCATTCAAGCACACAGTCACTCTGAGCTCAGTGACACCTGTCAGCTCCAACAAAAACATGTCCATACAACTCAAACGCACGAAGTTCTAATCCAATTCTAAAGCTCATGTTTGGGGGCAATTAGCCGGAGCATATTTCACAGACGACCTAATTGAGAAGCTGTCACCCAGTTAAGTAAGGCTTGGCTTAAGAGCATTTGCTTAATAAGCCATGGCCTAATGCAATAAGGTGCCTATTCCCAATCAGCCATGACTAAGTCTAATTTATGCCAAGCCAAATGAGCAAAGGAGAAAGTCCAGGGCCCAGTAATGACCGCTGTTGTTGTAAATAGTCATTATTTACAGAGGAAGGGAAATAGGCTTAGTTTTCAAAAGTTAGTTAAAAACACTGTTCCTGCATTTTTCCTACCTGCACTTATCTAGATTCCCTTTGGTACTGTAGCTCCTCAAGACTGGTCTTTGTCTCGAATCATGACAAAAGGCCACTTTTAAAGGCAAACTATGCAGGAGAATTTGTAAAACAACTCTTCTGAATGAACCTCAACTCTGAACTCTCTGAAAATAGAAACTCTGAAGTAGATGTGCAACACAAGAAAAAATGTCAATGTAAACAAAAGAGGAAAGCGGTTAAATACCAGCTTAGCACAAATACATTTGCCTCCACATTTGTCTGAAGGACCCTGAGAGTAAAATTAGAGGGATTACTGTGATTGGAAATGAATTCAATTTTGAATAAATCTTCTGTATAGCATGCCTTTAAAGATCCTGCTACCTGGATTGTACTCACACTTGTTTGAAACCAACCAAGACCACAGTTGATGTATTTGTCCATATTAGTGTGACTGAAATAAAATCTATCTTGAAATGCAACCAAGACCAAGGCTAATTTCTAGCTTGTACTTGAATTTTTAAGAGTCCCAGGCAAGCATTTGTAAACAAACCTGGCCCCAAGATGCATCCTCTTTTTTAGTGCTCATTATTGAAAGAATTTAAAAAGTCAGCATTTACACTGACTTTTGAATTACCTTTGTTACCTGTCATAAAGTGTTCTATTTTCTAAACTGTGGCTGTGGGCTACACACTCAAGTCAAATTGTGAAACTACTAATATATCATGAAAATCCTAGCATATTATACTTTGCAACATCTTCTTGTTCTCCTTTACCAAGTGCTAGTAAACCAACCCATAATAGCTTGGTCTTGTCTTTGCCCCAAAAAGCCCTGCTATTGTTTTGGTCTCGGTTAGTGTGGTCCAATTCAAGTTTTCATGTTCAGACATACATACAGTACACGCAGACTGCATCACTTGAGTGTGATTGATTTCAAAGGCGCATCAGATCACTCACCTTGACAAATAGCTCGCTGACAGCCAAACACAAAAAAGCCCACACCCTGACACCTAACCTGCGGGGGGCTGGGGGCATGGGAGGGGGCTGACCTGGCACTAAACCACTTTTTACTTCTACTTTTCTAGTTGATAATTCCTGTTGTATAATCTTACTTTGAGCTCACCTTTTTGCACCTTGGCGTTCTACTTGTATGGCATCGGTACAAGTGTGAGGTGTTGTGTCCCTCCCTCCGTCTCTCTCTCCTCCTTCTCGGGGAGTGATAGATTCCACCTCAGTTCATTTATCCTGGAAGCGGAGGAGACGGCAGTGTGATGTGATCCATCTCGCCGGCGATGGAGGGAGCGCGGCGTCCCCGATCACAGACCCTATCAATCTCACTCATAGGGGCCGGATCAGCCCCACTGTCAGACGGCAGACACACATGGCCCGTTCGCCTGCTGAGGACTTCCTACTGTACCTCGTGCACTGACACTCACTGAGGAGCTGACTGGAGCTGATACAGGAACAGAGCACCTGGAGGCGACAGACGGGCTTCACAAGTTTAAAAAAAATATCTGATTTACACACAAGACACCAAGATGCAGGGTATTATTTTAAATGAAAAAAAGCAGTGTTTGCCAAACTTCTTTTCTAGGGACCCACATCCGTAAAACTTCAAATGAATCTTGGACCAACTTTTTTGTTGTTTTTTTTTTTACTATTTGCCAGAAACTTATCAGGAGAAATCTATAAATGTCTTTCAATATGATGACTGAAATTAACTTCAGAACATCCATTGGACACATAGGCTCACTTTTGTTAAAGCATAGTTAACAGGGTTACCAAATTTGCAAACTGTTGCATTTAGTTTGACAGTTTAATCACTGAGAGCTTACTGTAACAGGAATCATCTGTGAACAAATGAGAACTTAATATGTGATCTAGGCTTTATAATTAAGGATTTTAATAGATGAGAATGATCAACCCACAGTGGGATTTTGGCCAAATCACAGCTCACTTCCAGTAAAAAGCTCCCATTGGTTGACACTGATGTCAACAACCGGGAAACGGGTTATTCCGTTGCAAAATATGTCCTATTTTACGGAGAGACAGCTCAAAACAGATAAAAACACCAAAATGGGCAAATTAAACATGGATAAATGTTGGCAATGCTTCGACGCAATGTTTAACAAAGTCTAGATCAGTAAACTGCAAAGATAAAAGTTTCAGGTAAGCTCCAAACTTCGATTTAATGTAACATTTTAGTATTTTGTGATGGAAAACTGGTTCAGTTTGACCTTTTTTTAAAATAAAAGAAGCAGGAAAGGTTACCATGCTGCTGTTGGGGGAGAGTGGTGGGACTGAGACCAGGACAGCACAAACAAAATTGGGTAGTGGAATTTTAAGCATATTATTGTAGCTAAGACCTTGTCTTGTTGTGGACTCTTAGGGGGAAAAAACAAATCCTACATTAATCACAGTCAACGTGAAATGTTGCATTACTTGTTCCGTTAAGGTAATATCACGAGTCCTGATTTGTGAATGTAAAAGCCTTTTGATTCTATATACTACACATAGCGTTTTTCTTCTAAAATTTGGAAAATGTCTTCCTATTTGAGAAGTAACATATCAATCTATGTCAGAACATATTTTTGAACACATGCCATATGCTGTATCACAACGCATCAAACTCTCCTTGACACTCAAGTACACAAAATCACCCTGGCCCATGACATAAAGCACCCTTTACACACACTTCCCTTTACACACCCTGACACCCCTCAAAAAACACTTCCCCGCTGACGTGTAACACTCTCGCGCACTCATCCACAGACACTTCATAACCTGACATGCATCACCCCGACGCACACACACACGCACACATCCATACACATCAAAAGCACTGGGCTGTAAAGCGCTGTCCCTATCCACCCCAGACAGCGTCGACCAATCAAATTAGGCCTGATCAAAACATGCCATTCAAAGCCGGGACTATGGTGGAAGGGAGGGGGGGGGCACGAGGCGTTCAGGGGAGCACAGCCAACGCTCTGACCTTGGGAGCAATTAGCATGACCAGGGAGAGCGAGAGACATAGACTCAGACAAGGGAGAGTGAGAAAGCGAAGGGGGGCCTGAGCAGAATAAAGAAGGAGGTAATGCAAAAGCACCCCCACCTCTGCTACATCTGCAAATAAGGGCTGGAGCCCCTCTGAGGGCCCACTCAGCACAAGGCTCCGGACTCACCAGCCTCCTCCTCCTTCACAGCCTCTTGAGCCGAGTCCCCCGCCGCCTCCCACAGCTCCCCGGTGCGAGCCCCGGGCCTGGGTCTCCCCCTAAGGAAGCCTCAGCCTCATCTCTGGCTCTTCTTCACACCAGATCTCATTAGACCCCATGTGTCATTTTTGATTTTGTAGGTCATTAGGTTCCATAAGGTCGCGGTGTTTGAGGTACAATAATAGTGCGAGCCTGAGGTTTCCATATTCCGTCGCTCTACAGCTCATTTCTAATACCGAAAGAATTAACCAGAGCCAGATCAATAATGACATTGAACTCCCAGGACACATATGTGCGCACACATCCTCCAAACACATAGGTTCGTCCGTTAATTATCTACCAATTTATCGCTACTTGCAAAAGCAGCAAATGCTTTTAGTCATACAACCAGAGCTAAATTACCAGTATCAATACCCAAAAAATATGCATTGTGTTTACAGTATAGTCATTTTCTTTTTGGACTTCTAGCCTTTATTGATACTGACAGCGGAGATCAAGAGCAAACTGGAAAAGATAGTGCAAACAAACCCAAGCCGATTTTGAAAATGTGTTGCTCTCTTTGTTGTTTACACTCTAGCAGAAGAGCCACGGAGATGCCCCAAATTAATGTTTAGCACTGGGTTGGGCTTCACTTTCTCCCTTCCTGCTTTTCTTTACCAAAAATGAGTGTAATAAACTGTCTGGTCCTAAGTTTTATGTAACCATCCACTACCTCTAAGTCTTTACAAGAAAAAAGTGAATATAAGTAACAAAAATGAATGGAGACTAGATTGTTTAAAGGGAGCAGAAATTCCCATTAAGTCGAGGCTGTGTTTAAACAACCTTGTATTAGCAGAGGACCGGTTCCCCCCACCTCCAATCTACCTGGGAATCTAATTTCAATTGACTGTCAGACAGGGTAGGTTTGAGGTTAGAAGCATACAGTAAAAAGGCTGGGCAGGGGGAGTCTGAGCGAGGTGCGTGGGTTCAAATTGTTTTCTATAAGTCACCTCTACAGGGGATTTGTGTTTATCCCTGGCCATTGATTTGTTGCCGGGGTTCACGGGCTAAAAAGGAGACGAGAAGGGACGTAAACCAAAAGCGGGGTCCAAAGAGAAGGTCTTCGTCCTTGTCCTGCAGGAGCGGATAAAGTAAAGGATACTGGGTTGGATCATCCACAGGGTCGATACATGATGGTCATTGAGTATAATTTGTAGAGTTCTCAAGTGCAATTTGGCTGATGGGCATCTGCTTTTTAAATTATTGTATTTCCGTGTCTTAGCTATTATGTTAGTCTTCATTTAACAAAATTAGCAATGAAAAATGCAAACAAAACAGTCAAATAGAGTAAGTCTCTGAAATGTGACAATGAACTACGTAAATGAAGCCATATCTACATGTATATGGATTTGTCAACTGCAAGAAAGTGCAAACGTGAAAACCTTTAAGAACAGGTTGCAATAGACAAACTGGTGTGCTTGACTCAACTCTAAAATAGTCTTTTGGGTGTCTTCTCACAAACGGATACTGATCAGCACTAATCTATGACAGAACACTTCCTTGTGTCTTATTTGTGTCAGTAATGGATGGATCAACATGGTATGAAAAACAAACTCTAGGACACTAAATATAGTGTGTCTTTATTGCTAAAGAAAAAGAAGTGAGTATTTGGCCTATTCATTTAACTTCAGAATTTGCCATGAAATTACAGTATAATTGACATATACTAAATGTTGCTTTGCAGAATGAGGATGCACATTAAACAGTATCTGCAATAACAATAATGCCATCTGTGGTACAAAGTTTTGTTTCTTGCAGAGTATGACCAGGACTCATGACCTGAATGTACCTAAATGTTGTTGGTATGTTGCTGGTGGAACCGATGGACCACAACAGGACATGGAACTATTTTGTCATAGATATGGTTACAAATGTATTAACATAAATGTCTACTTGGCTGGAAAGTTAAAAAATTCAATTCAAGAGCTTCTGCTAGATTTGTGAATATCTTTACAACCCTTGTTATAATATTAATACATGTATTGTGGGTTATCTTCTAAACACTTTGGCATTCATCTCACAATATCCTAATCTCCCATTCTCTCTCTCTTGTCTTGGGTTACAATAGGATCCTTCCGATGGCAGGATTTCCATTTCTCTGCATTGTTCTACCAAGCTCTTGTCATTCTGCCTGTTATTCTCGCCTCATAATGCTGCCGTGTTGCTCGCCCCGACGACTCGCCTGTTTCAGTTTCACTTAGCGGCTTAATTACCGCCGAGCGTCTTCAATGCAAACGATGAGAGACAAATGGAAAGCAAATACAATCAGCACACTGTCTTATTAACCAGGTTGTCTGATCCCTCCCAACACTACTCCTTCAAGACAATACCCGTCTCCCTGTGTGTTCTGTACACTGTGACGTGCTGATCAAGAGACTGCCAAGAGAGGGTAAATACAGCTTTACATATGCACACAATACAAGTCTGCTTTCTAATTACAAATAGGTAAGAAGATATATACAGGCATTATGGCGTGATTTTGGATCCATTTAGTCGACACAACAAAGGCCCTATGCAACAGCGATGGGATTATATATGAAACAAGCCTATACAATGAGAATAACCTGGATATATGTAAAAAAGGAACACATAGTAAATTATATTTGAGCCTCAGTATCCTCTACAAATAATTATGATGGCACCAAAATGGAAGAAGTCAATGTTCATGTCATTGTTGTCAAACCAGGAACTAAAAAAAAAAGTAGAAGAAGAAGTAACATGGCTGTACCTGAGGACAAACATAAATCTACATTATGAAACATTAAGCTTTAAAGGCATAACTTTAGGGGTACATTGGTGCATACCACAGGTACAGAGGGGTTTCACGAACTGGATCTCACTTCCAGTTGTTTCCTCTCTACATTATCTCAATAATGTGTCAATAAAGGCAAAAACTGCCAAAGAACATGAAGGGAGAAAACTCCCAACTGTTGCCACAAACTTAGCTGTCATTAGCCGTTTGTACCAGATTATAGTGGAATTTGTTTCTTGTCTGGCAAGACATTTTGATTTGTTGGTCTCTATTTAGAGTTAGAGTTCCAGAGGGCAGTACCAACCCACAGAGAATAAACTGCCTCCAAAAAAACAACACACTGAGATGAACAGTTACTATTGGTCCAACAGGATTTCTGTGGAAATTGCTGTTAATCCTCAATTTCTATTATTTTTGGTTGTTTTTATATTGATTGTATTGTTTAATCATCTTTTGCATATTCCTAATTGTCTGCTTTTATTTCTGTACAGCATTTTTCACAAGTGCTTTACATCTAGAATTATTTATTATTATATTTATTAGTATTTATTGGTTATAAATGTAATCTAATTTGTTGTTAGTCACTTCTATTCCACCTGTTCAGAGATGCACAACTTTTAATTAAATAGTACCATTAAAAGTAAGGCAAACTATGGATTCATTACAAGATATGTAAACAGAAGGGAACATCCGACCGCTGTGAAGTTGCATTGGTAAAGCATCTATGGATGTGTTTTGGTATATGCTTGATCACTCATGCATGTTGTGGATTTCATCAAGGAGTGTGTGTTCATTTGTGTTTGTTTAGTTTGGGGAGCAAGCCTCAGCTTGACAGTCATCTTGAGGGGCTTGCTTGCTCTAGCCATAAACAAGACGGGTCCAAATTAGCCGCTCAGAAAGCCTGTGGCCTTGAGTGGTGCTGTCCTACCCCCCAGCTACATTATTGAGCAATGCTAATGATCCGAGCTGCACTCATTTACTCTCTCTTCAACACCATTTCACCGCCTCTCGTTTTGGATTTAGCTAGGCTGATTTCGTGGCAAGCTTGATCACTTTGGATTTCAACCCCTCCTTCTCCAAAAAACACACATGCACGTACCCAGTGGGAGCGGGACTCTTCACTCTGACTCTTGCTGACTGACTCTCTCTCAAGGTTTTGGTAAGCACTGCTGCTCCTCCAGGTTTTAATAAGCAGAGAGCAGAGACAGTGTGTGGCTGTTTGTATGTGCGAGTCTTGAGCCGCGAGCCTGTAACGAGACACACACCAACGCCACAGCCGACACCGTACCACTGTTTACTCTAGCAAATCCTGAACGAGGCCGCAGTGCTCCAGCGAGGGCTTTGCTCCTGTTAATTGATCATTAAAAGTAGTGGTTTGTGGGCCTCGCTAAATCTTTAAACAGGCCATGAAATAATAAAGGAGGAGGTTTGTCACCGCTGTTAGCTCCCCAGAGCAGGCACACAGGGAGAACGTGGAAGAAGGAAGGAGAGCAGGACTCAGCTTTTGATCATTATCTGCAGAATTAGCATGACTGATAATAATTGCTCTGTTCATTTGAGGTCTTGTAAATACATGGTGGATGTGAGGCTGCGTGGCAGCAGATGAAAGAGGTTGTCATTGATGTATGAGGGGAAAAGAAGTGGGCTGGAGGGGAAGATTGTGGCAGTAATCATGATTAGTAGGAAAATACAAAGTCTTGTTAGACACAGGTTCAGGCAATGATAGCTTGTTGTTCCAAGCACTGAACCTACAAAAGTGTTCACACAGGGTACTTACAAGTGTGCAGAACCATTGTTGCCTTCATCTCTGTTACTGAGGGGGCTGAGTTACAAAGTATTATCATGCACACTGACAATTCTCTCCTCTTAACACTAATGATATCAAGGAAAGCCAGTGGTAGAAAATAACGCCAGCAGGATGGAGACAACAGGTGTCAAAGTACGCACACACACACCAGCCCCGCTCTGCATTGTGTTCCTCTAAGCCCTGTGAGAGTAATGATTCTGTTATACTTGCATGGCTTCTCATATATTGATTCGGACCAGGAGGAGGCCCCTCCCGCAGGGGCCCCATTCCTCGGCTCCCCACCCGGCTTCTATTGTGACTGCGCGTACATGTGTGCAAAATACCAGCAGTTGGTGTGTCAAAAGAGACGTGTGTTTGTGGGAGAGTTGCTCTGGACTGGCATCTTTCTGACGGGTCCAGAAAGGGCTTACACACACACACACATATGGCCTAAGTGGATGTACAGAGACATACATGTAAACAGTGACTATGCACCATTACTGTGGGGGTTTCAGTTCAAGGTGTCAATAATGGGGCATTGGACTGTGACGGGACAGCCATGACCCAGACTGCCCACTGTGTCCACACCAAAAAGAGCCACACACACAAACAGATAAAGAGAGTCTGATCGCTGACCTCTGACCTCTCTCTCAGCGCAGACCCCTTCTGTCTGTGTATTTGTGTGTCCCATGCGGAGCCATTTTCCTAACCCGGCTCCCCCACAGCCCTCATCTCGCCCCTCCCTCTCCTCACTACACCCATCCACCAAAACCGCCCATTGTTTCCTGTGCTCCCCTCCATTGTCTCAGCTGGGAATGGAGGGATGAGCAGCCGGTAAGAGAAGGATGCTGATGCAGAGAACTGTCTACTGGAGGTTATGGAGGGGGGAAAAAATGGTTTGCTAATGCTTTTTGTCAACTTGAAAAGTGAGACGGCAACAGTCGGTAAAATTCATTGGGGAGCATATTACCTGCATCAACACACAGCAAAATACTTTACTTTTCCGTCTTAATTGAAAACAAATTTGCACTTTGTTTAACTGGAGATTAGCATAACTTTTTTGCCTTTGTTTAGTTTTATGTGATGCATTTTCATTTTTTAGTCCTACTCTTCAAAAGTTGCTAAAATGTTGATAAAACACATGCACATCCTCAATTTAAATTTTGCCCAATCATACAAATTTTCTACTAAACTACTATATTGCATTTTCTAGATGTGATTTATCATGCTCATGTGTCCCTTTATTATACAACACTGAAAATGCATCTCACTTAAAGGGAACACTTTAAACCTGTCCTGCTGCATTTGAAGTGATATGAAGAGAGGCAAGTACAACATGAATCGAGCACAGCAGATACATTTGACCTATGAAGTAATATTCTAAAAAAAAAAGAAAAAAAGAAAAATGGGCCAGCAAAATTCTCATGGCCGCTAACTAGGTTTTGGCTGCCATCTTCAGGCCGCTGTAGGTATTACTCTGACACTGCACCGATATGATTTACAAGCCTTGGAGCAAAACGTGGTGATTGTTCCTTCATGAAATTAGACATCCCCACCCCTAATCTCTCCTCGTTTCATTGAGGATTTGCAAAAGCCATAACCTTAGTGAGGCATCTGCTTTTGACAGAAATGATCATCACCGGCAACATTTTCCACAGGTTTATACATGTCTTAATCATGTCTTTCTAAAATCAAATGCTTTATGTCTGGAAATAAACAGTGTAATCAAACAAATATACCCTGTACTGAAGGCTTCATAATCAACATGATTTAAGCCAGAGATTATCACAGAAATTATTGTGCCATTTCGAGGCAACTTTCCAACCATTTCAGACAAGTTTACAGCACAAACAGTGCTAAACATGTTTTTATGTTTAAATCTATCTGGGGTATTAGATACAGTGAAGAGATGTGTGCTCCAAATCACGCTCCGCACCCTCGGGGAGTTGTGGTATTAAATAAGACCTACCTTTGGAGCATTAGTGGAATTCAATATGTGCAATGTAATTATTCTGCTCAATAAGCCACTGGAGGAGGATATTCCATTTACTACACGCTCCAAAGCTGGTACTTCCGGATGTTTTATGTTCATGCAATATAAGCCAACATGGTAGTGAGTAGGGGAGGAAATTTTACATGTTTAAAAGATATTAGCGGGCAGAATAACAAAAAGGAAAAAATATGTATTGGGGTATTATACAGTCATGTGTTTGAAGGAATGTGAGCTACTTTGAAGATTATTTGCCATTTGTAATAACAGTTTTGAGAATGGATTTTATACACTTTTCAGGGAGGAGAATTGTATGAATCAGAGCTGCATGATATTAGAATGCAATAAGTGTTGATGTTTGATATTGCAGTGTAAATAAATGCTGCAATGGGTACATTTTAGATTTTATGATGCTGATGTCTGTCTGCTTTGAGTACTCCATCTGATTTAATAAATTTATTCCCATGCAAAAAAAATGCTTGGAAAATGGCATATCAAAGTCTTCTATCTAGTCTATCTATCTATACATAAACTACCCATGTTCACTATCACTAAGGCAAAAATTGTACATTCCTGTATCAGCAGAAAGACCTTTAGAAAATCAGTAGAAACTGCATGTTTCATAGTCAAAAGCTTTAAGTGGCAGTGACACCATATTCATGCTTTACTGTGATGTACTGTCTGCTCCATCACCAATTCAAAACATAAAGAGCGCGAGTTTAAAACGAGAGAGAGCGACGAGGAGGGGGTGTCGGGGGTTATGCGTTTCATGCTGTCCCAGTTGCCTAAAGTGATTCTCTCAATAATGTATTAGAGCACTTGTTTATTATTTACTGTTTACACAGATCAGCTCATGCTGCTTTTGTGGAATGACATTCTCACCCGCGCCGTCTGCGCAGAGCAGGCGTATCAACAAACAGCGCAGACAGACAGACACGCCGAGCTGGGCTCCCAGCCGGAGCGGGCAGCCAACCGAACTGGGCAGACCCTGCTCCACACAGCACTCAGCTGATGCAAAAGCACTGGACTGAGAAATAAAAGACATCTCGCTTCATAGGAGCTGTTGTACATGCATCCTGAGGTTGTCAAAAACACACACACACCTTATCCGCAGAGGGGTTGGACGAGTGCTTCAGGGGGGTCTGATATTAATATTTATAAAGGCACCTAACTGACCAACCCACTGATCTGCTCATTCTGATCTGCTTGTGTTACTTTTGGAACTGCTTGTGCTTTAATTGAAGAACATATCCGTCCTGAATCAAGATCAGTGTACTTTTTTCAATCCCATGTGTATTATTGTTTTTAAAAAATATTACATAATAAACTTTGTATATAAGGAACAGACTGCAGGGTGGACCTTGAAAAGTTTGAAAAAAATCACAACTTCTAAAAAATTAATAACTGTTGCTTGCCAAATAGAGGGCACTTATTTTACATGTTCAGTCTCTTGTGATAAGGTAGACTTTCTTAAAGTGGTACCAAAATTTCTCTTTGTGCATAAAATGAGGTATAAATTTCTGCGTCTGTTCTGACAGTCAAAGGCAAACTTTGTGAAGACTTTTGATTTGAAAGGCCTTGGCATAATGTCACTGAATGTCAAATATAAAAGCAAACCGAACTGGTCCTGTGATTTTCATTTCACGCATGTAAGGAGCATTTCCGTGGCACATGTGAAATGTTTTGAGTAAGCATATTAACTGAATGATGCTGATAATTACACAAATAAAGTCTATCTCTGGTCAAAGCAGATAATGATTACATCCTCCAGTGTCTACATTAAAGTCATCAGCTCCCAGGCCAATTTCTTTAAAAAACAGAGGTAGACACTAGCGCACACACATACTGTACCCCAAAACATAAACAAGCACACACACGAAGACACAGGCAGCGCTTTCAAAGTCATAAAACGAGGGGACTTCAAATGCAGCTATTTGTTTGGGGCCTGTTGTCGTGGGAATAGGCTGTGCGACTGTGCTGCTTCATTAGAATTCCTTTCAAGTTGTGGAGTGCGGCCTCCCTGTGTTCCTCTCCCCATATTCCCTGACCCCGACGCATCTCCACGGGGCTGAGGTAGGGGCGGGCACGGAGAGAGGGGGGCCTACAGGGCTGCCAAGGAAAGCAGAATCACACTGTTAACGCGCAAGTTTCATCAACAATATAATAATACCTTTCCATTTCAAGCTTCATATCAAATAAATGCTGTAAAAGCACTGCACAAAGTTTGCCTCTGACCCCTTGGGATATTATAGTTAGTAATACACTACTTCAGACCATGTCTATATTTTTATAATCACTTGTAACCCCACACTGTCCTCCTTCACCAATGAATTCTCACATTAGAAGTGTTTCGATTTAAGAGCAGTCTTACATTCTTGGCCTGGACTCAAGCTTAATGCTTTAAGTCTTGGTACACCCTGGTCTCAGTCATAAGAATAAGAGAACAGCACTGGTCCAGGCCCGGTGCAGTCACACTTCACCACTGGATGCAATCACATACGACGGAACACGGTGCTAATGTCAGACTCACTTTAACGCTGGATAAGCTGCTAAAATATACACGAAAGAGAAGATATTGGAAGATGCACACTTCCTGCAGCAGACACACACTTCATGCAAATAAACACGCAGCCATCTCTCCTCCCCAACGGTGTCACCTCGCTGCATCACCCTCTGAGGGATTCAGGGGGAGGTTCGCCTCAGCAGGTACAGCTCAACGCTCGGTCACAGGAGAGACTGCCATGTTGTGTTTCTGCCACCAGAGATGGTGCCACTGAAATTGTTTGTGTAATATACCTGGATTGTTTCTGACACATTAATTATTACTTGCCTCATCTGCTGCAACAGCCACTCAGCATTGCAACAGAGTCCTCGAAATTTAGAGGATTTTAACCTTTTGACTAGTTTGTTAGCATGTTTAATGCAAGAAACGTACTTCAAAAAGAATTGTTTGACCTACAAAATGTGATATATATTTGACGAACTCATTTGTCATAAATAAATTTAAAATGAATAATTTTCTCAATATGAAAGCGCAAGCTATATTATACTACATTATTTATTGCTGGATAATAAACTGAGGAAAAAGACCAGAGAATCTATTTTTTATTGAACTGAATGAACAGCATCAAATGTGTTTTTAGAATAATGCTAAATTTATTTCCTAAACCCAGTCAGTGTATAATTTAGAAATACGTGGAATATATCTTGTAAAAGGTTATAATTGAATCTAATGTATATTTCAGATCTAAATTCTGTTGAGTCATTAGTAATGTAGTGTTGTCCTGTTTGTAAAAAGTGATTTTTCGGCCTATACCGATTCTCTTTCCCTTCTGTTGGACCGAGGTCACTTTGGCAGACTGGTCTCTCCCGGACGAGACCCCAGCGGGCGCCAGACTGCGGGGAGAGGGACGCAGAGCTGCTGCCCGTCACAGCCCACTGGTCACCTGACGGGCCCCAAGGCCTGCCAGACTGACACCACCCCCGGCCAGGCAGGAGGCAGCAAGGGGCAGGGGGGGGGGCTGAGCAGTAGTGTACGGAGGTGGAGGTTGGCATAGGGGACAATCAGTATCCAATGCATTTATCTATTTCATATAGTGAGCTAGAGGTGAGGAGGACGGAGAGAAGAGCATACCCACTGTCGGTGGGCAGCACAGGTACTTTCAGGAGTAATAGACAGCAGCTCCTAGAAACACATGTGTGACACAATAGGTTTGAATCCAAAAAAGAGTAGTTGATAAAAAAGCATCATCTCAGAGCGATACGATGACTGGGTTACAGTGAGGAAAGGTAAAGGAGAGTGAAAAGTACTCGTCCCAGCGTGTGTTTGAGGCTGCTGTGGAGGAGGGAGGAGGGAGGAGGGCAACACTCACCGAGCCTCTCAGGCGTGTCCAGAGCATGAGCCAAGTACCTCTTCTCCACACACACCTCCATACCAACTCTTTCTTTGCTGACACATGCAAACAAGGGTTGTGGATTTCATGTCTCTAAACCATAGTTGAAAAACCCGAGTATTTATTGTTTATTGACCAAAAGCCAACAACCACCATACCACGCTACAGTAACTGAAACACTATAAAACTGGCTAAATGACATAAAATGTTTTTGAAGGGGTTAAAATACAAGAACCAGAACCCATATCACACTGGATAAGGCATTTTCTAGGACTCTGCCACCCAGGAGGTTGGGTCAGGTCCTATCTACAGACAACTGACTGCATAGGCTAAAAGCGTAATGTCTTTTGGGAAATCAATACAATGATGTCACATTCCTAACAGGAAATACCCGGCAACCCTAAAACATATTGTAGCCTCAAATACATAGGGACAGAAAAACATATATATCAACTTGCTCAAGTTCATGCAAAGTAATATCGGGCAACATTCAAAAAACTGCTCCATTATGACCAACTACAGCCGTCTGAATGCCTTGTTCTTTTCATTTTATACTTGTGAATTCCTAGTTCCTAACAAACAACTAAAACACACTGAGACAGCTCTATTGTGTTGCTGTGTATCAACGTGATGTCTTCCCAAGCCGTCCGACGCCTCTGTAAACATGACACTTTTGCATTCAGAGAAGTGCTTATCCTTCGACACTGCATCAAGTTTCCGGTGTTCATGGCTTTTAATATACAATTGCTGGGGGATGGAAGATGACGTACAACACATGCCTCTGTGTGATGTGTTAGAGTGTTCTAACACGTGAACACCTTGAACATATTCAAATCTAAAACCTCCTTTTCCATTCCTTCAAGTGTACGATATAAACTAAAAGCTGTAGACATCCTTGTACATGAAATAAAGAGGGAGCCAATTGAATCTGGTCAGAGAGCAATTTGTGTTCTACAGAAGAGTGTACAGTGTAACTTTGCAATTAAATAGTAAATGGATCAATGTTTGTATATGTTTGTGTGTGTATGTGTGTGTTTGAGGGGCCTCAGGGGCCCGTCCTAATGAGCTATCTGTGTGCATTTCTAACAAGAGCTCGGTGCAGCGCCCACGGCACTGTCATCCTGGGCCGCGGCTGACCTTGCTCGGCTGCTAGGCTGTGTCGTTTGCTATATTTATGGCACCACCACCACCTTGCTGTGTGTTTGAGCGTGTGCATTCACCGGTGTGTGCATTGGAGGAGGGCGGGAGAGCAGGGGGGCTCACTCAGGAAGCAAATACTGTGTATATCAGCATAATGAATCAAGTGGCAGAGAGGGAGAGAGGAATGGAAACAGAGGAAGAGAGAGGGTAGAAGGGATAGAGAAAGCCATTTTGCCTCTGCTGTTTTTTTCCCTCCTGGCAACCAACCCCTGTGGTGCCTATCCCCTACATCCTGCATTTTTGCCTCTTATTCCTTATTTCACCATTTTGAATGCTTTTATTTCTCTTTGCTTTGAGTGATTAGACAAGTCACCTCTTTTTCCACAACAATGAGCAATAAAGGACCGGACACAGAGCAAAAGAGGTGTTTGATGCTCAGTGTGTAAATGTCATCTGTACTCAAGGCTTATAAACACTATCAACAGCAGAAAACTACAGCTGTCAACCGTGGAAACTAGATGTTTGTCCAGGTGAGAGTTGGCTCCTGGTTCGCAGTGAATTTTATTTAAAAGAGTGAAAGCATTATCTGTAATACAAAATATTGAAAATTTTGTCTTGTCCTGATGCCTTGTCTTGAGTGAACATTTTTTTATTTTTCTTGGAGGCCTGCTGCTCTACAAAAACATTTTGATAGAACACAGGCCACATTTATCACATAGACAAGTGACTGTGGAATGGAGAGATTGCTGCAGTTAAGACACACTTTCAGAGCCTCAGACTTCTCTTTTGTTTCTGTCTGTTTATAGTAGCTCTTTATTAGCTGTTAGCATTACTAGCAACATTGTTTACTGGTAACTTTGAGTGCAGCATACGTTCTGCTTTACAAAATAATCTTTTTCAAATATGGTATTCACTTCTCATTACTTCATCATCTCAGTCCTCTTTATCACAGGTCCATTGAAGTGTGTGAGTAAACTGTCAGTTAATTGGTTCAATATTCATCTATCTATGTATAAAACACACAGGAGAAGTACAACACAGTAAAATGCTATCGTTCTCTTAGCCGCTGTGCATGCATGTGTGCAGCTGTATGACTTTGGCTCATACTAAGCCAGCTGAATCACCAATGGAATCATAATAATGCATGTGCATGAAAGCCAGTGGACCCCTGTTCATTTGAGCACGGGCTGGTGCTCACACACACACACGTGCACGGCCTCAATATGCAAAGCTCCCCTGCGCTGGGTTAAGGGAGAGGGGCGTGCTGCTGTGAATACTCATCTGAGCCTGGCACAGGGAGCTGTGTGTATCCCCCCATAACCCCAGGGCGAGGGGCAGGGGACGCACACACACAAATGAAAACGCACACAGCTGAAAACACAAGGACACAGACAGAGAGACATGCACCAACATACATACATGGGCATCCACAGTCACATGATAAGCAAAGGAGCGCTACGAGGAGGGGGCGCCGTGACCAAAAGTAAAGTTTTAATTCGGTCCTCGGGGACACTGCTTACTCATCCAACTCCCCCAAGGACCCACTTCCTCTGAAATCTATTCAAATCACATCTCTCCTCCGCCTTTTATTGCATTTCTCATATCCCCCCCATCACAAAGTGACAAATCACCACACACTTCACAGAACCAACATCACTTTCTCTCCATTTTAGGGGACAGATAGATTTGGGGGATTTTTACTTTTAACGTGATTAGAGAAACTCACTTCCTACTGGTTTAGACATTTTGCACATTTCTGTACAAGACGAGAAACACCAGTGGAAGTACGTGCCTGACGTGCTCACAGTTATTTTTAGGAGAAAGTATATTACTTATCTGACACATTTGTTACTGAAACTAAGCATACAAACAGGCACACACACTGTAGCTCAAGTCCCGTTACTGTCAAAGAAGCTCAGGCACTTTCAGTCTCTCTCTCACCGGTGCACATTGGACACTAATTTCATTGCATGCACCTTCTCAAACATGCAAACACACAGGTACACACTCTGCGCCGGCTCGAGTCCCACACTTCCTGCCGGTGTTCTCCCCTCCGTTCTCAATAAAGCAGGTGATGAGAGTGTCGAGGTCTAATTAGTTTATGCAGACGTATGAAGCTGGTGGGACAGGCATTGTTATTATTTCTCTCCCGACCCGTACACACCGACTGTAGCGATGACACTTACAACGCCGCCTGCCGCATCCTCAGCCATGCTCCTCCAGGATGGCTGAGGGGGGTGAAGCGCTGGATGAGGAAGGGGGTGTCAGGACGAGGAGAGTCAGTGTGCGAGCGTGAGAAGAGAGGGAGAGAAGCGGCACTTGATATATTCGTAATGTTCCTTAATATTTTCATTTTGATGTAATTTGTGGCCCCGGTTTTTTAAATATCCGCTCTGTAATAATGTTTAATTTCAAGGGTCAGTCTGCCAAGGAGTATATTAAAGCTGATAAAACTCATTTTCCACAGGCCCAATATCGCGCCCAGATCAGGTTAGGAGGCCAGCCTCCCTGAATATTTCATCTTTTATCATGCCGATAATGGGAAGATGACAGAGGCACATTATTACAATGAGAGAATTGCTCATTTTCCTGACGGGGAGGGCCGCCCGGCTGCTCGACTGCCTGCTTCGGTGACTGCCTGCTTCAATGACTGGCTGGGCTGCCGAAAGGAGAAGCCTCCACAGAGTGTTTGTCGCAATAAAAGCAATTCTTCCCTGGGAAAGGAAAGGTGACGAGTGAGAGAAAAACAGCACAGGGAGGGCTTGGAGCGAGTGCGAGTTAGAGAGAGGTACGAATGAGAGCGAGGGAGTGAAATGCAACTTTCTCCAAACACCTCACTTATTTGATTGTGATGAATAATAAATGTGTGGGCTTTTGGGGGTGGGGGGTAGTGGCACAGTGCTTTATGTTGGGTTTTGGTGGAGGCTAGGTGAGACAACATTTCGTAGAGGGTTCCCTTTCTGAATTAACCAGTTTAATTGAGCTATTAGAGAAGAACAAAGCAGGGGCTATGAGGCACATCGTTGGGTGCAAGATGGGGCAACAGCCCATCAGCAGCATTAGAAATTGAACCTGCCCTGCACGCAAATGACTAACTGGACTGTCCCTGGCGCCAGAGCGGCTTAATAAATGGACCCAATCAAGGCCGTTCTGGGGACCACCTGTGTCCCGTACAGGGCAGAACCATTAGACCCACATTAGACAGCGCTGATAGACGCAGGCGCCACTCCAGCCACCCCAATAATGAGCATAATAAGAGAACCATAATGACATATTTATAGGCTAGCAAGCAAAAGAGAATGGTTGAGAATTTGGGTTACAGAAAAGACACAGAAGAAAAACAGAAGCGAGTCAAAGGCAGGTGTAAACGCCAGTATGTCCCATGTCTTTTGAATTCACAAGCTTGCATCATATTTTAAGATATGGTACAAGTCTCAAAACTCTGAATTCTTATTACAAGATATTTGTGGGAGTGATAGGAGAGACCTGTCACACAGCAGGTGGGCCTATCTTGACATTTAATATGTTAATCTGCAATCAACCTCTTCATTTGCTTACACAAGGACTGTCAAAGAGCTTTTATCCTGCTTTTTTTTTTAGTATTCTAGAGCAAACATTTGGAAGAGCTATATTAGTGGAACCAGAGAGTAACACAGGTATATGTAGTGTAAGGCTGCAGCTGACTGCTGAAGTAGAAGTTTAGCATGGTAAATAGCGGCTATATAAATATGCCGTGAATGATCAATATTTGCAAAAACTTTATTATTTAATATCTGCTTGAGTGAAGGTGTACTTAAGAACTCAATACCTTTCAATAAAGTTACTGTAAAAATGTCTTCAATGAAAAGAAAAAAGAAAAACAACTCTTCCAGACACCAGCCACCCTCTTTCTTAGCCACTGTCCAAAAGGTGCCAGACACTTCGGGTGCATCCCTGTGGGGAGGAAGAGGAAGTAGCGGCTACCCCAAAGGGCAGCGGAGGTCACTGCTGACCGGTGTCACTGCCAACAACCCCAGGGAGGACTGAGATGGAGTCAATGTGTCTGGACCCCCACCCCATTCCAGGAAAAAACCTGTCACGGGGTTGGGAGGGGTAAGTAGGAGGTGGCGATTGGGTCGGGGCGGGGGTACAGGGAGTGGGTGACAGTGGGTACCAGACTGGGGCACCTCAGGGGACTTTTGGGGAGGAAGAGCCATGCACCATGTCTCCTGCTACCAACCGTTGTTCCCTCATTTGATTGTGAATGCATGAATAATGCATGGCGGATGGGACTGAAGAAGGGGGGAGAAAGAGAGGGGTGGGGGGACCTCAACCTTAAAGGGGCCCTGCCACAGTGGGAGTCATTACCGATGAACAACCACACTGATGAGCCAGAGAAAGAGTGATGGAGGAAGAGAGAGGCGCGATGATGACTGTGTGGAGGAGAAAAACAAACATGATACAAAAACAGAACGAGGAAAAGCCAGGCTCCTCCAACAGTTCAAGCATGCCGCTTATTAAGTGTTTTTCCATCACTCAGCTCATGTTTTGTTGTTGTTTTCATCTGTTCATTCATCTATCCATAATTTAACTCCAGGAAATAATCTACATTTCTCCTGTTTGCATTTGCTGCAGAGTTTATGTGTAACAAGTTTGATTTTGTGGATTTCATTAATGAGCACAAATGGTTAATGTAAAGTGTAAATGTCTTAAGAATTTACGAGTTAAGAAGCTACGATTTAAGAGCAGACCTATTTGGAAACAATCCTAAAGTCAAACACTACTGTTGACTTTACCCTTTAAACAACAATTATGAAAAGTTCTTAGGTCAGCCCTATGCAACAATAAGATAATTAGTTAATATTTTTTCTGTGATGGCGTGTGTCTCAGATAATTGTTGCTATTCTTAGCTTACATGTGTCTTTAACACACTTTACATTAGTAAACACTGAATAGTGTGTTTACAAAATGGATAAAAGTAAAAATGTAGATGGTAAGACAGACCCATACTTCCAAGTCCATAGAAATACGATTTTGTTGTGCATATGCAAGTTGGTAAGGCTGTAAGGCTGGTGGTAGGTGGGAGAAGGAAATGAGCAGAGCCATCCAGTATTGCTGCTGCTAGCAGTGTGTGCATGTGTGTGTGCAGGTGTGTAATCTTGCGTGTATGTGTGTGCTAGTGAGCCGTTCCTGCGGCAGCAGCTAAGGCGCTGTAGCACGACTAGGTGTTATCACTCATTCTGATTCCATATTACAGCATGACGGATGGGCCCCCGCGGGCCGGCGAGCGTCGCCGCGCGCTTATTACCACAGCTCTTAAGTGGGAGTTGATTTTGCTTAAATAGGTTGTTTCATAAGGAGAAGACACCAGCGCTGTCACCACTGCTCAGCTCGTCGTTACAGCAAAGCGCCACTCTAATTGAATAATGCCTCCTCTACATACCTATTAGGGTGCTTGGGTACATAGTGTGCCCCAATAATTGCTTATACAACCTGGCTAATTTGGCCTTCACCCTTCGCACACAGTCATACTCACGTACAGACAAAAACTATCGCTACCAGTTGTTGCCTTCAGTGTACAGAATGTATGTATGCTCTACTCAGCATGCTATTTTAGAGTACTTAATGGAATGATAATCACCAACGCTATAGAAAATAACTAAAACAAAACATGTTTGACTCATAAATTCTGGATTGGATGCTGCACATCTAATTTCACATTCCTTTAACCTGAATCCAATTGAATGATTGGATTCTGGATGCTGTTAAAGTGCAAATAGACCTGCATTATGAAGGATTAGTGTTTCATTACCATATCACAGGGACATATTTGAGCATGCATGTTCCAATAACACGAGTGCCATGGTGTTTTAGCGTGGAGGTGGTGTTGATGGGAGGAGGTTTGGATAAAAAGCATTTCGATTAACGAAACGTTGATCTGTTTCCCTGTCTCTGTTGGCTTTAAGAGATTATTGCTGATGCAACAGTGCAATGGCATGTGAATTGTGTGCCGCTGTGGAGTGGAACCTGTGCCAGATCTCTGTAAGTGAACAAGGCGCCGTGGATTCTTGCCAGCAACAACATACTCCCAGGGAAACCAAAGTTGGCCGTCAATCATGAGTCCTCAAATGGAAACGTACCCATTCCTTACTAGCCCCCACTTTAGTCAGTTGCTTGTATAGTTATATACAGACACAAAGGGCCACAAGAAGTCACGAAAATATAGGTCTCAATGGCAAATGTCTGAGCAGGTGTACCTGAGGAGTGTCTCAGTTGCAGTTTAAACTTTTTGGTTTAGACTTTGTAGATCCAAGAAATATTTTTGTCTCTACCAGTCTTAGAAAAGGTCTGTAATCGTAGTTACAAGGCAGTTACTTGATAGAGAATTACGTTCATAGTTTGCTTTTGTGTTCAGACTGGGCATGTAAATGACCTTTAAAGTCAGTTGAAAAAAATTCAGCGTCTGATTTCTATTCTTTTTCAACAGGAGTCAATACTGTGCTGTTCAACATAAATGCTTTATTTACATATCACACTTATTATATCAGTGCTGCATGTGGCTCTAAACTCAGTCTTTTGTAGTAATGCAATAACAGTACAACCATATTGGGACCATATTGAGAAACCAAATCAAGCACATCATCATAAAGCACCTCCCAAAGCAAAGAGTCCACACGTACCCACACATCCACATAACCCTGTGGGTGCTGTGGTGCCACCCCGCTCTCTCTCCCATGCATGTTCGCTGTGCCCTCTGGTTGCCGGTGATTGATGACAGCCATGGCAAGGCAAATCATTTGGGTGGCCCCATCTACACAGGACGTAAATCAAATCAGCTTCACTAATGATTCTCAGATGCTCATCTGGCAGCCTTGGCCACAACCCTATTGGATCTCACACTGATGGACCAAAAACATCAATAAGTCCCACAACATTATTATTTGAACAAGAGTTTGTCTAGAAAAACTCAGTCATGGGATACACTGACACAGGTGAGAGGTTCATGTGTGTTTAGTGCAGCTGTATGTGTGTCAAGATGTGATGCAAAATGATGTAATATTGCTGAATAAGGGAATGTGGCTTCATTGGAATATCTAAAGATTTAATTTCAATGGTGAAACTGGGAAGGCTACAATAAAAGCCTCAGCCACTAACTAATCTCGCTCATAATCATTCGTCCAACCCTGTTGCTCCTGAGATGTGATGGATAACCCTGACCGGCAGGAGGACCTCAGCCCTCAGGCCTCCAAGGGCCACCCATTACAACACTTCATTCAAATGCCTGTCTGATGCACCACCTTGATTTGTTCAGAATTTATGATGCCATTACAAGCTAATTAGTGCCAGCATCCTCGTGCCCCACTCGGCACGTCAGGACCTCAGCAGTTAAAGGGGGCACATGCCGCCAGCTTCATCTGCCCAGCATCAGGCCCTAGCTGCATGTGCAAGGCTTCCTAATCATGGGTAGGGTAAGTCTTTTATTTACTGTTTGCACAACTTTTCTTTTCAAAAAAATCCATTTCTTTTGGGCACTTTCACATTGATTTTAAACGCCTTAAAACACAAACATCATCGCAAATGTAATGTAAAAATGTAAATGTTTTGGAGATTAGATATGCTCATAAACTAAAAATTGACCAAATTACGCAAGGTGATGTTTTCCTGTACAATAAGCAAAACGTCATTCCCTGATATTTTTTCCCGTTTTAGATGATGCCCTGCAGGTGCCCAGATAAATGTGCATTTACATTACATGCGTACAGAACAATGTTTAACTAACAGAGCGCAGAGTGGAGGGACTGTCCTCAGCAGCTTGTACTTAAGATTGAAGAGGAGGGGTCTCATCAAAGCCAGTGCAGCCATGCATGAAAGTCAATCCACTGCTTGTGTGTGTTTTATTTATTCATTAGTGACACGTGGCTTGAAAAGGAAAGAGGAAAAAAAAAAAGAAAGTTCCATTCAAATAAGCATGGCATCCCCAGAGCAGAATTGAGGCAGGAGTATGGGGCGTGGAGGGGGTCCATGGGCCTATAAAACAGGGTGCTGGGGGAAAAGTGGATGAGGAAGGAGTGGGATGACTACTTTTAATTTGGGGAGTCCCTCAGGGGAAATCGAGCCTGTGAACACGCAATTATGAGTCATCATTGATGCACGATGGTGAGGAAGTGGGGCGATGAGCGGAACAAAAAACAAGTGGATTGTAAAAGAGGAAATGATTTGAAATATTGTCCCAAGTTAACTAGTCACCCCCCGCTCCGGCTTCATTTCTGAAATGATAGATTTAAGTTAAAAAAAAAGGTAATCCATTACAATTAAATGACAGCTTGGAGCTTGGGGAGAGACAATATCATCATCATTGGCCAATTATCATCTGATTAGAAATGTTAAGTGGCCACATATTAAGGTCAGCGCCCTTCATTTCAGCAGAGAAAATAATCGCCCCCCTTTTTAACAGCGATTCATAAAACTATTTAACACACTCCAGGGGGAGCTCTAATGGCTTGCATACACTGTACAAGTTTAAATTGAACTCTAACACAACAACTTTGGGCCTTGTATTAAATATTTTACACAATATCTAATGCTTAGGGGACTTAAAACATCTACGGAAGAGGTATTTAAATACTGTTAAGAACTGAGACAAGCCTAGTACATGAGGTATATAACATTTTGAGTGGAACAGTTTTAGATTTGTGGGGGCTTGAGATGTCACAGTACAACATCACAATGTGGCATAGGCTACTAGTTGTGCCAAGCTTTAAAAATGTATTCTTCTGGCATGTCACTCACTCATGTCAAAATCACACTACTCATAACAGAATAAAAACTAAATGATTACAAAATAAAGAGCTGTGTTCTTTTAAGGGGAATTGGAAAAATGATTTTCCTGTACAGGTCACTTACATTACTTTAACTGTACTGTAAGTGACCTTTACCATTACTGACAGTAGCAACAGGCCTTTTTAGAAAAGTGCAACAAACTCAAACAATTTTAATAACTATCCCATGTCCCAAACAAAAACTGATAGTATAAAACAATAAAAAAAGGAATTATGTTTACACTGCAGTCTTTCTAGACAGGTCAATTCTTATTAGACTTGGACAAAACTTTTCAAATAATTGTATATTAGTCCCCAAAACTTATAAGACGTGCACAAGCTTGCAGCCTTAAAAGCTATTTCATTTTCATAACAGTATACAATGGAAATGGAAGATCCTCAAAGGATATATATCTAGTCCCGCTCTTCCCCTCGACAGCCCACAAGAAGAGACAAGAGACTGAGGTAAGTGCGTTTTTCAATAACTTTTCTTTTGACTCAGGTAAAACTAAATCCACTTAGCTTGTAGATAACAGTCAATCTTATGAATGGCTTTCCTAAGTTAACCTGGAGTATATAATTTTAGGAAATCACTATTTGCAAATAACTTTCAATTCTTTTCCTCCTTAAATCAAGTTTTTTCTGAAAATTCTGTTTGCGGTATATTGCATCTAGCTGCGCGGCTCTCATGTGGGCTTTTATATGGGAAAGCTGGACCCCGGGGTCCTCTGTTGCCTCCGGCTTATATTGAGACAGACACTGAAGTGACGACCCCCCCCCCCAATAGCCTGACTGCCTCACTCAGCGAAACCTCTAAGTGAGTTACCTGTCTGGGATGGTGGCTTAGATAGAATGAAACACTCACTTGTCACTTTTATTAACCCTCTTATACACCCCACCCCAAACCCCACAACCTCCTACCATTCTATCCCTTTTTCCAACCTGTGTTCCTTTCCTTTTCCCCATATTAACCCACAGTTCTCCCTATCACAGCCCCCGAAGCCAAAATCATCTCCATTTTGCATAATGCCCAGTTTAAACTAATAGCATGAGCAGGAGAATACTGGGAGTCACATGGAGCCAGTGGGCTAAAGCTGGAGCTTCGTCCTTTTTCTCCAGCTCTCACTCTCGGTCCTTCTCCCACTGGGGCTGCGGTGACCCTCTGTCGCTGTTATTATCCACAAGGTTGCAGTTGGTCCCTCGTCCCATGAGTAGGACACAACCCTTCCCTAATGTAGTCCCCCACAAGACCTGCTCCCATATATACAGACTCCCACTCTCCCCTCCCCTTCAGTATATATGTGAACACATACACAAGCCCGACACCATTCATCCACCAGCTTGGGCCCAGGTCTAGATATCAAGAGTGCTATTTTGTCTCGTGTGCATTTAAATTGGTAAAACTACAGACATCAAATTGGGTTGAATCTCCACACTATTATTCCTTGTGTAACACTCAGCTATTCCAATTGAAACATACCGAAACGCGATAAAGTTCATGAATTCAAATGGCAGATGCCCAGAATGCCAATGGTTCGAGCCTACCCTGCTGCTACCAATTTATAATTTTCCATATGGGTCCTTAAAGAGCAAATGGAAGTCAGTTCATGCCCTTCCATCCTTCTCTGCCTCCCCCCAAGGGACAAAGGTGGTCAAAAGTCAAGGAAATTCTGATTTCTCAGCACAGCACGGCAAGGACAGGCAACACAAACCAAACAGTTCCCTCATTGCCTCAGCGTTGGCAAACCCCTGCTCCCTCCCTCAGAGAGTCGCTAGTATTCTAAATGGTAATTATTACACACACTTGGACACAAATATACAGTAGGCACACAGTACCTCGGTTAGGAAGATGAAATGCAAGAGACGAGAGAAAAGGAATTTGTTGAGATATAGTGTTTAGGGGGGGGAATCAGGGGATGTGGAAATCCAGAAAAAAAGAAAAAGGTGAGAAAAGTGGTAGGTATGTAAATGTCAAGTCAGAGAGTTCAGAAGGAGAGAAGAGGTATAATGTGCTAGTCTGACCTGGGGGCCACAAGGCTGAGTGTCCAGGGGCCAATGGGGGACGGTGGCCATCTCTCAGCGGTTATCATTATGTTGAGGGGGAGGTCTTCTCCTGCCTTCCGTCTCAGACTCCATTTCTCTCCGAGGGCAAAGGTGAGGCGGCCTGGGGAGCAGCAGAAGGTGAAGGGTAACACTGAGCGAGCCCAGGGTCATCGGCTGTCGTTAGCGGACCTGCTTGACCTGCTCACCCGCTACTCCAACTTTTATTCCCCAACTTTTATTCCCTTCTCTTTGCCATGCATGGTCTGATTCAGCTATACCATGCTAAAAGGAGATGAAATGTCTCCAACAGAATTTAAATGGGTCAGGTTTTACTGAAGTCAGTTGTTGGGGTAACTTTGTCTTCTAAAGAAATGTGATTTCAATGTAGGGATTTCTTGGGGAAATGTAACATTTTATTAATGGTTTCATTGACTTTATAACCCTATTTTACATTTTTCCTCATTATTTGTCAGGTTTCTGGTCTTGAACACTTGAACAGGGTAAATGCCATTTTATGCCTTTATTTGATAGAGTCAGTGTAGACGGACAGGAAACAGGGCGAGAAAGAGGGAAATGACATGGGGCAAAGGCACCAAAGGGAACTGTAATATACATGTACTTTTTTTTTTATTTTGATGGCTTAACAATACTGCTCTTCTTTACTTTTACAGAATACATAAAATGGGCTTTTACTGCTACAGATTTGAAGTAATTTCCATTTTACTTCACATCATTTGTTTCATGTATTGAATGACTCTACACGGTTTGGAAATTGAAAGAATGGTTTAAGTGGGTCGAAAGAGTAAAAAAAAAGCAGTTCAAGTGGGAGATGAGACGGTAGAAGGACCCTTCCACCTCAGATCCATGAGATCAAACACACTCACGTACGCACGCCTGTCTAAAACACATGGCACTTTCCGCAGATTAGAAATCATCTCAGTTTACAAAAGCTTTGCTCCACAAAAGGTGTTCTTTTCACAGACGTGGCCGTCGGCACAGAGAAGAGCCCCAGGCCCTTTTATTGTCAAGCTCCTTCTTTTCTTTTCTTTGCCGCCAACAACACCACCTCTTTATCAGTGCAATTACAGCATAAACAGACTCATCACTGGCCCGAATGTCCCATCCTATAGCCTCTATTTCCACAAGCAACCTAATTAGTCCTAAAGAGAAAAGCCGATGAGCGGAGAGTAGAGAGGCTGGCAGAGAAAAGACCAGCTATCATGTCCATTTGTGTGGGGTTGGAACAGCAATTCTATGTGCTTGTGTGTCTGTGTACTGGTGTATTTTAGCCTCTGTGTTGTTCCCTTTTTGTTGTTGTCCACACTCTTTCTACCTCTTTTTTTCAGAGAAAGAAAGCCTTCAAAGGAGCGATTGTGCAGAGGGGTTGAAGTGGCCTGTTGGTAAGCGGACAGCAGAGCAACACAACAAACATGGCTGGCACTAATCAGGGCCCTGGCTAATGTAAACAATGTCATTTTTTGCCCTTAATGAGCCAATTTTCCGCAGATACGAGAGGGCTAACAATTGGGGCAGCGCCTTTGATGTGATTCATCTGAAGGTTTGTTTGTGATCGCTTGGCACTTTTTGTTGGAAGCCCTGCGCCCAGCTGCTTTCATCTACCCCTGAAAAGGGAGAGCCATGACTCACTTGGGTATAGAAGGAGGGGGGAATAAAAATAATAATTTTCGTTTCTTTCCTGTTTTTAAAAGGCAACCACCCTCCCCCTTTTATTAGAAACTAGTCCTAATCAGCTGACCGGCCCCCTCCTTCTAGCCGCCCTCCCCTTTTAGCCACACACACTTGGTGAGCACACATGCGAATACAAGCGCCAAGGAGCATCGTCCAGGAGGAATAAAAAAGCATGGCTCATGCCGGGTGTCTATAGTGATCAAATAGCAAACTCATTAAAAGGCACCCCAGTGTGAGCGGTGGACACTGACAGAGCCTTCATTAACATGGTGCTGACAAAAGGTGAGGCAGACCAAAGAGGCAGCCGGCGGGCCAGGTGTGTGTTTTGCACCGCCTTTCAAGATGGCACCATGGCCAGAGGCAGGCGGCTGGCAAGCAGACGGCATCAAATGGCACACTGACCAGAAAGCAGCTCTTCTAAGTGATATAACAAGGCAATATGATACAGGAGAAATATAGAGACAGTGAGCACTATCCTTACAATTTCACACTGTATCATGAAGTCTAACTTTTCTGGTGATTTTGCTTAGAAAGATTTTCGTGTAACAGCAGATTTAAAGTATTCATAATGAAATGACCTCTTCAAACTTCAGTCTACAAAACACAGAAATTCTAAAAACACTGCAAGAGAGAGGAGAGAAAAGGGTATTGATGTAATGAAGGTAGTCAAAGGTAATGACCAAAGGCAACACATCGGCCCATGTCCAGGCCTATTCCAATCAATCACTGGAGCTGAAGTGAAGTCAACTCCAGGCTAGTCAGCCAGCCCCAGTCCTCCATCCACACACACAACCTCTCTGCCTCTCTGGCCATGAGTCAGGGGCCCTCTGGGGCCATCACACACACACTGCACCTGCTGGGCCCCGCAGTTACCAGCTGTCAGCTCCACGTGCTCAGTGCCTTCTGTTTAGTGTGTGTGCTGTGTGTTTGTTAAGAGTTCCAGCAAAGTTATACACCTCAGCAGTGTTAGACAAGGAACCTTCAAGGACTTAAGTGCATTCAATAAAAGTGTAAAGCGCAAAAATACTGCACGCAAACCAATATCAATTCATATGGGGCATCCACAAAATAATTTACATATTATGAACTCTAAAAAGATTTTAGTCAGTTATTTAGCATTAAAGCCAATTCAACTTTTACAAGGATTGGCCTTGTTCAGTTTTAACTTACTTAGCCATTAATCATCCATTAATGTAATAATAACTATGCAACAAAAAAATAACCATTACATTAGTCTGTACAATGTAGTTTACCTTCAGGGCACGACCTAAATCCTGTGCTGCCTTTTATCTCAACGCTGTCCGTTTTGGGGCTGGGGGGATCAATAATGTGTTAGGATGTGAAAGTGATTCCCCATTGGATTTCAATGTGCAGAACTATTGCCTGTGTGGCCCTAAGGTAAACACAGCACTTTGTTAAAGCGTATAGCAGGAAGCCTTGTGGGCCGATTAAGCCGTACTGAAACACTCTAGCCGAGGCCCAGCCAGTGTCAGAAGGTGAAACCTCATGGGAAAAAAAAGTGTAAAGATAGGGGTTCACCTGAGAAAGAAGATATAGAACGATGACAAGAGCGAAACAACATTTTTAACATTTGCACTGTCAAACTTGAGGGATTTGTCCTCAAAGAAAATGGTTCTAAAAAAATTTACAAATAAAGCTACTACAAACTACACTAAACGGCTTGAGTAATAAAACAACAAATGTAACAGGTATGTTGTAATAAATATGAGCGGGGGTGTGTGCAGAATGTTACATGATACATGAAGCTCAACAGGGTACAGAGAAAAGTGTATCAGACAACAATAGGGAAAAGTCATAGTGGAAGTGGTGTGAACTGAGGGGAGAAGATAGAAGGGCAGTGTGGACGGGTGACAAATTCCCTGCTGATGGCTATTTACAGACTACTGCCCCTCTCCCATGAAAGCCCAGGTCTCAAACTTCTTTCTAATTCCCGACATTTTATTTATCCCCCTGCCCTTCTGAAGGAAATTTGTCACTTTTGCATAACTGCGCTCTACAGCGGAGCAGAGAGGTGGAAATGGGATGGCGAGATGTGATGGAGAAAAGTGGGGACGGTAATGGAGGAGAGGACAGAGGCGAGTGGATAGCAGCCATTCCTTATTGAATCTCTAAGGCTGGAAAAAAACCTCTGTCCATCTTCCTAACCCCCTCCTCCGCTGTCCCCCTTTGCCCCCTGTCACCCACCTCTCCCCTTCAATCCTTCCTCCTGAACGCCGCTCCTATTCTCATTCACTCTCCTGCGTTCCTGCTTCCCACCCACCCCCCTCCGCCTCGTCTCTCCAGGAGGCAGTTGTCAATCAAGCGCGTCTCCCACAATCCCTCTGGAGCTCATTGTGCCCGCGGTCGCCGGCGGAGGCAGGCGTTGGGAGGCGGAGGAGAGCCGCAGATGGAGCGAGCGCTGTCAATCATTGTCACTAATTATTAATTTCTGTCACTCTGTCTCTCTGCTACACCTTCTCCTCCTCGCTGCTTACCGAGCCAGGCAGACCTCATCCGTCCCCGGGTTCCGGCCCCCGCTGCCTCCCCTGTCCCTCGTTAAAGTCTCTGCCTCGACTTCTCTTTCGCTGAGGTCACCTGTTGTTTCCATTCCTCCTTCCTGTGACGCCGGTGCCGTAGTACGCTCTCTCGTTCCCCCTTCTCCCCCGCCGCTCACAGGCTGCGTTGATTTGGTATGCCACCCTGGTCACAAAAAGTTCAACCTTTCATTATGTGGTGCACGTGCTCTCACGACTCCCTCTTCTCCTCCTCCTTAGCCATCAGTAGGTCAGTCCCCTTGACTCTATGCCCCTTCCACCCCTCATTCCTCCCCATTTCTTCAAACACTGCCACTAATACACAGGGCACTAGCTCCTCTTCTGAATGCCAGTGCGATTAAAACATGTTTAAAGCACTGCGTCTCTGCTAATGTTCTCATTTGAACTCAAGTGAACCTAATGTTTTCAATTTGCACCACAGAATTTTTGCATGTGATGTCACTGTGATGGCAGCTAATGAGGGAGGACTGACCCGCATGTAGTTGTGACTGAGGACAGAACAGTCCACTCCTCTAAGGGCTCTGACATGCTCCCCCTCATCTCATTACCAAAGGTAGGCTAGGAGCAAAGAAAGGCAAGTAGTTTAGGAAGCTGCAGGAGGAGACTTTATCCACAACACTGTTCTTTTTTTTCCAACATACAACAAAACACTTTATCACATATATAACACTGGTGATCAGTTTGTCAGTATGTTCATAGTAGGTCATCCCAATTACTAATCTTACACCTTCTTACTGCAGGAGCAACTACACACATGAACTTCCCTATAATCACTTTTGTATACCAAAGAAAACCTCTATGCATCCAGCTATTAGCACCTCCCTCCAGTCCCTGTCTGTCTCTCTTATTGTGGCTCCATTTCCATGTCAGCTGTCACTTTTGCCTGTCTCCTTCGTCTTTGTTTTTTGGCTTCCTTCACTCCACTTTCTCATCTCCTTTTACCTGTCAGTCTCTCTCTTCCTATCTGATTGTCTCTTTACCTTCACCATCTCTCCATCCCTACCTTCCCTCACAGTGCTCAGGGTATGTGTTTGTGTCTGTCGATGTGTGTGTCAGCATTCAGCACCTCAGTGGAGACAGGGTTTATTGGGGTAATGCATTTATCACTGCAGCGAGCCAGGGCCTCACCTCCTTCTTTGAGCCAGTGAGTAATGAAAATGGGATCACTACTGACAACAATCTTCAGCACACACTCACAGATGCACACAAATGAACTCCTGAACACACACAAAAAACACAGCCTGCTTGTCACCACAAAATACTGGGATTTAAACCCAATGCAATGTTAAGCACCAACAATAACACAAACTATTAGCGATGCCAAGATTTAAGAGCTGCGGGTATAGTGGTATATTTCAAATATGTGGAAAGGTACAGCATAGTTTCTATTCTTTCAACAAATGAAAAATTTGTTGCAGGATTGCACTATATTAGGAACAGATATGATGGAAGACAATTGTAGAATATAGCATTGAATTGGGAAATTAAACATTTGGTCAAGTCTTACCACTTTGGATTCCCACCATGTGACTGGCCAAATACACTGACATTGAAAAGTAATGGGTTTACAGTTTACAATACTGTGACTTCCAATAACATTTGTTGCAGTTGTAGCAGTTTGTGGTATATGTACACGTTGATTTTGGCAATGACTAATTACGCTGTACATCCCTCCTCCTTTCAACTTTTACAGTTTTTACACTAATTTTGTAATAAACATCCACTGCAGTTTTCTAGAGAAAGAGAAAACAGGTAAAGATCATGTGTTAATGGCCAGGGGTGACTGTCTAATCCCATTTGGTCTGCCAGTGTCAGGAGGTGGGGGAGGTCTTCACCAGTTTAAAACGATACCATCACCACAGGTATTGCAGCCTGGCTCTGATTGGCCTTGACAGAACAAAACATTGCCGCAGCAAATGACTTAAGCGCCTCCTACTACACTGAACTTGAGAAGACAAGGTCATCCGATCAATGTCACAAAGTTTCACCACAAAACAAACTTCTCAGAAAACCGTTTCATTGAGTGCCATGTATCATAGCAGAGGAGGGCATTGCTAATTCACAGAGTATATGTGTATAGAGAGCCTAAGTCAAAGGACTGCTGACTAATGTGCCAAAATAGCTGGAAATACTCTGCGGTATTGCAGATGGCAGAGGCATTTGTTATTCATATAGCCCTTAAGGTGCATCCACAAGGCTTGCGTTGAAGTGTGTGACTGTTAGTGCGCGTGAGGCCGTCTATATGTATACGCAATTGTGTGTAAGCGCCTTGTGCTGCATCTGCAGTGCTGAGGACGCCATTAATGCTAGCTGATCGCCCTCCCACATTTAAATAACAATAGTGCAGTCAGTGAAAGCATCGGTGTGAATCCAACCTGCAAAACACCCAGGAGCTGCAGGCCCCAGTCCTACTGTGTGCCTGTGTGTGTGCACATGTTGTACGTGTGAGTTAAGATGCACTGGCTTGGGCTTTACAACCACACGAGTATGAAAAAGATGAGTGAAACAGCAACAGGAAGAGAATGAAGATAGAGTGGGAACCAAGCTGCAACAGTGAATTAAATACATAGTGCAGAGACAAAAGCTTAAAGAGCCCACTTTAAACTGCGTAATCGGAAATGCACCTACACTTTAATATACAAGGGTCCGTTTCTAAGCACTGACAACTGATGCAAAAACAAGCCTGAAAGGCTGCTTTACAAATAACTAGAGGGTTGCCTACGATTCCTGCGTAAAACACTTATGTAGCCCACAATTGTTGTAAATTAAGGTCAAGCTGATTATCCAAATAGATAACTATTGAATAGGCCTACGTAGGTAATAGGAGACTGCACCTCTATGACACTGACCCATTAAAATACTAGCTACCCCAAATTCCCAGCAGAGCAGCTTTCTTATTTTTTTACTACTGCTTACACCACAGAACAATCGACCAGTGCTTAGTATGTTACATATTGAATGAAACATATTTGCCCCTATTAAGTAAACTTAAAAAAAAAAAAAAGTACTTTTGCCAGGCAGTATTTAGATAAAGTCAAAATGACACCCAGAGTGAGAGTTTACAGAATGCAAAATAATAATAATACCCTCTATAATAAAAATGCAAGTATTTAAAGGTTTTGCTGCTTACCATGTTGTTGTTGTTGTTGTTGTTGTTGTTGTTGTTCTGCAGCAAAGCTCTTGTCCAGTCCATCCCTCCACCTCTTTAAATTTTACTTTAGGTAGTTTTTAGTTAAAAAAAAACTTTTTACTAAAGCTCATAGGTGTAGCTACATACCTGTTGGAAACTAAAATAGATATGTACGAAGCTAAAGCTAACAAACGTATCAATATATGTTATCGTAGGTTAAGCTAAGCTAGGAGGCACATGGCGCTATGTGATAGTGAAGGGAAAAATAACATATAAAACATATTTACGTAAGAAAATGTCAATGCAGCCAGGTATGTAAAGTAAAAAAAAAATGTTTATTTACAGCAGACTTTTAACTGGTAGGTTTTTGTTGTTGGTAAAGTGGTTGAAGCACGCTGCACACGTGTTTTAATCATAGATGTTTTCGATGGGTTTAACTAAACATGGCTTCTACGCATGCGCGTTACCAGGACACTACGTTAATTCCTGTAATTATCTTACACCTGTGCGTATTTATTCGCTTGCGGTATCTTTTAATAATAATAATAATAGTAATAACAATAACATTATTCTTAATAGTAATAATAATGACGATAATAATAATAATAATAATAATAATAATAATAATAATAAATCACTGTTGTTGTTGTTGTTGTTGTTATTATTTTTATTATACTATGTTTATTTATTTCATATATGACATTTTAAGGCATATTTTACTAATTGTAATATTGTTATATGTGCATTGCATGTCACAGTTTGAATATTGAACATCTGTTGAGCTCCTGCACAGTCTGAGAGTCCCACTCACAAGTTCATAGCACATGACACTTAAAAAGGAAAGAGCGGAGTGAAGTGGGATGCTGTGGGTATAGATGAGTTGAGAGACTTTTGGAAAACAAAAAGAAAAGAAAAAAGCCCTGCAAAAAAAGGAAAAGAGTGAGAGCCTGAGTCTAATAAGATCCTAGAGACAGCGTGCCGGTGTCTTGTGGTGCCATTTGAATACAGGGCAGTAGCAGCTGGAGTCTATGTCGAACAGCTCTGCACTTCACACAGCATCACCATCAGGAGAGCACAGCGCTGGTAGTACTCTGCTGGAGTCTTACGCTGCCTCACACACTCCCACAGACCAGCCGGCGCGTGTCTGTCTGTGTGAATGTGTGTGAATGTGGGAATGACTTGGAGCTCCATGGTTCTCATTACTCAGGTACTGTAATGTGCTCGCCTTTCTTGGTTACCATATAGGGGCTGGTGTTCCCACTGTTGACTTACAGAAAAGGAAAGGACCGGCCTCACCTCTGTTCTGAATGCATTAGCAGCCAACCACACATCACATTTTCAATCCGGGCCTCAGCGCAGGTTCCCAGTAAGTCTGCTGAATAGTAACAGAATGTATGCATGCAACAAGAGAGAGAGAAGGGGAGAGAGAGGTTTAAAAATACCTATACTGCTGTTCTGTGCTGATAAGTTGTGTTATGAGAAACTGCTGGGCCAGACAGCAGGGTCATTAGCATGACTGCCAGACTGAGAAGTAGAGAGAAGGGAAGAACCCAGTGAAGGAGTGAAGGTGTGAAGGAAACAAGAGAGGATGGGAGGGAAAGTTATTCAGAGAACTAGTAAAAAACCTAATTTAGCATTTTTCACAGTGACTATTACAATTATGATTGACACATCTAAAGTTCTGTAAGATAAGATGTATCATATTAACTAAGGCAAGCTATGGACGTATCAGTGGCTCACCTGGAAGAGCACATAACACATACTCAAGCGACCTAGGTTCGATTACGGTTGGGGTCATTTGCTTTCCTGTCTGTCTCAACTGTCACTAAAAGGGCCAACGATATATCTTTACATTACACAAATAAACATCTCTTACAGTATGATAAACGGAGAATAGAGAGGTGTCACATTGTACTTTATGCAACAAACAATTCCACACCCATTTCGTCTCTTTCAATCCCTATTTTTTTCACCATCATTTTGTCATTAGTGTTTCCAAGGGTGTTTTGTATGGATCAGTAAGTTTAAGTCTAAGTCCATTGATCATAGAGTCCCACATCCGCTGCATCACATGGAACAATAAGTTTAGGATTTTAGCATCTGCTGTTAGCAAAGTCAGCCATGTCAGCAATGTGTAATGATGCCATGATGCTTTTGATGGCTAAGTTTGCTCTCTTGTAAACACGCCGCCTCCATCTCATCCATCCCATCAAGGACAGAGTTCTCACATGAACTCAGCATCGGCCTCTCCTTCTCTGTATTTTCAAATGTGGTGGCAAACTAGAATTAAATATCCAAAAGAGCACCCTAACAATATATGTTTGTCCCTTTTAATTGAGTTGGTCATTGTGGACACTGTATCTGACCAGAGGATATTGGCTTCAAATGTCCCATCATTTTAATGTCCCTCCAGTCGCCACTCTCAAGCCCACTTCATCATCTTTAAGTCCACTCCTGCACGAAAATTCTCCCAGGCCTTTTTGACAGCTATTATAACGCTGCTCCAGCATCCGGCACCAAAACGCCTGTTTATTGTGTTAATAGCAGCTGTTTCTGTATTCCGCGGCAGCCTCCCCTGAAGATAAATCAAGAAAAAGAAAAGCTCAGATGGCCAAAGGGCGTGCTCGGACAACAAAGAGAAAATATAGAGAAGCCGAACGTTAATGGCTGCAGTATTCGAAGAGACATATTGTGGTTAAGTAGCTTTTGTCAACAGCACTTTTATTATTTATAACAGATTTCTAGCAACTTTACAAATCTATAGAAGAGAAGTGAGGCTGTTCAGGTGCAGGCTTGTGGTGGCAGCACACCTCACCCATCACTCTCTGTCACTGCTGAGTGTTGATGAGCTATTTCGGAGACAGCTTTTGCTCTA
The DNA here is from genome assembly GCA_036850595.1 of Rhyacichthys aspro. Classification (NCBI taxonomy): domain Eukaryota; kingdom Metazoa; phylum Chordata; class Actinopteri; order Gobiiformes; family Rhyacichthyidae; genus Rhyacichthys; species Rhyacichthys aspro. Next base: position 17,222,938 of record CM072163.1, read on the forward strand.
CAATCCATGCAGCCTTTTTCCAGTCCTTGTACATTTTAAGCATCTTATTTTAGCACTGTGAGTGCTAGAAATCCTTGACAATGCTTGAAAAGTTGTGTGATAGAGAAGTGCAGGACTTACAGTATAATAAAGTGCTCGAAAAAATTTTGCCTTGTGTATTTTTACAAACAAAAAGCTATGCGTGAATTTTCAAGCATTTGATGTAGAACGTGAATACCGGAGAGCCTAAATAAATAACTTCAAGGTGATCGAATATCCTCAACTCTAGAAAATGAAGAGGACAGAATATGCCGCCCTAGTTTAAAGACTGTCTATCGAAAAAATATGTGACTGTGGTCTATAGTAAAAAATCTGTGAGCTCAAAAGGCCACTCGTACTGAATGTGTGTAAAGCAAGACGCAACGTCATCCCAACGTCACAAGTGTCTGGTTCCTTCTCTTACACTAATGAGCAAGTGTGAGATAGAGAGTGTAGCCTGATTAGTCTGGCAGCATCAGTGTCAGACACTCAGCGGGGCGTCCAGGGCTCACTGTGTGTGTGCCCGCCTGTGTGTTATGTGTATATTCAAGCATTTGTACGGCTGCCAGTTTCTGCTCTCATACCCCCTTTTTTTTCTTTCTCTTTTTCACGTACTTCATCCTTTCCTCTTTTTCACTAAGCTCCGAAAACTTGGATCCGTGCATTTGCTCAGTCTGGCAAATGACTGCAGGGGCTGACAATCCACTGTCAGCATGTGCCGCCACAGTCAATAACGCTGTCCCATGTCACCGCACAACACTGGCTAAAGCTCACATTTCTTATCCCTTAAAAAATGACTGCTTAACAGCCCTTCTCTGCCTTTGCCAATCCTGCTAAACGCATAGCCATATCCCCCCTTGCCCCCTCCCCGTCCCAAACCACGCCCTGACACGTTTTTTGGTTGTCCAAATGACCAGAACATCCTTGGGTGAAGTGAATGCTGCATATTTTAAGGCCAAAAGAGGCACCCAGTGAAATTTGGAACCAAATGTGATGTGCTTTACACGATGCCCCTGAATTCTAAGCAAGTGATGGGTGACTGATCCCGCCGTCCCGCTGTAACAAGAAGGCCCTTGTAGGCTCTACTCAAATACACACATTGCATACACGCATACACTCGAATGCATGCATGAGGAGAACCAAAGCGCAGACAAGTGTTGCCAAGAAATGGTCTCCACGATAATCCACTTCTCTATCGTGTTCCATTAACCTCACAGTGCACATCGGGCCTCCACGCTCCCTGCCCTCACACACACACATACACGTCAGTCAGTGTCAGGGCCTGTGTTGTCCGGCTCCATTGTATCTGCATGAGGCTGAGATAATGGCATCTGTCGCTGCTCCTTTTGTCAGCGCTGTCCCCGGCTCCTGCTCGCTGTTGGTCCCCATTAGCTGGCTGCTGGCCCGCCGGCCCCTGTGTGCCACGCTCCGCTGCCTGGCCCACCAACTACAGGAGACACCTTTCCTTATCCTCGCCTCCTTCCTCTGTCCCTCTGCAGCTCCGCAAAAACAAAAGTGGTTTAGTTTTATTTATAAAAGTATGTTCCTTACTTTGAAATCCAAGACTATTACAGATAAGTGGTTCTCAGTATTTGGCTGTCCAAGTACCATCATCTTTAAGGCAGTAAAATGTGAGAGTCTAGGCCTATATAACTATGATTATAATGGTTTACACAGCAGATCACTTGTCCCTTTACATTTACAAAGTTCTGTCTTCTTTCTGTGCTGTTTTGTGATATTGAGGTTTAAAGTTTTGACCTCTTACATATATTTTTTCAAACAAAAAGTTCATAAATGCATCAAAATACAAAATGCACCTCAAAGGCTTATCCAAGAGCAAGAACATAAGAACAGAAACTTATAATTGTAAGGGGATAAAATCCATATATGTGCATACTATGAATGGAAATTTTTTGACTATTGACTTTTATTTGTTCTAGTGACTATATTACCAATAAAATGTCTGCCCTATGGAGCACAATGTATAAGGGTCCAAACGGTTAGTAAGTATAATAGTGTGTTAATGTATAGTGTAATATATAGTGTAGTAAAGCTACAGTAAAAACAAATAGGCCTACATTTTGTAATTATATATAGAGAGTTATTGCATCAAAAAATATCAATGCCACTATGGAAGGCCATTGTACCACCATTGGTAAGATGGAAGATATAGATAATTTAGTAGGATTTTATTAATATCACGATACGTGTATTAAACATGAAATAAATGATACAAAACATTTTATCTTTCAGCTAGGAAACTATAAGAAGGCAAATTTTTAGGTAGCAAAAGGGTCTCTTATGTTGTAGTTCAAATGGAGAAATGTGGCCTTTTGGATGTACTGTATATACGTATGATACAGGCAAAGGAACACAGATATATGACCAGAGAGTGGTGACGTAATGGATATTTTACAGTGTATCTGATGAAATTCTGCTTACTCTACCTTTAAAGCTGAATTAAAAGATGAGTAAAATGTCTTGTTGTGAACAGTTCGATAATGTTACCTAATGGAAAGGTTTGATGCTTGTGTGGATGCATAACCTGTCCATTTCTGCAGTCACATTGATGAAGCTCACTGGAACACACAGGAACTGTAATATAACAAATGAATTCAGTGTTACATCTGTCACATATTTGAGACGTCTCACTAAGTCAACGTCATTTTTCGCCCCCGGTCCCTCATAAGCATGGCTAATAAAACGTAAAGATGGGAGATAATGCGCCGCTGACTGAGTTTTATTAAGAATGTAATGGCAATATCTCTTGTAATGATAAGTAAGACTTCCAGGATGAAGGCGTGTAGAAGTGAGCGTGACATAACAGGCAAAAGTATTTTTCTGCCAGCTTTATATCATCACTGGCTGAGCTTCCTGACGAGGGACGAAGGGGCAAAAGTGGTGCTGCCTTTGATGAGGCAAACCAATCTGAGCAGAAGATACAGCACCAAATCACAGCTGTTCGTCATGCATCTCCTTCACCAATGTTTCCACAACTTCTCCTCAGTCTTCCTATTCTCCAGATACCATATATTTCTGTAGAGGGGCTGTGTGTGATGTTGATCGCTGATACTGCAACGTGAAGCAGAAACAGTGACAGTGAGATGAAGGACAAGAGACAAAACGACAGACAACAGCCCCATCTACAGACAACACAAGGTCATAATAACTGTCAGTGTAAAGAGTGTACACTGGATCAAATACAGTTAATACAGATCCCAGGGGATAGGTACAGTAAATAATTGTCAGCACACACAGGCCTCTAAGACAACCATTAGAGCAAGTCTTTTCATTTTTTTTTTCTTTATAGAACTATTTTTTTGTCTGTTCCTCATGTATGCAACCCCAGAATGCATTCCCCAGTAAAAACAACTCATTGTGGATGACTGACAAAATAAAGGCCATTTCTTGCAACCCTATATCCATATATATGTAAGATCTTACATATGAAGTAAGTCAGTGTTTTTAATATTAAGTGTTTACTGGTCCTATTCACTACAGAACGCAATTCGTTATCTTATTCTAGTTAATCTTGTAGGACTTAAGACCTGTCCTGGTCTTGAGATCGCTATTATGACTATTTTGTAAAGGGCTTGGTCTTGATCCCTAAAGGTCTTGGTCTTGTACTCATTTTTATTCGGTCTTGTCTGGGACGTCAAAGCCAACCAAGACCACAGCTGACATATTTGTCTGTTCTTGGGGTTGAATGAAAATCTCAATCATTTTACATTCAATTAAAATCTTGTTCTGACTCTGCCTCCTTCACCAAACACTAACCTTTGTGAGTCTGGACTTGGTCAAAACTGGATTTAGACTGTTTACATTTTTTAACTGTTCCTTGGTATCTATTACACTGTGATTTAGCTAAAAGTCTTGGCCTTGTTATACTCTGGTCTTGATCAATGCGGTCTCGATTACAGAGCTAGAAATTTTTACAAGTACCTCACAAACTATCTGTGAGGTACCTGATTTAAATGTATGATTTTGTGTATTCACATTAATGGAACTTTCAAAGGTGTTTGGATGGGGAAAAAAATCTAAACATATTTCTATAGGTGCATGTTGGATCAAACACCATTGCTATTATGTTGTCGAACTCTGGTGACCAGCATTGCCATTATGAAGATAAAAATACAACTGAGAAACTAAAGTACTGCAGTGTAGTTTTGAATGACCTTTTACCCTCTGACAGTACTCCTAATGCTCTATATTTGACCAAACAAGCAGTGCACTTGATCCAACTGACCTTCAAAACATCATAAACATTGCTTTCTCTGAATGTGAAGTGACTTCCACATCAGCAAACAATCCGGCTGACAGGCCTAACCTATCTGCCATTAGCCCATTGGAGATATCACACTTTGCTTTAATTCCCCATCTTTCAGAGTGTCACACTTTATATTCCTTGGCATGGCTAGGCTACATGCGGATGCATAATTTATCTCAAATTAGCGCCTATTTGAGTAAGCATCAAAGCAAGGCGGCTAAGGTTGGAGGAGAGCTTAAGGAACCGCAGGGAAACCATCGACAGGATTAATGCGGGAGATTTTTATAAGAAATTACTGGCTTAATGAAGTGGATAAAAAAGCTGTCAGTGTTTTATTGCATCTAAATTGTGTGGAAGTGGTGTTTAGCTGTCTCGCCTACTCCCCACATAATGGGTCGTGACAGTAGCTGTGAGGCTTATTTAACTTAACTGGTGAATAACTTGCATGGTGGAGCTATTCACCGACTTGTTTTTATACGCACTAAAACAGTAAAGGGGATTTTTCCTCCCCTCCTTCTGACTCATTAATGCCACACGAACAACAGTCAAGTCAAGAAAAGTGACAATTAACAGTCTACCTAGTTTTGCATTCAGGGAAATAAGTGGAATACCTTTAAGAAGGGATGGAAAGTAAATTAGCAAAGGTTAAGAAGGTCATTTACACTATTATATATCCAGACAAACTGAACCTGACTTCTTTGTAAATTACATGCAACTTAAAGCCTATGTTTCATCAATACTGAGGTAATCCAATTCACCGTCATGCTGCTCATAAAAATAAACCGGCGGGTTCCTATGTGCGGCAGGCTCGTGTTGACATTTACACACCCACTTTAACAGGCTGTGTAATTTGCCATAGAGGTGCAGCCAATAATGCACGCTTATTGTATACACACAAGGATTCGATACAGTTAGAGGGGAAAACTGATGATTGTTTACGGCGAAATCAGTGCAGTCCTATAGCACCATCTTGTGGCGCCACAGTAAAGTTCCTCTCAACAACGACAAGATCTGAGTGAGAACTTAAATACCTTTTTATTTCACACAGTAGAGCATCGACACACATGAAATCAATCATTCATCGCCGTTTTGATGTGTGAAGCAAGTGCTTCGTTTCATGTGGCATGACTAGGATAAAAGAGAATCCCTCAAATCTTTCTCGAACATAAATCGGCGCTCTTTATTTATCTGAACACTGGACAGATTTTGCTAAAAAAAAATCTGTTTGTCGTTTCGGATTCCTGAGTCAGCTAACCCCTACTCGTCATCCCTGATACAAAAAGAAAAATGCATATCCTTGTCATAGTAATAGCAAAAGAATTGTTGTCAGAGATTTTTTTTATTTTTCTTGGTTAATCTAACACCTTTGGAACAAAATGAGCAGTGTAATGGTCAGTACAAGCAGACAGCACACTTGCATGGTCGGAATGGATAAAAACTGTCAATAACTCTGCGCAGGTCTAAAATTGTCGGAGAGCATGCAAGCTGTAAATCGCACATCACATTGTCTTAAAATTAGGTCTTTTATTTTGTTCTTTAAATTGTAATTATCCTAATCATGTTTGGCAGTGCTTTTGCAAATCTCCATCCTTACCTACTGACATCAGAAAGCTGATTTAGTGATTTTCAGTGAAGAACACAGAGTAAAGTTATGATTATGAAGTGCATCTGTAGAAGTCCTTCACCAGCGCAGACATGAAGCCCAGCCAGGAGTTTTATCAAACCTTTCAGTGACAATCACACACATACTCGCATACACACACACACACACACACACACAGAGAATAACTCAAGTGGACAGCACAATCCCTTTTCAGGCTGCTCACGAAACGTTCATTTCCCTTCGACGAGTGAAACCAAAAAAGCTGGTCGTGGGCAGCATTCGGGGCAGGGTGAGGTGAGTGAGTGGTGAGAGAAAGCCTGCACCTTCGGAGAGGCTTCATCTGCATAAGGCCATCCTTGTTTTCCGTCAGCACAGAAGTGGTCAGGGTGAGTTTGTGTCCTGAAATGACATCACAGCTTGTGTCTCTAATGAAAAGTTACAGCAGCAGCAAAAGGAGGTGGTACAGGTGGGGTTGTTCTCTTTTTTTTTTAAATAATCACACAGTTTTTCCTCCGTCGAACAGAGGCTTGAACCACCTTGTTTTCGGTCGGGGCTTGAGAAAGCCTGACCCCTCTGTGCTCCAGGGCTGCTCCCACACACTTGGCTCGTGCCGTCCGTTGGGATCGTGATCAGCGTCCCGTTCAGCGTTAGTCTCTCTTCCACAGGCTCTCTGGCCCCATCTCTCCTCCCTTTCTTTTTCTCTTTGTGCATTGTTATCTTGTATTGTTTTGCATCGTTTTTTTGTTTAGACAGTGTTGCGTGGCGTGCCATTGAGCGCCACAGCCTTGGTGCAAGGTGAGCCTGCTGCCTGAGGACCAAGTGGACGCTGTGGAGAGACTCCCACCTCGAATACTTCATGGATGGCCTTTCGGAAACAGTGGAAGTTGTAGTCTATTAAACCTTAAAAAGTAGGAGAACACAAGCATTATTAACAATGAAAAGTGTAGTCATTGTAAACTGAAAACACTGAATACACTTAAAAGCCAGCGTCATTCTGCAAGTATTAATCTTTGGGTGAAAAAAAAGGAACAAAGACCGTTTACCTTTCCGCTCGAAGCTCTCTTCTCGCAGGATGCAGACGAGGGCCAGGAACTTGGTGACCTCTTTCAGGTACAGCACAGTGGTGTTGTTGAGCTTGATGATAGCCATAGACTCTTTGTCATAGGCACTGCCACTGCCATCCTCCTTCAGACTACAATGGCACAACAAAAACAGCAAAGCCTGATATGAATTGTAGTAGGCACTTACCACAACTCAAGATGATATCTTAAATGACTAAGATATCTCTAATTTTGTGACTGCAGATAATTTCCGTTACAAACCCAGTCAAATAAGGGCAGTCTTTAATGTCTATAATGGAACTGTTAAAAAGGCATTTTACATCAGAGAAAACATGAAACTGTAAATAAATAAATAAATAAAACACTTGTATCTAAATGCTATTGGCTGTTAAGTGCTGCTATATACAGGAAGCTGGTGTGGTGTGTGAGCAGATCTAATCCAAAGTCAGGGAGACATGTGAATACCAGGTGTAAATAAAATGTGTTAGATGATGAATTGAAATGAAATGTTTGAAGGGGGCCTGCATTTACTGAAGCACTGAGATGTACAGCGAAGAAAATGACGCAAGTGATGAAACATCATAAACTTGTGTTGAACTTGTGTGGAAGTAGGAGATTGAATGCAGGGGATAGTGTGTGGCTTTTATATATAACATATCTGTATCATATATTCTCAATATAAAGTAGAGAAAGGCTAGACACTTACCCGTATATACAGGAGACATCGATGACAACGTCAATCATGTCACAGCACAGCTCATAGGACTGCATGTCTACTGGAGAACTGTCTGTGGCAATGTAGATCTTACTGACCACATCAAACAGAAAGGCTTTCTCTATCCCTGAATTCTGTCACAAAAGAAAAAGGCAGTCAGGTAATTCTAAAGTATTGACAACTAACTTCTCTCTAACTTCTCATGATACGTTTTTTTTTCTTTTGTTTTAATCACAGAGTAAAATGTTACATTCTTTATTAGCTTTGTCTGCTTTTCATAATCCTTGTGTCCTTGTTTCACTTTTGTTCAAGCCAACATTCAAGCACGTGTACAGCAGAAGGAGCACAGAACGGCAATGGAGGAACTGCTGATCACCGAGTGCAGGCCTCTTGTCAGTGACTCACATCATGCTGGCTGTCACACATAAATCACACGATCATTCACATTTCAGAGAATGCAGCTGTTCACTCACAGAAATAAAGATGTTTAAGAGGTTCTCCAGTGTGGGGAGCTGTGGGATGAGCTTCTGCACCACTTTGCTGAAGGCCTCAAAGATGGAGTGGTCATAAATACTGGTCAAGTAAAAGCTGAAGAAGATAAAGGAAGTAAATAAGCAGTAGTGAGAAACACTTTCCACTTCCTTAAAACTCATTTGAAAGCAGGTGCAGACAGTCACAAGATCACATGATTTAGAGACTAGTCAATTTTTTTCAATGAAAAATAACTTTTAACAACAGTGACAGCTTTCAGTTCTTTGTCTTCAAAAAAGCTATCAATTATACTTGTCAGAGCAGTGTGTTAAAGAACAATGCAGGATATTGTAATAATGATCCAAAAACACAAACAACATGAATCAAACCTAAGCTTCATTAGCTTACAGCAGTAATGGTGTGGAGTACTGTAAATTACACATAAGAAAACAAAAAAACAACACCATTAAAGCACAACAGATCTGGTATGTGAACGGGCGATTCTCATTAGCAGCCCAGAGTGGAATCTCACATTATAATGTAAAGTATTCATACAATGAGGCAAACTATGACTAACGTATAAGATAGGGGTTAAAGGTCGTTTTTCAATTTAGACACTGTTTTGGTAACTCTTTAAATCTTTACATCGATCCAATGACATGAAAATACATCAATCAATAAATCAATAAACGATATGATTATACACCTGAGATGCAGCTTTTCTAAACTAGCATCAGCCAGGTCATCGTTCGCTCTTTGATGGATGTCCCTCTGGGTCTCGATCTTGTGGTCATCCGACAGGCCGTCTACTTTGTGGATGAAGACCTCGAAGTTGATCTCTGGGTTGACGCGGTAGGCCCGGGACACAGTGAGATGAAGCCTCGTCAGGGCCTCCACATAATCATCCTACAGGGAAGAGAAAAAACTTTCAACAATGACAATGAAAAGTCAAGCTGGTGATGTCATTTCAGATCCTTTCCACATAACTCATCGGATGGGGCAAACGTATCTCCCTGGTAACGAGGGGAAACAGAGCGGACACTGTGGCTGACTTTTGTGCTATGTTGGCCAACTTAGGATGTACGCAACAGTGGTCGGCGTGGTAATTTGTTGTCATAGAAACAAAAGATGAACAAGATTTGTTTCCTTTAGAGAAACTCAAAAGAGACACAGGCAATACTAACAGTACTGTTAAAGTAAAAACCTAAACAGGAAAATAAAGCCGCACTGCCGACTGAGTGTTAAACTAATAAAACTCACTAAAATCCACTTATAAGGTCTTGGCCTCTAACAAACTTAGCTACACACTGTCATCACTTTTAAAGAGGTTACAAGGAAATGTGCTGCTGCAATGTCTCTCAAGAAGCAAGTCAACAGATACTGCTGTGTCACCAACTGGCCAAACAAATTGAATTGGATGCACTTCCCTGAGTAAGAATCAACCCTGCAATTAAATGTGATGTGACTTAGATTGGGAGGCAAGTGCCTTCAGAGAGCATATAATAATGACCTGAGAGCCACTTCAATAAATCCTGTGAGATCTGTTACTATAGTTTAGACACTAAAAAGTTTTGTTTGCATCAGCGATTTTAAAGTGTAGAAAAGTGAGCAGTTTCTTAGTCTCCTAACATATCTACTTCCTCTGTTAATATTAGACTCTTCTAGATGGCAAATTTGTTTCATGCAGTAGATAGTAGTCAGCACACAGTTTGGAGAAGGAGACAAGAGCAACATCACAGAGACTAAATCATGTGCTGAATATGGACACACTTACATTAATGAACTACTTTAAAGACAATTTAAATGTGCATAGAAGATGTTTCCAAAATATAAGTTGCTGAGAAATGGCGGTCACAATGAAGTGCTTGTACTAATGAGGAACAGAATATAAAAGTCATATGATCGAAAAAAAAAATGTTAATACCTTCTATGTAACACACACTTGCACTTATGATAGTTTTGAGGCTTTAGAAGCTTTGTAGGTTGTTTGAAAAGTGTGCTTTCACTTGCCTCATTAGCATAGCACAAAGCTTGTGTCATTGCCCACGTCTGCTTCTCCAAACTGAGGCTGTACTGACAGTTACCAACTATAGGGAATAAGTTACATATCCCTCAATATTCCTAATACGTTCTGAACAATCCTTTTAATGACCCTTTAACAATAGCCTACTCCTCACCTGAGCATCGATAACAAATATCAACGCCCCAGTTCCTCTGAAGATCATCTCGTAGTCGAAGGTGGGGTCGAGGAAGTCCACCTGGCCTGGGAAGTCCCAGATTTGGAAGTTGACAAAAGAACTGCTGGAGATGTCGTCCTTGTAAATCTTGTTGGTGCTCTCCAGAAACAAAGTCTCATTTGGGGACATTTTATGGAAAACAACCTGAAAGCAGAAGAGTGACATTTTTTGAGAAAGAAAACAAAAAATATGATATGAATATCACAGAGTGCAAGAGGGAAATTAAGCAGAACTATTGTAGAGTTTTAATTAGATGACAGTGTAATTATCAACCAGGTTTTAGCCAACACAAACAATAATGCATGCTGACAGTGGACAAGCAGGTTGTAAGAAAACAGCTGAACCAATTTTACACTAAACTCCTCACTACTGCTTGTGGATGAACCTTTTTTAACACCCAGCTGCAGATTTTATACAGTAACTACGTAATTAGAAATCTTTTGCAGTTTGTCTCAGATACCCTGCATTGTTCTTTGCAACATACATTCTTGAGGTAAGTTTTGTACAGATGCCTTTGCCTCCTCTAAAGTTATGCAATTTGCTTTTTATTGCCTGCTATACAATGTATGAAGAGGACACATCACATGCAGAGCAAAAGGCAAAAGTGCAGAAGCGCTGAAAAATGTTTGCTCCCAACTGCAGTTTTATTCCAGTGTATGGCCACTGAGGTTACTGCAAATGAACCTGAGAAAAGCCAAATCACATGTTTTATGTTCATAATGAAGGCTTACAGAGAGACTAATCTAAGACTTGGCAGCTGGGTGGATTATCTCAACTCACACTTTTTCAGCTTTTTACAACCGTTTCAAAACGAGAAGTACAGTTTCCCAGGAACAACATGGAATTCTATATCATATCAAAAATGTGTTTGTCTAGTGAATTTTTAACATGAATTGGGGAGCAGCATCTCAAATGAAATCACTCTGAGGAGAATTATAACCAAAAGAAGACCTATAGATGAAGGACAGCAATAAAGCCTTAATTCCTATATGCATTACAGTTCAGTGACACATAAATAAATATTGTTATAGACGCTTCAAGCTGGATGTCAGGTTCAGTTCATTTAAGTCCATTTTACCTGAACTAGCTTAAAGTGAACTAAATATAGGTTACTCTCCATAACTTTGGCTAAAGCACTGATTTAAAACAACTGTTGTGACGCGCAGAATGAAAGGTGTGGTCGTGTTGCTGTCATGTGAGAGCAGCACATCAGACCTGCTTCACCATTGGGTGGGACTTGGGTTCATTTGGCATGTTGGACAAGATGCTAACCAAACAGTCACATGCTGTATGTCCACACATCAGAGAGATGCACTAAGCGTCTTATCCACCCGGTTAATTATTCACTGCTAATGTTAGAAGCTAACAAGCCATTAGCAAGGCGGTGATAAGACTGAGTCCCAGTCCTGTGGCTACTAACACTCAACATTATCTGCTGGTTCATAGCTATTACATCTTACGGCATGCTATAGTAACTCGCTAGCTGTTTTGATAATGGCAGTCAACACAGCTAACTTTCTTTCAATTTTACATAACTGTGCGGTTACCTTCTGAATGGACGACTTCCCGCTTCTTCTCAAGCCCATTAGCAGGATGCGGGGCTTGCTGTCGGACGGTTCCGGGCAGTCCTCGATATCGGCCTCCTCTCCCCCATAGCCGAAGTCTTTGGGGAACGAGTCCGCCACCCCGTAGCTGTCAGCCAGCTGCTCCACCTCGTACTGAATCGACATTTTGACCCAACGACCGTGGCTACCCCTATTCCCCCCCTCGCAATTCAGTCTCCACACTCCTATCTCTGATATGGGATCGGTATGCAGCACCTACAACTAAAGAACCGAAAATACTTCGTCAGTATTGTCTGACTACTTGGAAACACAGAGCATGATCACACACATTTCCTAAGGATTTCCTCTCCCCTAGGAAAAAAAACCCATTTGAGCCCACCCTTTAATTTTGATTGGATGATGAGATTACATACTGAAAAATGATTGGTTAAAACAACCTGTCCATCAACTGAGGCCAGTCGCTGTCACCTGACTAGTACACAGACTTGTTTTGTGACCTATCACCCGGTTACAAAGTATTCCTTTGCGGATTAAATCTTTTTCCTCTTTGGCACGTAGTTCAAAATATACAAATTGTGGTTGCCATAAAACTGTTTATTTTAAAACGTTTCGTCTAAAACAAACGAAACCAAACGAGCAACTTAACTGCAACACGATGTTACCACTAGAGGGCGAAATAAACACGAATAAAATGAGGCTTTGAATGACTTTTGGAATTCTTAAACTTTCAAATGATATAACAAAAATCGCAGGTGTAAAATATTCTCAATCAAAAAATAAATAAATAAATTCTGAGATCTTTAAAAGGGTTGCAAGTTAAAACAAAAAGCCAAAAATAAAATTTCCAAATGTTAGAAAACTGAGCGCAAACATATTTATCCTATTTTAACGAGAGAACGTTAATGTACTTTAACGAGAGAACGTTAAAGTAGCCTCGAGTTTACCGTTTGCGTTAAAAGGAACGAAACTTAGCAGATACTACTTTTGTTGAACTGAAAACAAAAGCATCATACCGAGCGGCACTTTTAACTCAAAAAGAAACACAAGCGATCGGTGTTTATAGACATGGCAAACCATCCCAGAGTAAGTGTGCTTCTGGACTGTTTCTTGTGTGACACAGAGTTTTTAGTTCAAAAGAAATCCTTTATGACATCTGTGAACTAGCGCTTAGCATGTTGTATGAAGAGCCAGTTTTTAGCTGTGGACAAACGCTTCTATTAGCTTTTTTTGTCTTGGTTGCTTGACACATTAATGTTTTTTACATCCCAATATTTAGATTTTTTTTAGAATAGATTTTTATTTATTTATGTGTTTATTTAATCGTCTCTTATTATATTGATTTTTTTAAATTGGTAAAAAAAAAAAAAAAAAAAAACCCAATATAACAATTTTAAAATATAATAAATTATAAAAAATAAAATTATTTAAAAAAAATATTTTTTCTCTCTCCATTCTAGGCACCAGAGTCCAAAAGGGAGCAATTTCGCAGATACTTGGAGAGAAGTGGAGTGATTCACAGTCTTACCAGTGGTATGAATCGATCTATGCTCATTTCTGTAAAAACAAGATTATTTGGAGCCTTTTTCCACTATTTTATATTTAATTTTAAAGCACACTGGATATTTGGGGGAGTTGGTAGGTTAATGCTAAGAAATCACAGACATCCTCTGGCCTTTCTTTCTTTTAAATGTCTTTTAAAATATCATCATATATTACTTAAAAGAATCTGTTTTGTATAGTTAAATGTAATTCAAATTATGTCGTTTCTTTTGCATCGTAGTTATGGTAGCATTGTATGAAAAACAAGAACAGCCAAACAACGCCTTGGAGTATCCTTCCACACAAACCAAGCTGTTATCTGTTTAGAAATACTTATCTTACCCAACCCCAAAACAAGAAGCATGTGTCTTTAACCATTGTCATCCCAGATTTGTCAAGCAGCATCTGGGTGCTGCTGGCCACGGATCAGCCGACACTGAGGCTTTGCAGCAGGAGGTGACAGATATGAGACGAAAGCTTGCACGTCTAACTGAGGAAAACAAGGAGCTTAAAGCAAAGGTAACGTCCTGCGCATGTGTTGGTACAAATTCTTCACACAGAACGCTGAATGTTGTTTCTTTTTCATTTTTATAGCTTCACCATTATGAACCTGCGGCTGAAAATGTGTCTGGAAAAAAGTGAATGTTTAAGTTAAGCATTTTTAATTATATTGTACTATTTTTCTTTTACTCTTTAACTTATTCTTTCTGTGTAAGTTATTTTGAGTTTGCTCTGTCCACATACTCGTTTAGCTTTCCTGGTTCACAACACGTCAGGTTTCATACTGTATATGAAAATGCTAATTCAGCAACCGACTTGTAATAGTTTTTGATTTATGATCTAAGTATGCATGACCCAGTCACTACGCGATCAGGACACATCTGTATTCAGCGTCGAAATATGTAAGAAAGAGTGGAAATGACATGTAAATAGTTGGACAAATAAAAAAAGAACACTATATATTTTTTGGAATCATTTCAAAGGAGATACAATAATCCATCAACAGATTACATTTATGGAAAATTCCTGGCTTTAGATATAGTACTAAAACATAATATCTTTTAAAATCCTTTAATCTCATAATTGCATCCCTTCACAAATGATCGTGCCACCTCAATAATAGATTTTTATAAAAAAAATATACAAACTATACAATTCAATAAATATTTACCAGTTGTAAGTATTATAAAAACAGTTTAAGATGAAAAGCCTTTGCGAACTTTTCAGATTTGCAGGTCAGGTGCTCGTCTGCTGCTTGAATTACTTGCCACAGATGCCTTGCAGCTTGAAGAAGGTGGTTTTGGATTGTGTCTGGAGCCTGAGCTGGAGTCGTCCAGAGAATCTGAGGTGGAAATCCTCCTTTGGTGTTTTTCATCATGTTGTGAGTGTACCTGAGGGGGTGTGGGTCCTCTGCTGGCTTTGGCACCACCACATGAGTCTGTGTCTGAGCTTTTACCCTCCAACACGGTGGAGAATTTAAAAGAACTGTGTGCTCGCACTGGTTTTCTGGCAGCACTTACTGGTAGCGTGGGAAAAGAGGATGTATGAGCTGACCTTTCTGAGAGTTTAGGAGCTTCGGGGCTCATTCCTCCACTGCTGTCATTATCCTTAACATGTTGTACTACTTGTAAAAAGTCCTCAGCTTCCTGTTTTGGAGTCACCAGAAAGTCCATGCATGCTGAACATGGCTCATTAGCTGTTGGAGTGCAATCACACACTGGGGGGCTCTGAGCTGAACATTTGGAGCCCTCTTCCTGCTGCAGAGGTAGAAAAGTTGACGGTTTAATGAGGTTTGGGTACATGATTGTGCCCTGTACTCTCTCCAGGAGGTTGTAGTGACTAGGAGCAGAGGCAATAGTTGCCTTTCGGGCGGAGCTAGTGCATATCTGCACAACAGATTCCTTTTTACTTTTGTTTGAATAGTAGTCCTCCAGATCATCCCTCTCATCTCTAAATCGAGGGTAGAAGTCTAAAATGGCCTTTTTAATCTTTTTGTAGCCTAGATGCATTATCTCTAGAATGTTAAGTGACAGTGATATTGCAGCAATGCACTGCATGAAAACCATAAAGACACTTTTTTCTGTTGGTCTGGAGACATAGCAGTCTACTGCGTTGGGACATGGATGCCGCTCACATTTGAAGAGGGGGTAGAGGTGAAAGCCATAAAGGAGATACTGGCCTGTCATGAAGGCCACCTCCACCACAGAGCGTGTGACTATGTGAGCCACGTATGTACGCAGCAGAGAGCCCCTCAAAGGAGCTTTGTTAAGCCTTCCCTGATCAAGTAGCTTCATCTCCCGCTCTATTCTCCTCCGACTTTCCACCGACTCCACATCTACCAGCTCCAACTCTCTCCTCAGAAGCATCTTCTTCTTTTGCCGTACCTTCTCCAGCGCCCGCAGCCTGTACAGAGCATGGCCCATGTAAACCAATGAGGGGGAAGATACAAAAATGACTTGCAGCACCCAGTAACGGATAAGAGAGATGGGAAAAGCAAGGTCGTAGCACACATTTCTACATCCCGGCTGCTCAGTGTTGCATATGAAGTCAGCCTGCTCATCGTTCCACACATCCTCAGCTGCCACCCCGAGGACAAGCATACGGAAGATGAAAAGGATGGTGAGCCAGATCTTGCCTACCATAGTGGAATGGATATGCACCTCCTCCAAAATCCCCCCAAGGAAATTCCAGTCTCCCATCTTCACTCTGCCATTATGACTGAGAGAAGGTACAAACAGAAATCCAATTATAAAAGGAGAGCAGAAAAAGTATCAACTGCAATCCAGTGATATAGCAGAAAACATTTGGTATTATGTAGAAGTAAAATACGCTATTTTAGACAGTGGATTTAAGTAGTGCTAAGAAAATAAAGTACCTCTTTGCAATTTCCAAAAGTACTCCACAAGTAACTCAAATCAACAGTTGTGAAAAAGCAGGACTTTTACCTTGCAGCAGTGTGGATGGACTGCCGATGGTGACTCAAATCTCCTCGGGTCATGCAGCCCTGACGTGGTCACCAAAAAGTTTAAAAAAATCGTTAGCGCCCTCCACACCAGTCCCCGCACATCACCTAAACTTTGCTGACCCCCACTGCACAGTGTTGTCCCAAACAAAGTCGGAACAACTGAGCTGTTGAGGGAAAGCTGCCAACTGTGCTCTAACCAGGGAAAGTCAATACCTATGCATAGCAGTGCATTTAGATCACTGCCACAGAGATGGAGTTGTGAGAGGGATCTTGAACGTAATTCTCAGAGGTCAGTGCTTTTGTATTTGTGTTTTTTTTTAGAAACTTTGTAACGTCACATAGCGTAATTTGTTTTGTTTTCATGTCATTTAAGAGAGTTTAAAAAGCATATCCACTTTTTTGCACGTGCCTCAACACCGCGTTGTTTTCGGATTCATCAGCAGACAGTTGTTGAAATGTATTTGGGGTAAATATACAGCGAAAGACAAGATCCACACATCACCAATAGCTGTCAGTTTTCCGCACACGCCCGGTGAAGTCAATAGTTTGTTTGTATAGGGAAGCGATCAATGAGTCATTCTGTCCAATTTCATCCTCTGCTGCTTCACACTGGATAATGTAATTAAGCCCTCATAGACTTGACACATTATTTTATCCCATTTGCACTCACACTAACTGCAGCTTGTCAACTTTAAGGCTGCAGTGTTGAAATAGTTGACAATGTGGTAGGTCAATTAGCACAACAATAAATATACTATAGAGTAAAACAATAGAGTAAAATGCTAACATTGTTTTGGGCATTTATTTATTTATTAGACATGCAAGGATGAGTATAATCTTGACCAAATACATGCATGTCTTTTGATACTGTGTTTGTTTCTGCTTTAACAAAATAAAGCAACATAATGTATTCTACTCTATCCAAGAGTGAGTTTATAGTAATTGAATATTGACAGGCTAAGTTATATTGACGCACTCTGTTCGGAAGTGATGGA
This sequence comes from Rhyacichthys aspro, assembly GCA_036850595.1. NCBI lineage: Eukaryota > Metazoa > Chordata > Actinopteri > Gobiiformes > Rhyacichthyidae > Rhyacichthys > Rhyacichthys aspro. The sequence goes on from CM072163.1 coordinate 17,240,374, forward strand.
ACTTTCCACATACAGTACAACAAAAGCAGCTGGTGTCTGAGAGCCAATCGAATACTGACAGACAGAAAATAAAAACAATTCATGGGAGTTGATGTTGAGCCTAGCACACCTGAACCTTTCCTATATAAGATACGGTTGCATCGTATAAAATGTCAGGTTTTCAATAATGACATCAAAATAATACTCCCGGAGCCATTTTAGTTCATGTTTCTTTTCCAAAGTGGGCAAACTGAGCACTGCTGGAGGATAAGCACACTCATGTTTCTATCTTTCGCAAAGCTCTGTAGCGTTTATAAACTAGATAGATTTTTGAAGTGAAGTGAAATCTCCCTCAGAGTCATTTCCACCAGGCTTGTTTATAGATAACAGCATGTCCCTGCAGTGTGCTCTAAATAGGAATGCGAGGGTTGGAATTGCAATCTGCAGTTTTGCCATCAGACACACCCCATCTTTAAAAGAAAAGGTATTCAAGTTTTGCTAAATGTGTGTCTGTAATTAGTCTCGGCCCGTCAACAGGAAGTGGCTAAAACAAAAACATGGCACGAGGCCAAAGAAGCTTATTATAAACCACTTCTTTAACTCCAGACAGGAAGAGGCCATTTAAGTAAAATGAGTGATGTCAGTGTTCTTGTGTAAACTGCTGGCTGTCCCATTAGCTTCTGTGTTTTGGTAACTGAAGTCAGTGCAAAAGTATAGAAAGACAGTTTTATTTGACATAACAACAGTATTACAGTAAAAAGTCAGTTCCCTTCTGATCATGAACTTTAACAAATGTCAAAGTAATGTTCAACACTAAAAAAAAATAATTGCAAAATACACAATAAAAACTGGGGGAAATGTAACAACTGTGAAACATAAAATTGGTTTCTAAAATATTCACTTGTCATTGTCTGCAGCTTCAAGTTTAATGACATGTGTAATACCACACATAAACCAGCGAGGCACTCTTATCTCAAGGTATAAAATATGTGTATTTGTATTGTATGTGCATTTACTCCATTAAGTACTCTCATAGATTTTCTGACAACACAAATAAAATGTTCTTCGTCCTGAGAGTGAGATCGCGGCTTTTGGTGTTACGTTCACAAAGGCACTTTATATATATAGCTTTTGTTTCTATGGTGCTGGGGATAGGAATACATTGAAGAGCACAGCAAACAGAACAAACACCACAAAACCCACTATACATATCCAGAAACGTGGGTCTTTGAGGAGCTTCTGGCTGTAAGCGCTGAAGAACACATAGCCAATGGTCATGCCAGCTACAATCCCTCCGAAATGGGCCACGAAGGACACCTGCGGAGGGGAGGTGGAGCCATTTACTTAAGCTTTGTCCTGGAGGCTGAGGTAAATTAGATAGATAGCTGACATTTGACCTCTCTGCTCAAAAACCTGAATTACTGGCTTTACCGCACAAAAAGTGTAGGGAAAAAAAGACGGCAGTAGAAAGGGGGGATGGGCATACAATTTGATGATAAAGAACGCAGAGACAAACCTAAAAAACGGAAAATGAATGCAACAATGTGAAGTAAAAAAAAATCACATGGGTGTGTTGTGTTGACGGCGTGTAGGGACTTGAAAATACATTATACTGTTTGTGAGTCAGTACACGCCCATACAGGAGATCTTTCCTAACCACTATCAAATACACCAGGAGCCAGTTGGTTGCAGCTAAACATTGTAAAAACAAAAAACAAAAACCTCACCTTCAAGCCCTCTTCATTACTGACAAATCTTCTGTAGAAGGCAAATCCAAAATCTGTGCCCACTGCAAAAAGAATTCAGCATCAGTTTAAACTTACAGGATTATTCAAGATAACAAACAATGAGCTTACCAATAACTACGATGGCGAGGATACGAAACACGCCAAGCACTGGAAGCATCTCTCGAAAGTTCTGTTTGGTACGAGATATCCGTTGTAAAAACATTCGGTAAACTCTGTGGCTGGATACTTGTCGTTCAATGCAATGCAAATGCTTCAGTGCAGTCATAAATAAAACTTACCACCACAGCGTTCATAAAATAGCCTCCTAGTAGGGCATATACACCCCCAGAAGCCCCCACCAAGGCACTGAAAGGATCGAAAATGGAACTGGCCAAAGAACCTGCAGGAGAACATCCACGGACAGTTAAAAACTCCTGAACTAAATGATGAATAGGTTTTGAGCAGTAATATTTTTTAAAAAAGACAGGGTACTCACCTGCCAGGACCCCAGCAAGGTACACCATTCCCACTTCAAATCCCTTGTGGACCAGTTCCAGTGGGATCCCCAGCAACAGCTGCATGAACAGGTTGCCCACTATGTGCTCCACACTGAGAAAATACACACCAGGACCAGAAGTTAACCTACTGTCTTGGTTTTATATTATTTGTTTGCTTATGTCTATTCAATCTAAGCTACAGGAAATTTAAGGACGAGGTATTATTACTGCTGAGACTCCACTGTAATCCAACTGCCTTGCTCTTGATGCAGTGAAAAAGACAAAAACGAGACTACGTTTAAAGTATATTACACTTTCACTTATCATATCTGTGTGTACCCAATTATGGCGACTAATTTAGTTTTGATATATTTATTTATTACGCTCATCCAGCCCCATTACCCTTGAAAAGATACTTTTGGCAGATAATCTTTTCTTTTTACCTACCTTCTTTTGTCATTTAACAGATATACAACTTAGCTCAATTTTTCTTTACAGTTGCTTGTGGCCAGTAACCACTGTGCATATTCAGTCATGTGAGTAGTAGCAAGTCAGCACAATACAATTACCACATGCCAAGTATAGCAGAACAAAGTGACCAAACACGTGAGTCAAACCTCCGTTAAGATTATGTGCTTTACTAAATTAGTGTTTACTGCAAACTTAAGATACTGTGGGATTTGGTCTTTTATAAAGTAACAGGGCTATTTAAACCCACAGCGTTCTTACCCAGCATGGACAAACATGTAGGAGAAGAAGCGCCATGCCTCCTCTCTTCGCTCAGGCTTGTACGTCAGAGGGCTGTTCCAGATGCCCTCATCCAGGGTCACCCACTGCTTCTGGGGCTTCCACACGGCGTAGTAGATAAACACTGCCAACTTCAAGCAAGAAAAAACATTTTTAGACTACAGAAACTAAAATGTGAGGCAGTGAACCCGACATTCAAATGTTTAGTTGTGTATCTTAGTTGACCCCAAGAAGCACCGAGGTCTGAAAGCATGTATTTAAGAAATCTAAGGGAAGACCAGCCCAGTTCATTTAATGCATCTCGTGTGTTAATGAATAGCCCATCCACTGATTTCACTGACATTCAATGCAACAAAAATAGACTTGTGTGAGCCACAGTGGAGCACTTGTTTACATCTATAGAAAGACCGTGGGTACGCTCTTGCTGATAAAAAGTGTTTCTGATTAATTGCCTGAGATAATGTCCCACATCCATTGCATCAAGTGAAACTGTCGTATCATATTGGTCATCAACAGCATATTATAGATTATAATACATCATCTTCACTGAGCAAACCCTGGAACAAACACATTTCTTTTCACTTTAAAGCACACAGAATTCTTTCCCAGGCTGCACAATTTATTGCAAATACATTTATTGTTACCACATTTTAACATTATTGCAATATTTGTATCAAAGAATAGATTTTGACGTTTTCCTGTCAAACTCATTGTCGGAATATAGTTTTAAATCAAACTTTGTTGTCTCCAAATTAAAAAATCATTATATCATTATCATAGTATTTAAAGTAATTGGCGCACGTTGCACAGTTTTTTCTTGCAGCGCTAATTCTTTCTCTTAAAACCCTTTGTATGTGTACATTGCCGCACTAGAAACATACAGGGCTGTACATTGTTCTAACCTACTTCTCACAAGACCACCTGCCGATTTTTCACATTCCACAAATGTGAGTCCCAAACAATTTTCTGTTATACATTCAAATAGAATAGCACCACTGAATATCACAAACAGATGCTGGAAGCCTAACCTGCAGCTTCAAGGACTTTTTTAATTAACACTGTGCATACTGCCTGCTGTTAAAGGCTATGTTTTTTCAGGTCATTTAAAAAGGATGCCAGGAAAAAGTAGAAAGAGGTTAATAATTGTGCCTGAACAAGTGCTTCAATGGTTTACTAAGGACACACAAGGAAAAATAATAATTCTAATTCCTAAATGCTGCAACCACAGCACAGTGTGATCTTCTCTGTCATTTTCCTGCTCTTTCTTTGTTTGATTTTGCTTTAACAGGAGACAAAAACAACAACCCAGACAGTCCATTTTTAGCCTCACCTAAATATCTGCTCTACTTGATACATTTACAGAAAAATCTATACAGTAATTATCATCATAGAGCAATAGGCCACATGTAGGATACACATGATAAAATTAGCCCACACAATCCATACTGAGTGTGTGAAGCTGGTGTATTTAGGGCAGGACCGGGCCTCACCTCTCCAATACTGATGAGGATGATGAAAATGGGGGGTGGGCAGCAGTTGGCCCGTTCCAGATATCTGTCCCGACGGTCCTCTGGAAGCATCCATCTGGAGACCGAGAGCTGAAACTTTTCACAACATCCCATCTTTCCGTTCCCGTCAGGTTGGTCCGCGCCGCTCCTGAACCGTCTGCCATCTCTGTCGACAGGAAACGGTTCCTGTATCTCTGGATCAAAGTCCATCACTGCAGCTTCACAACTGTAACAAGATTTATGTCCTTAATCATTCAGACCCTACCGTATAGGCTAAATCACTGAAAAAACATACTCGTAAAAGGATTAGAAACTGTGGGTACATATGGGTATAATGTAAGTTGTGTTTCAGAGGACTTATATTTCCAAATGATTTGTAACCAAAGTCCCTGGTATGTTTTAGCATAATTTTGGTCATTTCTTTTGTTTTGAATATTTTCCTCTTAGTTTTCTTCCTTTCTAGTGCCATATAATTGATTTTATAAGGCATTTTTTTCATAGTTCCTTTTTATCGTCTTTTTGAGTATTCTTTTGTGATGTGTCATTTCTGACCATTACCAATTTACAAAAGCAGGTACATTTACATAAACTGTCCATTGGTTTTCGCATTTTTTATTTTTTCATTTTTGGAAAAATGACAACTCCTGAAAGTCTCCTGTGACCCACTTTTGGATCTGGATTTAATGTTGGGGAACAACAGATTTAACACATGAGTTAACACATACTGCATCAAACCTTGGGAAACTACAACCACCAGCTATCAGCCAGAATTAAATGAGCTATAAAAAATACTAATTATATTTCCTCTATAAGTTGTGTTTCCCATTTCCACTAGAGCAGATCTGTCGCCCACAGCAGTCAACATTTGTACCATAAGAATTCCAAACCCTTCTCTTTGATGCAGTATCACCTGCTGTAAAGCAATAACAATGGCCTTATCCTTGCATTGTTTCAATTTTTTGTTGCTAATCTGGTTTTCTTTTATAATAACCTATAAATAGGACCAAAAAATATTATATCTATAAAAAACAATAAATTTACACCAGTATCTTACTATTTTACACTATGCTTTCACCGGCCTATAAAAAGGGGGTACAAATTTTAAATGGGATGGCAACAAATAACTGACTTCAGCTCATTATTATAAGTAATGGGTTTTTTTTTTCCTTTCATTTCATGTCACACAGCAAGAATTAAGACTTAAATTTGGAAACAATTTAAAAATTTGCGTTGCACCTCCATTTATCAAATACCCAGACAGTGAGTGCATAATATAGCTGGAAATACAAATAAATATTGTGTCCATATGTCTACATGTACACATTTCTGTACAGTAACAGTAACATACTACGCATGCTCACAATAGTCTGCGGGCTGTAGCTACAAGTTAGTTAGCTTGTTTACTGGGCGTTGCTAATAAAATGTATATATCACTTGGCTACGCAAATTTGACAATGAAATATTATACTTAAATAAAAGATAGCTTTTCACTGGAAAAAATAAAACTTCTTGCCCTAATGGAAATAATAGTTGAACTGGCAGCCTGTGCTCACTTATTTGACTTCGGCTTACTCACCTAGAGCTTCAGGAAGGAAGACTGTGGATGTGTCAACACAACCTTCTAAAACACAAATATCGATTCGACTGAGCGGTTTTTTAAAAGTGTTTTTAGCTCAAAGACGAACACTATTCCTCCTCCATGTTAGCAGCCAACCCGCGGAGTCCCTTCCTCATAGAGATTGTCCCTGAGCACGTTGGGGAAAAAAAGCACAGGGAGATAATTATAGCCCTTTCATTCCTTTTGTACGCAACAAACTTCCTTCCTCGGTCCAAACAAGCCAGTGGTGCTTGTCTTCTCCGGGTAAACTTCTTCAGAACGGCTGCAGATACTATGAATATGTCTGAGTGAGCGCGTACACAAACAGCCAGTGTCTACCTGTTTCCCAGTGCCACACCTGGGATCTGTGACGTCATCGACAGAGGGTGGGGGTCTCAGTCTCCAGTGGGTCAGGTGTACTCCCGTAACCATTCACCACCAGGTGGGGGGAGAGGGGCAATAACAGCGACCATCTTAGAGTCAGGGCGTCATATATTGAAATACAGAAGAGTGAGGTTCAATGTAAATGCTCTCAGGTGGATTTGAGCTGCAGTTTTCTTAATTGATCACAAGGTGGCATCAGAGAACAGTCAAGTAATGACAGTGCGTGCATTTCTTGGAAGAGACTGTGAAGGAATTACAAAGACAACCAGGAAGCTCCACCAAAACAGATTTCTATGGAATTGCAAGAGCTCGCAACACTGGGGAACCTTGAACGATGCTGAAACTGTTAACACATGCTTTCTTGTATGGTGCATTTGAAGCTACAATATGCAGTCTTAGACCAGTAGAGTCCAACTCAGCTTTTGACCCTTTACCCTACGTTTTCCCCCTGTAATCCCATTGAAAATATGTAGTTTTTTTCTATTGTTATTATCTTGCTAATTTATCTTTTTTTTTTTAATTCTATGTTTAAAATTTGTCCTGTCTATGTATATTATTTTACTGCATGCTCTTTCTACGTTTTCCAAAAATATTTTGCTCTATATGTGAACTGCCGTCACATGTGAATTTCCCCATTGTGGGATCAACACAGTCTAATCTAATCTAAACAAACCAATCCTGTTACTACACACCTATCGCTTATCATTACACACCTATTGCTGTTTATAGTAGTATAATACAACTGAAAGATACTACATACTGTATTTACAGCAATTTTAACTTGGCCCATATTTAAGTGGATATGGATATGACTTATTATTCATAATTAAGTTCTCCACTGCTTTATAACAATGTGGAAGTGATTCGACAACCTTCCTGTTGTCTGTATTTCACAGATGTTGACAGATGTTCATTCACAATCTACAGTAAAGCTTGACAGGACGTGGCCTAAGTTTATTTACATATAGACATCTGGAAATCCTGTATATTATGCCTTTAAACTATTGATGTTAGGTTGATTGTTCTCAACAATAAAGCATTTATCGCCATGTTTTATTTGCATGTTTTGTTTTTTTGCTTTTTGGGCATATCAAAACAAAAATATCCTAATAATAGCAGTTTGTATGCTGTACACACACAAAAAAGATTAATTTAAGTCTACACTGAGAAAAATCCCAACACAATAATAAAAAAAAAACTACCTGATTTGCTTTGTGATACTGTTTCTGCTTATTCTCATAAGGTAAAAGCAGACCAGACAAAACGTTTTTCACAGAACTTTAATTTTTTCAAAACAGGGGGAAAAAAATGCACATTCTTAGGTTAAGGAGTTATGGGGAGCGTGGGACAAAAAAGTGGGATTGTGTGAAGCAGGAGCCTTTAAATACAGCTGCTGGGAAGGTATACAGAATCATCACGTGAGCCAATAAGCCTTTTCTACAGCACTGGCATAAGATTGACACAGATCTGCTTGAGTGGGGAATTCCAGAAAGAGCATATAAACAAGAAGAGGACAGAAGACAAGTGGGCTTTATACATCGTTTGAATTGAAGATACTTCTAGCTTTTGACCAGCAGCAAGAATTTTTTTTAAATCAGCTTGTGGATTTAAAAACTGGAGAAACCATGGCACCCAAACAGTTGGAGATGGGAAGGGTAAAAAGGAAAATAAAATGTAAATCAAGTGGAAGGGGTCAGTAAAAGAGCAGCCATCTTGAGAGAGGAAGCTGGGATCTCGTCGATGTCAGCTCAGGAGACATCTGAAACACATTAAGACAAATGAGTGCCCATACAAGATAAAAGATACAGAGTTATTCCCTTGTCTCTGTACTTCGTGAAACTTACAACTAGCAGGCCGTGCTCCGTATCTTCGCATTATCTGGTCTTGTGTAAATTTCACAAAAGATTCATATTGTTCTGGAGCAAAAATAAAAAAAGGAACTTACTTAAAGATAAAACACCAGGTGAGGGAAACAAACTGCACTTTCAACCGTAGAAACTTGATTCTTTGTTGCATAGTTAACTCTAGCAGAGATGTACCGATATCAACAGTCTAACCTGAAACATCCAAAATGTTTTACCTGCAAGTTTTGTGTTCAGGATCTGTTCATACTCCTCCCTGATCTTGTCCTCGTGGTCTTTGAGGAGCCGCTCACACAGGTAGCTTACTTGCCTCAGCGTAAATGAGGGCTGATCCTTCCTTGAGGCGCCTGGAAGAAAAAAAAAGCATTACATTAGAACATTGTTGAAATATATTGTGCAGTTCAAAATCACACCCGGACAAGCACTTCATGCCTGCCAAACTGTGTCATGCAGAAAACATTTCTCTTAGCCTTTTTAGTCTCTCCATCATGAGGCAACTGGAGCCAGCTTTCACCTGCTGATTCATTACCTATCGATGGTAGGAGTCTACTAAGAGACTTCAGCACTTAAATATTTGTAAATCAAAGCCAAGGGTTGGCAGTGCAAATATGAAAGTATAAAAGCAGTCTCAGCGGCAGAAAGTGGACGCCATCAGTGAGATCTATGACACAATTTCAGTGAATGAGGAAAGTAGTGCAGCCCTAAAGCTATGCACTTAGATAGCATCTCATACCAAATTTCACTTTTTTTTTTTTTTCACCTTAATTGTGTTGTTCCACTTTTATAAGGGTGTGAAACTATAAAAAGCTTTTTGGGTTTTTTTGCATTGGCAGTGATCCTCTAACCTGGTGGGGAGCTGGGAGCGTTGAGGGAGGTGTTGGGGCTGGGGACATCACTTGAGCTACCGGCCTCACTTTGGTTGAAGGCCCCTTCCAGCTGTCGCCGCCTCTGGATCCGACTGTACTCCTGACGAAGGTTCTGGAAGATCTGCTCTGTGGGACACAAACACCAGAAATTCACTTTCATACTTTAAATTACATCCTGACAGTACAAGTGTGACAGCAAAAAATTGACCATGACCACACAACAGCATTTTACAGACATAAAAACAGCAACTTTAACACGAGCCCAGCCGCAAACACAATACCCTCTGTTCTCGTTTTTGCCTGGTAACCATAAAAAGACTATGCAAGATATGTTTGGTGTGGCTACCGCAAATATGGGTGTTTTCCAACTTGAACAAACATTATAATGGGAAGGCATATCATCCACAGCTATCATGACAAAACTCTGGCACTTCCCCTGAGGTCTCAACTAACAGCTTCAAACAACAGCTTCGAGACAGGAAGTTTGATGTCAACACACAGCTGTGACTTATGGCAGACCTCAACTGCAGCCTGAAAAAAAAAAACAACATTTATATCCATTTACCACTTTGACTTCTCTTCCTCCTCTTTACCGTTTCACATTTTAAGAAAAGGAAACAACCCGTGCAGAAAGTCCCTAATACATTAAATACTCAATTGCAGTCCAAGGGACAAAAGTAGATCTAAAAAACAACACATGCAACAGGTTAGAGCTAAATAGGAAATATGGAGCTGGGACCCATCATGTTCAACTGAACCAAGACGAGGGGGCTCTGCGTTCACTCTCTACCTCTATCTGGTGAAACAGGCCCCATTTATCTTGGGCGGAGAGAGCTCGGGGCCGTGTTAGCACTTCTGTCCATCTTTTTTGACGCACAAGAAAAGCAAGATCTTCCCCACAGGGATGTTTTGAAGGGGGAGAGGTCCTCCGCCGCTGGTCGGGGTGGCGAATGACTGAACTGGTGCCTTCAGTGGGGCCCTCCTCTTGCAGAATGTGGCCTTTGTAACCTTGCAGCATTAACAATACAGAAGCCTAATCTGACAGGCTCTGTTGGCTGCTGGGCCTTTCACTCTTAATAAAGACATGTCACTGAACAAAAAACATCATCCCTAAGCCTTAAAGGGGCAGGGAGTTGGAAATTTGGCCTGGTCACTGATTGAATGATAGCAAAGAAAAAACACTATATGCCACATGTACAACCATATTAAAATGTTAAAATTATGATTAATATAAACTGCTGCTTTGGGTATATTAAATATGCCTTCATTGGCCTGATTTTGTGGGAAAACAAACAAATACCAAATGCTGCCCAAAGCCAATAACAATAAAGATGATCACAACATATAAAAGGTAAATAATTCTACAAAGTCAGTTTTCACACAAGGTGGTCAAGTGATTGGCAAGTGAAAGCCCTCTATACTGTCTGTCTTTCCTGTGCTGCCAACCAGTACTGGCTTAAATATCTTGGCAACACTGACCCTGCCACAACCGGGCCAAGTAATCAATCACAGAGACTTCCGGGAGCTGGGAAAACACAGTGGAGTGAGCTTTGGTGAAAGGGGCAAACAGTGAATACAATAAGAGAGTGGCCAGCGAGAATAGACAATGTTCTGGAGGAGGAAGCTGAGTCATTTCATTTCACCATCACTGCTAGAGTTGTGAGGGAAGCGAGACTGGGTTACACCGTTCCTATATCCTAAATTAGGGATTCAACTTGTGAGATGGAATGGGTCAGTTCAGGATGCCCCTTCATACAAAAAAAAAAAAAAAAAAAAATCACAGCCAACTTATTACCAAATGAAAACTTACCAGAAGCCTATAGCAGTTTTTTTCTAGGCAATAAACTAGTACAGCCAGAAGTCTTCACTCGTAAACAAGCCCTGGCTAGTATTAAGAATTAGGTTACAGTTGGTGATACAATCCTTGCTATGAAATAATAACCCAAAAGATATCTTATCAGCGCCTCTTTCCTGCATGTGCCTGCACTGCCAGCGACGCTTGCCACAAGCTAACCTGCCTGGCTGGAAAACTCATGGGCACAGAAGGGTGGGAGGAATGACAGCTGACCTTTCACTAAACACAAAACTGCTTTCACTTGGCAAACCACAGCAGAAAAGCAGACCTGCAGGCCCATTCCCACGAGGGGCCTCTTTCTGGGTGAAGGTGAGCATAATACCTGATATTAGGGCCTCACGTCTGCAGCACGCAAATCCATATTCCTTCAATGTCGCAGCTACTGCACTGCACATTCATGCAAGAGAGCAGTGTTTTAGAGGCAAATGAAGCAACAGATAATCCTGGGTTTCCAAACTTACCTGGGCTTTTATAACAGCACAAATATGGAGAGCGACAAACAGGGAAGATAAATGGATTAGAGCTACACAGTTTCTGAAATGCAAGGCTTTCAGTAAACTCTGATGCAGACTAACCTCCTGAGTATGTTGCAATGAGGTGCTCTGGAAAACACATCAGTATGTAGAGAAAAAGGAACATTTGATTTTAGCCTTGAAAAAATATGGCTATTCAGTGATTTGTTGAAGGGCATTTTTATTCTGACGTTTTTTCTGTTGTGACTGTCAAACAGCATAATAATCCTTTTTTTCCCCAAGTTTAGAGTCATTTACATTAGCATTACATTGAACATGCCCCCACGTGTGCCTAATGCTCATTGTAAAAATACGTTCCAGGTCAAAAAGAATAAAGGCCTAAAGGAAATCAACAAAGCCTTGCGGGGTTGAAGAGGGGCAGAAATGGTAGTGGTGGATATCGGTAACCCCCACCTCAAACCAAGATAATAGGAAGCACTTTGAGCAGGAAACGTTAGCTCCTAATTAACAGCATTCAATGATGCGACTGCTGCTGTGCTGCCATTTGTCTTTTCCAGAGAGTCACAAGGAAGTATCACCCAGGTGTATATCAGCCAGTACATGAGGAAGGGTTGGGTCTTTTGTTCACAGTACTTTTTTATGATTACAATAATAATTATTATTACTTTATGTATTCACTTTGCCTATCTCTGATTAAACATATGTTCATGAAGTTGCGTTTTTCCAGAATCAAATCATGAAGAGAAGAGCAAAGGAGTTAGCATTGCAGTCGCAAGCAATGTGCGCCAACACTGTCACCATACTAATACTATGAGCTCTTGATTTACAGAAGGCCTAAAGAGATCAGACGAAATACCCGTAAATATACGATGGTAACTTAGAAGATATAGGCTGACGTTTGCGGCTAAGCTAACGATTAGCCTCCAACCCCCATCTGATTCTCACTCCACCCAAACCCCCTCCCCCATGACACCCACTAGCAAACGCAGAAAAAGTCGATTTCGATTGAATTTCCTTACCTGGGGTAAGACGACTTTCGCCACCGATTATCGGTGGAGACATCGAGTGCGTCGGACTGTCAACCGGCGGACGGAGGGTGCATCTTTGCGGTGACGGAGTGCTGGGAGTCCCCGGTAGAGGGTTGCACCTTCTCCGCTTGGGAGACTGGGGACTGAGGAGGGCCTCAAACTCCATCGACCGCTTTAACGTAGCTCCACAAGCCATGTTAGCTAAACAAAAGCCAAGAAATAAAGTGGAGAAAGTGCCCCACAAATACTGGGGTTTAAACCGCCTTGGTTGTCGCTTTAACGTCCCTCGTTTGTTGAGCCTTTCTTCCTCCACAACAACGGATTTTCTTCTGAGTTGAAGCCAAATGAAGCCTGCTGAATTTTTAAAACGTCACAATGGTGGACTGTACCATTTGGAGCCGGAGGGGTGTTCCCAGATAGTTCAAACTATTTTCACACGATTACACAACGAATAAATGTATCATTTGGGGCTTCCACCACTAACATACATTGTAATAATAACTGATATAACATCGAGTTCGTGTTTGTGTAATTTCTCAAACGTTTACCCGGTATGGCCAGGTCACACCACCCTGTTTTTAGGTGGAAACCGTTCCGATGAACTCTATCTGGAGGTTCACCAGACGTCTGGTGCTGGGAGAGCAGGTAGTGTGTGTGCGAATACGGACTGATTTAAGATGAAAAACTCACACCGTGTGAAGCAGGTGATGCCTGTTCTTCTCAACTGTTGTATTTTTGGATCATCTAAATCTGGTCTGCCAGTAAAACGGTGTTATGAGCTGTAAGGCCCAGAGCATCACTTCTGGTTGAAGCATAAGCAAAACAAACTTTAATTTATTGTCAATTTTGATATGTTTAATTCCAATTTAGAACACATAAAGAGTCGAAGATTATACATAAAATTTGCATAAAGAAAACAGTTGACCCTATTGTTGAAACAGATATAAAAGGGCCTACCAATGGCAACTCCAGTCCATTGAGCCTGCAGAACTAAATATAGTCAATAAATGCACTATTTATTCTATCCTTACCATTTATTTGTAGCTTGTGATAAACAGCTTCCTATTTTGGCTGGTGCACGTTCAATGCACTTGACATACAATGCATGAGTAAACAAACCAAAATGAAAAGTAAAAAACGAATCAAAACAACTTGTATTCAAGCCTTTGTGTCACTGTGTGCTCCACTGCATGCATGTGCTTTATTTCGAGCTGCCAGTTGTTCCACTGTCTATTGTTATTCTACTATACTTCTGCAGCACACTACTTGAATTCATGTGAAGAGCACTGGCTGAAAACCCCTAAACATTGGGCTTTTGTGGAGTCCTGGCATTCATGTGCAGATAGGCACCCCACAGAGTCAGTGTCTATGCATATTCACAGACAAACACAGGAAAATAAACAGGCCTACAAATTAAACTTACAGTGCAGTGGGCCCAAAAGCCTTCAAATAAAGTGGTCTACTATACATTTCATCTGAATTACAAGAAGTAATATGGACTCTTTTCTAAATAATTCATTAAATACAGCATTTGCTTATCTTACTTTAGTGAATAAAGAAAAGACACTCAATTTTCTCTAGTCCTATAGGATTATCATTAGTATTTACAAGTCCTTTTCATAATTGTACATACAGTGGGCCCCAATGTCCACTGTACCTATGTCAGATGTTGACTAATATGGGACATTATCATGTGTTAAGTGTAGTCTAATGGTGACCAGCTGACACAGTGCAAACATAAATTAACCGGCAACTTTAGGTTGATTTATTCTAAAGCAGTTTTGATGATCTATACTTCTTATTGTGTTTTTTACCCATTTGTCACTTTTAAATATTCATATCTCTACATTATCTGTAAAATCTGTCTAGGGTTGGTTCAGTGTTGCAGACACAGAGGTTATCTGTGTGTTTCTGGCACTAAGCGTCTCATTTTCTGAGAGGGGGGTGCCACTGGTGTCTTCTCCAAAGTGTAATTCTGGGGCTAAGTGCTCTGTGGGTTTTTTACACTTTCCTATTTCACACAGTTTGTGTGACAGCTGCAGTAGAGAGATCCTGAGTTCCCGACAGCGCAGTGCATAGAGCAGTGGATTGACGGCAGAGTTCACAAGGCAAAGGGTGCTACAGAAGGCAAAGGCCCTCTGTTGGGTGAGGGTCAGCACCACAGAGACATCAGCCATCATGAAGGAGAGAGCAGGAAGCCAGCAGCCTACAAGAATGAGCAGAATGAGCCCAAATGTTCGTGCCAGTCGGATGTCCATTCTCATGCGGGCCTGCCCTGACACTGATGCTCCCTGCAGGCTGCTCATAGAGGCTTCATGGCGGTGGGCTTTCCATAAGATCAGAGCATAAGCCCCTAAAATAAGTACCAGTAACACCAAAATGAAGCTGGTCCAGCAGGCGAGGTAACCTGAGTTGATATAGGGAAAGAGACGTGAGCAGGGGGGAACCAGGCCTGTGGGACACCTCCAGCCCATCAGAGGCAAGAAGGAGATGAAGGTGGTGACACTCCACAGAATGAGCAGGCTCAGTAGGGCTCGGCGACGAGTCACCAGCACTTTGTAGCTGGAGGCCTGGTGTATACACAGGTAGCGGTCCAGGGCAGTGAGCAGCAAGCTTCCCACTGAGCTGGTAAAGGCCATCGTGACCCCTCCTAACTTGAAGAGGTAGGCAGTCGGGCCATCGCTGCGACGAAACAGGTGGAAGTCCAAGAAGCTGGTGGTGAAGAAGCAGCTGGCAAACACATCGGCCAGAGCGAGGCTGCCGATGAAGAGGAAGGAGGGTCGCTGACGCAGAGTGGCCGTGGCTACGATCACCACCAACACCAGACTGTTCTCCAGGAACGTGACAGGACCGGCCAGGAAACAGATGGAGCCGATGGCCGTCTTCTCTGCTTCTATAAGGACCATGTAGCACTCCAGATTCTCACAGGATCTGTTTACTGTAACCAAGATATATGTCACTGTCAATCTATTTTACATGACTGCAATAGATTAAAAACAGGATTGTCAAAAGCATACCTAACAGAGACGAAACATTTTCATTTGCTTCCATTGTTTCTACAGAGCTGGATACCTCCAAGGACTCCATTTCAGCAGCTGTTTAAGAGAGGAAATAAAGTGCAACTTGAATATGAGAATGAACTCAATAGACTGAATGAATGAACTCAACAGATTGAATGAATGAACTCAACAGATTGAAGTGTGATATGTAATTAATTGAGTTGTTAGAGCGTGCAACATCCTGTGGAGAAAAAAAAAAACATACACAAGGTAGAAAATGAGATTACTTTTTCTTTTTGTCAATATTGAACTTGGCGCTTAAAAGGAACATTAACATTTGTGAGTCACAATGGAAAGTCATTTAGAGGGCAGGGCAAACAGACAGTGATCATTATAGTGTGGGTTTATGGTGAGAAGCCTGTCATAAAATCTTCATACTTGAGGAAAAGCTCATTATGTAAAAGATTTAAAAAAAAAAAATCATAAACATGTCAAAAGATCAACACTGATAGTATTATGTGAAAAAAAACAAATTGTGAATTTTGAAAAATGAACTGTAGATTGGTGTCTGCTGTGTCTTATGGCACACTGGATAAATACTGCCCTTCACTGGTCACACAGAGTACTGCATGTTAACGGTGAGGCTGTGAGTCGATGGGTGAAGGTCACTATGTGTGGAACAGCCTCCTCTAGAGTGCATCTCCCGAATGCAATCAATATATTAAACTAAGTGTGAAAAGCTGCTGTAAGAGGATTTGAGTAAAGCAAATAATGTCATGATAAACGCCAGAGGCTGGAACTGTTTGCGCAGAGAGGCTCAAGAGGAAATAACTGCACACACAGCAGCAATGAAATCTCTATAGTAAAACCACAGCCACGTGTTGAGATGAATAAAAACTTAAAAAGACTGCTCTCTTTTTAGTCCTGATTAAGTCACTATGTACTCTTTTTGAATTCTTTTTGCAGTGTCCCATCCCAAATCGGACACATACAGCCTCGTGCAAAGCTAGAACTAAGTTACTCTCCAGAAAGCTTCCTGCTGATGTCACAAGCAATGTTTCTTCATTCACTTTTTCTCAAATCAGTACATGCACAATAGATATTGCAAAGTATAGGCTTTCACTTCCCAGATCTTTGCTGAAATAGGCCAAACGATCCAAAAGTGTCTGTTTCCACTTTTTATAATTACTTATTTAGTCATATATTGGGGAGTTCATCAAATCATTGTGCAAACATGCTGAAATTGTGTAGTAATAGCCGCTTGAGTCACTTTTGCACCCTGCCAAATTATTTCAAAAGTGTCGTGGCATAAATGAACAGCCCACACTACGGACTTGTCGCGCATTAAAGCAGTTCTCATTGACTGTTTTTGCACATATCAAGCATTTACAGAAGACAGATACAACACTTACAAAATGTTCACCAAGCATTTGAAATCATAACATAAGGGACATGCATCAGTGTTAGAGAACTGTTAAAAAAGCTTACCTTGGGATGCCTCAGTGATGAGAAATGTCAGTTTGAGGGTTTGTGGTGTATTTGGTTTGTCAGTGGTTGAACAGAAACAGCATGAATGCTCAGACCTGTGGACCTGACTGAATGTGCAGCGCAGAAGATAAGGGCGGCTGTGATGACAGGAGCCAGAGGAAGAGAGGGAGGGACACACTCACACAGACAGATCAAGTGTTTTGTCTGAAGCAGGAAAAATGCTGAAAATTCTGCACAAAAAGCTGGAATATAGTCATTTACTGAAAGTTATGAAAAAAATTCCAACATTTCTATGGAATAAAAAACAAATGATGCATGCTTAGTGACTGCAGTCTTTTTAAAGAAACAGGGTCATGCCAGACTCAGGGGAGAAAAGCACTTAGTAAAGGTGCTATATTGTGGAATCAGGACTGAAAGCATGTCCATAAAATGGCACGGAAAGCACACATGACATGAGAAAAAGGAGAAAAATGGATTGCTGTATGAAAACATCCATAGGCTTTTAATGATTTGTTTTAAATAAGCACAAAACTCCATTTGTATATTCGGATTAACTGTGACTTTTTACAGACAACATTTACATGATTCCCAAAATAATGCTTCTAAACATTTTAATTAGTTATAATGTAATTATTCTATCAAGCTTGAAACATGGACATATTTATAGATTGGTACATATCTCCAACAGGATTCCACTTGTTCTTTTCCCCCTCAGTGTCTTTTCACTAATCTTCATTTGACAGACATTATCTATGATCACACATAATGTCTGCCTTCCCATGTTGCATTGTTTGTTCTATTTTTAACCGACACCTTAAAAGATTGGAAAACAATGCTGAAAGAATTAGAGCGTCAAAGAAGTATTTGTTGCATAATTTAACTATGAATAATGCATCGTTGTAGAGCATACAAACCAAGAATGGAGATTGATTTATCACTAATGTAATGTTTCTTTCAGTTCAACAGAGGGCACTGCTGAGCAACTACACTATTAGAGTTACTGGAAAACTAAGTAATTTTTCCTTCACCTATTATTGTGCAATTAAGGTCATTAAATTTGGTTTATTCCCCTCTGGTACAATAACAGTAATATAAGTGTAGTCTAATGACAAAGTAATCAGGTCACTGTATCAGAAACCTGAGGCTGTATAAAATGAATCCCAGTTTAGTCAAATGCGTGCTAAATTAAATAGCTAAAAGAACGATAACAAATAGCTTGACCTTCAAACGAATAAATTAGAGATCATTTATAGTTCAGTTATTTCTGGTAGCAAACATAACAAACACCCATTGGTTTTGAGTTGTGCTGTGTCTCTTGACCTGAATGATGCAGCAGGCCTAGGCCAGAGCTAAGGAAATATGATTAGAGGAAGACAGGACAGCCACAATAAGATTTCTCTTCACTCACTGTGAGTGACCAGGTGCAGAGGAGCACCGCAGAGGACAGGCCTGAAACTGCTATCCTTAATTATCATTTGGATTATATCATCCGCTTACACAATCCTTTTTGTAGAAATCTCCCTGGATACTACAAGATCAGGCCTGCTCTGCCCTCCCAGATTGATGTCATTATTACATTTCCTTGTCTCATTTCCCCATTGCCAGACAGCTGAAAGCGACATCCTGTTACTCAGGATTAATACCGCTCATTGGAGAACAACAAATTTAATAAAATAAAATGTGTGTGTTTGTCTGTGTCATATTGGATGCCTATTATTCCCAAATTGTGGGTATTATTTGGGACTGGAACATTTTAAAGCCTCCTATTTGTGTTTGTTGGTATCATTAAATGTATTTGCTCGCTGGTGTGAAACTGTCTGCCCCCGTCTCACTTTGAGTGGGTGTGTTTTATGACACATTTCAAACTATTCTAATTCCTCACAGCTCTTTAATTGTTTACACCCATCACATATGGTAAAGGACAACTGTGTTCTGTTTTGTGTGTCCAAGTAAAAAAGAAAGCAACCAGTGGCTATTGATGATTTGAATTTCCCTCCCCCGTGCATGTGGTCTTCTTAAAGTTCTTTATCTAGAACCATGCTCTTTTAACCCCTGGACCGGTCAAATATGGTGCTTTGTGTACCTCTTATATTTGACCTACAGGAAACATGACCTACTTTCCATACATGGCTGACACTTGATGGGCACAACCCCCTTTAAAGGTTGCTCTGCCATGGGGAGTGTCTTTCCACGGCCTTCAGCCTGAGGACAGACTGACATAGATTATGTTGCGCAACTCTTTTTTAAATCCCTGCACTTGAACCAAGGCTATAAACCAACTGAAAACTTGGATAAGGAATAATCTTTCACCCTGTTTTTCAAATCTCAGACATGGACTACTGAACCTGTTTAAAACCAAAATCCACTGACAAAGCAACAACAAAAGATTGAATGCGTTTTTTTTTTTTTAGCAGTTTCACCATTTATTTTGTTTATTGTGTTGTTCTTAGGAGACCTATTTTCACTCACCCACACATCTGTTCAATGAGTCTGACACCTGTGGGTCTTTAAACAAAACAATAGGGGGAGGGAAGCTCACATTAACATCTCCAAATTACCTGTACCTATACACTTACAAGAACAACTACAACAGATTTTCTATAGACTTCGAATGGATCGTAACTTGATTATAAACAACATATATGCTTTTATATATAAGAGCTTATGAGCAGTGATTATGTAAAGAATAGTTAACATACTGTCACATCCTGTATCCTATATACTACGTTACTAGGTGTGAAATCAATACCTTGTAAAGTGTGCTTTCTATATTTTCTCCCTTTCATAGCCTTTTTAAATTGATATGCAGACTAAAAATGACAACATTAGGGGTTAAAGGTTTTTAGAAACAATATGACACAGGGTGAGAGTGGGGGATGGGGAGCTGAGATAGAAACCACTCTGAATTTTACTTAAAAAAAAGGCCTGTTACAGCTCTTTCTATTCAGTTCGACAGATTAACGCTCAATTTCCCCATATTTCTTCCAATAAAATGTAGTTAGGCTAAATCAACCAATCAGTTAAAGGACTATTATTACATAACACATAACGCATCAACCAGTAACTTCCATAACCTGCTTTCAATATTGTTTTGGTAAGGGTGAATGTGTTGCCGTCGTAGAAGAAATAAAACATTAGAAAAGGTTACAAATGGCTGTGTTGTGGTCTGTTTTTCTCACTTCTTTCTTTCAGGAAATACCCGAGCTTCAACAAAAGGAAGGAGAGGAGGGGCGTGGATTGACGTCACTCGTCTGGCAACAGCCCTGAATGCGTCTGATAATCTGAATGCTTATTGGTCGAGCAGAGACGACTCGACATGTGATTGGTCAGATCTGGCTTGGACTCCGCTACATAGCCTCACTGTAGAGTCCATTTTGTTGCAATTCAGACGGAGTCGAGGAAGGCGGTGACACTACGGTCACATTTTATTCTACACAAGCCACGACGGTGTCGGATTTCTGGAAAATATAGCTTGCTATACTTTCTCTACAATCCGCCGAGAGATACCAAAGGCTGTTCATATATTTTGTCGGACGAAGGGCTTCCACAACCAAGCCTGAGGAAGTCGGTAAGAGTGCGTTTAGTGCCTGGTCGCCATATTGAATTAGTCGTTCTTTGTTTTGGTACGTTGCCAAACAAGGCAAACCCACATCGAAAAAGCGGTTTTTAACTTAGAAATAATGTTATTTGTAATCTATTTTAATTTCATCTTATTTTATTTGCTGCTGGCGTACTTTCGATACAGATGTAAACAAGACAAAGGGATTGCAGGATTTATTCTAAGAATGATAACGCTAAAAAAAAAGTCTAATGACACGGTGCCTTTTGCAGGAGTTAATTCGAAAAGAGGTGTCTCGTGTTTTTTCACCGAGCAAACGATTGTGTTTTTCTGTTTGTAATGTGATGACGCAGTACGAAATCTTCTGAAATACTGTTCTTCAAGCTTGTATATCTTCGTAAAAATCTGTCGTACGGTATGTTTTAAAAGCCTTTTCTCCATAGGTTTGCGACTTCCCCGAGCATTCGTGCGCCGAGGTGAATTGATGTTCAGCTCGGCTCCACGGCACAACAACGCTCATTGGCACATGAAAACCTCAGTTCTTGCTGGACAAAAGAGTGCAGCGAGGAGTAGACCCAAAACTACTTCGAGGACCTGGGGCCCGACCGGAGGAGAACGATTAAAGAGAGACAACTTTAACAACTTTCTCACAACAAAGAGGTGAGCTGGAGCTGTTTTTCTCAGTGTGGGGGAGGGGTGGAGGCTGCTGTGTTCTGCACGTAGCCTCTGTACTTATCTGTGGGCGGTGCTACTGCTGCGAGCCTCCTGCAGCTTTAGCATCGAGTTTCACCAGGCCCTCAGTGCATCATAATATACAAGAAATGACACTTCATAATGTTCTCCTTGATGGTTGGTTATAGGTGACACGCAGTGCACAAGTAAAATGGGAGGTGGCGAGAGGTACAACATTCCAGTTTCCCACCCTGAACGCCCTTTGACCAAGAAAAACCAGCAACTTGGCCGGGCTAAACAGAGAGGCCGTGACCATAACGGATCAGCAGTGGCAGCGTCTGCAGGGAGCGCAGGGGGGCTTCACCACAGTCATCGCAGAAGTGACAAAGGTGCAGTCTACCACAGGTCTCCTGAGGTGCGGCAGGCCGCATCTGCAGACAACAATGCATCTGTCCGTTTTGCCATCAACTATGATAAGAACTGGGAAGGTGCTGTGTCTCACCTCAACACGTTCCTGACCACACAAGGAAGTCCAAGCTACGCTGGGCCCAAGTTCAGTGAGCCACCTTCGCCCAGCGTTCTGCCCAAGCCTCCCAGCCACTGGGTGTCCTTTCCAATGGGCTCCTGTGACAATCGAGAGATAATGGCCTTCCAGCTCAAGAGCCTTCTAAAGGTGCAGGCCTGAGAGGGTTACGCTTGATTGTTGAACTGGCCAATATATGAAATGGGACTCTTTTTGAGGACTAGCACCTACCAGGAACATCTCAGTGCTGTAATTCTTTTAGTACGTTTTAGATTTGATCTTGAAGACTAGGGGATGTTTGCACTTACTTTGAGGTAAATGCTAACTCCGTTCCCTTTTTAACCAATAATTCAAAAACATTACAACACTGCAGCCTTGCTGGTAGGTGATGCCTTCATTAGAGTAGTCTAATGATGAACTGGGTATCCTTTTGTAGTACTTCTGTTTTGTTTTTTTTATGTTGGCTATCAAAGCAGATTTGAGTGTTCCATTATTTTTTGACAAGGGTTAAAGTTAAAGTAACTTCCCAGCTCTTTTCTTTCTGAAAAGTTCACCATTCAGAGTTTTTTTTTTCATTATATTTTTGGCGCTAATACAAATTCTTATTTGTAGCAACTGCCCCTTCCCTCTTTTTTTGTTTTTTTTTGTCCCTTGTTTTTTAAAAGATGACACTCAAACTGCAATTCTGCAGGGAAAAAGCTATCTTACTGTTGGAGATAAGCTATAAGCTAGTGAGTATAGGTCAATGTATAACCTCAGACGGAAGGGTGAGAAGAGACCATGGCACACAGAC
This sequence comes from Rhyacichthys aspro, assembly GCA_036850595.1. Lineage (NCBI taxonomy): Eukaryota > Metazoa > Chordata > Actinopteri > Gobiiformes > Rhyacichthyidae > Rhyacichthys > Rhyacichthys aspro. The sequence continues at coordinate 17,262,931 of CM072163.1, forward strand.
CTTGGGATTTTGACTCCTGTATATTTTTACTGCGCTGTGCGCATATGCACTATAGGAGTCGGGTCTAAGGTCTGCTACATTCTATCATAGCATTATTTTGTACATGTTTTTGTTGTGGTTGAAAGACGTATGAAATGCTGTGTTAACCAAAGCAATGTTTTGCTCTGTTGTTTTTGCCCTGTATTGGGAGTCAGCCAGTTTCTCCACAGTGACCTAGCTGGTAATCAGTTGGGTTGTGGGGGTGCCCTGGCTGTTCTAATCCATACTGTTTGTCTCCCAGACTTTGTCTAAACCAAACGGTGCAGCAGCTTCAACACTGCGGAAGGGGGCCGGGGTTAGGTGTAAGATTGTTGAATTTTGTACTAATTCTTGGTCCTGTTGACTGCAAGCACATGTTCAAGGTGAGACAAAGCTGTGGAGAGTTCCTGAAGTGATGTGGTCTATGGGACACAACAAAACAGAAGTGGCTGGTGTTTGTTTACAAAACGGGTGACCATCGCATCAACTGACACTTGCTGCCTCGTTTACCCGTGCACTGCAATCAGACTTTTTGAGTTACAGGTCAGAATGCTATCAGAATGATAGAGGCTTAATTGACTATCTCCCTATGGATTCTCTATTTTTGTGATTCAATCCTCTGTTGAGGCACTTGTTGCTTTCTCTGTGCAGAATTGGAGCTGTTCATGGCCAGTCTAAAAATGACAAAACAAAGTAAGAGCTTGACAAAATGTGTTTAAGAGCCATGTAAATAATAAAATGTATAAAGTACTTGTAGCATATGTACATTTGCAGGTCAGTTTGAGACCTGCGTGACAAAAGTATTTTTAGTAATAACACTGAATGTATAAGATATGCTAAGGTCATGTCTTGACTTCAATACTGAAGAATATTTTTGTTAAAAAAAATGCCTATAGCATTTCTCAGTACCCCTGCACTGTTATTTCCAGAAATCTTGCACACATTTTTATTGTTTTGTATTATGCACAGTGTAGGGTGAAAGATGCTATGTGCAAATAAATAAACATTAGGAAATTATGAATTGGACCCAAGGAGACTTGCTTATGTATGAATTAAAGTTTTGAATGTGTTTGAAACATGTAAGCTTGTACTTGTACTGAATTGACCGGTTTGTGCCTAAGTTAAGCTTCATGCCTAAAACTGCTGCATCTGTTTTCATCTTGCCACAGATCGACCAAATGTCCTTATCTGAGCCACCTTCAGTCAGCTGATCTTCCGCCAGCTGACTATTGGTTTGTTCTACCCAATTTAAGTGTGTACATTGTATTCTTGGTAATGTTTTTAAAATTGTCTTATTTCCTGTCTGGTTGGATCATACATAACAAGTCTCCTTATTCTAAATTTAACCTCAACTAATTGGCTGTGAATTTGTTTCCCTCAATGAAATGTCACTGATATGAAATGAAGAAAATATATGCCCTGTTTAAGATTGGTAAGAATTGGTGGTTTTAAAAAAATTATTTGAATTCAAATTTATCAAAAGAAAAAATAAATCCTCTCCCCTCCCCCCCACATCTTGTCTTTGTCTCTTTTTGGCAGTTCACTGAGATTTACGAAATAAAAATAGGACAGTTATTTAGCCTAAATGTAAGTAGTAGTCCTTGATTAATTTTAATTTCAAGGTTTTTTAGTCACATGAATCTGGTCTAAAATGGCAGCCTCTTGCCATGGTGAATCCTCTTTTCTTTCACTGACTATTTCTTTTGTTACTTATTGAATCTAAAGAGTTAGAACTTAATCACAAATAGAAAAACATCCTAACTTCTTGTTCACCTTTAATATTCACCTCACATGGACAAGATCTTTGGTTTTTCCTGCCTGTCTTTGCACATCACAGTAGTAATCACTGAAACATGAATAGCTTTTTAAAGTAATAAGTTTTGAAAAGACTCTAGAACAACTGAACACACTGACAGTGTAGTTAAAAGGGTAATATACCTTGAGTGCTTATTTATCTAGTTATCTCTCAAAGCCCATTATTACAAAATGTTGCTGAATGTAGCCATCTACAATAACCCCAGTAACTCCAACTACTTAAGTATTTAGTAACTATACGTTTGTTCTATAGAATAATGCAGCTCTAAACAACAGAAAATCAAATAAAACACCATTGTTTCCTTTTTTTATTTAAATAAACTTTTACAAATTACATCTTTTTGCTCTTCCTAACAAGAGTGGTTGAGCCCATGGTTAAAGTCTGCAAAACAAAGAGATAAGCTTTTAGTTTAAGGTGCATTCACTTAAGGTTATAAGGTCGTCTCGTGTGTGCTGTACCTCAACCATCTCTCCTCCTTTGAGCTCTTGGATGTGGCAGAATTTTCCTGTGTTGCAGACCAGCTTGCCACCCTCCAGGTTGACAATGCACTGTGGATAAGACAGTTTAGATGAATTCCCCCTTAACAGACTCAGATAGACAAAGATAGAGTAATTAAAAATGCAGACTTTAAGCACATAAGTCGTACCTTGAGCTTCTTGCCGTCCATGGTGGTGATATCAGCCTCTTTGCCGATTGTGAAGGAGTTAGTGACGGTCTTTCCAGGAGTCTTGGAGGTGACAACAAAGTTATTACCATTCTGCTTGATTTCAGTAATGGGCTTGATGTCCTTGGCCATCTTTATGACCTCTTCTGGGAGCTCTGTTGAATGGAACACGTTTGCCATCAGTGGCTTTAAGTCGCATTGTCTCATATTTGCCTGTCACAACAAGATTCACTCACCCATAGCCCTGAGAAACTCCTCGTAGTTCTCCTGAGCATAGACCTGCCATGTTCCATTGAAGTCCATGATGATGATTTGTCCTCCACTGAGGTCTACAGGAGACTGAGGCGGCTGTGTGAAGCTCAACACAAAGTGGGAGAGAGCCACTTCTGTCGCAGCTTTTTATACCTGAATGTAAAAGCACTTTGTCTAATAAGTTACAGCCGCAGTGTTTGAACAACCTCGGGTTCACTTACTCCTGCGCGGCCAACCATCAAACCAAATTTAGTACGGTTTGAGTTTGTAAATCACAGAGCCCGTTTCGCTTCTAAAAAAAAAGTTTGCAAGGTAGTTTTATATAATGCTTTCAACTATAAGCATCCTAAATTAAAGTTGGTGGTGATGACATTTTAGCATCAACTTTGAACTCTGAATAATTTATACTCAAATTACACAACAACTTTGTGCAGATTGTTAATATTTCCACGACGCATCTCAGTTTCCCTTCTGTGGCTCTAAGTGGGGCCCAGCATTAGGGTTAATGACACGGTGGACTGTTTGCTTTGAGAGTTCACAAGAACAGCTCTTAGAAACTTTACACTTAAAAACTTGGGACAATATAAAAGCCAGCACTGACAAGACAAAGAGAAATGCTTTATTGACAACAAAGTCTTGCACACTTCGATAACAGATTTAGAAGTGAGTTTTCAGCTTGACAGGTGTTTAAACACTATGTGTGTAGATAAAGTTAACTTGGTTTGGATTTAATTTTCCTGAATCAACACAGTATCAGTGTCCTCTCTTAGTCTTAACCCATCATCAGAGCGTTTTCCGGCGGCTTCTCGCCATGTTTATACACACTAACAGTTACGTTATCTGTCTCAGAGCCATATTTGTTGCGCGCCAAGATGCTGTATTTCCCAGAATCCCCCATGGTGACATTATTGACAGTGATGGTGGTACATTTGTGGTCCTTAGTGATGGCAAACTGGCCCTGACTAGCGATCTCCTTGTCATTTCGAAGCCAGAAAATCTCAGGGGTTGGATCGCCATCAACGAAGCATGTCAGGCACAGAGACTGAGGGGAGAAACATAAGTAAGGGTCCCTCAAGTATGATTACTGCATATAAATAAGCCAATAATACCTTGCCCTCCATGATAGCTACCACATCAGGTAGACCTTTAATCACATGTGGTCTTTCTGTGATCATAAAAACACATTTAGACCGATTAAACAAACTAAAAACTTATCTTTGATGAAGAAGAATATCATCAGTATTCTGCGGACATCTTCAATAGAAAAAACCTTACTTTTTTCATCAAGGGCTGCTTGTCTGTAAGATAAAAATAAAAGGGTCAGATTAAAGGACAACACAAAGTGACCATAAAAGTATAGAAGTATTTTAAAGAAAAGCACTTAGTTAAACTTGTGCCTGAGTTAATGTCACACCAAAACATGCTGGGGTCATCACCACACACACACACACACACACACACACACACACACACACACAGACTTACTTCAGCTTCTGATACTCCAGTAAAGCATCAGCAAAGGCTGTCGGGAAACAAAGTATTGGTTTACTAAAGACACACAGAAATGTAAAGCTAAAGCCCTTCCTGCTTCACGTACCTTGTCCAGACAGATCCAGATGGCGTTTATGTGTTTCTTTTCCATCAAACATTTCTAAGGTGTATTTTCCTTTGTCCTTCTCAGTTGGGTTGAGTAAGTCAATCCAGACCTGTTGTGTACTACTGCCAGGCCTGACCCTGGTCTGTTCAATGGTCTTCTCTCTTTAAGGAAAACAAAACAACGTCAGGCTTGTTGTTAGTTTGGTCTGACTCCTTCTATCTCAGTAGGATAATATTGTTATGGGGATCATGTTACAAATGTTACTGTATGTTCTTAAACTTGCCAGCAGGTGGTGCTATAGGACCAATCCATGAACCTTACACAGGTTATCACAACTGTACGATTCACTCAAAGCAGTTTCTTAACACAGCATCACAACAACATATAATACATTCCATCAGAAGTCACGATGAGTCTACATTTCTGCCATCAAACACTTCACTTACTACTTTATGAATCTGTTTTTATCAACTTTACTTAGAATTCCTTCATGCTACCAATATAAATATAAAGCCAACTTAGTCAAATGCGTTAGGTAAAGTAAAAGTTAAGTGAAATGTATTTAAATGTGACTTGATCTGTCCAGCTGCTTTGGGATGCTTTAGAAATATAACGATGCAGAAATTGCACAGTTCTGAGTAACAGGCATCACTCAAGCAACTTTTGAATGTGGACTCACTTGAAGAGCCAGTTGGTCTTCAGGTAGTTTATATAATACTTGAGAGAACAGAAGAGTCTGAAGCCTTCTGCAGTGCACTTCATACTGAGTGGCCCAGCTGACAATGCTGCAGAGACAGTATTTATTACTGTTGTCATGGCAATGATGAAATCACGTGTTTCTTGCCTTTCGGGATAATTAATATCCCCAAGCAACACACAATTAATTAACATGGACTTTTTTTTCATGCTGGTCATAATGGAGTAAAAAAAAACAAAAACACAACGCTGTTACGATTCACAGGATGTTCTTTCAAATACAAGTAACTCACCACATTGTTTACTCAGCTGCTGGAGAAGCATATCATACTCTATGAAGAAAGAAAAAACATGCCTCTCAGGAAATACTCAACACTATTAGCGCGAGATGTTAAATTGCCTGAATACCCAAGACAGATAACAAGATAAGAAGGATGTGTATAAAAGAAATGTGAAAGAACAGCTGCTGAATGTGCATAATACTCCAACAGTCAGTCAGACAAGGAAGCTTTTGTTGTGGATGTTTGTGGAAGAGTGGCAAGGTCATATCTCACCTTCACCCGATAATTTTAAGGTACTCTGATCCTCTCCTCTCCTGTCGGACACAACAGCTTTATACGTGCCTGTCTCCTGTGTTGTCACCTGTGGGAAAACCACCACATACTTTTAAAATGAAAGATTAATACCCCTGAAGACCATCTTACAAGTTTAATTCATCATTTATACAGGCTATAAAATGTCCTCCAAGGTGAACATGCGGTGAAAATAACACACAATGTCACAAAAACCCGTCTGGACCTAATCGTTTAAACGTCCCTAGTCTGCTGCTCTGTTTGGTTCCCTTTTCACTTTAGTGGAATGAGAAGCCTCAGACACATTTCATCTCGTACCTGTGGGATGGTGAACGAGCTGACCCCTGATGTCTGCTCATACACAATCTGCTTCAACTCCACGCCCTCCTTAAACCACTTAAGAGTCGTGTCCTTATTCGTATTTGTCACCTATGAGGAGGACAAAGAAGTTAAATCAAAGATGGGAAATTCAACTCTTCTAAATCTCTATACATGCAGAAGCGTATGGATACTTTTCTACAGTATGGGGTTTCATTCTTTAATTATTTATTAAGTAAAGGTGTATTACCTTACACTTTATAACCAATTCGCATTCGTTAGTCACACTCCAAGTAAGGTATTCCTGGAAATAGGGACCTGCCAAAACAAAACAGATGCTACTAAATAAACAGTATCACAATATAAGAATGAATGAAATACCTGATTATAGCATGGTATTGGAAAATAATATCCTATGCAATGTATGAGTTAGTTTAATATGCACTAGAGCACACATGTCAAACTTAAGGCCCAGGGGCCAAATGTGGCCCTTTCCAATGTTTTATTTGGCCCTCCAATCCATTTGGTAAGTGATTTTTTGGTACTTTACACATTAACCAGAGACAAAAGGCACTAAACTATTCTAAAGATATGGAATAGAGAAGAAAATCACCACAAAAACACACTAAACATAGGTAACCATTTTAAAGGGATCAAAATGGGGCTTAAAATTTGGGCAAAGTGGCACAAATTGAAGTGAATTCACAAAGTGATGCGTGAAATTTTCATAAAAGGAGGATGTTATAAAAGGATGTTAAAATCAATCTAATGTGATAAAGACTGAAATGAAGATGAAACCTTATGTTCAAACACTGTCAAATTTAAGTGTCAATCTTCAGTCCTGAAAGAATTCCTATTTACTATTGTGGCCTCTCTCCACTTTGAGTTTGACACCCCTGCACCAGAGTATTCTGTAACATTTGGACTTTGTGTCTCTTTCAGTCTCATGGACTTTGAATGAGAGACATGGTGTGGTGTGTTTGCACATAGGACACTGGGGCATTGACCTCTGTGCATAAAAAGGTGTCTATAGTCACGTCAGGGATTTAAACATAGAGGTTAGTCACATTTTCATTGTTGTGAACCTATTGTTTCAGAAAATTTCAGTGGATTACTGCTACTGTGATATTTCTATTGTAAAACAAGGACTCTGAAATACAATAGGTTTCCATTCGTGCGGAAGGACTCTCACCAAACTTTCGTTTATGGTTGTGTCGGTTCGCATCAGCCAAGGCCAACGTCTGACGAAACTCTAATCAAGACACAAAGAAAGGCAGAGATGCTTACTGTTTGTGGAAAATAAGAATCAACTTTAGATTTGGAATAAAATGTTTAAATGTGTGTAGCACATCTGTTATCACTATTGGTGAATGTGGACCTACTTTCATCCACGAAGACTAAAGTGAACTGGTTCTTGGCCTTGCCGTCCCTCAGCTGGGCTGTGTATGAGCCCTGGTCTTCTCTCGAAAGTGGATCAAACAGAATCTCCACCAGACCTTTGGCCTTGTCAAAGGTGATCTTACGGTGCTGCACAACAAAAACATTAGAAAATGGAGTAACAGTCTTGGATGTAGAGATATTCCTTATACTACAAATACTACATGTACAAAATACTGTATAGCAGGACATGATACATAAAGAGTTGTATAATGCAGATGAAATATTGCTATTTTCTAGCACAGTTACAAACAGAGGCTTTAGGGTCTTTGAACTCATTTTCGTGGCTTTTATGTTCATCAAGATAAGTGTATGTCGCATGCTGATAGGCTCAATAGTCTGATTTGTGATGTATGGCAAGCCTAAGGGCTCCAATCAACTAAATGGCTGCTAAATCTGCAAACCTCAGCTGTGATCATTTAGAAATAACGTATAATCAGTACTGTTCAATGAAAGTCTGATACTAGAAAATAACAGGAGAAATAAAAGTGAAATATGGTGAGTGGCTGCTGAATAGAAAGCAGTCATCTTTTGCAAAACAAACACAGACACACACAGTTGGTGTCACACCTGAACAAGAACATCGTCTTGTATTTGGTTTTGTCTCGATACATGTTCCAATAACCCACACTGCTGATTATTTTTGAGCATGTATAAGTCATCATATATAACACTGCTGTGTTCACATTCGCTTTATGCTCCTTGTTGATTGTACTTTTTAGATGAAACGAGTTTGCCCTTCAAATGGCAGGAAAAATCTATTTTCGAGATTCTTCTCGCTGTAGCATTTCATTATGTAGTCACACAACACAATGTGTGTGAAATTGCTTTTTGTTTTTGGTGCAAATAGCTATGCGTTCTATTGAGGTCCTTTATGAAAACAGTTTCATTTAGATGACTTTGTGATAAGTATTCAACAGCACATTTTACATCACTTAGTTTTAGAAATAATGCTAAATGTGTATGACAAAATAAGGGAAATGTAGTTATCAGTATGTTGTGTTACAGTGCGATACAGTGACTACATTTCCCACAATCTAATTAAAACATTCTCAACTCCAGTTTGTTTTTTTAGCACCTTTGTTGTCCGTTGGCATCTTCCCAAAAGTCTGATAATAGCAGCTGTGTGTTGTTCTCCACCTTCACTCACTCATCTTACCATCTTCCCTCTGAATGAGCTCAGCTTCGAGACCTTGTGCCGCGTCGCACACCTGCTCCCCATCTTTCTTGGCAGCCTCTATTCTCTGCCTTCTAGGACATTTACTCATTAAGTGCTTATCGCTATGTTCTATTTCTTTATAAACTTTATAAACATTCATACATTCTACATTCAAATAAGCCTTGTTAACAGTTCTGTTAATCCACAAAACCTCACAGTTACACACAATGTATGGCTCTAATCCATTGCAGACAGCATTGGCAACATTCTTGTTTTTTTGAAGGTGTAGAAACCACAGGCTTCTGTGCTCACTGGCTCTCACCGGAGTGCTGGAGATTTCTCGCTCATTGAAGATGAGACGGAGCTCAGCAGTGTCACTCAGGCTCTCTGTTTGAAGCCAAAGACGCACTCTGCCTTCCTCTGAAACCTCCACCTGCCAGCCAGACTTCAGCGCAATCACTGCCAACAGGAAATTAAACACAGAGCTTTACCTATGCCTAATCAGATTAGCCCATCTTTTAATATTGCAAAATAAAGAGTGCCATTTTTGTTTTGACACCATATTCTTTTAAGCACGTATGGAAAGATTTACTAGACATATTGGAGAAACAGTGGAATAAACTATTTTTTTTAACCTTTATTCTAAGTGTTATTTTAATACATACATGGATTTCTGATTTGCCAGCTGAGTTCTTTAAGCCGTTCAAGGTCTGTAAAAAAGAAAAAAAACTAATCAAAGTCAACATCCACAATACATATACTATTGTTAGATACACAGTATGAATACCAGGACCAGTGAGCATGACAGAGGCTTGGTTTCAAATGAATATTGACATAAGCATCTTTCTGCTGTAAGTTTACCTTCAGCATTGAAATCATAGCTGGACGACAGGTTGGGGTTGTCGCTCATTTCCACTGTGTACAAACCCAGATCCTCCTCAGAGGCGTCTGTGAAGGTGAGGACTGACCTGATGGTCATGAGGAAATATGAAGAGAAGCAGACACATGCATCTAAAGTGTAATTTAAGCTTCCTATTAGTGAGTCTACCTTCCAGACAGGGTACTGTCTTGTGTTGTCAGAAAAGTTCCTGTCTTTATAGGCTTTATGGCCCCAAGACAGCTAAACTTATAATGAAACTTTTCTTTTTACATTCAGTAGAGAAACGAAACAATGTGAGATTCAAGAAAGCCTGCACTCACAAAAAATCCCTATGAGAAATACTCATTGACAGCACAATGCAATTTCTTAAAACAATTTCAATTGATTTGGAGCACAGTGGCATAGGTCTAACTCACACTGCAAAAAGGCTTTTTCTCTTTTTTTCCTCTTTTCTCCCTTTTTGCTGGGTAAAGACAACAACAATACTAAATCAAGCCCTTAAACAGTTAGTTTGCTGTTCCTGCAAAGACTGGAATACAAAATCTGAAATAGCTTCTTTAACATTGTTTATTCATTGTGTTAAGTGTTCGCACTTTCTGTTTCAGCTCAGTTTGACTGAGAAAACCCTTGCATTAGTTAGTATTCTCCAAACCTGTTCTCTTCACTGTGTGCCTTTGCTCGGCTGTCATCAATGGGCTCAGTATAGTTTTTGCTCCAGAGAAATTGGTTCTCATCTATTATCTCATCTGCCTCATAACTCAGACATATGAAGCCATCTTCATCCACACCAATCTCAATGTTTTTAGATCCTAAGGAGGGTGAAAATAAAATAAAGAGATTCCATAAAAGAAAATTCATCCCATCTAAAGTTACTTACAACATGATTTTATGTTATTTTTCATCCTATTACAAATAATTTTTGTGTGAAATGCTTAATTTTGTTTTAAGTTCTTCGTTTAGACAAACATTTCACAAATATAGAAACATTTCTCTTCAGGTTATTCTTAAAGAGAAGAGAAACTCAAATCTGTCTAAATGTGGAGCAAGTACCTGGTGGGGTCTGGACAACAGTGGGCTCGGTGGGCAATGAGGGAGATCCAACACCAGCCTCATTCACAGCTGACACGCGCAGGCGGTAGGTCTGGCCCGTCTCAAGTCCTGACACCTGTATGACACATTAAAGAAATATGAATATTATAACTTACATTTTCTGACAAAAAACAAACAAAGAAACTATGAAGTAACACAAAGCAATGAAATGCTATTTATAATTTGTCTTCCAGACAGGAGTAATAATTTAGTGGCTCTTAAGTCTTAAATGCATTCTTAACTCATAAAATGACTGGCCCTTGGGAGCCAACCTCAAAGATATAAATACTAATACCAACACATCTTGTGTTCACACACAGATAAAGCAGTTCTTTTACAGCTGTACTCACCTTGTAATGTGTGCCAAGAATGGGTTTGTCATTTACAGCAGTCCAGTCATCTGATTGGTCACCCTGGCAGAGCTCCAGTAAATAGCCACTAACAGGGCTCTGTCCTTCATACAAAGGTGGTGCCCACACCACAACTAGAGAAGTGTTCCTGACCTCTTTGATCTGTACATCATAGGGGCAACCTGTAGTAGGAATTATTAGGATTTTTGATTAATATAAATACAAAAAAGTATGTATTTTCTTTATAATAACCAAAATAAAGTCAGTGGGAAATACAATGTACTTTTTGATGGATATAAAAATAAAATAGCAGAATATTAAAGTTGAAAGCATTACAGTGACACTTAATCTAACTAACTTCATGCCAGCACATGGTAGTTAATTTGCCTAATGATTTTCGGTCACTCTTAAATTATTAACAGCATAGAGGGAAGCCCATTTGCCAAGATTAATGAGCTGTGCTTTAAAAGTGGCATGTGTGAGAGAGTGCCTCTCCATTTTCTGTATTAATGTCACAAGAGTCTAATACAAGGGAGACCAGAAGTGCACGCTGAGCTGCCACATACTGGACTCAGTGTGTGTGCGTCTGGGGTTCTAATGAGTTGTTCACATAACTCTCTCTTCAAGGTACATTTTGTTTTATTTTCACATTGCTGCTAGGTTGATGAATCTGTAGATTTGTGTCATGCTGAAAGTCACTAGATGAATATTGTTTATTCTCCACAGTATAGAAAGTTTCTCCAAGTGTTACTTCACCTCGGAGCTATTGTTTCATTTACACTAATAGGGAGTTGACCTTTATTCAGATTTTTAGTCATTTAATTTGAGGATTTTTTTCTACCTTTATATGTTGGAGACCTGGATATTTTATATTCAATGGACTATAAGCACTATACAGGTGTCCTGTCCTGTTTCCAATAAACGTATTGCTACCTGAACAAAAAGCTGGCACAATAATAATGTAAATTACATGCTCAAAAGTCCACATACTTTTTTCAGTTTAAATTGCTTAAATTCAAACCTATTTATTTACTGTACCTGGCTCAGGCATTGTCCATTTCTCACACAAGAAAGGTTCACTGGGCTCTGAAGGTTTCCCCACGCCAACCACATTAGCAGCAAACACACGGAACTGGTAGAAGTTTCCACTAGTCAGGTTAGAAACCTAGTAACATAGCAAATCAAGTAAAGTAAGGGTCAGGGGTGGTGATGTTAAAGCCTTAGTTTAATGTAACCAGATTTTACTGGAATGTTTGTATGGTCGAGCAGCAGTACATCATAGATCGGTAGATTTGATGATGAGAGAAAATGTGCAAGTCTTTTGCACGTGCAGCATCATTGCCTCTGACTCAAACAGGGATTTTACAAAGTGTAAGGGCTGCTGTTGTTCCCAGAGCATTTTTGCTGAGCCCCCAAGGCACTTTAGCTTTGGGAAGAGAGGGGATTTAGACTTATTGATCTGCTCATTGATCTCCTTATTCACAGTCACTTAGACTTTAAGGCCCTTATCAGTTGTGCAAGTAGTTGTGAACTTCTGCCGCTGCTCCAGGGCGACTAATTGACACAACCAGAGGGAACGTATTTCACAGTAACAGCAATAGCTATCTAAAAAGGACCCTCCTTGACACCTTCTCTATTATCTATAGATCCCTCTCTTAGCACAATTAAATGGAGCAGCTACCTTTTATCTGATCAATATACAGTTTGCAGCTGTGACAGTGTGATCACTACAAAGTCCTGCCTCACTCTGCAGATGGCATGAGGCTTCATTCAATGTCATAAATTTGTGAGTTTTGAACCCACTAATAGTAGTGTACTATTTAGAAATAGAACCAGAAAACCATTTATACTTTACCAATTTAGAAGAGTGAATGCATCACTTAAGTGTGTTACAGCTGTACTCATGAATGTAAACATTAGGGGAGTGAAGTGGTGTGATTTGTATTGTACTAATGGAGAAAATGCTTTATTTCATGTCAACACCAGCCCATTCACTATCACTCTTGTACTCTCTCTATGAGCTACTACTGTTTGCTGCAAATAGCTAAGTGTTAACTGACTTACTGATCTTTTTTTCCTTGGCCAGCCCTAATACGCTGTGGTAGTAGCATGCCTTCAGGACAGTTACAAATAAAATGAGATTTTGGTCCTGGTCACCTGGTAGAGCGCATGCAAAATACTTGGGAGATCCAGGTTCAGTTCCAGGTAGGGTCATTCCCCTCTCTCTTACTAGTGTTTCCTGTCTATCTACTGTCTACTATTGAATGAAGGCGAAAAGGCAAAAAAAAAAAAAAATCTTTAAAACAAAGAAAGTGAGATAAACTGACTGCACAGCATGTACCTACACTTCAGGGGCCCTGAGCAAAAAACAATTGGTATTATAATTATACTCGTTTAGTTAGTGCAGTGAACTGACAAAAACAAGACAAGTAAAAAGTAGTGGACACATTGTGTTTTGGAGAAGTGCACTGCAGGTTCTAATTTATACCAAAAGGTGGAGCTCCAAGTGTGCAAGCAAAAAGTTGTCCAATGTTCAACACTTAACAGCTAATCTAGATCAACTGTGTCACTTTTTGTAATTTTAGTCACATTTTTAGTTGTTTTTTTTTTTCCTCAGAGATTGAACACAACACATGATATGTCGCACAATGTCTAATTACAGAGCACCTCACTAAGACGGGTTAAAGACTTAACTTTGCTGTGTCTCCATGGACACTGGCAGTTGCCTAGTGACAGAAGCCAAATGAAAGGGAGCCTTTATGAATATTGCTTTGATTTAGAAATAACTGTAAATAGTTTTCATGCAGATTGACAAAAAAATTTAATTAGAAAAATGTAATTAAAACAAACATTTTATTACATCTTAAATGCACCTTACTGACCTTAAGCTGCCTCTCTCTGACAGCTTTCACATTGACCTCTCGCCATATATCTGTGCTCTCTTCTCTCTTATCCAGGTAGTAGCCTCGGACAGGGTCTCCTCCGCTATGCGCAGGGGCTCTCCAGCCCACAACCATCTCTGAGCCTGTACACAGCAGCAGAGCAATGGCAGATGGAGCTGTAGGCACACCTAGACCACACAAAAGAGAGAAAAATAGATGATAAAGAGACACCCTCTATGGAACCATACACTTTCCTAATAGACAAAGAAATGCCAGTAAATCTTTCTAAAATCTTTCTTCACACAAAAAAATAAAGTTTAATCAAAGCCATTCTTTTTAAGTTGATGCCTGTGTGGAAAAATAGACATGAAAATATTCTGGCAGTGAAAGGAGATTAAAATGAGTCATCAGTGTGCTGTAGTTTAGGCATAGGTATAGGGGTCAACTTATCCTTCACACATACAGAACCAACACCTGTAAAGGTTTCCTTGTGTCTTATAAAAATGCAATGGATTCTTTTTGAACCACAAGCAAAAATATTTCAAGGCAGCACGGTTTAAAACAGATAACATCACATTGCTGATGTTTAAATAAACATTCTGTGAGGTATTGGAGTCCTCCCTTATCAAGGCTGTGTACTTACGTATGGCAGCTTTGACCCTGATGGAGGGAGACTCATCTGAATAGTTGCTGTTTCCCGCTCGGCTCACAGACTTCAGTCTGAACACATACTCCCTTCCAGTCTTGAGGCCATGAACTATAAAGCTAAAATGGACAGATGAAAATATAATTCTATGATCATTTACTAATCCACAGCTTGATGTAAAGCAGGGCAGCAAAAGAGACAGCCTTGTTACCTGTTCTTGGTACAGGGCTTGTTATTAACAGTTCTCCAGTTCTGTTTGCCAGCCTCACTGCAGTACAGGTAGTAGCCCAGAATATCATCCCGATTCTCCTTTGGCTCTTGCCACTTAAGCAACACTGAGGTGTCTGTGTCTCTGAAGGGCAAAACTGAGTGTGGTGCAGCAGGTAAGGCTGAAAGCAATGAAATTTATAGCAAAAAGTAAGTTGTTCTACTCAGTGGTAGCTGATAGAATTTTTATTAGAAACTTGACAAAAGACATCTAAGATTTTTTGCACACACAAACACATAAAAGGTAAAGCTGAACCAGAAAGCAGCTCTACAAAATATAATTGACCTTTTCAACACAAAGGGTAATACACTCTCGCCAGTGAAGTACACACAGTCACCTTGTGGCTTTCCTAAGGTGATGGGTGCACTAGCATCAGAAGGGTCACTGACACCATACTTGTTGACAGAGCGCACTCTGAAGCAGTACTTCTTGCCCTTGACCAGGTCAAACACTGGGAATCGAGGAGAGTTGACCACCATGTCCAGACTGGCCAGCTCCCAGCTGTTCTTTCCAACCAAGGACTGACCCAAGAACAGTGTAAGACAGAGAGTTAATCACAGAATCTTATTCAAGGACAGTGTGAATATTCAGTTTCCATTCAAGTCCATGATACTTCTCTACATAGTTGATTTTACTTTGCACTCAACTGTAGTTTGGGAGCATACCACTTTCAAAAGGACATACAGGAAATAATTTGGAAGTTTGGCTTGACAAATAATGAAATAACTAAAACATAACAAGATTTCAGGAGATTTAAGAAAATCCCAAATAGTATAATCGAAATTAGACATGAAGAAACTGCATGTTGTAAAAGAGACACATAACAAGCAGTAAATACTACCATATCTCTTCCCATGACCACCATTTACTTTAGAAATCGTTTTATTGATGTTGAAACCTACAATATATGTGATTTTAAAGAGGCTGCTCAAGGGCAAAAGCGTTATTTGAATGTTCCTTTCATTATAAAGGCGTAAGTGAAGCCACAGACTTAAGACATCTCTCATATGTCTTTGACAGATTTGACAGTTTTATTACCACTATAACATCCCACCAATAAAAAAATCTTCTTCCTGTGGCAGTTTTCTGGTTATATGAGGGAGAATTTGTTGGCCGTCTTAGCTGAAATAAGAGAGTTGGGGCTCTATAATGTGATATAGAACAGTTCAGTTTGAACAGAAGTATATATGTCTCTTCTGTTAATAACACTACTTTGTTATAAAGACAATTTCATTTAAGACAGAAGAGAGGAAAATCAAACGTTATAAAATGTGGCAATGTGTCTAGCATGAATGGGAAAAATCAAGGTCCATTTGGTTATAATAAAATCTACAAAGTTCCAGTTATCCAGGTATGACGCAGCCACAGGTTGTTTTTTTTTCCCTTTTTTTTTCTTTCCTTTTTTTTAAAAATAGGGTTGTGGTTTGACAGAGCATGAGTCATTTAGCTTTGTTGTGCAATAGGGTAGGCCAAACCAGCATTTATATGTTTTATGTTGAGTGTGAAAAGCTTTATTGGTCAAAAGTTACTAGCTAAAGTACAAGCACGTCTGTAAGACAGATATTGCAATATCAAAAGCAAAGTTGTAACATAAATGAAAATCAAACTACAAAAAAAGGATACTGCTGAACTATGTGATTTTGATTACATTAAGATATTATAAAATCTTCCACAGTGAGTGGTGTGCTTCCTGCATAAAGAAGCCTTAGGGAAGGGGGCTAGGTTGGCTGACATCTAATAAAAACAATTGTATGTGAGTGAAGACTGACCCTCTCCACATAGAAGGTGAGTGGCTCTCTGCCTCTGGGCTCCGGCTCAGTCCAGCTCAGCACCACGTAGGTGTCACTCACCTCACAGGCATGCACATCAGTCGGAGGAAGAGGAGCCTTTACCTCACCTGAGGAGCACAGAAAAGAAGAGGAAGAGTCAGAAGTCAGAGAAAGTTCATCCTAAAAGTCATCTTCATATTTCATCAAAATCTTTGCATCAGAAAATCGAACACGTTTGAGAGCAGCATATACAGGTTGCAATGAATGTGCTGCACTACTTTCACCTGCATGAAATATATACAAGTATTGCAGATAAAGTTGAATGGCATTAGTTAGCGTAGTTTTAATGACAGCATGAGCTGAACATGAAAGTGCTCAGATTCAGTTGTGCGTCCTCAGTGTGATGGCTTTCTGACTCTGTGACAGTTCCATATTCCTTGCAGAGGGAGCAGAAGTATGGATTCGTAATTATTTTGCCCTTGTCAAGGCCTGGGCTTAACGGGAGTGTCAGCAGCAGACCTTTAAGTCCTGATGTTGTGAGGTGAGGCCCCGTGGATCAGACTTGTTTGCCCAGCACTAACCACAAAGTTAACACTTTTTCAGGTGTGCTTTGCTTGGTCAAAATATTTAAAGGGCTACTCTAAAATGGTCACTGTACCTATAATAGTAATATTAGTAGTGAGTTAGTAGTTATTAGTAAGAGTACAAACTCACTCCCAAGAAGAGACTGAGATTTATTTGTAATGACTTTAAAGATATTATATGACGTTATACTGTGTGTATAGTATAAGATCTTATCAGTATTATTCACTTTGACTGCAATTTCTGTCATGCAAACGTGTAACCCCATTTTTATCTGAACTGTAAGTAGAAGAAAGATGTGATAAAGAAAATATGAATTCTGCATTGCTTCATTTGTTGCCTCTTGCCTCCTGAAACACACATTGTGTTCTGTGTTATCTCTTTCTCACTGTAAGCTGTGTTGCCAAGGTTATCAGGCCTCTTCAGAGGCATTC
Organism: Rhyacichthys aspro; assembly: GCA_036850595.1. Taxonomy (NCBI): domain Eukaryota; kingdom Metazoa; phylum Chordata; class Actinopteri; order Gobiiformes; family Rhyacichthyidae; genus Rhyacichthys; species Rhyacichthys aspro. The sequence goes on from CM072163.1 coordinate 17,280,360, forward strand.
TCTCTACTTTGGGCCATTGTGTGTATTTACAGTCAAAGTCTGGGAAAGCAAATAGAAAAAATACTCATAGATGCGATTACTGTAGCTCAATGTAAAATAATACACAACTGAACTAATCTACAAGCTGGAGGTTAAGTAAAAACATGCAGACTGATCATGGGACAATAATGCATTCTCACCTTCCAGTTCATCTTTTGTAATGGTGATTTTCCTTCCTCTGTCAACACTGACCACTATGAAAGGAGAAGACATAAAACCAAACCATATCAGGATAATGACATTTTATGGTGACCTTGATAACACTAATAGAGCTAATGTTAGAGGAGCAGCCAGTCACAAAGAGGTGAGACAGAGCGACATGGAAGGATGGAGCGCAGGCTAGAGGCAACTCAACCTTCTGCCTGTCCTTCATCTGTGTTTAATGATCCAGAGCATCTGACCAGAGTCCATCTGTCTGCCCTGTTTCACACATACACACACACACCAATGTTGTGCCTCCTTCTGCCGCTCCTCTCACAGATTCCCATTCCATTTATGTATGAAGTATTAAAAAGAAATGCCTTTGTGGTCATTTGATGAAACAAAGCCTTCCACTGTTGAATACTATTAGGAAGCTGTCGCAATAAAGGCTTTATAGCAGCCCCTAGCTGATTAAAAAGAAATCCACATCAATAATGGCAGATGTTTTCCTTCTGCTGCTAATCTCTTTGGGCATGTAAAAAGGCATCAGAGGCAGTCAAGGTGAATTATTAGCGGGGAAAAAAAATCACAGACAAAGAAAACTAAGCTGAAAGTTTCCTCCGTGTGTGGAATGTGTTACCCATGGTCCTGGTGTGTTCTTGAGGATCTGCAGTGAGGATGGGCTCAGTAGCTTTAGAGGGACGTCCTGCACCAGCCTTGTTGACAGCACACACCCTGAACTGGTACATAGTCCCTGGTTTTAGCCCAAACACGGGGTAGTGGCACACTTTCTGAAGAGGTACGTTGCAGAGCATCCACTGGCCCTGATTGAGCTCCTTTCTGAAAAAACAGAAAAATCAATGGAGAAGCTGGAAAAAAAGGGAAGAGAATAAACACCTGTTGTATTAACTGCATTCAATGCTGTCTGCAAAGTGAGAGATTAAAAAAGCAGATTACAAAAGCAACTGGAAAGAAAGATGAAACAATATGTGCCCACCATTAATTCAGTACACAACAGAGATCTATAATTCTGACCCGATACCATCATGTGAAAATAATGGGCTTCTGCACACAGTGATTTTTACAGCACAATGTCACCTTATAGAGAGCAGTGATGGAGAAGTGTTGCAGTAAACAAAGACAGAAAAAGACTGGACTTGTAAAACCATAAGGGGTTGCTAGGGAACTGAGCGGTATCTGGCAATTTTCGTCCTTCACCCAAAACCAACAAGGTTTAGAGCAGGAATCTTCATCATCTTTGTATGAAAGAACAAACACTATAAACACAGACTTAAAGGCTAATTAAAAAGATGAATGAATGAATTAGTAAGAGACATAGAGAACACTGGACAGACCAGACTGATAAATTATTTTCCTCTAGGACTGTGCGAGTCTGTGTTAACATGATGTTGAGGCCTGATAATTACAATGCACATCATCCAGCTCACATCTCTCTGACAAACAGAGTACAATGCATGACTGCTACCTAACACAACCAGCACATTTTTTTTGTAATCCACCCCCATTTACTTAACCACAGCAAACAAAATAAGATTCAGTCAAAAGGATATTTTATAAGCCACAAAGTAAGGCTAATGATTAAACCTGATTGACATTACACTCAGTATGTTCACAAGTGGACAGGTTCTTCCAGGTTGCTTACTCTCAGTCTATGTGGAAGGTGGTTATAGCTCACCTCTCCACATAGTAGCCCTCAACAGGAGAGCCTCCGTCAGCACTGGGCGGTTGCCAGGTAAGGAAAACATAGTCCTTGTTGATATCTGATACCTGGACAGCCAACGGTGAGGCAGGACCTCCCACCACTGCAGCAGCTGCATCTGAGAAGTGAAGCATGGTAAGAACAGATTCATTCTATGCGCCCAATACAATTGTGTGAAAATAATATTCAGAGATGAAAGAATTTGTCTGAGAAATGAATAAATGACTTTTAACAGTGTGAAGTAAAGGTGTGACAACTCCAGTACCCTTTCTATAACTTGACTGTGCTTTCTTACCTTTGTTCCATATCTACTGTGTTCCCTTCATTTATACAAGAAAAATATGATGCATGAGAGCTAGCTTCATATGGGAATAGACTAAAAGCATTACACTTTGCATAATACTATGGCTATGTAGGTATATTATAATCTAAATGAAAGTAGATATTGATGTTATACTTTTTCCACAGCTGTCCAGACACATTTCAAATGTTGATGAGTCAAGTGGGAGTTTTGTCTCCTCATTTGCATGCTGAAAACAACAAGCGTCAGGAAATAACAATCTGAAGAATATATGGTCTCAGTGAACAAAGTTAACATGCCCCCAGCTTGATTGATGGTGCAATTTCCACATATAAATCAGAGGAGTGTGCTGACAAGAATGAAAGTAGAACCAGAATCTGCTGAATGCAAAGAGTATTTCTACAGAAGGAATCAATGAAAACACCATTTATTCAGACTGGGACAAGTGATAATAGCAAACAAGAAGAATACATGTGTTTTTGCACCTTACGGGTAGGATGTGTAGACATTTGTCAGTTTATGATATATGAATGTGAAGCTCAATGTAATCTTCTTTTATGGGCTTACATAAAATCATCTCTAATTTTAAGCAAAGTGAAAATGTTGTGCTAACCTTTGACATAGACAAAAGCGCTGTGTTCTTGTGGTCCATCCCGGGTTTTGAGTTGTGCAGTGTAGACACCTTCATGCTCCTTGTGCACAGGCTCTAAAGTGATGGAGGCCGTGTCACAGCATGTCTTTATGTCCACAGTTTTGGACGACTCCAACTGGATTCCTATAAAAACAAAAAAATTAAACTGACGCATCCAGGAATTTTCTCAGAACTTCGACAGTGGCATCTATTTAAGTGTGTACCATCTCTGAACCAGCTAACATCCTGCTGGAAGGACAGTAGAGGACACGTGAAGGTGCACTGAAGGGTAAGCCTGTCTCCCTCAGTCGCCCAGGTCGTGGGGAAAGTGGTGCCAAACTGGGCTTCCTGCATAAACTCTGAGAATAAAAGAAAGCAATTACAAGTGAAGAAAAAGAAAATACTGAACATATAATGAATACTTCTGTTATCTCCATGAACACTACAATACAAATTGTGTCGAATCAGATGTAATGAAGGCCAATAGCATTTATTTTGGAAATATGTGGCAGTAACATGTGTGCGGCAACAGATTCTAATAACAGTATCTTGTCAACAGCTGACAAGACACAAACCTGTCATTACCCTTTAAGCTCACAATAACAAATGTTTCCTTCCTGAATTTCTCACCAGACAAAAGGCGCAAAAGAGGAAACAAGAGGCGCTTAATTAACCAAAGAGATGATCTTATCCAGACTGGCATCATCAGGAGATAAGAATCCCCTAGAAGCCTTCCCCAAGAGGGACAAATTAAAGACACCGAGGACTGCAAAAGCTCAGAATATGACAACGCTTCAGGACAAGAACAGTTTACCATTGTCTTAGTTGCGATAGCACTGTGTGAAGCATCACAACCTGAGTGTGACAGATATGCATTCCACGTGGTCTCATCAGATCCACTTAACTGTAATGTTTAATAATAGTGTTATTCTACAATTATATAGTAGTATAAAAACATGACCTGAATCTCTGTTCCCCATCAATCAAATGTTTAGCTCCTCATTCCCTCAGTGCAATGCTGATTATAATGAATTCAAACAGTTGTGCTTTTGTTTATTACGTGATTTGTTTTGGAAAATATGTTCTGCTCCATATAAGATAATCACGTCTCAGCAACATAAAAATGGCAGCAGGCAATTCTTCAGCCCATTTTCACAGCAAGCTGGCCCTGATGCCATTACATGCAGATAAAGCCTCATTCAAAATAATTGCCACTTAATTTCCGAGCGTGGGGGGAATGTACTCTAGTGCAGGCAACTGAACAGCAGCTGAAGCAACAATGTCAAATAAGTCAAATGTGGCTGTCCACTTGGTGATGACCAAACGTTTCAATGACTAGTCACCATTGTTGTCTCATTAGTGTTTTCAAATATTTCAAATATTTTGCTATAATCATTTTACCTGGATTCCACGTTCTGGGATTTTTATCTATGAATGGTGCAAAGGTGGATAAACAGTGAAATACAGGCAGAGGGCAGTGTGTGTACACATATGTTCACCTTGACAATATGCTAAAGATTATAAGACAATAATAATTATTGAGCTGTTCATGTACCGTGTTGCAGAGATTCTGTGGATACTGTTGACATTTCACTAACTTATACATTTCCATACAATGTGTATAAAATACTGTGTATTCTATACTTGGTCCCCTTTAATTTCAAAATATGTTTTCCTGTGCAGAGGATGTATTCTACTGGCAATTCCCCAAGCAGCCATTAGCAATGCTGCTGACAAAAAAACTTCTGTCCCTAGGGACTACAGTAAAAACTGTAGGACACCCACAAATGCAAACACGAAATTCTGAATTCTGCTGCTATTTTGGCAATTACATTCCTACAGACGTGGGCGCAAAAATGCTTGCACATTCACCCACCTTACTTAATTTACATCAGTGATACTATCTTTGAGTGTATACATAAGCCCATGTTAAGAAGACCTGATGGTCAAAGCTAATCTAGGCCAGAGTGCGCCATATCCAATATGAGATGCTCCACAGCTCTGAGCAAAACTGTCTCTGGAATGAAAAATACATGACTATTATTTCTGCTCAATTGGAAGCCAAGTCTTTCTAGCCCTGCAGCCACTATTCCACAAATAGTCTTACCTAAACCCTTACATTCACAGACACAGCCAAGCGCACAAAAACATAAACTGCCGTGACAAACAAACACTGTCAAAGCATTGCTCCATTTCAATCCATCCGTATATTGCTTTATGCGTACATGGATGAGATAGTGGTGTGACAGCCTTCAAAGCCAGGAGCCCTCCCTTGTTGGGTGGAGGAGGGTTGAACTTCAAAGGGTGGCAGAGAAAATGAAAGGGGACACTTTTCATTAGGCCCTGGCGTGAAACTTACCGGAGGTCTGTGAGCGCTCTGAACCAGCCACGGCTCCTTGATATGCTGAATGGCAGAGCACCACAGATTGTGGTGGAAGGGGTGGGGGTCAGAGATGGAAGTAGAAATGCAGAATGATATTGAAAAATTGAAAGAGAAAGGGATAAAAACAGAAGACAGATTACACTTGGCAATGCTACTTTTATGCAGGTCACATCAAATATTCTCTTTAACCTATTTATAACAACAGAGTGGAGGCTTTAAAGTTTAGATGGCAGTAGAAGCCTCGAACTGTCTCATTATGGGTGATTCTAATTGATGGCAGGCAAGTGCTCCTTTTCAGAAAGAGTGGGACTGTCATTTTAACAGTGCAAAACATGTCAGTATTTTTTAGTCTCTTTTGCACGCACTGCTGTAAAATTATTGTTTATCACTGGGTCTCATGCATTAATAAACCTGAATAGAAAGTACTCAAAAATGTGTCAACCTAGAAACCTTTCTGTTTTGGGCTTTGGAAAGAGAACACATCCAGCTGTAACTGTGTCAAGTTTGGAGAAACTGTTTGGAGGATGTTGTAACAGATTTTCTGTCATATTTGGCAGTGACAGAGTTAGCACCCTGAGGGCGTTAATAGGACTGGCAAATTCACATAATCATCTGTGTCACAGAGAAATGACCTAATAAAGTGAAATAATGGAAATGTGGATATTAGAAGCAGACAGGTGCTCAGTCTTGGAGGCTTTTCACTCTTTGCTTTTGCCGGCAGTGCATCATGCACAGCAGCCAAATATTATTAGCTTCAGGCTTTGTCATTATTACAGATATGCAGATTCTGGTAATAAAACTTGATGGTGTGGTTCATAACATTTTAATATAGTTTGATGATATCAATATTAAAATGTAAACACACAAGTCATACACAACAGTATCTACAACCAACATACATCCATAATCTATGATTATGAGTAAAAATATGACAAATTCTTCTCTTGGTATTCTCCTAGCACTTGATCACCCAAAATGGAATTTTGCCAAGTCACATTATTAATGGATTTAGGGTTTACTGTCTTGGCTCAGATCATAATGTTTCTGTTGTAATTTCTATGCCAGCAAGAAAAAAGGTATAGAAAAAAAACCCTAGATGTTTTATTAAAAAATGACTAAAGAGGATTTAAGATGCAAAAATTGGAAATAAGAATAGTCCATCAACAATGAAATAAAGCTGATATTTTATGTGGGCACTCTCGGAAAAGAAAAAGAAAGGTAGGGCAAATTTGAATGCTTGTATAAACTGTGTTAGGAGTTGAAAATGTTATGGAATGCATTTAACTGTGACCTATTTCCTGTATTAATAGGCTACATTTGGATGAATGAATCTGTTCTGCCTTTAGAGAGAGTGATTTTGATAAACAAAAGCAGGAGACTCACAGTTGACCACAAGCGTTGCAAAAGTTGTAGCTTCGCCCAGGGCACTCCTTGCGACCACTTTGTACTTCCCAGCATCATCAATGGAACACCTTGGTAGGATATGATCCAGATTGAAAGTCATGTGATATGTCTCAATATGTATCCTAAAGTATATGCAGTACATGTAGCTTTACAAAATGTTAGAGCAGAGTTAGTAGCAGAAATGCATCACTGTAGTTAGTAAATTAAATGTGGCCTATCTGATATCCCACTTAACAATATTGCTCATATAAAATGATATAATAATTTGTTTCCCAGTTTATTTTAAAGTGTTATGGTCCGTCCAGTGACCTACCTTCTGATTTCCAGGGAGTTTAAGCCAAATCTTTGCTGAAAAGTGTAATTCCATGGTTTGTTAGACATTCTCAGTGGAACCCCATCCTTAAACCTGAGATAAAAAGTTAAAAAATAGATCAGACGGGGTTACAAGTTTTGTCTTTTTGAATTTCAAAGTGAAAGCGGGAAACAGGGTACACTTGGGTGTTTCCAACTCCTGCCTGCTCAGCACTTATGCACATCTTGGACTAATCAAATTGTCTGGATACATTTCAGCGCAATCGGGTTTTTGATCCGTGATTCTGTCTCGAGAAGAGCATTGTTTGGGGCAGAGTTTGACAGATCACTGGGCTCGATGGGTCCCATATGGGCCGGTGAAACCCATAAGCCGCAGGTTATGTGGCACTCCACTTAGGTTCATGAATACTGAGCACACAGAGTTTTTTCATCTGCTTGTTTCTCAGCAGCTCAAGTATCAAGGTCGACAGATCGGCATGATGCCAGAATTAACTCTGGTAATTTCATATTAATATGGCACACTGTATTCCACTCAGGATTCAGGGCTGTGCAATTTTTAATAACACGTTTGATTTTATTTGTAAGCACACTGTGTAACATGCACAGTTACACAGTCACACATGTATTCACAGACTTTCAGGGAGCTAACCATATCGCCCAGAATTAAAGCAGCACTGTCTAACTATCAGCCAGTAGAGAGCATAGACTATTTTCTTTATTATATCTGTATTGTGGTAATACACGTCAATCACGTAATCTTATCCGATATGTCCTCGTCCTAGCGACAGGAAAGTTACATTGAAGGTTTCTGTTGAGCTGAGGATACTGTGTCAGTGAGATAGGCATGATTCTACTGATTGCATGTCCAAGAACCATCAAAACGATTTTGAGAACATATATTTTTAAGCTTAAAGTGACATGATGCTACATTTAGTTTATATATTTACAAATTTTATATCATAAGCAAATGCCCTCCATGACAACATTAAAACAGTGGCCCCTCTTACATGAGAAGATTCCAGTTGTTTGAAAGGTCCCTTGTGTAAAATGTGATAGTATAAAATTGAATAAATCAGTCCTGAACTATTGCATTCATTTAGTGCAGGCTAGGGGGAGTTCAAATGGAACAACCCACTCTATATCTCCAGAAGGAAAGATAAACATTTAAAGCATGATAAAACCCAGTGGAAGAAGCCATATCTACTTCCACTACTTCATTTTTTTGAGTTAAGTATTGACAACTACTTCATTGGCTACAAAGCATTACTCCTAGATTAATAAGCACCATGAAGTTATAAGCTTTGTTATAAATGTCATTCATTCATTTTCTACCGCTTAGTCCCTTTAGGGGTCGCGGCTGGAGCCTATCCCAGCAGCTTTGGGTCTTTGGTGCACCCTGGACAATGGCCAGTAAGTCACAGGGCTGACATTTAGAGACGAACATGGACAGACAACCATTCACTCTCACATTCATTCTTTAGAGTTGCAAATTGACCTATACGTGCATGTCTTTGGGCGGTGGGAGGAAGCCGAAGTACCCGGAGAGAACCCACAGTGACACAGGGAGGACGTGCAGACTCCTCACAGAAAGACCAGAGTTAGCTAATGATGTTTGAGTCAGCCACAATCAGCGAAGGATGTTTGAATTGGCCAGAACCAGACAAGGTTCTTAAATAATAAGCTCATGTATAGTTCTATATACAAATTATATTTTAGCATCTATAAATTGTTTATTTGTTAGTGAGAATAAGAGAGCTGTACTGTGGTATTATCATTAACAGGGAATTTGTCATGCATCATATAAAAACAATCAAAGTTGCCTTGAACCACGGCCAAATACTGTGTTTCTGCGTGATCTTACCATGTGACCTTTGGGGGAGGATAACCCTGTACAGTGCATGAGAATTCAACCCTCATGCCCTCCCAGACAGTGTGAGACCTGAGAGGTATGGGGAAGTCAGGGGCTTTCTTACTCAAACGCTCCAGATACTTCTTGTGCGCAGTGGCCTTTTCTTCAACCTGAAAACAATAGATAAAAATAAAAAAAGCCTTGATTGCACAGAGTGAGTGTAATTTGACAGTCAAATTTAAAATACTAACCTGATTTCGAAGGGCCACTTTGTCCACTCTTGTGCGTAAGAGGTGCTGCGCCCTGATGACACCTAGCTCCATCTTCTCAGCCTCATTACCAAACAAAGTCCATTTCATTCTTCGATGTTGTTGTACTGCCACATCCTTCATGATCTCCCTGATGGTGAAATTTGTGATGTTTAAAACAAACTAGGCTGCAATTTGCCTTATTCTAAACTTAATAATACCAGTGTAGCAGACAGCAGTTGAGTAAAATCTTTTTTTTGTCACAGAAATGCAGGAGAATGTTTGTTGGAGGTAAATGTGCTCTTTGGAATAAACAGAGAAAGAAGAGATAGAAGAGCTTGACAGATGAAAATTACCTTTTCTATTTTCACTCTTTTCAATATGGTGTAAAAAAAAAAAAAAGTCTAGTTCAACAAAGGTGACATATTCAGTAAAAAGTTTGATTGTGGTTTTAGTAACAGCAGCAGTCAACCCTCTTGAAAAACAAAACAATTTAACATTGATTTTTTTTTTTTTTTGGTGCAAGTAAATGCGTCTCTGTCCCAGCACATTTGCAGACAAGCTCTTTTTATAATATTTCTCTTTCTGTCAGCCGTGAGGTCGGGGGTTTGCTGCTCCATTTGTACCTATGTGTCACCTCACATGAGCACCATCCTCACAGTTGCTCAAAGATTTTGAACGGTTGGCCTTTTCAGAGGAGAATATCAAACCTGGGTGCCACTGATGATTCACATCACAGTGAGGAAAGGCAGCACTCCTGCTCCAAAACCTTTCACGTAAAGATGTAGCCCCTGTGAATCCTTTGGGAGTAGACAGTTCAAAGTGCTGCTCTGTTCCTGCCTAGTTGACATCTTAGGCTTTACTATCGTCAAGTTGGTTGTCATGGAGATGCCAGGCAGTTTTGATTCTCTGAGAAAAACCAATTGTTTTTCTTTTCTTTATCGCCGCAAAAATTGGCATAAGTAGGGCAAACTGAGGTTCATGACTGACTTTCTTCACACTGTCAATCTGCATCAACTGTGCATGAGAATCTTAATAATAAAATGATCTCCCTACAGACATGGCATGAGAAGGAAACCTATAAAATGGTATACATACAGATTCTGACTTTATTAAAGTAAATACATATTCAGATGGCACCCCTGCTCTCTTGTGGAAAAAAAACTTTACATGCACAGCACCCTTTTACTTCACCCTTCACATTACTAGATGGGTGCGAATCCTCAAGCGTTCTTTGATTGACATTTCTCAGGATTTGATTATTGGATCACATATTTCACACACACTTAACTATTCACAAGACTTCTGTGAGCACACCAGAGCATGTATGGCCCTACTAATAATTCTCAAAATAATATGGAGTAAAGTACAAACACCATGAGTAAACATGCTAATAACTGATTTTTTAGTCTCTCTTATTGCTCAGTTTCAATATTGGAATGTTACCTATTGCTTCTAAAAAGCATTCAACATGTGACCACTATGTGATAGTGGAGATAAAATAGTGCAACTGAACCCAAAAACACAGATCAAGTCCTTTCATTTTCATTCAAATCAAAACAGATGTCACGCTTCCCTATCCTGTCACACTGACTTTCCAGAAATAGTGTGCCAATCCTCAAGAGCTTTTGACTTCATCCTTCCTTCCGCCCTTCCTCTCATCCAAGGAGAAGTCAATTATGCGCACCATAACTAGATTTCCTGGTCCCATCCTAAAACACCCATGCACATTGTATTTCTCTCAGTCTTGTTAGTGTTAGATTTGTGTGGTGAAATTACCCCTAAGATGGAGCTAACCTTATGGCAGAGAACCAGGTGTAGTCTATAGGTGAGGCAAGATCAATTAGATCTCATGTAAGTCCATGGAGTGCACTGGTTGATGAGACAGAGGGCTGTGTTGGTGGCATGAGAGAGGGCAGCTAATAAGTAGCCAAGTTGGCAGGAGCACATCACCGCAGCTGAGACTCATTACTGTCAGATGTGCTTTGTCGTTCAAGAGGGCAGGGATTTTACTCTTTCACTCTGTTTCCTCTGCAGCTCATTGTCTGCTCTCCATCTTCTTTCAAAAGCCATTGTGACCTCTGTCCTTCTATTTAATGTTGCCAACCTCTTTCAGTCAAAAGATTCCGTGGTTATTTTTAGTATTCATGAATACAATATGTGCACCAAAGATGTCAAATCCTTTTTGGCAGTACAAGAGTCTAATTGAGATGGATTTGAGCACAGGTACAAGACTGTTCAGTTTCAACTGAAAAAATCCTTTTAGCATGGCTGCTACATATGTGACCCTGACAGGACTAGGTATCTCTTGTAGATTCTTCTAAAGAGAAACATGTCACAAGAGCCAACTTACCATTATATGCAAGCCAAACCTCACCAATTATGTTCTGAGACACTTTCTTTACAAATGCTGCAAAATAATCCACGTCCTGACAACTGGATGATAAGACACTTAAAAGTGAGAGATGGCTCATATATGTATTCAACCAAATCCTGTTTGACACCAGAGGTGAACCACTTTCTGCTCTCAGGACATGGAAAGATGTCTAGCCACAAGGCACAAGCTACATTTTCTGTGTGGAGACAGCAGTGGCCCCAGGCAGTGTGTTTTCCACTTCTATGTCACAGCTTTTATGCTGTAATATCTCGCAGTGTTTTCGCAGTGCTTTCGGAAACCATTGCACTTGGCACCAACATACACCTGGAAACATGAATAAATGTATCTGGTTTTAAAAGGTTCAAGTTGCTCTGACTTCAAAAACAAACTATTATTACCAACGGTATTCATACTCCACATTATCTTAAGAGAATTTCCAAAAAGCAAATGTAAATTCTTTATTTCATTGCCTTGTAACTCTAGTGTCACTCTGAAATCTTGCATGTAACAAGTTTAGTGCTTGGAATTTCCTGTGGATTCAGGAGAATGGAACAACCAGAGCTGTCATGGAGATTTGAAACGGCCATAAAAGGCTTTAAAGAGAAAGCTTAAACATAAAAAAATGTCCTGTTGCTCTTTTTGGTTTGCTCATTTCATTTTTGGGCACTAAATTTCCTTCATGCTTACATTCACTGTGTAACACATCTGTAGAGTGTGGAGAACAATTTTAGGATGAATGACAAAAACTGTTTCATTTTTGGTCCTGCTTGTGTTATCAGTTCATGAAGCAGCGACACTTACAGGTTTAATAGACTTTTTATCTACGCACACCATACAAGTCTACTTGAAAAACAAGAACCACCACTTTAAAAAATTAAAAGTATTCATTATTTATGGATGATTTGTCTTACCATGTCCTGTGGCGGGGTAAGTGGCCTATGTCCAGGATCTCTTTGACAGACATCACATCAGCAGAGATTATGGGAAAGGTATTGTAGTAGGAGGCTTCCTCATCACTGTGGGAAAATAGAAGAAAGCTGTATTGTGCCTAATTAGGACAAGACATCATGTATACCATTAATAATACAGGTAAATGGCTAAATAATAGTTATAAAGTTCATCAGTGGAATTGGTTTGTGTTTGGAGAAAGCAGTGGCCCACCTCCTATTCCCTGGATGAACAGCAGAGGAGGCCATAGATCACAGAGACTGGTGCTAATGGAGGCAAACTCAATATACATGAGCTTTCATTTATTTAAGTGCTCAGGGTATTGTGTTTAAACCGGCGACTCTTATCTCATCTGCACTCAGAAAACACCTTTAATGGATATTTTCTGTCTTCTTTTGGTGTACTGACAAACTAGCAAGGTAAACAGTGATGGGGCTCATTCAAACAAAGCAACATAAAGAAGTGAGAGTGCTCAGAAGACACACACACACACTCGCTGAAATATGATGTCAAAATTGTTTGTTGCACTAATACCCATTGTCAATCTCTGCAGCTCAGGGTAAGCCACCAAGTATGCTTCAGTTTGTGGCAGTGGGGATTTGTCTGGGCTTAACATACACACACAATCCAGTCTTTCACAAACACCACAATGGAACATGCAGCACATATTAGCTCATATTAGAAAAACAATAACAAAAACAAACAGGAAATATTGTTTCCACTTTTCTATCTGGACTGAACTGAACAGAAGCTTGTTGTTCTTTAAATTAGTAATCACATTTGTATTGGGCGCAAGGCTTTGTTTATGTGTCCAAATAGTGACCCGTCTTCTCTCAGGGGCTTTTACACTGACTGTTTCCCTTTTTGAGTTGGTGTACACACTTGCATGCTATTGTCTTTAGGGAACTTATATAATCAGGGGGAACAGGGGCAGCTGACATGAGCACAAACAAATAGTGACAGTGTTTGTTTTATGAGCCAAAGGGTTGGGATTTGAGCCAACTGTTGTTCCGCTTCTTCATGCAACAGTGACAATTTCAAGTGCTGCGCATCATAGCATGCATCTGTGCCATTCCCTTTTCAATTGGCAATGTTTCGTAGATGCAAGTGAAGCTTTTAGTAGGAGCTGAAGCACAAAGTGAACAAGTTGGAGTGAACAGAACAGCCAGTGGACACACACAGACAATGGAAACACGTGTTTAAGCCAAGCCTGAAAACTGAGCTGACCCTCCGCATGACCACCAAGGTCATCAGGGGCAATAAACACCAGCATTTATATAGTTGATCTTGTTGTTTAAAACTCAATTTAAAGACTGCTTTTTATGTATGCACATCTCATTACAGTATAAACAGCAGTATATTTGCCCAGCTGTCTGTTACAGGAATCCCAGTTACCGTTGCTGCTAACATCTCGCCTCAGGCACTACTTTCAACAAGCTGTCTAACAAATGGCAATGCAAACTGAGATAACTTCTCCTTTTCTTTTGTTTTTAAACTAGCAAGTTTCCCCAATTTGTGGCATTCAGAAGAACAACTTCTGCTTTTGCCATTTGTCTCTTTGTGGTAGTTCCCCATGTGCATGTTTTGGAGAGTGAGTGAGATGCTTAGGCCACTAAATTATAAAGCAGTGCAGAGCCTGCTGCTGGACACATCACACATCAGATCAGGGATGCATTATGTATATCCATGAATAGACCAGAGGCATGAATATGAACATGCAAACACATGGGCATGCCTGTGTTCACCAGTGCAAGCAGACCAACAACGTGAGGCTGATGTTATGCAAAGGAATTCAGGTTAGCTTGTGTTAATAAACAAGCTTCACGAAAATGTTAACTCACAAAAAGGAACTAAAAACAGGAAAAAGAGGCACATACTTTCAGCTCTCTTTAATGGATGACAGTAAAACACTCTGAATTAGTTTGCATAAAGGTCAAACTCAAGCAAAAGTGAAAAGTGTACTTTTTATTTGCTTTATGATCCTCTATTCTTCAGTCATTTTATTCATGATACACAGAGATTAATGTGAGTATGCCCGCTGAGAGAGAGTTGACCTCTAAGTTTAGCAGAACTAAGCTCAAAAGAACAACTGCTTATTTTTTCTCAACCCAAAGGGGAAAAACTGATCCATTTTGCCTTCTTCTGTGATGGAGACTGCAGACACACCAGTTAGCCTAATTTAATAACTCACTGCAACAGGGGCCTATGAAAATGTAGGCAAATTTTGCTTGGGACTATTAGTGGAGACCAGGAGTCTTTCTTATTGGATCTCACTGAATTCATTGGGGATCAGTGAAATGCCACAACAGTCATATTTTCATCTCTGTCTCTGGTCATGACTATTGTAAGGCATTTAGTCTATGCTATGCTAAAAAAGTGATCATTGTTTAATGTATGTAACCAGTGCAACAGACCTTAATTGACTGAGAAATCTCACATGTTACATGTTAATCATATTGTTTAGGTTTCTTTCTTTTTTTTCAAATAATACTGATCAAATAATAACGATCCTGATCCGACTGCAGACACGGGACTGTCACAGATTAATGCTAATTTGTGATTTTCTTTAGATTATCTTGAATAAAACTGTGCTGGAGTCTGTCTGGAAGGCAGAACTCACACATGAGTAGACCCCAGTCACACCCCGCAAGAGAGACGAAATAAAGCAAAGCCTGAGGATTTATGTCTAATCCGAATCATATAATGACTGATCATTAAAACCAATGAGCCAAGAGGTTAGACGAACAAAACAAAACCACTCTTATTTCATTTTTAACATCAGCACTTCCCTGCTGAAGTGATTCTGTTGGCTGCAATAATCTTATTAAATCTTGTACTACACATTGTCTTCACAGTGGGTAATAAAGCATGTGCACACATAACACACAACAACTCTATCCAAAAATCAGGTAAGATTTTCAAATCCTATAGTGTGAGCCAGGTTTAACCCAGGTTTAATCCAAGCTCATGTTTCTTTATCACGGCACACCTCAGGCCTGATTAAACAGCAGGTGCATGAAAAGCCCCAGAGAACCATAAAAGTGAGGTTCAATTCTCCACTAAACCATTCCCTTAAATGGAGCTTGTAAAAGCAGGTGAACATGCAGAGTATTTCTGAAGCTCTGCCTCAGTCCTGTTCTAAACCTCACTCGGGACACTCGGGTAAAGCCACTTCATATATCACAGTGGCATTAGAAGAAAGCAGATACCACAGCCTATTACAATACATCCCACAGGTCAGAACTTCAGAGCTTATTTTGATAGCTACTGTGGCTTAAAATGTTTGCACTTGTGCAGCCCCCGTATGTTCATCCTTCATGTTTGTTACCGGACATACCCCACTGACTGGGACTTGTTCTCTTTACAGGACTTCATACTAATCTCATGTAATTTGAGCTCATTTCCATATATGTGACAACAGACAAACCCACCAATAAGCAACTGCCCTGAAATGACGTAACTATTAAGCATCGTAATGTGCAGTTTGAAGGAGAATACCTGCCTCATTGTGTGTACACAGAGACCAACTGTACTAAATCAGGCCTTCAGCATACTTCCCCAGCTACTGTCACTTGCTTACCTCAGACAGATGGGAGTGGTGGTGCCTTATTTGTTGTCAGTCCCTATGTTAAACACATCAGGACAGCATGGCACACAAAGGACACAAGTTGTAGCCAGGACAGAGAAATTGTCTTTATCCACAACAAGATTTTGATGATCACTTTGTTTGTCTGTCTATTGGCAGGATGGTGCCCCATCAGGTACACAACTGTCAGAGTTGGTGGTGAAAGGTGAAACGTGAGGGTTTTAGGGAAATTAGAGACAAATGATTATTCCTCATCCACGCCATGTCTTTTTAAACTGATTTCCCCCCATCTTTAAGATACTCATTCCCATGCAACATGTGCCACTGTTGTCAGTGCAGTTTGTGTTCACTGACGTAGCAAAGTTATACTAAAAGTGTAAGCTCCAACCATGTTACCTGGAAGTAAAGGTCTTCTTCTTCCTCTGAGAGGACACTTTCATGCTGTGAGACATCTGTGACGACTCCTCCTCCAGCATCACCTTTTTGGTTTCCATAGTAACTTCCCAGCTGGTACCTGTGGACAGGATAATGAATATGAGAGCAAATGTGTGAAGGAGCCATTAACAGAGGCACGGACTCAGGTTAGTTACATCAGTCACTGGGTATGAGTCTTCATCTACCTCAGAAGTAATTATAAATGAGTCCAAGATGTATGGAAAGTATCTGTTCAGATTTGAGTATATTAAGTGGTACATATCTCTGTGAGCCTTGGATCTCTTTGGGATTAGCATCAAAATGACGCCAAATGCTCTAGTTCTCCACTTTTAATGTATTAGAACAATCTTCATGCTGAGATACAGCAAAATGCTAATTTCATTTTCCCAGAGCCCAAAGTTAAATGTTTGCCCATCAATCATAAGTCCAAAGATATTGAGTTGACTGTCACTGATGACGAAGAAAAACAGAAAATATTCAGATTTATAGATTCTCCCCCACTCCTTTGTGCACCAATAATAATTCATCAGATGAGGTTCGCCGTTCGGCTGCCCACACCCGGCCCGTCATTAATCATGTGGCTGCTCTGGGGAAGTGAGTGCACAATGTGCCCAACAAACAGAATCAGGTCTCGTCTGAGTGATGGCTCCATTCACCCACTCACTACACCAAGCACCTGCTAGCATCACAAGCCAGTCTCATATTATTCGGTCTCATCTCCTTCACTTACATCCCAGAAAACACAAACAAGCAAGCTAGAGGCTAACAGGCAAATAACCTGGCAGCTGAGTCCCCCGTTGGCTGTGTTTGGCGTGCTTGTCTGCTTTGGAAAAGGGTTTGTTTAAACACGCTAAGGTCAACCTCTGGCACATCAACACTGATCAGTCCCTGTGGGCTCCCTCAAAAGAGGACAGCAAAAGGGAATGCTCCCTCTACAAGTGGTTGGTATTCAGCCTCAGGAGTCAAGTGAGAGCTTCATTTGCAAGTTTTCCACAATAAACAACACCAGTAGGAACAGAACAAGAAAACAAATTATGTCCTATTGTAGCATTTGAAAGAGAATGCACAGAACACGACAGGAGTTCACTGTAAGGCATCCCTGGAGACTAACTTAAAGATACATTCACTGATGACGCAGCCATAAACAAGTTCAACACGCTCTAGTAGCTACAAAGACAAAAAGCAAAAATGAACGGAAGCCTCTCCAACAATAAAAAAGACACATTAATGCAGTATCATAAAAAGCTGCTGCTGTTGCTTCAATTTTAAACTGTCACTTTCTCTATGTTAACCTTAAAAAAGGTTAAAATATATTCAACATATTATACATGTGAAAAATCAAAAGGAAATGTGACTTACTTTTCTTTAAAGAAGCAGTAAAGTCCACAGGATTGAAGTGTTGAAGGATGTATGCAGTTCACTTCCTCTCCTGACTTCCTGTCGGTCTCCTTGAAGAGCTGCTTCACCTCTGGATGAGCTTTCACTGTCAGTCTGCATCCATGTCACTTTCCTCTCTCCCTATGTCTCCTGATGCAGCTCTGAGGGTGACCCTGGACAGAAAGTCTACTTCAGTGCCAAGAATGTGGACAAAACAATGCTCTCTCAGACTTAAGTTGGTAAATATAGCCCAGTGACACATCCCCTTTGCACACACACACACACACACACACACACACACGACAGGATGCAACTCTGTATCATTAAATGTGCTCACAGAACCACACACGGACACACATCATCATCATCATCAGCCAGATCAATTTACAGAGCGCCGCGCCGACAAAACAGCTGAGGAATGACACGATGGCTCCCAGAACAATAAGACAAGCTGGACCGCGAAACCTGAAGGCTAAATGCAACAACAGGAACACTGCCATGAGAACAACTGGCGCAAAGGAACTGCAAATGTCTGCTCAATAACTGTCACTGGAAATATATGTTTATTTCAGGCCTCATGGCACTGTCCCACTCGGGTACCAAACAATAAACAAAGAAAAGCTGGGAACGACAAAAGAGTGAGTGGAGTGGAGTGGAGTGGAGAGAGAGGGCTGCTACTCAGACCCAAACTGAGACCAAAACCACCTGCTTCCTTCATATTAGCAGTCTGACCTTCACTTGATTTTAAAAGCTAAAACAGGACAACGCAGCAGACAAGTCCACCTTTGTCACATCATTTCTGCACAAATACATAACACTGAATTAGATGTATGAATCATATTACTACTGTTCATATATATATATACATACTCTGTTTGTACAGTGATGGCTAGATAATGCAACTTGATGGGTTTGTAGAGTGGAGCCTTCTGTCAATATAAATAATTGTCAGGAAGCCTTGTAATTTCCTCTGTTGCCATGGCAGCGTGGTTTATTTCTGAAAATGTGTATCCACTAGTGAGGACGAACGGACGAGGACTAAAAGTGCACAAGGGCTGCGAGGAAAGCCGGCATCAGTCAACGTCATGAAGGAGGGGGGTTATTTATAAGCTTTTAGAGGCTGTCGCACCTGCCTCTGGAATATGGCACACAATACGTGCAGGGGCTGCCAGGATGCCTCCCTGCATCAAACATGAGCAGTGACTGACTCACTAATAATAACAAAAGCAGCTGAGGGCCACCTTATCACCTCCATTTGCCTCAATATCAAAACTCTCACAATAAAAATGTGATTAAACGTGTAGTAAAAATAACACCAAAGTGCACCCACTTACCTGATTTGCTTTGAACTCTTACGCAAATGGATTCGGTGGCTTTTTTCCAGAACACCTGAAGCAAAAATTGAGAAAAAAAAAATGTAATTGTGCAAGTAGCAGGTGAAAAACACATGGCAGGCCAACAAGGAATAAATATTTGCAGCGCGTGGAGTGACTCATCTTGTTTTATTAATCATTAATGCTTATTCAGAATTCATGCTCACTCTGTGCTTTTATGTCCATGAATTATGAATAAAAGCCAGAGTGAGTCTGTATGGCAAGTGTTAATTCTTCGTTCAGTGTTCCTGTGTTCAAGAGGAGCAGGGGATATCATAGCTTTAATGTATGGCTCTTGTGGAGAGACAAACATAATCACAAGGGCATGATATTTCACCGCTCTGATGAAAGACAGACACATTTGGTTGGAACAGGCTTGGTTTCAGACAGAATAAAGTTCACTCATCTGTCTCGATAAAGACTAAAGTGCCTTTGTTCCACTGGGGACAGTCTTGTTGAAAACCAAATTTTAATAAACTTTCTTTTCACCTAAGTGACGGTTCCTAAAATAGACCTTAATGGACACTAAAGTCTCCCGGACGATCCATCATTTCCTGGCCTGCCTTGACAGCTGTTTTCTTGTCTTTTTCTAATCAAGGGCCCATTAAGAGCTCATTAGGATGCAAGACAGGAAGAGGAGGGGGAGAAGTGATTGGATCCAATTACACGCAGACTTCAATTCATCAGCTGATTTGTTCTGGGAGATATCAATGGAGATATGCTTGTTGTGATTCACTTATGCTGCATCAAAGTAGAAGGGCTCAGTGGCATTTATCTGAAGGATATTTCACAAACAGCTTCTGTCCTTCTCCATCCTGTGCTCAGAATGATACACAATTAAATACATTCTGCAAATATAAAAAAAATAAAAACTATGTGAAGTACTTAAGTGGGAGTACACAATCCCACCTGGCTTCAGTTCTTTCAATACATTGGTTATAATACATTTAACTGCATTTAACTGCAAAATAACAAAGCCTGTTAGTGAATCTGTACTGGCCATGATGAAATATGTTCTTAACTTTAACCTGGCAGATTTAATATTAATTTGTTATAAACGATTCTGGCTTCAGTTTAGCCACACACAAAGCCTACATAATATTATATATAAGAGTTGTTAAACTGACATGGTGAAATATCAAACCATGAGAGCACTGAGCCATTTAACACCACCTTTCTTTCCTGAAACGGGGAAAGCAATGAGCTGAGTGCTAATATTAGCATTACCGAGCTAATTTTAGCACTACAACGCAATAACATAAAATTTCTATATGCCCTACCACTCTAAATGACAACTGCTAACATAACAATATCTAATATAGGTTTATTATTATTCTACTACTGAGCTTTGTACCAAACTTAAATACATAGCAAGTTTTAACTTCAACAACAATTTGTTCCACCATGTTATAGGCTAACTCTGGTCTTTCTGTGAGGAGTCTGCATGTCCTCCCCGTGTCACCGTGGGTTCTCTCCGGGATCTCCGGCTTCCTCCCACCACCCAAAGACATGCATGTATAGGTGAATTGGTGACTCTAAAGTGCCCCTAGTGGATGAATGTGAGAGTGAATGGTTGTCTGTCAATGTCTGCGTCTAAGTGTCAGCCCTGCAACGAACTGGCCACTGTCCAGGGTGTACCCCGCCTAAGGCCCAAAGCTGCTGGGATAGGCTCCAGCCACCCACGACCCCACGAGTGGGATAAGCGGTAGAAGATGAATGAATGAATGTTATAGGCTACCTTGAGTTTACTGCACTAGCTAGCTTGCGGTGGCTACTTAGGATAAAAATGGTTGCTTGCATGTGCTAAAAAATAGTTAGCTTGCATATTAGCAAAGTAAAGACATATTATTTTAACAAGTATTACACATTCTAATAAGTACTAAAACTGTTAGGAAACATACCTAACACATGTACTGATTTTCCTGCTGTAAAATGAGAATTTGTCATCCCTTACTACACGGTATCCCCTTCCTCACCTCTTCTGTTTTGAGTACAATGGCAACCCACATCATAAAATTGCATTTATAGTTTACCCAAGAGAATACAACAGTGTTTAAAGTATAATATTTAACTGTAACATTATAGAGTTGAATATGTGGGCTTCCTGATCCTAATTAGTTGTTAACTGATGACACTTGCGCACACTCTCTACTATTTGCGAAAATTACCATTGAATCCAAATACTTTTACAAGGGTCAAGTCTGGTATGTGACCTGAATGCAAAAAGTTTCAACAAGATTGTCAGAGCATCAATCATCCCAGGCATGTACACATCAGCTGTGATTGAAATTCGTGCAGGCACCCCAGATTCATCTGAACTACACGTTTCCTTTAGGTCTTGTCTTGCTTGCTTTTCTCAAGAGAATGTGCCATGCAATCTACCCTTCCATCTTCTTTTGGGGTTTGGAGAGTTGAAAAGATGAGAAAGACAGCCCTCTTGCAGAGTGGAAGAAAGAGAACTGTCAGCAGCAGAATGGATGGAAACTGTTTTTATACACCTGTCCAAAAAGCCAGATGCAGCGAGAGAATAAAAGAGCAAGAGGAAACACTGCACAACATATTGTATGGCTTCCATCAGACACCGTAAAAAATTATCATGCCTGCAAAAACTGTTTCTTTTTGTACCTGTAATATCTAAAGCAATTTTTTTTCTTGTCCTTTTTTTTTTTTTTACACTGCACATCCTAAGGATTTTCTTGCCTGAATGCAGAAT
Source organism: Rhyacichthys aspro (assembly GCA_036850595.1). Classification (NCBI taxonomy): domain Eukaryota; kingdom Metazoa; phylum Chordata; class Actinopteri; order Gobiiformes; family Rhyacichthyidae; genus Rhyacichthys; species Rhyacichthys aspro. The sequence goes on from CM072163.1 coordinate 17,302,197, forward strand.
GTTTTGTTAATTTTATTGAAGGACATTTTATCGCTGCACAAACTGCTTTAAGGGTTGTTTCCTTTTCCCAGTGGAAGTTAAGAATCTAATGTGTGACGTTGAGTGAAAAAAGTTCTTAATTTATGTGCTGAGTCCTAAGCTCTAGTAAAACCACCTGTAAAGTCAGTGAACCAAAGGGCCTGTGTGACCTTATAGGCCTGACACTGACAGGTGTTGCACACTTCATCTTGGTTCAGTGTGATCAAATCATGACAGTTTGTACCGTATGTTCATTCACTCACTGAAAGGGCTTTAGCATGACTCAAACTTTTACTGTCTGTGGCAAAAAGGATGTTCTGACAATGTTCTGCACCTCGCTTGTGAGAGTATGTTAAAATAGGTCAGGTTGTTACGTACTACAGTATAAGTATTTCAGTATGGTGTCATGTAGCGGTTTCATAACAACGCACACAATGAGAATAAAACCAAAGCTCCACCTAAGGCTGGCTCGATCCTTTTATAATGTCCCAGAGATGTGGATGGCTCAGTGTTGGGGGAAGTTGAAATAGGACGCTCACTTCCTCTTCTGAGAAGAAAAGTCCTTTATTAGTGTCACAATGTTTTCACATAAATAAGACGCATAAATGCTCATAATATTAGTGTAAAAAGGTACATGGTAACTTATGTAACTGCATTTCATACTTTTTTTTTTTTAAGTGGGCACATATAAAAACAGTTACTTCAAGATTCAGAGCACAAATATAGGGAGTAAAGAGCTTGAGTGAGATCACAATATTTCAACACACCTGAGAAGATTATTTTACAACTGGTTATAAAAGATTGTGCTACAACCCGGTGGACCCTGTTATCAGCACGGCTTAGGTTGCACTATGACCCCACCTTATTATATATTTTACACACTGCATTTTCTTCCTCTGCAAGAACAGCAAACAACCAGCATAATAAAACAGGTTCATGGACTGTGTGAAATTCTTTTCATTTATACTTTAGACAATACTGAAACATGTTGAGCATACAAAAAAGATGAGTAATAATTCAGTCATTCAATTTTAATTATTCACATAGTTGTGCGGAAATAAGTGATATGCTCTGTGTCTGCACTGTTATCTCATCTCAAAGGCCAGCTTGAGATTGTGTGTTTAGTTGAGTTTAATTTGTAGCCTTAGTTGCACACACAACTCTAATATTGCAAAATGATTAATCACTTACTAGAATGGCAGCACATTTTACTATATCTAAGCAGATTATAGTGGATTGAATAGATTTTTATGCAGATTTTGTGTGGATAGATTTACAATGGTTAGTAATAAGGAAGAGGAAAAGAGGTATACATACATTTAGCCTATGCCTTTTACTCACAGTGGGATATCTGATCTGAAACTTAATATGTTTGATTCCAAAGTCCAGTTCTTTTGACTGGTGTAACCACTGTGTACATTTCATCAACACCCAAGTGTGAGACATAGTATTGTGGGAAGGGCGTGCTTCATAAAGACCGGATCATTAAACAGGTAGCCTTTGATCCAAGGAAACTGTGACTAGTGTAACCCTGTTATGACAAAACAATGACTAAAACAACACTGTAGATTATTTTTGCTTAAGACTGTACACTTTCACAAACAAATATGAAAAAAACTACTAAAAGAAAACCATGGTTTAAACAGATTTTTAAATAACACCACATAGAACAGTAATTAAAACAACACTTTGCTTGGTTTGGTTTACATGGCAAAAACCACTTTGGTCCAAACCTGCTTCACATATGGTGGATTAGGTGTGATAAAAGGCAACATTATGAGTTTTAACCACACATAGGGTTTGAAATCCTAAGGTCTGGTTTCCAAACATGACACAAAGAACAAGGTTGTTCCCAAATGTGGGAAAACAGAATTTTGTCCTGAGGATAAATTTTATTCTTGGATCTGTACCATCCAACCTTCCAAAAATATTTGTCCCGATTCTCCTTCTTGCCCTTGAACTTCATCTTTCTCTTCTTCATCCTCCTCTTTAAGACCAGACCACGACCAAGAAGTGTCTGTAGATGATCTGTGAGTGTGTGTGGGCATCCAGTTTTGTTTGTATGCTGAATCATATGTGCCACCATCAGCGGACAGTGTGCTCTCACACCCTTGATTGAAATGAGGAGGAACCTGTTGCGTTGGTGAATAATGGGTGTTGCAGTAGACATGGGTTGGTGTGTTTACACTGCTGTCATAACAACCTGAGTCCGACCATTCTGAACTGTCCAAACTGTGCAAAGAAACAAACGATGGCCGCTTGTCTTTGGAGACTATCAGGTCTGATAAAAGAGGTTTTCTCTCAGGAGTGGACAGTGGTTCTGTTGTCTCACTGAAAGTGTTCTGTCCTTGTAATGACAGCAAAGGCAAGATGAGTTGTCCATTGCTGTCCCGCACTGTTTGCAACAACAGTGGCTTAGCTTCATTGCTTTCATTAATGTCTAAACTGGATAATGGTAGTGCCCCAAGTGAAGTCTGAAGCTGGTGGAAATCCTCATTCCCTTGAGGTAGAGTATGGACAGCCACTGCACTGTAGATTTCTGAGGACTGTGAGCTACTGTCTTGGTGGTTTAGCACTGGACTGGGAACTTCCACTGTTTCCACAGACCAGTCAAGTATTATATGCTTGTGGGCATAATCTCCTTCAGAAACAAAAGAAAAATCTGGCTTCACCTGGATCTTGGCGTACACTGTCCGGTCACTTACAGTTGAGATGCCAACTTTGGAAATCAAGAGATCCCCATCTGGAGACTGCAGGACGTTAGATGAAAAGTTGAAAATGGGTTCCTGTCGGTATAATAGAGACAAGCTTATTGTTTAAACAAAAACCACAACCTCACTATTAAAGTAAACACTAAATCATAACCATAATGTATCTCTTTACTTTGAAGCCAGTCACTAACTGTTACAACAACTGCTCTGCCTTATATTCCTCTCTTACAAACACAGAATCCAGCCGGAGAGGTCAGATGGGCACACTAAACATTTCCAGTCAGTGTCAAAGGGCACGATTTTCCAGAAGGACAACATTTCCTTGTTATTAATCAGAAGTATGCTTTGAAAATTAAGTCTTACCAATGCCTGTGGCAGGCGTCTAATCTTTCCACCTTTCACATAGCTGCATGCACAGCAGACTGACATCAACACTACTGCTGCCAGAACAGCTCCACTCATCAAAGGCCACGGTAGCACCATCCATGGATTACCTAAGGGACAGAATAATGTTAAGTACGCATTCATGCAGCAAAGCAAGCTGTTTGATGGAAAGTCCAAAGTTGAGGTGAGAGGGTAGCACACTAGCATGAATGTAATGCATGAAAATAAACACACAAACACTGGGATTTGCCAGTACTATTACAGAGTGATGTTATCTTAACAGAAACCTACAAAGCAAACTACAGAAGTGGAATTCCCCTTATAGGTGTCTTTAGCTCTGCATTTGTGTGTGGCATGGAACAGTAACTTTTCTTTTCTTATCTTCTACCTTAAATGCCGAAACCTAATCACATAATGATTTTTTTAAAGAGCAACAAAGGATACTCACTAGCAATGTGTTTTTATATGATTTTTTTCTAGTCTTTCTTTGCATTTGTGATCAGTTTGCCAACCCATAATATAGTTGGATATCGAATTGTTGTGTGAAAATAATGATGTAGTTCCTTACCTGCCAGTGTCACACAGAAGGAGGCATTTTCACTGGGTGGACGGCCCCATTCAAATGCAGGCTTATAGACCACATAGCCACAGTACTCAGTTTGGTCCTTCTTCAAGTTGACCATAAAGTGGCCAGTTGTGTTTTCAATCTCCTGTAGAGAAAAATGCAATCATGTATAATGATAACAGCTCACTACACCATTAGCAATTTCTCTGTGTCACATGTTTTAAACTGAAATAACTAGAAAAGGTCAGATTTGTGTTTGTACTCTCACCTGTGCTGCCCATAATGGTTGTGTTATTTTCAAGGTGAAAACAGTTACTGCTTTAGAGGGTCCCCTTTTAATTCTCTCAAAAACATCTGCGATGGACTTGTTGTTAGGTCCCAGGGGCAAAGTGACATTAATATGCAAGGATGTTGTTGTTGTGTGAACAAACAAGATGGGTGCACCCAAAACAGCTATGAAGACACAAGACCAATCAGGTAAACCAACAGACAAGACAACCTGATCAAATGGCACCAAAGAGACACATACTTGCAGCTATGGGTTTGAAGGTGTGGGTCTGGCCATGGTATGAAGCATCAGCTAAAACTCTAGCCCTGTAGAGAACATCGTAAACAGCTGGGGTCTCAGTGGTCAGGTCACAGTACAACTGAGTGATGTTCTGACACTCTTCTTTCTTCAGAAACACCGTCTTATTAGAGTCACTGCAAAAAATCATTAATCATGCATAAACACACCACCAACTAGGTTTGCTCAAGCCACTGCATTATAAATTGAAAACAAACACCAAACTAATGTGGACAAAGAGCACAAATCTGCCATCCATTTTCTGCAAATGTTCTGATTTCAGCCCCCAGACAATAGCCGGTGGATTCGAGCAGAAAAGTCAACAGGACAGAGCTGGCACTTGACATTTGTCTGGGAAACTGCGTCATGACTAATTAGACAAAGTGACATTTCCATTTTGTTATGATTATTTGTAGACACTTGTAGGGGGACAAGAAAAACTGAATTCTACTTCTGTCCACTTTCAGAGAAATCACAGTGTCATACATGTTAATAAACATTCATTAAAGCAAACTGAGATGATATCAAAGATGGTTTAGAGATGTGAATATAAATACCTTTCATAGAGGACACTATAATGGACCTTCTGTCCCGGGACTTTAGGCTCTGCAGGGTCCCATATCAGTGTGTTATTAAAGTTTCTGGAAATGAAAACCACATTTCCAATTCCACTGGTCACACAGGCTGTAGAAAACAACACATAAATGTCACATATCTTTTGTTATCACAGTAAATCAAAACCACAAACAGAGCAGATGATGAATGGGATCATTTTTCCACATCTTCTAGACTTTTTATATAAAGCTGGGTGTAACCTAGCTCTTGTTACATGACCCTAGTTGTCTGTTTTTCACTGTGTGATTACAAATTTTGGATTTGTTCAGACAGATATTACACATTACACATTTATTAAAAGATTCAAGAAGACAACCTGTAATGGCTGTGGCCTCCAGCAACAATAGACAATCCCATTGGATAATGTAGCAGTTAATGTTACTGTTTGTAAGTGGCTTGAGGTACTCTCACAGTACATTAGATTTCCATCATGTTGAGCCACACACAAAGGTCTGTTATGAACATGGGGCATCTTTGAGGGCTAAACAGTATAGTGGGTTTAGTTAACCCTTTAGGCGCCGAGGTTTATTGCTGGTCGCTGGCTCCCCCGTGTGACTGCCCCCCTCAAAAAATAATAAAGTTCAAGCCAGGACCAAGCTCCATGAGCCTGGCATAGAACCACGGCCTCACAAGGGGTCTGGATCGCAGTAAACGTGGGGGGAGCTGGCCAGAACGCGGCTGCATGCGCCCAGGACGCAGCCACAGCCTCTCACGGGGGTCTGGGCCCGGTCAAACCAGGCTGAAAAGACCGGGGAAAGAGGCCCCCTGGGCCGGCAGTAAAGAGGAGGGGAGCTGGCCAGAACGCGGCTGCATCCGCCCGGGAGGCAGCCACAGCCTCACACGGGGGTCTGGGACCGGTCAAATCAGGCTGAAAAGACCGGGGAAAGAGGCCCCCTGGGCCGGCAGTAAAGAGGAGGGGAGCTGGCCAGAACGCGGCTGCATCCGCCCGGGAGGCAGCCACAGCCTCACACGGGGGTCTGGGACCGGTCAAATCAGGCTGAAAAGACCGGGAAAGAGGCCCCCTGGGCCGGCAGTAAGAGGAGGGGAGCTGGCCAGAACGCGGCTGCATCCGCCCGGGAGGCAGCCACAGCCTCACACGGGGGTCTGGGACCGGTCAAATCAGGCTGAAAAGACCGGGAAAGAGGCCCCCTGGGCCGGCAGTAAAGAGGAGGAGCTGGCCAGGACGCGGCTGCATCCGCCCGGGAGGCAGCCACAGCCTCACACGGGGTCTGGGACCGGTCAAATCAGGCTGAAAAGACCGGGAAAGAGGCCCCTGGGCCGGCAGTAAGGGAGGGGATGCCCGGGACAGATGAGGGATGGCCGGGACACGGCTGCATCAGCCTGGGAGGCAGCCACAGCCTCACACGGGGTCTGGGCCCGGTCAAATCAGGCTGAAAGGACCGGGAAAGAGGCCCCTGGGCCGGCAGTAGAGAGAGGGATGCCCAGGACACGGCTGCATCAGCCTGGGAGGCAGCCACAGCCTCACACGGGGTCTGGGCCCGGTCAAATGGGGCTGAAAAGACCGGGGAAAGAGGCCCTGGGCCAGCAGTGAGAGAGGGATGCCCGGGACACGGCTGCATCAGCCTGGGAGGCAGCCACAGCCTCACACTGGGGTCTGGGCCCGGTCAAATCAGGCTGAAAGGACCGGGGAAAGAGGCCCCTTGGGCCGGCAGTAGAGAGAGGGATGCCTGGGACACGGCTGCATCAGCCTGGGAGGCAGCCACAGCCTCTCACGGGGGTCTGGGCCCGGTCAAATCAGGCTGAAAGGACCGGGAAAGAGGCCCCCTGGGCCGGCAGTGAAGAGAGAGGATGCCCGGGACACGGCTGCATCAGCCTGGGAGGCAGCCACAGCCTCACAGGGGTCTGGGCCCGGTCAAATCAGGCTGAAAGGACCGGGAAAGAGGCCCCCTGGGCCGGCAGTAGAGAGAGAGGAATGCCCGGGACACGGCTGCATCAGCCTGGGAGGCAGCCACAGCCTCACACGGGGGTCTGGGCCCGGTCAAATCAGGCTGAAAGGACCGGGAAAGAGGCCCCTGGGCCGGCAGTGAGAGAGAGAGGATGCCGGGACACGGCTGCATCAGCCTGGGAGGCAGCCACAGCCTCACACGGGGTCTGGGCCCGGTCAAATCAGGCTGAAAGGACCGGGAAAGAGGCCCCTGGGCCGGCAGTAGAGGAGAGGATGCCCGGGACACGGCTGCATCAGCCTGGGAGGCAGCCACAGCCTCACACGGGGTCTGGGCCCGGTCAAATCAGGCTGAAAGGACCGGGGAAAGAGGCCCCTGGGCCGGCAGTGAAGAGAGGGGATGCCCGGGACACGGCTGCATCAGCCTGGGAGGCAGCCACAGCCTCACGGGGGTCTGGGCCCGGTCAAATCAGGCTGAAAGGACCGGGAAAGAGGCCCCTGGGCCGCAGTAGAGAGAGGATGCCCGGGACACGGCTGCATCAGCCTGGGAGGCAGCCACAGCCTCACACGGGGTCTGGGCCCGGTCAAATCAGGCTGAAAGGACCGGGAAAGAGGCCCCTGGGCCGGCAGTGAAGAGAGGATGCCCGGGACACGGCTGCATCAGCCTGGGAGGCAGCCACAGCCTCTCACGGGTCTGGGCCCGGTCAAATCAGGCTGAAAGGACCGGGAAAGAGAGGCCCCTGGGCCGGCAGTGAGAGAGGGGATGCCCGGGACACGGCTGCATCAGCCTGGGAGGCAGCCACAGCCTCACACGGGGGTCTGGGCCCGGTCAAATCAGGCTGAAAGGACCGGGAAAAGGCCCCTGGGCCGGCAGTGAAGAGAGAGGATGCCCGGGACACGGCTGCATCAGCCTGGGAGGCAGCCACAGCCTCACAGGGGTCTGGGCCGGTCAAATCAGGCTGAAAGGACCGGGGAAAGAGGCCCCTGGGCCGCAGTGAAGAGAGAGGGATGCCCGGGACACGGCTGCATCAGCCTGGGAGGCAGCCACAGCCTCACACGGGGTCTGGGCCCGGTCAAATCAGGCTGAAAGGACCGGAGAAGAGGCCCCTGGGCCGGCAGTGAAGAGAGGATGCCCGGGACACGGCTGCATCAGCCCGGGAGGCAGCCACAGCCTCACACGGGGTATTCATCCGGGCTAAACAGGCTAAACAGACCGAGGCTAGAAGCCCCTGGGACTGCGGTGAAGAGGAGGGAGATGCCGGGACACGGCTGCGTCAGCCAGGCTACAGCCACAGCCTCACACGGGGTATTCATCCGGGCTAAACAGGCTAAAAGACCGAAGCTAGAAGCCCCTGGGACTGCGGTGAAGAGGAGGAGATGCCCGGGACACGGCTGCATCAGCCCGGGAGGCAGCCACAGCCTCACACGGGGTATTCATCCGGGCTAAACAGGCTAAAAAGACCGAAGCTAAAGCCCCTGGGACTGCGGTAAGAGGAGGAGATGCCCGGGACACGGCTGCATCAGCCCGGGAGGCAGCCACAGCCTCACACGGGGTATTCATCCGGGCTAAACAGGCTAAAAAGACCGAAGCTAGAAGCCCCTGGGACTGCGGTGAAGAGGAGGGATGCCCGGGACACGGCTGCATCAGCCGGGCGGCAGCCACAGCCTCACCACGGGTATTCATCCGGGCTAAACAGGCTAAAAGACCGAAGCTAGAAGCCCCTGGGACTGCGGTGAAGGAGGGGAGATGCCCGGGACACGGCTGCATCAGCCCGGGAGGCAGCCACAGCCTCACACGGGGTATTCATCCGGGCTAAACAGGCTAAAAGACCGAAGCTAGAAGCCCCTGGGACTGCGGTGAAGAGGAGGAGATGCCCGGGACACGGCTGCGTGAGCAGGGGCTACAGCCACAGCCTCACACGGGGTATTCATCCGGGCTAAACAGGCTAAAAGCATAGAGGCCAGACTCCCTGGGCCCCACGGTTGTACCCCGCTCACCTCTCGTGCACGTTCCCCAACATTAAGCCCCCTCGGGCTATTCACCAATCCGCGGCAGCCCGCTGGAGGTTCGTGCCCCTGGTACTCCATACACAAAGCCCCTGGTACTCCGTGCCACACAAAGCCCCTGGTACTCCGTACGCAAAGCCCCTGGTGCGTACACATATCAGTCCACAGAGCCCCTGGTACTCCGTACGCAAAGCCCCTGGTACCCCGTACACAAAGCCCTGGTACGCCGCACACATATCAGTCCACAAAGCCCCTGGTACTCCGTGCATCAAAGCCCCTGGTACTCCGTACATAATGCCCCTGGTACTCCAGAGACATCAGTTATTACTGATGTGTGCGGGTACCAGGGAGCCTGGCCCCAGCCGGCTCGTGGATTGGTGAATAGCCCAGGAGGGGGCTTAACGGTGGGCGAACGTGCACGGGAGGTGAGCGGGGAGCAACCGTGGTGCTCAGGGCGTCTGGTTTCGCTCTTTCCCAGCCCCTGGTACCCCCGTTTTACACAATGCCCCTGGTTTATAACTGATGTCTTTAGAGTACCAGGGGTTCTTTCGCTCCTATAAACCAGGTCAGGGAAAACTGCAGGCCTCCACCTCAGTTTCCCCTCCGCTAGAGGCAGGTCCGTGTTTTCAGTATGATAAAAACCCTCAGAGGCGCTCCATCCTGCTAAGCCCGGCAGGCTCACCGGCGGGACAGAACTGGTAGGAGCTCAGAGACAGGTCCGTGTTTTCAGTATGATAAAAGACCGGTGGGCCGCCCACACCGTGCTGCGTAAAGCTGACAAGCAGCCGGGAGGAGCGGGCCTCCCCACCAGACTGGCGCAGCGCCCCGTGCATACACACGGAGCTAAGCGCGGGGGCCCGCCCAGTGGCAGAGGGCTCTCCCCGGAGCTCAGAGACAGGTCCGTGTTTTC